>JAQPPZ010002581.1:12873385-14310078 GCA_028583015.1 Wollemia nobilis
ATACCAGTTTGTAATCATCCCAAGGTGGAATAAATAGGGAGCAAAGTGCCTGAAAGGTGCCAAATTGACCTCTGACCTTCCAAAACTATTGTGGGAGTGGTTAGGACCATTGTTTAACCTTTGGGGGCTGCCCTAGGGGCTATTTATGTCAATTCAATTAGTTCTTGTCATCACATAATCATATTGGTGTTGTTTTGGTGTCTACAGATGCCCCTTTTTGGGATGCATTGTGCGTGGCGCAGTGTTGAGAAAAAATAGATAACCAAAGCACTAATGATTAGGGTTTCTCAATAACCTAACCAACTTTTTATGCCCCAAGTATGGAAAGGGCATGCATTCTTGAATCCTTACTTATGAAGAGCTAAGGAGATTAATTCAAGTGTTAACCTTTTTCGGTGAGGTGTTACTTGATCTTGGACATTGTTCAGTCATGAATAGGCAAAGGGCGCAACCTTTTGTCTATGGGAACCTTGATTTCATGATTCTAGAATGCCAAGTGTTTGATCAGATTGTGATAATTGCTTGTTTTCTGCCCCAAGCAGGAGCGTGATTCTCTTTGTCAATTATTCTTTGAATGCATGCCATTTCCTTGATTGGGTGTGTATCTGTTGATTGGTGACTAAGTGTGACTACCCCCTCAAGCGACGAATCGATGAGGGAATGACCGAAATGAGAAAAGTTACGAGTCGTTTGACCCAAGATGAATTTTTTAAGGGTGCCTTCACTTGTTTTTATTGATCGCTTATGGAGTTTCCCAACAATCAAACCTATTTTTTGTGGGTTTTAACCCTTTTTGTGATGCATTTTAGAGCTGAAATTGTCAAAAATTCATCTTCCCGTGGAGCGGTCTGGATATGGTAGCCTTATTAGAGAGTAGGATATTGATAATTTATGGCCCTGACATCAATTTTGTATGCCAATAATGTCATGCACAAAGGCACTTTTGTTCGGCAATGTTATTCCTATTTTTGGGTGGGTTTGGACCCTTGTTGTGACGCCATTTGGGGATGAAATTCTTGAAAATCCCAGGGTGGAATGATTATAGGCCTAAAAGCCTATATTTTTTTTAGTGATGTACAATTTTATTTGATGATCTATACTTTTGGTGAGCCCTTGATCTATCAGCATCGGGGCGATGAGAGGACTCTAGCTTGGCCGATCATTGAGCCACTAGGTGAGGAGTCAGATGCATTGATCAATGTCCCCGATGTGGACAACATCAGGGTGACTACAGAATATGACTAGTGGTGGATGATGTTGTGATGGCGGGGTGAGGGGCATCTAGGAGGTACGGATGCGGTAGTAGAAGGCGATAGGGTTGTGGAGGTACCGGGGGAGGGTTGGGGGGCTCTATGCGATGATGCGGATATGGTGGAGGTTGAAAACTTGACTAGGGATGACCTAGGGTTCTGAAGTAGCCAGATATACAGGATGTTCCAGAGTAGTGGGTACTGAAGCAGCATGCCATCTCAGAGATGCCCATGCCTCAGGCAATCCCAGGGGATATGGAGGCTAGGATCGTGCTGAGACAGTAGGATTGGAGGAGCTACTGTGGAGATGGAATTAGAAGCATAGTGTCGAGATGGATCATCTGCAGGCTTAGTTGGCATAGTGGGATGAAGCATTGGATGCATACCACTGGCAGGATGTGGAGAGGGATCGGTTCCAGGTGGAGTTGGAGGTCAATATTATCCACCTTGGTGGACAGTTACCTGAGCTCACTGGAGGTGGATCTTCGCACCGAATGAGAGATAGTGAAATTGAGTAGTCTTCTTCCTATCATCATAGGCAGATGGGTGAGGGTAGCGCTAGTGGTCATGATGTGGGGGCTGGCAACAGCTGCCATGATAGGTCCCATAGGACCCACACCATTGGGGGTAGTTCCAGTCATACCGATCCTATGTGATCATGGTGGACGACTCCTTAGGCTTGGGGTTTTTGATTTTTTTTGTGAGGTCAACGGACCATTTTACTATAGCCTGCGGGTATTTTTGGTGATATATATACATGAATTTCTTTTTTATTATACACTTGTCGTGATTTATTTTTACTTTTATGCACATTTATTTATGTTGATGTATGCATGGGTTATTATGAATGCGATGTTTCTAGTTATATGATGTATGTATATGGGATGGATGAAATCATTTTTTGATAACTTGGTGGTGGCACCATATACTGTACAGGATTTACTGGCTTTCTGTACTATGTGATGACTTTATGGAATGACTTTGCATGTGTAATTTTTTTTTTGTATTTTTTTATGGTGATGTAATAATGGAATGTGCTACAGTTGTGCTAAAATGTAGTTAAGGTTTGCTGAGACTCAGATGTTTTTAACTAACTAGCCAAGGTTGTATATTTATCTTACAAGACTTTTGAACAAGGTACAAATCAGACTTGAGTTCAAACAAGTTATTTCCCATCCCTATGTGTGCGATTGAATTCATTTATGTGGTATTTGTTAGGATACCACTAGTGCCAGATATGCTGTCAACCAAACCTGTACTGAGGATCACCTAATTAGCTCCAATAACTACTTTGTTGTATTTAGTAAGATTAATCTATGGTGCAATATAGGATACCATAAGCTAGATCATCCACATGCAAACATTGATATGTACGTAGTTTTAATGTGATAGATATATCATCATGCGGGAGGTTTGCCGTCAGTGACCAATAGGCTATCCACAAAATCGGTACTGAGGATCACCTCATGACCTTTCGAATGCTGAGAGTTCCAGGGATTCAAGTTTAACTCCCTTCGTTTATTCAATTTTATTGGGATACTTTCTCTCATATGTAGTGATAAAAATCACTGTTTATTTTTATTATTATCTTTTGAGTAAGGGATTGGAATTTTGAGTGATGATAATCACTATTGCTTGTGCTTTTTGGTGTATGCACTTAATGGGTTTTGGATGTCAAACTTTGGAGTTTGTATTTTAAATTTTTATAATTTTTGAGGTTTGCAACCCTTTGAGAATTTTGGAATGCTTGGGGAATTGGGTAGGGAAGATGCTTGTCCTTTTTCCAACTCTCAGCATTCTTGGGATCATTCGCATAGGGGGATGAGTGAGATAACATTTTCACTGTATGTTATCCTAGGTTGCTTTGCAAGTTTCATCTTTCGTTCACATAACTTTGGAATTTTTTATGTGTTTTGACCTGTGCTGGGATGCGACATAACAAGGTGTGATCCAAGTAAAACTCTACCTTTGTAAAAATATGTCTGAATTTGTACATTTTTGGGCTAGAAATCTAAAGACAACTGAATGATGAAAGCCTTGGATACATTAGAAGACAACTGATTATGATATGGTGAAAAATGTGGATGGCGTTTAATTTTGTTGGACTATTTACAAAGTGGAAAAATGTGGGAAATGATGGAATTGCCGATTAATTATAGTCTATGGTGCATTTGACCTGTATGACCAACAAATATGCAATGCATGTTTGCGATGCCTAATGCAACTTATTTTTTTTTATGTTTTGGTTTTTAAGAGTATGCATGGAAGTGAGATGCAATTTTTTTGTTATTTTTTATTATTTTATTGTTTTTGAAATTTCTTTATGGTTTGTTTATCTCGAGTGGGTGCGTACCAAGTGATTCTTTCGGATCCTTGGAGGTTTTGACCAAATGGATTATAGATACCTTTGGGGAATTTTGGGTGACCAAGAGGTTGTGGGAACCCTTGGGGCTTTTGGTTTGACCAAAGGGTTTATAGATACCTTTGGGGCATTTTGGGGTGACCAAGCGATTGCGAGAATCCTTGGAGCTTTTTGGTTTGACCAAAGGGATTATGGGCACCTTTGGGGCATTTTTGGGTTGACCAAGTGATTGTGGGAATCCTTGGAGATTTTTGGTTTGACCAAAGGGGTTATGGACACCTTTGGGGCATTTTTTGGTCAACCAAGCGATTGTGGGAATCCTTGGAGCATTTGGTTTGACCAAAGGGATTATGGGTACCTTTGGTATGTTTTGGTTTGACCAAAGGGATTATGTGAACCTTTGGGGTGTTTTGGGGTGACCATAGGGTTTATAGATACCTTTGGGGCATTTTTGGGTGATCAAAGGGTTTACAGATACCTTTGGGGCATTTTGGGATTGACCAAGCAATTGTGAGAATCCTTGGGGCTTTTGGTTTGACCAAAGAGTTTATAGATACCTTTGGGGCATTTTGGGGTGACCAAGCGATTGTAGGAATCCTTGGAGCTTTTGTTTTGACCAAAGGTATTATGGGCACCTTTGGGGCATTTTGGGATGACCACAGGGTTTACATATACCTTTGGGGAGTTTTGGGGTGACCAAAGGGTTTATAGATACCTTTGGGATGTTTGGGGGTTGACCAAGTGATTGTGGGAATCCTTGGAGCTTTTGTGGTTGACCAAGCGATTGTGGGAATTCTTGGAGATTTTGAGGTGACCAAAGGGTTTATAGATACCTTGGGGATATTTTGGGGTTGACCAAGCAATCATGAGAATCCTTGGAGCTTTTGGGGTGGGCCATGGATATTTTAAATGTGGAATGGCTTCAAATGACTGATGTTCAAGGGTTCTAGTTCCTCGATTCCTTCAAGAGAGGTGATCCAGTATGTTCTAGGTCCTATTTTACTGTCGATGACATAAGGACCTAAAAATTTGCTATGAACTTATCCCTTAAATGAGGCAGAAAGTTAGAATTTTGTTGGTTCTCTTTTAAGACCAAGTCACCAACCTAAAAGTCCCTCAGGTGAAATTTCATGTTGTATGCTTTCTTAAGTTGCTCTTGATAGATACATAAATGCTTGAGAGCATTGATGTGTTGTTTGTCGAGCAATGTAAGTTGGTATAACCGGGCCTACCACATAGTGTCATCATTGATGAACTCTTGCATTGATATGCACAAGGAAGGTATTTCCAATTTGAGAGGCATGACTGCCTCGAAGCCATACACTAATAAAAATGGAGTTGCCCCAATGGGCGTCTAAATGCTAGTGCGATAAGCCCATAAAGCAAGCAGGATTTGAATGTTCCAATCATTATGACTATTTGTGACTATATTTTAAAGGATGGCAACTAGCATTTTGTTTGACACCTCTGCTTGCCCATTTGCCTATGGATAATAAGGTGTCAAAAAATTGTGCTGAATTTTGTACTTTGTTGTTAAAGCACGCACGTATTTGTTCTTAAATGACGTCCCATTATCCGAGATGATTTTGGATGGAATACCAAAATGACATATGATGTTATGTAAAATGAACTTTGTGATGCGGGGCCCAGTCGTAGAGGTAAGCAAAATTGCTTCCACCCACTTGGTGAAGTACTCTGTGGCCATTATGATAAATGTGTGATGACCTGATGACGTAGGGGAGATCCTTTTGATTAGATCTAAGCCCCACTACAAAAATGGCCAATCCAATTGGATCAGATGTAAGGCTTGAGAAGGTACATGTGTCAAATTATCATGGTGTTGATATTTCATGCACTTCCTTACATACGTGCAACAATATCGCTCTAAATATGGCCAATAATAGCCCATGTGGAGAATGCACTTTACGATGGCCATACCACTAAAGTGGCCACTGCATGTACCATCGTGCGCTTGGGTGATCACCCAAGAAGACTCCTACTGGTCCAAGAAACGAAGGAGGATCCCTTCGTAGCTTTGATGGTACAAAATGTCTCCTAAAAAGACATGTTTTGTCGCTTTATATTTAAATGATATTTTTGTGGCATGCATCAATCTAAGTGGTAGGTTACCTAGCTTGAGGTAGTATCTTATGGGTGTGTACCAATCCTGCTAATTAGAAACCTCAATGGTATGAACTGCTAATCCCTCTTGAAGTTCGTCCCTAGAAAAAGCTAAGTGGGAACGGACCTGTAAGAATAGTGTTGTGTTGCTATTAAGAGGGGTCAGGGAGAATAAGGACCCCCAGTTGGCATGATTCAGACTATCATGGATTCGAGAGAACTTATCATGAGATGGTTCAATCTGGATCAGGTGGATTCTTGGTGTTAGGTCAGAGCTTGCACGCTCCATCGTGGATTGTGATAGTGTTTTGACTTCAATGGTTGTCATCTCACCAAAAGGGTCTTGTGGTATTAGTGACCCCAAGGAGGCCATAGTGTCTAAAAAATGATTCAATGATCGATGGAGTGCCTTGATGTCGTACCATTCAAGCTTTTCTAAGAATTTTTCCATAAGGGCTTTGTAGGCCTATAGAACTGGGTATTTGCATTGGAATACCCATTTCACTTGGTTGACAATTAACAACAAATCACCAAAGATGTTCAAGTATTTGATGTTCATGGTGACGATTGTCTGAAGACCTATGAGAAAGGCTTCATATTCGACATTGTTGTTGGTGCACAAGAAATCAAGTTTAAATTATAGAGGCATTGGATCCCCTTGCGATGTGAAGAATATGATTCCCATGCCACCCCCTTGATCACATTTAGAACCATCGAAGAATAAGGTTATGTCGGCCTATGACTCAGGCTCATCAGAATTTGGTGATTCTGAGACATAGAAGACCCCATCATCGGGTAACTCTATTGTCAGAGGCTGATTGTCTTCGAGAGGAGCCTCTGCTAGTTGATCAACAATGACTTGACCTTTGATGGACTTCTATCCAATGAATTCGATGTACTCCATCAACAATATTATCCATTTTTCTATGTAGCTACTATGATAAGTACAACTCATCATGTATCACAATGGATTCTCCTTAGACACAACATACGTTGTACTGCTCAGCATGTAATGGAATAGCTTTTTTGTGGCAAATATCACCGCTAAGCATAGCTTCTTGATATATGCATTGTTAAGTTCATAACTGACCAGGGTGTGGCTAAGATAATAAGTAGCCTATTCTTGATGTAGTTCATTTTTCTAGGCTAACATGGCACCCAATGCCACCTCAATAGCTGAGATGTATAAGTAGAATGGTACTCCTTGTCTATGTGGTACTAATACTGGTGGTGAAGCCAATTATTATTTAAGTTTGTCAAAGGCTGACTGGCACTCGTCATCCAAATGAAATTCTACCCCCTTGTGTAATAATTTATTCATGAGTTGGCACTTGTCAGATAGCTGTGCTATGAAGCATTTGATTGATGCGAACTTTCCCTACAAGCTTCTAAGCTGCTTGATGGTGTTTGGGGGAATCATATCAAGGATTGCCTTGACTTTGTTTGGATATACCTCAATGACTCATTTTGAGACTATGAAACCCAAGAGTTTTTCAGATGTGATGCCAAATACGCACTTCTTGGGGTTTAGTCTAACTTTATGTTCGATGAGGCGATCGAGGATATTTCTTAAGTCATCAAGATGATTTGGGCGCAAAAGATATTTTGCCAATAGATCATCCATATAGTCTTCCAAAGTTTTATGCATGTGATCATGGAAGATGTATGTCATAGCACGTTGGTAGGTGGCGCCAACATTTTTAAGGCCAAAGGGCATGACCCTATAACAAAATGTCCCCCAAGACGTTGTGAATGTCGTTTTTAGTTGATCATCAGGATTGATACGAATTTGATTGTATCTCAAGAAACCATCCATGAGGGAAAGCATTTCATGGCTTGTTGTAGCATCTACCAATGCGTCGATGCTAGGCAAGAGGAAATCATCCTTGGGACTCACTTTGTTTAGATCTAAAAAATCGATGCATATGTGAATCCTCCCATCAGGCTTCTTGATGGGTACCATGTTGGATAGCCATGGTGGATAATCCATGCAAATGACAAACTATGCATCCAACAACTTTTGTAGCTTATATTTGACCATTAAGGCCACTTTTGGGTGCATCTCACGTAGTTTTTGCTTGACTAGCTTGACTGTCGGATCAAGCATTAGATTATGCATGACTAGCTATGGTTCTAGCCTCGACATGTCTTTGTAAGACCATGTAAAAACCTCCTTATTATCTTTGAGAAGGGAAATGTAACTGGCTTTCTCTTCAGGGGATAGACTTACCCCCAACTTGATTATTTACGAATTCATTGGATCAGAGCCGATGTCCATGTTAGCCGTCTCTTCAACTAACATGTGGGACTCATCCTCCAAATGGTGTGGAGTTGGGATTAGGTGGATATCATTTGCTGAATTTAGATCTACGTTTGGAACGTCGAGTTCCTCTTCAACATGGAAGATATCATGAGTTGGTCCTGGGGTGAAATGAAGCATCTCATCGTAAGGCCGGTACTCTAACAGGGATGCTGGTGAGTTAGTGTAATTCCAGTCTATGGCATCTAGGTTTAGATACAATGGTCTTATTGGATCGATTGGATTGCAGATGGTGGCAGTTAAGTCAATGGAGATCATGTTGATGAAATTAATTTGGTCTCTATTACTGCGTGGGTGGTGACTTAGACATCCTTGGTGATCCTTATGCCCTGGATCTGGATTTGTGGGTATTTGCACAAATGGATTGGCCCTATGTGAAGATAAAAGGACAGAGTCTACCCTTGGTACTAATGGCTCTATAGGGTCTTTGGGAGGAAGGTGCTCTCTGTATGCCTAAAGTGGTGGATGCAACACTTGGTCTAACTATGCTTGGTTTAGGTGCCACATATGCCTTGGCCCCATGTTTAGTTGTTCAAACATATTATCAATGCCCATGGGGTATTGTTGCTACTGCATATGGTTGAGATAGGCCATCTTAGTCTCATATTCATAATCACTGTCAAAGATCCATAGGCCTTCATTGGCTCTGATAACTATTTGTGACATGTGGGGCTCGCTCTACTCGAGCAAGTTGATTTGGTCCCATCGGAGTTGTTTCGATCTCTACGGGAGGACATGATTCTCTTGAGGTGGCATTTGCTCGATTGGAGCATTCAACATGAACATTGGCAAGAGGTTCTCCCGATAGTCATCTATGGGCATCACTTGCGAGTGATTGCTATCAGACTCGAAAGGGTCCCAAGGTGCTACCTCATACTCTTACTCATCTTTAGAAGATCCTTCTTGGCCTTGTCTATATCTCTCTTGGAGGCAAGTTCTTGAACTTTCCCCTTTCTCAATAAAATCGAAGGAATTATTGAGGCCCACAAGGTTGGTTGTTAACAATGGGAGATAATACCCCAATGTGTATTTTTTGTTAGGATTGGCATATGGATCTTGTGCCAACCCATCCTTGTTGCCTAGCCCTAGGCCTTGCATGTTCTCTACCAAAATTTCAAGGGGTAGAGGGTGGTTGAACCCTAATCCTGATTTGTCATATGGCATCTGATATCTTGGTTGACAAAGAACGCGCACTCCTTGTTCATATCTGCCCAACCCATATCTTTGACAATTACATTGGCAAATATATTTCAAAGTGAATTCTGGGTTGGACAAATAGTTGATGTTCTCAGCAAAGGGCTCTTCATCCTCTTCCTCTTGTAGGTAAGGTTCAATGCCATTATCTAGGCCCCCATATACAAAATTTTTCTAATTTGGTGGGTAGCCCAAAGAAACAATAGTGTCGATGGGGAGGCAAGGTCTCCCCATTTCCTACATGTACTCAAGCGTGGGTTTTTCTATGATGTTCTACACTAGATACTCCCCTAGGCCTATATTAGCCATCTCAACAGTGATCGTTGGTGGTTGAGGGGGAGCGAATGGGAGTTCTTCCTGAGTCCACTCCATGTTGGGTGAACTAAGTGTCTCGAATTCCATTCGGATAGGCACCTCTTTGGTAGATATGATTGAGACTGATGGCGGTGCCTCTTTTAGGGGTTTCTTCCCATTGTCCTTCGATGTGGACACCGTAGGTGGCATCACTGGTGAAGTACCAAACGATGAAGATGGACCCATCTAGGGATTTGAAGGACTTAATAGTGGGGATGTATGTGGAATCAAACCCTATTTGGATGGATTCAACTAAAATTCCAAATGTGTCTATGGAAGGGTCGATTATGGCATCAGTTGCACCGCATTGCAATACTTGAAGGGCTCTAAGTCTGCCAAGACTACATGCACTTGCCCTTTGTATGTGTACTTTATGCATTGATGGGCTATCAAAGGGATACACTTCATGTCCCTGATCCAAGGCCAGCCCAACAAGATATTATAGGCCATATCACCTTCCAAGATGTGGCACAACATAGGAATAGTCTTTTTTCCCACTTGTATGGGTAGGACAATTGTGCCAACCATCGAGCATATCATGTCATTGAATGCTCAAAGAGTATAGGTGGAGGCCACAATGTGAGATGCTGGCAACTTGAGGTGTTTCAATGTCGTTGTTGTGATTATATTTTTGGATGAGCCAGTGTCCATGAAGACCCTCTTAAATGGAATCCTATTGACCTGTGCAATGACATGCAGGGGTGGATCTACCATATCATGAATCATCGATTTTAGCTCGTCTTCTATAAAGGTGATGACTGGTTATGTACATCATTTTATATGTCCCACAAAGTTGTTAAAAGAGTTTGCTTCATGGTGCTGTAGCTCTATGGCCTTGAGTATCTCCATTAGAGCCTCCCGGTGGGGTAGTGATTGTTGTATGAGCTCATAGATGGAGAGCCTAGCCGACGTGGTCCTTAAAATTTGGGTAAGTTTAGTCTGAATCATGGCCACTGGTCTAGGTGAAGGAGGTTGCGTAGGGTGCTATTGAGGTTGTGATGTTCATGGAACCTCTCCTGTAGCTGTAGTGGGGACAGTTGTGCTTGGATACCACTTATTTCGTGTCACTATGCTTATCATCCCTACATACCCCTGCATGGGGCAGTTTTGTGTCACCTCATTTACCTGTAGAGTCTTTTCCTGCGTATCATGGGTAGGTAGGGGGTCTTTGAAGACCTCCATCTATTTGTTGTTTGGTTCTATGGGATTATCCACCTCTAGCATTTTTTTGTCTATTAGGTCTTGCACTAAGCTTTTGAACTTCCAACATGTGTAAAGGTCATGTCCTTTCTGTCGATGAAACCTACTGTACAAGTCTTCCCTATAGCCCTTGGTTTTTGGTGTGTTGGGGTCTACAGGTTGATTTTCTGGCAGTTTTATCAAGTTTACCACAATGAAGCAGTCAAACAGGGAGTCTTTAGACTCTATGAAGGGTGTGAATTTTCACCTAGGGTGATGCTACTAATTTTTCTCTTCCCTATGATTTTATTTTTCATAGGTGTCAAGAGGAACTACCTGATAATTATCCTTTGGGGGCTATGTTGCTTGTGCAAGCTTAGGTATGTTTAAAGCAACCTGATTGACCACGGTGGGTTTTGGTTGCACATTTTTAGCATTTTTGGGCCACTCTTTATTACGTGGCTTGGCAATCTCACCATATTATATCTTGATCTCCTTAATGATTCTAGCTTGCACCAGGGATTCCTTGAGAGTGGCATATTTCTTCAGCTATAATAGCATGAAGATCAACCTCAAACAACTCTTTAAGAAAATTTGGGTCAGGTCAGCCATGGGAGGGAGGTAAGGTGGCTTTCAAAGCAACATCCACCAATTTCCATAAGCCACCATGGTCTCTTCCTCATACTACTTGAGGCTAGCTAGGTCACTTAATTATGCCTTCTTCTTGGTATTTAAGGTAAAACATTCAAGGAACATGTCCACTAGCTGGTCTAGATTACCGATGCTATGCTTCGGAAACTGAGTAAACCAATCCGAGGCAGGGCCTGTGAACATGGTTATAAATGTTCTTAGAAGCAAAGTATCGTCGTCCTGAATTCCAAAGCATTGACTCAGGAATCTTGTCACGTGCTCTTGGGCATCCTCATCCCCTCTAAAGATTGCCAATTGAGGTATTTTGAAGTGTTCAAGGTATGGGGGTGCAGGCACTACAGGATGCACAGGGTGACTACGAAGCTAGCGTAAAGTGGGCTTTTGGGGCCCTGAAGTCTTGGTCTCCATAGACTCTAAGCTATCTAGCAATGCTTTGTATGCATCATAAGATTTTATCTCTTCCTCCTTAGTTTGTTCCCATTGTGAATTGCAGGGAACTTGAGGCCTATGGAGGGGTAGCTGGATAGCACCCCCCTGCCTTGGTAGGGAGTTTCAACCCGCTATTCTTCTTTCTCAAACTCCTCATAGTCTTCTTGAGGAGTTCCTAGGCGTGACCTATAAACATGGGTGGGTGCCCGCAGAGGGTGCCCATCATTGGCTCTAGGGGTGGCCTCTCACTCAGGTCTAGGAGGTCTTGGAGGCAACATTTGATAAGTTCATGGAGATCTGTCTCACACCAAGAGGTTGTGTCTCTCATACAGTTATGTCCTATGTGTATGAGGGTTTGGAACCTTCTCAGGCACAATGTTCTAGAGCAACTCATCTTTCTGACATCGAATGTGCTCTTTGCTAAGGTGATACAAGTGCTCTAACTATTTTTGGTCTTGCTCAAGCTGCATGATTTGCGCTTGGCGGGAGGCATGTTTGGAAAATTCCAAGTCAATTTATTCTACTATATTAAGTCTAGGAGGCCTATATGCCTCTCCTACACATCTATCTTGGTTGTGGTGATCTGAGATCTCTGTAGGTCACTTCCCTCTATCGAGGTTAGCGATATTCACTCGAGGCTCTGGCCTTAGTAGGTGATCCTGATAAATAGCAGGTGTTAAATTGCATTGTTCCTATGTTGTGTATTTCTCTTGAGGAATGTAGTAGTTTTCCTCATGCTCCCTTTCATATATGTGAAAGTGGCGGGTAGAGTTGGCTCGCCCTATCTGAAGCGCCTTGCGCTCTAGATTTGGCCTATTATTTTTTACAATAATAAAGGGTAGAGGAGGGATGATGTAATCATGTGACCCCTCCTTATGGACCCTATGTTGTTCTAGTGCTTCATCATGTGGTGGCCACTCATAACGAGTGTCTAAGGGATCCCTCCCATCTATGTTGAGTGCCATGTGTATGGACTCCTCCTGAAAGGGTCTATGTTGAGTGGGAGTGCCCCTCGAAGGGGTGCCTCTATAGTCTCATTCCATCATGGTATGATGTGGACTATTTTGTGGGTCAAGCTAACAAGGTCGTATGACCAAGTCCTTGTGGCTATAGCGGAGGTGACTTGTGCCCCCTTGTACACTTTTTGCAGCTTCTGCCCGTGATTGGGCTTGGCTATGGATGTACACCATGGTGGTGTTTCTCTAAAAGATGTGTACGTTTTTAAATATTTTTTTTAAAGATTTTTTTTATGCTACACTAAAAAAAAGGGACCACACAATCAAATCAATGATTATCTCATTTATAGATTAAAGGTGTGCCCTAGATCTGGTTCAGTGTGTTTTGATTTTTGTTTTGAAAGCCTTCTAAAGAAAATTTTGTTGTACATGTAATATGAGGGCTCTTATATCTCCCAAATTTTTTTCCCATTAAATATGCCACTGCAAGGCCATTATACCAAACCTCTCAATATACCCACCCTTATGTGAGAGAAACTATTGGTACACGAGAGTAGAACAGTAGGTGGAACATACGCGGTACAAAAGGGGAATCACTCTATTTTTGACACCTACCATAAAATACTTATCCTCATGCTCTAGGAATCACCCCAGTTACACTTTGTTAGCTTTCGTTAGGATTTACATCTAGAAATAGTAGTGATCAAGGTTATGTATGCAAAATTCAAGCCAAATTGGTGATGAAATCAATCGTTGGTCTTGATCAAGTGTTGGGGTTTTACGACCAACTCCTTTATGTTTATATTGTCATGTGGTGCGTGTGGTTCTTTGTACTTGCACAAAGAATGAAACATGTAGTAAACTCTTCCATGCAAGCAAATAAATAGGAAAACCACATAAATAGAGATACAAAATTAGAGAGGATGTTCAAAAAACCTACCTCTTCTCTACCCACACCAGATGCCCCTGAGTTTCTGCTCAGAAACTGCATAGAGATCTAATAATCCTAGGGTGGGATGAATAGAAAATCTATATTCATCATAGGGTGGGATGAATGCCTATTCCTCCCTGGGTGACACGAATTCTAGCTCTGTATTCGTCATAGGGTGGCACAAGCAGCAGTCCAACGCTTGAAGGATTAACACCTGCAAGCAAAAACACAAAATTTTGATCAAAATTTTGATCCCAAAATTAGGGGATAGAGTCCCACCATGATCGCCACTGAAATCATGAGGATACGAAAGCAATGGCATACCGGGTGCAATTCGAACATAAGAAAATGTAACGCTAGCTCCTATGAATGAAGAAAGGACTAAAGTGCATGAAAAAGGAAAACAAACGAACTGAAACGAGATATAAAGAAAATTTAAACTGCAGCCCTTTATTTTATTAATTTTTCTTTGGGATCAGGTTACAATATGTCTCCTTCATTTTTAGGGGCTAGGAGCATTAGATATAGTTTTGTTACACCACGGATGGTACGCTCCCCTTCGAGATCTTTCTCATGCCCACATTTGAAATGGGTAGGCCAAATGTCACCGCCACTTGTGTGAATGCATTTGTAGTTCCTTTCTACCCCTCCGATGTTGAGATCCTATGTTCAGAGAAATAGAAAATGATTAATAGCACATGCGGATAGAGAGAAACATGCAATCCCTAAGGCCTTCGATTAATGCATGCATGAAATAATTAAAATGGTAATAAAAACATGTCAGAATAATATTAAATTTGGATAAAAGCATGAAAAAAACATCATGAACACACTACAAAAGTAACAGTCAAGAAATATTCTATAGATTTCTAATCACTCTGGGGTGAGACGATTAGGACTGTCGTAAGAATGCAACCTCCTACATGTCCCATTTGGAGGACTCAAAAACACCTAAAAATTTGAGGTTAGGAAAAATATTGTATTTTTAGACGACCCAGAAGATCGAATTTTGCATATTCAACCCCAATCACCCTGTATCAAAATATGCTCCTTGTACATTAGTGAAAGAGAAAAATAATGAAAACACAATCAAAACTCATTAGAATGGCATGAAATTTGAATGGAAACATATATGAATGACATAAAATAATATGCAAAAGAAAAAGTGAATAAATATTCTATATATTTCTAATCACTCTAGGGTGGGGCGATTAGGACTGCAGTAGTGCGGGGGGCACGTGGGGGCAGGACGCCCATCATTTGGTGCTTGGTTTTGACACAAATCCACTTGGTATGGGTCCAAAACATCCTAGGGATTTGTGTCAAAAAATTGGGTGGGGTATTGTGGCCAAATTTTTGGATTTTGGTTCCGGATTGTGCTTCCAATGTTCACCCAATAACATCCCTTCCAAAAGAGAGATCAAGGATGTAAGAAGCACAAGTGAGGGGTGAGGATGTAATTCGGCAGCACTCCATTTATCCAAATGCTCCTGATCTATCCTTTTTTTGGGGTGAGAAGACTCACCATTTTATAGACCTAAGGGTCTCTTGTGAATGAGCATGCAGAGGTGCCACTTGGCCATCATGCCTTGCCAGGGGAGAGAAGATTCCTCCTTGATCAAGGGCTCCATGACTGCCTCTATGACTACCTATTTGAGCTCAAAAATTCCCACTCGCACTCCCATGCATTGAAGGTGGAGTTGAGTGGCGGACCTGAGCTGCCATTTGTCAAGGTTTGACCTTTTGCCCGTCAAACCTGCTATTCACCCCACCCCGGAGTGAATGCTGCTAATCGTCTCGAGGTCGGATGAATACCATTTTGTAATCATCCCAGGGTGGAACGAATAGGTAGCAGAGTGCCTGAAAGGTGCGAAATTGACCTCTAACATTCCAAAACTATTGTGCAAGTGGTTAGGACCACTGTTTAACTTTTGGTGGTTGCCCTAGGGGCTATGTATGTCAATTCGATCAGTGCTTGTCGTCACATAATCGGATTGGTGTTGTTTTGGTGTCTACAAGTGGAAACTCAAGTATATATCCTAGTTGAACTTAAGAGAATATTCTCTTATTCTAACAGAGGCTTTACTATGGATCGATTGTAATTATGGGTTGAAATCTAGATTAGTTGCAATTAGGGATTTGAATCCAGATCAGTTACAATTAAGATTTTAACTCTAGATCGATTGCAATTAGGTTTCCAACTCTAGATTGGTTGCAACTACATATCTAATTTTATATTAGTTGAAAGAGGGATTTCAACTCTAGATTAGGAGTAATTACAGATCTAACTACAGATTGGTAGTAGTTGGATATCTGACTCCAAATTTATTGCAATGAGGGGTCTAATCATTGATCGATTGTAATAGGTTATCCAACTTTAAATTAATTGCACCAAGGTTTACGATACCATATGTCAAACTATCACTCATTCACTTATGCATGTCAAATAACATATTTCCATGTATCCAACCAAAACAGACAATTATCTATAAAAATACATCTAATCATTTTTTGCATTTTTTCTTCTACACATCCTTACAATGAACCCTAGGTAGCCAATACTCTTGACCCTACTCTCTCAAAATTTTACCTTACTTTCAAAAATCGCTTTATCTTAATAAATAGCCACCACTTCCTCCCCTGCTACCAAAATTACTTTCAAAAATCTTATTTTTCCATCCATTTTTTATATGTTAACCATACCCAAAATTGACCTTTCATGGGTCAATGATGCAGGCTTGTAGGGTTTATTTTCAATACCATAATCTAAAACAAATAACCCTATATTACTAAGCATTATAAATAATTAAAACAAAAATACGATCATAGTAAATATCATAATCTAGAACAAGAAGATTTGTTTTATGATCAAACCCTTGAATGTGGAAATATTGGCATATCTCCCTCATAGGGATGTTGATATCATCACTTTGAAGTTTTAGCTATCTACATATAACAAAGTATACCTAGAGACCCAATTCAATTTCTCAACAAAATTATTGTCAGGTATATTTGCTGATGTTATTTAAAATTTAAAATTTTAAATATATGATTTTTAAACTAATAATTTTTATTTGTTGTTTCTACCACTAATTCTAGAAGGGTCTTAACAAAATCATCTATTGGAAATAAACTTCTAAAATCTATCATTGAATTCTTCGAAGCAGGACTTATTTTGAAAAGAATACCAACATATATTTTGTTCTGGAGATTGGCCTATCTAGTTTGGTGTCTTCACCATTAAAAATTTGATTGGTTTACATATATTTCATCATATATCCGATGTAAACTACATAGCATTCAAATGAATACAAGGATGGCTATGACGACCTGTAATTTTTGTCTTGGATTTTATTATGAATATTTTCATAATTTATGAAATGTAATCATACCTACTATGTTGCATCCAATTCTAGTGAGCATTGCCATGTCAGCCCATGAGGTGAAGGTAAAAATTTTCTTTTATCCAAAAAAAATTATAGTATATTCGGTTTTCCTTTTTTATTTTAAATTCGCACCCCAATGTAGAGAAAGGTAGCCTCAATCATGACAAAATGAGATGCTACCATAAGGTGTATTATACCAAAAGCCACTAATGATTCTTTTGAAAACCAATCAGAAGTAACATCCTTGTAGAGGCCACTAAAACATTTGAAGTATACTTCTTCTCATTTAGTTTCTTGTCCACGTGTGCCTACATATATTATAAAATGTGAATCTAATGAGGCCACCCCCATGACAGGTAAGTTTACTATTTTGAGCTTCTTTTTATATATTTGTTTAGTTGAAATTATAATAATTTTTGTTTCTTTTTCATATATTTTTAGTGTTATGCCCCACCACCCCTACACCCATTATGATATGCCTTCATAGTTTAGAGAGTAGCAACACGTATCATCATTTTTGGGTAAGTGTATTATTTAAAAGTAATATATATTAATTTTATTCAATTTTATTTTCTTTAACAAAATCTTATTATTATGTTTTTAGGCAACTCCCCAAAATTTACTCAAATAAGGTAGCATATGATGTCACCACCACATCCACCTCGACCATGATAGAAATTAAGTAGAGGTCAAAGCAGGGGTGTAAAAAAACTTGTTAAATCAAGATCACAGGGGACACCAAGCCAAACAATGTCTACCTTTCCAAATATCATTTTCAATAATTTATTCATTGCAAGAATTTTTGAGCTCAAGATTAGATAATCCTTCATTATAGGATGATTATTTATTGTAGGGCAACATTCCAAGGTTCAATGCAATATATTTACTTCAATCATAACAAACACAAGAACATCTTGTAGCTCAACAAACCTCATCATCACATTCTTACACCAGTGACCCTGGTCCTTGAACTGAGGATGAAAAAGTTATTTTTTTGAAAACAATAATTGTTGATAATTGTGAAGCACTAATCAAATATAGTTTACTTCACAATGTAAAGGAAATGAAATATTAGAAATTTTGGGCCAATGTCCTTATTAAGTAGATAAATGCCTGACATAAAATTTTTGATAAAAATAAAAATATTTTTTCTTTGGTCCAAAAAAAACCAAAAAAACTTTGTGGTCTATTACATCAAGCTTAATCAAGCTCAGTGACCACTATGTTTTCATATAATGATAAAATTTTAAATATTATGTCGAACAGATTTGAGAACGTTAATGTTGAAGCCCAAGCATATAATAACCAATGGGCATTTAATAAAAAGAAATTTGTAGTTGTTGAGGCTTAAAGGGATGTGGTTGAGGTGAGACTTTAGTTGCAATAAATTTTATGTTTATATTTTATCATATAACTCTTAACTGACTTATTTTTCTTTTAGTTTTTAGTCAAATTTTGATAATCTACATAAACAAGTTATAAGCATGGATATTAATATCTACATGGCAAAGAAAATACTCGAAGGTTCCATGAGAATGAAGAAAACCTTACAAGCCAAGGTTAGATATAATAATTATTTAAAAAATATTATAAAGGAGCATAATATGGGTCCATATATCTTGCTTAAGAACAAACATCAAGAAAATATTGATACAATGCAAGAAGATCCAACCCCAAGAGAAAGAACGATGTTGGG
Organism: Wollemia nobilis; assembly: GCA_028583015.1. Lineage (NCBI taxonomy): Eukaryota > Viridiplantae > Streptophyta > Pinopsida > Araucariales > Araucariaceae > Wollemia > Wollemia nobilis. The sequence continues at coordinate 12,892,215 of JAQPPZ010002581.1, forward strand.
GAGCATACAAAAGGTACAATACGGTCGTACAAGAAGGCCTCATTAGAACTGGAGCACTGTTAGCACTATTTGTTAACACAAGAGATAATATAAAAGAACGTAAAAATTTAGAAGAATCTCCAACTCAAGGTGATCCAGATACATAAGGAGCAATAGTGACTAAATCTGTCTTAGAGCCCCCAACTAAAAATTAAGAAATTATAAAATGTTTACTAATTGGAAACAATTTTTGTTGTATTAAAATAAAAAAAAATTGTATAATGTATATTTTCAATACAAATAATGAAAAAAATATTTATTAATTTCTAGCTTCTATCATTCAATGGTTGTTTACATTTATATTCTTGTGCTACTTTTATATTTACTATTGTAATTTCAAATAACAAATAAAATATTACTATGATATAAATTAGGTGTGTCAATACATTAACAATACTATAATATAAAACATAAGGTTTTATCAATGAACATAGTTAAGACAATACAATATAAAACATACAATTTGACAAGCAACACAGTGATATAAAACATAAAATTTTATGAACAATATTTTTTAAAATTTTGATATATGAGTAGGATGAAAATGATAACAAATAAAGTTAAAAATTTTAATGTTGTTAAATCTTAAAAAAATTACAATTGAGGTAGCTAAAACAAACACATCTCAACTAGTCCAAAATCACTTGTAAGCATATTAGATATTTGTATCTCCATTATATGATCGCTACAAGAATCATTATCAGCATATTAGTGATATCTCTACATTTTTCTAGGAATTTCTAGTATACTAATGCTTTGTCATAGGGAAATTTATCCATCTCATACATTGACACATAAATTCTCAAACAATTATCCAAATTTTTATCCAACATGTTACAAAGTTTAGATTTCTCAAAATATAGTGAACTAAAAGCCCTCTCATATTCCATAGATCCCAAAATCATTTCTTGACATAATTCATATAAATAAAAATATTCACTAATTGTATCTTGTAAGACACTACTTGGATACAATTTTTTCTATAAACGTGTAATAGAAACAAGCTCATGGAAGTTACTCAAATGTGACATTTGATCAACCATTGGGATTTCAAAATGTGATGATTGTTGTTTGAAAATTTCTTTATTGTGAATACCTTTGATCTCAATACCATTAACTTTCACACTTTTAGTAATATAATTTAATAAGTGTACCCATATATTTAATAAACAAGTCATTTGTATATTTGTAGTCAATACAAGGACCCCAAAATATAGGGTTAACCACACCTATGGCCTCAAGAAACTCATCTCTTTGAAACTGATCTCTTATTTTTCTTGTTAATGATTTTTTTATTTTTAACAATTTAATCTTAGTATTATGTAAAACTACTTCAAATCCATTATGTGTTATGAGAATTTGTTCAACATCGTATGTAGCTATATTTGAACACCTTTCAAAATAATATAGAGGTATCATCTTTCTATGAACATTAATACAGATAACATCATTGATGTCAAACTTCAAAAATATTTTTGGATTATTCATGTTAGTTAATATTTTTTAACTATCAAAAAAAGGATCTCCAAAAGTTTTGTTGAACACATATAACCTATAAATATGCATACATATTTGTTTTATTATACTTATGAAATCAACAATATAGATGGATATTTCTTGTGCAAGTTTAATTAATTTATTCATTTATTGTAGCATTGGTAGAATACCACATAAGATTAGAAGTATTTCCAAGTTATTCAAATAGTATAGAAAATATTTTTCCATATCAACTGCCCTTTGATATTCATACATAAACCCCATTACGGATTGATATTCTATAAAAACTTTGTATGTAGGTTGATACAATGAAATACACCTTGTATCTACATATTTTAACAATTTTGTTCTGTCTATAACTCCTACTGCAAACTGTTGAAACTTTGTAAACCTTTTTGGACTGCACAAAAAATAAGCATGTATTTCATGTATGAGTTCCTCTGCTCTCACAACATTATCAAAAGTTATTACAATTTTGTATGCAAGATTCATTGTATGTGCCATGCATGTTAGATTTTGAGGCTAAATACTTAAGATAAAATTCAACAAAAGATCAATAATAAAGTTGCAATATGATATATATAATAATGGTAATATTCTAGAAGTATAAAACTCAAAAATAACTTCAATGATAACTCATAAACTTGCCATTAATAAATACTCATAAAAATAGTACAATAGTTTTGAAAGTATCAATTAAGTGTCAAGTCATGTTGCATCATGTCATGTCACTTTACGTGTACACATACACTACATATATAATGTAACATGATTCTTCATATGGAATAATCTTGGCATTCACTCTTCTAGAGACTCTTCCACTTCCTATTCCATGGACTCATTTGCATATGGACAACTATGCACATTTACAATACAAAAATACTTTGCACACTTTAATAATACTTATTCATTTTTTACATTACATAAAGTAAATCATAACTTCTAATCTAGAACACTCTTTCTTAATATAAGGATGTACCAAATGTGGTACATTAACATGTACCAAATAATATAATATATTCCAACACCCCTCTATATTATATTATTTGGTTATTGAATACTTTAGTCTTCAATATGGTCTTCATATTGATTCTTCAATCTACCTCCTATAGATTAAGAACTAGATTTATTGTGTAGATATCTTCTTTAGCTTCTAATTTAATCTTCCTCTTGCCTAAATTGATCTGATATATTTTATTTTTTCTCCTTATTCTTTGTTTTTGTACTTTTACCAATGAAACATCTTCAATCTGATGGGTTAGTAAATCATCATAATAAAAATTACTTGGATTACTATTTATCTTTTCTTCCTTCTGTTTCACTCCTTGAAAATACTCAATGTTGGAAATTTTGAGTTAATTGTGTTGTCATTGATGTCAAGAGTCACTGTCAAGAATTAGTACATGACTTGGCATAAGAAGGGTTAAAATATTTATATTTTAATCCTACGAGATTTTATCTAAGAGCTCTAGTTGCTTGGTCAAAAGAATGGTTAAATACCTTGAAGAAAATGCCTAAAGGAAATAATATTAAAATATTTATTATTATAATATTAAAGGTAGTCAGAAAATGCCCAAGGGTTAAAGAGGAAAACACCTAGGTCCAATGGAAATAATATTATAATATTTCATTATAATATTAAAATTTTAATTATGCCTAAGGTAGTTTATAAATAATTTATAATGTTTACATTATAAAATTATTTATAAATAATATTTTTAAATAACCTAAAGTTGGGTTAGGTGCCAAAAATCATTTATCTCCACCGATGTGCATTGGAAGGCATTTAATTAATTATTTTTGCTGATGTGGGAGAGAGGGAGGCATATGGTATAAATACCATAGTCTTTCCCCAAAGGAAAGCAAGTCTCTAAAAATTCAAGTGCATGTGAATTAAGAGGGAATGCGACATAATTTCGTGAGAAAACAAAGCTAACAAGAAATATTTAGTTTTTATTAACCTTTGATTTTTGTGGAAGTCAAAGTGGTGAAAGCGAAATGGACCACCAACAAACGATGGATGGGCTAGTGGTGATTTCAAAGTGTGGAAAGATTTTGAATAATGTGAAGGTGCTACGTTCGATACCCATCGATGATGTGGGACAAGAGCCTTTTGGCTCTTGGTAGGCAAGGGAGATTCAAAGCACTTTTAGTGCCTTTGACTCCCATGTGAGTTCTTATCTCACGTGGCTGGGGAGTCATGGCTAAGGTGTTGTAGGTGTTTTGACCAGGGATCGATCCCACGGGAGTGCACAAGGAGGTATTTAATTTTTAACTATAGTTTGCATTGCCCAAGGTCTTTGGTGGCGCTAAGGTGCATGATTTTGTGCCTGGACTATAGATTTGAGGGGGAAATTATCAACGTGAGTTATTTTATTTTGCTATAAGTGTTTGAGGGAGTGATAAGGTAAATAGAATTAAAATATTTTACTTTTAATTTTGGTGATTGAAATTTATTTTATAATTTTGGAGATTATAAGGTGTATCAAGGAAATTTTGGTGTATTTTTTTATTATGAAACTATTGACTTATATTGTGTAAGTTTGGATATTATAAGGTTTACTAAGAGATTTGATATTTTGTATGGAAAAATAATTATTGGAAAAAATATTTTGTGGAGATATTGAGATAGGTTGTAGATACCTAACCCTAGTATTGTCAAAGAAAATTTAATTGTGATTAATACATGTTTTTAAGATATATCTCCATCAAAACACAAGGTATGGGCACATTTTTATTGTGAGTGAACCATTGTTGGATTGGATGTTGTGGATGCTAAGTTGAATTGAAAAGTATTGTTTGATAAGCATTGTTGGGTTTGGTATTGAGATATCCAATATTAATTAGTGAAGGTTTTTCTAGAATGAGAGTTGATGCTATAAACCTTGTTTGATAAGTATTGTTAGAAACATTGAATAAGTCTTCATGTGCATGATTAGGGTTTGTGAAATAGCATGAGTATAATTGTTATGTGAACTATATTTAACTAGGTCTTGTGAAAGATCATTGTATATGAGGTTTATTTGATAAGCATTATTGATAAAGCTTTCATTGAGTGATTGGTTGAGTGGATTTTACTGAGCTTAATTGATTGGGAGTGTTGGAGTGATAATTCAATTTCTATGAAACAAATTTTTCTTTATTATTAATTGAATTGAAAAGAGTTTTGGAAGTGATTAAGCATTGTTATGAGTGTGAAGCATATTGAGTCTTTAACAATTCTCTATATGTTTCTATAGTAAAACAAGAGAGTTTAAAAGTGATTGAGCATTTTTGTGAGTGTGAAGCATATTCAGTCTCTAACAATTCTCTATATGTTTCTATGAGATTAAACAAGTTTTAGAGTGGACTTAAGGACAAATTTGTGTGAGCTTTTTTGTAATTTTGCAAGTAGATTGGACAAGTTATAGTGAGGACTTGTTGAGCAAATTTGAGGTAAGTCTTGATGAAGACTTGAGAGTAGTTTGAGAAAATTCTAGAGAGGACTTGTTGAGTAGATTTGAGATAAGTCTTGGTGAAGACATGAGAGCAATTTGAGCAAGTTCTAGAGAGGATTTGTGGATATTTGAGGTAATTCTTTAATAATACTTGAGAGCAGAGTTGATTAATTGATTTTTTCAAACCTTAAGTTAGAGTCTTGGGTAGATCTACAAAATTTTATTTATGATTAAGTCAAGCTTTTTGTTAAGGCTTGAGAACAAATTTGAGGATAAATTTTAGTACAAATATGAGGATAGATTAATGCCATATGAGAGATAGATATTGAGTAGATTTATGCTAGATTGAAGGACAATGTTTAGTGTAGATAAAATATAGATATTGATTAGATTTGTGCTAGACCAAAGGATTTTGTTTAGTACAAATTTGAGATAGATATTGAGAAGATTTTTGCTAGACTGAAGGACTATGTTTAGTGCATATTTGAGACAGAGCTAAGATTAAGCTTTGGAGATGGCATAGTAGAGGATAGTAGTCTCTGGTGGATAGAGATACATTAGCCATGGTAGTTAGGATAGAGATATTTTGAGTGAGTACATAGTCTTCTATGGATAGATATCCACAAACTAGTGTAGTGGGGGTAGTAGTCTTCTAGGGGATCACCAACCAGAGTAGAGGAGAAGGAGTTCTCCTGTGGATAGAGATCCATGAACCAGCTGAGGGGATTGGTGTCTCCTATAGATAGATATCCATAAAATTGATTAGGGGATTGGTGTCTCCTTTAGATAGAGGTCCATAAACATTGTAATAGGGAAAGGATTCCCAAGAGATTTATTGATAAAATTTTAGTAAAATATTTTCTCCATGGAGTAGCCCACATTGGGTTAACAATGTGAAATTGGTGTCTCTATTGTGTGTGGCGATTTATGCATTAATTTTATTACTACTATTGATATTGTCATTGATATATTGCATAATATTGTTTGGGAAAGAAAAGTAAAAAGTTGTCTTATACTATTCACCCCCTCATCGACATAAGCTTGTGTTATTCAATTGGTATTAGAGCGGGTTCCTTCGAAAGAGTCTAACAGCTTGAAGGAAAAGCTTATAAGAACACAAATGAATTCTAAAAATGTATTATTAGGGAATTTAGCACCATTGTTTGATGGGAACAATTATGCACTATGGAGCACAAGGATGAAGTTTCATCTAATGGCACTTGGAAATGAAATATGGGAAGCAGTTGAGAATGGATACACACCACCAATAACTCCACCTATAGATATATATGGTAAGCTTGTACACCATTACAATTCAAAGGAAATTAATGGAATTTTGATAGGTTTGAATGAAATAGAGTTTATAAAGGTTATGCATTGCACATCAGTAAAGGAAAATTAAGATAAGTTGCAAGGCATATATGAAGAAGATTAAAATATCAAAAGGGTAAAGTTGTAAAATTTCAAGAGAGCATTTTAATACCTAAATATGAAGGATGAGGAAAACATTGCAGCATATCTACTTTGTGTGGATGAGGTTGTTAACTCCATGCAAGAAATTGGACTTAAATTTGAGGAAACAGATATTTTAAATAAGATTTTAAGATCACTTCAAAAAATATTTAGTTAAAATATTTTAGCTATAGAAGAGGCAAAAGATATTAAAATTTTGACAAGGTATGAATTAAATGGCATTCTCACAGCTTTTGAGATGAGAATAAAAAAGGAACCTATTTCCTGGAAGGAAGCAGCCTTCAAAGTTACTAAGAAGACAAAGGGTAAGAAGTTAGATTCAAGCAATGATTCATCCAGTGATGAAGAAGCAAATTATGGCAAAACAAAAAAGGACACAAGAAAATATAAAGGTACAAAATCAGTTAGATGTTTCAATTGTGGAAAATATGGTCACTATGCATATGATTGTCTAGAGGCTGGAAATAGCAATGATGAAGAAAAACATGATCATAAGAACAGGGAAACAGGAAAACACAAGTACCAAAAAAAAAGGTATGGACAAGGCAATCAAGGAAAGAGGTTTTTCTAAAGGCATAAGAAGAGTTTCTATGTAGACAAGGAAGGTAAGATTTCAAGTTATAGTGATGAAAGTTCCTCAAATAATGATGAAGATGAAGTTCTATTTCTAGAAGAAGTAAATATGATGTTAGAAAAAGGGCACCAATGATTCTCAAGTGTTTTAGATGTGGTAACTTTGGTCATCTTGAATATAGTTGTACAAAGAATGGATTCAATTTCAGTGATGATGAATATGAAGATACACTTGAAGGACTAGAAGAAATTTTACTTTTAGCAATATAAAAATAAGGCTATCTTATTGAAAATAAATCAAAACAAAATGAATTTTATCCCAAAGGTAAACAAATAGAGGAAGAATCAGAGAAATGAGAAGTTGATCTTGAGGATGATCTTATTCATGCCCTTGATGCATTAAGGGAGGTAAGAAAACAAAACTAAAAACTCAAGCTTAAATTTCAATAATGTGATGAAGAGAAAGGAAATATTATAGAGGATATAACTAACTCAATAGCTAAGACAAGGAGATTCAAAGAAAATTTAGAAGCAAAGTTTTTATAATGTGAAAGGTTAGAGCATGAGGTAGCTTCACTAAGAAATGAATTAAAAGAGTCTAAGGACAAGTTACACAAGTTTGGGAGAAGCTCAAAGAAATTGGATAAGATTATCAAGACATAAAAACCTACATCAAACAAGACAGGTCTTGATTTTGAACATGTAGAAAGAAAACAAGGAGAGGATTCAATCTCAAGCTTCGAATAAGAAGAAGCTTTAGATGAAGAGAGTGTAAGAGAGAGTGAGACTTTTGAGGATGAGTTGAAAAATATAAAGTTCAACAAGGAAAGGAACAATGCACAAATGAGGAACATATGGAACATGAACCAACATAGGGTAAAAGAAACTAAGAGACCAATGGGGTCAATGCAAGGTAATTTCAATGGATGATGCTTCTCATGTCACAATTTTGGTCACAAAGCTACATAGTGCAGGACACATGAAAGACAAGAATATGGAAATTTTAAAAATAGGTATCTTTTTTCAAGGGTATTGCTATTCTTGTAATCAGTTTGGTCACAAGGCAGTAAATTGTAGGGTTCATGATAGGAATGGATATGGTTTCACCAGAAGAAACTTCAAGATAGTTGCACCTCCAAGGAAAAAAAATAGTAAGCGTTATAGGTGCAATAATGATGGGCATACAACAAAGTGGTGTAGAGAAAAAATTTCAAAGACAAGCAGGAACAAGAAGAGTCATATGAATCATAAGGATCAGTTGCAAAATAAAGTAGACAAAGACAAAGATCAATGCATATTGGGAGTATAAATACTCCCACACCAGAATTAACCACCTCAAAATGAGGTGGATGAAGGGCTAAGCTAAGAGTCTCATTCTTAACCTCGAGCGCTAAAGGTTAGCTATTGCCATTGATGTCAAAGGGGGAGAGATTTGAGTTAGGGGGAGAGCATTCAATCAGGGGAAGAAATTTCTAAGGGGGAGTAGTTTTCAATGAGGAAAAGGTTTGGTAAAAAAAAGGTGGTTGCCATCAATGAAAAAGGGTAAGATTATTGAAAATTTTGAGTTAATTGTGTTGTCATTGATGTCAAGAGTCAGTGTTAAGAATCAGTACCGGACTTGGCAGAAGAAGGGTTAAAATATTTATATTTTAATACCAAGATATTTGATCTAAGAGCTCCAATTTCTTGGTTAAAATGACGGTTAAATACCCTGAAGAAAAGGCCTAAAGAAAATAATATTATAATATTTATTATTATAATATTAAAGGCAGTCAAAAAGTCCCAAGGGTGAAAGAGGAAAACACCTAGGCCCAATGGAAATAATATTATGATATTTTATTATAATATTAAAATTTTAATTATGCCTAATGAAAGGATTGAAAATCCAACTAATGTTTTTATTATTTACAACTCAATTTATAGGCTCTAAAGGCCCAAAATACATAACAAAACCCACCAAATCATGGATTTGATCCAATATGCTTAACCATAAGCTATAATAGTGCAAAGTAGAATGCACGTAACTTCTAAGCTAAGAAAGAAAGAAAAGATGCTAACTAGAATATCCTTTTAGCTATCTTGAAGTACACACTTCCTACTTTGAGTTCACACTTCCTAACACACACTCCAAAGTGATAACTAGAAGACAACTAGTGCCCACAAGTGTATGTGAGAAGGAGACTCACTCACAATATTAATTTACAAGAAATAAACTATGTAAACCTAGCTAGGAACTACTAGAGGTGTCATATGAGAGATGTAAACATCAATCCTCATCACCTAAGGTAGTTTATAAATAATTTATAATGTTTACATTATAAAATTATTTTTAAATAATATTTTTAAATAACCCAAAGTTGGGTTAGGTGCCAAAAATCATTTATCTCCACCGACGTGCATTGGAATGCATTTAATTAATTATTTCTATTGACATGGGATAGAGGGATGCATATGGTATAAATACCATAGCCTTTCCCCAAAGGAAAGCAAGTCTCCAAAAATTCAAGCGCATGCAAATTAAGAGGGAATGCAACATAATTTCATGAGCAAGCAAAGCTAAGGAGAAAGATTTAATTTTTATTAACCTCCGAGTTTTGTGGAAGTCAAAGCGATGAAAGCGGAAGGGACCACCAACCAACGAAGGTTGGGCTAGCAATGATTTCAAAGTGTGCAAAGGTGTTGTGTTTGATACCCATCAACGACATGGGACAAGAGCCTTTTGGCTCTTTATAGGTAAGGGAGAGTCAAAGCACTTTTAGCACCTTTGACTCTCATGTGAGTGCTTAGCTCACACAACTAGGTAGTCGTGGCTAAGGTGCTATAGGTGCTTTGAATAGGAATCGATCCCATGGGAGTGCAAAAGGAAGTATTTAAATTTTAACTATATTTTGCATTGTCCAAGGTCTTTGGTGGTGCTACGGCGCATGATTTTTTTTGCTTGGACAATAGTGTTGAGGGGGATTTTATCAACGTGAGTTGTTTGATTTTGATATAAGTGTTTGAGGGACTTATAAGGTAAAGAGAATTAAAATATTTTATTTTTGATTTATGTGATTGAAATTTATTTTATAAGTTCAGAGATTATAAGGTGTATCAAGGAAATTGTGGTGTATTTTATTATTATGAAAATATTGAATTATATTGTGTAAGTTTGGATATTATAAGGTGTACTAAGAGATTTGATATTTTGTATGGAAAAATAATTATTGGGAAAATTATTTTGTGGAGATATTGAGATAGGTTGTGGATACCTAACCCTAGTGTTGGCCAAGAAAATTTAATTGTGATTAAGACAGGTTTTGAAGTTAAATCTCCATCAAAACAAAAGGTATGGGCACATTTTCCTTATGAGTGAAATATTGTTGGATTGGTTGTTGTGGATTCTAAGTTGAAGTAAAAAGGATTGTTTGATAAGCATTGTTGAGTTTGGTATTGAGATATCCAATATTATTTGGTGAAGGTTTTTCTGGAATTAAATTTGATGCTAGAAACCTTGTTTGATAAGAATTATTGGAAATATTGAGTAAGCGTTCATGTACATGATTAGGGTTTGTGAAATATCATGAGTATCATTGTTATGTAAACTATATTGAAGTAGGGCTTGTGAAAGATCATTGTATGTGAGGTTTGTTTGATAAGCATTATTGACAAATATTTCATTGAGTGATTGGTTGAGTGGAGTTGATTGAACATAATTGATCAGGAGTGTTGGAGTGATAGTTAAAATTTTATGAAGCAAATTGTTCTTTATTCTTAATTGATTTGAGGATATTTTTGGAAGTGTTGAGCATTGTTGTGAGTGTGAAGCATATTTAGTCTCTAACAATTCTCTATATATTTATGTGGTAAAACAAAAGAGTCTGAAAGTGATTGAGCATTGTTGTGAGTGTGAAGCATATTGCATCTCTAACAATTCTCTATATGTTTCTATGAGATTAAACAAGATCTAGAGTGGACTTAAGGATAGATTTGTGTGAGCTTTTGTGAAATCTTGCAAGCATATTGGACAAGTTCTAGTGAAGACTTGTTGAGTATATTTGAGGTAAGTCTTGGTGAAGACTTGAGAGTAGTTTGAGAAAGTTCTAGAGAGGACTTTTTGAGTATATTTGAGGTAAGTCTTGGTGAAGACTTGATAGTAGTTTGAGCAAGTCCTAGATAAGACTTGTGGATAGATTTGAGGTAAGTCTTTAAGATGACTTGAGAGCAAAGTTGATTGATTGTTTTTTTCAAACCTTAAATTAGGATTTGGGGCAAATATAGCATAGTTGATTTATTATTAAGTCAAGCTTTGTGTTAAGGCTTGAGGGCATATTTGAGGATAGACTTTGGTACAAATATGAGGACAAATTTGTGCCAGACCAGAGGTAGATATTGAGAAGATTTGTGCTATATTGAAGGATCGTGTTTGGTGCAGATCAAATATAGAGATTGAGTAGATTTGTGCTAGATTGAAGTACTATGTTTAGTGAAAATTTGAGATATAGATTGAGTAGATTTGTGCTAGACCAAAGGACTGTGTTTAGTATAGATTTGAGATAGAGCTAAGAGCAAGCTTTAGAGGTGACAGAGCAGAGAATAGTAGTCTCTAGTGGATAGAGATCCATTAGCCAATGTAGTGAGAATAGAGATCTTCTAAGTGAGGATAGACACTTATGTGGATAAATATCCACAAGCTAATGCAGTGGAGGTAGTAGTTTTCTAGAGGATCACTAGCTAGAGTAGAGGAGTTATCCTATGGATAGAGATCTACAAACCAACTAAGGGGATTGGTGTCTACTGTAAATAGATATCCATAAAATTTATTAGGATATTTGTGTCTCCTTTAGATAGAGCTCCATAAACATTGTAATAGAGAAAGGATTCCCAAGAGTTTTTTTGAGAAATTTTTAGTGAAATATTTTCTCTGTGGAGTAGCCCACATTGGATGAACCACATTAAATTGTTTTCTCTATTATATGTGGTGATTTGTCCATTGTTTTGATTACTGTTGTTGATATTTCCATTGATATATTGCATAATATTGTTTGAGAAATAAAATTAAAAAGTGGTCTTATACTGTTCATCCCCCCTCTCAGTATAAGCTTGTGTTCTTCACTCAAAAGTAATAAATGTAAAATAAATCATTAAATATTCTTCTGATGAAGTAATAATCATGTTTTGAGCATTCCACTACATCTTGAATAATGTTTCATAGAGATATCCAATTATTGTTATAAAATTCTCTTCCTTTTCATCCTTCAAGAACAAAGAGAATATCTCTTTCAAATCTATATATATATGTTTAAATCTATCAAAGGTATCTATTAGGTTTTGTGAATAAAACCTAATTTCATGAAATAGTTCTTCATTATTTTCATTAAATTTATTTCTAATTATTTCATTCATCTTGCTTTAAATATTTCAATTTTATAGACCCTTCTAGTCGACTTCCATATGAATCCCTAGTAAGCAAAAGATAATTTTGAATGCAATTTGAGTTCTCTAAAACCTTTGAAACTTACTCCTTAACCTCAATAAAATAATTTCTGTTACTTATAAATTTCTTAATCCAATGTTGTTGTTAAATACCTTATAACTCCAAACTTAGAAATTTAGAAATTCCATAAAAGAATATTTGCAAATTTTATAAATTTAATTCGATATCAAAAACCTTATTACTCCAATCCAATCAAGTTGCAAATATTTCAAAAATATTTTGTACAATCAAATAATAAAATTACAAAACACTTTATTTCTTCAACTCCTTCAAACCAAATTTCAATCCTTCATAAAATTCTCAAATAGCATTAATCTTATCTTTAAGATTTCAAATATTAATTCTTATCCATCCAAAATAAATAGTTTTACTTTAACCCTTAGAAAATAATAATTGTAAATTTATATCTCTTATACTTCGTATTCTGTGCTTATAAATAAACTTAAATAAAATGAATTATATTTATACTTGAACATGGTAATTTTCTTTGGTCAATAGTGATTGATCGTCTCCAAACAAGATCTCTCCTTTCTATAAAATATTTTCTATGCTTTGGTTCACCTTAAAATATTGTTCTCTCTCCATTTTGATTGACCAAGTTAATTTAGTCTTTACACAGGTGCTCTGCAATGTATCCAGTATTTGATCCTTTGACTCCTTGTGTGGCTTGAAAATATCTCCTATAATTCCAAGTGGTGTATCTCTACTTACTCTCACTCAAAATCCAATTAATGAATCCACTTACACCTTCTCTTATTTCCAATGCATATTTACAAATATGTGCTTCATATTTTAGTCTTTTCCTCCTTAAAATATATTCTCTCCTTAATATAGGTCCTTGAAATCCTTCAAACCTGTTGATCTTCCATGTTATACATACCACATGGCACTCAAAATCTTCCAATGCTCTAAATTCATCTACTTTATTCTCCTTAATCTCATATAATGTATTCTTTCCTGGGTGGATGATAATATGACACTATGATCATTACTATTACCAAGTATCTTGCTTCAAAATAAATATTTAATACCTTCTTTTAGCCTCGTTTCTTATTCAATACTTGAAACATTTTCTAGTTTGTCCTTTGTCTTCTCTAACATATATATGTTGCATGTAACATATCCACCAATCCTTAACACTTGTAATTTACCCTAATTTTAAGTCCCTCTATCTTCTTTATGTATCTTTTGCAATCTTTCATAGAAAATGTATTTGTTAGGACAACTTGGGTGAAAATCAATACCTTGCTCAATATTTTTTATGGTGCATATTCTTTAGATGGCAGTGGCTCTCCCTCGAATGATAGTAGCTCTAATCTTGGACCGTGATAGCACTTTTTCGTATGATGATGGCTTTCCTTTGAATAGTAATGGCTCTTCCTTGAGCAATAGTGGCACTCTCTCCTCAAAATAGACTCTTACATTTCAATAGCGGTGTTCTCTACTCCAACAAATTCTTAAAATATTCCTTTGGATCATGGTTATTTAGTAGCTTTAGACACTGAAATAATTTGCTTTATTTTTAATACTTGCTTGGTCTTTAACTTACTTATACAAATGCTCTTACTTTATTTATTTTCCTCTAATAAATCTGTATTTTTTAGATGCTAGCTCCCTTGTTCTTTTATGATTCTTAGTCTTGCTATCTGATGGTGCTTTTATTTTCTGGATCTACCATCTTTTTTATTAGCTATTCTTCACCAACATATTTTGCAACTTTGGTCCTTGTGTCTTTAGACACCTTAAATTTACCTTAATTTTGAGCACTATTCGACCTTTTTCTTAACTACTATAACTTAGAATGTATCTGCACTCTTATGGGCTAAAAATAGCATTTAATAATAAATGTTATATCCTTCTTATTTCTCCTTTCTAAATAAAATTTTACTTAAATATTGTTGTTTTAATCTTGTTGATCTTAAGATGCAAACATTATCAACTCCTTTATGCTTGAATACTCTATTTTTCAACTTCCTTATTCAAATTTATAAAAGTAATATGGTACTCTCAAATGCTTAATATAGACTTGATTTAAATGCTTCGATAATAAATTTATGTTGCACCAAATATCTGATACCTTTTTATCTTTTTTTCATCAAGTTTTTTTGGTGAATTGATTCATCCTTTAGCAACCTCGATCTTGTAAGTTTTTGCACCTTTATTCTCCTTCACTTTACTATTCCAAAGTTTACCAAATTGTAGCTCTAATTCCTACTCAAATTTCAACTTGCTTGCTGCCAAAAAACTCTCTCAAATATACCCCGAAGTCCACAAAAATCCTAGCTATTTCCTTTTTCTAATGTTATCCACAAAATATTATTTTGTGGCTCTAAATCTCCTCCTAAAACCTATGCCTTTGAATTCTAAAACTTACAGGTATTAGTGTTGCCCAAATGTTGTCAAAAACTCTACAACTTTCCAATCAACTCCTCTATTTTATTGTCCAAAACCTACAACAAAAATATCTAAAATGTTGTCTTTTTTGTTGTCTCAACCCCTTCAATATCATATTTAAGGGCACTCAAAAATATTTCCAAAACCTTCCAAATATGCAAATCAATACCTTCTTCAATTTATTATCCTTCAACCCTTTAGTTTCTCCTTCAAAAATCAACAAACTTCTCCTATCAAATTAGCCTTCAAAAATCATATGGATGTCCTTAAATTTCCTAAAAGTATGGCCTCTTCAAAATTCTCTTCTCCCTCTATATTATCATTGAATTTTGACTTCAAATTATATCACCTTCGCTATCTTATTCCTCAAGAATATGAATGTCTTGAGGTCTTCAAAAACCTTAAATTTTGGCAAAATTATTTCCAACATATTCTTCATCTTCTTGTTTTCGGATGACGATAATTATCCCAAATTATTCTTATTATAAAGTTCTCCTTGCTTGTAATCTTCTTCCTCTAGCTTTATTTACAACTCCTCACTCTTTCAATTCTAAAATAAGGCTTTCTCTAGCCTTCTTCTTCTTCTCCAAATTCTTCTTAGATCTATTTTCCTTAGGTCTTCTAATTTTACAATTCCTCAACTCTTCTCCTCAAAACTTCAATGAGAGATTTCCTTGATCTCTTCAATATTCCAACTATGGAAATTCTGCAATGAGATCTCTTTCCTGGATCTCCAAAATATGTTGCTTATCTAATAGCACATTTTCTTAGTATTTCTCTATCTCCAATCTTCTATATTCAATGGGAACCTCCTAAACGGGTCTCCTCAATATTCAATCTGTAGTCTTCAATTTGCAATATTCAATCTTTCAAGTCTGAAAGTTTTTCAACTTGACCTCTTTCAGGTCTCTTCAAATTCTCCAATCTATAGCCTTCAGCCTTTAGTCTTCAATGAGATCTCCTCCTTTAGTCTTCTCAATATCCAATCTTTAATTTCTACTTTTTTGAAATAAAGAACTAATCCTTGCACAAGGAAATCACAGACTTTCGAGAAAAAAAGATAAAATTCACCAAAATATCAATAATAAAGTTGCAATATGATATATATAATAATCAAAATATTCTAGAAGTATATAACTCTAAAATAACTTGAACAATCACTCATAAAATTACCATTAATAGATGTTCATGAAAATAGTGCAAAAAATTTAAAAGTATTAAGTATCAATTCATGTCACTTTACATATACACATACACTACATATATAATGTAATGTGACTCTTCATATAGAGAACTCTTGACCTTTGATCTTCGAGAGACTCTTCCACTTCCTATTCTATGGACTCATGTGCACATGGACAAATACACACATTTACAATACCTAAATACTTTGCACACTTTAATATAACTTTTGCATTTATTACATTACAGAAAGTAAATCATTACTTCTAATCTAGAACACTCTTTCCTAATCTAAGGATGTGCCCAAGGGGGTACATTAGCATGTACCAAATAATGTAATATATTTCAACAATGCAATGAATGGGTATCAAATTAAGGTAACTGATGTCTGAAGTCAAACACAAAAACCACTCTTGTGTCCTTGCATTGTAGCAGTACTGTCAACCCTAGTGCATATTAACTTTGCGGCTATTTCTATATTATTCATTCATACAATATCTTTTAAACTAGTTACAACAACATTATAAAAAAAAATTACATTACAATTTTCCACAATCTTGTGTAATGTTAACAAACTAAATTATAAATAATTATAAATAACAATATAATAATTATATATTCAAACCTCAATTTCCACTCTACTTAAAAATATTAACTGTTTACTCTTCCCATCTTCAATTGTGTCAATTGCTTGTAGCCATCACTCCACTCTACTTAAAAGATATTAAGTGTTTAATCTTCCCATCTTCAATTGTATCAATTGCTTGTAGACATCAAGAATAGATTAGCGATAGAGATAAGTGCAATTATACAAAAGAAGAATCCGCATACAAAATTTAATCTTTAATTTCACGTGGGTGGCTTGTAAAATCGCCGTTTTGAATGCATGCTGCAAAAAAAAAGTTTCAAAAACCCGAGAGTTTCAAACACACTAAACTTCAAAGATAAAGGAATGACTTTCAGATTTCGTCTCAAACCACGTTTATGTAAGTTCTGTGGGATTTACAATGACGTGAGTGATTTGAAATTTAGTTAATTGAATAAAGATAAAATTAAGGAATTTTTATATAATTTTTAATTAATTAAATAAAAATAAAATTAAAGAATTTTAATTTTTGAAATTCATTTATTTTAATTTTTAAAAAATTAAACTAAAACAAATCACCAATCAATAAACTTATTCTTTTTCAAAATACACTAATTTCATTCAACTTTATTTAGGCCTACTGCTTTCTTCAAATGTTAAACGAACTCGAATTCTACTGAGATTTTTTTCAATCCTAAAGTTCGATAAATGCAACAAACGAGTAAATTTCAAGCATTAAACACAATTAATAGATTCTTTTCCGCTATGCAATCTTAAAGGAGAGGACATTAATTGTCAAGATTTCCCTCCGGTGGAGATCAAAACATTGTGCAGAAAACAAAATACAAGGGTTCCTTTATTTATCACTTGGGACTCAGAATTTTTAACAATTATTCTCTCGATTTTATAAGACATAAGTCACAAGGTAGTGACCAAATTTTCGTTAAGTTCAAATTATAAAAAAATAACTTCGTTTATATTTTAATTATATTTTATATTTTATTTTAAAAACATATAATAATTAATAATAAAAATTATAATAAAAAGAATTTTTTGGTTTTAGTTATTGTGATAAATTATAATAAAGAAGACATTATCTTATAATAGCTTAATTTTGGCTTTAATTTTTAAGATTTATGATATTGGTGGATTCCACCTTGGAATATTTTAGGTAGTAAATTCAGTTGAATATAAATTTGAATGCTTCTTAGTTTGCTAATATTCCAACATGAATATGGGTATCCCAAAAAAATTATATTTAAGGGAAAAGTATAATATTGACACACCTAACCGTGGAAAATTAAAATATTTTATTTTATTAAAAAAATAGGTGAAGTATAATAGTAAATATAATTTTGGGAGTTATATTTTTTATATTATTTGAAGATATAACAACGCTGGTTTTTTTTCCATGATTTGAACTAAGTTAATCAAGATGAAAAATCAACTACATATTGTTGGGATGTCCTAACTTATTCTATAAACTTTAGAAAAATAAATAAATACCAACATAATACTACATAAATAATATTTAGAAATAATTAATAAATTTTAAAATTAATATTAAATGCATTATTTTTAATGGATAAATAAAAGATTTTTTAATGGCACAATGCTAGATTAAATCTTGTGAACAGGTTTATGCATAAGGGATCAAATACTAAATTATATTTATAAGAATAAGATTAATTAGTTTCGAAATCAAGGCAAATCCTAGCCAAATTTATGTAAGAGACATGATGAATTGCCTTTATTTTTCACAAAAAATTATAAAACTATGGTGAATTTTAAATTTTTGATGATCGACATCGGATGACATAAAATCGATCATTTGTTTCTTGTAAAATACTACTCAACTGAAATCAGGTTGAAAATAACAGTTTGACTATCAGGAAGCTACATTCCACAACTCGACTGTCGATCAGTGGTAAACAACAACTCAACTATCAACTAACTATAATTGATAGCTTGATAGCAATTCAATTATAAAATATTTATGGACTTTGGCTTGTTGGCAAATCAGCATTCAACTACGGTCTAATTACAAAATATTAGCCAACTTCAACGTAGTGGTAAATCAACATCTGACTACAATCCAATTACAAAATAATTATTGACTTTGGCTTGGTGGTAAATTAGCATCCCACTACAGTTTTATTGTAAAATATTAGTTAAATTCATCTTGGTGGCAAATCAACATACGACTACGATCTAGTTGCAAAATAATTACCAAAATTAGATCGATGGAAAACATAAATAACTATGGATTGATAGCAACCAGTTATACAAATTTATATTGGATGCAATTAGGGTTCCAAATTCAGATTAATTGCAATTAGAAATCCAAGTTCAGATTGGTTTCAACTAGGTATTTGACTCTGGATCGGATGCAACTAGGGATCTGACTTCAGATCCGTTGTAATTAGAGGTTTGACTATGGATCGGTTGTAATTATAGGTCAAACTCTGGATTAGTTGCAATTAGGGGTTTGACTCTAAATCGGTTACAGTTAAGAGTTTGACTCTAGATTGATTGCAATTAGGTGTCCAACTCTATATTGGATGCAACCAAATATATGAATTTGGATCAGTTGCAATGGGAAGTTTGACTCTAGATTAGGAGCAATTGGAGATCTTACTACAAATTGGTAGTAGTTGGATATCTGACTCCAAATCGATTACAATGAGGGGTATGATCATTGATAGATTGTAATAGGTTATCCAAATTTAAATTAATTGCACCAAGTTGTATGATACCATATGTCAAACGATCACTCACTCACCTATACATGTAAAATAACATATTTCCATGTATCCAACCAAAACATGCAATTATCTATAAAAAGACATCCAATCATTTTTTACATTTCTTTTATAAATCCTTACAGTGAACCCTACTCTCTCAAAAATTTACCTTACTTTCAACAACCACTTCCTCTCAAGCAATGGACACCACTTCCTCCCCTGCTACCAAAATTACCTTCAAAAAGCTTATTTGTCCATTCATTTTTTATATGTTAACCATACCTAAAATTGACCTTTCTTGGGTCAGTGATGCAAGCTTACAAGGTTTAGTTTCAATACCATAATTTAAAGAAAATAACCATGTATTACTAAGCATTATAGATACTGACAACAATAATACGAAAATATAAATATGATAATCTCTAATAAAAATATTTATTTTATGATCAAACCCTTGCACATGGAAATATTGGTAGGTCTCCCTCATAGGGATGTTGATCTCATCACTTTGAATTTTTAGCTATCTACAGATGACAAAGTATACCTAGAGACCCAATTCAATTTCTCTACAAAATTATTGTCAGGTATATTTGTTGATGTTATTTAAAATTTAAAATCTAAGATATACAATTTCTAAATTAATTATTTTTTTTGTTGTTTCTACCACTAATTCTAGAAGGGGCTTAACAAAATCATCTATTGGAAATAAACTTCTAAAATATATCATTAAATTCTTCCAAGCAAGACTTATTTTACAAATAATACCAATGAATATTTTATTCTGGAGATTGGCCTATCTATTTTGGTGTCTTCACCATTAAAAATTTGATTGGTGTACATATATTTCATCATGCATCCAATATAAACTACATAGAATTCAAATGAATACAGAGATGAATATGACGACCTATAGTTTTACTCTTGAATTTTATTATGAATGTTTTCACAATTTATGAAATGCAGTCGTACCTACTATGTTGGATCTAATTTTAGTGAGCATTATCATCTGAGACCATGAGGTGAAGGTAAAAATTCTCTTTTATCAAAAAATAAAATTTTATAGTACATTAGGTTTTCCTTTTTTAATTTTAAATTTACACCTCAATGTAGAGAAAGGTAGCCTTAATCATGACCAAACGGGATGCTACCATAAGGGGCATTATACCAGAAGCCATTAGTGATTCTTTTGACAACCAATCAGAAGTAACATCCTTGTACATGCCACTAAAATATTTGAAGTACACTTCTCCTTTAGTTTCTTGTCCACATTTGCCTACATATATTTTGGAATGTGAATCTAGTGAGGCCACCCCCATGACATGTAAGTTTACTATTTCAATATTCTTTTTATATATTTGTTTAGTTGAAATTACAATAATTTTTGTTTCTTTTTTCATATATTTTAAGTGTTATGGCCCACCCCCTGCACCCAGTTTAAAATGCCTTCATAGGTTGGAGGGTAGAAACACATGTCATCGTTGTTGGGTAAGTGTATTTTTAAACTTAATATATATTAATTTATTCAATTTTATTTTCTTTAACAAAATATTATTATTATGTTTTTAGGTACCTCCCCATAATTTACTTAAAGAAGGTATCATATGATGTCACCACCACCACCACCTCCACCACGATAGCAATTAATGACAGGTCAATGCAGGGGTGGAAAATAACTTGTTGAAGCAATATTAGGGGGACACCAAGCCAAACAATGTCTACCTTTCTAAATGTCATTTTCAATCATTTATTCATTGCAAGAAATCTTGAGCTTAGGATTAGATAATCCTCCATTAGAGTAGGATTATTTGTTGTAGTTAAATATTCCCAGGTTCAATGCAATAGATGTACTTGAAGCATAACAAGCACAAGAATATCCTATAGCTCAAAAAACCTCATCATCGTCTTCTTACACCAGCAAACCTGATCTTTGAACTGAGGATGAAAAAGTTAATTTTTTGAAAAAAATAATGGTTGATAATTGTGAAGCACTAATCAAATACAATTTACTTCAAAATGTAAAGAAAATGAGAGATTAGGAATTTCGGGCCAAGATCCTTATTAAGGAAATAAATGTCTGGTATAGAAAAATTGATAAAAATAAGAATATTTTTTCTTTGGTCCAAAACAAACCAAAAAATATTGGTGGTCTATTACATCAAGCTAAATCAAGCTCAATGACCACTATGTTTTCGTATAATTATAAAATTTTAAATATTATGTTGAACAAATTTTAGAACCTTAATGTTGAAGCCCAAGCATATTATAACCAATGGGCATCTAATAAGAAGAAAGTTGTAGTTGTTGAAGCTTAAAGGGATTCAGTTGAGGTGAGACTTTAGTTGTAATAAATTTTATGTTTATATTTTTCCATATAACTCTAAACTGGCTTATATTTTCTTTTATTTTTTTAGTCAAATTTTGATAATTTACATAAACAAGTTATAAGCATGGATATTAATATCTACATGGCAAAGAAAACACTCGGTTCCATGAGAATGAATAAAACCTTACAAGCCACGGTTAGAGATAATAATTATTTAAAAAATATTATAAAGGAGCATAATATGGATTCATATATCTTGCTTAAGAACAAACATCAAGAAAACCTTGGTACAATGCAAGAAGATTCAGCCCTAAAATAAATAATAATGTTGAGGAGAATATAAAAGGTACAAGAAGGCATTATTAGAACTGGAGCACTATTAGCACTATTTATTAACACAAAATATAATGGAAAAGAACGTAAAAATTTAGAAGAATGTCCAACTCAAGGTGATTCAGATACACAAAGAGCAATAGTGATCGAATCTATCTTAGAGCCCCTAAAAATTAAGAAATTTTAAAATGTTTACTAATTGGAAATAAATTGTGTTGTATTACAATCAACAATTTTGTATAATGTATATTTTCAATACAAATAATGAAAAAGATATTTATTAATTTCTATCTTCTATCAATCAATGATTTTTTACATTTATTTTCTTGTGCTACTTTTATATTTACTAGTGTAATGTCAAATAACAAATGAAATATTACTATGATATAAATCAGTTGTGTCAGTACATTAGAAATACTATAATATAAAACACAAGTTTTTATCAATGAACATAGTTAAGACAATACAATATAAAACATACAATTTTACAAGCAACACAGTGATATAAAAAATAAACTTTTATGAACAATATTTTTTTCAAATTTGATATTTGAGTAGGATGAAAATGATAACAAATAAAGTTAAAAAATTTAATGTTGTTAAATCTTAAAATTTTACAATTGAGGTATCCAAAACAAACACATCTCAGCTTGTCCATAATTACTTTTAAGCATATTAGATATTTGTATCTTCACTATATGATCACTACAAGCATCATTATCCTCTATATACATATATTAGTGATATCCCTTCATTTTTCTAGGAATTTCTAGTATACCAATGCTCTGTCATAGGGAAATTTGTCCATCTCATACGTTGACACATAAATTCTCATATAATTACCCAAATTTTTATCCAGCATGTTACAAAGTTTAGATTTCCCAAAATATAGTGCATTAAAAACCCTCTCATATTTCATAGATCCCAAAATCATTGCTTGACATAATTCATATAAACATAAATATTCACTGATTGTATCTTGTAAGACACTACTTGGATATAATTTTTTCTATAAATATGTAATAGAACCAAGCTCATGGAAGTTACTTAAATGTGATATTTGATCAAACATTGTGATTTCAAAATGCAATGATGGTTGTGTGAAAATTTATTTGATGTGAATACCTTTGATTTCAATACCATTGAATTTCACACTTTTACTAATATTTTTAGTAAGTGTGCCCATATATTTAATAAAAAAGTCATTTGTATATTTTTAATCAATACAAGGACCCCAAAACATAGGGTTAACCACACCCATGGCTTCAAGAAACTCATCTCTTTGAAACTGATCTCTTATTTTGTTTGTCAATAATTTTGTTATTTTTAACAATTTAATCTTAGTATTATGTAAAACTATGAAATCCATTGTGTGTTATGAGAATTTTTTCAACATCATCTGTAGCTATATTTCAACACCTTTCAAAACAATATAGAGGTGTTGTCTTTCTATGAACATTAGTACAGAGAAGATCATTGATGTCAAAATTCAAAAAGATTTTGGATTATTTATGTTAGTTAATGTTTTTTAACTATCAAACAAAGGATTTCTAAAATTTTCATTGAACACATATAACCTATCAATATGCATACATATTTGTTTTACTATACTTAGGAAATCAACCATATAGATGGATATTTCTTGTGCAAGTTTAATTAATTTATTTATTTCTTGCAGCATTGGCAAAATACCACATAAGATTAGAAGCATTTTCAAGTTAGTCAAATATTATAGCAAATATTTTGCCTTATCAACTACCCTTTGATATTCATACATAAACCCCATTAAGGATTGATATTCCATAAAACCTCTATATGTAGGTTGATACAATGAAATACACCTTGTATCTACATATTTTAACAATTTTCTTCCTTCTATAACCCCTAGTGTAAAATATTGAAACTCTAAAACCCTTTTTGGACTACACAAAAACTAAGCATGTATTTCATGGATGAGTTCCTCCACTCTTGCAACATTATCAAAAGTGATTACAATTTTGTATGCAAGATTCATTGTATGTGCCATGCATGTTAGATTTTGAGGCTAAATACTTAAGATAAAATTCACCAAAATATCAATAATAAAGTTGTAATATGATATATATAATAATGGTAATATTATAGAATTATAAAACTTAAAAATAACTTTGAAAATAACTCATAAACTTGCCATTAACAAATGCTCATGAAAATAGTACAATAGTTTTGAAAGTATCAAGTAAGTTTCAAGTCATGCTACATCATGTCATGTCACTTTACGTATACACATACACTACATATATAATGTAACGTGATTATTCATATGGAGCACTCTTGGCCTTCACTCTTCTAGAGACTCTTCCACTTCCTATTCCATGGACTCATTTGCACATGGACAACTATGCACATTTACAATACCAAAATACTTTGCACACTTTAACAATACTTATGCATTTTTTACTTTAAATAAAGTAAATGATAACTTCTAATCTATAACACTCTTTCCTAATCTAAGGATGTACCAAAGGTGGTACATTAACATGTACGAAATAATATAATATATTCCAACACCCCCTATATTACATTATTTTGTTATTGAAGACTTTAGTCTTTAATATGGTCTTCATGTTGATTTTTCAATCTACTTTCTATAGATTAAGAACTAGATTTATTGTGTAGATGTCTTCTTTAGCTTCTAATTTAATCTTCTTCTTGTGTTGCTTGATCTGATATCTTTTCTTGTTTCTCCTTCTTATTTGTTTTTGTACTTTTACTAGTGAGACATATTCAATGTGATGGGTTAGTAAATCATCAAAAATAAAAAATAATTCGATTCAACAATTCTTTACTATTTTTCTTTTCTTCCTTCTATTTCACTCCTTGAAAAAATAAAAAGTAATAAATGTCAAATAAATCATTAAATATTCTTCTGATGAAACAATAATCATGTGTTGAGCATTCAACCACATCTTGAATAATGTTTCATGGAGATATCCAATTATTGTTATAAAATTCTCTTCCTTTGCTTCCTTCAATAACAAAGAGAATATTTCTTTCAAATCTATAGATATATGTTTAAATCTATTAGAGGTATCTATTAGGTTTTGTGAATAAAACCTAATTTCATGAAATAGTTCTAATTATTTCATCCATCTTGCTTTAAATCTTTCAATTTTGTAGACCCTTCTAGTCGACTTCCTTATGACTCCCTACTAAGCAAAAGATAATTTTGAATGCAATTTGAGTTCTCTAAAACATTTGAAACAGACTTATTAACCTCAAGAATATAATTTATTTTACTTCTAAATTTCTTAATCCAATGTTAGTGTTAAATACCTTATAACTCCAAACTTAGAATTTAGAAATTCCAAAAAAATATATTTGTAAATTTTATAAATTTAATTTGATGTTGAAAATATTATTACTCCAATCTAATCAAGTTACAAATATTTCAAAAATATTTTGTACAATCAAATAATCAAATTACAAAACTTTTTATTTCTTCAACTCCTTCAAACTAAATTTCAATCCTTCATAAAATTCTCAAATAACATTACTATTATTTCTAATATTTTAAATATTAATTTTTATCCATCCAAAATAAATAGTTTTACTTTAACCCTTAGAAAATAATCATTGTAAATTTATCTCTCTTACACCTCTTATTATGTACTTATAAATAAACTTAGATAAAATGAATTATCTTCAGCCTTGAACGCCGTAATTCTCTTTGGTCAATAGTGATTGACCATCTCCAAATAAGCTCTCTCCTTTCTATGAAACCTTTGTTATGCTTTGGCTCACCTTGAAATATTATTCTATCTCCCTTTTGATTGGCCAAGTGAATTTAGTCTTTACAAAGGTGCTCTGCAATGTATCCAGTCTTTGATCCTTTGACTCTATGTGGCTTGAAAATATCTCCTGTAATACCAAGAGGTGTATCTCTACTTAATCCCAGTCAAACTCCAATTAATGAATCCACTTACACCTTCTCCTATTTTCAACGCATCTTTAAAAATATGTGCTTCATGTTTTAGTATTTTTCTCCTTAAAATATATTCTCTCCTTAAGACGGGTGCTTGAAATCCTTCAAACCTATTGACCTCCTACGTTATACATGCCACATGGATCTCACACTCTTCAAATGCTCTAAATTCACCTACTTTATTCTCCTTAAGCTCATATAATGTATTCTTTCTTGGTTGGATGATAATATGACACTATGGTCATTACTATTACCATATTGCTTCTAAATAAATATTTAATATCTTCTTTTAGCCTTGTTGCTTATTCAATACCTGAAACATTTTCTAGCATGTCCTTTGTCTTCTGTAACATATATATTGCATGTAACGTATCCACCAATCCTCAACACTTGTAATTTGCCCTAATTTTCAATCCCTCTATATTCTTTACATATCTTTTGCACTCTTTCATAGAAAATGTATTTGTTTGAACTCCTTGGGTGAAACTCAATAGCTTGCTCAACATTTTTGATGGTGCATCTTCTTTAGATGGTGGTGGCTCTCCCTCAAATGATAGTGGATCTACCTTCTTGGACTGTGGTGGCACTTATTTGTATGATGATGACTTTCCTCTGAATATTAATGGCTCTTCCTTGAGAAACAATGGCACTGTCTCCTCCAAATAGACTCTTACACTTCAATAGTGGTGCTCTCTACTCCAATAAATTCTTAAACTCTTCCTTTGGATTATGGCTATTTAGTGTCTTTAGACACTAAAATAATTTGCTTTATTTTTAATACTTGCTTGGTCTTTAACTTACTTATACAAATGCTCTTACTTTATTTCCTTTACTCTAATAAATCTACATTGTTTAGATGCTAGATCCCTTGTTATTTTATGATGCTTAGTCTTGCTATCTGATGGTGCTTTTGTTTGGTGGATCTACCACCCTTTTTGTTGGCTATTCTTCACCAGTATATTTTACAATTTTTGTCCTCCTCTTTGTGTCTTTATACACCTTACATTTACCTCAATTTTGAGCACTATTCAATATTTTTATTAACTACTAGAACATAGAATATATCTACACTCTTATGTGCTAAAAAATAGCGTTCAATAATAATGTTATATCCTTCTTATTTCTCCTTTATTAATAAAAATTTACTTAAATATTGTTGTTTTAATATTTCTAATCTTAACATTTAAACATTATCAACTCATTTATGCTTGAATACTCTTTTTTCAACTTCCTTATTCAGATTCATAAAAGTAATATGGTGCTCTAAAATGCTTAGTATAGGCCTCATTGAAATGCTTCAACAATAAATTTATGTTGCACAAATATCACATACATTTTTTATCTATTTTTCATCAAGTTTATTTGGTGAATTGATTCATCCTTTAGCAACCTTGATCTTGTAAGTTTTTGCACCTTTATTCGAAATTTACCAAATTTTTAGCTCTAATTGCTACTCAAATTCCAACTTGCTTACTACCAAAAAAATCTCTCAAATATACCCCAAAGTCCTCCAAAATCCCAAATATTTCCTTCTTCTAATGTTATCCACAAAATCTAATTTTATGGCTCCAAATATCCTCTAAAATCTATGCCTTCAAATTCTAAAACTTGCAGCTATTAGTGCTTCCCAAATGTTGTCAAAAAATTTGCAACTTTCCAATCAAATCCTCTATTTTTCTATCCAAAACTTGCAATTAAAATATCCAAAATGTTGTCTTATTTTGATGTATCAACCCCTTCAATATCCTATTCAAGAGCACTCAAAAATATTTCCAAAAATATCCAAATATGCAACTCAATACCTTCTTCAATTTACTATACTTCAACCCTTCAGTTTCTCCTTCAAATATCAACAAACTTCTCCTATCAAATTAGCCTTCAAAAATAGTATGGATGTCCTTAAATTTCCCAAAACTATGGCCTCTTATGTCTTCTCTTCTCCCTAAATCTACTCATTGAATTTTGACTTAAAAATTGATCTTCTTCATTATCTTCTTCCTCAAGAATCTGAATGTCTTGAGGTCTTCAAAAATCTTCACAAAAATTTGGTAAACTTATTGCCCAACTATTATTCCTCTTGGGATTTTTTTTGGATGACGATAATTATCCCAAATTATTCTTATAAGAAACTTCTCCTTGCTTGCAATCTTCTTCCTCTAGCTTTCTTTACAACTCCTCCAATAGTAACTCTTTTAATTCTAAAATAAGGATTTCTCTAGCATTCTTATTCTCCTCCAAATTCTCCTAAGACCTCTTTTCCTTAGGTCTTATAATTCTACAATTCCTCAAAACTTCAATGATACCTTTCCTTGGTCTCTTCAATATTCCAACTATGAAAATTTTGTAATGAAATCTCTTTCCTAGATCTCCAAAATATGTTGCTTCTCTAATAGGACCTTTTCTTAGTCTTTAACTACCTCCAATATTCTATCTTCAATAGGAATCTTCTAAATGGGTCTCCTTAATATTCAATCTATAGTCTTCAATTTGTAATATTCAATCTTCAAAATCTGAATTTTTTTCAATTTGACCTCTTTCAGGTCTCTTCAAATTCTCCAAATTGTAGCCTTCAACCTTTAGTCTTCAATGAGATATCCTCCTTTAGTCTTCTCAATATCCAATATTTAATTTCTACTTTTTTGAAATAAAGAACTAATCCTTGCACAAGGAAATCACATAGACTTTCGAGAAACAAAGATAAAATTCACCAAAATATCAATAATAATGTTGCAATATGATACATACTAATGAAAATATTCTAGAAGTATAAAACTCTAAAATAATTGCAACAATCACTCATAAAATTACCATTAATAGATGTTCATGAAAATAGTACAAAACTTTAAAAGTATTAAGTAAGTATCAAGTCACATCACATCATGTCATGTCACTTTACATATACACATACAATGCATATATAATGTAATGTGACTCTTCATATAGAGCACTCTTGACCTTCACTCTTCTAGAGACTCTTCCACTTCCTATTCTATGGACTCATGTGCACATGGACAATTACGTACATTTACAATACCTAAATACTTTGCACACTTTACTATAAATTTTGCATTTATTACATTGTATAAAGTGAATCATAACTTCTAATCTAGAAAAAAATTTCCTAATCTAAGGATGTACCCAAGGTGGTACATTAGCATTTACCAAATAATGTAATATATTCCAAAAATGCAATGAATGGGTATCAAATATGGGGTAATTGATGTCTGAAGTCAAATACAAGGACTACTCTTGTGTCCTTGCATTGTAGTAGCACCATCAACCCTAGTGCATATTAACTTTGTGGCTATTTCTATATCATTCATTCATGCAATATCTTTTAAACTAATTACAACAATATTAAATATTTTTTTTGCATTACAATTGTCCATCATCTTGTATAATGCTAGCAAGCTAGGATGCCTTACATAATTTTAGAATGTATATACATGCATGTAAATCCACGATGTGTTTTCAATAGCCATCACCTCATCAATTGAAAATAAAATTAATTTAGCATGTTTTACTTTCTCTCTCAAGTCCTTCTCAATCAATGATAGATATTTTACAATTTTTCAACCACTTTGATCTGACCAATGGGAACTTGGAAGGTTTTGCACATCAGCTAGTTGAAATAGGTGCTTATAATCTATAAAATTAGACAAAGGTCTACCTATTTTAAGAATACTACACATGATAGCAAACTGTAAACTTTTTTAAGCCAAAGTGGTCTTATGATTTTTTTTTAAATTGAGCTTGAATTGTTCCACCTTTATCAACAAGAGAGTTTTGTACCTTCATTTATTTTTCATATTCTTGTGCATATCTAACATGCATACATTTTGATGTATCCTTCCACCTAATTTATTTCTTAACTGTTCCATCACTTTCTTTAACTGTTGAATAAAATTTATCACAATATTTTTATATTGTATCTAACTTCAATTTCATATTATGATGCTTACCTAGTTTTCAACTACAAATTATGAATCTAGATTATGTTGGGATATTATTTTTTGGTAAATAATGTAGCTTATATTAAAGGATTTTTTCATGGATCCCAAAACCAGTAGTTAGAAAACCCTCAAAGGAGAATAGCAACTTAGAAGACTAAACTTAAAAAAAGTGTTTTCGTACATGGATAAACATTGTTCACTATACATTGATTAAATTTTGATAAGCCTAATAGCAAACACCCCAAACAGTATTGACGTAGATAATATATGGACAACACCCCAAACATGATTGATGTAGATAATATATGGACATCAGACATCCAAAATAGCATTGATGAATATAATATATGTAAATTTAAAATAACCCTCATGAAAAAAATCCCAGTAAGGACCCTGAGAACCATAAATAAAAAATACCCATGGTCGTCCATCATGTGTCAACCACCTTCTTGTTTGTAGTGCTTTCCTCAGTCGTTATGATATGCTTCAACTTCTTGCTAATGTTGTCAAGAGTACTAATAAGGCTACTTATGAGGATGTTCACAACCTGATGATGAATCTCCTAGTCTGGTGCTTTGCTGTTAATTTACCCACTCTTGGTTGGCTTCATTGACAATGTTTGAGGGTGGATTGTTATCCCATACATTCAAGGAATTCTAACTGATTCCCATGTTTTCTAAGAGGTAAGTCGATCTATTTGCCTCCCTATACACATGTCTACATATCACACTGCCCTATCGTTTGATCATATTTTTGGCTTTCCTGATGGCATTCATGATCTTCCACGAAATATTAGAGTTTTTATTGATATAATTTATGATGTTTAGAGAGTCACATTCTATTTTATAGTTTCCTTTGTGCTTTTTTATGGTGGTGAGACCTCTCCATAGAGCATAGGCTTCTACTACATGATTAGTTTGAATTTCATTATGTTGGAATATCATTATTGTTCTCTGGTTAGATTGGCTTTATAAAGGAATATGTTGATGACCATTCAAGCTTAAATGTCCTTCCAATAGTCCACCTTGTTAACTTTCTATGTTTAGTTTTTTAACTTGAAGATTCCCTAGAAGTCTATATTGTATTTGAATTACCATTTTCTTTCTCTAGTGGCATATTATTTTGAGGAATATTTTCATGTGTTTATTGGATATCATTGCTAAGTGAATTTTTATGTTGAGGCATCTCTTGGTGATGAATATCTTCAACTGGAGATATATCAGGGTCAATAGTGTATTCTTCATACAATAATATTTTTTATCATTTTATGATGTAAGAGAACATATTTTTACAAACAAAAAAAAAATCAGAGAAACACTCAATCTATTTATTGTACCTTGAATTTAAATAGATTTCATTGGCTCATTGGATTTTGAAATATGGCTAAAATATTTGAGGATGATATTTTTACTAGAATATTGGCCTCCATTCTTTCCATCGCCAGTAGGTGCCATTTTGCTTGTGAAGAAAATATTTTTTATTTTTGAAATTTAATAAAATGTTGAACATATCTTAATATAATGATGACATAATATTGTAAATAGAATAAACAGAGGATTGATTGGTAGAAAATACATACCAATTTCTGGTCAAATAATATTGTGATTTTTTAGTGTATGCTACTCCTCTCTTTTATGGAGATAGATAATTTTTTGCACTTGTATTTATTCAGTGGATAGAAAAAATATATATACAGAATCAAATATGGAGTAAAGTAAAGAAATTTCTATAATTTTAAAAAACGAACGTATATGGATATGAAATAAGTTAAAGTTCAAATGTGGAACAATACCAAATTTTACTACTAAATGGACTCAAAATCATAGTCTTAGTGGAATAGATAGAGGATTGATAAGCACCATGTGCCATGGAAGAATTTGCAAAACATACCAATTTGTAGTAAGCCATTATCATGATTTTTTAGATCAAATATCTATCTCTGCTCACTCCTCTATTTTTAGATGGTATAAAATTTTTTAATTTTGTGTTTCTTTAGATGATAGATAAAATGAGGATACAAATTCAAATGATAAATAGAACAAAAGTAGAAAATTCTATATTTCTTAGAAATATAGTTAGTGATTGAAATGTAGAAAAAATATCATATCTTACTACTACAAGATCTAAATCTCAAATTTCAAATAGAACACAAAACCTGCAACATACCAATTTGTAATAAGCCATTATCATGATTTTTGGAGCTTGAATCTCTCTATATCTTATCTCACTCTTTTTTGACAATACATAGTTTTTTGCATTTGTATTTATTCAGACTACAGTGTAAATAAAGATAAATAATTAGTAGATGAGCAAAATGAAAGTAGATAAATTTGATTAATTTTAGATAAAAAAAGAATATATTGATGATGAATACAATTATAGAAATAGAATAAATGGAGAATTGATTTTTATGTATATTTATTTATTCAACTAACAAACAAAATGAACAAATAGAATCAGATGATGAATAGAACACAAGTACAAACACATAGAATTTTGCAAAAAATGTACCTATATCACTTAGAAATAGACTTAGAGATTCAAATATACAAAAAATACAAGATCTTACTACTACAACTCATTTAACTCTGAAAGCATGAGGATAGGGAAGCCCATAGGCGTACTGGGTGCGATGCAAACACAAGCAAATGTAACTCTAGCTGTGCATGAAAATGGAAAACAAACGAACTGAAATGAGATATAAAGAAAAATGTAAAGTGCAGCCCTTTATTTTATTAATTTTGCTTTGATACTAGGTTACAATACGTCTCATTCCTTTTTAGGGGCTAGGAGCGTCAGATATAGTTTTGTTTACACCATGGATGGTACATTCTCCTTCGGGATCTTCTGTGTGCCCACATTTGAAATGGGTAGGCAAAATGTCATCGTTGCTTGCATGAATGCATCTGTTGTTCCTTGCTACCCCTTCGGTGTTGAGATCTTACATTCATAGAAACAACAAACAATTAGTAGCACCTACGGATGAAGGAAAATAAGCAATCCCCAAGGCCTCTGGTTAATGCATTCATGAAATAATTAAAACAATAACCAAAACATGTTAGAATAAGATGAAATTTGGATAGAATCATGCAAACACCCTCATGAACACACTCGAAAAGGAACAGTCAAAAAAATCTGCTATAGATTTCTAATCACTCCGGGGTGGGACGATTAGGACTGTCATAAAACGTCAGAAAGAAACATCCTAAATGTCCCATCTAGAGGCCTCCAAAACACCTACAATGTTGGGGTTAGGAAAAATAGATCATTTTGAGATGATCCAGAAGTTTGGATTTTGCAGATTCAGCCCCAATCGCCCTGTATCTAAAAGTGCTCCATGTATGTTAGTGAAAGCAAAAAATAATGAAAACACAGTCAAAACCCATCAGAATGGCATGAAATTTGAATGGCAACATATATGAATGACATAAAATAAGATGCAAAATAAATAGTGGGTAAATATGCCATATATTTCTAATTACTCTGGGGTGGGCCGATTAGGACTGCAATAGTGTGAGGGGTGCCCGGGAGCAGGACACCCACTGTTTGGGGCTTAGTTTCGGCACCAATCCACTTGGGATGGATCAAAAACCTCCTAGGGGGTTGTGTCGGTAGATTGGGTGGGGTATTGTGGCCAAATATTCAGGTTTTTGGTCCGGATTGCACTTCCAATGTTCACCCAATAACCTCCCTTCCAAAAGAGAGATCAAGGATGTAAGAAGCACAAGTGAGGGGTGAGGATGTAATTCGACAGCACTTCATTGCTCCAAATGCTCCTGCTCTGTCATTTTTTAGGGTGAGAAGACTCACCATTTTAGAAACCTGAGGGTCTCTTATGAATGAGCATGCAGAGGCACCACTTGGCCATCATGCCTTCATAGGGGAGAGAAGATTCCTCCCTAATTAAGGGCTCCATGACTGCCTCTTTGAGCTCAAAAATGCTCACTCGCACTCCCATGCATTAAAGGTGGAGTTGAGTGGCAGATCTGAGCTACCATTTGTCAAGGTTTAACATTTTTCCCATCAAACCTACTATTCACCCCACCATGGAGTGAATGCTACTAATCATCCCAAGGTGGGACGAATAACAGTTTGTAATCATCCCAAGGTGGAATGAGTAGGGAGCAGAGTGTGTGAAAGGTTCCAAATTGACCTCTGACCTTCCAAAACTACTATGGGAGTGGTTAGGACCATTGTTTAACCTCTAGGGGCTACCCTAGGGGCTATGTATATCAATTCAATCAGTGCTTGTCGTCACATAATCGGAATGGTGTTGTTTTTGTGTCTACAGATGCCCCTTTTTGGGATGCATTGTGCGTGGCATAGTGTTGAGAAAAAATAGATAACCAAAGCACTAATGATTAGGATTTCTTAGTAACCTAACCAACTTTTGATGCCCCAAGTATGGAAATGGCACGCATTCTTGAATTCTTGCTTCTTACTAGCTAAGGCACTTAATTCAAGTGTTAACCTTTTTCGGCGAGGTGTTACTTGATCTTGGACATTGTTCAGTCATGAATAGGCAAAGGGCACAACCTTTTTGTCTGTGGGAACCTTGAGTTCATGATTCAAGAATACCAAGTGTTTGTTCAGCTTGTGATTATTGCTTGTTTGCTACCCCAAGCAGGAGCATGATTGTCTTTATCAATGATTCTTTGAATGCATGCTATTTTCTTGATTGGGTGTGTGTTTGTTGATTGGTGACTAAGTGTGACTACCTCCTCAAGCAACGAATCTATGATGGAATGACCGACATGAGAAAATCAATGAGTCGCTTGACCCAAGATGACTTTTGTAAGGGTTCTTTAAGTTGTATTTCATTGATCTCGTATGCAGTTTTCGAACAATTTGACCTATTTTTGGTGGGTTTTAACCCTTTTTGTGACGCATTTTCAAGCTGAAATTATCAAAAATTTATCCTCCTGAGGAGCGGTCCGGCTATGGTATCCTTCTTAGGGAGTAGGATATTGATAATTTCTGGCCCTGACATTGGTTTTGCATGCCAAGAATGTCAAGCGTAAAGGTGCATTTGTTCGGCAATTTTATTGCTATTTTTTTGTGGGTTTGGACCCTTTTTGTGATGTTGTTTGGGGATGAAATTCTCTAAAATTCGTCCTCTCGTGGAGCGGTCCGGCTATGGTAGCCTTATGAGGGAGTAGGATAGTGAAGATTTGTGACCCCAACATCAGTTTTGAATGCCAATAATTTCAGGCGCAAAGGCACCTTTGTTCGGCAATGTTATTGTTATTTTTTGTGCATTTTGGATGTAGTTTATGCTATGTTCGATTTTCTTGCTCTATAATCGTCCCAGGGTGGGACGAATACCAGTTTTGTAATCATCCCAGGGTGATACGATTGCTAACTAGAGTGCTCGTCCCAGGGTGGAAGGATTACAGGCCTAAGAGCCTATATAAGGGCCAAAACTATGTTTTGGGCTCATTTGTATTTGTTTTTTCTGTCATTTTGGAGCTGTGAGGAGGAGGATTTCGAGTCTACATAGCGAAGAGCTATCGAGATTTCATGGATACCATGAGTTCACGGACCGGATCATCGAGTGGAAGAGCCGAGGAAATACCGATAGGTGCTCCTTCGCTTTATTTTGTTTGTTTTTATTTTACAGTTCAAAACCGTAATTTATTTATTTTGTATTTCCATTTAAACTACGGTTAAACCCTAGTTTAAATTTTTGTTTGTGTTTTTTGTATTATGCATTTTAAACTAAAATTAAACCCTAGTTTAAAATGTTGTTTGTTTTTTTTGTATTTTGCGTTTAAACTAAGATTAAACCCTAGTTTAAAATGTTGTTTGTTTTTTTGTATTTTGCATTTTTTTTTTTAAAGCGAAAAACCCCTTACGAGGCCGCCTTGGTCTAAGAGACCATGAACAAGGGTTTCTACACTGTCAAAGTCACCAGGGGGTTGCACCCAGTCCTACCCGCACCAAAATTATCAATTGGATTTTGGGTACCCAATTCAACTTTTTGGTAGGGTGGAGATTCGAACCTGGGACCTCCCTTGGAGGATTGCCCTCTCTTCTCGAACTCACCTACAACACCTGGGTGTATTTTGCATTTAAACTAAGATTAAACCCTAGTTTAAAATGTTATTTGTTTTTATTTTTTTATGTATTTTGCGTTTAAACTAATATTAAGAAACCCTAGTTGAAAAATTTGTGTATTTTTTTTTTTTTGTTTAAACTAAGATTAAGAAACCCTAGTTTAAAAATGTGTGTATTTTGTTTTTTATTGTTTAAACTAAGATTAAGAAACCCTAGTTTAAAAATGTGTGTATTTTATTTTTTTTTGTTTAAACTAAGATTAAGAAACCCTAGTTGAAAATTTTGTTTTGTTTTTTGTTTAAACTAAGGTCAAAACCCTAGGTTAAAAATTTTGTTTGTATTTTTTTTTGTTTAAACTAGAGTTAAAAACCCTAGGTTTAAAATTTTGTTTTTATTTTGTTTTTTGTTTAAACTAGAGTTAAAAACCCTAGGTTTAAAATTTTTGGTTTGATTTTGTTTTTTTTTTTGTTTAAACTAGAGTTAAAAACCCTAGGTTAATTTTTTTGTTTTGTTTTTTTTTGTTTAAACGAGAGTTAAAAACCCTAGGTTAATTTTTTGTTTTATTTTGAGTTTTTGTTTTTTGTTAGTTTAAACTAAGGTTAGAAACCCTAGGTTAAAATTTGTTTTTATTTGTATTTTTTTGTTCACACTTAAGATTAAAAGAACCCGAGTATGAATTTTTTTTTTGTACAGTTTGTATACATTGTTGTATATTTATTTTAGTGCTATACAGTTTCATTTGATGATCGATACTTTTATTGTATAGTTTTGTTTTGTACTTTGTTTTTTTTTTGTCTGTATAGTTTTTATTTGAATGATTTGTACTTTTGCTGTATAGTTTTTCTATACTTTTTTTTTATCTGTACAATTTATTTGAATTTTTTAATGTTTTTGTTGTATATTGTGTTAATTTTTTTTGCTAGACATGTTGTTAATTGTTGTATATTTTTATTTTTTTGTCATGTTTTAATGTTTTTGTGTTTTTTTGTTTTGCGGGTGGTGAAGAGTCAGTACCATCAACCAATGGCATTTTTGGATGAGCAGGAGGTTCTGACTATGGTGGACTGGGAGTGGCTTGATGCCCTTGGGCTCAAGAAGGTGACTCGATTAGAGCCTATGGTGGGGGATCGGGCATATCTGATAGCCCTAATCAATTTGTGGGATCTTCGCACCAACACCTTTCTCCTAATAGGGGAGATGACAGTGACTCTGGATCAGATTCTATGGATTTTGATAGATGGGATGCCCATTCGAATGACTCTTCATGATCAACGGACGGTGGTGCTGACACGGTGCTTTGGGCATGCGATGAATATGGGGGTGGATGAGACGATGGAGAAGGCAGAGGGGGACTACTTGATAGGCAGAATATTGGTGCGGTGGTGGCTAGAGAAGGGCATTTTGGGGGTGAAGCATGCACTGCTCATGACTCTCATCTCCAACATGCTGCTTCCTAACTCCTCAGGTGCGAGGTTCCCTTGGAACCTACTTGAGGTGGTGTTTAGACTTGTGGATTGTCCGACGGATTCACCCCTAATAATGAGGTGGGGTCAGACGCTATTGGAATAGCTTTATGATGAGTTGTATGAGGTCCACTATTGGAGGTAGAATGGGATTGGGTGCAGCTACCTGTTGTAGTGTTGGGGGTGGCAGCACATAGCTATGGAGCGGCCACAGGGTTTGCCATGGACCACTCGGGAAAAAATGGTGGATAGGGATATTGGGTATGCTACTCTATGGCAGAGGTCAGAGGAGCAAGGGCAGATTTGGTGGTGGACAGGTGCCATGGGGAACTATGTTGATGCCTTCTTGTGCCTTACTCTAGGGGAGGTATTTTGGTGGCCATATCAGGTAGCTTCGATGAGTGCATAGGGGGAGGTTGCTAATCGGGTGGTACAGGACCGAGTAGAAGTGCTTCCCATACATTTTCTTGAGTGACTCGATAGTTTAGGGTGTGCCAGGGATTGCCTGGTGAGACATTGATCTATCAACATCAGGGCAACGAGAGGACTCTAGCCTGGCTAATTATTGAGCTGCTAGGTGAGGAGTCAGATGCAGTGATTGATGTCCCAACATGGATAACATCGGGGCAACTATAGAGTTAGACCAGTGGTGGATGATGCAGCGATGGCGAGGTGAGGGGCCTCTACGGGGCATGAATGTGGCAGCAACAGGTGGTGAGAATGTGGAGGCATTGGGGGAGGGTTGGGGAGCTTCGCTCATTGATGCGAATATGGTGGAGGTTGATAACTTGACTAGGGATGACCTAGGGGTTTCGAAGTAGCTGGATATACATGATGTTTCAAAGTAGTGGCTTTTAGAGCAGCCCATCATCCCAGATATGCCCATGCCTCAAGCAGTCCTAGGGGACATGGGGGCTAGGTATCACTTTGAGATAGCACGATTGGAGGATCTACTATGAATACAAGATGAGTATCATGGGGAGGTTATACAGGAGAGGGATCTCCTATGGACTTAGTTTCTAGAGTGAGAGAATGCATTGGCTATGTACCATCGACGGGATGGGGACACGGATGCTTCACAAGAGAGGGATCTCTTACGGAATTAGTTGGAACAGCACGATGATGCATTGGTTGCATACCATTGATAGGAGGTCAATTGGGTCTGACATCAGTTGGATTTGGAGGAAAATATTATCTACCTCAGTGGGTAGTTACTTGAGCTCGCTAGAGGTGGATCTTCATGCCGAACAAGAGACAGTGAGACTAAGTATTATGCTTCCTCTTGTCATAGGTGGGCGGGTGAGTGTAGCGCTAGTGTGCGTGATGCGGGGGCTGGCAGCAGCCACCCTCAGAGGTCCCATAGGACCCACACCACTAGGGGTAGTTCTAGTTGCACTGATCCTACTTGATCATGGTGGCCAACTCCCTAGGCTTGGGGTTTTGGAGTTTTGTTTTTATGAGGTCAGAGGACCGACTTATTGTAGCTTGTAGGAATTTTTGTGATATATATACATGAATTTCATTTTGTTTATGCATTTTTCATCATTTATTGTGACTTTTATGCACATTTATTTAGTTTATGTATGCATGGGTTATTATGAATGTGATGTTTCTAATTATATGGTTTATGCATATGGAATAGATGAAATGATTTTTTGATAACTTGGTAGTGGCACCATAGATTGTATAGGATTTTCTGGCTTTGCTGCACTATGTGATGACTTTATGGAATGACTTTGTATGTGTAATTTTTTTTTTGTATTTTCTGATGGTGATGTAATAATAGAATATGCTATAGTTGTGCTAAAATATAGTTAAGGTTTTTCTGAGACTCAGATGTTTTTAACTAACTAGCCAATACTATATATTTATCTTACAAGACTTTCAACCAAGGTATGAATCAGACTTGAGTTTGACTAAGTTAGTTCACATCCCTGTGTGTGCAATTGAATTCGTTTATGTGGTGTTTGTGAGGATACCGCTAGTTCCAGATAGGTTGTCAATAAAACATATACTAAGGATAACCTAATTATCTCCACTAACTCGTTTGTTGTATTTAGTAAGATTAATCTATGGTGCAATCTAGGATACAACAAGCTAGTTCATCCATATGCAAACATTGATATGTACATAGTTTTAATGCAATAGATATATCGTCATGCAGGAGGCTTACTACCAGTGACCAGTAGGCTTTCCACCAAACCGATACTGAGGATCACCTCATGATATTTCGAATGCTGAGAGTTCTAGGGATTCAAGTTCGACTCCCTTATTTTCTTCACTTGTATTTGGGATACTTTCTCTTATATGTAGTGATAAAAATCATTGTTTATTTTTATTATTATTATTTTGAGAAAGGGATTGGAATTTTGAGTGATGAGAATCACTATTGCTTGTGCTTTTTGATGTATGCACTTTGTGGGTTTGGATATCAAACTTTGAAGTTTGTATTTTGACTTTTGTAATTTTTTATGTTTGCAACCCTTTGGAGATTTTGGGATTCTTGGGGAATTGGGTAGAGAAGATGCTTGTCCGTTTGCCAACTCTCAGCATTCTTGGGGTCATTCGCAAAGGGGGATGAGTAAGATAACTGTTTCATGTATGGTAACCTAGCCTGCTATGTAGGTTTCATCTTTTTTTCACACAACTTGGGAATTTTTTATGTGTTTTAACATGTGTTGGGATGCTACGTAACAAGGTGTGATCCAAGTAAAACTCTACATTTGTAAAATATGTCTGAATTTGTACAGTTTTTGGCTAGAAATATAATGACAGCTAAATGACAAAATCCATGAATACATTAGAAGATAATTGATGATGATATGGTGAAAAATGTGGATGGCGTTTATTTTTTTTGGATGATTTACAAGGTGCACAAATGTGGAAAATGATGGAATTGCTGAGTAATTACAGTCTATGGTCTGTTTGACCTATATGACCAACAAATATGAAATGTACATTTGTGATGCCTAATGCAACTTATTTTTTTTGTGTTTTGATTTTTAAGAGTATGCATGGAAGTGAGATGCAACTTTTTTTTGTTATTTTTGATTATTTTATTGTTTTGTTTGTTTTTGAATATTTGTTTTTGACAAAGTGATTGTGGGAACCCTTGGAGCTTTTGGTTTGACCAAAGAGTTTATGGATACCTTTGGGGCGTTTTAGGTTCACCAAATGATTATGGGAATCCTTGGTGCTTTTTGGTTTGACCAAAGGGATTATTGATAACTTTGGGGCATTTTTAGGTTGACCAAGCGATTGTGAGAATCCTTGGAACTTTTTGGTTTGACCAAAGGGATTATTGATACCTTTGGGGCATTTTTGGGTTGACTAAGTAATTTTGGGAATCCTTGGAGCTTTTTGTTTGACCAAAGGGTTTATAGAAACCTTTGGGGCATTTTGGGGTGACCAAGCGATTGCAGGAATCCTTAGAGCTTTTTGGTTTGACCAAAGGGATTATGGGCACCTTTGGGATGTTTTGGGGTTGACCAAGCAATTGTGAGAATCCTTGGAGCTTTTAGGGTGACCAAAGGGATAATGGGAACCTTTGGAGAATTTTGGGGTTGACCAAGTGATTGTTGGAATCCTTGGAGATTTTTAGGTTTGACCAAAGGGATTATGGGCACCTTTGGGGCATTTTGGGGTTGACCAAATGATTGTGAGAATCCTTGGAGCTTTTAGGGTGACCAAAGGGATTATGGGCACCTTTGGGGCATTTTTGGGTTGACCAAGCGATTTTTAGAACCCTTGGAGCTTTTTAGGTTTAACCAAAGGGACTATGGGCACATTTGGGGTGTTTTGGGGTTGACCAAATGATTGTGAGAATCCTTGGAGCTTTTGGGGTGACCAAAGGGATTATGGGCACCTTTGGGGTTTTTTTGGTTTGACCAAGGGGATTATGGGCACCTTTGGGGCACTTTGTTTGACCAAAGAGTTTATAGATACCTTTGGTGCATTTTGGGGTGACCAAGCGATTACGGGAATCCTTGGAGATTTTTGGTTTGACCAAAGGCATTATGGGCACCTTTGGGGCATTTTGGGGTTGACCAAGTGATTGTGAGAAGCCTTGGAGCTTTTGGGGTGACCAAAGGGATTATGGGCACCTTTGGGGCATTTTGGGGTTGGCCAAGTGATTGCTAGAATCATTTGAGCTTTTTAGGTTTGACCAAAGGGATTATGGGCACCTTTGGGGTGTTTTGGGGTTGACCAAATGATTGTGAGAATCCTTGGAGCTTTTGGGGTGACCAAAGGGATTATGGGTGCCTTTAGGGCATTTTTGGTTTGACCAAAGGGATTATGGGTACCTTTGGGGCATTTTGGGGTGACCAAAGGGATTATGGGAACCTTTGGGGCATTTTGGGGTTGACCAACCAATTGCTAGAATTCTTAGAGCTTTTGGGGTGACCAAAGGGATTATGGGCACCTTTGGGGCATTTTTGGGTTGACCAAGTGATTATGGGAATCCTTGGAGCTTTTGGGGTGGGCCATGGATTTTTTAAATGTGGAATGGCCTCAAATGACTGATGTTCAAGGGTTCTAGTTCCTTGATTCTGTCAATAGAGGCTAGCCGATATGTTCCAAGTCCTATTTTACTATCAATTACATAGGGACCTAACCAATTTACCCTGAAATTGTCCCTTAAATGGGACGACAAGTTAGAATTTTGCTGGTTCTATTTTAAGACCAAGTCACCAACCTGAAAGTCCCTCAGGTGAACCTTCATGTTGTATGCTTTCTTAAGTCACTCTTAATAGATACATAAATGTTCAAGAGCATTGATGCATCGTTCGTCGAGCAACGTAAGCTGATCTAACTAGGCTTTCCATGCAATGTCATCATTGA
This sequence comes from Wollemia nobilis, assembly GCA_028583015.1. Classification (NCBI taxonomy): domain Eukaryota; kingdom Viridiplantae; phylum Streptophyta; class Pinopsida; order Araucariales; family Araucariaceae; genus Wollemia; species Wollemia nobilis. The sequence continues at coordinate 12,934,551 of JAQPPZ010002581.1, forward strand.
TGAACTCTTACATTGATATGCATAGGGAAGGTATTTCCAACTCGAGAGGTATGACTGCCTCAGAGCCATACACCAGCAAAAATGGATTTGCCCCAGTGGGCGTCTGAATGCTAGTGCGATAAGCCCAAAGAGCAAGTGGGATTTGAACATGCCAATCCTTATGACTATCTATGATCGTATTTTTAAGGATGGCAACTAGCATTTTGTTTTACACCTCTGCTTGCCCATTTGCCTACGGATAATAAGGTGTCAAAAAACTATGTTGAATTTTGTACTTTGTTGTTAAAGCACGCACATATTTATTTTCAAATGACGTCCCATTATCCGAGATGATCTTGGATGGAATACCAAAATGACATATGATGTTATGTAAAATAAACTCTACAATGTGGGGCCCAGTCATAGAGGTAAGAAAAATTGCTTCCAAACACTTGGTGAAGTACTTTGTGGCCGTTATGATAAACATGTGATGACCTGACAATGCAGGGGAGATATTTTGATTAGATCTAAGCCCCACTACAAAATAGCCAAGCCGATTGGATTGGATGCAAGGTCTAAGAAGGTAAGTGTGTCAAATTAGCATGGTGTTGATATTTCATGCACTTCCTTACATACATGCAACAATCTCACTCTAAAGATGGCCAATAATAGCACATGTGGAGAATGCACTTTGCGATGGCCATACCGCTGAAGTGGCCACCTCATGTACTATCATGCACTTGGGTGATCACCCAAGTAGACTCCTACTGGTCCAAGCAATGGAGGAGGATCCCTTTGTAGCTTCGACGGTACAAAATGTCTCCTAGCAAGACATATTTTACCACTTCCTATTTAAATGATCTTTTCGTGGCATGCATCAATTCAAGTGTGAGGTTACCTAGCTTGAGGTAGTCTCTTATGGGTGTGTACCAATCATGCTAATCAGAAACCTCGATGGTATGAAATTCGAATCCCTCTTGAAGTTCGTCCCTAGAAAAATCTTAATGGGAACAAACCTGTAAGAATAACATTGTGTTGCTATTAAGAGGGGTCAGGGAGAACAAGGACCCCTAGTTGGCATGATTCAGACTATCATGGATTTGAGAGAACTTATCCTAATATGGTTCAATCTAGATCAGGTGGATTCTTGGTGTTATGTCAGAGCTTGCATGCTCCATTGTGGATTGTGATAGTGTTTTTACTTGAATGGTTGTCATCTCATCGGAAGGGTCTTGCGGGATTAGTGACCCCAAGGAGGCCATAGTGTCTACAAAATGATTCGATGATCGAGGGAGTGCCTCGATGTCGTACCATTCAAGATTTTCCAAGAATTTGTCCACAAGGGCTTTGTAGGCCTGTGAAACTAGGCATTTGCATTGGAATACCCCTTTTACTTGGTTGAAAATTAATAGTGAATCACCAAAGATGTTCAAGCATTTGATGTTCATGGTGATTGTTGTCTGAAGACCTATGAGCAAGGCTTCATATTCAGCATTGTTATTGGTGCACAGGAAATCAATTTTAAATGATAGAGGAATTGGAGTCCCTTGTGGTGTGAAGAATACGATTCCTACACCACCCCCTTGCTCACATTTAGAACCATCGAAGAATAAGGTTATGTCGGCCTATGATTTAGGCTCATCAGAATCTAGTAATTCTGAGACATGGAAGAGCCCATCATTAGGTAGCTCTACGATCATATGTCGATCATCTTCGAGAGGAGCCTCTGCTAGTTGATCGGTGATGACTTGACCTTTTACAGAATTTTGTCCAATGAATTTGATGTCAAACTCTATAAAAAACATGATTCATTTCACCGTGCAGCTACTATGATAAGTATGACTTATCATGTACCACAATGGATTCTCCTTAGACACAACATACATCGTATTTATCAGCATGTAGTGGCATAGTTTTTTGGTAGAAAATACCAGTGCTAAGCATAGCTTCTCGATGTATGCATAGTTAAGTTCATAACTGACCAGGGTGTAGCTAAGATAGTAAGTGGCATGCTCTTTATGTATTTCATATTTTCAGGCTAGCATGGTGCCTAGTGCCACCTTAGTAGCTGAGATGTACAAATAGAATGACACTCCTGGTCTAGGTGGTGCCAATACTGGCGATGAATCCAAGTATAGTCTAATGTCATCGAAGGCTGACTAGCACTCGTCATCCTAGTGAAATGCTACCCCCTTGTGTAATAATCTATTCATGGTTCAAAAATTGTCAGACAATTGCGCTATGAAGCGCTTTATTGATGCAACCTTTCCTTGAAAGCTTCTAAGCTGCTTGATGGTGGTTGGGGGAAGCATTTCAAGGATTGCCTTGACTTTATTTGGATCTAACTTGATTCCTCATTTTGAGACTATGAAACCCAATATTTTTCTAGATGTGATGCCAAATACGTACTTCTTAGGGTTTAGTATGACTTTGTGTTCGATAATGCGATCGAGGATCTTGCTTAAGTCATCGATATGATCTGGGCGCAAAAGAGATTTGGCAAACAAATCATCCATATAGTCTTCCAAATTTTTATGCATGTGATCATGGAAGATGTATGTCATAGAGCGTTGGTAGGTGGCACTAGAATTTTTAAGGCCAAAAGGGCATGACCTTATAACAAAATGTCCCCCAAGGCATTATGAACGTCATTTTGAGTTGATCGTCGGGACTGATATGGATTTGATTGTATCCTGAGAAACCATCCATGAGGGAAAGCATTTCATGTCCTGTTGTAGCATCTACCAATGTGTCGATGCTAGGCAAGGGGAAATCATCCTTGGGACTCACTTTGTTTAGATCTCAAAAATCAATGCATATTCAAATCCTCCTGTCGAGCTTCTTGACAGGTACCATGTTGGACATCCATGGTGGGTAATCCATGCAAATGACGAAATGTGCATCCAACAACTTTTTTATCTCATATTTGATCCTTAAGGCTATTGTTGGGTGCATCTTACATATTTTTTGCTTGACTGGCTTGACTTTCGGATCAAGCATTAGATTATGCATGACTAACTGCGGGTCTAGCCCCGACATGTCTTTGTAGGACCATGCAAAAACCTCCTTCTTCTCTTTTAGAAGGGAAATGTAATTGGATTGCTCTTTACGGGATAGACTTACCCCCAGCTTGATGATTTACAAATTCATTGGATCAGAGCCGATGTCTATGTTAGTCGTCTCTTCGACTGACATGTGGGACCTATCTTCCAACTGGTGTGGAGTTGGGATAAAGTGGATATCATTCACTAAATTTAGATCTATGTTTAGAACATCGAGTTCCTCTTCAGCATGGAAGATATCTTGAGTTTGTCTTGGGGTGAAATGAAGCAACTCACCGCAAGGCCAGTACTCTGGTGGGGATGGTGGTGAGTTAGCACGATCTCAGTCTATAGCATCTAAGTCTAGATACAATGGCCATGTTGGATCGGCTAGATTGTGGATGTGGGCATTTAAGTCAATGAAGATCATGTTGATGAAGTGAGTTTGGTCTCCATTATCGTGCAGGTGGTGACTCGAATATCCTTGGTGATCTTTGTGCTTTGGATCTAGCTCTATGGGTATTGGCACAAACGGATCGGCCCTATCTACAGATAAAAGGATGAGGTCTACCCTTGGCACTGATGGCTCTATGGGGTCTCTAGGTGGAAGGTGCTCTCTGTATGCCTGAATTTGTGGGTGCAGCACTTGGTCCAACTATGCTTGGTTTAGGTGCCACCTATGCCTTGGCCTCATGTTTAGCTATTCAAACATGTTGTCAATGTCCATGGGGTGTTCTTGTTATTGCTATTGCATGTGGTTGAGATATGCCATCTCAGTATCATCTTCATAATCATTGTTCAAGATCCATAGGCCTTCGTTGGCTTTGATAACTGTTTGCGGCCTGTGGGGATCGCTTTGCTCGAGCAAGTTAATTTGGTCTCATCATAGTTGTTTCACTCTCTATGGGAGGACTTGATTCTCTTAAGGTGGCATCTGCTCGATTGGAGCATTCAAGGGGAACATCGTCATGAAGTTCTCCTGATAGTCATATATGGGCATCACTTGCGAGTGATTTCTATCGGACTCAAAATGGTCCCAAGGTGCTACCTCATACTCTGACTCATCTTTTGAAGATCCTTCTTGGCCTTATCTATATCCCTTTTGGATGCAATTTCTTGAACTTTCCCCTTTCTCGATCATATGGGAGGAATTTTTGAGGTCCACAAGGTTGGTTGTTAACAATGGGAGATAATCCCCTAATGTGTATGTTGTGATAGGATTGGCATATGGATCTTATGCCAACCCATCCTTGTTGCCTAGCCCTAGGCCTTGCATTTTCTCTACCAAGATGTCAAGGGGCAGAGGGTGGTTGAACCCTACTACTAATTTGTCATATGGCATCTGATATCTTGGTTGAAAAAGAATGCACACCCCTTGTTCATATTTGCCTAACCCATATCCATGCCAATTACATTGGCCAAGGTATTTCAAAGCAAAGTCCAGGTTGGATAGATAGTTGACATTCGTAGCAAAGGGCTCTTCATCCTCTTCCTTTTGTAGGTAAGGTTCAATGCCATTGTTGAGGCCCCCATATACAAAATTTTTCTAATTTGGTGGGTATCCCAAAGGGACAATAGTGTCGATGGGGAGGCGAGGTCTCCCCATGGCCTACATGGACTCAAGCGTGGGTGTTGCTATAATTTTCCGCACTAGATACCCCCCCAAGCCCGTATTGGCCATCTTAATAGTGATCATTGGTGGTTGAGGGGGATGGAATGGGAGTTCTTCCTAAGTCCACTCCATGCCGGGTAAACTAGGCATCTCGACTTCCATTCGGCTAGCACCTCTTTGGTAGAGATGGTTGAGACTGATGGCGGTGCCTCTTCCAAGGGTTTCTTACCATTGTCCATTGATGTGGCCACTGTATGTGCCATCGTTGGTGAAGGACCAAAAAATGAAGATGGACCCAACTAGGGATTTGAGGGACTTAACAGTGGGGATATATGCGGAATTAGACCCTTTTTGGATGGATTCTACTTAAATTCCAAATGTGTCGATGGAAGGTTTGATTGTGGCATCAGCTACATCGTATTGCAATACTTGAAGGGCTCTAAGTCTAATGGGACTACATGCACTTGCCCTTTGTATGTATACTTTAGGCATTGATGGGCTATTGAAGGGACACACTTCATGTCTTGGATCCAAGGTCAGCCCAGCAAGATATTATACGCCATCTCACCTTCCAAGATGTGGAACAATGTAGGAATAGTCTTTTGTCCCACTTGAATGGGCAAGACAATTGTACCAACTATCGAGCATATCACATCATTGAATGCTCGAAGAGTATAGGTGGAGGCCACAATGTGATAAGTTGGCAACTTGAGGTGCTTCAATGTCACTATTGTGATTATATTGCTAGACGAGTCAATGTCCACCAGCACCCTCTTAAATGGAATCTCGTTGACCCATGCAATGATGTGCAGGGGTGGATCCGCCATATCACCAGTCACTAATTTTAGTTTGTCTTCTCTAAAGGTGATGACTGGTTCTATACATAATTTTATGTGTCCCATAAAGTTGTTGAAAGAGTTTGCTTCATGGGGTTGTAGCTCGATGGCTTTTAATATCTACATTAGAGCCTCATGATGGGGCGGTGATTGTTAGATGATCTCGTAGATGGAGAGCCTAGCCGACATGGTCCTTAAACTTTGGGTAAGTTTAGTCCGAATCGTGGCCATTGGTCTAGGTGGGGGTGGTTGTGTAGGGTGCTTTTGAGGTTGTGACGTTTATGGAACCTCTCCTATAGCTGCTATGGGGGCATCTGTGCTTGGGTACCTCTTTTTTCGAGTCACTATGCTTATCATCCCTACATACCCTTGCATGGGGCATTTTTGTGTCACCTCATTGACTTGAAGAGTCTTTGTCTACACATCATGGGTAGGTAGGGGGTCTTTGAATACCTCCATATATTGGTTGTTTGGCACCATGGGATTATCCATCGTTGATGTCTTGTTTTCTATTAGGTCTTGCACTAAGATTTTGAATTTCCAACACACGTAAAGGTCATGTCCTTTAAGCTGATGAAATCTATAGTACAATTCTTCCCTATAGCCCTTGGGTTTTGGTGTGTTGGGGTCTATGGGTTGACTTTCTGGCAGGTTTATCAAGTTTTTCATGGACAAGCAGTCAAACAAGGAATCCTTAGACTCTATGAAGGGTGTGAATTGTCGCCTAGGGTGATGTTGATGATTTTCCTCTTGCCTATGATTTTCCTTTTCATATGTGTCAAGAGGAACTTATTGGTAATTAGCCTTTGGGGGCTATGTTTCTTATGTAGGCTTAGGTATTTTTATAGCAACCTGATTGACCACGATAGTTTTTGGTTGCGTTGACCCTGTTTTGGCATTTTTGGACCACTCTTTCTTGCATGGCTTGGAAATCTCGCCATCTTGTATATTGATCTCCTCCACGATTCTCGCCAGGGATTCCACGAGAGTGGCATATTGCTATAGCTACAATAGCACGGAGATCGATCTCAAACAACTCTTTGAGAACATTTGGGTCAAGTCAGCCATGGGAGGGAGGTAAGGTATCTTTGAAAGCAATGTCCTCCACTAATTTCCATAAGTTGCCATGGTCTCTTCCTCATACTCCCTGAGGCTATCTAGGTCACTTAATGATGCCTTCTTCTTGGTATTGAAGGCAAAACGTTTGAGGAACGCATCCACTAGCTGGTCCAGGTTACTGATGCTTTGCTTTGGCAACTAGGTAAACCAATCCAAGGTAGGGCCTACAAACATGGTTATAAATGTTCATAGAAGTCATTGTCCTAAATGCCAAAGCATTGGCTCAGGAATCTTGTCATTTGCTCTTGGGCATCCTTATCCCCCCTAAATATTGCTAATTGAGGGGTTTTAAAGTGTTCATGGTATTGGGGTGCAGGCATTGAAAGATGCACAGGGTGACTACGAAGCTGGCATAAAGTGGGATTTTAGGGCCCAAAAGTCTTGGTCTCCACAAAATCTAAGCGCTCTAGTAGTGCTTTGTATGCATTGGAAGATTTTATCTCTTCCTCCTTGGTTTGTTCCCATTGTGAATTATGGGGAACTTGAGGCCTATGGAGGGGCAATCGGGTAGCGCCCCCCCTACCTTGGTAGGGCATTTTAGCCCACTCTTCTTCTTGCTCAAACTCCTCATAGGCTTATTTAGGGGTTCCTGGGCATGACCTGTAAACATGGATGGGTACCCGTGGAGGATGCCCATCATTGGCTCTAGGGGTGATCTCCCACTCAGGTCTAGGAGGTATTAGAGGTAACATTTGATAAGTTTTTGGAGACCTATCTTGCACCAAGGGGTTGTGCCTTTCATACAACTCTATCCTATATGTGCGAGGGTTTGGGACCCTCTCAGGCACAGTTTTCTAGAGCAACTCATATGTCTGATGCCAAATGCGCTCTTTGCTAAGGCGATACAGTTGCTCTAACTATTTTTTATCTTGCTTAAGCTGCATGATTTGCGCTTAGTGGGCGGTATGTTTGGAAAATTCCAAGTTGATTTGTTCCACCGTCTTGAGTCTAGGAGGCCTAGATGCCTCTCCAACACATCTATCTTGATCGAGGTGATCTGAGATCTCTATAGGTCGCTTCCCTCTATCGATATTAGTGGCATTCACCTAAGGCTCTAGCCTCATTAAGTGATCCTGATAAATAGCAAGTGCAGAAGCGCATTGCTCCTGTGTTGTATGTTGCTTTTGAGGAATCTAGTGGTTTTCCTCATGCTCCATTTCGTATATGTGAAAGGGGCGGGTAGAGTTGGCTTGCCCTATTTGAAGAGCCTTGCACTCTAGATTTTGCCTATTGCTTTTGACAGTAATAAGGGGTAGAGGAGTGATGATGTAATCATGTGGTCCCTCCTTATGGATCCTATGTTGTTATGGTGCTTCATTGCATGGTGGCCACTCATAACGAGCGTCTAAGGGAGCCCTCCCATCTATGTTGATTTCCACATGTATGGACTCCTCTTGAAAGGGTCTATGTTGCATGGGTGTGCCCCTCGAAGGGGTGCCTCTATAGTCCCATTCCATCATGGTATGATGTGGACTATTTTGTGGGTCAAGCTGCCAAGGTGGTATGACCAAGTCCTTGGGGCTATAGCAGAGGTGACTTGTGCCCCCTTGTACACTTTTCGTAGCTTCTACCCATGATTGGGCTTGGCTACGGGTGTACACCATGGTGGTGTTTCTCTAAAATAGATGTAGTTTTTTATCTTCTTTATAATTTTTTATGCTACACTAAACAAACAGAAGCCACACAAACAAAGAAGTGATTATCTCATTTATAGATTAAAGGTGTGCCGTAAATTTGGTTCAGTGTGTTTTGATTTTTGTTTGAAAACTTTGTAAAGAAAATTTTGTTGCATATGCAATATGAGGGCTCTTATATCTCCCAAAATGGTCGCCCCTTCAATATACCACTGCCAGGTCATTATACCGAACCTCTCAATATACCCACCCTTATGTGAGGGAAACTATTGGTACGCGAGAGCAAAAAAGTACGTGGAACATAGGCGGTACGAAAGGGGAATCACTCTATTTTTTACACCTACCATAGAATAATTATCCTCATGCATTGGGAATCACCCTAGCTACATTTGGTCAGCTTTCTTTAGGATTTACGTCTAGCAACAGTAGCGATTAGGGCTATGTATGCAAAATTCAAGCCAAGGTGGTGATGAAATCCACCATTGGTCTTGATCAAGTTTTGAGGTTTTATGACCAATGTCATGATGTTTTGATTATCTCATGGTGTTTGGGGTTCTTTTTCCTTACGAAAAGAAATAAATCATGCAGTAAAGTTTCCTATGCAAGGAAAGAAATAGAAAAATCATAGAAATAGAGACAAAAAATTACAAAAAGTGTTCAAAAAACCTACCTCTTCTCTGCCCACACTAGATGCCCCTGATTTTCTGCTTAAAAATTGCATAGAGAGCTAATCATCCTGGGGTGGGATGAATAGCAGATCTATATTCATCATAGGGTGGGACGAATGCCTTATTCATCCTAGGGTGGAACGAGTTCTAGTCTATATTCGTTACATGGTGGCACGAGCAGCAGTCCAGTGTTTGAAGGATTAACACCTGAAAGCAAAAACACAAAAGGAATACACTAGAAAAGGAACAGTTGAGAATCTACTAGAAATTTCTAATCACTCCGGGATGGGATGATTAGAACTATCATAAAATGTCAGAAAGAAACCTCCTAAATGTCCCGTATAGAGGCCTCCAAAACACCTAAAAAGTTGGTGTTAGGTAAAATAGGGAATTTTGAGACGACCCAGAAGGTTGGATTTTGTGGATTCGACACAAATCGCCCTATATCCAAAATCACTCCTTGTATGTTAGTGAAATCAAAAAATAATGAAAACATAGTCCAAAACCCATCATAATGGCATGAAATTTGAATGGCAATATATATGAATGACATGAAATAATATGCAAAAGAAACAGTGGGGAAATTTTCCATAGATTTCTAATCACTTCGAGGTAGGGTGATTAGGACTGTAGTAGTGCGGGGGGCACTCGGGGGTAGGACACCCACTGTTTAGGGTTTAGATTCAGCACCAATCTACTTGGGATGGATCCAAAACCTCCTAGGGTGTTGTGTTAGCATATTGGGTGGGGTATTATGGCCAAATGTTCAGGTTTTTGGTCCAGGTTGCGCTTCTAATGTTCACCCAATAACCTCCCTTCCAAAAGAGATATCAAGGATGTAAGAAGCATAAGGGGTGAGGATGTAATTCGGTAGCACTTCATTGCTCCAAATGCTCCTGCTCTATCCTTTTTGGGGTGAGAAGACTCACCATTTTATAGACCTGAGGGTCTCTTATGAATGAGCATGTAGAGGCGCAACTTGGCCATCATGCCTTCCTAGGGGAGAGAAGATTCCTCCCTGATTAAGGGCTCCATGACTGCCTCTATGACTGCATATTTGGGGTCAAAAATGCTCAATCGCACTCCCATGCATTGAAGGTGGATTTGAGTGGTGAATCTTAGCTACGATTTGTCAAGGTTTGACCTTTTTCCTGTCAAACCTGCTATTCACCCCACCCTAGAGCGAATGCTGCTAATCATCCCGGGGTGGGATGAACACCAGTTTGTAATCATCCCAAGGTGGAATGAGTAGGGATAAGAGTGCCTAAAAGGTGCCAAATTGACTTTTGACCTTCCAAAACTGCTGTGGGAGTGGTTAGGACAACTGTTTAACCTCTGGGGGCTACCTTGATGTCTATGTATGTCACTACAAACTCTACTTTAAAAAGAAAAAAAAGGATTCATCAATACCATGGTATAAATTACAACATACCAATTTTTTCTGCAAGTGATCACTCCTAATAGGCTTCTAGTTAGTTTCTTCTCCCTATTGGAGTGTGTTTGATTTTGCACCTGATTAGGTATCGACTAGTTTCTACACCCAATAAAATTTTAGCCTTTTTTACTGCTTGGTTAGAGTTACACTTGTTTCAGCACCTGGTCATAGTTTGGATTTTTTTACATACAATTAGATCTCGACTATTTTTTAGCACCTGATTAAAGTTCATCTTTTTTTAGCACTTGATCGGAGTCCAGCTTTTTCTACATCCAATTGAATATCTACTATTTTTTTGCACCCAACTGAAGTTTGGATTTTTTCTACACCTAGCTCAAAATAATTTTTTTTTTTTACCGTGGTTATAATCCATCTTGTTTCTATATCCAATCGAAGTTCATATTGTTTCAGCATCTAGTCAAAGCTAAGCTTGTTTTAGCACTTGGTTAGAGTTTGGATTTTTCTATGCCCAACCAAATATTTATTGTTTTATACACTCAATCAAATTTCATCTTGTTACAACATCTGATCAGTGTTCAAATTATTTCAAAACCCAGTAAAAGTTCTAAAAATATACCTAGCATATAAGGAAATCCATTATTGAAATATCTCATATGAAATAATGATGTACTAGCCAAAAGTATTGTTATTCCAAATTGGAGACAAGAGGAAAAGGAAATTATAGCAAGCCCTATCCAAGCTATAGATACTAACCAAAAATGATTATCAAGAATGAGATGAGCAAGCATGATATAATAATTTTTAGATGACCAAGCATCATATAATTTTTCTTAAAAGCTTATAGTTTCTCTCTCATAAAAAAAAATATATTGGATACGTTTTTTCAAATATTCAAAATTAAATCAAGCAAAAGTGGGGACGAAAGTAAAATTACAGCATGATTTTTCTTCCAATATTTTTCTACCCTTTTCATGTTCTCTAGTTCAAAAATCAAGGGGGAAAATAATGGGTGGTGGTTGATGGTTTAGGGGGAGATATGACATATGCTTAAGACCAAGGAATGAGAAATTACTGTGGGTATAGAAATTTGTGAAATGGTATGTTTCATGAGGGCTCCCCCAAGATAATTGTAATATCATATAGGACCATATGTACATCTACTTTGAATTGTGCAATTTTTAGTGGAAACTTGAAAATTTATATCTCTTCATAAAATGTACTATAATATCATACAAGCTAGATCATATTTCATTCCAGGGTTATGCATAAGGGGTCGACCCTAAAATCTATTTATAAATTGAAGGCGAATTGTCTTGGAATCATGGAGAAATATGTAGAAGTATACATGGCAAATTGCAATTATATTCTCCAAAAAATTTTAAACCGTGGTGAATTGCAATTATTTTTCTCCAAAAATTTTCAAATCGTGGCAATTTTTTTTGTGTTTGGGGCCATGAATATCGGTTTGCAAACTCTAAAAATGTATGGCAAAATTAAAGGATTTAGGCCAAAAAGAAAGGCTTTTAGCCTTTATGATTTATGATGACTGATATGAGATGTAAAATTTTATCAGTTGCAGGTATGTCGATCGGCTACAAACATGTCGATCGGTTGCAAATATTTTTATTGGTTGTAGACATGTCGATCGATTGCAACCATTGCGATCAGCTGTAAAAATATCGATCAATTATAGTCATGAAGATCTTCTAGGAGGTATAACTTTTGCTTCAGAGCTCTATTTTAAATTTTTTTTAAAGCCACCAAGCTCGATGAGATCTACTCAAAAATCTAAGTGAAATCCTCAAAAAACCATCTAAAATCGATTGACATGTCTGCAACCGATTGACACATCTGTAATCGATCGATTGTAGACATGTTGAATGGTTTCAAATATTTTTTTGAGGATTTCACTTAGTTTTTGACTAGCTCTCATCGAGCTAGGTGGTTTTAGAAAAAAAAATTGGAAACAAAGCTCTGGAGAAAAATTTATTCCTCCTAGAAGTTTATTTGCAAAAGTGCACCTGTGTAAACAATCGACATATGTCGATCGGTTGTAGAGGTGCAATTTTTGCAGGGAAACTTCTAGGAGGCATAAATTTTTCTCCGGAGCTCCATTTTAATTTTTTTTTAAAACCACCTAGCTCGATGAGATCTACTCAAAAAAATAAGTGAAATCCTCAAAAAAACATCTAAAATCGATCGACATTTCTGCAACCGATAAGTTGCAGATGTGTCTGTCGGTTGTAGACATGTCGATTGGTTTCAAATGTTTTTTTGAGGATTTCATTTATATTTTTGAGTAGATCTTTTCGAGCTAGGTTGTTTTAAAAAAAAATAAAACACAACTCCGGAACAAAATTTATGCCTCTTAGAAGTTTTCCTGCAAAAGTGCACCTCTGCAACCGATCGATTGTAGAGGTGCACTTTTACAAGGAAACTTATAGGAGGCATAAATTTTTCTCCAAAGCTCTATTTTTAAAAACACATTTAAAACCACCTAGCTCGATGAGATCTACTCAAAAAACTAAGTGAAATCCTCAAAAAAAATTGAAATCGATCGACATTTCTACAAATGATAAGTTGCAGATGTGTTAGTTGGTTGCAAACATGTTGATTAGTTTCAATTTTTTTTTTTAGGATTTCACGTAGATTTTGAGTAGATCTCATCGAGCTATGTGGTTTAAAAAAAAAATTGAAAATGCAGCTCCAGAGCAAAATTTATGCCTCCTAGAATTTTCCCTATAAAAGTGCACCTTTGCAACCCAGAGGTGTACTTTTACAAGGAAAATTTTAGGAGGCATAACTTTTACCGATTGGTTGCAGAGGTGCACTTTTACAGGGAAAATTCTAGGAGGCATAAATTTTTCTCTGGAGCTATGACGAGAGCTACTCAAAAAATAAGTAAAATCGTCAAAAAACATCTGAAATTGATCAACATATCTGCAATCGATCGGTTGCAGATGTGTTAGTCGGTTGTAAACATGTCGATTGATTTTAGATTTTTTTTTAGGATTCACATAGATTTCTAAGTAGATATCATTGAGCTAGGTGGTTTTAAAAAACAAAAATTAAAAACGGAGCTTTGGAGCAAAAGTTATGCCTCCTAGAAGTGTCCCTACAAAAGTGCACCTCTGCAACCGATCGACATATGTCAATCGGTTGCGTAGTCGCACTTTTGTAGGGAAACTTCTAGGAGGCATAAATTTTGCTCCAAAGCTCCGTTTTCAATTTTTTTTTAAAACCACCTAGCTCGATGAGATATACTCAAAAATCTAAGTGAAATCCTTAAAAAACATTTGAAACCGATCGACATGTCTGTAATCGATCGATTGCAAATGTGTCAGTCGGTTGCAGATATGTCAATTGGTTTTAGATGTTTTTTTGAGGATTTCACTTAGATTTTTGAGTATATATCATCGAGCTAGAAATAGAGCTCTAAAGTAAAATTTATACCTAATAGAAGTTTCCTTGCAAAAGTGCACCTATGCAACCAATCGGTCTATGTTGATTTGTTGAAGAGGTGCACTTTTGTAGGGAAACTTCTAGGAGGCATAAATTTTTCTCTGCAACCGATTGGCTTATGTCGAAAGACACTTCTCTGCAACTGATTGATGAATACCAAATGACACCTCTACAACTGGTTGACTTATACCTATAGACACATCCCTACAACCAATTAATGAATAATAATCGACACCTCTACAACCGACTAACACGACTCTAAAATCGATCGTATTATTCCAACATACATGACATTGCAACTGATAGGCTTATGCTGATTGTATTGCATCGATTGACACTCCTCTATAATCGATCGAATTATGTCAATAGACACTCCTCTTCAACCTTGTCAACTTTTTCATTGTTTCAAAATGATGTATATTTATCGATACCCACTACAGTATATATACGGTAGTATATGACTCAATTTGGGTGGGAAAAATAAAATCATTTATAGTTTGAAGGCGAATTGGGCAGGAAAATAAAAATCATTTATAATTTGAGGTCGACAAATTAAAATAAAAATATTTTAATTATTTTCAACAGCAGACGATTTTACCCCATAATTTTTGGGTGAATAGGCCCAGTGAAAGGATCCAAAATTAGTCTTTTAAAAGTTTAAAAATCCTAAATAGATCCAATTTATGATATTTCACGCTTATGCATAACCCTGTTCCATTCACATTATTTTTCTAATTTCATCTACATTTATAAAGACGTATCTCCTCCAATTATTGGAAGCAAATAGCATGGTATTTTTATGGTAATTCACATTTATTTTCAAAATATTTGGGAAACCCTACACTTGTGGTACCATGGTCATTGCTAAACTTGAAGTCCATATATTTTTGATGCTCCATTATTCAGTTCCTAGGCCCATGGTAAAATGTTACATAATATCTTTCCTTATATATGTGTATGCTTAAACATTCCTTTGACTAATTTGGAGTAGGGATCCAAGTATACTTATTTTGCCTACTTTTTTTTCTTCTTATTCTTCTTTACCTTCTTGATATAGATGACCCTGATTTTTCAATAGGTTCTTGGGTACTAGGTGTCCCTACTTCAACTTGTGTCATGAAAGTGGTCATTGGAGGGTTTACTATGGTTATTTTAGTCATTATACCACTTCTAGATGCTACACTATGTTAGCTTTTGATGTTAAAATTTTTAATTAAATGCAACCACAATATCTAGAATAAGCATGTTTCATCAAATATATGATAGTGGTAATATTCTAAACATATAAAACTCAAGGATAACTTTTGCAAAAACTCAGAAAACTACCATTAACAAATGCTCACAAAAATACTGAAAATGCTCTTGAATAAAAATATCCTAATGCATGCTATGAGAAATGTACTTTATAATCCATATTATAATTCTTAGTCATAAATAGATAATAGTATGTGACTCTTCACTTTTCTACTTTAAGGACACATGTGCATTCTACATAATGGGCACTTGTGCACATGCACACCTAACTACATTACATAAAATATAACTCACACTCTAATCTAAGACACTCCTAATCTAAATATATACCCAATATGGTACATTAGCATGTACAAAATAATGTAATATATTCTAGCATCCGCATGTATTATATTATTTGGGATAAACTTGTCTTGATCTATATAGATAATCTTTGAATGTTTGAAATGTGTTTCGTCCTAGATATTTTGTAAATATATCTACCAACTATTCTTCTATAGGTATATACTTCAAATTAATATGACGATTCTGAAAAATAGCTCTAATGAAATGACATTGTACTTCAACATGCTTATTTTATTCATGTACAATTGGATTTTTGATCAGGTTGAGTACTCTTTTATTATCACAATGTATTAGAATTGGAGTTTGTTTGATTCCCATGTCAAATAGTGTATATTGTAACCATAAAGCTTCACAAGTTGTATCTCTTGTTGCATAATATTCTGCTTAAGTAGATGATTGTGCTATTGTATGTTATTTCTCACTATGCCAAGATATTGGTCTTGACCCAATATTAAAAAATATACCCTAAACTAGATTTTCTATCATCAATAGAACCAACATAATTAGAATATAAATAACCCTTTAGACAAAAAACTTTAATATTATTCCTATAAGTTAGTACATAATCAGTAGTCTTCTTGATATATTGTATTATTCTTTTTGTACCTTTCCAATGAATCTTTCTTGGCTCTTGCATGAATTGTGAAAGATAATTTACAACAAAAACTAGATCAAGTCGAGTATTTGTAAAATACAAGAGACTTCCAATTAATTGGTGGTACCTTGTAACTAAAACTAAAGGCTTCCATCATTTTTGGATAATTGAAGCCCTTGTTCCATAGGTGTATATTTAGGCTTGCAATCCTTCATTTTATTTTTCAAGTAGAGTGTGTGCATATTTTGATTTTATAATTATAATATTGTCTTCATTTTTATGAATTTCCAGACCAAGATAATAATTCATTAGTCCTAAATCTATCATTTCAAATACCTTCTCAGTATATTTTTTTATCTCACTTATTAGTTTTCTAAAGCTTCTAGTAATAACTATATCATCAATATTCACTATAAGAATTAATATATTATTTCCAATTTTCTTTGTGTATAAACTTGGATCAGATGTACTTCATTTTAAACTGTGTTGTAAAAAATGATTATTAATTTTTATATTCCATGCTCTAGGGACTTATTTTAGACCATATAATAATTTGTTTGATTTGTAAACCTTATTTTCTTGATCGTTAATAAGAATTCATTTTGCTTGTAATATGTAGATCTCCTCTTCTAAGTCACCATTAATAAAATCACTTTTTACATCCATTTGATGAAATGTCCAACCCTGATGACCTACTAAAGCACATACTATTCTAATAGTAGTCATTCTAGTTGTTGGGGCAAATGTTTCTTCATAGTCAATTTCCTCTGTTTGAGTATATCCTTTGGCTAATAACCAAGCTTTGTCCTTTTAAAGTGTCATATTTTACTTTGTACTTAATCTTCTAAACCTATTTGCAACCCACTACTTTATTTTCTGGAGGTAATTCTACTAGATTCCATATTTCATTCTTTTGTAGTAATGAATATTCAAATTCCATAGCTCCCTTCCAATGTGAATGATTTAGATCTTGAAGTGTTTATGTTGGCTCTACTTTAGAGCTTAGTAATTGTCTATGTAATCTACTTTGACTATGAGTTTGAGGTCTTGTAGTAGTAAGATCTAGCATTTGTTCTAAGTTTGATTCCTTAAGTGTGTTTGTAAGCCATATTTATTCCTTCCTTTGAGATACTACGAAAGTGTATATACATTCACTTTCTTCATCCTAAAATTTTGACTCTATCTCTTTGTTTACCAATTCTTCCTCTGAGAAATTTAGAGGGAATTATGTATCAAATTTATTTTTTAGTTTTAATATTAATTTTTTCATCAAAAAATACATCTCTACTTATATATACCTTCTTTTTACTTGGATATATTATTCTATATCCTACAAATTCATCATCATAGCTAAAAAATATATCAGCCATTGTTTTTCATCTAATTTTGTCCTTTTCTATTTTGGAATATGCATATAAGCTTTGCATCCAAAGTTCTTAACTTTTCAATATTTGGTTTTTGTCCTAACCATGCCTCTTCCAGTGTAACATGATTGAATATTCTTGTAGGTAATATATTTTGCAAATATATTGTTTTTTTGACTACTTCTACCCAATATTGATGATCAAGATGAGTTTATTTTATCATATATTTTACCATTTCTATTATAGACATATTTATTCTTTCTGTAATTCCATTTTTTTATGGTGAATATACTATAGTGACTTATATTTTAATTCCATTTTATTCTAGAAATAGATAAAATTATTTTGATATAAATTCACCTCCTCTATTTGAATGAATAATTTTGATAGTCTTTCCTGATTCATTTTATACTTGAAATTTGAATTGTTTAAAATGACTAAATAATTTTGATTTGTACTGTATGAAGTATACCCACATTTTTCTAGTATGATCATCAATAAATAGTTGAAAATACTTATGTCCTCAAATACTATTAACATTCATTAGACCACATAAATCTATATATTAATTCTAATGGTTGTTGAGACCTATTCTAACGAAGTTCAAAAGGAATTCTAAGTTGTTTTCCTACTAGACATTTTGGACAAACAATTGATTTCCAAGATAGGTTGGTATCCTTTCAACCATTTTATATTTGACCATTTAATTTATAGATGATGCACGAGTATGTCCCAAATGTTTATGCCATAGATCTAATATCTTAGCTTAAAAATCCAAATGTGTAGTAGTATCTAAAACAAATAGATTACCTTTATTGGAACTTGAAGCTATCATTTTCCCTAGTTTGATGAGAATTCTACTATCATGTCTTTATCCATGAATTGAGAAACTAAAAGAAGGTTGGTAGTCAATCCAATAACATATAAAACATTTTTAATTATTCCTTTTTCATTTACTAGATTAACCAGAACATTTCATATTCCTCTTACTTTATAAGTTTTACTATTTTCTAATGGTAAGTTTGTGTTCAAAGTATAGTATTGTGTGATAGATTATATTCATGTTTAATAAGTAATATTGTTTGATAGATTACTAGATAATTTATATTATGAGGTAGCCATGTTAGGTTATAGACAAAGAAGTCGTAATCTTGTTCGTTTGATTAAAAGGGTAAATTTTTAGAGACTCTAGCATAACCATATGAATAATTTCAATAATATATTACAAGAATTATAATAAGATATGATGAAAATTTTCTAAGTGTGAATGTGAATGTGTAAGATTATATATGGGATCTAATATTGAAGAGAGTATAGGAACCCTCTATGTGATATAAAACTTTAGACAAATTTCATACCATATTAGGCTATAAAGAAATCTAGGGTGAAAAATGAATGTGGGTTTCATTCTCAAGGGAATTATGGGGTTCCCTCTTGATCAACGATGAAATTACTCCTTAATATGTAACCAATGATCTTTCATAAACATGTAGATATAATAATTTGTGAGATTCTTATTTTTTGATGGCCTAGAGAAAGGAAATGTGGCATTTCCTTAATGGCATCATATCTAAAACATGGAACAAGTTGGTTTATTTTATTGCATAATGATTTAAAAAAGGATCTGTAGGATTCTTTTTATATATTTGTATTCATGACAATTTAAGTTTATGAAATGGAAGGAGAAACATATTTTGGATGTTGGGTTTATTCCTCATGAGGGTTCCCAAGGTATATGTTGTGTACCTCTATTTTGTGGTTTGCAAATGTTGTTAAGAATGGATGTTGTATTTACTCTCTAGTATAATGCTATCTAGATAGATCATGGCTATTGAATATGATGAAATAAGCAAATGCTATATACTTTATAATAAGATGATTCTTTTACATTCATGTAAGATGATTATTACAAGGTTGTATGATGTAATATTTTGTTAAAAAGCAATTTTCTATGGTTAATGAATATAATATATGATGCCTTTGTGTTTTCCAATGAATGGCTCTTTTATTATGATGGAATGGTTTACATTTGAAATCAAGTGAAAGTCTTGATATGAATAAAGTAATATTCATGTGTTGTTTAGATGATACATGTATGATATTCCACTACAAATTAATGAAATTAGGAGGATGGATTGAAATGACATTTAATTAAGTATGTAATAAAAACTCCTAATAATGAAGATGTGGAAACAATTAAGCCAATAAATCATACATATAATGATGGTATGTAAGGTTAGATAGGATTTGGTCACTCCTATCATGAGATTTGATACTGACCATGTCATAATTATCTCAGTTACTTCCTTCCCTGCATGGTGTTGATTCAAGCATACTTGGTTGTAACTTAACATGATAAATATGAACAAAAATAAATTTTATTTCAGGATTGTTTGATAAATTTGGTTGTTACATTACTCAAAATTGGTAAATGAACTTAAAAAACACACCTGGGTTCTTCATAGATTTACGTCATAATCAAGCTCAAGATGGAAAATAAACTTACGAATCACACAAAGGTTCTTGGTAGACTCAAACTCATTACAAGGATAACCAAGATTTTCGATGAGTTCTGATTGGCTAATGTCATAATATTTTTATAGGGCATGTATGACCATTGTCATAGATAATTGGATGCCAAATCACTAATTGGGATTATAAATTCACCCATGTTAAAGTGAATTGTTTTCCATGTAATGAGTTAGCCTACTTGCAAATCTTTGGGGATTATTTTTAAGGTCACTTATTTCAAAAGGATATATTGGTAGCTTGAAGAGATCATGGCAGCAAAGGTTATTATCTAAGGTGGCAATGGATTTGAGTGTGGTCTTTGTTGATCCTTATTCATATCCTTATTGTGCCCTTGTGCGAGTCTTATAGGTGGTATTGCAATCACCCATGACATATCCATGGTGTTCATATCTCTACCAAATTAAACCCAAGTTTTCTCATTTTTGCTTATTCAAAATCCTCAAGCTCTCATTTTGGTATCTTCCTTTGATTGTATTATGCTCTAATGAATGGAATTAATAATGGAATACATGGTTTATTGTGATAGAAACAACACAATCTCAATGAAAATGAATAGTCTCCCACAATATAATCAAACACATTGGCATTCGATATTTGACATCATATCATTGAATAAGGGTTTCTCACCTCTGTATTCTATAGTTTTAAAGATTAACTTATAGATGATTTTGATACATATTGTAGACACCAAAACAGCACCAATCCGATTATGTAACTACAAACACTGATCGCTTTGACACACAGCCCCCAGGGCAGCCCTCAGAGGTTAAACAGTGGTCCTAACCACTTTTATAGCAATTTTGTAAGGTCAAAAAGCAATTTGGCACATTCAGGCACTTTTCTCAGTATTCGTCTCACCCAGGGATGAATTCAAACTTGGATTCGTCTCACCCAAGGATGAATTCCTAATTCGTCTTTGGTCAGGACGAATTCCAGGTTTAACGAGCAAAAAGAAGAATGGCGCCAAGTGGTAGCCAAAGACAGTCAATTGATGACTCTTGCTTTGCACGTGCGTGTAGGTGGGCAGATGGGCCATTAGAGGACTATCACAAGGGCATTCATGAAACCCCAAGTCATGGAAGACCTTCCTCTCCCATGAGGAGACATTACCACCACATGGCACCTGTGACCACCACATGGCACTTATGCATATCTCTCCAAAGAGACCCCTTGGGTCTATAAAATGGTGGACTTTTCCCACCCAAAATAGGAAGAAGGACGCATTTTCAAGAAATGAAGTGCTACCGATTTGATACCACACCTTTGCCCTCTTGATTTACATTTTCCACATCCTTAATCTCTTTCACAAGAGAGGTTATTGGGTGGCCATTGGAAGTGTGAAATCGGACCCAAAACCAGACATTTGGCCACTTTGATCCACCAATTCGCTAACAACCCCATCCTAAGAGATTTTGGGCCCATCCCAAGTGGATTGGTGCCAAAATCAAGTGCCAACGGTGGGCGGCCCACTTGGGTGCCCCGCACCTTTTGAGTTTTATTCTAATTCGTTTTGTTGTCATTTGTTCATCTTTCATGTTATTATATGTTGATTAGATAGTTTATGTATTGAATCTCACAATGTTTTGATCAGATTTCATCATGTTCTCATCGCTTTTGTTGTCCCACTAACTTGCAGGTAGCGACGCCAAATTCCCGTTGATGGAGGTCAAATTGGGAGAATCCGACCATCTGGGTCATCCCAAAATGGCCCAAATTAGCTAACCCCTCTATTTGTAGGTCATTTGGATACCTCGAGGCATGACATTTGGACAACATCATTTCGGTTTTGTATCACAGCCAAATACATCCCACCCAAGGATGAATTACAATCGGATTCATCCTACCAGAGGACGAATTACAACAGAATTCGTCCTGCCCGGGGACGAATTGTAGTTTAATGCAAATTGGTTGACTATTTCAATGGAAGAGGCCCTCTGGTAATGTTTTCTGGTCTCTATTGAGTTTGTAGGTCATTTAGAGTCATTTTGTCTATCGATTTCGCTAATCTTTTAAATGCATTTTTCATCAGTTTTAGAGAACAAACATTTCTTATTTGCAGTAGGTGCTACTAACATCTTTGTTGTTTCTTTGATCGCAAGAGGAGCAGTGAAGGTTAAGGACTCATCAACACCAGTGGTGACAATGTTTTGGCCTGCCCATTTCAAATGTGGGCACGCGAAAGGAGGAACCTTAAGTCTTGATTGTAACCAAATTCATTTAATGCTCCCTGCCCCTGAAAATGGAGGAGACGTCTTTGTAAATGAGATCAAGAGAGTTAATTAAAAGGGCTATGATTTCTTTAAATTCTTGTATCTCATTTCAATGCGTCTCTTTCGTTTCATGCATTTTACATTTTAGGACTTAATCGTGTTTGATTTTGAACACATCGCAATTAGTGTTTCCTTCGCCCGAAATCTCGTGCTTTCACATATATACCAAAATAAATATTTAAAAATATAATATCTATCATGGGAATCTAAAAACTTGATATCAAGGGGAAGACTAAATTCTTATATATTATTAATACCTATTTTTTTCCATTCTAAAATTTTTTGAGTTAAATAAAATATCTAGTTTTAGTTGTAGTTACAATCATTGTCATAGATATGTTCCAATAAAAGTTACAATAATTGAAATGAATTTAGGAAAAATTAATTAGAGAGATAGTTACTATTTTTATGATTTCTCCTAATCCTTCATTTAGGTCAAGCTAAAATTTTACATGCATATTTATGAATTTACATGTAAAGCACTCTCCCCTCACATGTTGTGGATATGCTATGTACATAAAAAGTTACAAATCAAAAAAATATATATTGAGAACCAAGATTAGAAAATAGGATATTCTCTATTAATCATTGTTGTAGAAGAAATTTATAGTTTTATGTTTTCATCTTTGTAATATTTTTTTTATCTTGATAACCATTTATTTTTTAGATTCAATATCTTGCTATAATTATTGAAAATATTATTTTTTATTTGTCCATAAAAGTCAGTTTTCGGGGCCAAATTCCGTCATCTAGTCCCCAAAATTAGGTTTTAAAATTGTTAACCTAATTTTTTACGCTTTTTGAGCTGTTCGGAGGTCAATATCTCCTAATGTATTTAGAGTTAGGACTTGAAACTTTATTTTTATCTTGTCTATGGTAAGAGGGATGCACACCCCAATTTTGGGCCCCATCTAACTCATTTTCAATTATAGGGTTTTTTAGAGAGACATCATCATGGTGCTCACCCATAGCCAAGCCCAATCACGGGCGGACACTGTGGGGAATATCCAAGGAGGCACAATTCACCTCCGGTATAGCCCCAAGGATTTGGTCATACCACCTTGGTGGCTTGACACACAAGGCAGACCCCTCCACACCTTAACGAAAAAGGACTATAGAGGCACCTCTTCGAGGGGCACTCCTGTTTAGCATAACACCTAACACACACCCTTCCATGAGGGGTACATCCATAGGAGAGCTCCCTTAGATGTTCGCTATGAGTGGTCACTATGCGATGAAGTGCTAAGTCAACATAGGGTTCGACGGGAGGAACCACATGATTACACTACGCCTCCTTCACCCCCTCTAGTTGTCAGGACTACAAGGACCCCTCCAGAGCACAAAGCTCCTCAGGCAGGGTGAGCCAACTCTATCTGTCCCTTTTTCACTTATGAAAGAGAGCATGAGGAAGACCCCTACCTTCCTCGAGAGCAATATACAATGTGGGAGCAATACACCTCTGCACCTGCTATCTATCAAGACCACTCAATGAGGCCAAAGCCTCGAGGGAATGCTGCTACCCCCAATAGAAGGAGGTGGATTATAGAGATCTCGGATCACCATGACCGAGATAGATATGTAGGAGAGGCATCTAGCCCTTCTAGACATGAGATGGTGGGACAAACTATCTTAGAATCTATCGAGCATATCGCACACTGAATGTAAGCTGCACTAATTGAGCTAGAACAAAAATAGTTAGAGCAATGGTATCTTATAAATCAAGAGCACCTTCAGCACCAGAAGGATGAGTTGTTCCAACACACTATGCAGGAGAACACTCCAACCTCTCACATGCATAAGACAAAAAATTATGAGGGACACAACCCCTGGGGGTGATACAGGTCATCGCAACCTCATCAAGCACTACCCCCAATGCCTCCTAGACAAGAGCGGGAGGCTACTCCCTTGATTCCTTAGACACCCACCCAAGTTCATGGACCACCCTCAAAAATCCCTCAAGAAGCCTCTAAGGAATCATAGCAAGAAGAAGAGCGGGATGAAATGCCCTACCAAGGCATGGGGGGTGCTATCCGGCCACCCCTCCATAGGCCCCAAGTTCCTCAACAGGAACCAACCAAAGAGGAGGAGCTCAAATCTCCTGATACATGCAAAGCGCTAGAGCACTTAGAGTCGATAAAGACCAAGATTTTAGAGCTCCCAAGGCCCAACTTACATGAGGCTCCTTTCGAAGAGAATCAACCTTTAACCGTAGGTCTACCTGATGATGCAGTCTTCCATGTCTCAAAATTGCCAGATTTTGTTAAACTGGACTCACTCATTGAAGGTGAGGATAAAACAGAGATGGCTGAAATCAATCACATGCAACAACATCAACATCCCATAAATATCAAGGAAGCACTTCAATAGATAAACATAATATTGGGGCATGAGTGGCATGTTAACCCACTATAGTGGGACCAAGCGTTACATCCACCACTTTGGGCACACAAAGATCAACTTCCACCCAGAGACCCCATAGCAATATCAGTACCAAGGGTAGACCCTATCGTCCTATCCATGCATAGGGTCGATCCATTCATGCCAATCCCTATAGAGCTAGATTCGGTGCACACATATCATCAAGCTGGGGGTACATCTATCCCCTGAAGAGCAAGCCAAAAGCTCCAAGGATTACCGCAATCACTTGGTCAAACCCAAAAGCTCCAAGGATTATCGCAATCACTTGGTCACCCAAAAAGCTCCAAGGATTATCACAATCACTTGGTCACCCCAAAAGCTCCAAGGATTATCGCAATCACTTGGTCACCCCAAAAGCTCCAAGGATTATCGCAATCACTTGGTCACCCCAAAATCTCCAAGGATTATCGCAATCACTTGGTCACCCCAAAAGCTCCAAGGATTATCGCAATCACTTGGTCATCCCAAAAGCTCCAAGGATTATCTCAATCACTTGGTCACCCAAAAAGCTCCAAGGATTATCGTAATCACTTGGTCACCCAAAAAGCTCCAAGGATTATCGTAATCACTTGGTCACCCAAAAAGCTCCAAGGATTATCTCAATCACTTGGTCACCCCAAAAGCTCCAAGGATTATCGCAATCACTTGGTCACCCCAAAAGCTCCAAGGATTATCACAATCACTTGGTCACCCAAAAAGCTCCAAGGATTATCACAATCACTTGGTCACCCCAAAATCTCCAAGGATTATTGCAATCACTTGGTCACCCCAAAAGCTCCAAGGATTATCGCAATCACTTGGTCACCCAAAAAGCTCCAAGGATTATCGTAATCACTTGGTCACCCAAAAAGCTCCAAGGATTATCGCAATCACTTGGTCATCCCAAAAAGCTCCAAGGATTATCGCAATCACTTGGTCAACCCCAAAATGCTCCAAGGATTCTATCAATCACTTGGTCACCCCAAAAGCTCCAAGGATTATCGCAATCACTTGGTCACCCCAAAAGCTCCAAGGATTATCGCAATCACTTGGTCATCCCAAAAGCTCCAAGGATTATCGCAATCACTTGGTCAATACCCAAAAACTCCAAGGATTATCTCAATCACTTGGTCACCCAAAAAGCTCCAAGGATTATCACAATCACTTGGTCACCCCAAAAGCTCCAAGGATTATCGCAATCACTTGGTCATCCCAAAAAGCTCCAAGGATTATCGCAATCAATTGGTCAATCCCAAAAGCTCCAAGGATTCTATCAATCACTTGGTCACCCCAAAAGCTCCAAGGATTATCGCAATCACTTGGTCACCCCAAAATCTCCAAGGATTATCGCAATCACTTGGTCACCCCAAAAGCTCCAAGGATTATCGCAATCACTTGGTCACCCCAAAAGCTCCAAGGATTATCGCAATCACTTGGTCACCCCAAAAGCTCCAAGGATTATCGCAATCACTTGGTCACCCCAAAATGCTCCAAGGATTATCGCAATCACTTGGTCACCCCAAAAAGGCCCCAAAGGATTCTCAAAATCCCTTGGTCACCATCAAGAAAAAAAACAAAAAACAAAACAAAAATCATCAAAAACAACAAAAATTTGCATCTCATTTCTAAGCATGCTCAAATTCATCAATCAATAAAAGCTCTTCTTACATCTCATCTTCATATTCACAAAAAAAATCATTCCATCAAAATACAAAAATATATAGCTGTATTAAGCATCGCATCCATACATTGCATATTTGTGGTCGTATAGGTCAAAGGCACCATAGGCTATAATTGCTCTGCTAGTCCATCTGGTTCCACATTGTTCCATCTTATAAAACAAAAACAAAAAAAAAACAAATGCCATTTACCGCTTTTTACCACACTAAGAGTCAGTGGTCTTCTAATGTATCAAGAGTTTTCGTAATTCAGTCATCATTTTGATCTCTAGTCACGTAATGTACCGAGTCAGACAGATTTTACGAAGGTAGAGTTACGCTTGAAATACGCCTTGTTACGTAGCATCCCAACATAAATTAAAACACATAAAAAATTCCTAACTTGTGTGAATGAAAGACGAAACTTACACAGTAATCCAGGTCACCATAAGCGAAACGGTTATCTTGCTCACCCCCCTGTGTGAATGACCCCTGCTGAGAGTTGGCAAAAGGACAAGCATCCTTCCTACCCAATTCCCTAAGAATCCCAAGTTCTCAATAGTTGCAAAACATCAAAAATTTGCAAACGTCAAAACTCAAAAATTTGACATCCCACAGTGCACACATCAAAAGGCACAAACAATAGTGATTCTCGTCACTCCATATCCAAATTCCTTGCTCAAAAGAAAAACAAATAAAACAAAAATAAACAGTGATTTTATCACTACAAAGGAGCAAGTATCCCAATACAATTGAAGAAAAGAAGGGAGTCGAACTTGAATCCTTGGAACTCTCAACATTTTGATAGGTCATGAGGCAAGCCTCAGTACCGGTTTGGTTGACAGCCTATTGGTCAGTAGCAGTAAACCTCCCACATGATGATATATCTGTCACATTAACTTGTGTACAGATCAATGTTTGCATGTGGATGAGCTAGCTTATGATATCATAGATAGCACCGTAGATTAATCTTACTAAATACAACAAAGGAGTTAGTGGAGCTAATTAGGTGATCCTCAGTACAGGTTCGGTTGAAAGCCCATCTAGCACTAGCGGTATCCTGACAAATACCACATAAATAAACTCAATTGCACACACAGGGATGTGAAATAACTTGGTCAAAAACAAGTCTGATTCATACCTTGTTCAAAAGTATTGTAAGATAAAGTACAGTCGTGGCTAGTGAGTTAAAACCGTCTAAGCCTCAGAAAACCTTAGCTAAATTCCTAAACCAACTGTGCTACTTTTCATCCTTACAATACCATAAAAAAAAAAAAAAACCACATGCATACATACAAAGTCATCTACCACAACAATCACATAAAAACAAAATCACAAAGTCCTAAACAGTCTATGGTGCCCTAACCAAACAACACAAATTCATTTCATCCATTACATTTTGCATATCACATATATATCAAAAACATTTGCATTTATCATACCATATACATCCATTACCATAAGCATGCATCCATCAACATCAATCATTGTGCATAACATAAAATAATGACATATACACAAAGCAAGAAAATCAAAACAACAAAAATAGCAAATATCCACAAACAATAGCAATAAAAGTGTTGAACAAAGGCACCTTTGTGCCTGACATTCAATGGCATAGAAAACTGATGTCGGGGTTTACATTGTCACTATCCTACTCCCTAAGAAGGCTCCCATAGCCGGACCGCTCCATGGGAAGACGGGTTTTCGACAATTTCACCCCCAAACGACATCACAAAAGGGTCAAAGCCCACTCAAAAACAACAAGAAAATCAAAAAAACAAAAACAACAATAAACATTGCCAGACACAAGTGCTCTTACACTTAACCTCTTGGCATAGCAAAACTGATGTCGGGGTTTACATTGTCACTATCCTACTCCCTAAGAAGGCTCCCATAGCTGGACCACTCCATGGGAAGACAGGTTTTCAATAATTTCACCCCCAAATGACGTCACAAAAGGGTCAAAGCCCACTCAAAAATAATAAGAAAATCAAAACAACAAAAACAACAATAAACATTGCCAAACACAAGTGCTTTTGCACTTAACCTCTTAGCATAGCAAAACTGATGTTGGGGTTTACATTGTCACTATCCTACTCCCTAAGAAGGCTCCCATAGGCGGACCGCTCCATGGGAAGATGGGTTTTCGATAATTTCACCCCCAAACAATGTCACAAAAGGGTCAAAGCCCACTCAAAAACAACAAGAAAATCAAAACAACAAAAACAGTAATAAACATTGCCAGACACAAGTGCTCTTGCACTTAACCTCTTGGCATAGCAAAATTGATGTCGAGGTTTACATTGTCACTATCCTACTCTCGAAGAAGGCTACCATAGCCGGACCGCTCCATGGGAGGATGGATTTTTGACAATTTAATCCCCAAACGACATCACAAAAGGGTCAAAGCCCACTCAAAAACAACAAGAAAATCAAAACAACAAAAACAACAATAAGCATTGTCGGACACAAGTGCTCTTGCACTTAACCTCTTGGCATAGAAAATTGATGTCGAGGTTCAAATTGTCACTCTCCTACTTCCCCAAGAAGGCTACCATAGCCGGACCGCTCCACGGGAAGATGGACTTTCGACACTTTCACCCCATTATGGCATCACCAAAAGGGTTTTTACCCACCAAAAATAGGTCTAAATGTTAGAAAAATTGCACATGCTTAATGCTAAATCTCCGAAGGCACCCTTGCACAAGTCATCTTGGGTCAAGCAACTCGTCGCTTTTCTCACGAAGGTCATTCCCTCATCGATTTGTCGCTTGAGGGGGTAGTCACACTTAGTCACCAATCAACAAGCACAAACCCAATTAAGGAAAATGGCAATAATTCAAATAATCATTGACAAAGACAATTACGCTCCTACTTGGGGTAGTAAACAAGCAACAATCACAAATTGATCAAACACTTGGCATTTTGTGAATCATGAACACAAGGTTCCCCCCATGGACAAAAGGTTGTGCCCTTTGCCTATTCATGACTGATCAATGTCCAAGCTCAAGTCACACCTCACCAAAATAGGTTAATACTTGAAATTGAGTGCCTTCACTCGTCAGAAGCAAGGATTAAAGAATGCGTGCCCTTTCCATACTTGGGGCATCAAAATTTGGTTAGGTTACCAAGAAACCCTAATAATTAGTGCCTTGGTTATCTATTTTTGCTTCGTGCTGTGCCATGCATAGCACATCCCAAAAAGGGGCATCTATAGACACCAAAACAACACCAATCCGATTATGTGACTGCAAACACTGATCTCTTTGACACACATAGCCCCCAGGGCAGCCCTCAGAGGTTAAACAGTGGTCCTAACCACTTTTATAGCAATTTTGTAAGGTCAAAAGGCAATTTGGCACATTTAGGCACTTTGCTCAGTATTCGTCTCACCTAGGGACGAATTCCTAATTCGTCTTTGGTCAGGACGAATTCCAAGTTTAACAGGCAAAAATAAGAATGGCACCAAGTGGCAGCCAAAGACAGTCAATTGATGACTCTTGCTTCGCACACGCGTGTAGGTGGGCAGATGGGTCGTTAGAGGACTGTCACAAGGGCATTCATGAAAGCCCAAGTCATGGAAGACCTTCCTCTCCCATGAGGAGACATGACCGCCACATGGCACCTATGACCACCACATGACACTTATGCATATATCTCCAAAGAGACCCCCTGGGTCTATAAAATGGTGGACTTTTCCCACCCAAAATAGGAAGGAGGCACTTTCAAGCAACGAAGTGCTACCGATTTGATACCACACCTTTGCCCTCTTGATTTACATTTTCCACATCCTTAATCTCTTTCACAAGAGAGGTTATTGGGTGGCCATTGGAAGTGTGAAATCAGATCCAAAATCAGACATTTGGCCACTTTGATCCACCAATTCGTTTACAACCCCATCCTAGGAGATTTTGGGCCCATCCCAAGTGGATTGGTGCCAAAATCAAGTGCCAACGGTGGGCGGCCCACTTGGGCGCCCCGCACCTTTTGAGTTTTATTCTAATTCATTTTGCTGTCATTTGTTCATCTTTCATGTTATTCTCTCCTGATTAGATAGTTTATGTATTCAATCTCACAATGTTTTGATCAGATTTCATCATGTTGTCATCGCTTTTGTTGTCCCACTAACTTGCAGGTAGCGATGCCAAATTCCTGCTGATGGAGGTCAAATTGGGAGAATCCGACCATCTGGGTCGTCCCAAAATGGCCCCAATTAGCTAACCCCTCTGTTTGTAGGTCATTTTGACACCTCGAGGCATGACATTTGGATGGCATCATTTCAGTTTTGTATCATAGCCGAATTCGTCCCACCAGAGGATGAATTACAGTCGGATTCGTCCTACCAGAGGATGAATTACGGCAGAATTCATCCTACTCGGGGACGAATTAGCCAACTGTTTCGATGGCAGTGGCTCTCTGGTAATGTTTTCTAGTCTCTGTCGAGTTTGCAGGTCATTTAGAGTCATTTTGTCTATCGATTTCGCTAATCTTTTACATGCATTTTTCATTAATTTTAGAGAACAAACATTTCTTATTTGCAGTAGGTGCTACTAACATATTTGTTGTTTCTTTGATCGCAGGAGGAGCAGCGAAGGTTAAGGACTCATCAACACCAACGACGACAACGTTTTGGCACACCCATTCCAAATGTGGGCACGCGGAAGGAGGAACCTTAAGTCTTGATTGTAACCAAATTAATTTAACACTCCTAGCACCTAAAAAGGGAGGAGACGTCTTTGTAACCGAGATCAAGAGAGTTAATTAAAAGGGCCATGATTTTTTTAATTTCTTGTATCTCATTTCAATGCATCTCTTTTGTTTCATGCATTTTACATTTTAGGACTTAAGCGTGTTTGATTTTGAACACATCACAATTAGTGTTTCCTTCGCCTGGAATCTCGTGCTTTCACATATATACCAATATAAATATTTAAAAAGATAATATCTATCATGGGAATCTAAAAACTTGATATCAAGGGGAAGACTAAATTCTTATATATTATTAATACCTATTTTTTTCCATTCTAAATTTTTTTGAGTTAAATAAAATATCTAGTTTTAGTTGTAGTTACAATCATTGTCATAGATATGTTCCAATAAAAGTTACAATAATTGAAATGAATTTAGGAAAAATTAATTAGAGAGATAGTTACTATTTTTATGATTTCTCCTAATCCTTCATTTAGGTCAAGCTAAAATGTTACATGCATATTTACGAATTTACATGTAAAGCACTCCCCCCTCACATGTTGTGGATATGCTATGTACATAAAAAGTTACAAATAAAAAAAATATATATTGAGAACCAAGATTAGAAAATAGGATATTCTCTATTAATCGTTGTTGTAGAAGAAATTTCTAGTTTTATGTTTTCATCTTTGTAATATTTTTTTTTATCTTGATAACCATTTATTTTTGAGATTCAATATCTTGCTATAATTATTGAAAATGTTATTTTTTATTTGTATGAGTGATGCAATTTGACAAGAATAACATTATTGTATGCATTTAATGCACTTTTTGTTTCACCTACAAAAAGTCTAGAATTTTTTAGTTTTTATCATTTTGCAAGGAATATTATTATTACATTTTTATAAATTTTCAAGAAAATATAATTATTATATTTTTCATCCATTAGATCTTAAATTTTTACCATATAGTCCCCAGCATATATACTATCTATGATTAAAAATTTAGCTTAATATGAGAACATTTGATCATATTTTTAAAGGCTTAAATGTTAAAGTTTGGTTATATTTGACAGTTGTGACATCTAGTGCTTTGGCATAATTTTTTTTTGCTCCTTTAAGTTTTGTAACATGAAGGAAGGTTGTTTCATTTTTGGGTTATATTGAGGTTTAGAAAGTGATTGTATCATATAATTCCATATCCCTAATTCCTTCAATTTCATTGTGTAAACAAGATCATATAATTAATTTTAACCATCTCCCTAGTTCCTTCAATTACATTGTGTCAACAAGATTATATAATTAATTTTAACATTAAATGATTGATTAAAATATAATTATAGTGTAATACATGTATGTTTATTTCAACCTTATTTGTGATCACATATAATCAACTAAAAATATATATTGTGAAATTATTTCAACTTTGTTATAATCCATTAAAAATATATATTTATAAATAAAACGTTTATTTCAACCTCTTGAAGATATATTTTTAAGTGAAAACTATCCTAAAGAGATGGGAAGTCACAAAAATATTTGTTATGGTTTGAATATGGTCTATACGAAAGGGCACTCAAGTAGAGAAATAAATAATTTTCTTAAAATAAATGGGAATAAAATTATATATATGATATCTTCACTAAACAACACAAGATTAAATAAAATATTAAGAATGGTAAGAAAAATAAATTATTCATAAATAATAAGATTACAATACATTCATAAATGCTTTCTTGAAGTTCCAGGGATCACCTCATGATCTTTCGAATGCTGAGAGTTCCAGGGATTTAAGTTCGACTCCCTTTTTTTCTTCACTTGTATTTGGGATACTTGCTCTTATATGTAGTGATTAAAATCATTGTTTATTTTTATTATTATTTTTTTGAGAAAGGGATTGGAATTTTGAGTGATGAGAATCACTATTTCTTGTGTTTTTTGATGTATGCACTTTGTGGGTTTGGATATCAAAATTTGAAGTTTGTATTTTGACTTTTGTAATTTTTTATGTTTGCAACCCTTTGGAGATTTTGGGATTCTTGGGGAATTGGGTAGGGAAGATGCTTGTACTTTTGCCAACTCTCAAAATTCTTGGGGTCATTCGCACAGGGGGATGAGCAAGATAACTGTTTCGCGTATGGTAACCTAGCCTGCTATGCAGGTTTCATCTTTCGTTCACACAACTTGGGAATTTTTTATGTGTTTTAACTTGTGTTGGGATGCTACGTAACAAGGTGTGATCCAAGTAAAACTCTACATTTGTAAAATATGTTTGAATTTGTACAGTTTTTGGCTAGAAATATAATGACAGCTGAATGACGAAAGCCATGAATACATTAGAAGACAATTGATGATGATATGGTGAAAAATGTGGATGGCATTTATTTTTGCTGGACGATTTACAAGGTGGACAAATGTGGAAAATGATGTAATTGTTGAGTAATTACAGTCTATGGTGTGTTTGACCTATATGACCAACAAATATGAAATGTACATTTGTGATGCCTAATGCAACTTATTTTTTTGTGTTTTGATTTTTAAGAGTATGCATGGAAGTGAGATGCAACTTTTTTTTGTTATTTTTTATTATTTTATTGTTTTGTTTGTTTTTGAATATTTGTTTTTGACCAAGTGATTGTGGGAACCCTTGGAGCTTTTGGTTTGACCAAAGAGTTTATGGATACCTTTGGGGCATTTTAGGTTGACCAAGCGATTGTGGGAATCCTTGGTGCTTTTTGGTTTGACCAAAGGGATTATTGATACCTTTGGGGCATTTTTAGGTTGACCAAGCGATTGTGAGAATCCTTGAAGCTTTTTGGTTTGACCAAAGGGATTATTGATACCTTTGGGGCATTTTTGGGTTGACCAAATGATTGTGGAAATCCTTGGAGATTTTGGTTTGACCAAAGGGTTTATAGATACCTTTGGGGCATTTTGGGGTGACCAAGCGATTATGGGAATCCTTGGAGCTTTTTGGTTTGACCAAAGGGTTTATGGGCACCTTTGGGTCATTTTGGTGTTGACCAAGCGATTGTGAGAATCCTTGGAGCTTTTAGGGTGACCAAAGGGATTATGGGCACCTTTGGAGCATTTTGGGGTTGACCAAGAGATTGTTGGAATCCTTGGAGATTTTTAGGTGTGACCAAAGGGATTATGGGCACCTTTGGGGCATTTTGGGGTTGACCAAATGATTGTGAGAATACTTGGAGATTTTGGGGTGACCAAAGGGATTATGGGCACCTTTGGGGCATTTTTGGGTTGACCAAGCGATTTTTGGAACCCTTGGAGCTTTTTAGGTTTGACCAAAGGGATTATGGGCACATTTGGGGTGTTTTGGGGTTGACCAAATGATTGTGAGAATCCTTGGAGCTTTTGGGGTGATCAAAGGTATTATGGGTGCCTTTGGGGTGTTTTTGGTTTGACCAAAGGGATTATGGGCACCTTTGGGGCATTTGGTTTGACCAAAGAGTTTATAGATACCTTTGGGACATTTTGGGTTGACCAAGCGATTACGAGAATCCTTGGAGCTTTTTGGTTTGACCAAAGGGATTATGGACACCTTTGGGGCATTTTAGGGTTGACCAAGTGATTGTGAGAAGCCTTGGAGCTTTTGGGGTGACCAAAGGGATTATGGGCACCTTTGGAGTATTTTGGGGTTGGCCAAGTGATTGCTAGGATCCTTTGAGCTTTTTAGGTTTGACCAAAGGGATTATGGGTACCTTTGGGGTGTTTTGGGGTTGACCAAATGATTGTGAGAATCCTTGGAGCTTTTGGGGTGACCAAAGGGATTATGGGTTCCTTTGGGGCATTTTTGGTTTGACCAAAGGGATTATGGGTACCTTTGGGGAATTTTGGGGTGACCAAAGGGATTATGGGCACCTTTGGGGCGTTTTGGGGTTGACCAAGCAATTGCTAGAATTCTTGGAGCTTTTGGGGTGACCAAAGGGATTATGGGTACCTTTGGGGAATTTTTGGGTTGACCAAGCGATTGTGGGAATCCTTAGAGTTTTTGGGGTGGGCCATGGCTTTTTTAAATGTGGAATGGCCTCAAATTACTAATTTTCAAGGGTTCTAGTTCCTTGATTCTATAAATAGAGGCTATTCAGTATTTTCCAGGTCCTATTTTACTATCAATTACATAGGGACCTAACTAATTTTCCCTAAAATTGTCCCTTAAATGGGATGGCAAGTTAGAATTTTGCTGGTTCTATTTTAAGACCAAGTCACCAACCTGAAAGTCCCTCAGGTGAACCTTCATGTTGTATGCTTTCTTAAGTCGCTCTTAATAGATACGTAAATGTTTGAGAGCATTGATGTGTCATTCATCGAGCAATGTAAGCTGGTCTAACCAGGCCTGCCATGCAATGTCATCATCGATGAACTCCTACATTGATATGCGTAAGGAAGGTATTTCCAACTCGAGAGGCATGACTGCCTCAGAGCCATACACCAGCAAAAATAGATTTGCCCTAGTGGGCATTCGAATGCTAATGCGATAAGCCCAAAGAGCAAGTGGGATTTAAACATGTCAATCCTTATGACTATCTATGATCATATTTTTAAGGATGGCAACTAGCATTTTGTTTTACGCCTCTGCTTGCCCATTTGCCTGCAGATAATAAGGTGTCAAAAAATTATGTTGAATTTTGTACTTTATTGTCAAAGAATGCACATATTTGTTTTCAAATGACGTCCCATTATTCGAGATGATCTTGGATGGAATACCAAAATGACATGATTTTATGTAAAATAAACTCTGCAATGTGGGGCCCAGTCGTAGAGGTAAGAAAAATTTCTTCCACCCACTCGATGAAGTACTTTGTGGCCGTTATGATAAACATGTGATGACCTGACAACGCAGGGGAGATCTTTTGATTAGATCTAAACCCCACTACAAAAATAGCCAAGCCGATTGGATTGGATGCAAGGTCTAAGAAGTTAAGTGTGTCAAATTAGCATGGTGTTGATATTTCATACACTTCCTTACATACATGCAACAATCTCACTCTAAAGATGGCCAATAATAGCCCATGTGGAGAATGCACTTTGCGATGGCCATACCGCTGAAGTGGCCACCGCATGTACCATCATGCACTTGGGTGATCACCCAAGTAGACTCCTACTAGTCCAAGAAATGGATGAGGATCCCTTTGTAGCTTCGATGGTACAAAATGTCTCCTAGAAAGACATATTTTGCCACTTTCTATTTAAATGATCTTTTTGTGGCATGCATCAATTCAAGTGGGAGGTTACCTAGCTTGAGGTATTCTCTTATGGGTGTGTACCAATCTTGCTGATCAGAAACCTTGATGGTATGAACTTCCAATCCCTCTTGAAGTTTGTCCCTAGAAAAAGCTTAGTGGGAACAAACCTATAAGAATAGTGTTGTGTTGCTATTAAGAGGGGTCGGGGAGAACAAGGACCCCTAGTTGGTGTGATTCAGACTATCATGGATTCGAGATAACTTATCCTAAGATGGTTCAATCTAGATCAGGTGGATTCATTGTGTTATGTCAGATCTTGCATGCTCCATTGTGGATTGTGATAGTGTTTTGACTTGAATGGTTGTCATCTCATCGAAAGGGTCTTTCGGGATTAGTGACCCCAAGGAGGCCATAGTGTCTATAAAATGATTCGATGATCGAGGGAGTGCCTCGATGTCATACTATTCAATATTTGCCATGAATTTGTCCACAAGGGATTTGTAGGCCTACAAAACTAGGCATTTGCATTGGAATACCCCTTTTACTTGGTTGACAATTAATAGTGAATCACCAAAGATGTTCAAGCATTTGATGTTCATGGTGATTGTTGTCTGAAGACCTATGAGCAAGGCTTTGTATTCAACATTGTTATTGGTGCACAGGAAATCAATTTTAAATGATAGATGCATTGGAGACCCTTGTGGTGTGAAGAATATTATTCCTGCACCACCCCCTTGCTCACATTTAGAACCATCAAAGAATAAGGTTATGTCGGCCTGTGATTCAGGCTCATCAAAATCTGGTAATTCTGAGACATGGAAGACCGCATCATTAGGTAGCTCTATGATTAGAGGCTGATCGTCTTCGAGAGGAGCCTTTGCTAGTTGATTGGTGATGAATTGACATTTTATGGACTTTTGTCCATTGAATTCGATGTCAAAATCTGTCAACAACATGATTCATTTCACCATGTGGCTACTATGATAAGTATGACTCATCATGTACCATAATGGATTCTCCTTAGACACAACATACGTCATATTTCTCAGCATGTAGTGGCATAGTTTTTTGGTAGCAAATACCACTGCTAAGCATAGCTTCTCGATGTATGCATAGTTAAGTTCATAACTGACCAGGGTGTAGCTAAGATAGTAAGTGGCCTACCCTTTATGTAGTTCATTTTTTTGGGCTAGCATGGGGCCCAGTGCCACCTTAGTAGCTGAGATGTACAAATAGAATGACACTCCTGATCTAGGTGGTGCCAATATTGGGGATGAATCCAAGTATAGTTTAATTTCATCGAAGGCTGACTGGCACTCATCATCCCAGTGAAATGCTACCCCCTTGTGTAATAATCTATTCATGGTTTGGAACTTGTCAAAAAATTACGCTATGAAGCGCTTGATTGATGCAACCTTTCCCTACAAGCTTCTGAGCTGCTTGATGGTGGTTGGGGGAAGCATTTCAAGGATTGCCTTGACTTTGTTTGGATCTAACTTGATTCCTCATTTTGAGACTATGAAACCCAATATTTTTTTAGATGTGACATCAAATATGCACTTCTTAGGGTTTAGTATGACTTTGTGTTTGATAAGGCGATCGAGGATCTTGCTTAAGTCATTGAGATGATCTGGGCACAAAAGAGATTTGGCCAACAAATCATCCATATAGTCTTCCAATGTTTTATGCATGTGATCATGGAATATTTATGTCATAGAGCATTGGTAGGTGGCACCAGCATTTTTAAGGCCAAAAGTGCATGACCTTATAACAAAATGTCCCCCAAGGTGTTGTGAACGTCATTTTGAGTTGATCGTCAGGACTAATACGGATCTGATTGTATCCTGAGAAACCATCCATGAGGGAAAGCATTTCATGGCCTATTGTAGCATCTACCAATGTGTCAATTCTAGGCAATGGGAAATCATCCTTGGGACTCGCTTTGTTTAGATCTCAAAAATCAATGCATATTCAAATCCTCCTGTCGAGCTTCTTGACGGGTACCATGTTGGACATCCATGGTGGGTAATCCATGCAGATGATGAACTATGCATCCAACGACTTTTTTAGCTCATATTTGACCATTAAGGCTATTGTTGGGTGCATCTTACATATTTTTTGCTTGACTAGCTTGACTGTCGGATCAAGCATTAGATTATGCATGACTAGATGTGGGTCTAGCCCCGACATGTCTTTGTAGGACCATGCAAAAACCTCCTTCTTTTGTTTTAGAAGGGCAATGTAATCGAATTTCTCTTCAGGGGATAGACTTACCCCCAACTTGACGATTTATGGATTCATTGGATGAGAGTCGATGTCTATGTCAGTTGTCTCTTCGATTGACATGTGGGAACCATCCTCCAACTGGTGTGGAATTGGTATCAAGTGGATATCATTCACTGAATTTAGATCTATGTTTTGAACGTCGAGTTCCTCTTTAGCGTGGAAGATATCCTAAGTTGGTCCTGGGGTGAAATGAAGCATCTCACTGCAAGGCCAGTACTCTGGTGGGGATGGTGGTGAGTTAGCACGATCTCAGTCTATAGCATCTAAGTCTAGATACAATGGTCATGTTGGATCAGCTAGATTATGGATGGGGGGTAGTTAAGTCAATGGATATCATGTTGATGAAGTAAGTTTGGTCTCCATTAATGCGTGGGTGGTGACTTAGATATCCTTGGTGATCTTTGTGCTTTGGATCTGGATCTATGGGTATTGGCACAAACGGATCAGCCCTATCTATAGATAAAAGGATGAGGTCTACCCTTGGCACTGATGGCTCTATGGGGTCTCTGGGCAAAAGGTTCTCTCTGTATGCTTGAAGTTGTGGGTGCAACACTTGGTCCAACTGTGCCTGGTTTAGGTGCCACCTATGCCTTGGCCTCATGTTTAGCTATTCAAAAATGTCATCAATGTCCATGGGGTGTTATCATTGTTGCTACTACATGTGGTTGAGATATGCCATCTCAGTCTCATCTTCATAATCGTTGTTCAATATCCATAGGCCTTCATTGGATTTGATAACTATTTGCAACCTGTGGGGCTCGCTTTGGTTGAGCAAGTTAATTTGGTCTCATCGGATTTGTTTCGCTCTCTATGGGAGGACCTAATTCTCTTGAGGTGGCATCTGCTCGATTGGAGCATTCAAGGGGAACATCGTCATGAAGTTCTCTTGACAGTCATCTATGGGCATCACTTGCGAGTGATTGCTATCGAACTCAAAAGGGTACCAACGTGCTACCTCATACTCTAACTCATATTTTGAAGATCCTTCTTGGCCTTGTCTATATCCCTTTTGGATGCAAGTTCTTGAACTTTCCCCTTTCTCAATCAAATGGGAGGAATTGTTGAGGTCCACAAGGTTGGTTGTTAACAATGGGAGATAATCCCCCAATGTGTATGTTGTGTTAGGATTGGCATATGGATCTTGTGCCAACCCATCCTTGTTGCCTAGACCTAGGCCTTGCATGTTCTCTACCAAGATGTCAAGGGGCAAAGGGTGGTTGAACCCTACTCTTGATTTGTCATATGGCATCTGATATCTTTGTTGACAAAGAATGCACACCCCTTGTTCATATATGCCTAACCCATATCCATGCCAATTACTGGCCAAGGTATTTCAAAGCAAAGTCCAGGTTGGATAGATAGTTGACGTTCTCAACAAAGGGCTCTTCGTCCTCTTCCTCTTCTAGGTAAGGTTCAATGCCATTTTCAAGGCCCCCATATACAAAATTTGTCTAATTTGGTGGGTAGCCCAAAGGGACAATAGTGTCGATGGGGAAGCAAGGTCTCCCCATGGCCTGCATGGACTCAAGCGTGGGTGTTGCTATAATTTTCTACACTAGATACTCCCCCAAGCCCGTAGTGGCCATCTCAATGGCAATCATTGGTGGTTAAGGGGGAGGGAATGGGAGTTATTCCTGAGTCCACTACATGTCGGGTAAACTAGGCATCTCGACTTCCATTCGGCTAGGCACCTCTTCGATAGAGATGGTTGAGACTGATGGCGGTGCCTCTTCCAGGGGTTTCTTCCCATTGTCCTTCGATGTGGCCACTTTATGTGGCATCATTGGTGAAGGACCAGACAATGAAGATGGACCCAACTAGGGATTTGAGGGACTTAACAACGAGGATATATGCAAAATTAGACCCTGTTTGGATGGATTCAACTAAAATTTCAAATGTGCCGATGGAAGGGTTGATTGTGGCATCAGCTGCACCATATTGCAATACTTGAAGGGCTCTAAGTCTAATGGGACTACATGCACTTTCCCTTCGTATGTATACTTTAGGCATTGATGGGCTATTGAAGGGACACACTTCATGTCCTGGATCCAAGATCAGCCTAGTAAGATATTATAGGCTATCTCACCTTCCAAGATTTGGAAAAATGTAGGAATAGTCTTTTGTCCCACTTGAATGGGCAAGACAATTGTACCAACTATCAAGCATATCGCGTCATTGAATGCTCGAAGAGTATAGGTGGAGGCCACAATGTGAGATGCTGGCAACTTGAGGTGATTCAATGTCACTGTTGTGATTATATTTCCAGACGAGTCAATGTCCACCAGCACCCTCTTAAATGGAATCCCGTTGACCCATGCAATGATGTGCAGGGGTGGATCTGCCATATCACCAGTCACTAATTTTAGTTCATCTTCTCTAAAGGTGATGACTGGTTCTATACATAATTTTACGTGTCCACAAAGTTGTTGAAAGAGTTTGCTTCATGGGGCTACAAACTCGATGGATTTTAATATCTCCATTAGAGCCTCCCGATAGGGCAGTGATTGTTAGATGAGCTCGTAGATGGAGAGCCTAGCCGACGTGGTCCTTAAACTTTGGGTAAGTTTAGTCCAAATCATGGCCACTGGTCTAGGTGGGGGTGGTTGTGTAGGGTGCTTTTGAGGTTGTGACGTTGATGGAACCTCTCTTGTAGTTGCTACGGGGACAACTGTGCTTGGGTACCTCTTTTTTTGAGTCACTATGCTTATCATCCCTACATACCCCTGCATGGTGCAGTTCTGTGTCACCTCATTGACTTGAAGAGTCTTTGTCTACGCATCATGGGCAGGTAGGGGGTCTTTGAATACCTCCATCTGTTGGTTGTTTGGCACCATGGGATTATCCATCGCTAATGTCTTGTTGTCTATTAGGTTTTGCACTAAGCTTTTGAATTTCCAACATGCATAAAGGTCATGTCCTTTATGCTGGTGAAATCTACAGTACAATTCTTCCCTACAACCCTTGGGTTTTGGCATGTTGGGGTCTACGGGTCGACTTTCTAGCAGGTTTATCAAGTTTGTCATGGACAAGTAGTCAAACAAGGAATCCTTAGACTCTATGAAGGGTGTGAATTGTTGCCTAGGGTGATGCTATTGATTTTTCTCTTGCCTATGATTTTCTTTTTCATAGGTGTCAAGAGGAACTGCTTGGTAATTAGCCTTTTGGGGCTATGTTGCTTGTGTAGGCTTAGGTATGTTTATAGCAACCTGATTGACCATGATGGGTTTTGGTTGCGTTGACCCTATTTTGGCATTTTTGGGCCACTCTTTCTTGCATGGCTTGGCAATCTCACCATCCTGTATCTTGATCTCCTCTACGATTATCGCCAGGGCTTCCATAAGAGTGGCATATTGCTGCAGCTATAATAGCATAGAGATCAATCTCAAACAACTCTTTGAGAACATTTGGGTCAGGTCAGCCATGGGAGGGAGGTAAGGTAGCTTTGAAAGCAATGTCCTCCACCAATTTCCATAAGCTACCATGGTCTCTTCCTCATACTTCCTGAGGCTATATAGGTCACTTAATGATACCTTCTTCTTGGTATTGAAGGCAAAACATTCGAGGAACGCATCCACTAGCTAGTCCAAGTTATTGATGCTATGCTTTGGCAACTAGGCAAACCAATTTGAGGTAGGGACTGCAAACATGGTTATAAATTTTCATAGAAGCAAAGCATCATTGTCCTGAATGCCAAAGCATTGGATCAAGAATCTTGTCATGTGCTCTTAGGCATCCTCATTCCCCCTAAATATTGCTAATTGAGGGATTTTAAAGTTTTCATGGTATTGGGGTGCAGGCATTGAAAGATGCACAAGGTGACTACGAAGCTGGCATAAAGTGGGATTTTGGGGTCCAAAAGTCTTGGTCTCCACAGAATCTAAGCGCTCTAGTAGCACTTTGTATGCATTGGAAGATTTTATCTCTTCCTCCTTGGTTTGTTCCCATTGTGAATTATGGGGAACTTGAGGCCTATGGAGGGGCAACCGGGTAGCACCCCCCTTACCTTGGTAGGGTGTTTCAGCCCACTCTTCTTCTTGCTCAAACTCCTCATAGGCTTCTTGAGGAGTTCCTGGGCGTGACCTATAAACATGGGTG
Organism: Wollemia nobilis; assembly: GCA_028583015.1. Lineage (NCBI taxonomy): Eukaryota > Viridiplantae > Streptophyta > Pinopsida > Araucariales > Araucariaceae > Wollemia > Wollemia nobilis. Next base: position 12,976,989 of record JAQPPZ010002581.1, read on the forward strand.
GTTACCCGTGGAGGGTGCCCATCATTGGATCTAGGGGTGATCTCCCACTCAAGTCTAGGAGGTATTAGAGGTAACATTTGATAAATTCATGGAGACCTATCTTGCACCAAGGGGTTGTGCCTCTCATACAACTCTATCCTATACGTGTGAGGGTTTGGGACCCTCTCAGGCATAGTGTTCTACAACAACTCATATTTCTGACACCAAATGCGCTCTTTGCTAAGGCGATACAGGTGCTCTAACTATTTTTGATCTTGCTCAAGCTGCATGATTTGTGCTTAGTGGGTGGCATGTTTGGAAAATTCCAAGTTGATTTTTTCCACCGTCTTGAGTCTAGGAGGCCTAGATGCCTCTCCTACACATCTATCTCGATCGAGGTGATCCGAGATCTCTATAGGTCACTTCCCTCTATCGATATTAGTGGCATTCACCTGAGGCTCTGGCCTCATTAGGTGATCCTAATAAATAGCAAGTGCAAAAGCGCATTGCTCTTGTGTTGTATGTTGCTCTTAAGGAATCTAGTGGTTTTCCTCATGCTTCCTTTCATATATGTGAAAGGGGTGGGTAGAGTTGGCTTGCCCTATTTGAAGAGCCTTGCACTCTAGATTTGACCTATTGCTTCTGACAGTAATAAGGGGTAGAGGAGGGATGATGTAATCATGTGATCCCTCCTTATGGATCCTATGTTGTTCTAGTGCTTCATTGCATGGTGGCCACTCATAACGAGCGTCTAAGGGAGCCCTCCCATCTATGTTGAGTTCCACTTGTATGGAATCCTCCTGAAAGGGTCTATCTTGCATGGGTGTGCCCCTCGAAGGGGTGCCTCTATAGTCCCATTCCATCATGGTATGATGTGGACTATTTTGTGGGTCAGGCTGCCAAAGTGGTATGACCAAGTCCTTGAGGCTATAGCGGAGGTGACTTGTGCCCCCTTGTATACTTTCTGTAGCTTCTGCCCATGATTGGGCTTGGATACGAGTGTACACCATGGTGTTTTTTCTCTAAAAGAGGTGTAGGTTTTTATCTTCTTTACAATTTTTTATGCTACACTAAACAAAAATGAGCCACACAAATAAAGAAGTGATTATCTCATTTATAGATTAAAGGTGTGCCCTAAATATGGTTCAGTGTGTTTTGATTTTTGTTTGAAAACCTTGTAAAGAAAATTTTGTTGCATATGCAATATGAGGGCTCTTATATCTCCCAAAATGGTCGCCCCTTCAATATACCATTGCCAGGCCATTATACCGAACCTCTCAATATACCCACCCTTACATGAGGGAAACTATTGGTATGCGAGAGCAGAAAAGTATGTGGAACATAGGCGGTACAGAAGGGGAATCACTCTATTTTTGATACATACCATAGAATAATTATCCTCATGCATTGGGAATCACCCCAGCTACATTTGGTTAGCTTTCTTCAGGATTTACGTCTAGCAATAGTAGCGATCAAGGCTATGTATGCAAAATTCAATCCAAGGTGGTGATGAAATCCAACGTTGGTCTTGATCAAGTTTTGGGGTTTTACAACTAATGTCATGATGTTTAGATTATCTCATGGTGTGTGGGGTTCTTTTTACTTGTGAAAAGAAAGAAATCATGCAGTAAAATTTCATATGCAAGCAAAGAAATAGAAAAATCATAGAAACAAAGACAAAAAATTACAGAGAGTGTTCAGAAAACCTACCTCTTCTCTACCCATACCAGATGACCTTGAGTTTCTACTTAAAAAATACATGGAGAGCTAATAATCTTGGGGTGGGATGAATAGTAGATCTATATTCATCATAGTGTGGCACGAATGCGTTATTCATTCCAGGGTGGAACAAATTCTAGTCTGTATTCATCACAGGGTGGCACGAGCAGCAGTCCAGTGTTTGAAGGATTAACACCTGGAAGCAAAAACATAAAATTTTGATCAAAAATTTGATCCTAAAATCAGGAGACATGGTCCCACCATGATCGCCACTAAAATCGCGAGGATACGGAAGCCCATAGGCATACCGGGTGCGATGCAAACACAAGCAAATGTAACGCTAGATGTGCATGAAAAAGGAAAACGAATGAATTGAAATGAGATATAAATAAAAATGTAAAGTTCAGCCCTTTATATTATTAATTTTGCTTTGATACTAGGTTACAATACATTTCCTTCATTTTTAGGTGCTAGGAGCGTTAGATATAGTTTTGTTTACACCACGGATGGTACATTCCCCTTCGGGATTTTCCACGTGTCCACATTTGAAATGGGTGGGTCAAAAATCATCGCCACTTGAGTGAATGCTTCTGTTGTTCCTTGCTACCCCTCAGATGTTGAGATCCTATTTTTAGATAAATTGCAAACTATTAGTAGCACCTGCGGATGAAGGAAAACAAGCAATCCCCAAGGCCTCCGGTTAATGCATGCATGAAATAATTAAAATGGTAATCAAAATATATCATAATAAGATGAAATTTTGATAGAAGCATGCAAACACCCTCATGAACACACTGGAAAAGGAACAATTGATAATTCTGCTGTAAATTTCTAATCACTCTAGGGTGGGACGATTAGAACTGTCATAAAATGTTGGAAAGAAACCTCCTAAATGTACCATATAGAGGCCTCCAAAACACCTAACAAGTTGGGGTTAGGTAAAATAGGGCATTTTGAGATGACCCAGAAGGTTGGATTTTGTAGATTCAACACAAATCACCCTATATCCGAAAGCACTCCTTGTATGTTAGTGAAATCGAAAAATAATGAAAACATAGTCCAAAACCCATCATAATGGCATGAAATTTGAATGGAAGCATATATGAATGACATGAAATAATATGCAAAAGAAACAGTGGGGAAATTTTCCATAGATTTCTAATCACTTCGGGGTGGGGCGATTAGGACTGTAGTAGTGCGGGGGGCACTCGGGGATAGGACGCCCATCATTTAGGGCTTAGATTCAGCACCAATCCACTTGGGATGGATCCAAAACCTCCTAGGGTGTTGTGTCAATATATTGGGTGGGGTATTATGGAAAAATGTTCAGGTTTTTGGTCTGGGTTGCGTTTCCAATGTTCACCCAATAACCTCCCTTCCAAAAGAGAGATCAAGGATGTAAGAAGCACAAGTAAGGGGTGAGGATGTAATTCGGTAGCACTTAATTTCTCCAAATTCTCCTACTCTATCATTTTTTGGGGTGAGAAGACTCACCATTTTATAGACCTAAGGGTATTTTATGAATGAGCATGCAGAGGCGCCACTTGGCCATCATGCCTTCCTAGGGGAGAGAAGATTCCTCCCTAATTAAGGGCTCCATGACTACCTCTATGACTGCCTCTTTGGGGTCAAAAATGCTCAATCGCACTCCCATGCATTGAAGGTGGATTTGAGTGGCAAATCTAAGCTACCATTTGTCAAGGTTTGACCTTTTTCTCGTCAAACCTGCTATTTGCCCCACCCTAGAGTGAATGTTGCTAATCGTCCCGGGGTGGGATGAATACCAATTTGTAATCATCCCAAGGTGGAAAAAGTAGGGATAAGAGTGTCTAAAAGGTGCAAAATTGACCTCTTACCTTCCAAAACTACTATGGGAGTGGTTAGGACCATTGTTTAACCTCTGGGGGCTGCCCTGGGGTCTATGTATGTCAATTCAATCAGTGCTTGTCATAACATAATCGGATTGGTGCTATTTTTGTGTCTACAAACTCATACTCTAAAAAGAAAAAAAAGGATTCCTTAGTACCATGGTATAAATTACAACATAGCAATTTTTTTTGTAAGTGATCACTCCTAATAGGCTTCTAGTTAGTTTCTTCTCCCTATTGGAGTGTGTTTGATTTTGCACCTGATTAGGTATTGACTAGTTTCTACATCAAATAAAATTTTAGCCTTTTTTACTGCTTAGTTAGAGTTACACTTGTTTTAGCACCTGGTCATAGTTTGGATTTTTTTACATCCAATTGGATCTCGACTATTTTTTAGCACCTGATTAAAGTTCATCTTGTTTTAGCACTTGATCGGAGTCCAGCTTTTTCTACATCCAATTGAATATCTACTATTTTTTAGCACCCAACTGAAGTTTGGATTTTTTCTGCACCTAGCTCAAAATAATTTTCTTTTTTACCTTGGTTAGAATCCATCTTGTTTCTATATCCAATCGAAGTTCATCTTGTTTCAGCATCCAGTTAAAGCTAAGCTTGTTTTAGCACTTGGTCAAAGTTTGCATTTTTCTATGCCCAACAAAATATTTATTGTTTTATACACTCGATCAAAGTTCATCTTTTTACAGCATCTGATCAGTGTTCGAATTATTTCAACACCCAGTAAAATTTCTAAAAATATACCTAGCATATAAGGAAATCCATTATTGAAATATCTCGTATGAAATAATGATGTATTAGCCAAAAGTATTGTTATTCCAAATTGGAGACAAGAGGAAAAGGAAATTATAGCAAGCCCTATCCAAGCTATAGATACTAACCAAAAATGATCATCAAGAATGAGATGAGCAAGCATGATATAATAATTTTTAGATGATCAAGCATCATATAATTTTTCTTAAAAGCTTATAGTTTCTCTCTCATAAAAAAAAATATATTGGATATGTTTTTTCAAATATTCAAAATTAAATCAAGCAAAAGTGGGGATGAAAGTAAAATTACAGCATGATTTTTCTTCCAATATTTTTCTACGCTTTTCATGTTCTCTAGTTTAAAAATCAAGGGGGAAAATAATGGGTGGTGGTTGATGGTTTAGGGGGAGAGATGACATATGCTTAAGACCAAGGAATGAGAAATTGCTATGGGTATAGAAACTTGTGAAATGGTATGTTTCATGAGGGCTCCCCCAAGATAATTGTAATATCAATATAGGACCATATGTACATCTACTTTGAATTGTGCAATTTTGAGTGGCAACTTGAAAATTTATATCTCTTTAGAAATTGTACTATAATATCATACAAGCTAGATCATATTTCATTCCAGGGTTATGCATAAGGGGTCGACCCTGAAATCTATTTATAAATTGAAGGCAAATTGTCTTGGAATCATGGAGAAATATGTAGAAGTATACATGGCAAATTGCAATTATTTTTCTCCAAAAATTTTCAAACCGTGGTGAATTACAATTATTTTTCTCCAAAAATTTTCAAACCGTGGCAAATTTTTTTGTATTTGGGGCCATGAATATCGGTTTGCAAACTCTAAAAATGTACAACAAAATTAAAGGATTTATGCTAAAAAGAAAGGCTTTTAGCCTTTATTATTTATGACGACTGATCTGAGATGTAAAATTTGATCAGTTGTAGGTATGTCGATTGGCTACAAACATGTCGATCGGTTGCAGATATTTTTATTGGCTGTAGACATGTTGATTGATTGCAGCCATGGCGATTAGCTATAAAAATATCAATCGATTGCAGTCATGACGATCTTCTAGGAGGTATAACTTTTGCTTCGGAGCTCTATCTTCAATTTTTTTTAAATCCACCTAGCTCGATGAGATCTACTCATAAATCTAAGTGAAATCCTCAAAAAACCATCTAAAATCGATTGACATGTCTGTAACCGACTGACACATCTATAATCGATCGATTGCAGACATGTTGATCGGTTTCAAATATTTTTTTGAGGATTTCACTTAGTATTTTGACTATCTCTCATCGAGATAGGTGGTTTTAGAAAACAAAATTGGAAACAGAACTCCGAAGCAAAAGTTATGCCTCCTAGAAGTTCCCCTGCAAAAGTGCACCTGTGTAAACAATCGACATATGTCAATCGGTTGTAGAGGTGCACTTTTTGTAGGGAGACTTCTAGGAGGCATAAATTTTGCTCAAGAGCTCCATTTTCTTTTTTTTTAAAACCACCTAGCTCGATGAGAGCTACTAAAAAAAATAAGTGAAATCCTCAAAAAAACATCTAAAATCGATCGACATTTCTGCAACCGATCACTTGCAGATGTGTCAGTCGGTTGTAGACATGTCTATTGGTTTCAAATGTTTTTTTGAGGATTTCAATTATATTTTTGAGTAAATCTCGTCGAGCTAGGAGGTTTTAAAAAAAAAAATGCAACTCCGAAGCAAAATTTATGCCTCCTAGAAGTTTCCCTGCAAAAGTGCACCTCTGCAACCGATCGGTTGCAGCGGTGCACTTTTACAAGGAAACTTATAGGAGGCATAAATTTTGCTCCAAAGCTTTATTTTCAAAAAAAAATGTAAAACCACCTAGCTTGACGAGATCTACTCAAAAAACTAAGTGAAATCCTCAAAAAAATATTGAAATCGATTGACATGTCTACAATTGATCGGTTGCAGATGTGTTAGTCGGTTGCAAACATGTTGATCAGTTTCAATTTTTTTTTTAGGATTTCACTTAGATTTTGAGTAGATCTCATCGAGCTATGTGGTTTTAAAAAAAAAATTGAAAATGCAGCTCCAGAGCAAAATTTATGCCTCCTAGAATTTTCCCTGTAAAAGTGCACCTTTGCAACCCAGAGGTGTACTTTTACAAGGAAACTTTTAGGAGGCATAACTTTTACCGATTGGTTGCAGAGGTGCACTTTTACAGGGAAAATTCTAGGAGGCATAACTTTTGCTCTGGAGCTACATTTTCAATTTTTTTTTAAAACCACCTACCTTGACGAGAGCTACTCAAAAAAATAAGTGAAATCCTCAAAAAACATATGAAATTGATCGACATATCTGCAACCGATCGGTTGCAGATGTGTTAGTCGGTTGTAGACATGTCGATCGATTTTAGATGTTTTTTTGAGGATTTCACTTAGATTTTTAAGTAGATCTCATTGAGCTAGGTGGTTTTAAAAAACAAAAATTAAAAACGGAGCTTTGGAGAAAAATTTATGCCTCCTAGAAGTTTCCCTACAAAAGTGCACCTCTGCAATCGATCGACATATGTCAATCGGTTGCAGAGGTGCACTTTTGTAGGGAAACTTCTAGGAGGCATAAATTTTGCTCCAAAGCTGCGTTTTCAATTTTTTTTTAAAACCACCTAGCTCGATGAGATATACTCAGAAATCTAAGTGAAATCCTTAAAAAACATTTGAAACCGATCGACATGTCTGTAATTGATTGGTTGCAAATGTGTCAATCGATTGCAGATATGTCGATCGGTTTTAGATGTTTTTTGAGGATTTAAATTAAATTTTTGAGTAGATATCATCAAGCTAGAAGTTTCCTAATAGAAGTTTCCTTGCAAAAGTGCACCTATGCAACCAATCGGTATATGTTTATTTGTTGAATACGTGCACTTTTGTAGGCAAACTTCTAGGAGGCGTAAATTTTTCTCTACAATCGATCGGCTTATTCCGAAAGACACTTCTCTGCAACCGATTGATGAATACCAAATGACACCTCTACAACTGGTTGATTTATACCTATAGACACATCCGTACAACCAATTAATGAATAACAATCGACACCTCTACAACCGACTAACACGACTCTACAATCGATCGTATTATTCCAACATACATGACATTGCAACCGATCAGCTTATGCTGATTATATTGCACCGATTGACACTCCTCTATAATCGATCGAATTATGTCAATAGACACTCCTCTTCAACCTTGTCAACTTTTTCATTGTTTCAAAATGATGTATATTTATCGATACCCACTACAGTATATATACGGTAGTATATGAGGCAATTTTGGTGGGAAAAATAAAATCATTTATAGTTTGAAGGTGAATTGGGCAGGAAAATCAAAATAATTTATAATTTGAGGTCGACAAATTAAAATAAAAATATTTTAATTATTTTCAAAAACAGACGATTTTACCCCATAATTTTCGGGTGAATGGGCCCAGTGAAAGGATCCAAAATTAGTCTTTTAAAAGTTTAAAAATCCTAAATAGATCCAATTTATGATATTTCACGCTTATGCATAACCCTGTTCCATTCACATTATTTTTCTAATTTCATCTACATTTATAAAGACGTATCTCCTCCAATTATTGGAAGCAAATAACATGGTATTTTTATGGTAATTCACATTTATTTTCAAAATATTTGGGAAACCCTACACTTGTGGTACCATGCTCATTGCTAAACTTGAAGTCCATATATTTTTGATGCTCCATTATTCAGTTCCTATGCCCATGGTAAAATGTTACATAATCTCTTTCCTTATATATGTGTATGCTTAAACATTCCTTTGACTAATTTGGAGTAGGGATCCAAGTATACTTATTTTGCCTACTTTTTTTTCTTCTTATTCTTCTTTACCTTCTTGATATAGATGACCCTGATTTTTCAATAGGTTCTTGGGTACTAGGTGTCCCTACTTCAACTTGTGTCATGAAAGTGGTCATTGGAGGGTTTACTATGGTTATTTTAGTCATTATACCACTTCTAGATGCTACACTATGTTAGCTTTTTATGTTAAATTTTTTAATTAAATGCAACCACAAGATCTAGAATAAGCATGTTTCATCAAATATATGATAGTGGTAATATTATAAACATATAAAACTCAAGGATAACTTTTGCAAAAACTCAGAAAACTACCATTAACAAATGCTCACAAAAATACTGAAAATGCTCTTGAATAAAAATCTCCTAATGCATGCTATGAAAAATGTACTTTATAATCCATATTATAATTCTTAGTCATAAATAGATAATAGTATGTGACTCTTCACTTTTCTACTCTAAGGACACATGTGCATTCTACATAATGGGCACTTGTGCACATGCACACCTAACTACATTACATAAAATATAACTCACACTCTAATCTAAGACACTCCTAATCTAAATATATACCCAATATGGTACATTAGCATGTACAAAATAATGTAATATATTCTAGCATCCGCATGTATTATATTATTTGGGATAAACTTATCTTGATTTATATAGATAATCTCTGAATGTTTGAAATGTGTTTCGTCCTAGATATTTTGTAAATATATCTACCAACTATTCTTCTATAGGTATATACTTCAAACTAATATGACGATTCTGAAAAATAGCTCTAATGAAATGACATTGTACTTCAACATGCTTATTTTATTCATGTACAATTGGATTTTTGATCAGGTTGAGTACTTATTTATTATCACAATGTATTAGAATTGGAGTTTGTTTGATTCCCATGTCAAATAGTGTATATTGTAACCATAAAGCTTCACAAGTTGTATCTCTTGTTGCATAATATTCTGCTTAAGTAGATGATTGTGCTATTGTATGTTATTTCTCACTATGCCAAGATATTGGTCCTAACCCAATATTAAAAAATATACCCTAAAGTAGATTTTCTATCATCAATAGAACCAACATAATTAGAATATAAATAACCCTTTAGACAAAAAAATTTAATATTATTCCTATAAGTTAGTACATAATCAGTAGTCTTCTTTATATATTGTAGTATTATTTTTGTAGCTTTCCAATGAATCTTTCTTGGCTCTTGCATGAATCATGAAAGATAATTTACAACAAAAACTAGATCAGATCAAGTATTTGTAAAATACAAGAGACTTCCAATTAATTGGTGGTACCTTGTAGCTAAAACTAAAGGCTTCCATCATTTTTGGATAATTGAAGCCCTTGTTCCATAGGTGTATATTTAGGTTTGCAATCCTTCATTTTATTTTTCAAGTAGAGTGTGTGCATATTTTGATTGTATAATTATAATATTGTCTTCATTTTTATGAATTTCCAGACCAAGATAATAATTCATTTGTCCTAAATCTATCATTTCAAATGGCTTCTCAACATATTTTTTTATCTCACTTATTAGTTTTCTAAAGCTTCTAGTAATAACTATATCATCAATATTCACTATAAGAATTAATATATTATTTCCAATTTTCTTTGTGTATAAACTTGGATCAGATGTACTTCATTTTAAACTATGTTGTAAAAAATGATTATTAATTTTTATATTCCATGCTCTAGGGGCTTGTTTCAAACCATATAATAATTTTTTTGATTTGTAAACCTTATTTTCTTGATCTATAATAATAATTCCTTTTTCGTGTAATATGTAGATCTCCTCTTCTAAGTCACCATTAATAAAATCACTTTTTACATCCATTTGATGAAATTTCCAACCCTAATGACCTACTAAAGCACATACTATTCTAATAGTAGTCATTCTAGTTGTTGGGGAAAATGTTTCTTCATATTTAATTTCCTCTGTTTAAGTATATCCTTTAGCTAATAACCAAGCTTTGTCCTTTTAAAGTGTCCTATTTTACTTTGTACTTAATCTTCTAAACCTATTTGCAACCCACTACTTTATTTTCTAGAGGTAATTCTTCTAGATTCCATATTTCATTCTTTTGTAGTAATGAATATTCAAATTCCATAGCTCCCTTCCAATGTGAATGATTTAGATCTTGAAGTGTTTATGTTGGCTCTACTTTAGAGCTTAGTAATTGTCTATGTGATCTACTTTGACTATGAGTTTGTGGTCTTGTAGTATTAAGATCTAGCATTTGTTCTAAGTTTGATTCCTTAAGTGTGTTTGTAAGCCATATTTTTTCCTTCCTTTGAGATACTATGAAAGTGTATATACATTCACTTTCTTCATCCTAAAATTTTGACTCCATCTCTTCGTTTACCAATTCTTCCTCTGAGAAATTTAGAGGGAATTATGTATCAAATTTATTTTTTAGTTTTAATATTAATTTTTTCATCAAAAAATACATCTCTACTTATATATACCTTCTTTTTATTTGGATATATTATTCTATATCCTAAAAATTCATCATCATAGCTAAAAAATATATCAACCATTATTTTTCATCTAATTTTGTCCTTTCCTATTTTGGAATATGCATATAAGCTTTGCATCCAAAGTTCTTAACTTTTCAATATTTGGTTTTCTTCCTAACCATACCTCTTCCAGTGTAACATGATTGAGTATTCTTGTAGGTAATATGTTTTGAAAATATATTGTTGTTTTGACTACTTCTACCCAATATTGATGATCAAGATGAGTTTATTTTATCATACATTTTACCATTTCTATTATAGACATATTTATTCTTTCTGTAATTCCATTTTTTATGGTGAATATACTATAGTGATTTATATTTTAATTCTATTTTGTTCTAGAAATAGATCAAACTATTTTGATATAAATTCACCTCCTCTATTTGAATGAATAATTTTGATAGTCTTTCCTGATTCATTTTCTACTTGAAGTTTGAATTGTTTAAAATGACTAGATAATTTTGATTTGTACTGTATGAAGTATACCCACATTTTTCTAGTATGATCATCAATAAATCTATATATTAATTCTAATGGTTGTTGAGACCTATTCTAACGAAGTTCAAAAGGAATTCTAAGTTGTTTTCCTACTAGACATTTTGAACAAATAGTTGATTTCCAAGATAGGTTGGTATCCTTTCAACCATTTTATATTTGACCATTTCATTTATAGATGATGCACGAGTATGTCCCAAATGTTTATGCCATAGATCTGATATCTTAGCTTAAAAATTCAAATGTGTAGTAGTATCTAAAACAAATAGATTACCTTTATTGGAACTTGAAGCTATCATTTTCCCTAGTTTGATGAGAATTCTACTATCATGTCTTGATCCATGAATTGAGAAACTAAAAGAAGGTTGGTAGTCAATCCAATAACATATAACACATTTTTAATTATTCCTTTTTCATTTACTAGATTAACCAGAACATTTCATATTCCTCTTACTTTATAAGTTTTACTATTTGCTAAAGGTAAGATTGTGTTCAAAGTATAATATTGTGTGATAGATTATATTCATGTTTAATAAGTAATCTTGTTTGATAGATTACTAGATAATTTATGTTATGAGGTAGCCTTGTTAGGTTACAGACAAATAAGTCATAATCTTGTTCGTTTGATTAAAAGGGTAAATTTTTAGGGACTCTAGCATAATCATATGATTAATTCCGATAATGTATTATGAGAATTATAATAAGATATGGTGGAAATTGTCTAAGTGTGAATGTGAATGTGTAAGATTATATATGGTATCTAATATTGAAGAGAGTATAGGACCCCTCTATGTGATATAAAACTTTAGACAAATTTCATACCATATTAGGCTATAAAGAAATATAGGGTGAAAAATGAATGTGGGTTTCATTCTCAAGGGAATTATGGGGTTCCCTCTCGATCAATGATGAAATTACTCCTTAATATGTAACCAATGATCTTTCATAAACATGTAGATATAATAATTTGTGAGATTCTTATTTTTTTATGACCTAGAGAAAGGAAATGTGGCATTTCCTTAATGGCATTATATCTAAAACATGGAACAAGTTGGTTTATTTTATTGCATAATGATTTAAAAAAGGATCTGCAGGATGCTTTTTCTATATTTGTATTTATGACAATTTAAGTTTATGAAATGAGAGGAGAAACATATTTTGGAGGTTGGGTTTATTCCTCGTGAGGGTTCCCAAGGTATATGTTGTGTACTTCTATTTTGTGGTTTGCAAATGTTGTTAAGCATGGATGTTGTATTTACTCTCTAGTATAATGCTATCTAGATAGATCATGGATATTGAATATGATGAAATAAGCAAATGCTATATACTTTCTAATAAGATGATGCTTTTACATTCATGTAATATGATTATTAGAAGGTTGTATGATGTAATATTTTGTTAACAAAGAATGTTTTATGATTAATGAATATAATATATGATGCCTTTGTGTTTTCCAATAAATGGCTCTTTTATTATGATGGAATGGTTTACATTTTAAATCAAGTGAAATTCTTGATATGAATAAAGTAATCTTCATGTGTTGTTTAGATAATACATGTATGATATTCCATTGCAAATTAATGAAATTAGGAGGATGGATTGAAATGACATTCAATTGATTATGTAATAAAAACTCCTAATAATGAAGAGGTGGAAACAGTTAAGCCAAGAAATCATACATATAATGATGGGATGTAAGGTTAGATAGGAGTTGGTCACTCCTATCATGATATTTGATACTAACCATGTCATAATTATCTCGGTTACTTCCTTCCCTGCATGGTGTTGATTCAAGCATACTTGGTTGTAACTTAACATGATAAATATGAATAAAAATAACTATTATCTCAATATTGTTTGATAAATTTGGTTGTTACATTACTCAAAATTGGTAAATGAACTTAAAAAACACACCTGGGTTCTTCATAGATTTACGTCATTATCAAGCTCAAGATGGAAAATAAACTTACGAATCACACACAGGTTCTTGGTAGACTCAAACTCATTACAAGGATAACTAGGATTTTTGATGAGCTCTGATTGGCTAGTGTCATAATATTTTCATAGGGCATGTATGACCATTGTCATAGATAATTGGATGCCAAATCACTAATTGGGATTAGCAATTCACCCATGTTAAAGTGAATTGTATTCCATGTAATGAGTTAGCCTATTTACAAATATTTGGGGATTATTTTTAAGGTCACTTATTTCAAAAGGATATATTGGTAGCTTGAAGAGATCATGGCAGCAAAGGTTATTATCTAAGGTGGCAATGGATTTCAGTGTGGTCTTTGTTGATCCTTATTCATATCCTTATTGTGCCCTTGTGCGAGTCTTATAGGTGGTATTGCAATCACCCATGACATATCCATGGTGTTCATCTCTCTACCAAATTAAACCCAAGTTTTCTCAGTTTTGCTTATTCAAAATCCTCAAGCTCTCATTTTGGTATCTTCCTTTGATTGTATTATGCTCTAATGAATGGAATTAATAATGGAATACATGGTTTATTGTGATAGAAACAACACAATCTCCATGAAAATGAATATAGTCTTCCACAATAGAATCAAACACATTGGCATTCGATATTTGACATCATATCATTGAATAAGTGTTTCTCACCTCTGTATTCTATAGTTTTAAAGATTAACTTATAGATGATTTTGCTACATATATACCAAAATAAATATTTAAAAAGATAATATTTATCATGGGAATCTAAAAACATGATATCAAGGGGAAGACTAAATGCTTATATATTATTAATACCTAATTTTTTCCATTCTAATTTTTTTTTGAGTTAAATAAAATATCTAGTTTTAGTTGTAGTTACAATCATTGTCATAGATATGTTCCAATAAAAGTTACAATAATTGAAATAAATTTAGGAAAAATTAATTAGAGAGATAGTTACTATTTTTATGATTTCTCATAATCCTTCATTTAGGTCAATCTAAAATTTTACATGCATATTTATGAATTTACATGTAAAGCACTCTCCCCTCACATGTTGTGGATATGCTATGTACATAAAAAGTTACAAATCAAAAAAATATATATTGAGAACCAAGATTAGAAAATAGGATATTCTCTATTAATCATTGTTGTAGGAGAAATTTCTAGTTTTATGTTTTCATCTTTGTAATATTTTTTTTATCTTGATAACCATTTATTTTTGAGATTCAATATCTTGCTATAATTATTGAAAATGTTATTTTTTATTTGTATGAGTGATGCAATTTAACAAGAATAACATTATTGTATGCATTTAATGCACTTTTTGTTTCACCTACAAAAAGTCTAGAACTTTTTAGTTTTTATCATTTTGCAAGGAATATTATTATTACATTTTTATAAATTTTCAAGAAAATATAATTATTATATTTTTCATCCATTAGATCTTAAATTTTTACCATATAGTCCCCAGTATATATACTATCTATGATTAAAAATTTAGCTTAATAAGAGAACATTTGATCATATTTTTAAAGGCTTAAATGTTAATGTTTGGTTATATTTGACAGTTGTGACATCTAGTGCTTTGGCATAATATTTTTTTGCTCCTTTAAGTTTTATAACATGAAGAAATATTGATTCATTTTTGGGTTATATTTATGTTTAGAAAGTGATTGTATCATATAAGTCCATATCCCTAATTCCTTCAATTTCATTGTGTAAACAAGATCATATAATTAATTTTAACCATCTCCCTAGTTCCTTCAATTACATTGTGTCAACAAGATTATATAATTAATTTTAACATTAAATGATTGATTGAAATATAATTATAGTGTAATACATGTATGTTTATTTCAACCTTATTTTTGATCACATATAATCAACTATATTGTGAAATTATTTCAACTTTGTTATAATCTATTAAAAATATATATTTATAAATATAAGGTTTATTTCAACCTCTTGAAGATATATTTTTAAGTGAAAACTATCCTAAAGATAAAGAGATGGGAAGTCACAAAAATATTTGTTATGGTTTGAATATGGTCTATACGAAAGGGCATTCAAGCAGAGAAATAAATAATTTTCTTAAAATAAATGGGAATAAAATTATATATATGATATCTTCACTAAACAACACAAGATTAAATAAAATATTAAGAATGGTAAGAAAAATAAATTATTCATATATTATAAGATTACAATACATTCATAAATGCTATCTTGAAATAATCTAGCTATCAAAATAATCTTAAAAATTAAGTTTAATTTTTACCTTTAAACCCAAAATCTTATCAATCACAGTATAGCGACGTCGTGAATACAGTTCTTATCATATGTCGTAACGTGCTAGAAGCATATTTTTATTTAAGGTAGGAGCCAAAACCAAAGCCAAATGACGTGCCACACCAGACCACGGCCGTCAGGAATATGGGCAAACATGTAATGGTGAAATCGGCCTTATTTCAGACGTAGGAATACAAAGTCTAGTAAGGTTTCTGGCCCACGTAGTTGCCAGGCGGGTAGTAGTTACAGGTGATGAATATGCCACCATTGTTACATTGCACACGAGCGCAGCCAAGATCGGTTGATGCCCTTCACACCACTTGGGTATAATGCCCGCACACTTTACCTTGGGCGCAGGAATTAGTTGAGTAATCGTAGTATTGCTTCTCATCCACCCACATATTCACGGCGTCAGCGGGAGTATAGTCGGCACCAGATCCCTCGAAAATGTTTTCACCATAGGGACCGCCAGAGTGTGTCAATTGGCAGTCCGTCATGCGTTCGTTCGCATAATTCTGCGCATATGCCGCAACACTATCGTTCCATATATCATTTTTTAATTTGTTGTAGTAGTTAATTTGGATCCATGGGTTGCATCTATCCCAACAAGCTAGATCATATTCCATTCACATTATTTTTTAATTTCATCTACCATTATAAAGATATGTGTCTCCTCCCATGATTGTAAGTAGATATTGTGGTGCCTTTTATGGTACTTCTTCGCATATATTTTCAAAATATCTGGGAAACTCCACACTTGTAGTACCATGGTCATCCCTAGACTTGAAGTCCATATAATATTGATGCTCCATTATTTGGTTCCTAGGACCATGGAAATTATGTTACATCATCTCTTTTCCTATATGTGTATATGCTTAAAAAATTTCTTGGCTACTTTGGAGTAGGGATCCAAGTATTTTTTTTTCTTACTTTTTGTTGTTGTTTTTGTTTGTCTTCTTGATCTAGATGACCCTAAATGTTCAATAAGTTATTGCCTACTATATGGTTCTACTTGAACTTGTGTCATGTAAGTGGTTATTAGAGGATCTACTATGATTATTTTGGCCATCATGCCACTTCTAGATAGTACACTTGTATCCATTTCTAATTTGGAGGAAATTTTATTCCAAAGCCATGGGAAAAGTATAACATTTAAACACATCCACCTATAGAAAATTATAAGACCTTAGTTTTATTTTTTTTTAAGTAAAATGAAGTATAAGGATGATATAACAGGGATTATATTTTTGGAGGATATAGGAAAAAGGATTTTCCTAGGTGTGATTCAAACTAAGATAATCAGATTACCTTCCCATGATTCCAGCTAAGATAACTAAGATGAAAGGTTAACTATATACCATTGGTATATCCTAACTTATTCCATAAACTTTAGAAAATAAATAAATACCAACAAAATAACACATAATATAAAATTTAGAAATAATTAATAATTACAATAGTATTAAATGATATTATTTTTAATGGTTAAAGAGAGTGGTTTAAAATGGCAAGACTAGATTAAATCTTGTGAAGTTATCCTGCATTACGTTCTATCCTTGTGTTGCAGGTGCTACTAACACCTCTGTGTTTCTTTGATCGCAGGAGAAGCAGCAAGCAAGGATTTATCGACATAAGCGGCGACAAAACTTGGGCCCGCCCATTTCAAATGTGGGCATGCGGATAGAAGAAGTATTAATCATGATTGTAACCAAGACAGGCTAACACTCCTAGCCCCTGAAAAGGGAGGAGATGTATTGTAACCGAATGGAATTAATATAAAAGGGTTGTGCTCCTGCTTTCTCCTTTATGTTTGGTTGATTCGATTACATGCGTTCTATTTCATGCATATTCGTTTAGCAGCAAGTTAGTTCTGTTTTCATTACATCTTAATATTGTTTTTCTTCCGGAATCTCATGCTTTCAGTTCCATGATTCGGTAATAGTTGAATCTCACATCCTACTAGAAACATGAATATTAATCCACATTTCAAAATCCAACTATGATTACAACAAGCTTCATTTCAATGTAATTTCAATCAAATTACTAACCACCTAAAAGGTACCTAGGCAACATATCCATTGTTATTTCTTCCATATAGAATATACATTTTTCCTTACATGATTAGTAAGTAAATGTTTTCTAATTCTGCATAGATGCAATCACATCCTATTACATTGAATATAAATGAAACAGACACTAACACAAATATTTCATAACTTTCATCATTTTAAAATATAAAATTAGTTCCTAACAACTCCTAAAATCATCAATCAAGATAAATCTCTAATTATTTTCTTTCACTACTCTCTCTGATAGGAATCCATGATCTTGGATAAATTAAGATATAATAAGACCTCCCTTTCAATCACTTATTTAGGTATTCCTATCAATATTCAAAGACAAAAAAAGAAAGACTGGAATTGGTTGTTGAATAGAGTTAAGAAGAAAATTTAAAAGTAGACCAATAGGTGGCTTTCATTTGGGGGTAGAATTACCTTGGTAAAACCAATTCATCAAGCTATACCTATTTATGTTTCTATTGTGTTGAATATCCCAAAGGTTGTTCTTTGAGAATTAGATCAAATCAATCATTTGTTCCTTTGGAGTGGTACTAAGGAGAAAATAAAGAGGTCCTTGGTGAAATATGATACTTTATGTCTTGACAAAAACAAAGGGGGGTTAAGTTTTTGGTCTGCTATTAATAATAATAAGGCTTTAGCTACTAAATTGTATTGGAGGATTTTGCATAACCCAATCCTCTTTGGGCCAAAAAAAATTGTGCTAAATATGTCAAGAATAAAAGTCTTGAAGACCTTGTTCACTATCAATTACCTACTAAATGTTCAACTATTTTAACAATTCTTAAGGCTAGTGAGGATTTGATTAAATAAAAGTTATTTTGGATAATTCATAATGGTCAACAAGTAAATTTTTAGATAGATTTATTGGATGTCACCAACCTTTGATAACTTATTTTTTTTATTGGAGGCCTTGGATGGAGGAGCTTCATCAAGCTAAATGGATTAAGGTTGCTAATTACTACAAGTTTCATACTAGTAATTCAAAGCTAGTAGATATTGGATCCCTATTGACGAGTGACCTATTCAAATGCCAGAAAGGCAAAGAAAATATATCCAAAAAATCCTTCATATGAGATCTTTCTCTTGGTCCCATGATAAAGACTATTTTGGATGGCACAACACTACTAAGGGTGAGAATTCAGTTCTCAAGGTTATTTGGGCTTATGCCATAATAATCCCAACCAATCATATGATATATTTATTTAGTTGTGGTATAAAAATCATTGGCCTAAGGTGAGGTTCTTTACATGGATTTTATTGCATAGTATGGTGCTTACTAGTGAGCAACTTATGAAATGTGGTTTTCATGGTCTATTTAGATGTGATATATGTGGAGAGAATGTGGAAAATCTCAACCATATTTTTAATGAGTGTCCCTTAGCCTATAAAATATGGAGGAGATGTCACATCCCTTTTTAGGAACATTGTTACAGCTGAACATGTTTTAATTACAAACTTCTATGGGGCTCAAAGCATTGATGGCCAGCGACTTCAATGGAAAGCTATTCATAACATGAGATCCTATCGGGAAGATTTTGATTGGATTATTTCTGGGGATTTTAATGCCAAATTATCTGCCAGGGATCAGGAAGGTGGTATCCCAGTTTTGGATCCAGGGGACCGACTTCTGATTGCCCAAGTCCAGGCCTTTCACCTTGTTGATATCAAAGGCCCTGGCATTTAATTTACTTGGACTAACAAGAGAAGAGAGCCACACATTAGGAAGGTAAGCTAGACCAGTTTTTGGTCTCCGAGGAGGCATTTGTTAAATGGAATATTAAATTTCAGATTTTGGAAGGCCCAGTTTCAGATCACTTTCCCATTTTGTTGGAGGGAGGGACTATGACAGGGCAGCACCACAAGCCATTTAAATTCAAAAAAATTTGGTTGCAAAAAGAGGACCTCCGAAGAAAAATTCCTCAGTGGTGGGAAGAAGGCCGCCTACCTTTTGGGATAGCAATGTTCAAATTTCACAAACAGCTTCATTTTGTCAAGTTTAAATTGAAACAATGGAGGCAAACTAACAAATCTGACTTCCAGCTCCAACGGGCTCCCTTGTTGGCCAGATGGGATGAGGTGCAAAAAAATTTTAGGGAAGGAAAAATTACTGAGCACCTTAAAACTGAGGATGATGCTTTGCGCAAAGCGATTGAGGACATTGATAATCAAGAAGAGATTTACTGGAAAAAGAGAGCAAGAAACACTTGGTTATAAGAAGGAGATAGAAATACAAAAATTTTCCATCGTTCTGCCTATGCTAGAAGACAAATGAATAACATGGAATTCCTTCAAGATGAGAATGGATACTCTTTTGACACTCTTCCTGGTATGCATTCCCACTCAATGGAGTATTTCTCAAAACTCTTTAAGGAAAGTTTGGAGCAAGATGTGGAAGCCCAAAATGAAGTTATTGATGGCATACCCTCTATTATCTCTCACGAAGAGAATCAGGCCCTTCTTAGACCCATTGATAGAGATGAACTCAAGAAGGTGGTCTTTGGGATGAGCACTGGCAAATCGCCCGGTCCTGATGGCTTCCCTATAGAGTTTTTTCAGGCCTTTTGGGATACCTTGGAGGAGGATGTTTTGGCTATCACTGAGGAGTCCAGAACTAATAAAAGAATGCTCAAAGCTCTAAATCACACCTTCATCACTCTAATTCCAAAATGGGAGGGGGGGTACATATCTCTGATTTCAGACCTATTGCCTTATGCAACGTGATTTATAAAATAATCACTAAGATTATGGCTGAAAGGCTAAAACCTCTCCTTCATAATATAATTTCCTCAGAGCAAGGGGGTTTGTTGAAGGGAGACAGATCTTGGATGGAGTGATCCTTGCCCAGGAGGCTATCCATACAATGCAAAAATTTGATAACAAAGGAATGTTCATTAAACTGGATATGTCCAAGGCTTATGATAGGGTGGAGTGGGGCTTCTTGGCAAAGATGTTGGCAGCCTTTGGTTTCTCTCAAGACTGGACAGACTGGGTCATGAGTTGTATCTCTATGCCTTCATACTCTGTTCTAATCAAGGGGATTCCATCGCCACCTTTTGGAGCCTCACGGGGTCTTCGTCAAGGAGACCCTTGCTCTCCTTATCTCTTCCTCATCTTGGCTGAAGGATTAGGCCGACTCTTCCTGAGAAGAAGACTTCAAGGTCTGATAATAGGCATTAAGTTCGGGGTTGAAGTCAACTCATTTACAGTTTGTGGATGATACTGGATTGGTTGGACTGGCAAGTCTTAGGGAAGCAAGAGGAATCAGAGATACTCTAAACGTCTACCTCCGGGCCTCAAACCAAGTCATCAATGATAAAAAATCCAAAGTGGTCTTCTTCAATCTTGACCAAAAGTTACAGGACAGAGTTATTGAGGTCTTGGGATTCACTAGAACCTCTCTCCCAATAGTTTACTTGGGGGTTCCTCTGCATTTCAAAAAACTAAAAATTGATATTTGGAAGGATATTTTGGATGGTATCAAATATAGAATGAATCATTGGTATCATATATGGTTAAGCTATGGGGGCCGACTAACTTTCCTGCAGTCAGTTATTCAGGCTATGCCAATATATAAATTCTCCATCCTGGCTGCCCCACATTCTATTTGGAAAGAGCTGGACAAAATGGCTAGAAGTTTTTTATGGGAAGGTGCAAAAGGAGAGAGGAAATGGGCCCTGGTTGGATGGGATAAGGTTACCCAGCCCAAGGAAAAAGGAGGGCTGGGACTGAGAAGCTCCAAGTTTAACAATAAAGCTTTGGCCGACAAACTGTACTGGAGGTGGATCTCCCAGCCAACATCCCTCTTCAGCAGAATCCTCTCTAGTAAATACTTGGGTTATGTTCATCCCAATGATGTGGGCCACTTCCCTCTGGAGGGTAATGGATCCTTAGTGTGGTAGGCTCTCAAGCTTGGATCTCAACTTATTAAAGATCAATTGTTCTGAAAAGTGGGGAGAGGGGAGAAGGCTAGGTTCTGGACTGATTCCTGGGACCAGCATCCCCCCATCATTGTTGTGTTTCCTAAACTGCAATCGATTAAATCTGCTATAGAAGATAAGGGCTGGATCCAAATCGAGAGCTATTTTAATACTAGCCAATTGGGGGAGTACAAGATCAAAAAGTTCAAGCAGCTGGATGAGTGGCCAATTCCAATCCCTCTAGAGCTGGCACCCATCTTGTCTAAAATTTTGACAGAACGGTTTCTTACTGGGAGAGATGAGGAGGATGAACTAGCTTAGGGCTATGGGAACCTTGGGGTATATACTGTGAAGGAGGGATACAATAAGATCCTCCCAGAGCCCCCCCCCACACTTTTTTTTGGTTCAAGATTGGAGGAAGATATGGCATTCCAAGGGTTGGTCAAAAGTGAACTTCTTTGCCTGGTAGTTTATGCACAATGGAATTCTCACCTTTGACAATATCAGAATTAGAGGCATCATTGGTCCTTCTCAATGTGTGTTATGCCACAAGAATGAGGAAACTGCTGATCATCTAATGTTTGAATGCCCCTTCACAAGGCAAATATGGAAGCGTTGGTTCTCCCATTTTAAACTTCAGGCTAACGATGACTTGACTCGGACCAATATTTGGGAAAGCTGGAAGAGAGGTAGATTTAAATCTAAAGCTCTTCGAATTGGTTGGGAGCTTGGTTTACTCTTTATCTGGTGGTAGGTGTGGTTGGAGAGAAATGCCCGTATTTTCTGGGAAACATTCTCCTCGTTAGATGGAATTTGGCAGGTCATTTGGAGCAAAGTCATGGAAACGGTTGCCCTTTATGCTGAGGAGGAAAATTAGTCTACTTCTGAGCCACTGGAAGAGGGAGCTGCTGATCAAGAGAGACAGGTGAGAGGTAGTTGGAAACCTCCCCCAGAAGGCTGGATCAAAATCAATACTGATGGAGCTGCAAAAGGCAATCCGGGTAGTGCTGGAATTGGAGTAGTGTGTCGGGATCATGCTGGGTCTGTGCTCTATTGGGAGTTACAGGGACTAGGATGTGCCACAAACAATGAATCAAAGGCATTTGCTATCAAATCTGCCTCCATCTGGGCTATCAAGCAGGGACACAGGAAGATAATTATCGAGTCTGATTCCCAAATCCTAGTGGGCACTCTTGATTGCATGAGGAACTTTGCCTCGAAATCCTAGAGGTTACAAATTTTGGTCTCTCAAATCAAGGAGCTATGGAGGGAACTTGATGATGTGATTCCCATCCATGTGAACCGAGATCTCAACAAGGCGGCCGATTTCCTTGCAAAGATGGGTGCCGAGAGGGAGGTTGGGATGCAGCTGCACAGTGATTTGCCTGTGGAGGATGCAGTGATTAGGCAAGGCCTTGAATGATTTCTGGAATAATGTGTAGAGTTTTTGATGCTAACAAAGGTTTTTGTCGTGATGTCGTGACCTGTAGCACCGTCACGGCCTCTAGCTGGAAGTTGTCACAATTTCATGACAGGTTGCGCCTTCACGGCCTTTGGCAGGTTTCTATCATGAAATCATGACATGTCACGATTTCGTGACATGTCGTGCTATCGCGGCCCTTGGTGAGATACTGTCGTGATATCACGAAGTTGTCACGATTTCGCGACCTGGTGCGCCATCGCAGCCTTCGACTGGAAGCTGCAGCGATTTTGCAATGTTTTTGGTGCAGGGTTGACAAGGAGGATAACCGTCGTGATATCGCGACAATATTTGTGAATTGGATCAAAGTGCAAAATTTGTCGCGATTTCGTAACATTTCTATTGTTCGAAAGCCGCAAGGAAAAACCATCGTGATATCGCGATAGTTTTTGCAACTTGGTGCCATCTGGAAAACTTGTCGTGATATCGCGACACTTTTGAAGATTGGGAGCAAAGTGGAAAACATGTCGTGATATCGCGACAGTTTTGAGGATTGGGAGCTGAAAGGAAAATTCGTCGTGATATCGTGACACTTTTGGTGAACTGGTGACATAAGGAAAACCTGTCGCGATATCGTGACTCTTTTGCCGATCGGATGCAAAGTGGAAAACTTGTCGTGATATCGTGACACTTTTTGTGCTCAAGTGTCAAAATAAAATTCCGTCATGATTTCATGACACTTTTGGCACATAAGTTGCTTGGAGGAAAACTGTCGCGATATCACGACGCTTTTGTGGCCAGGGCGCCAAATGGAAAACTCGTCACGATTTCGTGACGCTTTTCTGGCAGGGCGATTCGAAGACACTTCATCGCGATTTCGTGACCTTTTTGGCATTATGGAGCTTTTTGGATTTCTAGTCACGATTTCATGACAGCTTTGGCGATGGAGCACCGGAGGGAGCTACTGTCGCGATTTCGTGACTTTTTTGGAAATCGGGTGCCAAGGGCTCTGGCTGTCACGATATTGTGACATGTCACGTTTTTGTGACTGGGCTGACGGTCGCGATTTCGTGACAGGGCTGACGGTCGCGATTTCGTGACATGTCGCTTTTTCGCACCCTGTTGACTTTTGTGCCTTGTGTTGGAAAGTGTTGACTTTTTGCTCTACACTTGTTGTTCTGGTCTTTGCTCTTGGTTGGGATGAGTTTTCTCCCGTTTCTAACATTTCTTTGTATTAATATAAGTTTTTCATTTTTTTCAAAAAAAAAAATATGGAGGAGAATGGCCATCTTACTTGGCTTACAATGATCCAATTTTTTTACTTTTGAATAGCTTTGGAGGGATTGGCCTAATCAGGAGGGTGTTGATCACTTTATTAGGCAACTAGTTTGGATGGGTTCTACCATCCTACCTTGGAATATCTAGAAAGAAATAAATAACCAAATTTTCAATCAAGAAAGTAAGGACATTCACTATATATAGCAAAATACCATTGCCAACTTAGCTGAATCAGTGCAATAACTTCTTAAATGCCCCTAGAACTCCCACCAAATATGGGATTAAGTGATGCAAAGATTAAATATTAACTCTTTTAAGGGTAACTATATTAAAGGGAATGCAAGTAATCAAAATATGGATAGAACAATAAATTGGTAGCCTTATCCTAAGTATTTTGAAAAAGTAAATACCAATGGAACCTCTAAGAGAATCATGGAAAAGCTAGCGTAGGGGGAATTGGTATACTTTTATATGGTTTCATGGTTTTCACTTTTGCTGTGAATTTGGGTATCCTTGCCAATAACCTTATTGAGGGGTATGATATCCTTAGAGGCCTTTAACATGCTACTAAGATTTGATGGAAAAATATGTTGGTTGAATCTAACTCTAAATTCATGATTAATTTGTTGAATACTCCTAAGAATCATAATGTTGATTGGAGAATAAAAATAATTGTTAAGAAAATTCAATTAATCTAGATGGGCTTTTGAAAAGTTG
This sequence comes from Wollemia nobilis, assembly GCA_028583015.1. Lineage (NCBI taxonomy): Eukaryota > Viridiplantae > Streptophyta > Pinopsida > Araucariales > Araucariaceae > Wollemia > Wollemia nobilis. Next base: position 13,001,872 of record JAQPPZ010002581.1, read on the forward strand.
AATACAATCATGTGGCCAGAGATTAGAATAGGAGTGTTGATGCTTTAGCTAATTAGGCATTGGACAAAGGTGATCTTACTTACTATGACCACCCTCCAAGATGTTGGGGTTCACAAATAAAGGAAGCTCTTCTTTCTATGACTTCTCTAGATGGCTCGAGTACTAGAGGTACCTAGTTCTTTTTTCTTTATTTTTGCTTCTCTTTGGTTCAGTTAGGGTATTTTAGTTCCCTTGCTTAGATAGATTATTCATGTTTCCTTTGTTGATTCTTACATGAATAGCCTTTTCGCCTAGAAATGCCAAACTTGTTTTCTATTTTTTCCTCTTTTTTTGTTTTTAAGTGTGTGTTGTTTTGTATTGTTTTTGTTCTATTGTATTTATGTCTTTTTTGTGTTGTTTTTGATGTTTTTGTATTTTTTTCATTTTTGTGTGTAAGCATATATGTGTGTATTTTTTTGTATGTTTGTGTGTTGTTTTGTTATTTTTATGGTTTTTTGTGTGTGTTTTTTTTTTATTGTTGTTTGTTGTTTTTTACATTTTTTTTGTTGTTTTATGATTTTTGTTTGTTTTGTGTTTTTTGTTGTCTCTTTTGTTTTTGTGCTTGATTTATTTATTTATTTATTTTCATTATTGATTTTTTGTTATTTTTTTATTTTTTATGTTTGTTTCTTTGTGTTTTTGTTGTTTTATGCATGCTCTTTGAGTGTGCTAAAGGGAATAGGTGTGCAAACCCTAAGTATTTTTGATCGAATAAATACCCTTGTCTCCTTGAGATTTACCCAAAAGTGACATCCCATTTAACAACAAAAAAAAAAAAAATTACAACTAAATAATATATTTATAAAACTAAACTAATAAAATACACTTTCTAACCTCAAATATTATTTTAAAAATATAACACTAGAAATAAATGTAACTAAAATTTCTCCGAACTAAAATTTCTCCGGTCAAGTTGTGAAAGTCTAGAATATGCTTCTATGTCCTATGAACATGCATCTGCGCTAGATTCGTGATAAAGGAGACTTGCCAAAGAGTATGAAACACGTACGGTGTTCAGCTTTTTATTGGTCTGATGGTCACTGTCAGTAACGGAAGTTAAGTTGGAGACGGCTTATCCTTGGCTCTTATTTTCGCATGGCTGCTAGTTCTACAGGTAAGATTTAAACGAGTTTTTTTTGTATCACTAACAATATAATAATTATATATATTCAAACCTCAATCTCCACTCTACTCAAATAATTATATATATTCAAACATCTCCACTCTACAAAGAAGGATATTAAGTGCTTAATCTTCCCATATTCAATTGTGTCAATTGCTTGTAGACATCACTCCACTCTGCTTAAAAGATATTAATTGTTTAATCTTCCCATCTTCAATTGTGTCAATTGCTTGTAGACATCACTCCACTCTGCTTAAAAGATATTAATTGTTTAATCTTCCCATCTTCAATTGTGTCAATTGGTTGTAGACATCAGGAATGGATTTGCGATAGAGATGAGTGCAATTATAGTTCGTTGACAAAGAGACATACAAAAGAAGAATCCGCATACAAAATTCAATCTTTAATTTCACGTGGGTGGCTTGTAAAATCGCCGTTTTGAACGCATGCTTCAAAAAAAAGTTTCAAAAACCCGAGAGTTTCGGACTCACTAAACTTCAAAGATAAAGGAATGACTTTCAGATTTCGTCTCAAACCATGTTTATGTAAGTTTTTTATGGGACTTACAATGACGTAAGTGATTTGAAATTTAGTTAATTGAATAACAATAAAATTAACTAATCTTTTTATAATTTTTAAGTTAGTTAAATAAAAATAAAGTTAAAGAATTTTAATTTTTTAAATTTATTTATTTTTATTTTTAAAAAATTAAACTAAAATAACTCATCAATCAATAAACTTATCCTTTCTAAAAATAAATTAATTTCATTCAACTTTATTTAGGCCTGCTGCTTTCTTCAAATCTTAAACGAACTCGAATTTTAGTGAGATTTTTTTCAATCCTAACGTTCGACAAATGCAACAAACAAGTAAATTTCAAGTATTAAACAGAATTAATAGATTCTTTTCCGCTATGCAATCTTAAAGGAGAGGACATTAATTGTCAAGATTTCCCTCCGGTGGAGATCAAAACATTGTGCAGAAAACAAAATACAAGGGTTCCTTTATTTATCACTTGGGACTCAGAATTTTTAATAATTATTCTCTCGATTTTATAAGTCACAAGGTCACTGACCAGATTTTCGTTAAGTTCAAATTATAAAAGAAATAACTTCGATTATATTTTATTAGTATTTTACATTTTATTTAAAAAAAAAATAACTATTATAATAAAAATATAGTAATTAATAATAAAAATTATAATGAAGAGGACATTATGACTTGATGCTCTTACAATAGATTAATTTTGGCTTTAATTTTTAAAATTTATGATATTGGTGGATTCCACCTTTATTTTTGGTGGTAAATTCAGTTGAATATGAATTTGAAAGCTTCTTAGTTTGCTAACATTCCAACTTGAATATGGGTATCCCATAAAAATTATATTTAAAGGAAAAGTATAATATTCAAACAAAACTAACGGTGGGAAATTAGAAGATCTTATTTTATTAAAAAAAAAAAATAGGTGAAGTATATCAGGAAGTATAATTGGGAGCTACATTTTTATATTGTTTGATGATATAGCAACATCATTTTAACTAAGGTGATCAAGATGAAAAACCAATTACATATTATTGGGATGTCTAATTATTCTATAAACTTTAGAAAAATAATTAAATACTAACATAATACCACATATATAATATTTTAAAAGTAATATTAAATGTATTATTTTTAATGGTTAAATAAAATAGCTCTTAATGGTAAGATGTTAGATTAAATTTTGTGAACAGGGTTATGCATAAGGGGTCAGACCCTAAATATAAATTTATTTATAAAAATAATGTGGATCAGTTTCGAAATTGAGATGAATCCTAGCCAAATTTATGTAGGAGATATGGTGAATTGCCTTTATTTTTCACAAAAAAAATTATAAAACTATGGTGAATTTTAAATCTTTGATGATTGACATCGGATGACATAAAATTGTTCATTTTTGCTTACAAAAGACTACTCAACTAACATCTGGTTGAAAATAATAGTTTGACTATCAGACGACTACATTGCACAACTCGACTGTCGATTGGTGGTAAACAATAGGTTGACTATCAACTAACTATAATTGATAGCTCAATAGTAGTTCGATTATAAAATATTTACTGACTTTGGCTTCATGGCAAATCAACATTCGACTATGATCTAATTAAAAAATATTAACCAACTTTAGCTTTGTAGTAAATGAACATCTGACTATGATCCAATTATAAAACAATTATTGACTTTGGCCTAGTGACAAATCAACATTTGACTACGGTTTGATTGTAAAATATTAGTCAAATTTATCTTTGTGGTAAATCAACATCCGACTACGATCTAGTTGCAAAACAATTGCCAACTTTAGCTCAATGGAAAACATAAATAACTCTGGATTGATAGCAACTAGGTATCCAAATTTGGATTGGTTGCAATTAGGGGTCCAACTTTGGATTGATTGCAATTAGGAATACAACTACATATCTATTGCAACTAGGTATTTGACTCTAGATCAAATGCAACTAGAGGTCCAAATTTGAATTAGTTGTAATTAGAGGTTGTTAGAATTTTACAATAGATATGCAAAGTATTATAAGAGACGAAGAGAAGAGTAGAACTGATTGATTTATTCTAAGGACCAACTATGTATAAATAGTAGAGCTGATCATTGAGAGTTGTTGGATTACAACAACTCATCATACTTGATGAAGACACCACTGAGAGTTCTCCTAACATATGGAGGAGTGGAAACTCAAGTGTCTATCCTAATCAAACTTAAGAGAACATTCTCTAATTTTAACATCCCCCCTTAAGTGATACTAGGGGTGAACGTGCAAATGTGTCCTTCAATAAGGTTACTCATGTACAATGACTTATTTTGTAGAGATGGTAAAACCCAATGGGAAAAAAACCATCAATCAAAAGGAAGTTAGAGGCTTGTATTCGTATGGTAAATATTGTCTTACTTATACAATAAATAGTTGGTGAAAAAAAACCCCATGGAAAAAAACCAACTATGAGAAGAAGAGAGGCATGTCTTCGTATGGTGAAGATTGTCCTCTTTAATAATAAAGAAATATGAGTCTCAAAAACATGGCCTGATTAGGTACTCTTTTACATATAATAGTTGGTGAAAAAACCCCTATGGGAAAAAACCAACTATTAGAGGCTTGTCTTCTTATGGCGAAGATTGTCCTCTTTATACAATAAAGAAAGATGAGTCTTGGTGACTAGGCTTGATTAGGTACTCATTTACATAATATTGTTGGTGAAAATATTCCTGTGGGGAAAAACCAACAATGAGAGGCATGTCTTCATATGGCGAATATTGTCCTTTTGTACAAGAAATAAATATGAGTCTCGAAAACATGGCCTAATTAGGTACTCATTTACATATAATAGTTGGTGAAAAATCCCTATGGGAAAAAACCAACTATAATATGAAGAGAGGCATGTCTTCGTATGGTGAATATTATCCTCATAAAACCAATTAATACAGTTGTATGACTCCAAGATTTTATCACAACTACAGGTAACATGGAGAAGGAAATGGCTTGGTGAAGATATCTACAATTTGTACATCAGTTGTAATATACTCAAGGTGGATATCCCTTTCTAAATATGCTGCCTTATGAAGTGCATGTGTATCTCAATGTGCTTGGTTCTCTTATGTTCAATTGGATTACATACAATATGAATTATACTTTTATTGTCACACCAAAGAGTTATAGGTTGTTCATGTGTGAAGCCAAATTATTTTAAAATTTGATGAAGCCAAAGAGCTTCCTAACTAGCTAAAACTATTTGCATGTATTATGCTTCTATAGAAGATAGGGCTACTACTTGTTATTTCTTGCATAACCAGACTATCAGTGAGGAACCAAGGCAAAAGATATAGCCTGATGTGGAACATCTATATTCTACTAAACCTACCCAATCAAAATCTATGTAGCCGATGATATTTATGGATTTCCCTTTGTAGAAGAGCCCAAAGTGAGTAGTGCCCTGCAAGTAATGGAGGATCCTTTTTTTTGCTTGCCAATGATTGAAGTGAGGCTGATGAGAGAATATGGATATGAGGCCAATAGCATATGAGATATCTATGTGAGTATTAGTAAGATATAGCAAGCTTCCTACAAGCTTACGGTATAGAGTAGCATTACAAAGAGAGGATGAGAAATAAGTTCTAAGATTAATTCCAGATTGAAAGGGAGTAGGAGAATGTTTACTATCTATCATTTTCAATCTTTGTAGAATATCTAGAGTGTACTTTTATTGGCACAAAGATATACCTTCATCTGTTTGACTTATTTGGATCCTAAGAAAATAATGAGTTTTTCCTAGATCAACCATTTCAAATTTTTTAGAGAGAATCTTTTATAATCTGAATGTGAGTCAAGTTACTACCTATGAGAAGAATATCATCAAAATAAAGAATAATAATGGTGATGTTACCTTCATTTCTCCAAATGTAAATTGTGTTATCGAACTCACAATGAGAAAAACCTGCTGAAAGAAGGAAGGAGTCCATATTTTCATACAAAGCTCTAGGGGCTTGTTTGAGGCCATAGAGATATTTTTTAAGCCTACAAACCAGAGAGGAGTCTTGAGTAAAACCATCAGGTTGTTCCATGAATATTTATTCCTTTAAATATTCATGTAAGAAAGTACATTTGACATCCATTTGATAGACAAACCACTTTTGGAAACCAGCTAGAGCAAGAACCAATATTACAAAATCCATTTTAGAAATAGGAGCAAAGGTTCATTCATAATCTATACCTTCAATTTGAGAAAAACATTTGGCAATTAGACAAGCCTTATGTTTGTCTATTTCTCCATTAGGCCCATATTTTATTTTGAAGATCCATTTACAACGAACTAATTTCCTTCCTTTAGGTAAGGGAACTAAGTCCCAAGTCTCATTTTTGATCAAGGAAGAAAATTATTTTCCATGGAATAATCCCATTCTTTAATACCTGATACTTCTTTGAAGGATTGAGGATCAGATGAAATAGATTGACATACAAGGTCAGTGCCTATGGGGTTGGATGATCTTTTTGAAGGGAGATTTTGGATGTAAGGAGTAGCTTATTTAAAAATGGTGCGGGCCCATTTTGGAATAGATAAATGAGTTGAAGGACTTGAAATACATTGATATGGAGTTACAGGTTCCGCATCTTGATTATCAATAACCAAGTTAACTTCAAGAGTTGGCTCTTCATAATATTGAGGTTCTACTATAGGAGAAGGCTCAATGGATGAAGAGGGCTTTTAAGGATCTTTCTGATGAAATTTTTCATCAAATTGGATATTCCTATGAAAGAAGACCTCATGATTTGAGGGATCAAGAAGCTTGTATGCTTTTAATTCTTCACAATAACCGATAAAGAAGAGTTTTTTGCTTTCCTTATCAAGAGCCTTCCTTTTCTTCTTTGGGATGTGATCCCAAGCAGTACACCAAAAAATATTGAAGTAGAAAACATTTGGTTTTAAACCAATCCATGCTTATTTAGGAGTTAAATGGTCAAGAGCTTTATGAGGTGTACGATTTTAAATATAAATTGCACAGTTAATAGCTTATGCCCAAAAAAATTTTAGAAGATCTCTTGAATGGAACATACAATTAGCCATATATTTTAATGTCCAATTTTTTCTTTCTACAATACCATTTTGTTGAGGATTATGGGAGACAGAATGTTGATGAATTATGCCATGATTGGATAAAAAAATGAAGAACTCATTACTGCAGTATTCTCCCCCATTATCAATGTGAATCTTCTTGATTTTGCAAGATGCCTAATTTTCAACTAAGGTTTTAAAAAGATTAAATTGGGATAGAACATCACTCTTATATTTCAAGAAGTAGACCAAGATATTCTAGAGAAATCATCAATAAATTTTAGAGAACACTTTGCTCCTTTGAAATATGGTTTAAGAAAGGTCATTAAGTCACTATGGATTAAATCTAGAGGGGAAGAGGCTTTTAGATAACTATTTGTGTGGAAAGGATCATGATATTGCTTTCCAAGAGCACATCTAGGATAAACTCCATCACTAGAAGAGACTTGGGGTAATCATGTAACCATATCATGGGTGCTCAAATCCTTTAGGTAGTTGTAACTAATATGACCAAACCTTTCATGCCATATTTTACTTTCAAGATCACTATGAGCCACAAAACAGGAGGCTCCTTCTAGATTTTAAAAACCTTTGAAGTGAAAAATATGAGAGTTGTGATCAATATTCCCTTTGGCTATAAGAGATTTGGCATCTTGAAAATCTTTTATCTCAACTCCTATTGGGGAGAAGAGAACAGTTTTCCCGTTTCCAAAGGTACAAATTTGGTATACAGAGAGGATATTAGTTGTAATGTTTGGAACATAGAGAACATTGTTAATAGAGCCACCATCAATGGTTATATCCCCTTTTCTTTGACAGGCATAAAGGAAGAGTCACCTACTTCTATGCTACAAGTAGAACTAGGGGAGATAGAAGAAAAAGACTTATCTGAAGCAGTCATGTGATGAGTAGCTCCAAAATATAGGACCCAAAAATTAGAGGAAGAATTAGAGGTTTTTCCTTAAATAGTAAGGGCTTTTCCTTTTTTCTTTTTATTTTCTATCTTTTGATATTTTATGGCTACCTCTAGTTTTAATATTTTCTAGCATTTGTTAGCAGAGTGACCGTTATTTTTGTAGTGAGTATAGGTTATGGGGGTATTTTATTTTTTCCTAAATTTTTCTTTAGAAGAAGTGGAGGCTACCAAGGCTTTAGAATAAGAATAATATGAAGAAGAGATTTCATGTCTAACAAGCTTAGTTTTTTCCCTAGTTAATCTATCACAAAATTCTTTTAAAGAAGGCATTTTAAAGGTTGCACCTAGAGCATCTTTGGTAGATATAAATATGGTAGAAAATATTTAAAAAACACCATTTAGCTTAGAAAGGATTAGATAAATGCATTTCTCTTCAATCTTAGTCTTCCCACTGCATTTGTATTGAGTGAGGACTTCTTTGAACTTAGTGAGGAAGTCAACAATACTACTAAAATATTTAGGATACAGAGATGTGATTTTGGCTTCTAATTGCATTGATCTCATCTAATCTACTTTCCCAAACAAAGTCTTCAGTTTATCCCAACTTTCATAAGAAGTTTTGCAATATGTAATATGAAACCATAAACTTTCATGACCATTAGAGCTTATAATACCCATAGTTTCATGCATTATTCCTTTATGAACAAAGATTTCATATTCTTTATCAAATTCTGGTTTTTTTTCGTCTAGCAAATGAGTAAGATCTTTTTGAGAGATTTAAAATTTTAGGTTTCCAAGTGTGAAAGTTATGAGGGTGAGAGGTTCAATTGAATTCATTATTTTAACATAGGAAAAATATTGAAGCTATATTTTACCAATATATCCCCCCTTAGAACTTCAATTAATTGATTAATGCAATTGGAAGAAAGATATGAAGCTTTTCAATATTTAGGACTCAAAATACCCACCCTAAGGAGAGGGAAACTATAAGTATAATGATTTTTTAATATTTTTTGCTTGAGATTGTCAAATCCTTTTTATTCCTCACTATACCCACCCTTAAGAGACACTGTAAGTAGAGAGAAGAATTGGAAGGATTTTGGATTGAATGCGGGGAATCAATTTGTTTAATTGGTGTATCTCAATACTTGCCCTTAAAAGAGGGAAACTATAAGTTATAGAGATATCCAAAGAAATAGATGAAGAAAAATATCTGCCAGACCGTTATACCAAGTGCCTCAAAAAATTGTCCTTATATGAGGGAAACTATAAGTTTTTAAGGGTAATGATTCATGGAAAGTAAGCAAAAGATATTTTGAGAAAAAATTATATTGTTTTTAAACTTGTAAACCAAATTTAATTATCAACAATTTTTAATTAAAATGTTTAGATTTAAAATATATTTCTTCTAAAAAATTCTTTAATGAAATGCTCTTTTCTTTGAAATAAAAAAAGGTTTATAAAAATCAAATATGAAGATAGACAAAAATATATATATTAATTTCTCTTTTTAAAGATGGGCCTTAAACACGTCCACCTATAGAAAATTATAAGACCTCAGTTTTATTTATTTTTAAGTAAAATTAAGTATAAGGATGATATAACAGGGATTATATTTTTGGAGGATATAGGAACAAGGATTTTCCTAGGTGTGATTCAAACTAAGATAATCAGATTACCTTCCCATGATTCCAACTAAGATAACTAAGATGAAAGGTTAACTATATACCATTGGTATATCCTAACTTATTCTATAAACTTTAGAAAATAAATAAATACCAACAAAATAACACATAATATAAAATTTAGAAATAATTAATAATTACAATAGTATTAAATGATATTATTTTTAATGGTTAAAGAGAGTGGTTTAAAATGGCAAGACTAGATTAAATCTTGTGAAGTAGTAATACTCTCTTTTTATATAATAGTATTTAGTAATGCAATATAAATTATTTTGTATTTAATATTTGAATGAAAATTGAGGATAAGTGTGAACAAAAGAATGAGATTTACATTTATTTGGTTAGGTTCCATTGATAATTTAAAAAATAAAGTATTATTATGAGAAAAAGCTACCTAGCATAGGAGAAAAGTTATTATTGAAATTTCTTATAAGAAATAATGATGTACTACCTAGAAGTATGAATTCCCCCAAATGGATTCAAGAGAAAAAGAAAATTATGGTAAGTCCTATCTGTCATAACCCCAAATTCTAAAATTCCTAACCTATATTTTTTAAACCTTGAAATACTATTCTTATCTTAATTAAGTATCATTTTTCTAGCTTAGATCCTATGTATTGTATAGATCAATCACGAATGCACCCATATTTACTTCTTACAAAATTTCATCTATGCAAGAGCATTAGGTGACCTAATAGTTAAGCTATCAATATCCATATTAAATGAGCTAGCTTATCCCCTTTTAAATCATTCAAATAGTAGTGGGTTAATCATCGTACCACACACAAGTCCTTCTATGTGGGTGTACTTAGCACTCTGGGTGTCGACTATCTATCTCATCTACTTGATGAGCTAGTCTCCAATTCATCCATAACACCATGTTTGCTTTTGAATATTTGGATACTGATGGGAATATCATTTCTGTTATTACCACTTATTTTTTGAGTGAGGTCTACCTAATATGGTATATCTCCATATTAAAACAACTCTATCATTAACTTATGAAGTAGTTACTAGTAGAGTACTAGTCTATCTAAAGAAACTGTAAGGATATTCCCTAAACACGTCTTCAATACCGTGAAGACTACTTACGTGAATATACCTTTAACACAACTTATCATGAATAAATTATTCTAATTCACATCTGGTGCACTCTTATATGAAAACACCCATGCATTCCTACTAACCCAAGACTCTCTTTAGAATTGGTATCCCCATATTTAAGCCTTTGTTTAACATATTTTTATGACATTAGAAATAACCTATGAATAGAATCAATTTTGTAATAACAACTTAGATGATTATTATTGCATTAGTCTATGAAGTGCATGTGTCTATTAAAAATATTCCTTCCATCTATGTTTTTAATTAATTATAACCACTTTACTATTCTAACCTAGCTTAGCATTGGTCTGCACAAGCCTATTTTCCAAATAATTATTTAACTAAGTATTTTAACCATTTCTTCCTTAAATCAATTAAACTACACACAAATCATCCATACATTTCCCACATAACACAACAATATTACATTGAAGCAATACAATATCATTGATATAAATGGAGTTTGTTACAACTTGTTAGATCATTCTATTACCCATTTTTCAAACTAGAGGATCCTTTAAATGGATAGTAATTTCCAAAATTCCTCTTCCATTGATAATATACAACCCAACTAATTACAATTTACATCATGGTAGAAATAATCCAAAGGAGTAAAATTCCTACTTTAATTGCCTTTGAGCATCACCATTGGATGCGGTATAATTGTTAACTCCTTTTATTGTTCATATCTTTGCATACGATGTCCTCTTCATTCAACTCTTCTTAACCACTAAGAATGGGTTTATCTTTTTAATGGGATCAGATATGGCTTCCACGTATATCATAGTGCAAATCCATTACATATAATTCATTTTCAATACCACAATCTTTCAAATGTCAAATATCAAAAGTAATCCATCACAAATCATATCATAAAGCATACCCATTTCATACAATTCTTTTTCATTACCACAATATTTTGGTAATCAAACATCAAATGTAATCTATCACATAAATACTATAATTTAAATAAAACTACCTCATTTTATAAAATCTAACCTAAACAACAGGAAGTATATATATATATACATATATATATATATATATATATATATATATATATATATATATATATATATTCCTTTCAAAGAATAATGATCCTAAGATTACTTCTTAGATTATTTCATACACAACAATCATTAACAACAAACTCATTCTTTCTATAAGGAACACATCAAAATTGCTCATTCATTACTTTAGAATAGTGCATATATTTCAAATCCATCCTCATCAGATCTAGAAATAGGTTAGATTAAATCTATAAATATAAATAAGCTCTAATTTTTTAGGAATTAAAGAACATGGTAGAATCATAGTATTTATCATTGCACATAGAAGTACATACCAAAAACACACCATTATTTCAACTAAATGATTAAATTCTCACATCAATGTTTCCTCTAAATGTTCCATGATTCGGTAATAGTTGAATCTCACATCCTACTAGAAACATGAATATTAATCCACATTTCAAAATCCAACTATGATTACAACAAGATTCATTTCAATGTAGTTTCAATCAAATTACTAACCACCTAAAAGGTACCTAGGCAACATATCCATTGTTATTTCTTCCATATAGAATATACATTTTGCCTTACACGATTAGTAAGTAAATGTTTTCTTATTCTGCACAGATGCAATCACATCCTATTACATTGAATATAAATGAAACAGACACTAACACAAATATTTCATAACTTTCATCATTTTAAAATATAAAATTAGTTCCTAACAACTCCTAAAATCATCAATCAAGATAAATCTATAATTATTTTCTTTCACTACTCTCTCTTATAGGAATCCATGATCTTGGATAAATTAAGATATAATAAGACCTCCCTTTCGATCATTTAATTAGGTATTCCTCTCAATCTTCAAAGACAAAAAAAGAAATACTGGAATTGGTTGTTGAATAGAGTTAAGAAGAAAATTTAAAAGTGGACCAATAGGTGGCTTTCATTTGGGGGTAGAATTACCTTGGTAAAACGAATTCATCAAGCTATACCTATTTATAGTTTTTTAAATGGATCTAAAATATTCTTTCTTAAATGGATACTCGAAGTAAGAAGTCTATGTAGAGCAACCATATGGTTTCTTTATTAATATTAAGAATACGAGGTATATATGCTTAGTAAATTTATTTATGATCTCAAAAAACTCCTAGGGGTATATATTCTAGGATAGACAACTGCCTTCATGAGAATGGCTTTGTTAAGTATTCTTCTAGAGGAATATTAAACAAATATATTGTTGGATCAGATTTTATTATTCATATTTTATATGTAGATGATCTAATATTTATGTGAAATCCATCCTCTCCTTTGAAGGATTTTAAATAGGCTATCATATATGATTTTGAGATGTATAACTTAGAATAATCTAGCATTTTAAGGTTATGCATGTCAATAAAATATCTTCGTGGATATCAATTTTTCAATCCAAATATGCTACATACTTATTGAAAAAATTTAATGTAGAGTTGTAAAACTTTGAGGTCTCTCATTGTTGTTGGAAGTAAGCTGATGAAAGAATATGAAAATCCTATTGGTGGTTCTTCTCTTTATAAATATCTTATGGATAGCCTCATCTATCTTAATCCACAAGATCAAACATCATGTATGTAGTAATCCTAGTTGTTAGGATCATACATCTACATTATAAGTCTCCTTGGTAAGCAATAAAAAGGGTTTTTTTTTTTTAAATAAAGGGGTAAAAATTTATTGATAAAAAGTTTGGATTACAAAGTATAGCTGAGCCCCCACCCAGGACTCAAATAAGCAACAAGACAGGCTAAATCACCAGACAATGTCAAATCCCAAAGAAAACCAAAAAAAAACAAACCACATTATGTCTGAACATCCTTATGGATCAACTCCCATAGGTGTTGAGAATCCCCAGATGGGAGACTCTCCCAGTTATCAATACTCTGTCTTGAATAAAAACCACATCCGGAGAATGAACATGAATCAAATCACGAACAAATTTTTGTATGGGGATGTTGTTCAACCCCCTTACATTCCATGAAAGTATAATCATTTTTGGGGTTTATAAAAATGGGAATCCAATGTTCTCACCAAACTTGACTCTACCAAAGTCTCCCCAATTAACTTAATTTTATCCTAGTCTTTCTTTCGACCCACCTTCATATTCTTATCTGAAGCATTTTTTTTAATTATTTTATGCTGCAATCCCAGCACCGTAGGAGTTTTACAGTCCATGGATGACTGCATCAGTGCCTGGGTAGGAGAGGGCACATCTAAATCTGTGCCATTTTCTAAGATAACTTCACTTTCAGGGCTAGGTCCAACCATATCACCTATACTCGAAACCAAAGCCCTTTGTTCTTCATTTAAACCCCCTGTATCTGGTTCCCTTGGTTCCACCTCATGAAGAGACAACTGATTTGGTCCTGTTATATCTATAACAGGTAGCGATGTTTCAGGTATCTCCATGCACTGATCAAGATTCTCTAGAATTTCAAATTGATTGAGCTGAGCATCTGGCTGGTTATCCTTAATGTCTCTTTTTGCCTTTCTTCCTTTGTTTCGAGGTTTTACCAAAACAAAGCCTTCCTTATCCCGATCCCCTTCCTTTATCAGGGCTTTTCCTTTATCCATATTTTGTATAGCCTAAGAGGGCCCAATATTCGAAGCCATAGGTAGGACAAACTTAGGGTATTTTCTTTTTAAGTGGCCATATTCATGGCAAATCTGGCAACGAAATGGAAGAGCTTCATAGTCAAGTTTTTTAACCCATGTGGTTGATCTAAACTGTATTTCAATAGAATCTGGAATAGGATTGTTTAAATCAATTTCAACATAGATACGAGCAACAAAGATTACATTTTTATCCAACGTCTGTCTTTACAGCCCAACTAGCTTCCCAAGTAGAAGGGCAATCATATGCAAGATGTCATTTCTCCAAAATTCCAAGGGGAGCCACGGAAGCCAAACCCACATCGGAACCTGTGATGGCCGCTCCTCTTATGGGTTGAAACCCACATGCCAGGGTTTAAGAAAGAGTCCCGCTTGGTTATAGAAATAGGGACCTCCTTCAAATGCTTTGTTACGATCCGCAAGACAAGAAAAAACCACCATAAAATAGTTGTTTGCACTCAACATCACCTCCACATCACCTTCAGGGTTCTAAGTCTTCCTAACCCAAGCCTCCATAAAGGGAAGAGAAATTTGGATGCCCATAAATTTACCAATAAGCGCATGTTTGGTTAAATAATCCACATATTCTACCACCGAGTCTGGTTGAACCACTAGAACCGGCTTGGCTTCACATCGTTCCAAACATCCATTGTTCTTTAACAAGCGATTCCTGGCATGCAATGGGAAATCTTGTTCCTTCCAATAATTTTTAAAAGAAATACCAGCCCTAGCATGCACGCTCTGTGACGGACCTGATGCCATCACTACATTCCTCCAGTTGTTCATACCTCCTTTAGAAATTGCTGCCATCCCCGCAAAGCCCACCAGATAGGTCTCAAAAAAATTCCAGCAAAGCCAACAATAAAAAGGGTTCTTAGATATATAAGTGATACCAAGTTTTATGAATTGCTTTATCATAATAATAATGATTTCAATGTTGTAGCATACACATATATAGTTTGTGCAAGTATCTTTGCACTTTTGATTGTGCTTTTCTACTTTGTGGAAAGCTTATTTCTTGGAACAGCAAGAAGCATCCCACTATTGCTCTATATATAGCTAAATAAAATTATATTATATCATTATCCTCTTGTACACAAGTCATTTGAATGGTAATATTATTTGAATTATTAATAATAAATATTCCTAATCCCATCAAGGTTTATTGTGATAGCAACAACACAATCTCCATGAACATGAATATAGTCTTCTATGATAGAATCAAACACATTGGCGACATCTTTTCATCCATCATATCATTCAATAAGAGTTTCTCACATTTGTATTCTATAGTTTTGAAGATTAACTTATAGATGCTTTTGCTACATCTCTCCCAAAATAAATATTTTAAAAGCTAATATTTATCATAGGAATATGAAAACTTAACATCAAGGGGGAGACTCAATGGTTATATATTATTGATACATAATTTGTTTCCATTCTAATTTTCTTTAGTTATCTAGTTTTAGTTGTAGTTACAATCATTGTCATAGATAAGTTCCAATAAAAGTTACAATTATTGAACCCAAGTGTTGTAGGTGAGTTGGAAAGGAGAGGGCAATGCTCCAAGGGAGGTCCCAGGTTCGAATCTCCACCCTACCAAAAAGCTGAATTGGGTACCCAAAATCCAATTGATAATGTTGGTACAGGCAGGGTTGGATGAGACCCCCGGGTGACTTTGACGGTGTAGAACCCCCTATTCATGGTCTCTTAGATGCAATGTATGGATGCAATGCTTTAATGCAGCTATGTATTTTCGTATTTTTGATGGATTGATTTTTGTGAATATGAAGATGAGATGTGAGAAAAGCTCTTTATTGATGAATTTGAGCATGCCTAGAAATGAGATGCAAATTTTTGTTGTTTTTGATGATTTTTGAATTTTGACTTTTCTTATTTTTGACCAAGCGATTGTGGAAATCCTTGGAGCATTTTGGGATTCACCAAGCGATTATAGAATATTTGGAGCATTTTTGGGATTGACCAAGTGATTGCGATAATCTTTGGAGCATTTTTGGGATTGACCAAGCGATTGCGATTATCCTTGGAGCTTTTGGGGTGACCAAGCGATTGCGATAATCCTTGGGGCGTTTTGGGATGACCAAGCAATTACGATAATCCTTGGGGCATTTTGGGATGACCAAGCAATTGTGAGAATCCTTGGAGCATTTTAGGATTGACCAAGCGATTGCGATAATCCTTGGAGATTTTGGGGTGACCAAGCAATTGCGATAATCCTTGGAGCTTTTGGGGTGACCAAGTGATTGCTATAATCCTTGGAGCGTTTTGGGATGACCAAGCGATTGCGATAATCCTTGGGGCATTTTGGGATGACCAAGCGATTACGATAATCCTTGGGGCTTTTGGGTTTGACCAAACGATTACAATAATCCTTGGAGCTTTTAGGGTGACCAAGTGATTGCGATAATCCTTAGAGCTTTTGGGGTGACCAAGCGATTGCGATAATCCTTGGAGTTTTTTGGTTTGGACTATGGCTCTTCATGGGATAGAGGTACCCCCAGCTTGATGGTCTTTCCGCTTTGGATCTGGCTCTGGAGGGATGGGCATGAATGGATCGTCCCTATGCACGGAGATGAGGACAGGGTCCACCCTCGATACTGATATTGCTATGGGGTCTCTGGGCAAAAGTTGATCTTTGTGTTCCCAAAGTGGCAGATGTAACGCTTGGTCCCACTATGGTGGGTTAACACGCCACTCATGCCCTAGTATTATGTTTATTTGTTGACATGTTTCCTCAATTTTTATGGGATGCCGATGCTATCGCATGTGATTGTTGTGGGCTATCTCTATTTTATCTTCACCTTCGACCAGTGAGTACAGTTCATCATAGTCTGGAGATTCTGAGACATGGAGGACTACATCATCAGGTAGCCCTACGGTTAAAGGTTGATCCTTTTCGAAAGGAGCCTCATGTAAGTTGAGCCTTGGGAGCTCCAAAATCTTGGTCTCTATCGATTCTAAGTGCTCTAGCACTTTGCATGTATCGGGAGATTTGAGCTCCTCCTCTTTGGTTGGTTCTTGTTTAGGAACTTGGGGCCTATGGAGGGGTAGCCAGATAGCACCCCCATGCCTTGGTGGGGCTTTTCATCCCGCTCTTCTTCTTGCTCTGATTCCTCAGAGGCTTCTTGATGAATTTCTAAGGGTGGCCCATAAACCTGAGTGGGTTCCTGAGGAAGGCACCTATCATTGGTTATAGGATTAGCCTCCTGCTCATGTCTAGGAGGCATCGATGGCGGTGCTTGTTAAGGTCGTAGAGACTTGTCTCGCACCTGGGGGTTGTGCCTCTCATAATGTTTTGTCTTATGCGTGTGAGGGGTTGGAGTCCTCTCCTACATAGTGTGTTGGAACAACTCATCTTTCTGGCGCAGAAGGTGCTTTTTATTTAGAAGATACCATTGCTCTAACTGTTGTCATTCTAGCTCAAGTTGCGTGAGTTGCATCCGGTGTGAGAAATGCTTGACAGATTCTAAGATAGTTGGTCTTACCGCCTCGTGTCTAGAAGGCCTAGATGCCTCTCCTAGATTTCTATCTCGGTCGTAGTGATCCAAGATCTCTATAGGCCACCTCCCTCTGTTGGAGGTAGTGGCATTTATCCGAGGCTTTGGCCTCAGTAGGTGATCCTGATAGCTAGCATTTGTGGAGGCATCTTGCTCCCACGATATATATTGTCCTTTATGAAGGTAAGGGTTTTCCTCTTGCTCTTTGTCATAAGTGAAAAAGGCATGGGTGTAGTTGGATTGTCCCACCTGAGGAGCCTTGTGCTCTGGATTTGTCTTTGTAGTCCTGACAACTAGAGGGGGTGAAGGAGGGATAGTGTAATGATGTGGTTCCTCCCGTTGAACCCTATGTTGACCTAGCGCTTCATCACGCGGTGACCACTCATAGCGAGCATTTAAGGAAGCTCTCCTATGACTGTACCCCTCATGGAAGTGTGTGTGCTGAGTGCTATGCTGAACAGGAGTGCTCCTCGAAGAGGTGCCCCTATAGTCCCATTCCATCGGGGCACGGAGGGGACTGCCTTGTGTGTCAGGCTGCCAAGGTGGTATGACCAAATCCTTGGGGCTATATCGGAGGTGACTTGTGCCTCCTTGGATATTCCCCATAGCATCCACCCGTGATTGGGCTTGGCTGTGGGTGAGAACCATTGTGGTGCTCTTCTACTAGGTAAGTAGATTTTTATCTCGTTTATGATGATTTTTCTTTTTGTTACACTAAGCAGAAATGAACACACACATATACAAATAGTGATTATCTCTTTTAAGGATTAATAGTGTGTCCTAAACTAGTTTAGTGTATTTTGATGTTTTGTTTTGTTTTTGCAAGTTTTGAAGAACGTTTAAATGCATAATGTTGGCTCATATGACTCCCATAAATGGTCGCCCCTTCAATATACCATTGTCGGACCGATATACCAACCTCTCTATATACCCACCCTTACGAGAGGGAAACTATAGGTATGTGAGAGTAGATGGTACGTGGAACATAGGCGGTACGAAAGGGGGGATTGTCCTGTTAATGACACCTACCATAGAAGACTTATCCTCGCACGCATGGGAATCACCCTAGCGACACTCGGTCAGCTTTCGTTAGGATTTATGCCTAACAATAGTGACAATCAAGGAAATGGATGCAAAGCTAAGCCAAGGTGGTGATGAACCCACCGTTGGTCTTGCTCAAGGGCTGGGGTCTTACAAATAGCTCCTTGGTTTAATTTATCACGTGATGTGTGTGGGGTTCATTTTATTTAATGAAAATGAAACAAGCATAAACAACTTTCCCTAAGCAAGTACAAGTTGACAGAAAAATAGAAACAAAAAATAATAATAATAAAAAAAATGACAGGTACAGTTTTAGAACCTTACCTCTTTTATGCTCAAATCGGCTGTTTCTGATTCGGCCCGATACCTTTAAGCACAAAAACATAAATTTCAATCAATTTTTGAATCTAAAAAAAAATAGGGGACAGGGTCCCACCGTGATCGCCACTAAAAGCATGAGATTCTAGAAATAAAATAGTATTGAGATGCAATATAAACAAACTAGCCTGATGCACGAAATAGGACAAACGTAATCAAATCAAGATAAAACATAAAGAGGAAGCAGGAGCACAACCCTTTTATATTAATTCCAAACTCGGTTACAATCCATCTCCTCCCCTTTTAGGGGGGTTAGGAGTGTTAGCAATGTTTTGGTTACAATCATGGTCAATACTCCTTCTGCATGCCCACATGTAGAATGGGCAGGCCAAAGTGTTTCCACCGCTGATGTTAATGAGTCCTCACTTCTTGCTACTTCTCCTACAATCAAAGAAATAATGAAAGTGTTAGTAGCACCTGCTAAACATAGAGAAAGTTTGTTCTTTGAATTTAACAAAAGATGCATGTAAACGATTATCTAAAATAGTGAGTAAAGTGATTTTTAACGACCTGCACATTTGACAGAAACCATAAACTTTACCAGAGGGCCGTTGTCATTAAAAAAATTGGCCGATTTGCTCTTGACTGTAATTTGCGAATCAATGTTGTCACCTACAGGTTAGTGGGACAACAAAAATGACAAAAGCATGATAAAATCTAATTAAAACATTATAAAATCGAATACACATTCAAATTAGACGTCGCAACCATGAAAGCATGATGAAATTTGATATATATATTAAACACGCAATGCAGGATAAACACTAATGCAGGATAAACATGCAATGATAGAATATATTAAAATGAAACTAGCAAAAATGTGTGGGGTGCCCAAGCGGGCTGCCCCCCATTAAAACGTGACTTTGACGCCAATCCACTAGGGATGGGCTCAAAATCTCATAGAATGTGATGTCGTCGAATTGATGGATTACTATGGTCCAATTTCGGGTTCTAAGGTCCAGATTCACCTTCTAACAGCCACCAATAACATCTCTTGCGAAAGAGATTACCGATGTAGAATAAATGAATTGAAAAGGAGTGCAATCGGGTGTTCAGTTTGATAGCACTTTGTTGCTTTCAAATGCCTGTCCACTTGTCTCTTTGGGTGGGAAAAGTCCACCATTTTATAGACACATGGGGTCTCTTTGGAAGGGCATGCAGGGATGCCACGTGGTGGCCATGCCTTCCCAAGAGGGAGGAGACTCCTCCTTGACTTGGGCTTACATGATTGCCCTTGTGACAGTCCCCTAACTGCCAATCTGCCCACCTACGCATGCATGCACAGCAGGCGGCAATAATCGACTGTCTTCGACTGCCACTCGTTTAATGTCTACTTTAATGGTTTAACATTTGCTTTCAAAAGTTTAATGTTTGCTTTTAAATGCTTAAAATCTGCCTTTGATTGGTTTAATGTTTTCTTTTGAATGATTTAATGTTTGCTTTTGAATGTTTAAAATCTACCTTTGATTGGTCAAAATCTGCCTTCGATTGGTCAATGTCCGCCTTCGATTGGTCAATTTTTGCCCAGGCACAAATGCAAAGTTTGTCGCAATATCACGACATCGCGATATCACGATGTAGTGAGCGATATCGTGATGTCGCGATATCATGACAAACTTTGCATTTGCACCTGGGCAAAAATTGACCAATCGAAGGCGAACATTGACCAATCGAAGGCGGACGTTGACCAATCAAAGGCAGATTTTAAACATTAAAAAGAAAACATTAAAGCATTCAAAAGCAAACATTAAACCAATCAAAGGCAAATTTTAAGCATTTAAAAGCAAACATTAAACCGTTGAAAGCAAACGTTAAACCATTAAAGCATACATTAAACGAGTGGCAGCCGAAGACAGTCGATTATTGCCGCCTACTATGCATGTGCGTGTAGGTGGGCAGATTGGTAGTTAGGGGACTGTCACAAGGGTAGTCATGTAAGCCCAAGTCAAAGAGGAGTCTCCTCCCTCTTGGGAAGGCATGGCCGCCACGTGGCATCCCTGCGTGCTCTTCCAAAGAGACCCCATGGGTCTATAAAATGGTGGACTTTTCCCACCCAAAGAGACAAGTGGATAGGCATTTGAAAGCAATGAAGTGCTGTCAAACTGAACACCCGATTGCACTCCTTTTCGATTCATTTCTTCTACACTCGTAATCTCTTTCACAAGAGAGGTTATTGGTGGCTGTTAGAAGGTGAATTCGGACCTTAGAACCCGACATTGGACCACAGTAATCCATCAATTCGATGACATCACATTCTCTGAGATTTTGAGCCCATCCCTAGTGGATTGGCGTCAAAGTCACGTTTTAATGGGGGGTGGCCCGCTTGGGCACCTCACGCCTTTCTGCTAGTTTTGTTTTAATATATTTTGTCATTGCGTGTTTATCCTACATTAGTGTTTATCCTGCATTGCATGTTTAAGATATATATCAAATTTCATCATGCTTTCACGGCTGCGACGTCTAATTTGAATGTGTATTCGATTTCATAATGTTTTAATTAGATTTTATCATGCTTTTGTCATTTTTGTTGTCCCACTAACCTGCAGGTGACAACATTGATTCGCGAATTATAGTCAAGAGCAAATCGATCGACTGTTTTAATGATAGCGGCCGTCTGGTAAAGTTTTTGGTTTCTGTCAAACGTGCAGGTCGTTAAAAATCACTTTACTCATTGTTTTAGACAATCGTTTACATGCATCTTTTGTTAAATTCAAAGAACAAACTTTCTCTATGTGCAGCAGGTGCTACTAACGCTTTCATTGTTTCTTTGATTGTAGGAGAAGTAGCAAGAAGCGAGGACTCATTAACATCAGCGACGGCAACACTTTGGCCCACCCATTCTGCATGTGGGCATGCGGAAGGAGGAGTATTGACCACGATTGTAACCAAAACATTGCTAACACTCCTAGCCCCCCTAAAAGGGGAGCAGATGGATTGTAACCGAGTTTGAAATTAATATAAAAGGGCTGTGCTCCTACTTCCTCTTTATGTTTTATCTTGATTTGATTATGTTTGTCCTATTTCGTGCATCAGGCCAGTTTGTTTATATTGCATCTCAATACTGTTTTATTTCTAGAATCTCATACTTTCAAATACATGTATGTTTATTTCAACCTTATTTTCCATCACATACAATCAACTAAAAATATATATTATGAAATTATTTCAACCTTGTATTATCCATTGAAAACATATATTTTTATTTGAGAGGTTTATTTCAACCTCTTGAGGATATCTATTCTTAAGAGAAAACTGTCCTAGAGAGATGGGAGGTCACAAAAATATTTGTTATTGTTGGAAGATGGTCTATACAAAAGGGCACTCAAGTAGAGAAATAAATAATTTTCTTAAAATAAATAGAGAAATAAATAATTTTCTTAAAATAAATAGGAATAAAATTATATATGATATCTTCATTAAACAACACAAGATTAAAGAAAATATTAAGAATGGTAAGAAAAATAACACGAGTAACAACTTTGGACACGGCTGCCTTGTGATACTAATCGTCTTTGTAAACTCACGAAAATTTCTCCGGTCAAGTTGTGAAAGTCTAGAAAATGCTTCTATGTCCTATGAACATGCATCTACGCTAGATTCAGGACTTGTTCGTGCTATGGAGGGCACAAGCAGATAAATGAGACTTGCCAAACCGTATGAAACACGCACGGTGTTCAGCTTTTTTTTGGTCTGATGGTCACTGTCAGTAACGGAAGTTAAGTTGGAGACGGCTTATCCTTGGCTCTTATTTTCTTATGGCAACCACCAGTACCGCATGGCGGCTACTTCTACGCAGGTTTTATTGAAACGAACAATATAATAATTATACATATTCGAACCTCAATCTCCACTCTACTGAAAGAAGGATATTTAGTGTTTAATGATATTATGTGCTTAATCTGACACACTTGCTTGTAGACATCAGGAATGGATTAGCGATAGAGATAAGTGCAATTATAGTTCGTTGGCATAGAGACATACAAAAGAAGAATCCGCATATAAAATTCAATCTTTAATTTCACGTGGGTGGCGTGTAAAATCGCCGTATTGACGCATGCTTCAAAAAATGTTTGAAAACGCCGCGAGTTTCGGACACACTAAATTTCAAAGCTAAAGCAATGACTTTCAAATTTTCTCTCAAACCACGTTTATAAGAGTGTTTTGGGATTTACAGTGACGTAAGTGATTTGAAATTTATTGTGATATACCAATTTTTTTATATAATTTGTTTTTTTCCATTTTAATCAGTTAAATAAAGATAAAGTCAAAAGTCAAGAAACCTTCTCTTGATTTTTATAAAATAAAATTAAAATAATTATATTTTTTATCTTTATAAATAAATAAATAAAATTATTAATAAACATTTAACCGCTATTAATAAAAAAAAAAATACACATAATTGCTTTGACAATCTTTAAAGATTAAAGATTTATGAATTTATGTCTAATCATTATTGACATATTTTATATTTTATAGTTTTATGAGATTTTGATGATATTTGACATGGTAATAATAGATTTTGATGATATTTGACATGGTACTAATAGATTTGTTTTTATTGCAGAAATAAAAATTAATGCAGGAATAAAAGTTAATTATATATAAAAATGATTATGATTTATTTGGTGATGTAGGGATTTGGAGGAAGTGGGTTGTGTAAAACTCTTAAGTAAAGGGAGGTCCTAGGTTCAAATCTCTCTCCTTCACATGCATGCTGATATGTAACTCTGCCATGTCTTAATCCCACCCACCCAATCCCAATCATAAAAAAAAAAATTATAATTTGATATGTATTACCTATTTTAGATTTATTAGATTTAGCTTACCCTTGCTATTTGATGTGTTTTCTATATATTTTCATGCTACTTATATTGAATTACCATTTCTAACAACTTAAAAAAAAACTATATTAAGAAAGATTAATATTACTTTATTAAAGAAAAATTATAATTGAAATAATGACATAGGTTTTTGCTTCAAACTGGAAAATGAATCCAACTTAACAATATATGACAGTTGTGAGTTGGTTATTTCGAGTGGATTCTTGTTGAGTTCTCTTTAAACTCTCGAGGAAGAAGAGGAAAGGGATGTTTTTTGGGGTATGATGGGAGAACGCATGAAAAGAGAGGACTTTTGGGCATTCTTTTGGGAAGAAAGAGGGAGCAACCAAATATCTATACGTCGCTGAGCATTTGAGTCTTCTCCAGAATACGCTTCTTCTAACATATGTTGAAGATGGTGTTGTTATTCTGAGTTGAAAGGCCTGAGTTTATTCACTAGTTTAGATGTTTTAAAACTTACTTCCTTCCCAATATTTTGCGACTCATTGAACAGCGTGCCGTGTGTATGTGATAATTTTGGAACATCACAGTACGTCTTGAGCTTTTGTTTGCATCAACATCAATAAGAAGCTTTGATGTTTTAGTTTACGCTGAGGTGAATGTTATTTTGCTATGTGTCGTTTATCCAAGTCTTGTAGCACGGAGGTGCCACTGTGAGGTCGATGGATGTATCTGTTACTAAAGTTTAGTGCTGTGACGAAAAGGAGTTGCACTTAGCGTTAAACCTTGTTGAAACGGTTTGCATTCTCGATAAGCTATGTTTTATGACTGGGTAGTTGTTTCATTTCTTTCTGTGTTAATGCCTAGATGTTTAAGATCATCTGTGTTTAACTATTGCAAGTCCAAACCTACGTAGTTCCACTACGTTATATCTCTACAAATAATGTGTCTCTGTAAGATGATCGTTATATACTTTAAAGTTTGCATGACTGTCAACTTGATCGGAGTTCCTATGAAGACTTTCGTTATGATCATCCAAATAGAATTAATGTGTTTTAAATATATTAATGAAGTGTTATATTGAAACATGGCTAAGTATGAAGAAAACGATGACATAAGTGATTTGAAATTTACTGGGATACACCAATTTTTTATCTATTTTTTAGCCAGTTGAAAGAAAGATGAAGTCACAGGTTAAGGGAACCTTATCTTAATTTTTTATAAAATTAAATTAAAATATTTTATTAATTAAAATAAAAAAAAACCACCACCAATAAACTTATTGTTTTTAAACATAATACACTAATTTCATTCAACTTTATATCTTCAAATGTTAAACCAAACATAATACACTAATTTCATTCAACTTTATTTCTTCAAATGTTAAACTAAAGCGAATTCCGAGATATTTTTTCAATCCATTTTGCAGCTCAAAATAAATTATAAGTACACAGCATTTGGAAAAAGTTCGACAATGCAACAAACGAGTAAATTTCAAGCATTAAACAGAATTAATATATTATTTTCCGCTATGCAATCTTAAAAGGGCATTAATTGTCAAAGATTTTCCGCCGGTGGAGATCAAACACTTAAGCACGTCGTTCATAAAATAAAATACAAAGGTTCTTTCATTTATCACGTAGGACACAAAAATTTTAACAATTATGCTCTTGATTAATAATATAAATTGACCAGAGAAAAGAATATTAAGATTTTATGTAAAAGATTTTATGCCTTTACAGTGGCTTAATTTTGGTTTTTATGGTTGATAGAATGTGGAAACTCTCAACCATATTTTTAATGAGTGTCCCTTAGCCTTTAAAATATGGAGGAGAATGTCCATCTTACTTGGCTTACAATGATCCAATTTTTTTACTTTTGAATAGCTTTGGAGGGATTGACCTAATCAGGAGGGTGTTGATCACTTTATAAGGCAACTAGTTTGGATGGGTTCTACCATCCTACCTTGGAATATCTAGAAAGAAAGAAATAACCAAATTTTCAATCAAGAAATTAAGGACATTCACTATATCTAGCAAAATACCATTGCCAACATAGCTGAATTAGTGCAATAACTCCTTAAATGCCCCTAGAAATCCCACCAAATATGGTATTAAGTGATGCAAAGATTAAATATTAACTCTTTTAAGGGTAACTATATTAAAGGGAATGCAAGTAATCAAAATATGGATAGAACAATAAATTTGTAGCCTTATCCTAAGTATTTTGAAAAAGTAAATACCAATGGAACCTCTAAGAGAATCATGGAAAAGCTAGTGTAGGGGGAATTGGTATACTTTTATATGGTTTCATGGTTTTCACTTTTGCTGTGAATTTGGGTATCCTTGCCAATAACCTTATTGAGGGGTATGATATCCTTAGAGGCCTTTAACATGCTACTAAGATTGGATGGAAAAATATGTTGGTTGAATCTAACTCTAAATTCATGATTAATTTGTTGAATATTTCTAAGAATCATAAGGTTGATTGGAGAATAAAAATAATTGTTAAGAAAATTCAATTAATCTAGATGGGCTTTTGAAAAGTTGAATACAATCATGTGGCCAGAGATTAGAATAGGAGTGTTGATGCTTTAGATGCTTTAGCTAATTGGGCATTGGACAAAGGTGATCTTACTTACTATGAAAACCCTCCAAGATGTTGGGGTTCACAAATAAAGGAAGCTCTTCTTTCTATGACTTCTCTAGATGGCTCGAGTACTAGAGGTACCTAGTTCTTTTTTCTTTATTTTTGCTTCTCTTTGGTTCGGTTAGGGTATTTTAGTTCCCTTGCTTAGATAGATTATTCTTATGTTTCCTTTGTTGATTCTTACATGAATAGCCTTTTGGCCTAGAAATGTCAAACTTGTTTTCTATTTTTTCCTTTTTTTTGTTTTTAGGTGGTGTGTTGTTTTGTATTGATTTTGTTCTATTGTATTTATGTCTTTTTTGTGTTGTTTTTGGTGTTTTTGTATTTTTTGTGTTTTTGTTATTTTTGTGTGTAAGCATATATGTGTGTATTTTTTTGTATGTTTGTGTGTTGTTTTGTTATTTTTATGGTTTTGTGTGTGTGTGTGTTTTTTTTATTGCTGTTTGTTGTTTTTTACGTTTTTTTGTTGTTTTACGATTTTTGTTTGTTTTGTGTTTTTTGTTGTCTTTTTTGTTTTTGTGCTTGATTTATTTATTTATTTATTTTCATTATTTTTTTTTTGTTATTTTTTTATTTTTTATGTTTGTTTCTTTGTGTTTTTGTTGTTTTATGCATGCTCTTTGAGTGTGCCAAAGGGGACAGGTGTGCAAACCCTGAATATTTTTGGTCGAATAAATACCCTTGTCTCCTTGAAATTTACCCAAAAGTGACATTCCATTTAAGATGTTTTCAACCAAAAAAAAAAAAAAAATTACAACTAAATAATATATTTATAAAACTAAACTAATAAAATACACTTTCTAACCTCAAATATTATTTTAAAAATATAACACTAGAAATAAATGTAACTAAAATTTCTCCGAACTAAAATTTCTCCGGTCAAGTTGTGAAAGTCTAGAATATGCTTCTATGTCCTGTGAACATGCATCTGCGCTAGATTCGTGATAAAGGAGACTTGCCAAAGAGTATGAAACACGCACGGTGTTCAGCTTTTTATTGGTCTGATGGTCACTGTCAGTAACGGAAGTCAAGTTGGAGACGGCTTATCCTTGGCTCTTATTTTCGCATGGCTGCTAGTTCTACGGTAAGATTTAAACGAGTTTTTTTTTTTTATCACTAACAATATAATAATTATATATATTCAAACCTCAATCTCCACTCTACTCAAATAATTATATATATTCAAACATCTCCACTCTACAAAGAAGGATATTAAGTGCTTAATCTTCCCATATTCAATTGTGTCAATTGCTTGTAGACATCACTCCACTCTGCTTAAAAGATATTAATTGTTTAATCTTCCCATCTTCAATTGTGTCAATTGGTTGTAGACATCAGGAATGGATTTGCGATAGAGATGAGTGCAATTATAGTTCGTTGACAAAGAGACATACAAAAGAAGAATCCGCATACAAAATTCAATCTTTAATTTCACGTGGGTGGCTTGTAAAATCGCCGTTTTGAACGCATGCTTCAAAAAAAAGTTTCAAAAACCCGAGAGTTTCGGACTCACTAAACTTCAAAGATAAAGGAATGACTTTCAGATTTCGTCTCAAACCATGTTTATGTAAGTTTTTTATGGGACTTACAATGACGTAAGTGATTTGAAATTTAGTTAATTGAATAACAATAAAATTAACTAATCTTTTTATAATTTTTAAGTTAGTTAAATAAAAATAAAGTTAAAGAATTTTAATTTTTTAAATTTATTTATTTTTATTTTTAAAAAATTAAACTAAAATAACTCATCAATCAATAAACTTATCCTTTCTAAAAATAAATTAATTTCATTCAACTTTATTTGGGCCTACTGCTTCCTTCAAATCTTAAACGAACTCGAATTATAGTGAGATTTTTTTCAATCCTAAAGTTCGACAAATGCAACAAACGAGTAAATTTCAAGTATTAAACAGAATTAAAAGATTCTTTTCCGCTATGCAATCTTAAAGGAGAGGACATTAATTGTCAATATTTCCCTCCGGTGGAGATCAAAACATTGTGCAGAAAACAAAATACAAGGGTTCCTTTATTTATCACTTGGGACTCAGAATTTTTAATAATTATTCTCTCGATTTTATAAGTCACAAGGTCACTGACCAGATTTTCGTTAAGTTCAAATTATAAAAAAAATAACTTCGATATTTTACATTTTATTTAAAAAAAAAAATAACTATTATAATAAAAATATAGTAATTAATAATAAAAGTTATAATGAAGAGGACATTATGACTTGATGCTCTTACAATAGATTAATTTTGGCTTTAATTTTTAAAATTTATGATATTGGTGGATTCCACCTTGCAATATTTTAGGTGGTAAATTCAGTTGAATATGAATTTGAAAGCTTCTTAGTTTGCTAACATTCCAACTTGAATATGGGTATCCCATAAAAATTATATTTAAAGGAAAAGTATAATATTCAAACAAAACTAACGGTGGGAAATTAGAAGATCTTATTTTATAAAAAAAAAAAAAGGTGAAGTATATCAGAAAGTATAATTGAGAGCTACATTTTTTGAGAGCTACATTTTTTATATTGTTTGATGATATAGCAACATCATTTTAACTAAGGTGATCAAGATGAAAAACCAATTACATATTATTGGGATGCCTTAATTATTCTATAAATTTTAGAAAAATAAATAAATACTAACATAATACCACATATATAATATTTTAAAAATAATATTAAATGTATTATTTTTAATGGTTAAAGAAAATGGTAAGATGTTAGATTAAATTTTGTGAACAGGGTTATGCATAAGGGGTCAGACCCTAAATGTAAATCTATTTATAAAAATAATGTGGATCAGTTTCGAAATCGAGGCAAATCCTAGCCAAATTTATGTAGGAGATATGGTGAATTGCCTTTATTTTTCACAAAAAAAATTATAAAACTATGGTGAATTTTAAATCTTTGATGATCGACATCGGATGACATAAAATTGTTCATTTTTGCTTGCAAAAGACTACTCAACTGACATCTAGTTGAAAATAACAGTTTGACTATCAGACGACTACATTCCACAACTCGACTGTCGATTAGTGGTAAACAACAGGTCGACTATCAACTAACTATAATCGATAGCTCAATAGTAGTTTGATTATAAAATATTTACCGACTTTGGCTTCATGGCAAATCAACATTCGACTACGATCTAATTACAAAATATTAACCAACTTCAGCTTAGTAGTAAATGAACATCTGACTATGATCCAATTATAAAGCAATTATTGACTTTGGCCTAGTGACAAATCAGCATTTGACTACGGTTTTATTGTAAAATATTAGTCAAATTTATCTTGGTGGTAAATCAACATCCGACTACGATCTAGTTGCAAAATAATTGCCAACTTTAGCTCAATGGAAAACATAAATAACTCTAGATTGATAGCAACTAGGTATCCAAATTTGGATTGGTTGCAATTAGGGGTCCAACTTTGAATTGATTGCAATTAGGAATACAACTGCATATCAATTGCAACTAGGTATTTGAATCTAGATCGAATGCAGCTAGAGGTCCAAATTTGAATTAGTTGTAATTAGAGGTTGTTAGAATTTTACAATAGATATGCAAAGTATTACAAGAGATGAAGAGAAGAGTAGAACTGATTGATTTATTCTAAGGACCAACTATGTATAAATAGTAGAGCTGATCATTGAGAGTCATTGGATTACAACAATTCATCATACTTGATGAAGACACCACTGAGAGTTCTCCTAACGTATGGAGGAGTGGAAACTCAAGTTTCTATCCTAATTGAACTTAAGAAAACATTCTCTTATTTTAACATCCCCCCTTAAGTGATACTAGGGGTGAATGTGCAAATGTGTCCTTCAATAAGGTTACTCATGTACAATTACTTATTTTGTAGAGATGGTAAAACCCAATGGGAAAAAAACCATCAATCAAAAGGAAGTTAGAGGCTTGTCTTCGTATTGTAAATATTGTCTTCCTTATACAATAAATAGTTGGTGAAAAAAAACCCTGTGAAAAAAAACCAACTATGAGAAGAAGAGAGGCATGTCTTTGTATGGCAAAGATTGTCCTCTTTAATAATAAAGAAACATGAGTCCCAAAAACATGGCCTGATTAGGTACTCTTTTACATATAATAGTTGGTGAAAAAACCCCTATGGGAAAAAACCAACTATTAGAGGCTTGTCTTCGTATGACAAAGATTGTCCTCTTTATACAATAAATAAAGATGAGTCCTGGTGACTAGGCTTGATTAGGTACTCATTTACATAATATTGTTGGTGAAAAAATTCCTGTGGGGAAAAACCAACAATGAGAGGCATGTCTTCATATGGCGAATATTGTCCTTTTGTAAAAGAAATAAATATGAGTCTCGAAAACATGGCCTGATTAGGTACTCATTTACATATAATAGTTGGTGAAAAATCCCTGTGGGAAAAAACCAACTATAAGATGAAGAGAGGCATGTCTTCGTATGGTGAATATTGTCCTCATAAAACCAATTAATGCAGTTGTATGACTCCAAGCTTTTATCACAACTACAGGTAACATGGAGAAGGAAATGGCTTGGTGAATATATCTACAATTTGTACATCAGTTGTAATATACTCAAGGTGGATATCCCTTTCTAAATATGTTGCCTTATGAAGTGCATGTGTATCTCAATGTGCTTGGTTCTCTGATGTTCAATTGGATTACATGCAATATGAATTGTACTTTGATTATCACACCAAAGAGTTATAGGTTGTTCATGTGTGAAGCCCAATTATTTTAAAATTTGATGAAGCCAAAGAGCTTCCTGACTAGCTAAAACTATTGCCATGTATTGTGCTTCTATAGAAGATAGGCCTACTGCTTGTTATTTCTTGCATAACCAGACTATCAGTGAGGAACCAATGCAAAAGATATAGCCTGATGTGGAACATCTATATTCTACTAAACCTACCCAATAAAAATCTATGTAGCCGATGATATTCATAGATTTCCCTTTGTAGAAGAGCCCAAAGTGAGTAGTGCCCTGCAAGTAATGGAAGATCCTTTTTTTTTCTTACCAATGATTGAAGTGAGGCTGATGAGAGAATCTGGATATGAGGCCAATAGCATATGAGATATCTATGTGAGTATGAGTAAGATATAGCAATATTCCTACAAGCTTACTATATAGAGTAGCATTACAAAGAGAGGATGAGAAATAAGTTCTAAGATTAATTCCAGATTGAAATGGAGTAGGAGAATGTTTACAATCTATAATTTTGAATCTTTGTAGAAGATCTAGAGTGTACTTTTATTGGCACAAAGATATACCTTCATCTGTTTGACTTATTTGGATCCTAAGAAAATAATGAGTTTTTCCTAGATCAACCATTTCAATTTTTTTAGAGAGAGTCTTTTATAATCTGAATGTGAGTCAAGTTACTACCTGTGAGAAGAAGATCATCAAAATAAAGAATAACAATGGTGATGTTACCTTCATTTCTCCAAATGTAAATTGTGTTATTAGACTCACAATGAGAAAAACTTGCTGAAAGAAGGAAGAAGTCCATATTTTCATACAAAGCTCTAGGGGCTTGTTTGAGGCCATAGAGATATATTTTAAGCCTACAAACCAGAGAGGAGTCTTGAGTAAAACCATCAGGTTGTTCCATGAATATTTCTTCCTTTAAATATTCATGTAAGAAAGTACATTTGACATCCATTTGATAGACAAATCCATTTTAGAAATAGGAGCAAAGGTTCATTCATAATCTATACCTTCAATTTGAGAAAAACATTTTGCAATTAGACAAGCCTTATGTTTGTCTATTTCTCCATTAGGCCCATATTTTATTTTGAAGGTCCATTTACAACGAACTAATTTCCTTCCTTTAGGTAAGGGAACTAAGTCCCAAGTCTCATTTTTGATCAAGGAAGAAAATTTATTTTCCATGGAATCATCCCATTCTTTAATACCTTATGCTTCTTTGAAGGATTGAGGATCATATGAAATAGATTTACATACAAGGTCAGTGCCTATGGGGTTGGATGATATTTTTGAAGGGAGATTTTGGATGTAAGGAGTAGCTTATTTAAAAATGGTGCAGGCCCATTTTGGCATAGAGGAAGGAGTTGAAGGACTTGAAATACATTGAGATGGAGTTACAGGTTCCTCATCTTGATTATCAATAACCAAGTTAACTTCAAGAGTTGGCTCTTCATAATATTGAGGTTCTACTATAGGAGAAGGCTCAATGGATGAAGAGGGCTTTTAAGGATCTTTCTGATGGAATGTTTCATCAAATTGGATATTCCTATGAAATAATACCTCATGATTTGAGGGTTCAAGAAGCTTGTATGCTTTTAATTCTTCACAATAACCGATAAAGATGAGTTTTTTGCTTTTCTTATCAAGAACCTTCCTTTTCTTCTTTGGGATGTGAGCCCAAGAAGTACACCTAAAAATATTGAAGTAGAAAACATTTGGTTTTAATCCTATCCATGCTTCTTTAGGAGTTAAATGGTCAAGAGCTTTATGAGGTGTACGATTTTGAATATAAATTGCACAGTTAATAGCTTATGCCCAAAAAAATTTTAGAAGATCTCTTGAATGGAACATACAATTAGCCATATCTTTTAATGTCCAATTTTTTCTTTCTACAATACCATTTTGTTGAGGATTATGGGAGACAGAATGTTGATGAATTATGCCATGATTGGATAAAAAAATGAAGAACTCATTACTGCAGTATTCTCCCCCATTATCAATGTGAATCTTCTTGATTTTGCAAGATGCCTAATTTTCAACTAAGGTTTTAAAAAGTTTAAATTGGGATAGAACATCAATCTTATATTTCAAGAAGTAGACCAGGATATTCTAGAGAAATCATCAATAAATGTTAGAGAACACTTTGCTCCTTTGAAATATGGTTTAAGAAAGGTCATTAAGTCACTATGGATTAAATATATAGGGGAAAAGGCTTTTAGATAACTATTTGGGTGGAAAGGATCATGATATTGCTTTCCAAGAGCACATCCAGGATAAACTCCATCACTAGAAGAGACTTGGGGTAATCCTGTAACCATATCATGGGTGCTCAAATCCTTTAGGTAGTTGTAACTAATATGACCAAACCTTTCATGCCATATTTTACTTTCAAGATCACTATGAATCACAAAACATGAGGCTCCTTCTAGATTTTGAAAACCTTTGAAGTGAAAAATATGAGAGCTGTGATCAATATTCCCTTTGGCTATTGTAGACACCAAAATAGCACCAATCCGATTATGTGACTGCAAACACTGATCGCTTTGACAAACACAGCCCCCAGGGCAGCCCTCAGAGGTCAAACAGTGGTCCTAACCACTTTCATAGCAATTTTGTAAGGTCAAGAGGCAATTTGGTACATTTAGACACTTTGCTCAGTATTCGTCTCACCCAGGGACGAATTCAAAATGGAATCCATCTCACCCAGAGAAGAATTCCAAATTCATCTCTAGTAGGGACGAATTCTGAGTTTAACGGGCAAAAAGAAGAATGGTGCCAAGTGGCAGCCCAGGACAGTCAGTTGATGACTCCTGCCTTGAACACGTGTGTGGGTGGACAGATAGGCCTTTAGAGGACTATCATAAGGGCAGTTATGAAAGCCCAAGTCATGGAGGACTCTCCTCCCTCATGAGGAGACATAACCGCCACATGGCACCTATGACCAACACATGGCACTTATGCTTCCATCTCAAAAGAGACCCCATGGGTCTATAAAAGGTGGGACTTTTCTCACCCAAAATATGTAGGATTGGAGGTGATTTCAAGCAACGAAGTGTTGTCTGATTGAATACCCATTTGCATCCTTTTTATTCACCTTCTCATATCCACTAATCTATTTTGCAAGAGAGGTTATTGGGTGGCTCTTGGAAGCGTGGATTCAACCCAAATCCAACATTTGACCACCTTACACCACAAATTCGTAGACATCCCTATTTGACCGCTTGTCAGCGGCAAATTTAGTCACTCTATCAGAAATCCAAACTATAGACCCTAACGCTCCTAAGCCTAGGGGATACAGAGAGGAATTGTATTGTAGATTCCATAGGCACAGGGGACATGACTTGAATGGATGCTGGAAATTCAAATAATTAATCCAATATTTGATCGACAATAGAACATTGGCCATGGACAACCCCATAGCACCGAATAATCAACAAATGGGGGTATTCAAGGACCCTTTTCCTGCCCACGAAGCATAGGCAAAACCTCTCTAGATTAATGATGTGCGTCAAAATATTCCCATGCAAGGATTTGTGGGAATGATTAGTATAGTGACAAGGAACAAAAAGTACCCAGCAGTTGCCCCTGAGGTAGCTACGAGGGAAGTTCCGACAACATCGTAGCCTCAACAACCCCCAACGCAGTTGCCTCCGCCTAAACCCGAGGTCATGATACGGACCAAGCTCACACAGAGTTTGTGGACCACATCGGCTAGGATATCCATTTACGAGCTTATTCAGAAATCATCACCCCATAGGGAAGCTCTTATGGACATTTTAAAAGCCATCGAATTACAGCCTCACGAAGAAAATTCTTTCAACAACTTCGTGGGACATGTGAAATGATGTACAGATCCGGTCATCACCTTCAGAGAAGATGAGGTCAAAACAATATCGAATGACATGGCAGATCCACCCCTGCACGTTATCGCGCGGGTCAATGGGATCTCGTACAAGAGAGTGTTGGTAGATACTAGCTCGTCCAGTAACATCATTACCATTGCAGCCTTAAAACATTTGAAGCTGCCAGCCTCTCACATCACAGCCTCCACGTACACACTGTGAGCTTTCAACGATGTAATATGCTCGACAGTCGGCATAGTTGTTATGCCTGTCCAGGTAGGACAAAAGACAATACCTACATTGTGCCATGTGTTGGAAGGCGATATGGCTTATAATATACTGCTAGGGCGACCTTGGATCAGGGACATGAAGTGTGTCCCTTCGATCGCTCACCAGTGCTTAAAGTATGCTTTTGAAGGAGAAATACATGTAGTCCCAATGGACTTAGAGCCCTTCAAGTATTGCAATGCGGTACAATTCATGCCTCAATTGACCCTCCCTTCAACGCATTTGGATTTCCAATTAAATCCATCTAAACAGGGTCCAATACCACAGGCACCACTGGTGACCAAATCAACAAAATCCCAGCCAGGTGAGTCTTCATCATCTGCTCCTTCATTATCAATGCCACTTGCCATGGCCAAACAGAACGACAAGGGAAAACAGATCATGGAAGAGGCTAATCTCCTAGAAGAGGGGTTGCCCATAATTTCAATGGTATCAACAGAAGAAACACCTCACACAGCAGAAGCGGAGACTCCTAAAATGCCAAACATGGAATGGACTCAGGAAGGACTCCCGTTTCCTCCCACCCAATCATCAACAATCACTGTTGAAATGGCCAGTACAGGCCTGGGGAGTATTTAGTGTAAAATGTTGTGGCAAACCCCGCATTGGAGTCAGTACAGGACATGGGAAGACCTCGCCTTCCCATAGGGACAGTTGTTCCTCTAGGCTACCCACCAAACTAGACAAATTTTGTGTATGGGGGCCTTGATCATGGTCTTGAACCATGCAAACAAAAGGAAGCAGACGAAGAGCCTTTTGTTGAAAATATCAACTATCTGTCAAACCCAAAATTTGCTCTAAGATATCTCGGCCAATGCAATTGGCATGGATACGGGCTAGGCAGATATGAGCAAGGGATGCGGGTCCTTTGCCAACCAAGATATCATATGCCATATGATAAGTCAGGAGTAGGGTTCAACCACCCCTTACCCTTAGACATCTTGGTCGAAAATATGTAAGGCCTAGAAATAGGCAACAAAGAGGGACTGGCACCAGATCTTTATGCCAACCCGAATACAGAATATACATTGGGAGATTACCTCCCATGGTCAACAAACACCCTTGGAAACAGTAGTAATCCCTCTCCTTTGCTAGAGAGAGTCGAGAGTTCAGAGATTAATCCTCAAAGAGAACATCAATGGCTTCCAGACATCTTTTTGAAGCTATTCCCCTTAGAGGTTCCAGCCGAACCAACACAGTGTCAAGAGAATCAGGTCCCTCCACCAAGAGTGGAACAACCACAATGGGACCAGATTAACTTGCTAGAACAAGGAGATCCATCAACGTCGCAAGTAATAGTTGCTGAAGAGAATGAACATTTTTGTGTCTCCGAAAGTGATTCAGAAGATGAAACTGAGATGGACTATCTCAGACATGCACGACGACATCACCGCCATTTAACTCATGAAGATATAATGGGACAAATGGGCATAAGGCTAGGGCATGAATGGTGGGTAGACCCTGCAAGATGGGACCAAGTATTGGATCCATGGCTCCAAATTCATGATGAGCATCGTCCACCTCGAGATCCTATCATGACATCAATACCGAGGGAAGACCCTATCTTCCTATCAACACATAGGGCCGATCCGTTCATACACGTCCCTATAGAACCAGATCCGGACCATAGGAAGCATCCAGAATGTTTGAGCTATAAAACCCGTAGTAATGGAGACCAAAATCATTTCATCCACATGATCTCCATTGACTTGACCGCACCCATACACAATCCAGCTGATCCAGCATGGTCATTGCATCTAGACATGGATGCCATCAACTGGTATCATGTTAATTCACCTTTATCACCATCAGAGTACTGGCCTTTCGATGAAATGCTTCATTTTACCCCAAGGACAACTCAGGACATTTTTCAAGCTAAAGAGGGACTCGAGGTTCCAAACACAGATATAAACTCAGCTAATGATATCCATTTGATCCCAACTCCACATCAGTTGGAGGACGGATCCCACATGTCAGTCGAGGAGACGACTGACATAGATATCGGCACAGATCCAATGAATCCACGGATTCTCAAGCTAGGGGTAAGTCTTTCCCTCGAAGAGCAAGCCGACTATATTACCCTTCTCAAAGCGAAGAAGGAGGTTTTTGCATGGTCATACAAAGACATTTCGAGACTAGACCCGTAGCTAGTCATGCATAATTTAACGCTTGATCCGACAATCAAGCCCGTAAAGCAAAAACTATGAAAGATGCACCCAACAGTGGCCTTGATGGTCAAAGATGAATTGCAAAAGCTGTTGGATGCACAGTTTGTCATCTGCGTGGATTATCCACCATGGCTATCCAACATGGTTCCCGTTAAGAAGCCCGATGGGAGGATTCGCATATGCATCGATTTTTGAGACCTAAACAAAGCGAGTCCTAAGGATGATTTCCCCTTGCCAAGCATCGACGAGCTAGTAGACACTATAGCAGGTCACAAAATACTCTCCCTAATGGATGGCTTCTTAGGATACAATCAAATTCATATCAATCCTGAAGACCAACTTAAAACGGCGTTCACAACGCCTTGGGGGAGATTTTGTTATAAGGTCATGCCTTTTGGCCTTAAAAATACTGGCGCTACCTACCAACGTGCCATGACATATATCTTCCATGATTACATGCACAAAAATTTGGAAGATTACATGGATGATTTGTTAGCCAAGATCCTCGATCGCCTCATAGAGCATAAGGTCATACTGAATCCCAAGAAGTGCGTATTTGGCGTCACATCTAGAAAACTGTTGGGTTTTATAGTCTCAAAACGAGGCATCAAAGTGGGAGAAAGTCAAGGCAATCCTTGAAATGGTTCCCCCAACTACCATCAAGCAGCTCAGAAGTCTGCAAGGAAAGGTCACGTCAATTAAATGCTTCATAGCGCAATTATCTGACAAATGCCGACCCATGAACAAATTATTGCACAAGGGAGTTACATTTCACTGGGATGACGAGTGCTAGTCAGCCTTTGACAAAATCAAACAATACTTGGCTTCATCGCCAGTATTGGCACCACCTAGACTAGGAGTGTCGTTCTACTTATACATCTCAGCTACTGAGGTGGCACTGGGTGCCATGCTAGCCCAAAAGAATGAACTTCACAAAGAACAGGCTACTTACTATCTTAGTCGCACCCTGGTCAGTTATGAACTTAACTATGCATACGTTGAGAAACTCTGCTTGGTAGTGGTGTTTGCTACCAAAAAGCTACACCACTACATGCTGAGCAACACTACGTATGTTGTGTCTAAGGAGAATCCATTGCGATACATGATGAGTCGTACTTATCATAGTAGTCACACGATGAAATGGATCATGTTGTTGACGGAATTTGACATTGAGTTTATTGGGCAAAAATCTATCAAAGGACAAGTCATAGCCAATCAACTAGCAGAGGCTCCTCTTGAAGACGATCAACCTCTGGTCATATAACTACCCGATGATGGGATCTTCCAGGTCTCAGAATCGCCAGATTCTGATGAGCCTGAGTCACAGGCCGACATAATCCTATTCTTTGATGGTTCTAAATGCGAGCAAGGTGGTGGCATGGGAATTGTATTCTTCACACCGCAAGGTGCTCCAATGCCCCTATCATTTAAATTAAACTTCCAGTGCACCAACAATAATGCAGAATATGAAGCCTTGCTCCTAGGTCTTTAGACAACAATCGCCATGAAAATCAAACGACTGAATATCTTTGGTGATTCGCTGTTAATAGTCAATCAAGTCAAAGGGGTATATCAATGCAAATGCCTAGTTCTAAAGGCCTATAAAGCCCTCATGGATAAATTCTTGGCAAAACTTGAGTGGTATGACATCGAGGCACTCCCTCGATCATCGAATCATTTTGCGGACACAATGGCCTCCTTGGGGTCACTAATCCCGCAAGATCTTTTCGGTGATATGACAACTATTCAAATCAAAACCTTATCGCAATCCGTGATAGAGCGTGCAAGCTCAAACTTGATGCCAGGAATCCACATGATCCAGATTGAACCATCCTCGGATAAGTTCTTTCGAATCCAAGATCGTCTGAAACATGCCAACTAGGGGTCCTTGTTTTCCCCCACTCCCACTAATAGCAACACAACGCTATTCTTACAAGTTCTATCCCATTCAGTATTTTTTAGAGAAGAACTTTGAAAGGGATTGGCTATTCATACTGTCGAGGTTTCTGATCAACAGGATTGGTATTTACCCATTAGAGACTACCTCAAGTTAGGTAATCTTCCCTTTGGATTGATGCACGCCGCAAAACGAACATTCAAGCAGAAAGCGGCTAAGTATGTCTTGATAGGAGACATTTTGTATCGTCGCAGCTATGACAAAATTCTTCTTCATTGTTTGGACCAGCAAGAGTCCACTTGGGCAGTCGCCCAAGCGCACGACGATACATGTGGTGGCCACTTTAGTGGTATGGCCATTGCAAAGGGCATTCTTCGCATGGGATATTATTGGCCATATTTAGAGCGAGATTGTTGCGAATATGTCAATAAGTGTGTAAAGTGTCAACATCATGCCAATTTGATGCACGTACCTTCCCAGGCCCTACAGACAGTCCAGTCTGCTTGGCCATTTTTGCAGTGGGGCCTCGATCTAATCAAAAAGATCTCCCCTTCACACGTTTATCATAACGACCACAGAGTATTTTACTAAATGGGTGGAAGCAATTCCGTTAACCTCAATGAAAGGACCCCGCATTATGGAGTTCATCTTGCATAACATCATATGCCGTTTTGGTATTCCATCCAAAATAATCTCGGATAATGGGCCATCATTCAAGAACAAAGACATGCGTGCTTTGACCACAAAGTACAAAATTCAGCACAGCTTTTCAACACCCTATTATCCGCAAGCAAATGGGCAAGCAAAGGCGTCAAACAAAATGCTAGTCGCCATCCTTAAAAAGATAGTCATAGACAGTCATAAGGATTGGCACATACAAATCCCACTTGCCCTTTGGGCTTATCACACTAGCATTCGGACGCCAACTAGGGAAACTCCGTTTTTGCTCGTGTATGGCTCAGAGGCGGTAATGCCTCTCGAGTTGGAAATTCCTTCCCTACGCATATCAATGCAGGAATTCATCGATGATGACACTACGTGACAGGCCCAGTTAGACCAACTTACGTTGCTTGACGAACGACGCGTTAATGCTCTCGAGCACTTATGTATCTACCAAGAGCGACTTAAGAAATCTTACAACATGAAAGTTCACCTAAGGGACTTTGGGGTTGGTGATTTGGTTTTGAAGGAAAACCAACAGAACTCTAATTTGCCGTCCCACCTAAGGGACAAGTTCGCGGCAAATTGGTTAGGTCCATATGTCATTGATAGCAAAATAGGACCCGGGACATACCGGCTAGCTTCTCTTGATGGTATCAAGGAAACAGAACCCTTGAATATCAGTCATTTGTGACCATTTTATATCTAAGAGAGCCATATCCCAAAAATGCTCCAAGGATCCATAAAATCGCTTGGTCAAAAACACAAAAGCTCCAAGGATTATCGCAATCACTTGGTCAAACCAAAAAGCTCCAAGGATTATCGCAATCACTTGGTCAAACCAAAAAGCTCCAAGGATTATCGCAATCACTTGGTCAAACCAAAAAGATCCAAGGATTATCGCAATCACTTGGTCAAAATACAAAAGCTCCAAGGATTATCGTAATCACTTGGTCAAACCAAAAAGCCCCAAGGATTATCGCAATCACTTGGTCAAACCAAAAAGCTCCAAGGATTATCGCAATCACTTGGTCAAACCAAAAATCTCCAAGGATTATCGCAATCACTTGGTCAAACCAAAAAGCTCCAAGGATTATCGTAATCACTTGGTCAAACCAAAAAGCTCCAAGGATTATCGCAATCACTTTGTCAAACCAAAAAGCTCCAAGGATTATCGCAATCACTTGGTCAAACCAAAAAGCTCCAAGGATTATCGCAATCACTTGGTAAAAACCAAAAAGCTCCAAGGATTATCGCAATCACTTGGTCAAACCAAAAATCTCCAAGGATTATCGCAATCACTTGGTCAAACCAAAAAGCTCCAAGGATTATCGCAATCACTTGGTCAAAACCCAAAAAGCTCCAAGGATTATCGCAATCACTTGGTCAAAACCCAAAAAGCTCCAAGGATTATCGTAATCACTTGGTCAACCCAAAAAGCTCCAAGGATTATCGCAATCACTTGGTCACCCCAAAATCCCCCAAGGATTATCGCAATCACTTGGTCACCAAAATGCTCCAAGGATGTCCACAATCACTTGGTCAAAAATAAAAAATAATCAAAAACAACAAAAATTTGCATCTCATTTCTAGGCATACTCAAACTCATCAATAGAGAGCTCTTCTCGCACCTCATATTCATATTCACAAAAAAAAAAAAATCGATCCATAAAAAATACAAAAATATGTAGCTGCATTAAGCACTGCATCCATACATTGCATATTTGTGGTCATATAGGTCAAAGGCACCATAGGCTGTAATTGCCCTACTAAGTCCATCTTGCTCCACACTGTTCCATTTTACAAAAACAACAAAAACACCATGCATTGCTTTTACCACACTAGAGTCAGTGGTCTTTTAATGTATCAAGAGTTTTCGTGATTCAGTCATCATTTTTCTTTTTAGCTACGTCATGTACCGAGTCAGACAAATTTTACGAAGGTAGAGTTACACTTGAAATACGCCTTGTTACGTAACATCCCAACACAAATTAAAACACATAAAACAATTCCTAAGTTGTGTGAACGAAAGATGAAACCTGCACGATAATCCAAGTCACCAAAAGTGAAACGGTTATCTTGCTCATCCCCCCGTGCGAATGACCCCAAGAATTCGAGAGTTGGCAAAAGGACAAGCATCCTCCCTACCCAATTCCTTAAGAATCCCTAGTTCTCAATAATTGCAAAACATCAAAAAATTTGCAAAATGTCAAAAATCAAATACTTGACATCTTACAGTGCAAAAATCAAAGGCACAAACGATAGTGATTTTCATCACTCCATATCCCCAATCCCTTGCTCAAAAGAAAAACAAATCAAAATAAACAGTGATCTTATCACTACAAACGAGCAAGTATCCCAATACAATTGAAGAAAATAAGGGAGTGGAACTTGAATCCCTGGAACTCTCATCATTCTAAAAGGTCATAAGGCAAGCCTCAGTACCGATTTGGTTGATAGCCTATCGATAACTGGCGGTAAACCTCTCGCATGACGATATATCCATCACATTAACTTGCGTATAGATCAATGTTTGCATGTGGATGAGCTAGCTTATGGCATCTTGGATAACACCGCAGATTAATCTGACTAAATACAACAAAAGAGTTAGTGGAGCTAATTAGGTGATCCTCAGTACAGGTTCGGTTGAAAGCCCATCTGGCACTGGCGGTATCCTGATAAATACCACAATAATGAACTCATTTGCACACACAGGGATGTGAAATAGCTTGGTCAAAAATAGGTCTGATTCATACCTTGTTTAAAAGTCTTGTAAGATAAAGTACAGTCATGGCTAGTGAGTTAAAACTGTTTGAGTCTCAAAAAAACTTAGCTACATTTCTAAACCAACTGAGCTTCTCACCCTTACAATACCATCAAAAAAAAAAAAATGCAAAAAAAAAAACCATATGTACACAGAGTCATACATCATAGCAAACGCCTAAAAGCAAAATAAAGAGCGTCTTAAATAGTCTATGGTGCCATAACCAATCACCAAAAATTCCATTCATCCATTTCAATTTGCATATCACATAAAAATCAAAAACATTTGCATTCATCATAACATCTGCATTCATCAAAATAAATAAACATACATACATCAATAGTCATTAGCCATCATGCATAACAAAAATCAAACATCACATGTACAAAACCAAAATAAAAATGGTATATATATATATATATATCGTCAAAAAATGCCCGTAGGCTACAAAACT
This sequence comes from Wollemia nobilis, assembly GCA_028583015.1. Taxonomy (NCBI): domain Eukaryota; kingdom Viridiplantae; phylum Streptophyta; class Pinopsida; order Araucariales; family Araucariaceae; genus Wollemia; species Wollemia nobilis. Next base: position 13,045,154 of record JAQPPZ010002581.1, read on the forward strand.
GGTCCTCAGACCCCGCAATCATATCCAAAAACCCAACCTAAGGCATCGACCACCATGATCACGCAGGATCGATGCGACGGGAACTACCCCCCATGGTGTGGGTCCTATGGGACCTTGCAAGGCGGCTACTGCCAGCCCCCACATCATGCCTGCTATCACCTCCCTCATCTAATCATCGGCGACGAGATGATGTTGATTGCTCAGTCGCACTATCCCTCATCTACCGTGAAGATCCACTGACCGAGGGCTCAAGAAGCCACCCACCAAGGCGAATGACCTCCCTCTCCAAGTCTATCTAATGCCGACACCACTCTGCCTCTCATCGATGATAGTACAATACTGCATCGTCATGTTGTGCAAGAACCCTATCCCGCTCTGCTAGCTGGGCCCGCAAAAGATCCCTCTCCTGCAGCGCGTCCCCTAGCTCCAGATCTTGTATCCGTAGTAGCTCTGTCAGTCATGCAATCTTAGCGCATACCTCAAACTCCATCTCCTTTATATCTGCCTGATGAACAAGACCCTCTAGAATAGCAGCCTGCTCTGGCTCCCACTGCTCCTCCACATCCTACATGTCTGGCTGATCCGAAGCACCAAAATCAACATCCTCATTCCCCACATCCACCATATCCACATCATCCAACGGACCTCCCCAATCATCACCTGCTGCCTTAGCACCCTCCACTACCACATCTGTGCCTCCTAGTGGCCCATCCCCTCTCCATCGTCGTAGCACCCACCATGAGTCATACTCAGTTGTAGTCCCAACATCATCTACGTCTGGGAAATCGATCACTACATTTGACTCCTCACCCAATGGCGTGGTGACCGATGGGTCTAGATCCCTCTCATCTCCCCATCGTCGATAGACCACGGGTTCACCAGGCAATGCCTGGCGCACCCCAAACTGTCGTGTAACCTGGCTATATGAAAAGAACTCATGCTCGGTCTCGTGTCGCCCGATCAACCACCGCTCCCTATGTACCCATCGAAGCCACTCTCCAGCCTTCGACTAGGATGGACAGTCTTGATAAGGATGCCAAACCACATCCCCTGGAGTGATCCGAGAGAAGGCATCAGTATAGTGCTCTACAGCACCTGCCCATCGCCGACTCTGCCCCTGCTCCGCAGACCGCCGCCACAAAGCTGCATAGCCTATCTCCGTGTCATCCATCACTACTCGAGTCATCCACGGTAACCCGGTCGGCCTCTCCACTACTATGTGCTGCCAACCCCAGTACTACAGTAGATAGCTACAACTGACCCCCTTCTGCTGCCGACAGCGGACCCCATACAGCTCCCCGTAGAGCTATGCCAACAATGTCTGTCCCCATCTCAAAATCAGTGGTGCCTCTATCGGGCACTCTACCAACTGCCACACCAAATCCAGCAGGTTCCATGGGAACCTCACACCTGACGAATTAGGTAGAAGCATGTTAGAAATGAGGCCCATCAAGAATGCGTGCCTCACTCCTAACACCCCCCTCTCCTGCCACCAGCCAACAAAAATCCCGCCAGCCTGGCAATCCACCTCAGCTGTCTCCACTGGGTTCGTTACACCCAGCCTCTCCCCATTCCTAAAGCATCTTGTAAGTACAGCAGTCCGTTGATCACGCGGCGATGTCCTAATAGGCAGTTCGTCTATCAGAATCTAAAGCAACCAATAGACATCCTCCAAAGATACAGTCATCTCCCCTGTCGAAAGATGGAACGTGTTGGTCCACGGATCCCAAAGTTTGATCAAGGCCATAAGATAGGCCTGATTCGGGACCACAGGCTCCAGTCAAGACACCTGCTTGAGCCCAAGGGCATCAAGCCATTCCAAATCATCATCAGTCAGTGCACCCCGCACCTCAGTAAAGGCGGTAGGTACACGGTACCGGCTCCTAACCTGCAAAAGAAAACAATTCAACAAAAAAATTAAAAATCATGGAAAAGAACTGTACAAAAATAACAAAAGCAAAAAAATCAAATAAAAAAAACAAAAACAAACCTTCAGTTCCAAGATTTCTAATCTTAACTGATTAATTCAAAAACAGAATAAAAATAAATTCAAAAACACAAAAAAATATACGTCTTAGGGTTTACGTTCCGTTAACCTAGGGTTTAGTCGTAAGCAAAATTATGTGCCTAGGTTTAACTACGTTTAATTGTACAATAAGTCTTAGTGTCTTCAATCTAGTTTCGAGTTTAAGTTTTAAAACACATTTTGAAAAACAGCATCACAAAAAAACAATTAAATAAAACAAGTGCAAATTTAAACAAAAATAAGCTCTAGAAGACACTTATACGTTTCACTTTGGCTCCGCCGCTCGAACCAGTTTGTTCACTCATGATGGCAGAGAGAATTTCAGCAGCGCTTCATTTCGCAGAATTACCTCCTCCTCCCAAAGCTCCAAAATCGCAAGAAAAAAATGACACAAATGAGCCCAAATGTAAGTTTTGGCCCTTAAATAGGCCTTTTGAGCTGGAATTCGTCCTTGAATAGGAAGAGCACTCAAGTTAGCACTCGTCCCACCTAGGGATGAATTCTACAGCTAGAATTCGTCCCACCCAGGGACGAATTCAGACCAGCACTTCAAAAACATCAAAAAATGATCAAAAATGCATTAAAAACAGACAATAACTATGCCAGATAAAAGTGCTGCTGCAACTGACATCCAGGGCATACAAAATAAATGTTGGGAGTCACAAATTATCACAATCCTACTCCCTAAGAAGGCTACCATAGCTGGACCGCTCCACGAGAAGACGGATTTCTGACGATTTAATCCCCAAATGGTGTCACAAAAAAACAACAAAACAACAAAAACAACAAAAAATGCAACAAAAAAAAAACAACAATAAGCATTGTCGGACATAAGTGCTCTTGCACTTAACCTCTAGGCAAATAAATTCAATGTCGGGGTTTGAATTCTCATTCTCCTACTTCCCCAAGAAGGCTACCATAGCCGGACCGCTCCACGAGAAGATGGATTTTTGATAATTTCACCCATTACGACATCACCAAAAGGGTTAACACCCACCAAAAATAGGTCCAAATGTTGGAAAAATTGCACATGCTAAACGGTAAACACTCTAAAGGCACCCTTGCACAAGTCATCTTGGGTCAAGCGACTCGTCGCTTTTCTCATGAAGGTCATTCCCTCATCGATTCGTCACTTGAGGGGGTAGTCACACTTAGTCATCAATCAACAATCACACACCCAATTAAGGAAAACGACATGCATTCAAAGAATCATTGACAAAGACAATTACGCTCCTGCTTGGGGTAGTAAACAAGCAACAATCAAATCAATCAAACACTTGGCATTTCGTGAATCATGAACACAAGGTTCCCCTGAGGATAAAAGGTTGTGCCCTTTGCCTAATCATGACTGATCAATGTCCAAGCTCAAGTCACACCTCACCAAAACAGGTTAACACTTGAAATCAAACTCCTTAGCTCATCAAAAGCAAGGATTCAAGAATGCATGCCCTTTCCATGCTTGGGGCATCAAAATTTGGTTAGGTTACCAAGAAACCCTAATCATTAGTGCTTTGGTTATCTATTTTTGCTTGACGCTACACTATGCACAGCGCATCCCAAAAAGGGGCATATGTAGACACCAAAATAGCACCAATCCGATTATGTGACTGCAAACACTGATCGCTTTGACAAACACAGCCCCAGGACAGCCCTCAGAGGTCAAACAGTGGTCCTAACCACTTTCATAGCAATTTTGTAAGGTCAAGAGGCAATTTGGTACATTTAGACACTTTGCTCAGTATTCGTCTCACCCAGGGATGAATTCAAAATGGAATCTTTCTCACCCAGAGATGAATTCCAAATTCGTCTCTGGTAGGGACAAATTCTAAGTTTAACGGGCAAAAAGAAGAATGGTGCCAAGTGGCAGCCCAGGACAGTCAGTTGATGACTCCTGCCTCGCACGCGTGTGTGGGTGGATAGATAGGTCATTAGAGGAGTCGTCACAAGGGCAGTTATGAAATCCCAAGTCATGGAGGACTCTCCTCCCTCATGAGGAGACATAACCGCCACATGGCACCTATGACCAACACATGACACTTATGCTTCCCTCTCAAAAGAGACCCCATGGGTCTATAAAAGGTGGGACTTTTCTCACCCAAAATATGCAGGATTGGAGGCGATTTTAAGCAATGAAGTGTTGTCCGATTGAATACCCACTTGCATCATTTTGATTCACCTTCTCACATCCACTAATCTCTTTTGCAAGAGAGGTTATTGGGTGGCTTTTGGAAGTGTGGATTCAACCCAAATCCAACATTTGACCACCTTACACCACCAATTTGTAGACACCCCAATCCTAAGAGGTTTTGGGCCCATCCCTAGTGGATTGGCGCCAGAATCAAGTGCCAACGGTGGGAGGCCCACTGGGGCACCCCCGCACTTTTCTAAGTTTTATTTTAAAGTGTTCTAGATTATTGTTTTAGGTTGCATATTGTGTTATTCTGTCTGGTTAACTCATAGCTTCAATTTCATAACATTTTGATCAGATTTTATCATGCTTTGTGTCGCTTTGTTGTTTCACTAACTTGCAGGTGGTGATATCAAATTCTTGAGGATAGAGGCCAAATTGGGAGAATCCGACCATCTGGGTCGTCCCAAAATGGCCCCAATTACATAACCCCTCTGTTTGCAGGTGTTTTTGAGGTCTCGGGATTTGACATTGGAGCAGCATCAGGTCGGCTTTTTCAACACAGAAGAATTCGTCCCACCCAGGGACGAATAGCAGTCAAAATTTGTCCTGCCCAAGGATGAATTCCAGGTGAAGGCAGATTGGTTGACTGTCTCAGTGGCAATAGCCTTCTGGTAATATCTTCTATCTTCTGTCAGGTTTTCAGGCCATTTGGACTCACTTTACTCACTATTTTAGACAAATGTTTACATGCATATTTTGGCGATTTTAGAGAACAAACACTTACTATTTACAATAGGTGCTACTGACATCTTTGTTGTTTCTCTATTCACAAGAGGAGCAGCAGAGGTTAAGGATTCATCAACATCAGCGATGACATCATCTTGGCCCGCCCATTTCAAGTGTGGGCAAGCAGAAAGAGGAACCTTAAGTCTCGATTGTAATCAAATTCTTTTAATGCTCCTAGCCCCTGAAAAGGGAGGAGGCGTATTTGTAACAGAGATCAAGAGAATTTAATGAAAGGGATGTGTTTTCTCCATTTTCTTGTATCTCATTTCAATGCATCTCTTTCATTTCATGCATTTTACATTTCTAGGACTTAAGCGTATTTGATTTTGAATGCATCGCAATTAGTGTTTCCTTTGCCCGAAATCTCGTGCTTTCAACTATAAGAAATTTGGGATCTTGAAAATATTTTATCTCAACTCCTATTGGGGAGAAGAGAATAGTTTTCCATTTTCCAGAGGTACAAATTTGGTAGATAAAGAGGATATTAGTTGTAATGTTTGGAACATAGAGAACATTGTTAATAGAGCCACCATCAATGGTTATATCCCCTTTTCTTTGACAGGCATAAAAGAAGAGTCACCTACTTCTATGCTACAAGTAGAACTAGAGGAGATAGAAGAAAAAGACTTATTTGAAGTAGTCATGTGATGAGTAGCTCCAGAGTATAGGACACAAAAATGAGAGGAAGAATTAGAGGTTTTTCCTTGAACATTAAGGGCTTTTCCTATTTGCTTTTTATTTTCTATCTTTTGATATTTTATGGCTGCCTCTAGTTGTAATATTTTCCAGCATTTGTTAGCAGAGTGACCGTTATTTTTGTAGTGAGTATAGGTTATGGGGGTCTTTTCCTTCTTCCTAAATTTTTATTTAGAATAAGTGGAGGCTACTAAGGCTTTAGAATAAGAATAATAAGAAGAAGAGATTTCATGTCTAACAAGCTTAGTTTCTTCCCTAGTTAATCTATCACAAAATTATTTTAAAGAAGGCATTTTAAAGGTTGAACCTAGAGCATCTTTGGTAGATATAAATATGGTAGAAAATATCTAAAAAACACCATTTAGCTTAGAAAGGATTATATAAATGCATTTCTCTTCAGTCTTAGTCTTCCCAATGCCTTTGTATTGAGTGAGGACTTCTTTGAACTTAGTGAGGAAGTCAACAATACTACTAAAATATTCAGGATACAGAGACGTGATTTTTGCTTCTAATTGCATTGATCTCATCTAATCTACTTTCCCAAAAAAAGTCTTCAATTTCTCCCAACTTTCATAAGGATTTTTGCAATCTGTAATATGAAACCATAAACTTTCATGACCATTAGAGCTTATAATACCCATAGTTTCATGCATTATTCCTTTATGAACAAAGATTTCATATTCTTTATCAAATTCTGGTTTTTTTTCTTCTAGCAAATGAGTAAGATCTTTTTGAGAGATTTAAAATTTTAGGTTTCCAAGTGTAAAAGTTATGAGGGTGAGAGGTTCAATTGAATTCATCATTTTAACATAGGAAAAATATTGAATCTATATTTTACCAATATATCCCCCCTTAGAACTTCAATTAATTGATTAATGCAATTGGAAGAAAGATATGAAGCTTTTCAATATTTAGGACTCAAAATACCCACCCTAAGGAGAGGGAAACTATAAGTATAATGAGTTTTTAATATTGTTTGCTTGATATTGCCAAATCCTTTTTATTCCTCACTATACCCACCCTTAAGAGAAACTGTAAGTAGAGAGAAGAATTGGAAGGATTTTAGATTGAATGTGGGGAATCAATTTGTATATTTGGTGTATCTCAATACTTGCCCTTACGAGGGGGAAACTATAAGTTAGAGAGATATCCAAAGAAACGGATGAAGAAAAATATTTGCCAAACCGTTATACCAAGTGCCTCAAAAAATCGTCCTTATATGAGGGAAACTATAAGTTTTTAAGGGTAATGATTCATGGAAAGTAAGCAAAAGATATTTTGAGAAAAAATTAGATTATTTTTAAACTTGTAAACCAAATTTAATTATCAACAATTTTTAATTAAAATGTTTAGATTTAAAAAATATTTCTTCTAAAAAAATATTTAATGAAATGCTTTTTTCTTTGAAATAAAAAAAGGTTTATAAAAATCAAATATGAAGATAGACAAAAATATATATATTAATTTCTCTTTTTAAAGATGGGCCTTAAAAAAATGAGAAATATTAAATTTTTTGAATATCTTCTCTAAGAAATACTAAAGTAATTTAAAGAAAATAACTTCAAGCATTGATTAAGATAGACCAAAAAATATAGTTATTTTTTAAAGATGGGTCCCCCCTTAAATAAAGCAAATATAATGAAATTTTTTGGTCTTCACTATGAAATATAAAGTTTTATGAAAACAATTATAACCTTATAATTTACTTGAAATAAAATAAAATCATAAAAGAAGATTGACAAAAGATAGCACACCCCCCCCCTTTAAGAGTGCAAAAATATGGACTTACCCCCCCCCAAAAAAATATATATATATATTAGAAAAAAGGTTAAAATTTTATCTCATGACAGGCTTGGAGATAAATGATGTCCTTTGAAATGAAGGAAAGCAAAATAACCTAATTAAAATAAAATATAGGAAAAATAAATAAATTATACACAAGCCACAAGAGAAGAGAACAAATTTCAAAAAATCACATAGATGTTCCTTTCGAAGGCCTGCAAAATATAATTTTAAAACGAAAGAAGCGCCTTTCAATGACCGAAAGGAGAGGAGCCATCAGATGCGAAATAGAGGTTCTGAGAACTTGACTCTCTGTAACTGAAAGGAGAGAAGCTTTGATGTTCATATGGAGGTGCAGAGACCCTCTACATCGTGAAGAGACCCTTGAGGGCATATGAAACGTAGGCACTAAGTGGAGGTGAAATTGAGCTTTCATTATCCTACAAATACGTAAAAGGAAGGGATGATTCTGCAAGACAACATTATGAAAAAACAAGTGAACGTTCCTGCAAGACCACATTATGAAGAAAAAACTAGTGAATGCTCCTGCAATACCATGTTATGAGAAAAAAAATAGTGAACGCTCTTGCAAGACCATGTTAAATAACTAGAGAATGCTCTTGCAAGACCACGTTATAAAAAATAACTTGAGATTTACTTAATCGTATCTTGTAATACCACGTTATGAGAAAAAATAGTGAACATCCCTGCAAGACCACGTTAAATAACCATATAATGCTCTTGCAATACTACATTATAAAAAAATAACCATATAACATTCTTGCAATACCACGTAATGAGAAAGGTGAATCTGCAAAAAACACTTGTTATATATTTAAAACAAAATCTATAATAGTTCAAGTTGTAAAATAAGCAAAATTTAGAGGTAAATTTTACTTTGAAAAAAGAAACAAGAAAAGTTGTTTATAAACACCGGATTGAAAGAGCATCGAAGAAGAGAAATCAATGTTTGAAGATTCGATTGGAGAGCAGTGAGAGAGGATTGTCCGAGCACAAACGTGCCAGGTAGAAGAAATCATCCAAGTTGTCATGGGTGCCAAAAGTGTTGAGAATCAAGGGACAATTGAAGAGAGGGTCTCTACTAAATGCAAGCATTGGGAGAGCTAACGGGAATAAAATGATCCACATAATTAAGCCACGAGTGCCAAGCAAGGATTACCCGAATCTCCGAAGATCAAAATCTCCCACGATAATAGAGGAAAGACACCACTTTTTAAGATGAAACGGGTGTTTCTTATTACATAACCCAAATATTTTAAAAGGAAATTTTACATAATAAAAGAACTATTACTTTTATGCTAAGTAAAAGTATTTCCAATATTTTAAAAAAAGGTGCTAAAACAATAATTTGAAGAGGGAGAAAATAAAATAATAAGAACCCTCCTTTTAAAATGTTCTAAAATAGCCCATAGAAAAGGGTAAACCTGTTTTGAATCAAAGGAAGAGATTTTTAATATTTTGAAATCCCTCAAAGACGAATTAGAACAAATATATTAAAAAATGCATAAAATATATTCAACAATAAATATTTTGCTAGAAAAAAATTATGGATAAAATAGAAATGACTACTGACATGATTTCAATAATATAGCCAAAAAATTATCCAAAGTAAATGAACTAGATCCTAGAACCTTCAAGAGAGAATGCTAGCAAAATCTATTCTACTCTGATACCATGTTAGAATTTCACAATAGATATGCAAAGCATTACAAGAGATAGAAGAGTAGAGCCAATTGATTTATTTCAAAGATCAACTCTGTATAAATAATAGAGTTGATCATTGAGAGCCATTGGATTACAAAAACTCATCAGACTTGATGAAGACACCACTGAGAGTTCTCTTGACACATGGAGGAGTGGAAACTCAAGTATCTATCCTAGTGTACCTTAAGAGAATATTATCTTATTCTAATAGAGGCTTGACTATGGATCTATTGTAATTACGAGTTGAACTCTAGATTAGTTGCAATTAGGTATTTAAATCCAGATCAGTTACAATTAAGAGTTTAACTCTAGATCTATTGCAATTAGGTTTCCAACTCTAGATTGGTTGAAACTAGATATCTAATTTTATATTAGTTGCAATAGGTATTTTGAATCTATATTAGGAGTATTTAGAGATTTGACTACAGATTGGTAGTAGTTGGATATCTGACTACAAATTTATTCCAATGAAGGGTCTGATCATTTATCTATTGTAATAGGTTATCCAAATTTAAATTAATTGCACCAAGGTTTACGATACCTGAAAGCATGAGATTCTGAAAGAAAAACAATACTAACTTGATACCAAATGATTATGCATAAAATGAGATGAACGTAATCGAATCAAAATTAACATAAAATGAGAAACAGGAGCACAACCCTTTTTATTAATATAATTTTGGATTCGGTTACAATCTCTCTCCGTCCCCTTTAAGGGCTAGGAGGATTAGCATGTTTCGGTTACAATCCGTCTTTAGTAGTCTTCCTTTCGCATGCCCACATTTGAAATGGGCGGGCCAAAATGTCGTCGCCGTTTGTGCTGGTGAATCTTCAATCTCAGCCGCTTCTCCTGCATTTAAAGAAACAACAAAAAGAGTTTAGTAGCACCTGTTGTTAAAACAAAGCATTCGGTCTTTAGAACAAACAGAATAGCAGATTGGAGGACTCAGAATACTTTGAGACCTACATATTAGTGAGAATGAAATAAAAAAATAAAACCCACGTGTTGATATGCATTCAATCTTTAAAACAAATAAAACACGCATGGATGATTAGAACAACAGATTACAGCAGATCCCGAAATTATAACGTAAAATATCCCGATGCGATTAACCTTGGTGAAGGCATGCTTGAAATTACAATCTTGAAATCATAATGTAAAAGAAATAAAAATACACTAAGCTTTGTCGACGAATGGATGGATCCATGGATCCGGATTCATGTTCTCCGTATTAAGAATCTAGAAGAAATGAATCGAAAAGGGGTAAAAGCGTGTTCAATTTTGGCAGCACTTCGTTGCTTGAGAAATGTCTACCAACCTATCTTTTGGGTGGGAAAATCCACCATTTTATAGACCCATGGGGTCTCTTTGGAAGGGCACGCAGGGATGCCACGTGGCGGCCATGCCTTCCCAAGAGGGAGGAAACTCCTCCATGACTTGGGCTTCCATGACTGCCCTTGTGACAGTCTTCCAATGGCCAATCTACCCACCTACACGCGCATGCAAGGCAAGAGCCATAAATGACTATCTTTGGCTACCACTTGTTTAATGCCCGCTTTTAATGTTTTAAATGTTTGCTTTTGATTGTTTAACGTCTGCTTTTAATCTGCCAGGCACGAAGGCAGGAGTCTGTCGTGATATCGCGACGTCGTGATATCGCGACACTAAGGAGAAAACAGGGCGCATGGTGGGAGCTGTCGCGATATCACGACGGTCGCGACGTCACGCTGTCGTGATATTGCGACTGTCGTGATATCGTGACGGTCGCGACGTCGCGACCATCGTGATATCATGATAGCGCGAAACACATGAATCACGATATCATGACCAGCCACGCCACGATACGACCATCGCGATATCACGATAGGCAGCATTTGATTAAGTATTTTAAAAACAATTTCTTGCCTAAGTGTTTAAAAGCAATTTCTTGCCTAAGTGTTTAAAAGCAATTTCACATAACCGGATTGGTAGCTTCCAAAATTGCTGTGTAAGTGGCTAGGACCACATTTTGACCTCTGAGGGCTGCCTTGAAGGTTGTGTGTCAATACGATCAGTGTTTGTAGTCACATAATCAGATTGGTGCTATTTTGGTGTCTACAGATGCCCCTTTTTGGGAAGCGCTATGGGTGATGCAGTGTTGAACAAAAATAGATAACCAAAGCATTAATGATTAGGGTTTCTTGGTCACCTAACCAACTTTTGATGCCCCAAGTATGGAAAGGGCATGCATTCTTGAATCCTTGCTTTTGACGAGCGAAGGCACTCAATTTCAAGTATTAACCTATTTTGGTGAGGTGTGACTTGAGCTTGGACATTGATCAGTCATGATTAGGCAAAGGGCGCAACATTTTGTCCATGGGGGAACCTTGTGTTCATGATTCATGAAATGCCAAGCGTTTGATTGATTTAATGATTGCTTGTTTACTGCCCCAAGTAGGAGCGTGATTGTCTTTGTCAATGATTCTTTGAATGCATGCCATTGCCTTGATTGGGTGTGTGCTTGTTGATTGGTGACTAAGTGTGACTACCCCCTCAAGCGACGAATCGATGAGGGAATGACCTTCATGAGAAAAGCGACGAGTCGCTTGACCCAAGATGACTTGTGCAAGGGTGCCTTTAGATGTTTTATCATTTAAGCACGTGCAATTTCCTGACATTTGGACCTATTTTTTGTGGGTGTTAACCCTTTTGTTGATGCCATAATGGGGTGAAATCATCAAAAACCCATCTTCCCGTGGAGCGGTCCGGCTATGGTAGCCTTTTTGGGGAAGTAGGAGAATGACAATTTGAACCCTAGCATCGATTTTTATATGCCAAGAGGTTAAGTGCAAGAGCACTTGTGTCCGGCAATGCTTATTGCTATGTTTTTGTGTTGCATTTTTGTGATGTTTTTGTTGTTTTGTTTTGCTTGCTTTGTGTATATGTCATGATTTTATGTTATGCATAATGATTGATGTTGATGGATGCATGCTACTTTATATTGATGTATGCATATGGTATGATAAATGCGATTGTTGTATGTTGATTTATTTTGATGGATGCATATGTTGTGATGAATGCAAATGTTTTTTATTTATATGTGATGTGCAGAAATGAAATGGATGGATAGAATTTGTGATGTTTGGCTATGGCACCATAGACTATTTTTGACTTTGTTATTTTGTCTTTAGGCAATTGCTGTGATACATGACTTTGTATGTATACATGTGGTTTTTCTTTTTTTGTATTTTTTGATGGTATTGTAAGGATGAAAAGTAGTGCAATTGGTTTAGAAATGTAGCTAAGGTTTTCCGAGACTCAAGCGGTTTTACCTCACTAGCCATGACTATACTTTATCTTACAAGACTTTTGAACAAGGTATGAATCGGACTTGTTTTTGACCAAGCTATTTCACATCCCTGTGTGTGCAATTGAGTTCATTTATGTGGTATTTGTCAGGATACCGCCAGTGCCAGATGGGCTTTCAACCGAACCTATGCTGAGGATCACCTAATTAGCTCCACTAACTCCTTTGTTATATTTAGTTAGATTAATCTACGGTGTTATCCAGGATACCATAATCTAGCTCATCCTTATGCAAACATTGGTCTGCACACACGCAAAGCGAATGTGACAGACATATCGTCATGTGGGTAGGATACCACCATTGCCAGATAGGCTATCAACCAAACCTGTAATGAGGATCACCTAGATGGTTTTCGAATGCTGAGAATTCTAGGGATTCAAGTTCGAGATATTTGTTGGCTGAATGATTTAGAAAGTTGCTCGTCTATATAGTGATGAAAATCATTGTTTATTTTCTATTAATTCTTTTTGAGCAAGGATTTTGAATAGTAGTGATAACCACTGTTATTTGATTTTATATTTTGAGTATTGTGAGTTTGGGCTGGTGAGTGGCCTTGATCCTTGTGGACTTGGGGATGACTACCCATCCTTTGCAGGGACGTGTAGTATGAATCCTTATGACATTAGGAACCAAGGGGGTGATGGAGATTATGAAGTAAGGGCATTGATCTTTTAGGCCTTGGGGATGACTACCCATCCTGGTTAGGGGCGGATAGTACGAATCCTTACAACTTGGAGACCAAAGGTGAATGGAAAGTGTTAGGATGATGATTTGTTGGAATTTTGTTTATGAATGGTGTTGATCCCTTTAGGTTTTTGGGGATGACTACCCATCCTTGGCAAGGACGTGTAGTACAAATCCTTACAACTTTGGGAACCAACTATGATTGGAATTTGGTAGTGGTGAAAACCACTGTATATGGAGGTGAATGGATAGGAAAGATCTTGTCCTTTTGTCAATTCTCAGCATTCTGGAACCATTCGCATGGGGGGATGAGCAAGATAACCGTTTCACTTATGGTGACCTGGATTACTCAGGTTTCATCTTTCATTCACACAACTTGGGAATTTTTATGTGTTTTAATTTGTGTTGGGATGTTACGTAACAAGGCATATTTCAAGTGCAACTCTACCTTCGTAAGATCTGTCTGACTTGGTACATGACGTAGCTAAAAAGCAAAATGATGACTGAATTATGAAAACTCTTGATACATTAAAAGACCACTGACTCTAGTGTGGTAAAAAGCAATGCATGGTGTTTTTGTTGTTTTTGTAAAATGGAACAGTGTGGAACAAGATGGACTAGCAGAGCAATTACAACCTATGGTGCCTTTGACCCGTATGACCATAAATATGCAATGTATGGATGCAATGCTTTAATGCAGCTATGTATTTTTGTATTTTTGATGGATTGATTTTGGTGAATATGAAGATGAGGTGCGAGAAGAGCTCTCTATTGATGAATTTGAGTATGCCTAGAAATGAGATGCAAAAATTTTTGTTGTTTTTGATGATTTTTGTTGTTTTTGAATTTTATTGATTTTTGACCAAGCGATTGTGGAAATCCTTCGAGCATTTTGGGATTGACCAAGCGATTTTAGGAATCCTTGGAGCCTTTTAGGATTGACCAAGTGATTTTAGGATCCTTGGAGCATTTTGGGATTGACCAAGCGATTTTAGGATCCTTGGAGCATTTTTGGGATTGACCAAGCGATTCAGAATCCTTGGAGCATTTTGGGATTGACCAAGCGATTTTAGGAATCCTTGGAGCATTTTGGGATTGACCAAGCGATTTTAGGGATCCTTGGAGCATTTTGGGATTGACCAAGCGATTTTAGGAATCCTTGGAGCATTTTTGGATTGACCAAGCGATTTTAGGAATCCTTGGAGCATTTTTGGGATTGACCAAGCGATTTTAGGGATCCTTGGAGCCTTTTTGGGATTGACCAAGCGATTTTAGGGATCCTTGGAGCATTTTTGGGGTGACCAAGTGATTGCTATAATCCTTGGAGCTTTTGGGGTGACCAAGTGATTACGATAATCCTTGGAGCTTTTGGGGTGACCAAGTGATTGCGATAATCCTTGGAGCTTTTGGGGTGACCAAGTGATTGCGATAATCCTTGGAGCTTTTGGGGTGACCAAGCGATTAAGATCGGCTGGGGCTCTTGGGTTTTGGGTGCCAAGGTGCGATAACCTTGAGAGGGGCCAGGCGAAACGATTTTGGGGTGACCAAGTGATTGCGAGAATCCTTGGAGCATTTTTGGGTTTGGACTATGGCTCTTCAGGGGATAGAGGTACCCCTAGCTTGATGGTCTTTGTGCTTCGGATCTGGATCTGGAGGGATTGGCACGAATGGATGGGCCCTATGCATGGATATGAGGACGGGGTCTACCCTCGACACTGATGTTGCTATGAGGTCTTCGGGTTGAAATTGATTTTTGTGTGCCCAAAGTGGCAGATGTAATGCTTGGTCCCAATGTGGTGGGTTAACGTGCCACTCATGCCCTAGTATTATGTTTATCTGTTGAATTGCTTCATCGATATTTATAGGATGTCGATGCTGTCGCATGTGATTATTGTGGGCTATCTCTGTTTTATCCTCACCTTCGACCAGTGAGTATAGCTCATCAAAATCTGGAGATTCTGAGACATGGAGGACTGCATCATCAGGTAGCCCTATGGTTAAAGTTTGATCCTCTTCGAAAGGAGCCTCATGTAAGTTGGGCCTTGGGAGCTCCAAAATCTTGGTCTCTATCGACTCTAAGTGCTCTAGTGCTTTGCATGTATCGAGATATTTGAGCTCCTCCTCTTTGGTTGGTTCTTGTTGAGGAACTTGGGGCCTATGGAGGGGTGGCCAAATAGCACCCCCCATGCCTTGGTAGGGTATTTCATCCCGCTCTTCTTCTCTCTCTGATTCCTTAGAGGCTTCTTGATGAATTTCTAAGGGTGGCTCATAAACCTGAGTGGGTTCCTGAGGAAGGCGCCCATCATTGGTTATAGGATTAGTCTCACGCTCATGTCTAGGAGGCATCGAGGGCGGTGCTTGATGAGGTTGCAGAGACTTGTCTTGTACCCAGGGGTTGTGCCTTTCATAATGTTTTGTCTTATGCGTGTGAGGGGTTGGAGTCCTCTCCTGCATAGTGTGTTGGAACAACTCATCCTTCTGGTGTTGAAGGTGCTCTTTATTTAGAAGATACCATTGCTCTAACTATTGTTGTTCTAGCTCAAGTTGCGTGAGTTGCATCCGGTGTGCAAAATGCTTGATAGATTCTAAGATAGTTGGTCTCATCACCTCATGTTTAGAAGGCCTAGATGCCTCTCCAACATATCTATCTCGGTCGTAGTGATCCAAGATCTCTATAGGCCGCCTCCCTCTATTGGAGGTAGTGGCATTTATCCGAGGCTCTGGCCTCAGTAGGTGATCTTGATAGCTAGCATTTGCGGAGGTGTCTTGCTCTCACGATGTATATTGTTCTTGAGGAAGGTAAGGGTTTTCCTCATACCCCCTTTCATAAGTGAAAGAGGGATGGGTGGCGTTGGCTTGCCCTGCCTGAGGAGCCTTGTGCTCTGGAGGAACTTGCTCTCTGGATTTTTCTTTGTAGTCTTGACAACTAGAGGGGGTGAAGGAGGGATAGTGTAATGATGTGGTTCCTCCCGTTGAACCCTATGTTGACCTAGCACTTCATCGCACGATGACCGCTCATAGCGAGCATCTAAGGGAGCTCTCCTATGACTGTACCCCTCATGGAAGGGTGTGTGTTGAGTGCTATGCTAAACAGGAGTGCTCCTAGAAGGGGTGCCCCTATAGTCCCTATCCGTTAAGGTTTGGAGGGGACTGCCTTGTGTGTCAGGCCGCCAAGGTGGTATGACCAAATCCTTGGGGCTATACCGAAGGTGACTTGTGCCTCCTCTTTGTGAACCTTCTACATCATTCGCCCTTGATTGGGCTTGGCTACGGGTGCACACCATTGTGGTGCTTCTCTACTAGCTAAGCAGATTTTTATCTCATTTATGATGATTTTTCTTTTTGTTTACACTAAGTAGAAATGAACACACACATACACAAACCGTGATTATCTCTTTTAAGGATTAATAGTGTGTCCTAAACTGGTTTAGTGCATTTTGATGATTTTGTTTTTGTTTTTGCAAGTTTTGAAGAACGTTTAAATGCATAATGTTGGCTCATATGACTCCCATAAATGGTCGCCCCTTCAATATACCATTGTCGGACCGATATACCAACCTCTCTATATACCCGCCCTTACGAGAGGGAAACTATAGGTACGTGAGAGCAGATGGTACGTGGAACATAGGTGGTACGGAAGGGGGGATTGTCCTGTTAATGACACCTACCATAGAAGACTTATCCTCGCACGCATGGGAATCACCCCAGCGACACTCGGTCAGCTTTCATCAGGATTTACGCCTAACAACAGTGACAATCAAGGAAATGGATGCAAAGCTAAGCCAAGGTGGTGATGAACCCACCGTTGGTCTTGCTCAAGGGCTAGGGTTTTACGACCAGCTCCTTGGTTTAATTTACCACGTGATGTGTGTGGGGTTCATTTTATTTAATAAAAATGAAACAAGCATAAACAACTTTCCCTAAGCAAGTAAAAGTTGACAAAAAAAATAGAAACAAAAAATAATAATAAAAAAAAAAATGCAGGTACAGCTTTGGAACCTTACCTCCTTACCTCCTTTTTTTGCTTAAATCGGCTGTCTTTTCCGTCCAAATCGGCTGTTTCTGATTCGGCCCAGTACCTTTAAGCAAAAAAACGTAAATTTTAATTAGTTTCCGAATCTAAAAAAAAATAGGGGACAGAGTCCCACCGTGATCGCCACTGAAAGCATGAGATTTCGGAAGAAAAACAATACTAACTTGATACCAAATGATTATGCATAAAATGAGATGAACGTAATCGAATCAAAATTAACATAAAATGAGAAACAGGAGCACAACCCTTTTTATTAATATAATTTCAGATTCGGTTACAATCTCTCTCCGTCCCCTTTAAGGGCTAGGAGGATTAGCATGTTTCGGTTACAATCCGTCTTTAGTAGTCTTCCTTCCGCATGCCCACATTTGAAATGGGCGGGCCAAAATGTCACCGCCGTTTGTGCTGGTGAATCTTCAATCTCTGTCGCTTCTCCTGCGTTTAAAGAAACAACAAAAAGAGTTTAGTAGCACCTGTTGTTAAAACAAAGCATTCGGTCTTTAGAACAAATAGAACAGCAGATTGGAGGACTCAGAATACTTTGAAACCTGCATATTAGTGAGAATGAAATAAAAAAATAAAACCCGCGTGTTGATATGCATTCGATCTTTAAAACAAATAAAACACGCATGGATGATTAGAACAACAGATTGCAGAGATCCCAAAATTATAACGTAAAAGATCCCAATGCGGTTAACCTTGGTGAAGGCATGCTTGAAATTACAATCTCGAAATCATAATATAAAAGAAATAAAAATACACTAAGCTCTATCGACGAATGGATGGATCCATGGATCCGGATTCATGTTCTCCGTATTAAGAATCTAGAAGAAATGAATCGAAAAGGGGTAAAAGCATGTTCAATTTTGGCAGCACTTCGTTGCTTGAGAAATGTCTACCAACCTCCATTTTGGGTGGGAAAATCCACCGTTTTATAGACCCATGGGGTCTCTTTGGAAGGGTACGCAGGGACGCCATGTGGCGGCCATGCCTTCCCAAGAGGGAGGAGACTCCTCCATGACTTGGGCTTCCATGACTGCCCTTGTGACAGTCTTCCAACGGCCAATCTACCCACCTACATGCGCATGCAAGGCAGGAGCCATAAATGATCTGTCTTCGGCTGCCACTTTTTTAATGTCTGCTTTTAATGGTTTAATGTTTGCTTTCGAATATTTAAAATCCACCAGGTGCAAAGGCAGGAGTCTGTCGTGATATCGCGACGTCGTGATATCATGACATTAAGGAGAAAATAGGGCGCATGGGGGGAATTGTCATGATATCATGATAGTCACGATATCACGACAGCGCGACGTCGTGCTATCATGATATCGTGACTGTCACGATATCACGATAGTGCGACATCATGATTGTCATGATATCGTGACTGTCATGATATCACAACAGTGCAACGTCATGACTATCACGATATTGCGATAGCGCGACATCACGACCATCATGATATCGTGACTGTCATGATATCGCAACAGCACAATGTCATGACCATCGTGATATTACGACCGTCGTGATATCGTGACAGCGCGACGTCGTGACCATCGTGATATCGTGACTGTTGCGATATCACGACCGTCATGATATCACGATAGGCATCATTTGCAGCATTTGATTAAGTGTTTAAAAACAATTTCTTGCCTAAGTGTTTAAAAGCAATTTCTTGCCTAAGTGTTTAAAAGCAATTTTTGCCTGTGTTAAAATATTGAACCAGACTTGGAGGATATGTAACCGGATTGGTACCTTCCAAAACTGTTGTGTAAGTGTCTAGGACCACTGTTTGACCTCTGAGGGCTACCATGAAGGCTGTGTGTCAATGCGATCAGTGTTTGTAGTCACATAATTGGATTGGTGCTATTTTGGTGTCTACAGATGCCCCTTTTTGGGAAGCACTATGGGTGATGCAGTGCTAAGCAAAAATAGATAACCAAAGCACTAATGATTAGGGTTTCTTGGTAACCTAACCAAATTTTGATGCCCCAAGTATGGAAAGGGCATGCATTCTTGAATCCTTGCTTCTGACGAGCGAAGGCACTCAATTTCAAGTATTAACCTATTTTGGTGAGGTGTGACTTGAGCTTGGACATTGATCAGTCATGATTAGGCAAAGGGTGCAACCTTTTTTCCATGGAGGAACCTTGTGTTCATGATTCACGAAATGCCAAGTTTTTGATTGATTTGTGATTATTGCTTGTTTGCTGCCCCAAGCAGGAGTGTGATTGTCTTTGTCACATAATCGGATTGGTGCTATTTTGGTGTCTACAATAGCATATGTCAAACGATCACTCACTCACCTATGCATTTCAAATAACATATTGTCATGTATCCAACCAAAACACACAATTATCTATAAAAATACATGATGAGGCCAGGAATTGCCTCATCCATAAACACTTTTTGATACATTCTACTGATTTGAATCACCCTTTTTATTATGTTTTTATGCTGATTTTGGGTAAAATGCATTATGTATTTATGTTTTGCATATTCTGAAATGTTAAGTGCATATATTCTGTTTTACTGTTTATTTCTGCAGTTTCACCTGTTTTCAGCTAATTTATTAATAGGAATTCATAATCAATAATCATTGTTGAATGTTTGGTGCTTAGTAATAATGTTCCTCTATTTTGAACTAATTCAAATGCAAAATGTGCCAAGGAACTTGTCCCCTGTAGCTGACTATGTAGGAAAACATGGTAAGACTGTGGAAGTTCCAGCCAGTTGTACATTTATAGCAGGTCTTGGAAACAGTCACTCCCGCACATGCCACCTATGCAATAGGATAAGGGAAGACCATCCAGGTGGTCTAAAACTTCCTCCTTATGCATTTGAAGCATGAAAAAGAAACTAAAATTCACCTCCCTGTTATTTCAGAGCAGTGTAGGAATAATAGCATAGGAATAGGGAATAGCGCAAGAACAACAAAAGACGGTCAAAAAGCGACAAATCGGTAAAAGAAATTAATGGCAATTGACCAAAAAGTTGTCCCAACTCATGTTAACTAATTTCCTCAATGAATGCAGCTTAATAAGGTTGAATGGATCAAGTTTTGACAAAGCAAGCTCATGCATTTTAGGAAACAGTTGTGCAAACAATTGTAAATCCTTGCAAATCAGCAACCAAGCATATCAATATTAGATTGTAAATAAGAAAGCTCCCAACATGGTTGAGAATATAGAGATATAGGCATTTAGGCATATAGGAGAGAAATAGGCAATAAAGTGTAGTTATTTTTGTAGCAGAACAGTAATCTATAGGTTTTTTCTACATTATTGTAATGCATTTCCAGATTTAATAAAAGGTGCAGTTTTTCAGTTATCAATTAGCATGATTGAGTTGATGGTTAGAATTTAAGGTTTCTTTAGCATAATTCTTTGCCTTCATCTAGTTCTGGAAGCAAGGGCCACTTGCAGGACCAAAGGAAGGCAACTTCTGACAGAATATCTTGCTAATTTTCTACTACAACAGATTAGCAGAATTTTGCCAGTTTTTCATTTCTTTAGCAACTTTAAATTTAGATTTCAACATTTGATAGTATTTTCATATTTCCATGCAATTTCAATATTTCTATTTCAGCTTTGTAGCAATTTCAGTTTTTCTGTCATTTTCCAGATTTGCAGCAATTTCCAGTTTTCTATAATTTACTACAATTTCCAAATTTGTGACATTTCTAGTTTGCAATAGATGTTAATTTGATTTTATAGATTTATAACATGCTCATAGAAATTGTAGTTAGTTTATCCTTCAGCAACTGTGTGTGATTTTTTGTAATTTACTTTCTGTCAATTTTAATTCAGCAACATTTCATTTCCTGCTCTTTCAAATTTTGCAATTTTCATTTACTACAGTTTTAATTTAGTTTTTATCTTCTATAATTTGATTTCCAATTCTAGGAGTTATAGAACACACAAAACCCCCAAAAACACTAACTATTCCATCAATAAAACCTTGTTCTTGAATGAATTGAACCTATAGTTGTGACACCTTCTATCGTATACAGCCTTTGGACACCGCCCCGGACTAACACATATAATGATTAAATGATGAATGAACAACGACATTCATCATTTTTGGCACCGTTTTCAGGGAACTAATAGGTGTTGTTAGAAAAAGTGAAACAGTTTAAGAATTGTATTACAATACTTGAAATACTACATTTCAGTTTATTTAGTGAATAGGCATGAATGCATAGGCTAAGGGACAAAAGAGGGAGGTTTATCCGAAGTATCTCTGAACCACCAAAGTGACCTGCTCGGTCAGATGAAGAATTTGAAATCCCTAGGGAAAATAAGCCAGACATACCTTCTTCATCAGATGAATTTTTGGAAAAATTAGAAAAAGAGCTTTTTGAAGCACTAGCTGCTAAACATTCTCCTCACATTGGACGATTCCTATCACACTCTAGAAAGAAAACAACTATGGCTGTAGCAGCAGCACCCCCAGGTGGATATGATAATCCTGATGATCCTCCCAAGACTTTTGAGTATCCCATAAGATTGGATCCACTTCAAGATGCTCCCATGAAAACAATTTCTCCATCCATATTGCCAATTTTTAGGGGAACTATTTTAGAAGATCCTGATCAATTTTTGTTTGAATTTAAGGTGTTATGTCAAAATTATGACTACATAAATGATAATCAAAAATTGGAATTGTTTCCTTCCACACTTAAGGACACTGCTATCCGATGGTTCATGAGCAATCTTGAACCTAACTCAATCAGTACCTAGGATGAAATGGAGATTGCATTCTTAAATAAATATCAGGATTATTGTAGAGTAAGAAATAGGAAAGATGAGTTGTTTAGGATCAAACAAGACGAATATGAGAGTCTATAAGATTACCTTGATCGCTTTGCCTTTGTCCAAAATATATGTGGTCCTGTAGAACCTGATTTATTAAAACCTATCTTCTTAAGAGGATTGCAGGATGAATCTAGGGAAGTGTTAGATTTAATGGGAAAAGGAGACATAGATCAACTTGACCTTGAAGAAATTGTGGAGTTATGTAGAAACTATTCCTGCACTCACCAATGGAGAAAGAAAAGGAATTCTGGCAATAATGATATGAAAGAGTTGATGGAGGAAATGACTAATTTAAAAACTGATATCCTTGTTCAACTTAATACTGCATTAGGTGAGAGAAATACAAAATCTAATTCTACACCACCTTTGGCAATTTATTGCCCAAGGTATAGGAATAAGCATGCCTTGCAGGATTGCCCCCTAAACAAAACTTCTATTTGTAGAATTTGTTCCAAGGAACATTCAACAGATAAATGCCATTTGTTGCCTCATCTAAAATATGTTTTGGGCACCCAAACAGAAGAACTCAATGCTATTGAGCAGATATCTGGTGGTGGTTATGCACAATATCCCAATGCTCCTAGATTTCCAAATTGGGGACAATCTCCTTGGAATATGAATATGCCATGGGGATAGACAAAAATTTCTACACAACCTTGGAACCAACCTTGGACAACTCCTCCAGATTGATCACAATCTAGATGGATGAACCCACCTTGGCATACCATGCCTCCTCAATGGACACAACAAGGACAAATATGGGGACAACAATATCAACCCTATCAAGGACAACAATATCAACCCCATCAAGGATAGCAAAGGTATCAAGGGCAAACTCAAAACTTGTTGCCAGCTCCTAATCCAAATTTTCAAGGAAGAACACAACATCAACAAATGCAACCAGTAAAACAACCTCCACTCCCAACTTAGCCTGTGACTAACCCAAATAATGCCAGAAAAATAGCCCCTATTTATGAGGCTGAGTCTGAAGACACTGATGTAGTTCATGTACTTGACTGTAGTATCATCCAGCTACGTTCAGGAAAGATTTTATCTGAACTTGTTCCACCCACCATTGAAGAAATAAGTGAGAAACAAGAACCTCCAAATCAGGAGACAATGCAACAAAAACAAAAAGAAGAAAAAATAGCAAAAATGCAGGAATCTTCTCTAGTAGCCTTACCATACCTTGAAAGGTTTGAACATGTTGATACTACCCCTAAATCAGAATTAGTAATAGAACTCAAGAATATGTCAAATTCTCTTCCTTTGCTGCAAGCAATAAGGGATATACCTTTAATCAAAAAGACTATTCAGGAGTTATGTATCAAGAAACCTGGTAGAAAAAATAAAGACTTTCCTAAAACTGTTCAAGGATAAGGAAAATTAGTTGATCTATTGGCTGGGAAACTAGTTCCTCCCAAGTATAGTGACCCAGGAAGTCTAGTAGTAATAGTTACTATTGGAGTGATGCAAATTCCTAATGTGCTAATTGACCTTGGAGCTGCGATTAATGTAATGACTAAAGACACAATGCAAAAACTGTAGCTCCATAATCTCAGTCCTACCACCATAGTCTTGGAAATGGCAGATAGGTCAGTAGCTAAACCAGAAGGTATCTTAGAAGATGTGGCCGTTAAAGTCTCTTCATGGGAATATCCTATAGACTTCTTGGTGTTGTAGCCTAGAAATTCCATCAATGGATACCCTATCATTCTAGGATGACCTTGGCTAGCTACTGCAGCTGCATTTATAGACTTTAGGTCAGGGGAAATGATCATTTCCAATGGTATTGACCTACAAAAAAATTCTTTGTATCCACTAGCTCAACCTTCAACTAATTTTTTTGGACAAATTTGGTATCCTGAATCTAATGAAGAATCTGAACAAGAAACCATTGCTACTTTGGCTACAATCGTAGTGAAAGAACATATTGAGGAAATCACAACACCTGGGAGAGAAATATTTGAAAGTGAAACTGTCCTAGTTGAAACATTACAATCAGAAGGACTAGCTGATGATCAACTTCTTGTTCATCGGTTGTTATGGAATGAAGAGATACACAGTTTAGAACCTGTGTCATCCATGCCCAGTAAAAAGAGATCATTCACACTACCACGTGGATGGCATCATCATCTCCTTAACACATTCAAATGTCCTCTGATTCCATCAGGTATCACCTCTGAGTCAGATTCTAGAATATTTCATACTCTGCAGCCACATCATTGTCCATTAAATGCATTGATTAGTAGCTATGAAGCATCTAATTCTATCTATCCAAGGATCTAACAAATTGAAATACAACCAAGTAAATATCTGAACATTAATAGCTAGCTAACTGAAGACCAGGAAGCCAAGTTGTTTGTAGTCTTACAAAAACATGTTCAAGCTTTTGCATGGAATTATAAAGACATGACTGGCATTCATCCCGAGGTATGTACACATAGGATATACATAGAAAACATAAAACCAATAAGGCAACCTCAGAGACATTTGAATCCTACTCTAAAAGAAATTATGAAAGAGGAAATAGAAAAACTCTTAGATATTGGATTCATTTATCCAATTTTTGATAGTAAATGGGTTTCACCACTGGTCATTGTTCCAAAGAAAAATGGTAAAATGAGAGTATGTGTGGATTATAGGGAGTTGAATAAAGCCACACATAAGGATCATTTTCCATTACCATTCATAGACCAAGTATTGGATACCCTTGCTGGAAAGAAATTTTTCTGTTTCCTTGATGGTTTCAATAGGTATAACCAAATTCAAGTTGCCCTAGAAGATTAGAAAAAGACTACCTTTACATGTCCTTGGGGAACCTTTGCTTACAAAGTTTTACCCTTTGGGTTGTGTAATGCTCCAGCAACATTTTAGAGAGCTATTTTAGCATTTTTTTTTATTTAGCCAATGAAAGTGTTGAAATTTATATGGATGATTTCACAGTATTTGGGGATAATTTTGAATATGCATTAGAACAACTTGAAAAGTGCTGATTCGCTGTGAAATATACCATCTCTCTCTTAATCCTGAGAAATGCTTCTTAATTATGGAGGACGGAATTGTTCTAGGACATCATATCTCTTCTTTTGGAATCAAGGTTGATCCTATGAAGGTTGAAGTCATCAAAAACCTTCCCCCTCCATAAACTCAGACTGATGTATGCAGTTTCTTAGGACACATTGGTTTTTATCGTAGATTCATTGCTAATTTCAGTACCATAGAAAATCCCATGTTTGCTTTGCTCATGAAATATTCTGAATTTATTTGGTCTTCTGAATGTCAAAATTCCTTTGAAAAGTTAAAGGAGAAGTTAACCACTCCACCTATTTTAAGAGGTCCTAATTGGGAGTTACCCTTTCGTATTCAAACTGATGCTCCCAATAATGCTATTGGAGCTGTGTTAGGATAGATTGAAAATGGGGAACATTATGCAATATATTATATCAGTAAAAACTTGACAGGAGCTGAGAAAAACTACACTACCACTAAAAAAGAATTCTTGGCTGTAGTCTATGCTATTGACAAATTTTGACACTAAATCATAGGGTATCAAGTATTCATCCACACAGATCATACTACAATCAAATACTTGATGAATAAACCATTGGTTAGTGCAAGAATTATTCGTTGGTTGATTCTATTGTAGGAATTTGATGTTACCATAGTAAACAAGCCTAGGAAATCTAATGTTGTTGCAGATTTCTTGTCAAGAATACCAAATGCAGATACAGGGGAAGTTGTAGAAGATACCTTCCCAGATGAAAAGTTGTTTACTAGCTTTGTACAATCTCCATGGTTTGCAGACATAGCTAATTACTTAGTTATAGGGAATATTCCTCTTCACTTTACCCCTAAACAAAGGAAACAGTTAATCAAGCAAAGCTCTTCTTTTAAATGGATAAAAGGATTACTGTTTAAATGCAGTCCTGATCATGTATTACGTAGGTGTATCTACCTGGGGTCTATGTATGTCAATTCAATCAGTGCTTGTCATAACATAATCAGATTGGTGCTATTTTTGTGTCTACAAACTCATACTCTAAAAAGAAAAAAAAGGATTCCTCAATACCATGGTATAAATTACAACATAGCAATTTTTTTGCAAGTGATCACTCCTAATAGGCTTCTAGTTAGTTTCTTCTCCCTATTGGAGTGTGTTTGATTTTGCACCTGATTAGGTATTGACTAGTTTCTACACCCAATCAAATTTTAGCCTTTTTTACTGCTTAGTTAGAGTTACACTTGTTTTAGCACCTGGTCATAGTTTGGATTTTTTTACATCCAATTAGATCTTGAATATTTTTTAGCACTTGATTGGAGTCCAAATTTTTCTACATCCAATTGAATATCTACTATTTTTTAGCACCCAATTGAAGTTTAGATTTTTTCTACACCTAGCTCAAATTAAATTTCTTTTTTACCTTGGTTAGAATCCAACTTGTTTCTATATCCAATTGAAGTTCATCTTGTTTCAGCATCCAGTCAGAGCTAAGCTTGTTTTAGAACTTGGTCAGAGTTTGGATTTTTCTATGCCCAACCAAATATTTATTGTTTTATACACTCGATCAAAGTTCATATTTTTACAGCATCTGATCAGTGTTCGAATTATTCAACACCCAGTAAAAGTTCTAAAAATATAACTAGCATATAAGGAAATCCATTATTGAAATATCTCGTATGAAATAATGATGTACTAGCCAAAAGTATCGTTATTCCAAATTGGAGACAAGAGGAAAAGGAAATTATAGCAAGCCCTATCCAAGCTATAGATACTAACCAAAAATGATTATCAAGAATGAGATGAGCAAGCATGATATAATAATTTTTAGATGATCAAGCATCATATAATTTTTCTTAAAAGCTTATAGTTTCTCTCTCATAAAAAAATATATATTGGATACGTTTTTTCAAATATTCAAAATTAAATCAAGCAAAAGTGGGGACGAAAGTAAAATTACAGCATGATTTTTCTTCCAATATTTTTCTACCTTTTTCATGTTCTCTAGTACAAAAATCAAGGGGAAAAACAATGGGTGGTGGTTGATGGTTTATGGGGAGAGATGACATATGCTTAAGACCAAGGAATGAGAAATTGCTATGGGTATAGAAACTTGTGAAATGGTATGTTTCATGAGGGCTCCCCCAAGATAATTGTAATATCATATAGGACCATATGTACATCTACTTTGAATTGTGCAATTTTTTGTGGCAACTTGAAAATTTATCTCTTCAGAAAATGTACTATAATATCATACAAGCTAGATCATATTTCATTCTAGGGTTATGCATAAGGGGTCGACCCTAAAATCTATTTATAAATTAAAGGCAAATTGTCTTGGAATCATGGAGAAATATGTAGAAGTATACATGGCAAATTGCAATTATTTTCTCCAAAAATTTTCAAACCGTGGTGAATTGCAATTATTTTTCTCCAAAATTTTTTGAACCGTGGCAAATTTTTCTGTATTTAGGGCCATGAATATTGGTTTGCAAACTCTAAAAATATACAGCAAAATTAAAGGATTTATGCTAAAAATAAAGGCTTTTAGCCTTTATGATTTATGACGACTGATCTGAGATGTAAAATTTGATCAGTTGCAGGTATGTCGATCAGCTACAAACATGTCGATCGGTTGCAGATATTTTTATTGGCTGTAGACATGTTGATCGATTGCATCCATGGCGATCAGCTATAAAAATATCGATCGATTGCAGTCATGACAATCTTCTAGGAGGTATAAATTTTGCTTCGGAGCTCTATTTTCATTTTTTTTTAAATCCACCTAGCTTGATGAGATCTACTCAAAAATCTAAGTGAAATCCTCAAAAAACCATCTAAAATCGATTGACATGTCTGCAACCGACTGACACATCTATAATCGATCGATTGCAGACATGTTGATAGGTTTCAAATATTTTTTTGAGGATTTCACTTAGTTTTTTGACTAGCTCTCATCGAGATAGGTGGTTCTAGAAAACAAAATTGGAAACAAAGCTCCGAAGCAAAAGTTATACCTCCTAGAAGTTTCCCTACAAAATTGCACCTATGTAAACAATCGACATATGTCGATCGGTTGTAGAGGTGCACTTTTTGTAGGGAAACTTCTAGGAAGCACAAATTTTTCTCCGGAGCTCCATTTTCTTTTTTTTTTAAAACCACCTAGCTCGATGAGAGCTACTCAAAAAAATAAGTGAAATCTTGAAAAAAAAATCTAAAATCGATCGACATTTCTGCAACCGATCAGTTGCAGATGTGTCAGTCGGTTGTAGACATGTTGATTGGTTTCAAATGTTTTTTTGAGGATTTCACTTATATTTTTGAGTAGATCTTGTCGAGCTAGGTGGTTTTAAAAAAAAAAAAAAAACACAGCTCCGGAGCAAAATTTATGCCTCCTAGAAGTTTCCTTGCAAAAGTGCACCTCTGCAGCCGATCGGTTGCAGAGGTGCACTTTTACAAGGAAACTTCTAGGAGGCATAAATTTTTCTCCAAAGCTCTGTTTTCAAAAACAAATGTAAAACCACCCAGCTTGACGAGATCTACTCAAAAAACTAAGTGAAATCCTAAAAAAAAAATTGAAATCGATCGACATGTCTACAACTGATCGGTTGCAGATGTGTTAGTCAATTGCAAACATGTTGATCAGTTTCAATTTTTTTTTTTAGGATTTCACTTAGATTTTGAGTAGATCTCATCGAGCTATGTGGCTTAAAAAAATTGAAAATGTAGCTCCAGTGCAAAATGTATGCCTCCTAGAATTTTCCCTGTAAAAGTGCACCTTTGCAACCTAGAGGTGTACTTTTACAAGGAAACTTCTAGGAGGCATAACTTTTACCGATTGGTTGCAGAGGTGCACTTTTACAGGGAAAATTCTAGGAGGCATAACTTTTTCTCTGGAGCTACATTTTCATTTTTTTTTAAAACCACCTACCTCGACGAGAGCTACTCAAAAAAATAAGTGAAATCCTCAAAAAACATATGAAATTGATCGATATATTTGCAACTGATCGGTTGGAGATGTGTTAGTCGGTTGTAAACATGTCAATCGATTTTAGATGTTTTTTTGAGGATTTCATTTAGATTTCTAAGTAGATCTCATTGAGCTAGGTGGTTTTAAAAAACAAAAATTAAAAATGGAGCTTTGGAGAAAAATTTATGCCTCCTAGAAGTATCCCTACAAAAGTGCACCTCTGCAACCGATCAACATATGTCAATCGGTTGCAGAGGTGCACTTTTGTAGGGACACTTATAGGAGGCATAAATTTTTCTCCAAAGCTCCATTTTTAATTTTTGTTTTTTAAAACAACCTAGCTTAATGACATCTACTTAGAAATCTAAATGAAATCCTTAAAAAACATTTGAAACTGATCGACATGTCTATAACTAATCGGTTGCAAATGTGTCAGTCGATTGCAGATATGTCGATCGGTTTTAGATTTTTTTTTTAGGATTTCACTTAGATTTTTTAGTAGATATCATCGAGCTAGAAATAGATCTCTAAAGTAAAATTTATACCTAATAGAAGTTTCCTTGCAAAAGTGCACCTATGCAACCAATCGGTATAGTTTGATTTGTTGTAGAGGTGCACTTTTGTAGGGAAACTTCTAGGAGGCATAAATTTTTCTCTACAACCGATCAGCTTATGCCAAAAGACACATCTCTGCAACTGATTTATGAATACCAAATTACACCTCTACAACTGGTAGACTTATACCTATAGACACATCCCTACAACCGATTAATGAATAACAATCAACACCTCTACAACCGACTAACACGAATCTACAATTGATCGTATTATTCCAACATACATGACATTGCAACCGATCGGCTTATGCTGATTGTCTTGCATCGATTGAAACTCCTCTATAATCAATCGAATTATGTCAATAGACACTCCTCTTCAACCTTGTCAATTTTTTCATTGTTTCAAAGCGATGTATATTTATCGATACCCACTACAGTATATATACGGTAGTATATGAGGCAATTTGGGTGGGAAAAATAAAATCATTTATAGTTTGAAGGCGAATTGGGTGGGAAAATCAAAATCATTTATAATTTGAGGTCGGAAAATTAAAATAAAAATATTTTAAATATTTTCAATAGCAGATGATTTTAGTCCATAATTTTCGGGTGAATGGGCCCAGTGAAAGGATCCAAAATTAGTCTTTTAAAAGTTTAAAAATCCTAAATAGATCCAATTTATGATATTTCGCACTTATGCATAACCCTGTTCCATTCACATTATTT
Organism: Wollemia nobilis; assembly: GCA_028583015.1. Taxonomy (NCBI): domain Eukaryota; kingdom Viridiplantae; phylum Streptophyta; class Pinopsida; order Araucariales; family Araucariaceae; genus Wollemia; species Wollemia nobilis. Next base: position 13,075,432 of record JAQPPZ010002581.1, read on the forward strand.
TTCTAATTTCATCTACCTTTATAAAGATGTATCTCCTCCAATTATTGGAAGCAAATAGCATGGTATTTTTATGGTACTTCACATTTATTTTCAAAATATTTGGGAAACCCTACACTTGTGGTACCATGGTCATTGCTAAACTTGAAGTCCATATTTTTTTGATGCTCCATTATTCAGTTCCTAGGCCCATGGTAAAATGTTACATCATCTCTTTCCTTATATATGTGTATGCTTAAAAATTCCCTTGACTAATTTGGAGTAGGGATCCAAGTATACTTATTTTTCCTACTTTTTGTTCTTCTTATTCTTCTTTACCTTCTTGATATAGATGACCCTGATTTTTCAATAGGTTCTTGGGTAATAGGTGTCCCTACTTCAACTTGTGTCATGAAAGTGGTCATTGGAGGGTTTGCTATGGTTATTTTAGTCATTATACCACTTCTAGATGCTACACTATGTTAGCTTTTGATGTTAAAATTTTTAATTAAATGCAACCACAAGATCTAGAATAAGCATGTTTCATCAAATATATGATAGTGGTAATATTCTAAACATATAAAAATCAAGGATAACTTTTGCAAAAACTCAGAAAACTACCATTAACAAATGCTCACAAAAATACTGAAAATGCTCTTGAATAAAAATCTCCTAATGCATGCTATGAGAAATGTACTTTATAATCCATATTATAATTCTTAGTCATAAATAGATAATAGTATGTGACTCTTCACTTTTCTACTCTAAGGACACATGTTCATTCTACATAATGGGCACTTGTGCACATGCACACCTAACTACATTACATAAAATATAACTCACACTCTAATCTAAGACACTCCTAATCTAAATATATACCCAATATGGTACATTAGCATGTACCAAATAATGTAATATATTCTAGCATCCGCCTGTATTATATTATTTGGGATAAACTTATCTTGATCTATATAGATAATCTCTAAATGTTTGAAATGTGTTTCATCCTAGAGATTTTGTAAATATATCTACCAACTATTCTTCTATACGTATATACTTCAAACTGATATGACGATTCTGAAAAATAGCTCTAATGAAATGACATTGTACTTCAACATGCTTATTTTATTCATGTACGATTTGATTTTTGATCAGGTTGAGTACTCCTTTATTATCACAATGTATTAGAATTGGAGTTCGTTTGATTCCCATGTCAAATAGTATATATTGTAACCATAAAGCTTCACAAGTTGTATCTCTTGTTGCATAATATTCTTCTTAAGTAGATGATTGTGCTATTGTATGTTGTTTCTCACTATGCCAAGATATTGGTCCTGACCCAATATTAAAAAATATACCCTAAAGTAGATTTTCTATCATCAATAGAACCAACATAATTAGAATATAAATAACCCTTTAGACAAAAAACTTTAATATTATTCCTATAAGTTAGTACATAATCAGTAGTCTTCTATCTGCTTGTTGTGGTGTAGTGGTAAATGCCCTGGTGCTGGTAGAGGCCGACCCAGGTTCCATTCCCTTTGTCTCCATCCTATAGATATATGGTATATTTAGGAATGTCCTATGTGCTGGTAGAGGCCTAGAAGGCTCCATTCCTCCTATACCCAACCTGTTGAAAGTGGCACCTCAAAAGGGGTGTTTTCCACTATAAATTAGTTTAATATCCGCCCATGTAGAGGAGTTGGAGAGTAAGTGGGTAGTTAAACCTCTCTAGTTGCTGAGAGGCCCAGGTTCAAATCTCTCGCCTCACATGTTGCGGATATGTTATGTAATGGTTCCCTCGTGGTCACAGTCTGTTTACCCCTTGTGGCCACCACCAAAAAAAAATTAAAAAATAATCAGTAGTCTTCTTGATATATTGTAGTATTCTTTTTGTAGCTTTCCAATGAATATTTCTTGGCTCTTGCATGAATCGTGAAAGATAATTTACAACAAAAACTAGATCAGGTCGAGTATTTGTAAAATACAAGAGACCTGCAATTAATTGGTGGTACCTTGTAGCTAAAACTAAAGGCTTCTATCATTTTTGGATAATTGAAGCCCTTGTTCCATAGGTGTATATTTAGGCTTGCAATCCTTCATTTTATTTTTCAAGTAGAGTGTGTGCATATTTTGATTGTATAATTATAATATTGTCTTCATTTTTATGAATTTCCAGACCAAGATAATAATTCATTAGTCCTAAATATATCATTTCAAATGCCTTCTCAGTATATTTTTTTATCTCACTTATTAGTTTTCTAAAGCTTCTAGTAATAACTATATCATCAATATTCACTATAAGAATTAATATATTATTTCCAATTTTCTTTGTGTATAAACTTGGATCAGATGTACTTCATTTTAAACTATGTTGTAAAAAATGATTATTAATTTTTATATTCCATGCTCTAGGGGCTTGTTTCAGACCATATAATAATTTGTTTGATTTGTAAACCTTATTTTCTTGATATTTAATAAGAATTCATTTTGCTTGTAATATGTAGATCTCCTCTTCTAAGTCACCATTAATAAAATCACTTTTTACATCCATTTGATAAAATTACCAACCTTGATGACCTACTAAAGCACATACTATTCTAATAGTAGTCATTCTAGTTGTTGGGGAAAATGTTTCTTCATAGTTAATTTCCTCTTTTTAAGTATATCCTTTGGCTAATAACCAAGCTTTGTCCTTTTAAAGTGTCCTATTTTACTTTGTACTTAATCTTCTAAACCTATTTGCAACCCACTACTTTCTTTTCTGGAGGTAATTCTACTAGATTCCATATTTCATTCTTTTGTAGTAATGAATATTCAAATTCCATAGCTCCCTTCCAATGTGAATGATTTAGATCTTGAAGTGTTTATGTTGGCTCTACTTTAGAGCTTAGTAATTGTCTATGTGATCTACTTTGACTATGATTTTGAGGTCTTGTAGTAGTAAGATCTAGCATTTTTTCTAAGTTTGATTCCTTAAGTGTGTTTGTAAGCCATATTTATTCCTTCCTTTGAGATACTACGAAAGTGTATATACATTCACTTTCTTCATCCTAAAATTTTGACTCTATCTCTTCGTTTACCAATTCTTCCTCTAAGAAATTTAGAGGGAATTATGTATCAAATTTATTTTTTAGTTTTAATATTAATTTTTTCATAAGAAAAAAACATCTCTACTTATATATACCTTCTTTTTACTTGGATATATTATTCTATATCCTACAAATTCATCATCATAGCTAAAAAATATATCAGCCATTATTTTTCATTTAATTTTGTCCTTTTCTATTTTGGAATATGCATATAAGCTTTGCATCCAAAGTTCTTAACTTTTCAATATTTGGTTTTCTTCCTGACCATGCCTCTTCCAGTGTAACATGATTGAGTATTCTTGTAGGTAATATATTTTGCAAATATATTGTTGTTTTGACTACTTCTACCCAATATTGATGATCAAGATGAGTTTATTTTATCATACATTTTACCATTTCTATTATAGACATATTTATTCTTTCTATAATTCCATCTTTTTATGGTGAATATACTATAGTGATTTATATTTTAATTCCATTTTATTCTAGAAATAGATCAAATTATTTTGATATAAATTCACCTCCTCTATTTGAATGAATAATTTTGATAGTCTTTCCTGATTCATTTTCTACTTGAAGTTTGAATTGTTTAAAATGACTAAATAATTTTGATTTGTACTGTATGAAGTATACCCACATTTTTCTAGTATGATCATCAATACATAGTTGAAAATACTTGTGTCCTAAAATACTAGTAACATTCATTAGACCACATAAATCTATATATTAATTATAATGGTTTTTGAGACCTATTCTAACGAATTTCAAAAGGAATTCTAAGTTGTTTTCCTACTAGACATTTTGGATAGATAGTTGATTTCCAAGATAGGTTGGTATCCTTTCAACCATTTTATATTTGACCATTTCATTTATAGATGATGCACGAGTATGTCCCAAATGTTTATGCCATAGATCTGATATCTTAGCTTAAAAATCCAAATGTGTAGTAGTATCTAAAACAAATAGATTACCTTTATTGGAACTTGAAGCTATCATTTTTCCTAGTCTGATGAGAATTCTACTATCATGTCTTGATCCATGAATTGAGAAACTAAAATAAGGTTGGTAGTCAATCCAATAACATATAACACATTTTTAATTATTCCTTTTTCATTTACTAGATTAACCATAACATTTCATATTCCTCTTACTTTATAAGTTTTACTATTTGCTAAAGGTAAGTTTGTGTTCAAAGTATAATATTGTGTGATAGATTATATTCATGTTTAATAAGTAACCTTGTTTGATAGATTACTAGATAATTTATGTTATGAGGTAGCCTTGTTAGGTTACAGACAAAGAAGTCATAATCTTGTTTGTTTGATTAAAAGGGTAAATTTTTAGGGACTCTAGCATAATCATATGATTAATTTCGATAATGGATTACGAGAATTATAATAAGATATGGTGGAAATTGTCTAAGTGTGAATGTGAATGTGTAAGGTTATATATGGGATCTAATATTGAAGAGAGTATAGGACCCCACTATGTGATATAAAACTTTAGACAAATTTCATACCATATTAGGTTATAAAGAAATCTAGGGTGAAAAATGAATGTGGGTTTCATTCTCAAGGGAATTATGGGGTTCCCTCTCGATCAACGATGAAATTACTCCTTAATATGTAACCAATGATCTTTCATAAACATGTAGATATAATAATTTGTGAGATTCTTATTTTTTGATGGCCTAGAGAAAGGAAATGTGGCATTTCCTTAATGGCATCATATCTAAAACATGGAACAAGTTGGTTTATTTTATTGCATAATGATTTTAAAAAGGATCTGCAGGATGCCTTTTCTATATTTGTATTCATGACAATTTAAGTTTATGAAATGGGAGGAGAAACATATTTTGGAGGTTTGGTTTATTCCTCATGACAGTTCCCAAGGTATATGTTGTGTACCTCTATTTTGTGGTTTGCAAATGTTGTTAAGAATGGATGTTGTATTTACTCTCTAGTATAATGCTATCTAGATAGATCATGGATATTGAATATGATGAAATAAGCAAATGCTATATACTTTCTAATGAGATTATGCTTTTACATTCATGTAAGATGATTATTAGAATGTTGTATGATGTAATATTTTGTTAACAAGCAATGTTCTATGGTTAATGATTATAATATATGATGCCTTTGTGTTTTCCAATGAATGGCTCTTTTATTATGATGGAATGGTTTACATTTTAAATCAAGTGAAATTCTTGATATGAATAAAGTAATCTTCATGTGTTATTTAGATAATACATGTATGATATTCCACTACAAATTAATTAAATTAGGAGGATGGATTGAAATGACATTTAATTCAGTATGTAATAAAAACTCCTAATAATGAAGAGGTGGAAACAGTTAAGCCAAGAAATCATACATATAATGATGGGATGTAAGGTTAGATAGGAGTTGGTCACTCCTATCATGATATTTGATACTGACCATGTCATAATTATCTCGTTTACTTCCTTCCCTGCATGGTGTTGATTCAAGCATACTTGGTTGTAACTTAACATGATAAATATGAACAAAAATAAATTTTATCTCAGGATTGTTTGATAAATTTGATTGTTACATTACTCAAAATTGGTAAATGAACTTAAAAAACACACCTGGGTTCTTCATAGATTTACATCATTATCAAGCTCAAGACGAAAAATAAACTTACGAATCACACACAGGTTCTTGGTAGACTCGAACTCATTACAAGGATAACTAGGATTTTTGATGAGCTCTGATTGGCTAATGTCATAATATTTTCATAGGGCATGTATGACCATTGTCATAGATAATTGGATGCCAAATCACTAATTGGGATTAGCAATTCACCCATGTTAAAGTGAATTGTATTCCATGTAATGAGTTAGCCTACTTACAAATCTTTGGGGATTATTTTTAAGGTCACTTATTTCAAAAGGATATATTGGTAGCTTGAAGAGATCATGGTAGCAAAGGTTATTATCTAAGGTGGCAATGGATTTGAGTGTGGTCTTTGTTGATCCTTATTCATATCCTTATTGTGCCCTTGTGCGAGTCTTATAGGTGGTATTGCAATCACCCATGACATATCCATGGTGTTCATCTCTCTACCAAATTAAACCCAAGTTTTCTCATTTTTGCTTATTCAAAATCCTCAAGCTCTCATTTTGGTATCTTCCTTTGATTGTATTATGCTCTAATGAATGGAATTAATAATGGAATACATGGTTTATTGTGATAGAAACAACACAATCTCCATGAAAATGAATATAGTCTTCCACAATAAAATCAAACACATTGGCATTCGATATTTGACATCATATCATTGAATAAAGGTTTCTCACCTCAGTATTCTATAGTTTTAAAGATTAACTTATAGATGATTTTGCTATATATATACCAAAAGAAATATTTAAAAAGATAATATCTATCATGGAAATCTAAAAACTTGATATCAAGGGGAAGACTAAATGCGTATATATTATTAATATCTAAATTTTTCCATTCTAAATTTTTTTGAGTTAAATAAAATATCTAGTTTTAGTTGTAGTTACAATCATTGTCATAGATATGTTCCAATAAAAGTTACAATAATTGAAATAAATTTAGGAAAAATTAATTAGAGAGATAGTTACTATGTTTATGATTTCTCCTAATCCTTCATTTAGGTCAAGCTAAAATTTTACATGCATATTTATGAATTTACATGTAAAGCACTCTCCCCTCACATGTTGTGGATATGCTATGTACATAAAAAGTTACAAATAAAAAATATATATATTGAGAACCAAGATTAGAAAATAGGATATTCTCTATTAATCATTATTGTAGAAGAAATTTCTAGTTTTATGTTTTCATCTTTGTAATATTTTTTTTATCTTGATAACCATTTATTTTTGAGATTCAATATCTTGCTATAATTATTGAAAACGTTATTTTTTATTTGTATGAGTGATGCAATTTAACAAGAATAACATTATTGTATGCATTTAATGCACTTTTTGTTTCACCTACAAAAAGTCTAGAACTTTTTAGTTTTTATGATTTTGCAAGGAATATTATTATTACTTTTTTATAAATTTTTAAGAAAATATAATTATTATATTTTTCATTCATTAGATCTTAAATTTTTACCATATAGTCCCCAGTATATATACTGTCTATGATTAAAAATTTAGCTTAATATGAGAACATTTGATCATATTTTTAAAGGCTTAAATGTTAAAGTTTGGTTATATTTGATAGTTGTGACATCTAGTGCTTTGGCATAATTTTTTTTTGCTCCTTTAAGTTTTGTAACATGAAGGAAGGTTGTTTCATTTTTGGGTTATATTGAGGTTTAGAAAGTGATTGTATCATATAAGTCCATATCCCTAATTCCCTCAATTTCATTGTGTAAACAAGATCATATAATTGTGTAAACAAGATCATATAAGTCCATATCCCTAATTCCTACCCCCGACTTGTCGTATGGCATCTGATATCTTGGTTGACAAAGGATCCGCATCCCTTGTTCGTATCTGCCTAGCCCATACCCATGCCAATTGCATTGTTCGAGATATTTTAGGGCAAATTTTGGGTTCGACAGATAATTGATGTTTTCGACAAAAGGTTCTTCATCTCTTTCCTTTTGTTCGCATGGTTCAGAACCATGATCAAGGCCCCCATACACAAAATTTGTTTGGTTCGGTGGGTAGCCTAAAGGGACAATTGTTCCAATGGGAAGGCGAGGTCTTCCCATGTCTTGTACTGAATCTAGTGTGGGGGTTGCCACAACATTTTGCACTATGTACTCTCCCAGGCCTGTACTAGCCATCTCAACAGTGATTGTTTATGATTGGGTAGGAGGAAACGGTAGTCCTTCCTGAGTCCATTCCATGTTTGGTTGTTCAAGAATCTTGGTTTCCGTTGCGTTGGGCACTTCCTCTGTTGATATTGCTGAGATCATGGGCAACCCCTCTTCTAGAGGCTTAACCTCCTCCATGATTTGCTTTCCCTTGTCCTTCTATTGGGCCACGATAGGTGGCATTGATGATGAAGGAGCCAATGATGATGTCTCACCTGGCTAGGATTTTGCCTTATTGGCCACCAGTGGTGCCTGCGGTATCGGACCCTGTTTAGATGGATTTAATTGAAAATCCAAATGCATTGATGGTAGGGTCGATTGAGGTATGAATTGTACCGCATTGCAATACTTGAAGGGCTCTAAGTCCATTGGGACTACATGTATTTTCCCTTCATAGGCATACTTCAAGCACTGGTGTGCGATCGAGGGGACACACTTCATGTCCCTGATCCAAGGCCGCCCTAGCAGTATGTTATAAGCCATTTCGCCTTCCAACACATGGCACAGTGTGGGTATTGAATTTTGTCCTACCTGTATAGGCAGAACAACCGTGCCGACTGTCGAGCAAATTACATCGTTAAAAGCTCGCAGTGTGTACATGGAAGCTGTGATGTGAGAGGCTGGCAGTTTTAAATGCTTTAATGCAGCAGTGGTTATAATGTTACTGGACGAGCCAGTATCTATCAGCACTCTCTTGTACGGGATCCCGTTGACCCGCATGATAACGTGCAGGGGTGGATCCGGCATGTCATTCGATATTGTTTTGACCTCATTTTCTTTGAATGTGATGACAGGCTCCGTACATTGTTTCACATGTCCCACGAAAGCATTGAAAGAATTAGCTTCGTGGGGTTGTACTTCAATGGCTTTTAAGATGTCCATAAGAGCTTCTCTATGTGGAGCTTATTGTTGAATAAGCTCGTAGATGGACAGCCTAGCTGACGTGGTCCGCAAACTTTGCGTGAGTTTGGTTCGTATCGTGACCTCAGGTCTAGGCGGAGGTAACTGCATTTGGCATTATTGAGGCTGTGATGTCGACGAAACTTCCCTCGCAGGTACCTCGGGGGCAACTGCTGGGTATTTTCTGTTCCTTGTTACAATGCTAATCATTCCCACAAATCCTTGTGCGGGAAGATCTTGTCGCACCTCATTTATTTGGAGTGGTTTTGTGCAGTGCCTCGTGGGCGAGCAAGGGGTCCTTGAATACCCCCATTTGTTGGTTGTTAGGTGCGATGGGGTTGTCCACGACCAATGTTCGATTGTCGATCAAATCCTGGACTAGTTCTTTGAATTTCCAAGCACCCATTTAGGTCATGTCCTCTGCGTCTATGAAATCTACAATACAATTCCTCCCTATACCCCCTAGGCTTAGGAACGTTAGGGTCAAAAATTTGGATTTTTGGCAGAGTAACTAGATTCGTCGCTGACAAGCGGTCAAATAAGGAGTCTCTAGACTCCGCATATGGGGTGAATTGTCGCCTAGGGTGATGCTGCTGATACTGTTCTTGTCTCCTGTTATCTCTTTTGTAAGTAGGAGGCACTGCCTGGTAGTTAGCCTTTTGAGGCTACGTTTCTTGCACAGGCGCTGGGACATTTATCGCAACTTGGTTGATTGCAGCGTGTTGTGGTTGCGTTGTCCCAGTTTTAGTGGTTTTATTCCACTATTTCTTCTTAGGCTTGGCAATTGCGCCTTCGCCTATCTTAATCTCTTCTATGACTCTGGCTTGCGCCAAAGCTTCTTCTAAGCTATCGTATTATCGCAGCAACAATAGACCAGAGATTGATTTTAAATAACTTTTCACGAAAATTTGCGTGAGGTCCGACATGGGAGGATGGTAGGGTAACTTAGAAAGCAAAGCTCTCCATCGGTTCCCGTACGCTGCCATTGTTTCCTCCTCAAATTTTTTAAGGCTAGCAAGATCACTAAGTGATGCCTTCTTCCTTGTGTTGAAGGCGAAGCGTTCAAGAAACGCATCTACTAGGCGATCTAAGCTGCTTATGCTGTGTTTGGGCAGCTGTGTGAACCAATCCGAGGCGGGGCCTGCGAATGTGGTTATGAATGTTCTAAGCAATAATGCGTCATTATCTTGAATGCCGAAGCATTGGCTTAGAAACCGTGTAACATGTTCCTGTGCATCCTCTTCACCTTTAAAAACTGCCAATTGAGGCAACTTAAAGTGTTCGGGGTAAAGAGGTGTAGGCACTGAGGGATGCACCGGATTATTGCGGAGTAGACGTAATGTGGGTTTTTGATGCCCAGCAACTTTTGTCTCCACCGACTCTAAACGCTCCAATAGCGCTTGGTATGCATCGGAAGATTTTATTTCTTCCTCTCTTGTTCGCTCTTGTTGCAAGTTATGGTAAACTGGAGGCCTATGGAGGGGTGGCCGAATGGCATCCTTCCTGCCTTGATGGGGAGTTTCGATATACTCCTCTTTTGGTTCATACTCCTCGTAAAATTCTTGAGGAGTCTCAGGGCAAAACCTATGACCCTGATCAAGTTCTTGCTGAAGGTACCCATCATTATTTCGGGGAGTTGCCTCCCTCTCGAATCTATGGGGTCTTGGAGGCAGAGCTTGACGAGGTCGTGGAGACCTGTCTTGCGCCAATGGATTACGCCTCTCATATTGTTCAGCTCTTTGGATGCGAGGGGTTGGCCCCCTCTCAGGTATTTCATAGCGTAACTCATCCGCTTTGCGTTGCATGCGTTCTTTATCCAAGCGGTATTGATACTCTATCTCTTGTCGACTTTGTTTAAGCCGCATGATTTGGGCTTGACGGGTGGTATATCTGGCGGCAGCCAGATCAATTTGTTCTACCCTATTTTGTTCAGGAGGTTCAAATTTTCCTCCTATGGGTCTACCTGGATTTTGATGCTCTAAGGTTTCAATGGGTCGCTTCCCTCTGTCGAGGTAAGTGGTATGTGCTCGAGGTTCTGGCCTCAAGGGGTGATCATGATATCCTGCTGGTGCGGAAATGCAAGGTTCCCGCATTGTTTGTTGCTCTCGAGGAATGTGATGGTTTTCCTCATACTCCCTTTCATGAGTGTAAATGGGATGGGCGGAGTTAGGTCGCCCTATGTAAGGAGCCCTACGCTCCGGATTTGGTCTCTCTGTTCTGATGATAGGTAAAGAAGGGATGCCATATCCATGTTGCCCCTCTAAATGGACAGTGTGCCTATTTAGCGCTTCATTGCGCGGTGGCCACTCATGCCTACCTTCAAGAGGTGATTCTCTATTTATGTCAAGGTCTACATGTAAGGCATCTTCCCGAAAGGGGCTGCTTTGAATAGGCATACCCCACCGAGGATTCTGAATTGGATTCTTTTATAGGTTAGACCGATAAGGCATTATAATCAAATCCTCAGGACTGAAGTGAAGGCAACTTGTGCCTACTTTTTATGTACCTCTCGGAGCTTCTGCCCTTGATTGGGCTTGACTACGGGTGTACACCATTGCGGTGCTTCTATGCTATCTAAATAAGTTTTTATCTCGTTTTATGATTTTCTCTCTTTTTTTTTTTTTTGTCTACACTAAGCAGAATTAAACACACACATTAACAAGACCGTGATTATCTATTTTAAGGATTCTTGGTGTGCCCTAGACTGGTTTAGTGCATTTTGATGTTTTGTTTTGTTTTTGTAGATTTTGTAGAACGTTTAAATGCATCATGTAGGCTCTTATAACTCCAAAAAGGTTGCCCCTTCAATATACCAACCAGGCCGATATACCAACCTCTCTATATACCCGCCCTTACGAGAGGGAGACTATAGGTACGTGAGAGCAAAAGGTACGTGGTACATAGGCGGTACGGAAGGGGGATTGTCCTGTTACTGACACCTACCATAGAAAACTTATCCTCGCGTGCATGGGAATCACCCCAGCTACGCTCGGTCTGTCTTCGTCGGGATTTACGCCTAACAACGATTGACAATCGGGAAATGGATGCAAATCAAGCCAAGGCGGTGATTAAATCCACCAATGGTCTTGATCAAGGGCTGGGGTCTTACGACCAGCTCCTTGGTTTAAAGTTGTCTCGTGATGTGTGTGGGATTCATTTTATCCAACAAAATGAAACTAGCATACATGACTTTTCCTAATGCAATGCAATATTAAATGAAAACAATTAACGAAGCAGAAACAGAAACAGAAATAGAAAAATATAACAGAGATCATGAAAATCCCTACCTCTTCTTTGCCTGCTCCTGTTGTCTCTGAATTTCTGCTCTGAAAATCCACAGACAGGAATTCGTCCCTCTGGGAGATGAATTGCAGAACAGAATTCGTCCCACCCAGAGACGAATTTGAATTCGTCTCAGGGTCAGACGAATTGCAGAAAAGGATTCGTCCCTGTCAGAGACGAATAGCAGTCTGCAACAAAAAAAAAGTGTACCTGTCAAGCACAAACACAAAACTTTGATCAGTTTCTATGATTTCAAAACCAGGGAACAGAGTCCCATCGTGATCGCCACTGAAAGCACGAGATTCTGGTCAAAGGAAACACCAAGTGCGATTGCATTCAAAATTAAGCACGCCTAAGTCCTAGAAATATGAATTACATGAAACGGAAAAGAGACATGTTGTAAGAGACGCAATCAGATAAAGAAAAATAGCCCTTTCATTAATTTCTTTCGATCTCTGTTACAATAATGCCTCCTCCCCTTTCAGGGGCTAGGAGCGCAAATAAGGTTTGATTACAATCGTTGAATGGTTCCTCCTTCCGTGTGCCCACAATTACACTGGGCGGGCTAAGATGATGTCGTCGCTGATGTTGATGGGTTCTTTGCCTCTGCTGCTTCTCCTGCAAACAAAGAAATGATCAAGACGTTAGTAGCACCTGCTGCAAATGAAAAGCATTCTCTCTCTAAAACTAACAAAATATGCATACGAATATTTGCCTGAAACCATGAAAACAGTGAATCCAAATTGCTTCAAAATCTGACAGAAGGTAAGAACAGTCACCAGAAGGCCACTGCCACTGAGGCAGCTGGCCAATTCACCTTAAACTGGAATTCATCCCTGGGCAGGATGAATTCTGACTGTAATTCGTCCCTGGGTGGGATGAATTCTTCTGAATAGGAGAAATCGACCTGCTGCTGCTCCAATGTCGGATCCCAAGACCTGCAAAACTCTTGCAAATAGGGGGGTTAGGTAATTGGGGCCATTTTGGGACGACCCAGATGGTCGGATTTTCCCAATTTGGCCTCCTCCCTCGAGAATTTGGCCTTGACACCTGCAAGTTAGCGAAACAATAAAGTAATACAAAACACCCTAAACTCTGACCAAAAGCTACAAAATTGCAATTATGGACTAATCAGACCTAGTAACACAGAATGCAATCTAAAAAAATAATCTAAAGTGCTCAAAAACTAAAATTAGAACTTGGGGGTGCGAGGGTGCCCAAGTGGGCCTCCCACCGTTGGCCCTCGATTTTGGAGCCAATCCACCAAGGATGGGCCCAAAACCTTTTAGGATTGGGGGGTCGGTGAATTTGTAGGTTCAGATGTCCATGCGTCGGATTTGAGTAAGGTTCGAGCTTCCAAAGGCCACCCAACAACCTCCCTTGCAAAAGAGATTGATGGATGTAGGAAGGTGAACAAAGGGGGATGCAAATGAGTCTTCGATTCGGTAGCACTTCGTTGCTTGAACACTCCTTCCACCTGCATGTTTTGGGTGAGAAAATTCCCACCTTTTATAGACCCAAGGGGTCTCTTTTGGGAGGGAAGCACAAAAGCCAAGTGTTGGCCATGGGTGCCATGTGGCAGTCTTGTCTTCCCATGAGGGAGGGGAGTCCTTCATTGACTTGAACTTTGATAAATGCTTCTTGTAATAGTCCTCTAATGGCCCCTCTGTCCACTTACACATGCGTGCAAGGTAGGAGCCCTTAATCGACCGATTCTGGGCTGCCACTTGGCACCATCTGCATTTTTTGCCTGTTAAGCTTAGAATTTGTCCCACCCAGGGACGGATTCAGAATTTGTCCTGGGGTGGGACGGATTCTATTTTGAATTCGTCCCTGGGTGAGACGAATATTGGGCAAAGTGTCCAAGTGTGCCAAATTGCTCCTTGACATCACAAAATTGCTATGAAAGTGGTTAAGACCACTGTTTAACCTCTGAGGGCTGCCCTGGGGGCTGTGTTTGTCAAAGCGATCAGTGTTTGCAGTCACATAATCGGATTGGTGCTGTTTTGGTGTCTACAAAATGAACTTAAAAAACACACCTGGGTTCTTCATAGATTTACATCATTATCAAGCTCAAGATGGAAAATAAACTTACGAATCACACACAGGTTCTTGGTAGACTCGAACTCATTACAATGATAACTAGGATTTTTGATGAGCTTTGATTGGCTAATGTCATAATATTTTCATAGGGCATGTATGACCATTTTCATAGATAATTGGATGCCAAATCACTAATTGGGATTAGCAATTCACCCATGTTAAAGTGAATTGTATTCCATGTAATGAGTTAGCCTACTTACAAATCTTTGGGGATTATTTTTAAGGTCACTTATTTCAAAAGGATATATTGGTAGCTTGAAGAGATCATGGTAGCAAAGGTTATTATCTAAGGTGGCAATGGATTTGAGTGTGGTCTTTTTTTATCCTTATTCATATCCTTATTGTGCCCTTGTGCGAGTCTTATAGGTGGTATTGCAATCACCCATGACATATCCATGGTGTTCATCTCTCTACCAAATTAAACCCAAGTTTTCTCATTTTTGCTTATTCAAAATCCTCAAGCTCTCATTTTGGTATCTTCCTTTGATTGTATTATGCTCTAATGAATGGAATTAATAATGGAATACATGGTTTATTGTGATAGAAACAACACAATCTCCATGAAAATGAATATAGTCTTCCACAATAAAATCAAACACATTGGCATTCGATATTTGACATCATATCATTGAATAAAGGTTTCTCACCTCAGTATTCTATAGTTTTAAAGATTAACTTATAGATGATTTTGCTATATATATACCAAAAGAAATATTTAAAAAGATAATATCTATCATGGAAATCTAAAAACTTGATATCAAGGGGAAGACTAAATGCGTATATATTATTAATATCTAAATTTTTCCATTCTAAATTTTTTTGAGTTAAATAAAATATCTAGTTTTAGTTGTAGTTACAATCATTGTCATAGATATGTTCCAATAAAAGTTACAATAATTGAAATAAATTTAGGAAAAATTAATTAGAGAGATAGTTACTATGTTTATGATTTCTCCTAATCCTTCATTTAGGTCAAGCTAAAATTTTACATGCATATTTATGAATTTACATGTAAAGCACTCTCCCCTCACATGTTGTGGATATGCTATGTACATAAAAAGTTACAAATAAAAAATATATATATTGAGAACCAAGATTAGAAAATAGGATATTCTCTATTAATCATTATTGTAGAAGAAATTTCTAGTTTTATGTTTTCATCTTTGTAATATTTTTTTTATCTTGATAACCATTTATTTTTGAGATTCAATATCTTGCTATAATTATTGAAAACGTTATTTTTTATTTGTATGAGTGATGCAATTTAACAAGAATAACATTATTGTATGCATTTAATGCACTTTTTGTTTCACCTACAAAAAGTCTAGAACTTTTTAGTTTTTATGATTTTGCAAGGAATATTATTATTACTTTTTTATAAATTTTCAAGAAAATATAATTATTATATTTTTCATTCATTAGATCTTAAATTTTTACCATATAGTCCCCAGTATATATACTGTCTATGATTAAAAATTTAGCTTAATATGAGAACATTTGATCATATTTTTAAAGGCTTAAATGTTAAAGTTTGGTTATATTTGATAGTTGTGACATCTAGTGCTTTGGCATAATTATTTTTTGCTCCTTTAAGTTTTGTAACATGAAGGAAGGTTGTTTCATTTTTGGGTTATATTGAGGTTTAGAAAGTGATTGTATCATATAAGTCCATATCCCTAATTCCCTCAATTTCATTGTGTAAACAAGATCATATAATTAATTTTAACCATCTCCCTAGTTCCTTCAATTACATTGTGTCAACAAGATTATATAATTAATTTTAACATTAAATGATTGATTGAAATATAATTATAGTGTAATACATGTATGTTTATTTCAACCTTATTTTTGATCACATATAATCAACTAAAAATATATATTGTGAAATTTTTTCAACTTTGTTATAATCTATTAAAAATATATATTTATAAATAAAAGGTTTATTTCAATATCTTGAAGATATATTTTTAAGTGAAGACTATCCTAAAGAGATGAGAAGTCACAAAAATATTTGTTATGGTTTGAATATGGTCTATACGAAAGGGCACTCAAGTAGAGAAATAAATAATTTTCTTAAAATAAATGGGAATAAAATTATATATATGATATCTCACTAAACAACACAAGATTAAATAAAATATTAAGAATGATAAAAAAATAAATTATTCATAAATTATAAGATTACAATACATTCATAAATGCTATTTTGAAATAATCTAGCTATCAAAATAATCTTAAAAATTAAGTTTAATTTTTACCTTTAAACCCAAAATCTTATCAATCACGTCGTGAATACAGTTCTTATCATATGTCGTAACGTGCTAGAAGCATATTTTTATTTAAGGTAGGAGCCAAAACCAAAGCCAAATGACGTGCCACACCCGACCACAGCCGTCAGGAATATGGGCAAACATGTAATGGTGAAATCGGCCTTATTTCAGACGTAGGAATACAAAGTCTAGTAAGGTTTCTGGCCCACGTAGTTGCCAGGCGGGTAGTAGTTACAGGTGATGAATATGCCACCATTGTTACATTGCACACGAGCGCAGCCAAGATCGGTGGATGCCCTCCACACCACTTGGGTATAATGCCCGCACACTTTACCTTGGGCGCAGGAATTAGTTGAGTAATCGTAGTATTGCTTCTCATCCACCCACATATTCACGGCGTCAGCGGGAGTAAAGTCGGCACCAGATCCCTCGAAAATGTTTTCACCATAGGGACCGCCAGAGTGTGTCAATTGGCAGTCCGTCATGCGCTCGTTCGCATAATTCTGCGCGTATGCCGCAACACTATCGTTCCACTGGAGTGGGCCGACCCCTACCTGAGATCTCGCCTCATTGTGAGGATCCAAAAATTGTTGCTGTAAGTCTTGGCCTTGGCCTTGGCCAACATACATATGCAGAAAAAACCACGTAACCAAAACAAATTTAGACATCAATGTCAGCTTGATCTTCATTCTTGGTATGGAACGAGCTAGACTATATATTTATAAAAACTCCTAAGCTCAACTCTTTCCGTGAAAATAGTTAAAGGGGCGCTACAATTTATAGAGAAGGAAAAGGTTCAATTGCGGAATGATATGGCTTGTATGACGAAGACATGCTGACAAAGCAAGTAGAAAAAGCAGGCCTGAATAGTTTTACATGGTCTTGCGCACATGAGTAATAACTTTGGACACGGCTGCCTTCGGAGACGGCTCTTATTTCCTTATGGCAACCACCAGTACCGCATGGCGGCTAGTTCTACGGGAAGCAGATTTTATTGAAACGAATTTCATTTTTATTATATAAATAATAATAAAATAATTATATATATTTAAACCTCAATCTCCACTATACTGCTTAATCTTCCCATCTTCAATTGTGTCTATTGCTTGTAGACATCAGGAATGGATAAACGATAAAGATGTGCAATTATAGTTCATTGACATAGAGACATACAAAACAAGAATCCGCATACAAAATTCAATCTTCAATTTCGCGTGGGCGGCCTGTAAAATCGCCGTATTAACGCATGCTTCTATGTCCTCTACGCATCTGCGCTAGATTCAGGACTTGTGCGTGCTATGGAGGGCACAAGCTGGTAAAGGAGACTTGCCAAACAGTATGAAACACGCACGGTCTTCAGCTTTTTATTGGTCTGATGGTCACTGTCAGTAACGGAACTTAAGTTGGACACGGCTTAGCCTTGGCTCTTATTTTCAGGTTTTATTGAAACGTATTTCAATAAAAATATAATAATTATATATATTTAAACCTCAATCTCCACTCTACTTAAAGGATATTGATTGCTTAATCTTCCTGTCAATTGCTTGTAGACATCAGGAATGGATTAGCGATAGAGATAAGTGCAATTATAGTTCGTTGACATAGAAACATACAAAAGAAGAATGCTCATACAAAATTCAATCTTTAATTTCACGTGGGGGGCCTGTAATATCGCCGTATTGACGCATGCTTCAAAAAAAATGTTTGAAAACGCCGCGAGTTTCGGACACACTAAATTTCAAAGATAATGATACACCAATTTTTTTTATAAATTTTTATTTTATATTTTCAATCTCTTAAATAAAAATGAAAGATTAAAAGAACCTTCTCTTAACTTTTTATCCAATCTAATTGGAATAGCATACTTCTTACCTTTGAAAAAAAATTAAACTAAAAAAGCTACCATCAAACACATAACTATTACCAAAAATTTATCCTTTTTAAAATTCCATTCAACTTTTCTTCGCATGTTAAACCAAAGCGAATTCTATTGAGATCATTTTTCAATCCAGTTTGCAGCTCAAAATAAATTATAAGTTCACAACATTTGTATAAAGTTCGATAATGCAACAATACGAGTAAATTTCAAGCATTAAACAGAATTAATAGATTATTTACTGCAATGGAATCTCAGAGGACATTAATTGTCAAAAATGATTATCAGGATAATATGATCAAGTATAATATAATAATTTTTAGATGATAAAGTATTAGATAATATTATTAAAAATAATCCTCATATATATATATTGGACAAATTTTTTCAAAGATTTAAAATTGAATTAAGTGAAAGTGGGGATCGAATTAAAATTACTTCTTTATTTTCTTCCAATAATTTTTTACCCTTGTCATGTTCTCTAGTTCAAAAATCAGGGGTAAAGACAATAGGTCGTGGTTGATGGTTTAGAGGGAGATATGCCCTATACTTAAGACCATGGAGTGAGAACTTTTTATGGGGATAGAAACTTGTGAAATGGTATGTGTCCTAAGGGATTTCCCAAGATAACTACAATATCATATAGGACCATATGTACATCCACTTTGAATTATGCAATTTTGAGTGGAAACCGGATTACTTATGCCTCTTATAGATTTTCAAGCTAGTTTGCTAGGAACTCCTTCCATATATCATTTTTTAATTTGTTGTAGTAGTTAATTTGGATCCATGGATTGCATCTATCCCAACAAGCTAGATCATATTCCATTCACATTATTTTTTAATTTCATCTACCATTATAAAGATATGTGTCTCCTCCCATGATTGGAAGTAGATATTGTGGTACCTTTTATGGTACTTCTTCGCATATATTTTCAAAATATCTGGGAAACCCCACACTTGTAGTACCATGGTCATCCCTAGACTTGAAGTCCATATAATATTGATGCTTCATTATTTAGTTCCTAAGACCATGGAAATTATGTTACATCATCTATTTTCCTATATGTGTATATGCTTAAAAAATTTCTTGACTACTTTGGAGTAGGGATCCAAGTATGTTTTATTCTTAATTTTTATTGTTGTTTTTGTTTGTCTTCTTGATCTAGATGACCCTAAATGTTCAATAAGTTATTGCCTACTATATGGTTCTACTTCAACTTGTGTCATGGAAGTGGTTATTAGAGGATCTACTATGATTATTTTGGCCATCATGCCACTTCTAGATGGTACACTTGTATCCATTTCTAATTTGGAGGAAATTTTATTCCAAAGCCATGGGTAAAATTCTAATTTCTATATTTTCTCTTATACTATTGAAAATAATTCATCTTTTTATGTAAATTTGATTTTGAAGGGAATTTTTATCCTTTATAGAGATCATTATTTTTTTCTTAGAGTGAATCATTCTTTAGATAGTTAGGGTGAAATTTTACATCTTGGGATTAGAAATTCACCCATGTTAAAGAGAATTGTATTCCATGTAATGAGTTAGCCTTCTTGAAAATGTTTGGGGATTATTTTTAAGGTCACTTGTTTCAAAAGGATATATTGGTAGCCTAAAGAGATCATGGAAGCAAAGGTTATTATCGAATGTGGCAATGGATTTGAGTGTGGGCTTTGTTGATCCTTATCCATATCCTTATAGTTCCCTTGTGCGAGTCTTATAGGTGGTATTGCAATCACCCGTGACATATCCATGGTGTTCATATCTCTACCAAATTAAACCCCAAGTTTTCTCATTTTTGCTTATTCAAAATCCTCAAGCTCCCATTTTGGTATCTTCCTTTGATTGTATTATGCTCTAATGAATGTAATTAATAATGGAATACATGGTTTATTGTGATAGCAACAACACAATCTCCATAAACATGAATATAGTCTTCCACAATAGAATCAAACACATTGGCATTTGATATTTAATATCATATCATTGAAGAAGGGTTTCTCACCTTTGTATTCTATAGTTTTAAAGATTAACATATAGATATTTTGCTACATATCTCCAAAAGAAATATTTGAAAAGCTAATATTTATCATGGGAATCTAAAAACTTGATATCAAGGGGGAGACTAAATACTTATATATTATTAATACCTAATTTTTTCCATTCTAAACTTTTTTGAGTTAAATAAAATATCTAGTTTTAGTTGTAGTTACAATCATTGTCATAGAAATATTCCAATAAAAGTTATGATAATTGAAAACAATTTAGGAAAAAATAAATAAAGAGATAGTTACTATTTTGATGATTTCTCCAAATCCTTCATTTAGGTCAAGCTAAAATTTTGCATATATATTTATGAATTTACATGTAAAGAACTCTTAAAATATATTGAGAACCAAGATTAGAAAATAGGATATTCTCTATTAATCATTGTTGTAAAAGGAATTTCTAGTTTTATGTTTTCATCTTTGAAATATTCTTTTTATCTTGATAACCATTTATTTTGGAGATTCAATATCTTGCTATCATTATTGAAAATGTTATTTTTTATTTGTATGAGGAGAATAATATTATTGTATGCATTTCATGTACTTGTTGGTTTACCTAAAAAAAATCTAGAACTTTTTATTTTTTATCATTTTGCAAGGAATATTATTATTACATTTTTAAAAAATTTCAAGAAAATATATTGTTAAGTATAGAAAAATACCTTCATGAGAATGGCTTTGTTAAGTATTCTTCTAGAGGAATATTAAACAAATATATTGTTGGATCAGATTTTATTATTCATATTTTATATGTAGATGATCTAATATTTATGAGAAATCCATCCTCTCCTTTGAAGGATTTTAAAGAGGCTATCATATATGATTTTGAGATGTATAACTTAGAAGAATCTAGCATTTTAAGGTTATGCATGTCAATAAAATATCTTCGTGGATATTACTTTTTCAATCCAAATATGCTACATACTTATTGAAAATATTTAATGTAGAGTTGTAAAACTTTGAGGTCTCTCATTGTTGTTGGAAGTAAGCTGATGAAAGAATATGAAAATCCTATTTGTGGTTCTTCTCTTTATAAATATCTTATGGATAGCCTCATCTATCTTACTCCACAAGATCAAACATCATGTATGTAGTAATCCTAGTTGTTAGGATCATACATCTACATTATAAGTCTCCTTGGTAAGCAATAAAAAGGGTTCTTAGATATATAAGTGATACCAAGTTTTATGAATTGCTTTATCATAATAATAATGATTTCAATGTTGTAGCATACACATATATAGTTTGTGCAAGTATCTTTGCACTTTTGATTGTGCTTTTCTACTTTGTGGAAAGCTTATTTCTTGGACTAGCAAGAAGCATACAACTATTGCTCTATCTATAGCTAAATAAAATTATATTATATCATTATCCTCTTGTACACAAGTCATTTGAATGGTAATATTATTTGAATTATTAATAATAAATATTCCTAATCCCATTAGGGTTTATTGTGATAGCAACAACACAATCTCCATGAACATGAATATAGTCTTCTACAATAGAATCAAACACATTGGTGACATCATTTCATCCATCATATCATTCAAGAAGAGTTTCTCACATTTGTATTCTATAGTTTTGAAGATTAACTTATAGATGCTTTTGCTACATCTCTCCCAAAATAAATATTTTAAAATCTAATATTTATCATAGGAATATGAAAACTTAACATCAAGGGGAAGACTCAATGCTT
Source organism: Wollemia nobilis (assembly GCA_028583015.1). NCBI lineage: Eukaryota > Viridiplantae > Streptophyta > Pinopsida > Araucariales > Araucariaceae > Wollemia > Wollemia nobilis. The sequence goes on from JAQPPZ010002581.1 coordinate 13,097,506, forward strand.
ATATATTATTGATACATAATTTGTTTCCATTCTAATTTTTTTAGTTATCTAGTTTTAGTTGTAGTTACAATCATTGTCATAGATAAGTTCCAATAAAAGTTACAATGATTGAACCCAAGTGTTGTAAGTGAGTTGGAGAGGAGAGGGCAATCCTCCAAGGGAGGTCCCAAGTTTGAATCTCCACCTTACCAAAAATCTGAATTGGGTACCCAAAATCCAATTGATAATGTTGGTACAGGTAGGGCTGGGTGAGACCCTCGGGTGACTTTGATGGTGTAGAACCCCCTGTTCATGGTCTCTTAGACCAAGGCAGCCCCATAAGGGGTTTTTCGCTTAAAAAAAAAAAGTTACAATGATTGAAATAAATTTAGGAAAAAACAATTAGAGAGATAGTTACTATTCTAATGATTTCTCCTAATCCTTCATTTAGGTCAGGCTAAAATTTTGCATGCATATTTATGAATTTGCATGTAATGCACTCTTAAAATATATTAAGAACCAAGATTAGAAAATAGGATATTCTCTATTAATCATGGTTGTCGAAGGAATTTCTAGTTTTATGTTTTCATCTTTGTAATATTTTTTTTATCTTGACAACTCTTTATTTTGGAGATTCAATATCTTGCTATCATTATTGAAAATGTATTTTTTATTTGTATCAGTGATTAAATTTAATAAGAATAACATTATTGTATGTATTTCATGCACTTGTTATTTTACCTACAAAAAATCTAAAACTTCCTATTTTGCATGGAATATTATTATTACATTTTTTTTCATTTTTCAAGAAAATATAATTATTGCATTTTTCATCCATTAGATCTTGAATTTTGACCATATAGTCTCCATCATATATACTATCTATGGTTAAAAAATTAGCTTAATATGAGAACATTTTATCATATTTTAAAGGATGAAATATTAAAGTTTGATTATATTTGATAGTTGTGACATCTAATGCTTTGGTATATTTTTTTTTGTAACATGAAGTAAGGTTGTTTCTTTTTTGGGTTGATTGAGGTCTAGGAAGTGATTGTATCATCATATAAGTCCATCTCCCTAATTTCTTCAATTTCATTGTGTCAACAAGATCATATAATATTTTTTAAAATAATAATATGATTAATTGAAATATAATTATAATGTAATACATGCATGTTTATTTCAACCTTATTTTCCATCACATACAATCAACTAAAAATATATATTATGAAATCATTTCAACCTTGTATTATTCATTGAAAACATATATTTTTATTTGAGAGGTTTATTTCAACCTTTTGATGATATCTATTCTTAAGAGAAAACTGTCCTAGAGAGATGGGAGGTCACAAAAATATTTGTTATGGTTGGAAGATGGTCTATACAAAAGGGCACTCAAGTAGAGAAATAAATAATTTTCTTAAAATAAATGGGAATAAAATTATATATGATATCTTCATTAAACAACACAAGATTAAAGAAAATATTAAGAATGGTAAGAAAAATAACACGAGTAACAACTTTGGACACGGCTGCCTTGTGATACTAATCGTCTTTGTAAACTCACGAAAATTTCTCCGGTCAAGTTGTGAAAGTCTAGCAAATGCTTCTATGTCCTATGAACATGCATCTACGCTAGATTCAGGACTTGTTCGTGCTATGGAGGGCACAAGCAGATAAATGAGACTTGCCAAACCGTATGAAACACGCACGGTGTTCAGCTTTTTATTGGTCTGATGGTCACTGTCAGTAACGGAAGTTAAGTTGGAGACGGCTTATCCTTGGCTCTTATTTTCTTATGGCAACCACCAGTACCGCATGGCGGCTACTTCTACGCAGGTTTTATTGAAACGAACAATATAATAATTATACATATTCGAACCTCAATCTCCACTCTACTGAAAGAAGGATATTTAGTGTTTAATGATATTATGTGCTTAATCTGACACAATTGCTTGTAGACATCAGGAATGGATTAGCGATAGAGATAAGTGCAATTATAGTTCGTTGGCATAGAGACATACAAAAGAAGAATCCGCATATAAAATTCAATCTTTAATTTCACGTGGGTGGCCTGTAAAATCGCCGTATTGACGCATGCTTCAAAAAATGTTTGAAAACGCCGCGAGTTTCGGACACACTAAAATTCAAAGCTAAAGCAATGACTTTCAAATTTTCTCTCAAACCACGTTTATAAGAGTGTTTTGGGATTTACAGTGACGTAAGTGATTTGTGATATACCAATTTTTTTTATATAATTTGTTTTTTTGTCATTTAAATCAGTTAAATAAAGATAAAGTCAAAAGTCAAAAAACCTTCTTTATAGAATAAAATTAAAATAATTATATTTTTTATCTTTATAAATAAATAAATAAAATTATTAATAAACATTTAACCGCAATTAATAAAAAAAAAATACACATAATTGCTTTGACAATCTTTATAGATTAAAGATTTATGAATTTATGTCTAATCATTATTGACATATTTTATATTTTATAGTTTTATGAGATTTTGATGATATTTGATGATATTGTCTTTATTGCAGAAATAAAAGCTAATTATATATAAAAATGATTATGATTTATTTGGTGATGTAGGGAGTTGGAGGAAGTGGGTTGTGTAAAACTCTTAAGTAAAGGGAGGTCCCAGGTTCAAATCTCTCCCTCACATGCATGCTGATATGTAACTCTGCCGTGTCTTAATCCCATCCACCCAATCCCAATCATAAAAAAAAAAATTATAATTTAATATGTATTACCTAATTTAGATTTATTAGATTTAGCTTACCCTTGCTATTTGATGTGTTTTCTATATATTTTCATGCTACTTATATTGAATTACCATTTCTAACAACTTAAAAAAAAAACTATATTAAGAAAGTTTAATATTACTTTATTAAAGAAAAATTATAATTGAAATAATGACATAGGTTTTTGCTTCAAACTGGAAAATGAATCCAACTTAACAATATATAATAGCAGACAGTTGTGAGTTGGTTATTTCGAGTGGATTCTTGTTGAGTTCTCTTTAAACTCTCGAGGAAGAAGAGGAAAGGGATGCTTCTTTTATGTTTTTTGGGGTATGATCGGAGAACGCGTGAAAAGAGAGTACTTTTGGGCATTTTTTGGGAAGAAAGAGGGAGCAACCAAATATCTATACGTCGCTGAGCATTTGAGTCTTCTCCAGAATACGCTTCTTCTAACATATGTTGAAGATGGTGTTGTTATTCTGAGTTGAAAGGCCTGAGTTTATTCACTAGTTTAGATGTTTTAAAACTTACTTCCTTCCCAATATTTTGCGACTCATTCAAGAGCGTGCCGTGTGTATGTGATAATTTTGGAACATCACAGTACGTCTTGAGCTTTTGTTTGCAAAGAAACCCTTGCATCAACATCAATAAGAAGCTTTGATGTTTTAGTTTACGCTGAGGTGAATGTTATTTTGCTGTGTGGTTTATCCAAGTCTTGTAGCACGGAGGTGCCACTGTGAGGTCGATGGATGTATCTGTTACTAAAGTTTAGTGTTGTGACGAAAAAGAGTTGCACTTAGCGTTAAACCTTGTTGAAACGGTTTGCATTCATTTCTTTCTGTGTTAATGCCTAGATGTTTAAGATCATCTGTGTTTAACTATTGCAAGTCCAAACCTACGTAGTTCCACTACGTTATATCTCTACAAATAATGTGTCTCTGTAAGATGATCGTTATATACTTTAAAGTTTGCATGACTGTCAACTTGATCGGAGTTCCTATGAAGACTTTCGTTATGATCATCCAAATAGAATTAATGTGTTTTAAATATATTAATGAAGTGTTCTATTGAAACATGGCTAAGTATGAAGAAAACGATGACATAAGTGATTTGAAATTTACTGTGATACACCAATTTTTTATCTATTTTTTAGCCAGTTGAAAGAAAGATGAAGTCACAGGTTAAGGGAACCTTATCTTAATTTTTTATAAAATTAAATTAAAACATTTTATTAATTAAAATAAAAAAAAACCACCACCAATAAACTTATTGTTTTTAAACATAATACACTAATTTCATTCAACTTTATATCTTCAAATGTTAAACCAAACATAATACACTAATTTCATTCAACTTTATTTCTTCAAATGTTAAACTAAAGCGAATTCCGAGATATTTTTTCAATCCATTTTGCAGCTCAAAATAAATTATAAGTACACAGCATTTGGAAAAAGTTCGACAATGCAACAAACGAGTAAATTTCAAGCATTAAACAGAATTAATATATTATTTTCCGCTATGCAATCTTAAAAGGGCATTAATTGTCAAAGATTTTCCGCCGGTGGAGATCAAACACTTAAGCACGTCGTTCATAAAATAAAATACAAAGGTTCTTTCATTTATCACGTAGGACACAAAAATTTTAACAATTATGCTCTTGATTAATAATATAAATTGACCAGAGAAAAGAATATTAAGATTTTATGTAAAAGATTTTATGCCTTTACAGTGGCTTAATTTTGGTTTTAACTCCAAGATTTATGATATTAGCCAATTCTACCTTGCAATATTTAGGTCTTAAATTCAGTTGAATATGAATGTCTAAGCTTTGTAGTTCGCTAATATTCCAACTTGAATATGGGTATGCCATAATAGTTATATTTAAAGGAAAAGTATAACATTTAAGCACGTCCACCTATAGAAAATTATAAGACCTTAGTTTTATTTTTTTTTTAAGTAAAATGAAGTATAAGGATGATATAACAGGGATTATATTTTTGGAGGATATAGGAACAAGGATTTTCTTAGGTGTGATTCAAACACTTTTTATTTGCAGCAGGTTCTTTGTTGTTTTTGTATTCGCAGGAGGAGCAGCAGAAGTCAAAGACTCATCAGCGTAAGCGGCGGCAACATTCTGGCCCGCCCATTCAAACATGGGCACGCGGAAAGAGGAACATTAAGTGATTGTAATCAAATTCTTTTAACGCTCCTAGCCCCTGAAAAGGGAGGAGGCGTCATTGTAATAGAGATCAAGAAAGTTTAATGAAAGGGTTGTGTTTTCTCCATTTGCTTGTGTCTCATTGCAATGCGTCTTTTTCATTTCATGCACTTTACATTTCTAGGACTTAAGCGTACTTGATTTTGAATGCAATCGCAATTAGTGTTTCCTTCTCCCGGAATCTCATGCTTTCAGTTGGTAGTCACACTTAGTCACCAATCAACAATCACACACCCAATTAAGGAAAACGACATGCATTCAAAGAATCATTGACAAAGACAATCACGCTCCTAGCTAGGGGCAGTAAACAAGAAACAATCAAATCAATCAAAAACTTGGCATTTCGTGAATCATGAACACAAGGTTCCCTCTGAGGATAAAAGGCCCTTCGCCTATTCATGACTGATCAATGTCTAAGTTCAAGTCACACCTCACCAAAATAGGTTAATACTTGAAATCAAATTCCTTAGAAGCAAGGATTCAATAATGCATGCCCTTTCCATGCTTGGGGCATCAAAAGTTGGTTAGGTTACCAAGAAACCCTAATCATTAGTGCTTTGGTTATCTATTTTTGCTCAGCACTACGTCACCCGTAGTGCTTCCCAAAAAGGGGCATCTGTAGACACCAAAACAACACTAATCCTATTATGTGACTGCAAACACTGATTGCTTTGACAAACATAGCCCCCAGGGCAGTCCTCAGAGGTAAAACAGTGGTCTTAACCACTTTCATAGCAATTTTGTAAGGTCAAGAAGCAATTTGGCACACCTAGACACTTTGCCCAGTAATCGTCTCACCCAAGGACGATTGCTAACTTGGAATCGTCTCACCTAGGGACGATTTCTGAAATTGTCTCCAGTAAGGACGATTTCCAAGTTTAACGGGAAAAAAGACAAATGACGCCAAGTGGCAGCCCAGAACAGTCAGTTGATGACTCCTGCCTCACACGCGTGTGTGGGTGGAAAAATAGGCCATTTGAGGACTGTCACAAGGGCAGTTATGAAAGCCCAAGTCAATGGAGGACTCCCCTCCCTCATGGGAAGACAAGACTACCACATGGCGCCTATGACCAACACATGGCATTTGTGCTTCCCTCCCAAAAGAGACCCCATGGGTCTATAAAAGGTGGGACTTTTCTCACCCAAAACAGATAGGTTGAAGGATATTTCAAGCAACGAAGTGCTACCGAGTTGAAGACTCACTTGCATCCCCTTTGGTTCACTTTCTCACATCCACCAATCTCTTTTGCAAGGGAGGTTGTTGGGTGGCTTTTGGAAGCTTGAACCTGACCCAAATCCAACACATGGACACCTGAACCAACCAATTTTCTGACCCCCCAATCCTAAGAGGTTTTGGGACCATCCCTAGTGGATTGGCGCCAAAATCAAGTGCCAACGGTGGGAGGCCCACTTGGGCACCCCTCACACTCCTCAAGTTCCATTCTTTTCAGCATTCTAGATTATTTGTTTAAATTGCATGTTGTGTCATTCTGTTTGGTGAACTCATAGCTGCAATTTCATAACTTTTGATCATATTCTAGTATGTTTTGTGTCGCTTTGTTGTTTCACTGACTTGCAGGATGCGATATCAAATTCCTGAGGATAAAGGCCAAATTGTGAGAATCCGACCATATGGGTCATCCCAAAATGGCCCCAATTGCATAACCCCTCTGTCTGTAGGTGTTTTGGAAGTCTCAGGAGTCGACATTGGAGCAGATCACTTCGGCCATTTCAACACAGTAGAAATCGTCTCACCCGGGGACGATTAGCAGTCAGAAATCGTCCTGCCCAGGGATGATTTCCAGGTGAAGGCAGATTGGCCGGTTGTTTTAGTGGCAATGGCCTTCTGGTAATATCTTCTGTCTTCTGTCAGGTTTTCTGGCCATTTGGACTCACTGACAAATGTTTACATGCATCTTTTGATGATTTTAGAGAACAAACACTTTTTATTTGCAGCAAGTGCTACTGACATCTTTGTTGTTTCTGTGTTCGCAAGAGGAGCAACAGAAGTCAAAGCCTCATCAGCGTAAGCGGCGACAACATTTTGGCCCACCCATTCAAACGTGAGCACGCGAAAAGAGGAACATTAAGTGATTGTAATCAAATTCTTTTAACGCTCCTAGCCCCTGAAAAGGGAGGAGGCGTCATTGTAACAGAGATCAAGAAAGTTTAATGAAAGGGTCTGTGTTTTCTCCATTTGCTTGTGTCTCATTGCAATGCGTCTTTTTCATTTCATGCACTTTACATTTCTAGGACTTAAGCGTACTTGATTTTGAATGCAATCACAATTAGTGTTTCCTTCGCCCGGAATCTCGTGCTTTCAGTTACATCATCTCTTTCCTTATATATGTGTATGCTTAAACATTCCCTTGACTAATTTGGAGTAGGGATCCAAGTATACTTTTTTTTCATACTTTTTGTTCTTCTTATTCTTCTTTACCTTCTTGATATAGATGACCCTGATTTTTCAATAGGTTCTTGGGTACTAGGTATCCCTACTTCAACTTGTGTCATGAAAGTGGTCATTGGAGGGTTTACTATGGTTATTTTAGTCATTATACCACTTCTATATGCTAGACTATGTTAGCTTTTGATGTTAAAATTTTTAATTAAATGCAACCACAAGATCTAGAATTAGCATGTTTCATCAAATATATGATAGTGGTAATATTCTAAACATATAAAACTCAAGGATAACTTTTGCAAAAACTCAGAAAACTACCATTAACAAATGCTCACAAAAATACTGAAAATGCTCTTGAATAAAAATCTCCTAATGCATGCTATGATAAATGTACTTTATAATCCATATTATAATTCTTAGTCATAAATAGATAATAGTATGTGACTCTTCACTTTTCTACTCTAAGGACACATGTGCATTCTACATAATGGGCACTTGTGCACATTCACACCTAACTGCATTACATAAAATATAACTCACACTCTAATCTAAGACACTCCTAATCTAAATATATACCCAATATGGTACATTAGCATGTAGCAAATAATGTAATATATTCTAGCATCCGCCTATATTATATTATTTGGGATAAACTTATCTTGATCTATATAGATAATATCTGAATGTTTGAAATGTGTTTCGTCCTAGAGATTTTGTAAATATATCTACCAACTATTCTTCTATAGGTATATACTTCAAACTGATATGACGATTCTGAAAATTAGCTCTAATGAAATGACATTGTACTTCAACATGCTTATTTTATTCATGTACAATTGGATTTTTGATCAGGTTGAGTACTCCTTTATTATCACAATGTATTAGAATTGGAGTTCGTTTGATTCCCATGTCAAATAGTATATATTGTAACCATAAAGCTTCACAAGTTGTATCTCTTGTTGCATAATATTCTGCTTAAGTAGATGATTGTGCTATTGTATGTTGTTTCTCACTATGCCAAGATATTGGTCCTGACCCAATATTAAAAAATATACCCTAAAGTAGATTTTCTATCATCAATAGAACCAACATAATTAGAATATTAATAACCCTTTAAAAAAAAACTTTAATATTATTCCTATAAGTTAGTACATAATCAGTAGTCTTCTTGATATATTGTAGTATTCTTTTTGTAGCTTTCCAATGAATCTTTCTTGGCTCTTGCATGAATCGTGAAAGATAATTTACAACAAAAATTAGATCAGGTCGAGTATTTGTAAAATACAAGAGACTTCCAATTAATTGGTGGTACCTTGTAGCTAAAACTAAAGGCTTCTATCATTTTTGGATAATTGAAGCCCTTGTTCCATAGGTGTATATTTAGGCTTGCAATCCTTCATTTTATTTTTCAAGTAGAGTGTGTGCATATTTTGATTGTATAATTATAATATTGTCTTCATTTTTATGAATTTCCAGACCAAGATAATAATTCATTAGTCCTAAATATATCATTTCAAATGCCTTCTCAGTATATTTTTTTATCTCACTTATTATTTTTCTAAAGCTTCTAGTAATAACTATATCATCAATATTCACTATAAGAATTAATATATTATTTCCAATTTTCTTTGTGTATAAACTTGGATCAGATGTACTTCATTTTAAACTATGTTGTAAAAAATGATTATTAATTTTTATATTCCATGCTCTAGGGGCTTGTTTCAGACCATATAATAATTTTTTTGATTTGTAAACCTTATTTTCTTGATATTTAATAAGAATTCATTTTGCTTGTAATATGTAGATCTCCTCTTCTAAGTCACCATTAATAAAATCACTTTTTACATCCATTTGATAAAATTGCCAACCTTGATGACCTACTAAAGCACATACTATTCTAATAGTAGTCATTCTAGTTGTTGGGGAAAATGTTTCTTCATAGTTAATTTCCCCCTCTGTTTAAGTATATCCTTTGGCTAATAACCAAGCTTTGTCCTTTTAAAGTGTCCTATTTTACTTTGTACTTAATCTTCTAAACCTATTTGCAACCCACTACTTTATTTTCTGGAGGTAATTCTACTAGATTCCATATTTCATTCTTTTGTAGTAATGAATATTCAAATTCCATAGCTCCCTTCCAATGTGAATGATTTAGATCTTGAAGTGTTTATGTTGGCTCTACTTTAGAGCTTAGTAATTGTCCATGTGAGCTCAAATTTATTTTTTAGTTTTAATATTAATTTTTTCATAAGAAAAAAACATCTCTACTTATATATACCTTCTTTTTACTTGGATATATTATTCTATATCCTACAAATTCATCATCATAGCTAAAAAATATATCAGCCATTATTTTTCATTTAATTTTGTCCTTTTCTATTTTGGAATATGCATATAAGCTTTGCATCCAAAGTTCTTAACTTTTCAATATTTGGTTTTCTTTCTGACCATGCCTCTTCCAGTGTAACATGATTGAGTATTCTTGTAGGTAATATATTTTGCAAATATATTGTTGTTTTGACTACTTCTACCCAATATTGATGATCAAGATGAGTTTATTTTATCATACATTTTACCATTTCTATTATAGACATATTTATTCTTTATATAATTCCATCTTTTTATGGTGAATATACTATAGTGATTTATATTTTAATTCCATTTTATTCTAGAAATAGATCAAATTATTTTGATATAAATTCACCTCCTCTATTTGAATGAATAATTTTGATAGTCTTTCCTGATTCATTTTCTACTTGAAGTTTGAATTGTTTAAAATGACTAAATAATTTTGATTTGTACTGTATGAAGTATACCCACATTTTTCTAGTATGATCATCAATACATAGTTGAAAATACTTGTGTCCTAAAATACTAGTAACATTCATTAGACCACATAAATCTATATATTAATTATAATGGTTGTTGAGACCTATTCTAACGAATTTCAAAAGGAATTCTAAGTTGTTTTCCTACTAGACATTTTGGATAGATAGTTGATTTCCAAGATAGGTTGGTATCCTTTCAACCATTTTATATTTGACCATTTCATTTATAGATGATGCACGAGTATGTCCCAAATGTTTATGCCATAGATCTGATATCTTAGATTAAAAATCCAAATGTGTAGTAGTATCTAAAATAAATAGATTACCTTTATTGGAACTTGAAGCTATCATTTTCCCTAGTCTGATGAGAATTCTACTATCATGTCTTGATCCATGAATTGAGAAACTAAAATAAGGTTGGTAGTCAATCCGATAACATATAACACATTTTTAATTATTCCTTTTTCATTTACTAGATTAACCATAACATTTCATATTCCTCTTACTTTATAAGTTTTACTATTTTCTAAAGGTAAGTTTGTGTTCAAAGTATAATATTGTGTGATAGATTATATTCATGTTTAATAAGTAACCTTGTTTGATAGATTACTAGATAATTTATGTTATGAGGTAGCCTTGTTAGGTTACAGACAAAGAAGTCATAATCTTGTTTGTTTGATTAAAAGGGTAAATTTTTAGGGACTCTAGCAAAATCATATGATTAATTTCGATAATGGATTACAAGAATTATAATAAGATATGGTGGAAATTGTCTAAGTGTGAATGTGAATGTGTAAGGTTATATATGGGATCTAATATTGAAGAGAGTATAGGACCCCACTATGTGATATAAAACTTTAGACAAATTTCATACCATATTAGGCTATAAAGAAATCTAGGGTGAAAAATGAATGTGGGTTTCATTCTCAAGGGAATTATGGGTTCCCTCTCGATCAACGATGAAATTACTCCTTAATATGTAACCAATGATCTTTCATAAACATGTAGATATAATAATTTGTGAGATTCTTATTTTTTGATGGCCTAGAGAAAGGAAATGTGGCATTTCCTTAATGGCATCATATCTAAAACATGGAACAAGTTGGTTTATTTTATTGCATAATGATTTTAAAAAGGATCTGCAGGATGCCTTTTCTATATTTGTATTCATGACAATTTAAGTTTATGAAATGGGAGGAGAAACATATTTTGGAGGTTTGGTTTATTCCTCATGACGGTTCCCAAGGTATATGTTGTGTACTTCTATTTTTTGGTTTGCAAATGTTGTTAAGCATGGATGTTGTATTTACTCTCTAGTATAATGCTATCTAGATAGATCATGGATATTGAATATGATGAAATAAGCAAATGCTATATACTTTCTAATAATATGATGCTCTTACATTCATGTAAGATGATTATTAGAAGGTTGTATGATGTAATATTTTGTTAACAAGCAATGTTCTATGATTAATGAATATAATATACGATGCCTTTGTGTTTTCCAATAAATGGCTCTTTTATTATGATGGAATGGTTTACATTTTAAATCAAGTGAAATTCTTGATATGAATAAAGTAATCTTCATGTGTTGTTTAGATAATACATGTATGATATTCCACTACAAATTAATTAAATTAGGAGGATGGATTGAAATGACATTTAATTTAGTATGTAATAAAAACTCCTAATAATGAAGAGGTGGAAACAGTTAAGCCAAGAAATCATACATATAATGATGGGATGTAAGGTTAGATAGGAGTTGGTCACTCCTATCATGATATTTGATACTGACCATGTCATAATTATCTCGTTTACTTCCTTCCCTGCATGGTGTTGATTCAAGCATACTTGGTTGTAACTTAACATGATAATTATGAACAAAAATAAATTTTATCTTAGGATTGTTTGATAAATTTGATTGTTACATTACTCAAAATTGGTAAATGTGAAAGCACGAGATTCCGGTCAAAGGAAACACCAAGTGCAATTGCATTCAAAGTTAAGCACGCCTAAGTCCTAGAAATATGAATTACATGAAACGGAAAAGAGACATGTTGTAAGAGACGCAATCGGATAAAGAAAAACAGCCCTTTCATTAATTTCTTTCGATCTCTGTTACAATAATGCCTCCTCCCTTTTCAGGGGCTAGGAGCGCAAATAGGGTTTGATTACAATCGCTGAATGGTTCCTCCTTCCGCGTGCCCACGATTGCATTGGGCAGGCTAAGATGATGCCGCCGCTGATGTTGATGGGTTCTTCGCCTCTGCTGCTTCTCCCGCGAACAAAGAAATGATCAAGACGTTAGTAGCACCTGCTGCAAATGAAAAGCATTCTCTCTCTAAAACTAACAAAATATGCATACGAATATTTGCCCGAAACCATGAAAATAGTGAATCCAAATTGCTTCAAAATCTGACAGAAGGTAAGAAAAGTCACCAGAAGGCCACTGCCACTGAGGCAACTGGCCAATCCACCTTAAACTGGAATTCGTCCCTGGGCAGGACGAATTCTGACTGTAATTCGTCCCTGGGTGGGACGAATTCTTCCGAGTAGGAGAAATCGACCTGTTGCTGCTCCAATGTCGGATCTCGGGACCTGCAAAACTCCTGCAAACAGGGGGGTTAGGTAATTGGGGCCATTTTGGGACGACCCAGATGGTCGGATTTTCCCAATTTGGCCTCCTCCCTCGGGAATTTGACCTTGACACCTGCAAGTTAGCGAAACGACAAAGCAATACAAAACACCCTAAACTCTGACCAAAAGCTACAAAATTGCAATTATGGACTAATCAGACCTAGTAACACAGAATGCAATCTAAAAAATAATCTAAAGTGCTCAAAAACTAAAATTAGAACTTGGGGGTGCGGGGGTGCCCAAGTGGGCCTCCCACCGTTGGCCCTCGATTTTGGAGCCAATCCACCAAGGATGGGCCCAAAACCTTTTAGGATTGGGGGGTCGGCGAATTGGTAGGTTCGGATGTCCATGCGTCGGATTTGAGTAAGGTTCGAGCTTCCAAAGGCCACCCAACAACCTCCCTTGCAAAAGAGATTGATGGATGTAGGAAGGTGAACAAAGGGGGATGCAAATGAGTCTTCGATTCGGCAAGCACTTCGTTGCTTGAACACTCCTTCCACCTGCATGTTTTGGGTGAGAAAATTCCCACCTTTTATAGACCCAAGGGGTCTCTTTTGGGAGGGAAGCACAAAAGCCAAGTGTTGGCCATGGGCGCCATGTGGCGCTCTTGTCTTCCCATGAGGGAGGGGAGTCCTTCATTGACTTGAACTTTGATAAATGCTTCTTGTAACAGTCCTCTAACGGCCCCTCTGTCCACTTACACATGCGTGCAAGGTAGGAGCCCTTAACTGACTATTCTGGGCTGCCACTTGGCACCATTTGCCTTTTTGCCCGTTAAGCTTAGAATTCGTCCCACCCAGGGACGGATTCAGAATTCGTCCTGGGGTGGGACGGATTCTATTTTGAATTCGTCCCCGGGTGAGACGAATACTGGGCAAAGTGTCCAAGTGTGCCAAATTGCTCCTTGACCTCACAAAATTGCTATGAAAGTGGTTAAGACCACTGTTTAACCTCTGAGGGCTGCCCTGGGGGCTGTGTTTGTCAAAGCGATCAGTGTTTGCAGTCACATAATCGGATTGGTGCTGTTTTGGTGTCTACAGATGCCCCTTTTTGGGAAGCGCTGCGGGTGACGCAGTGCTGAGCAAAAATAGATAACCAAAGCACTAATGATTAGGGTTTCTTGGTAACCTAACCAACTTTTGATGCCCCAAGTATGGAAAGGGCATGCATTCTTGAATCCTTGCTTCTGACGAGCTAAGGAATTTGATTTCAAGTATTAACCTGTTTTGGTGAGGTGTGACTTGAACTTAGACATTGATCAGTCATGAACAAGTGAAGGGCATTTTTATCCTCAGGGGGAACCTTGTGTTCATGATTCACGAAATGCCAAGTGTTTGATTGATTTGATTGTTGCTTGTTTATTGCCCCAAGCGAGAGCGTGATTGTCTTTGTCAATGATTCTTTGAATGCATGTCGTTTTCCTTAATTGGGTGTGTGATTGTTGGTTGGTGACTAAGTGTGACTACCCCCTCAAGCGACGAATCGATGAGGGAATGACCTTCGTGAGAGAAGCGACGAGTCGCTTGACCCAAGATGACTTGTGCAAGGTTTGCCTTTAGAGGGTTTACCGTTAAGCGTGTGCAATTTTTCCAACATATGGACCTATTTTTGGTGGGTGTTAACCCTTTTGGTGATGTCATAATGAGGTGAAATCGTCGAAAACCTATTTCCCGTGGAGCGGTCCGGCTATGATAGCCTTCTTGGGGAACTAGGAGAGCGATAATTTGGACCTCGACATCGATTTTCTTTGCCTAGAGGTTAAGTGCATGAGCACTTATGCCCGGCAATGTTTTTGTTGTGTTTTTGTTGAATTTTGTATTGTTTTTGTTGTTTTTGTGACACCATTTGGTGATTGAATTGTCGGCAATCCGTCCTCCCGTGGAGCGGTCCGGCTATGGTAGCCTTCTTCGGGAGTAGGATAGTGACAATGCAAACCCCGACATCAATTTTGCTATGCCAAGAGGTTAAGTGCAAGAGCACTTGTGTCTGGCAATGTTTATTGCTTGTTTTGTGTTGCCTTTTTTTGTTGTTTTGTTGTTTTTTGTGACATCATTTTGGGATTAAATTTTCAAAATCTGTCTTCCCCTGGAGCGGTCCGGCTATGGTAGCCTTCTTAGGGAGTAGGATATTGATAATTTGTGACCCCGATGTCGATTTTGTATGCCCATGTTGTCAGTTGCATTTGCAATCCTTTCAGGCAGTTTTATTGTCTGTTTTTAGTGCATTTTTAGTCATTTTTCTTGATTTTTTTTTTGTGCTGGCCTGAATTCGTCCCTGGGTGGGACGAATTCCAGCTGGAGAATTCGTCCCTGGGTGGGACGAGCGCTAATCAGAGCGCTCGTCCCAGTCAAGGACGAATTCCAGTGCAAAAGGCCTATTTAAGGGCCAAAACTTGATTTTGGGCTCATTTGTGTCATTTTTTTCTTGCGATTTTGGAGCTCTGGGAGGAGGAGGTAATTCTGCGAAGCGAAGCGCTACTGGAATTCTCTCTGCCATCATGAGTGCACAAACTGGTTCGAGCGGCGGAGCCGAGGCGAGTCCTGTAAGTGACCCTAGGGTTTATTTTGCTTTAACTGAATGCATTGTTTTTGTGTTGCGCTTTTCAAAATTTTAAGATTTTTTTTTTGTGATGTTTTTTGTTTAACAACTAAGGTTAGAAACCCTAGAATTGAAAATTTTATCTTTTTCATTTTTTTATTTATTATTATTTTTTTTTGTTTGCTTGCAGGTTGTTAGGAGCCGGTACCGTGTACCCGCTGCCTTTACTGAGGCGCGGTTGGCCTTGACTGATGGTGACTGGGAATGGCTTGATGCCCTTGGGCTCAAGCAGGTGGCTCGACTGGAGCCTGTGGTTTCGGATCAGGCCTATCTGACGGCCCTGATCAAGCTTTGGGATCCGTGGACCAATACTTTCCATCTCCCGACAGGGGAGATGATCGTGACTCTTGAGGACGTCTATCGGTTGCTTCGGATTCCGATAGATGGTCTGCCTATTAGGACATCTCCGTTCGATCGACGGATCGCTATACTCACGAGATGTTTTGGGCATGGGGGGAGCCGGGTGTAGCAGACCCGGTGGAGACAGCTCGAGGCGGATTGCCGAGGTCGGCGAGATTTTGGTTGGGTCGGTGGAAGGAGAGGGGGTGGGTGGTAGTAGGCATGATGCGGGGGCTAGCAGTAGCCGCCCTGCAGGGTCCCGTAGGACCCACACCACGGGGGGTAGTTCCCGTCGCACCGATCCTGCGTGATCATGGTGGCCGACGCCTTAGGTTGGGTTTTGGATATGATTGCGGGGTCTGAGGACCTATTTTTGTAGCCTGCGGGCATCTTTTTTGATGATATATATATATATACCGGTTTTATTTTTGGATTTGTACATGTGATGATGTGATTGATTTTTGTTATGCATGTTTATTTATTTTGATGAATGCGGATGAATTGAATTGTTTTAGATGTCTATGTGATATGCAAATTGAAATGGATGAATGATATTTTTATTTATCTGGTTTTTTCTTTGCTGTTTTTGTATTTTCTGATGGTATCATAAGGATGATAAGTAGCGCAGATGGTTTTGGGATGAGTGTAAGATTTTCTGAGATTCAGACAGTTTTAACTCACTATCCATGACTGTACTTTATCTTACAAGACTTTTGAACAAGGTATGAATCGAACTTGTTTTTGACCGAGCTATTTCACATCCCTGTGTGTGCAATTGAGTTCATTTAGTGGTATTTGTTAGGATACCGCCGATGCAGATGGGCTTTCAACCGAACTCGTACTGAGGATCACCTAATTAGCTCCACGAATTCCTTTGTTGTATGTACTAAGATTAATCTGCGTTGTAATCCAGGATGCCATAAGCTAGCTCATCCACATGCAAACATTGATCTGTACACAAGTTAATGTGACAGATATATCGTCATGCGGGAGGTTTACTTCTGTTACCGAGTTGGTATTGAAGCTTGCCTTATGACCTACAGAATGCTGAGAGTTCCAGGGATTCAAGGTCAACTCCCTTCTTTTTTTTCAATTGTATTGGGATACTTGCTCTTTTGTAGTGATAAGATCACTGTTTATTTTGATTGATTTTTCTTTTGAGCAAGGGATTGGGGATATGGAGTGATGAAAATCACTAGTTGTTTGTGCCTTTTGATGTTTGCACTATAGTTTGTCAAATTTTTGAGTTTTGACATTTTGCAAATTTTTTGTGTTTTGCAACTATTGAGAACTTTAGGGATTCTTAGGGAATTGGGTAGGGAGGAAGCTTGTCCTTTTGCCAACTCTCAGCATTCTAGGGGTCATTCGCACAGGGGGATGAGCAAGATAACCGTTTCGCTTGTGGTGACCTAGATTATTTTGCAGGTTTCATCTTTCGTTCACACAATTTTGGGAATTTTAGTGTTTTGATTTGTGTTGGGATGTTACGTAACAAGGTGTATTTCAAGTATGACTCTACCTTTATAAAATCCGTTCGACTTGGTACACTACATGGCTAAAGAGGAAAATGATGACTGAATTACTGAAACTCCTAGTACATTCCCAGACCACTGACTGTAGTGTGGTAAGATTTATGCATGGTGTTTTTGTTGATTTTGATGAATTCGAGTATGCCTAGAATTGAGATGCAAATCTTTGTTGATTTTGTTGATTTTTGTTGTTTTGTTTTTGTTGAATTTATTGATTTGTTTGACCAAGAGATTGCGATAATCCTTGGAGCTTTTTGGGTTGACCAAGAGATTGCGATAATCCTTGGAGCTTTTTGGATTGACCAAGAGATTGCGATAATCCTTGGAGCTTTTTGGGTTGACCAAGAGATTGCGATAATCCTTGGAGCTTTTTGGGTTGACCAAGAGATTGCGATAATCCTTGGAGCTTTTTGGGTTGACCAAGAGATTGCGATAATCCTTGGAGCTTTTTGGGTTGACCAAGAGATTGCGATAATCCTTGGAGCTTTTTGGGTTGACCAAGAGATTGCGATAATCCTTGGAGCTTTTTGGGTTGACCAAGAGATTGCGATAATCCTTGGAGCTTTTTGTTTGTTTGTTTTTGTTGAAATTTTTTTTTTTTTTTTTTTGGTACATGGCTGTCTTAGATATGAAATGGTCGTAAATGACTGATATTCAAGGGTTCTGTTTCCTTGATACCGTCAAGAGAAGCTAGCCTGTACGTTCCTGGTCCTATTTTGCTATCAATGACATACGGACCTAACCAATTTGCCGCGAATTTGTCCCTCATATGGGACGGCAAATTAGAGTTTTGTTGGTTTTCCTTCAGAACCAGATCACCAACCCGAAAGTCTCTTAGGTGAACTTTCATGTTGTAAGCTCTCTTAAGCCGCTCTTGATAGATACGTAAGTGCTCGAGAGCATTAACGCGTCTTTCATCAAGCAACGTAAGCTGGTCTAACCGGGCCTGCCGTGCAGTGTCATCATCGATGAATTCCTGCATTGATATGCGGAGGGAAGGAATTTCCAACTCGAGAGGCATTACTGCCTCTGAGCCATACACTAGTGAAAACGGAGTTGCCCCAGTGGGCGTCCGAATGCTAGTGCGATAGGCCCAAAGGGCAAGTGGGATTTGTATGTGCCAATCCTTATGACTGTCTGCGACGGTCTTTTTAAGGATGGCGACTAGCGTTTTGTTTGACGCCTCCGCTTGCCCATTTGCTTGCGGATAATAGGGTGTTGAAAAGCTGTGCTGAATTTTGTACTTTGTGGTTAAAGCACGCACGTCTTTGTTCTTGAATGATGGCCCATTATCCGAGATTATTTTGGATGGAATACCAAAACGACATATGATGTAATGCAAAATGAACTCCGCAATGCGGGGTCCGTCCTGTCGTAGAGGTTAACGGAATTGCTTCCACCCATTTGGTAAAATATTCCGTGGCCGTTATGATAAACGTGTGACGGCTCTGACGATGCAGGGGAGATCTTTCCGATTAGATCGAGGCCCCACTATGAAAATGGCCAAGCAGACTGGACTGTCTGTAGGGCCTGGGAAGGTGCGTGCATCAGATTGGCATGATGTTGACATTTCACACACCTCTTGACATACGCGCAGCAATCTCGCTCTAAAGATGGCCAATAATAGCCCATGCGAAGAATGCGCTTTGCAATGGCCATACCACTAAAGTGGCCGCCACATGTACCGTCATGCGCTTGGGTGACTGCCCAAGTGGACTCTTGTTGGTCCAAGCAACGAAGAAGAATTCCGTCGTAGTTGCGACGATACAAAATGTCTCCTATCAAGACATATTTTGCCGCTTTTTGTTTGAATGTTCGTTTTGCGGCTTGCGTCAATCCAAAGGGTAGATTACCTAACTTGAGGTAATCTCTTATGGGTAAATACCAGTCTTGTTGATCGGATACCTCGACAGTTTGAACAGCCAATCCCTTTTGGAGTTCTTCCCTAACAAATGCTGATTGGGATAGAACTTGTAAAAATAGCGTTGTGTTGCTATTAATGGGAGTGGGGGAGAACAAAGACCCCAGCTTGGCGTGTTTCAAATAGTCTCGGATTCGAAAGAACTTATCCGAAGATGGTTCGATCTTGGATCATGTGGATTCCCGGCGTCAAGTCTGAGCTTGCGCGCTCCATCGCGGGTTGCGATAAGGTTTTGACCTGAATGGTTGTTATATCACCGGAAAGGTCTTGCGGGATTAGTGACCCCAAGGAGGCCATTGTGTCCGCAAAACGATTCGATGATCGAGGGAGTGCCTCGATGTCATACCACTCAAATTTTGCCAGGAATTTATCCACGAGGGCTTTATAGGCCTTCATAACTGGGCATTTGCATTGATATACCCCTTTGACTTGATTGACGATTAACAGCGAATCGCCAAAGATGTTCAATCTTTTGATGTTCATGGCGATTGTTGTCTGAAGACCTAGGAGCAAGGCTTCATATTCCGCATTGTTGTTGGTGCACTGGAAGTTTAATTTAAATGACAGGGGCATTGGAGCGCCCTGCGGTGTGAAGAATACAATTCCTGCGCCACCACCTTGCTCGCATTTAGAACCATCGAAAAATAAGGTTATGTCGGCCTGAGACTCAGGCTCTTCAGAATCCGGCGATTCCGAGACATGGAAGACCTCATCATCGGGTAGTTCTATGACCGGAGGCTGATCGTCTTCAAGAGGAGCCTCTCGCTAGTTGATCGGCTATGACTTGTCCTTTTATAGATTTTTGTCCAATAAACTCAATGTCAAATTCCGTCAACAACATGATCCATTTCGCCGTGCGGCTACTATGATAAGTACGACTCATCATGTATCGCAATGGATTCTCCTTAGACACAACATACGTCGTGTTGCTCAGCATGTAGTGGCGTAGCCTTTTGGTGGCAAACACCACTGCCAAGCAGAGTTTCTCAACGTATGCATAGTTAAGTTCATAACTGACCGGGGTGCGGCTAAGATAGTAAGTAGCCTCGTTCTTTGTGAAGTTCATTCTTCCGGGCTAGCATTGCGCCCAGTGCCACCTCGAAGGCTGAGATGTATAAGTAGAACGGCACACCTGGTCTAGGCGGTGCCAATACTGGCGGCGAAGCCAAGTATTGTTTGATTTCGTCAAAGGCTGACTGGCACTCGTCATCCCAATGAAATGTGACCCCTTTGTGCAATAATTTGTTCATTGGTCGGCATTTGTCAGATAATTGCGCTATGAAGCGTTTAATCGATGCGACCTTTCCTTGCAGACTTCTGAGCTGCTTGATAGTGGTTGGGGGAGCCATTTCAAGGATTGCCTTGACTTTGTTTGGGTCCACTTCGATGCCTCTTTTGGAGACTATAAAACCCAAGAGTTTTCCAGATGTGACGCCGAACACGCACTTCTTGGGATTCAGTCTGACCTTATGCTCTATGAGGCGATCGAGGATCTTGCTTAAGTCACCGAGATGATCTGAGCGCAATTTAGACTTGGCTAACAAATCATCCATGTAATCTTCCAAAGTTTTGTGCATGTAATCGTGGAAGATATACGTCATAGCACGTTGGTATGTAGCGCCAGCGTTTTTAAGGCCAAAAGGCATGACCTTATAACAAAATGTCCCCCAAGGCGTTGTGAATGCCGTTTTGAGTTGGTCTTCAGGATTGATACGAATTTGATTGTATCCTGAGAAACCGTCCATTAGGGAGAGCATTTCGTGACCTGTTGTAGCGTCTACCAATGCGTCGATGCTTGGCAAGGGGAAATCATCCTTAGGACTCGCTTTGTTTAGGTCTCGAAAGTCGGTGCATATGCGAATCCTCCCATCGGGCTTCTTGACGGGAACCATGTTGGACAACCATGGCGGATAATCCATGCAGATGACAAATTGTGCATCCAACAGCTTTTGTAATTCGTCTTTGACCATCAAGGCCACTGTTGGGTGCATCTTTCTTAGTTTTTGCTTTACTGGCTTGATTTTCGGATCAAGCGTTAAATTGTGCATGACTAGCTGCGGGTCTAGTCCTGGCATATCTTTGTATGACCATGCAAAAACCTCCTTCTTTTCTTTAAGAAGGGCAATGTAATCGGCTTGCTCTTCGGGGGAAAGGCTTACCCCCAGCTTGAGAATCCGTGGATTCATTGGATCTGTGCCGATGTCTACGTCAGTCGTCTCTTCGACTGACATGTGAGATCCGTCCTCCAACTGATGTGGAGTTGGGATTAAATGGATATCATCAGCTGAGTTAAGATCTGCGTTGGGGACCTCGGGTCCCTCTTCAGCTTGAAAAATATCTTGAGTTGTCCTTGGGGTAAAATGAAGCATTTCACCGAAAGGCCGGTACTCTGATGGTGACAATGGTGAGTTGACGCGATCCCAGTCAATGGCATCCGTGTTTAGATGTAATGACCGTGATGGATCGGTCGGATTGCGGATGGGTGTGGTCAAATCAATGGAGATCATGTGGATGGAATGAATTTGGTCTCCGGAACCACGGGTGTGACGACTTGATTCTTTCAGATGTTCCCTATACTCTGGATCTGGCTCTACGGGAACAGGCACGAATGGATCCTCTCTAGGTGCAAATTCGTCTCTATGTGCGGAAAGGAAGGCGGGGTCTTCCCTTGGTACTGTTGTCCTGATGGGATCTTGAGGTGGACGATGCTCAACTTGAATTTGGAGCCATAGGCCTAGCACTTGGTCCCACCTCGTTGGGTCTAAGTGCCATTCATGTCCCAATCGTATACCCATTTGTCCCATTAGATCTTCATGGGTTAGAGCGCGGTGATGTCGTCGCGCATGTCTGAGATAGTCCATCTCAGTCTCGTCTTCTGAATCGCTTTCATAGATCCAAAATTGCTCATCCTCTTCAGCATCTGTTGCTTCCGACATTGAGGATTCTTCTTGTTCCAGTGAATTAATCTGATCCCATTGCGGTTGTTCCACTCTTAGTGGAGGGACCTGATTCTTTTGAGACTGTGTTATTTCGTCTGGAACCTCTAAGGGGAACAGTTTCAGAAAAATATCTGGAAGCCGTTGTTGTTCTTTTCGAGGACTGCTCTCTGAACTTTCACCTCTCTCTAGCAAAGGAGAGGGATTATTGTTGTTACCAGGGGTGTTTGTAGACCATGGGAGATAATCCCCCAATGTGTATTCTGTGTTTGGATTGGCGTACGGGTCTTGTGCCAATCCCCCCCTGTTGCCTATTTCTAGGCCTTGCATGTTTTCAACCAAGATGTCTAATGGCAGGGGATGGTTGAACCCTACCCCCGACTTGTCGTATGGCATCTGATATCTTGGTTGACAAAGGATCCGCATCCCTTGCTCGTATCTGCCTAGCCCATACCCATGCCAATTGCATTGTTCGAGATATTTTAGGGCAAATTCTGGGTTCGACAGATAATTGATGTTTTCGACAAAAGGTTCTTCATCTCTTTCCTTTTGTTCGCATGGTTCAGAACCATGATCAAGGCCCCCATACACAAAATTCGTTTGGTTCGGTGGGTAGCCTAAAGGGACGATTGTTCCAATGGGAAGGCGAGGTCTTCCCATGTCTTGTACTGACTCCAGTGTGGGGGTTGCCACAACATTTTGCACTATGTACTCTCCCAGGCCTGTACTGGCCATCTCAACAGTGATTGTTGATGATTGGGTAGGAGGAAACGGTAGTCCTTCCTGAGTCCATTCCATGTTTGGTTGTTCAAGAATCTTGGTTTCCGTTGCGTTGGGCACTTCCTCTGTTGATATTGCTGAGATCGTGGGCAACCCCTCTTCTAGAGGCTTAACCTCCTCCATGATTTGCTTTCCCTTGTCCTTCTGTTGGGCCACGATAGGTGGCGTTGATGATGAAGGAGCCAATGATGACGTCTCACCTGGCTGGGATTTTGCCTTATTGGCCACCGCTGGTGCTCGCGGTATCGGCCCTGTTTAGATGGATTTAATTGAAAATCCAAATGCGTTGATGGTAGGGTCGATTGAGGTATGAATTGTACCGCATTGCAATACTTGAAGGGCTCTAAGTCCATTGGGACTACATGTATTTGCCCTTCATAGGCATACTTCAAGCACTCGTGTGCGATCGAGGGGACACACTTCATGTCCCTGATCCAAGGCCGCCCTAGCAGTATGTTATAAGCCATTTCGCCTTCCAACACATGGCACAATGTGGGTATTGACTTTTGTCCTACCTGTATAGGCAAAACAACCGTGCCGATCGTCGAGCAAATTGCATCGTTAAAAGCTCGCAGTGTGTACGTGGAAGCTGTGATGTGAGAGGCTGGCAGTTTTAAATGCTTTAACGCAGCAGTGGTTATAATGTTACTGGACGAGCCAGTATCTATCAGCACTCTCTTGTACGGGATCCCGTTGACCCGCGTGATAACGTGCAGGGGTGGATCCGGCATGTCATTCGATATTGTTTTGACCTCATTTTCTTTGAATGTGATGACAAGCTCCGTACATTGTTTCACATGTCCCACGAAAGCGTTGAAAGAATTAGCTTCGTGGGGTTGTACTTCAATGGCTTTTAAGATGTCCATAAGAGCTTCTCTATGTGGAGCTGATTGTTGAATAAGCTCGTAGATGGACAACCTAGCTGACGTGGTCCGCAAACTCTGCGTGAGTTTGGTTCGTATCGTGACCTCAGGTCTAGGCGGAGGTAATCGCATTGGGCGTTGTTGAGACTACGATGTTGACGGAACTTCCCTCGCAGGTACCTCGGGGGCAACCGCTTGGGTATTTTCTCGTTCCTTGTTACAATGCTAATCATTCCCACAAATCCTTGTGCGGGAAGATCTTGTCGCACCTCGTTTATTTGGAGCGGTTTTGTCTGTGCCTCGTGGGCAAGCAAGGGGTCCTTGAATACCCCCATTTGTTGGTTGTTAGGTGCGATGGGGTTGTCCACGACCAATGTTCGATTGTCGATCAAATCCCGGACTAGTTCTTTGAATTTCCAACACCCATTTAGGTCATGTCCTCTGCGTCTATGAAATCTGCAATACAATTCCTCCCTATACCCCCTAGGCTTAGGAACGTTAGGGTCAAAAATTTGGATTTCTGGCAGAGTAACTAGATTCGCCGCTGACAAGCGGTCAAATAAGGAGTCCCTAGACTCCGCATACGGGGTGAATTGTCGCCTAGGGCGACGCTGTTGATACTGTTCTTGTCTCCTGTTATCTCTTTCGTAAGTAGGAGGCACTGCCTGGTAGTTAGCCTTTTGAGGCTACGTTTCTTGCACAGGCGCTGGGACATTTATCGCAACTTGGTTGATTGCAGCGTGTTGTGGTTGCGTTGTCCCAGTTTTAGTGGTTTTATTCCACTCTTTCTTCTTAGGCTTGGCAATTGCGCCTTCGCCTATCTTAATCTCTTCTATGACTCTGGCTTGCGCCAAAGCTTCTTCTAAGCTGTCGTATTGTCGCAGCAACAATAGACCAGAGATTGATTTTAAACAACTTTTCACGAACATTTGCGTGAGGTCCGACATGGGAGGATGGTAGGGTAACTTAGAAAGCAAAGCTCTCCATCGGTTCCCGTACGCTGCCATTGTTTCCTCCTCAAATTGTTTAAGGCTAGCAAGATCACTAAGTGATGCCTTCTTCCTTGTGTTGAAGGCGAAGCGTTCAAGAAACGCATCTACTAGCTGATCTAAGCTGCTTATGCTGTGTTTGGGCAGCTGTGTGAACCAATCCGAGGCGGGGCCTGCGAATGTGGTTATGAATGTTCTAAGCAATAATGCGTCATTATCTTGAATGCCGAAGCATTGGCTTAGAAACCGTGTAACATGTTCCTGTGCATCCTCTTCACCTTTAAAAACTGCCAATTGAGGCAACTTGAAGTGTTCGGGGTAAAGAGGTGTAGGCACTGAGGGATGCACCGGATTATTGCGGAGTAGACGTAATGTGGGTTTTTGATGCCCAGCAGATTTTGTCTCCACCGACTCTAAACGCTCCAATAGCGCTTGGTATGCATCGGAAGATTTTATTTCTTCCTCTCTTGTTCGCTCTTGTTGCAAGTTACGGTAAACCGGAGGCCTATGGAGGGGTGGCCGAATGGCATCCTTCCTGCCTTGATGGGGAGTTTCGATATACTCCTCTTTTGGTTCATACTCCTCGTAAAATTCTTGAGGAGTCTCAGGGCGAAACCTATGACCCTGATCAAGTTCTTGCTGAAGGTACCCATCATTGTTTCGGGGAGTTGCCTCCCTCTCGAATCTATGGGGTCTTGGAGGCAGAGCTTGACGAGGTCGTGGAGACCTGTCTTGCGCCAACGGATTACGCCTCTCATACTGTTCAGCTCTTTGGATGCGAGGGGTTGGCCCCCTCTCAGGTATTTCATAGCGTAACTCATCCGCTTCGCGTTGCATGCGTTCTTTATCCAAGCGGTATTGATACTCTATCTCTTGTCGACTTTGTTTAAGCCGCATGATTTGGGCTTGACGGGTGGTATATCCGGCGGCAAACGGATCAATTTGTTCTACCCTATTTTGTTCGGAAGGTTCAAATGTTCCTCCTATGGGTCTACCTCGATTTTGATGCTCTAAGGTTTCAATGGGTCGCTTCCCTCTGTCGAGGTAAGCGGTATGTGCTCGAGGTTCTGGCCTCAAGGGGTGATCATGATATCCTGCTGGTGCGGAAATGCAAGGTTCCCGCATTGTTTGTTGCTCTCGAGGAATGTGATGGTTTTCCTCATACTCCCTTTCATGAGTGTAAATGGGATGGGCGGAGTTAGGTCGCCCTATGTAAGGAGCCCTGCGCTCCGGATTTGGTCTCTCTGTTCTGATGATAGGTAAAGAAGGGACGCCATATCCATGTTGCCCCTCTAAATGGACAGTGTGCCTGTTTAGCGCTTCATTGCGCGGTGGCCACTCATGCCTACCTTCAAGAGGTGATTCTCTATTTATGTCAAGGTCTACATGTAAGGCATCTTCCCGAAAGGGGCTGCTTTGAATAGGCATACCCCACCGAGGATTCTGAATTGGATTCTTTTGTAGGTTAGACCGATAAGGCGGTATAACCAAATCCTCAGGACTGAAGTGAAGGCAACTTGTGCCTGCTTTTTGTGTACCTCTCGGAGCTTCCGCCCTTGATTGGGCTTGACTACGGGTGTACACCATTGCGGTGCTTCTATGCTATCTAAATAAGTTTTTATCTCGTTTTTATGATTTTCTCTCTTTTTTTTTTTTGTCTACACTAAGCAGAATTAAACACACACATTCACAAGACCGTGATTATCTCTTTTAAGGATTCTTGGTGTGCCCTAGACTGGTTTAGTGCATTTTGATGTTTTGTTTTGTTTTTGTAGATTTTGTAGAACGTTTAAATGCATCATGTAGGCTCTTATAACTCCAAAAAGGTCGCCCCTTCAATATACCAACCGGGCCGATATACCAACCTCTCTATATACCCGCCCTTACGAGAGGGAGACTATAGGTACGTGAGAGCAGAAGGTACGTGGTACATAGGCGGTACGGAAGGGGGATTGTCCTGTTAATGACACCTACCATAGAAAACTTATCCTCGCGCGCATGGGAATCACCCCAGCTACGCTCGATCTGTCTTCGTCAGGATTTACGCCTAACAACAGTTGACAATCGGGAAATGGATGCAAATCAAGCCAAGGCGGTGATTAAATCCACCAATGGTCTTGATCAAGGGCTGGGGTCTTACGACCAGCTCCTTGGTTTAAAGTTGTTTCGTGATGTGTGTGGGATTCGTTTTATCCAACAAAATGAAACTAGCATACATGACTTTTCCTAATGCAATGCAAGATTAAATGAAAACAATTAACGAAACAGAAACAGAAACAGAAACAGAAAAATATAACAGAGATCATGAAAATCCCTACCTCTTCTCTGCTGCTCCTGTTGTCTCTGAATTTCTGCTCTGAAAATCCACAGACAGGAATTCGTCCCTCTGGGAGACGAATTGCAGAATAGAATTCGTCCCACCCAGAGACGAATTTGAATTCGTCTCAGGGTCAGACGAATTGCAGAAAAGGATTCGTCCCTGTCAGAGACGAATAGCAGTCTGCAACAAAAAAAAGATGTACCTGTCAAGCACAAACACAAAAATTTAATCAGTTTCTGTGATTTCAAAAACCAGGGAACAGAGTCCCACCGTGATCGCCACTGAAAGCACGAGATTCCGGTCAAAGGAAACACCAAGTGCAATTGCATTCAAAGTTAAGCACGCCTAAGTCCTAGAAATATGAATTACATGAAACGAAAAAGAGACATGTTGTAAGAGACGCAATCAGATAAAGAAAAATAGCCCTTTCATTAATTTCTTTCGATCTATGTTACAATAATGCCTCCTCCCTTTTCAGGGGCTAGGAGCGCAAATAGGGTTTGATTACAATCGTTGAATGGTTCCTCCTTCCGCGTGCCCACGATTGCACCGGGCGGGCTAAGATGATGCCGTCGCTGATGTTGATGGGTTCTTCGCCTCTGCTGCTTCTCCTGTGAACAAAGAAATGATCAAGACGTTAGTAGCACTTGCTGCAAATGAAAAGCATTCTCTCTCTAAAACTAACAAAATATGCATACGAATATTTGCCTGAAACCGTGAAAACAGTGAATCCAAATTGCTTCAAAATCTGACAGAAGGTAAGAAAAGTCACCAGAAGGCCACTGCCACTGAGGCAGCTGGCCAATCCACCTTAAACTGGAATTCGTCCCTGGGCAGGATGAATTCTGACTGTAATTCGTCCCTGGGTGGGACGAATTCTTCTGAATAGGAGAAATCGACCTGTCGTTGCTCCAATGTCGGATCCCGGGACCTGCAAAACTCCTGCAAATAGGGGGGTTAGGTAATTGGGGCCATTTTGGGACGACCCAGATGGTCGGATTTTCCCAATTTGGCCTCCTCCCTCGGGAATTTGGCCTTGACACCTGCAAGTTAGCGAAACGACAAAGCAATACAAAACACCCTAAACTCTGACCAAAAGCTACAAAATTGCAATTATGGACTAATCAGACCTAGTAACACAGAATGCAATCTAAAAAATAATCTAAAGTGCTCAAAAACTAAAATTAGAACTTGGGGGGTGCGGGGGTGCCCAAGTGGGCCTCCCACCGTTGGCCCTCGATTTTGGAGCCAATCCACCAAGGATGGGCCCAAAACCTTTTAGGATTGGGGGGTCGGCGAATTGGTAGGTTCAGATGTCCATGCGTCGGATTTGAGTAAGGTTCGAGCTTCCAAAGGCCACCCAACAACCTCCCTTGCAAAAGAGATTGATGGATGTAGGAAGGTGAACAAAGGGGGATGCAAATGAGTCTTCGATTCGGAAGCACTTCGTTGCTTGAACACTCCTTCCACCTGCATGTTTTGGGTGAGAAAAGTCCCACCTTTTATAGACCCAAGGGGTCTCTTTTGGGAGGGAAGCACAAAAGCCAAGTGTTGGCCATGGGCGCCATGTGGCGGTCTTGTCTTCCCATGAGGGAGGGGAGTCCTTCATTGACTTGAACTTTGATAAATGCTTCTTGTAACAGTCCTCTAACGGCCCCTCTCTCCACTTACACATGCGTGCAAGGTAGGAGCCCTTAACTGACTGTTCTGGGCTGCCACTTGGCACCATCTGCCTTTTTTGCCCGTTAAGCTTAGAATTCGTCCCACCCAGGGACGGATTCAAAATTCGTCCTGGGGTGGGACGGATTCTATTTTGAATTCGTCCCTGGGTGAGACGAATATTGGGCAAAGTGTCCAAGTGTGCCAAATTGCTCCTTGACCTCACAAAATTGCTATGAAAGTGGTTAAGACCACTGTTTAACCTCTGAGGGCTGCCCTGGGGGCTGTGTTTGTCAAAGCGATCAGTGTTTGCAATCACATAATCGGATTGGTGCTGTTTTGGTGTCTACAAAATGAACTTAAAAAACACACCTGGGTTCTTCATAGATTTACATCATTATCAAGCTCAAGATGGAAAATAAACTTACGAATCACACACAGGTTCTTGGTAGACTCGAACTCATTACAATGATAACTAGGATTTTTGATGAGCTTTGATTGGCTAATGTCATAATATTTTCATAGGGCATGTATGACCATTTTCATAGATAATTGGATGCCAAATCACTAATTGGGATTAGCAATTCACCCATGTTAAAGTGAATTGTATTCCATGTAATGAGTTAGCCTACTTACAAATCTTTGGGGATTATTTTTAAGGTCACTTATTTCAAAAGGATATATTGGTAGCTTGAAGAGATCATGGTAGCAAAGGTTATTATCTAAGGTGGCAATGGATTTGAGTGTGGTCTTTTTTTATCCTTATTCATATCCTTATTGTGCCCTTGTGCGAGTCTTATAGGTGGTATTGCAATCACCCATGACATATCCATGGTGTTCATCTCTCTACCAAATTAAACCCAAGTTTTCTCATTTTTGCTTATTCAAAATCCTCAAGCTCTCATTTTGGTATCTTCCTTTGATTGTATTATGCTCTAATGAATGGAATTAATAATGGAATACATGGTTTATTGTGATAGAAACAACACAATCTCCATGAAAATGAATATAGTCTTCCACAATAAAATCAAACACATTGGCATTCGATATTTGACATCATATCATTGAATAAAGGTTTCTCACCTCAGTATTCTATAGTTTTAAAGATTAACTTATAGATGATTTTGCTATATATATACCAAAAGAAATATTTAAAAAGATAATATCTATCATGGAAATCTAAAAACTTGATATCAAGGGGAAGACTAAATGCGTATATATTATTAATATCTAAATTTTTCCATTCTAAATTTTTTTGAGTTAAATAAAATATCTAGTTTTAGTTGTAGTTACAATCATTGTCATAGATATGTTCCAATAAAAGTTACAATAATTGAAATAAATTTAGGAAAAATTAATTAGAGAGATAGTTACTATGTTTATGATTTCTCCTAATCCTTCATTTAGGTCAAGCTAAAATTTTACATGCATATTTATGAATTTACATGTAAAGCACTCTCCCCTCACATGTTGTGGATATGCTATGTACATAAAAAGTTACAAATAAAAAATATATATATTGAGAACCAAGATTAGAAAATAGGATATTCTCTATTAATCATTATTGTAGAAGAAATTTCTAGTTTTATGTTTTCATCTTTGTAATATTTTTTTTATCTTGATAACCATTTATTTTTGAGATTCAATATCTTGCTATAATTATTGAAAACGTTATTTTTTATTTGTATGAGTGATGCAATTTAACAAGAATAACATTATTGTATGCATTTAATGCACTTTTTGTTTCACCTACAAAAAGTCCAGAACTTTTTAGTTTTTATGATTTTGCAAGGAATATTATTATTACTTTTTTATAAATTTTCAAGAAAATATAATTATTATATTTTTCATTCATTAGATCTTAAATTTTTACCATATAGTCCCCAGTATATATACTGTCTATGATTAAAAATTTAGCTTAATATGAGAACATTTGATCATATTTTTAAAGGCTTAAATGTTAAAGTTTGGTTATATTTGATAGTTGTGACATCTAGTGCTTTGGCATAATTTTTTTTTGCTCCTTTAAGTTTTGTAACATGAAGGAAGGTTGTTTCATTTTTGGGTTATATTGAGGTTTAGAAAGTGATTGTATCATATAAGTCCATATCCCTAATTCCCTCAATTTCATTGTGTAAACAAGATCATATAATTAATTTTAACCATCTCCCTAGTTCCTTCAATTACATTGTGTCAACAAGATTATATAATTAATTTTAACATTAAATGATTGATTGAAATATAATTATAGTGTAATACATGTATGTTTATTTCAACCTTATTTTTGATCACATATAATCAACTAAAAATATATATTGTGAAATTTTTTCAACTTTGTTATAATCTATTAAAAATATATATTTATAAATAAAAGGTTTATTTCAATATCTTGAAGATATATTTTTAAGTGAAGACTATCCTAAAGAGATGAGAAGTCACAAAAATATTTGTTATGGTTTGAATATGGTCTATACGAAAGGGCACTCAAGTAGAGAAATAAATAATTTTCTTAAAATAAATGGGAATAAAATTATATATATGATATCTCACTAAACAACACAAGATTAAATAAAATATTAAGAATGATAAAAAAATAAATTATTCATAAATTATAAGATTACAATACATTCATAAATGCTATTTTGAAATAATCTAGCTATCAAAATAATCTTAAAAATTAAGTTTAATTTTTACCTTTAAACCCAAAATCTTATCAATCACGTCGTGAATACAGTTCTTATCATATGTCGTAACGTGCTAGAAGCATATTTTTATTTAAGGTAGGAGCCAAAACCAAAGCCAAATGACGTGCCACACCCGACCACAGCCGTCAGGAATATGGGCAAACATGTAATGGTGAAATCGGCCTTATTTCAGACGTAGGAATACAAAGTCTAGTAAGGTTTCTGGCCCACGTAGTTGCCAGGCGGGTAGTAGTTACAGGTGATGAATATGCCACCATTGTTACATTGCACACGAGCGCAGCCAAGATCGGTGGATGCCCTCCACACCACTTGGGTATAATGCCCGCACACTTTACCTTGGGCGCAGGAATTAGTTGAGTAATCGTAGTATTGCTTCTCATCCACCCACATATTCACGGCGTCAGCGGGAGTAAAGTCGGCACCAGATCCCTCGAAAATGTTTTCACCATAGGGACCGCCAGAGTGTGTCAATTGGCAGTCCGTCATGCGTTCGTTCGCATAATTCTGCGCGTATGCCGCAACACTATCGTTCCACTGGAGTGGGCCGACCCCTACCTGAGATCTCGCCTCATTGTGAGGATCCAAAAATTGTTGCTGTAAGTCTTGGCCTTGGCCTTGGCCAACATACATATGCAGAAAAAACCACGTAACCAAAACAAATTTAGACATCAATGTCAGCTTGATCTTCATTCTTGGTATGGAACGAGCTAGACTATATATTTATAAAAACTCCTAAGCTCAACTCTTTCCGTGAAAATAGTTAAAGGGGCGCTACAATTTATAGAGAAGGAAAAGGTTCAATTGCGGAATGATATGGCTTGTATGACGAAGACATGCTGACAAAGCAAGTAGAAAAAGCAGGCCTGAATAGTTTTACATGGTCTTGCGCACATGAGTAATAACTTTGGACACGGCTGCCTTCGGAGACGGCTCTTATTTCCTTATGGCAACCACCAGTACCGCATGGCGGCTAGTTCTACGGGAAGCAGATTTTATTGAAACGAATTTCATTTTTATTATATAAATAATAATAAAATAATTATATATATTTAAACCTCAATCTCCACTATACTGCTTAATCTTCCCATCTTCAATTGTGTCTATTGCTTGTAGACATCAGGAATGGATAAACGATAAAGATGTGCAATTATAGTTCATTGACATAGAGACATACAAAACAAGAATCCGCATACAAAATTCAATCTTCAATTTCGCGTGGGCGGCCTGTAAAATCGCCGTATTAACGCATGCTTCTATGTCCTCTACGCATCTGCGCTAGATTCAGGACTTGTGCGTGCTATGGAGGGCACAAGCTGGTAAAGGAGACTTGCCAAACAGTATGAAACACGCACGGTCTTCAGCTTTTTATTGGTCTGATGGTCACTGTCAGTAACGGAACTTAAGTTGGACACGGCTTAGCCTTGGCTCTTATTTTCAGGTTTTATTGAAACGTATTTCAATAAAAATATAATAATTATATATATTTAAACCTCAATCTCCACTCTACTTAAAGGATATTGATTGCTTAATCTTCCTGTCAATTGCTTGTAGACATCAGGAATGGATTAGCGATAGAGATAAGTGCAATTATAGTTCGTTGACATAGAAACATACAAAAGAAGAATGCTCATACAAAATTCAATCTTTAATTTCACTTGGGGGGCCTGTAATATCGCCGTACTGACGCATGCTTCAAAAAAAATGTTTGAAAACGCCGCGAGTTTCGGACACACTAAATTTCAAAGATAATGATACACCAATTTTTTTTATAAATTTTTATTTTATATTTTCAATCTCTTAAATAAAAATGAAAGATTAAAAGAACCTTCTCTTAACTTTTTATCCAATCTAATTGGAATAGCATACTTCTTACCTTTGAAAAAAAATTAAACTAAAAAAGCTACCATCAAACACATAACTATTACCAAAAATTTATCCTTTTTAAAATTCCATTCAACTTTTCTTCGCATGTTAAACCAAAGCGAATTCTATTGAGATCATTTTTCAATCCAGTTTGCAGCTCAAAATAAATTATAAGTTCACAACATTTGTATAAAGTTCGATAATGCAACAATACGAGTAAATTTCAAGCATTAAACAGAATTAATAGATTATTTACTGCAATGGAATCTCAGAGGACATTAATTGTCAAAAATGATTATCAGGATAATATGATCAAGTATAATATAATAATTTTTAGATGATAAAGTATTAGATAATATTATTAAAAATAATCCTCATATATATATATTGGACAAATTTTTTCAAAGATTTAAAATTGAATTAAGTGAAAGTGGGGATCGAATTAAAATTACTTCTTTATTTTCTTCCAATAATTTTTTACCCTTGTCATGTTCTCTAGTTCAAAAATCAGGGGTAAAGACAATAGGTCGTGGTTGATGGTTTAGAGGGAGATATGCCCTATACTTAAGACCATGGAGTGAGAACTTTTTATGGGGATAGAAACTTGTGAAATGGTATGTGTCCTAAGGGATTTCCCAAGATAACTACAATATCATATAGGACCATATGTACATCCACTTTGAATTATGCAATTTTGAGTGGAAACCGGATTACTTATGCCTCTTATAGATTTTCAAGCTAGTTTGCTAGGAACTCCTTCCATATATCATTTTTTAATTTGTTGTAGTAGTTAATTTGGATCCATGGATTGCATCTATCCCAACAAGCTAGATCATATTCCATTCACATTATTTTTTAATTTCATCTACCATTATAAAGATATGTGTCTCCTCCCATGATTGGAAGTAGATATTGTGGTACCTTTTATGGTACTTCTTCGCATATATTTTCAAAATATCTGGGAAACCCCACACTTGTAGTACCATGGTCATCCCTAGACTTGAAGTCCATATAATATTGATGCTTCATTATTTAGTTCCTAAGACCATGGAAATTATGTTACATCATCTATTTTCCTATATGTGTATATGCTTAAAAAATTTCTTGACTACTTTGGAGTAGGGATCCAAGTATGTTTTATTCTTAATTTTTATTGTTGTTTTTGTTTGTCTTCTTGATCTAGATGACCCTAAATGTTCAATAAGTTATTGCCTACTATATGGTTCTACTTCAACTTGTGTCATGGAAGTGGTTATTAGAGGATCTACTATGATTATTTTGGCCATCATGCCACTTCTAGATGGTACACTTGTATCCATTTCTAATTTGGAGGAAATTTTATTCCAAAGCCATGGGTAAAATTCTAATTTCTATATTTTCTCTTATACTATTGAAAATAATTCATCTTTTTATGTAAATTTGATTTTGAAGGGAATTTTTATCCTTTATAGAGATCATTATTTTTTTCTTAGAGTGAATCATTCTTTAGATAGTTAGGGTGAAATTTTACATCTTGGGATTAGAAATTCACCCATGTTAAAGAGAATTGTATTCCATGTAATGAGTTAGCCTTCTTGAAAATGTTTGGGGATTATTTTTAAGGTCACTTGTTTCAAAAGGATATATTGGTAGCCTAAAGAGATCATGGAAGCAAAGGTTATTATCGAATGTGGCAATGGATTTGAGTGTGGGCTTTGTTGATCCTTATCCATATCCTTATAGTTCCCTTGTGCGAGTCTTATAGGTGGTATTGCAATCACCCGTGACATATCCATGGTGTTCATATCTCTACCAAATTAAACCCCAAGTTTTCTCATTTTTGCTTATTCAAAATCCTCAAGCTCCCATTTTGGTATCTTCCTTTGATTGTATTATGCTCTAATGAATGTAATTAATAATGGAATACATGGTTTATTGTGATAGCAACAACACAATCTCCATAAACATGAATATAGTCTTCCACAATAGAATCAAACACATTGGCATTTGATATTTAATATCATATCATTGAAGAAGGGTTTCTCACCTTTGTATTCTATAGTTTTAAAGATTAACATATAGATATTTTGCTACATATCTCCAAAAGAAATATTTGAAAAGCTAATATTTATCATGGGAATCTAAAAACTTGATATCAAGGGGGAGACTAAATACTTATATATTATTAATACCTAATTTTTTCCATTCTAAACTTTTTTGAGTTAAATAAAATATCTAGTTTTAGTTGTAGTTACAATCATTGTCATAGAAATATTCCAATAAAAGTTATGATAATTGAAAACAATTTAGGAAAAAATAAATAAAGAGATAGTTACTATTTTGATGATTTCTCCAAATCCTTCATTTAGGTCAAGCTAAAATTTTGCATATATATTTATGAATTTACATGTAAAGAACTCTTAAAATATATTGAGAACCAAGATTAGAAAATAGGATATTCTCTATTAATCATTGTTGTAAAAGGAATTTCTAGTTTTATGTTTTCATCTTTGAAATATTCTTTTTATCTTGATAACCATTTATTTTGGAGATTCAATATCTTGCTATCATTATTGAAAATGTTATTTTTTATTTGTATGAGGAGAATAATATTATTGTATGCATTTCATGTACTTGTTGGTTTACCTAAAAAAAATCTAGAACTTTTTATTTTTTATCATTTTGCAAGGAATATTATTATTACATTTTTAAAAAATTTCAAGAAAATATATTGTTAAGTATAGAAAAATACCTTCATGAGAATGGCTTTGTTAAGTATTCTTCTAGAGGAATATTAAACAAATATATTGTTGGATCAGATTTTATTATTCATATTTTATATGTAGATGATCTAATATTTATGAGAAATCCATCCTCTCCTTTGAAGGATTTTAAAGAGGCTATCATATATGATTTTGAGATGTATAACTTAGAAGAATCTAGCATTTTAAGGTTATGCATGTCAATAAAATATCTTCGTGGATATTACTTTTTCAATCCAAATATGCTACATACTTATTGAAAATATTTAATGTAGAGTTGTAAAACTTTGAGGTCTCTCATTGTTGTTGGAAGTAAGCTGATGAAAGAATATGAAAATCCTATTTGTGGTTCTTCTCTTTATAAATATCTTATGGATAGCCTCATCTATCTTACTCCACAAGATCAAACATCATGTATGTAGTAATCCTAGTTGTTAGGATCATACATCTACATTATAAGTCTCCTTGGTAAGAAATAAAAAGGGTTCTTAGATATATAAGTGATACCAAGTTTTATGAATTGCTTTATCATAATAATAATGATTTCAATGTTGTAGCATACACATATATAGTTTGTGCAAGTATCTTTGCACTTTTGATTGTGCTTTTCTACTTTGTGGAAAGCTTATTTCTTGGACTAGCAAGAAGCATACAACTATTGCTCTATCTATAGCTAAATAAAATTATATTATATCATTATCCTCTTGTACACAAGTCATTTGAATGGTAATATTATTTGAATTATTAATAATAAATATTCCTAGTCCCATTAGGGTTTATTGTGATAGCAACAACACAATCTCCATGAACATGAATATAGTCTTCTACAATAGAATCAAACACATTGGTGACATCATTTCATCCATCATATCATTCAAGAAGAGTTTCTCACATTTGTATTCTATAGTTTTGAAGATTAACTTATAGATGCTTTTGCTACATCTCTCCCAAAATAAATATTTTAAAATCTAATATTTATCATAGGAATATGAAAACTTAACATCAAGGGGAAGACTCAATGCTTATATATTATTGATACATAATTTGTTTCCATTCTAATTTTTTTAGTTATCTAGTTTTAGTTGTAGTTACAATCATTGTCATAGATAAGTTCCAATAAAAGTTACAATGATTGAACCCAAGTGTTGTAAGTGAGTTGGAGAGGAGAGGGCAATCCTCCAAGGGAGGTCCCAAGTTTGAATCTCCACCTTACCAAAAATCTGAATTGGGTACCCAAAATCCAATTGATAATGTTGGTACAGGTAGGGTCGGGTGAGACCCTCGGGTGACTTTGATGGTGTAGAACCCCCTGTTCATGGTCTCTTAGACCAAGGCAGCCCCATAAGGGGTTTTTCGCTTAAAAAAAAAAAGTTACAATGATTGAAATAAATTTAGGAAAAAACAATTAGAGAGATAGTTACTATTCTGATGATTTCTCCTAATCCTTCATTTAGGTCAGGCTAAAATTTTGCATGCATATTTATGAATTTGCATGTAATGCACTCTTAAAATATATTAAGAACCAAGATTAGAAAATAGGATATTCTCTATTAATCATGGTTGTCGAAGGAATTTCTAGTTTTATGTTTTCATCTTTGTAATATTTTTTTTATCTTGACAACTCTTTATTTTGGAGATTCAATATCTTGCTATCATTATTGAAAATGTATTTTTTATTTGTATCAGTGATTAAATTTAATAAGAATAACATTATTGTATGTATTTCATGCACTTGTTATTTTACCTACAAAAAATCTAAAACTTCCTATTTTGCATGGAATATTATTATTACATTTTTTTTCATTTTTCAAGAAAATATAATTATTGCATTTTTCATCCATTAGATCTTGAATTTTGACCATATAGTCTCCATCATATATACTATCTATGGTTAAAAAATTAGCTTAATATGAGAACATTTTATCATATTTTAAAGGATGAAATATTAAAGTTTGATTATATTTGATAGTTGTGACATCTAATGCTTTGGTATATTTTTTTTTGTAACATGAAGTAAGGTTGTTTCTTTTTTGGGTTGATTGAGGTCTAGGAAGTGATTGTATCATCATATAAGTCCATCTCCCTAATTTCTTCAATTTCATTGTGTCAACAAGATCATATAATATTTTTTAAAATAATAATATGATTAATTGAAATATAATTATAATGTAATACATGCATGTTTATTTCAACCTTATTTTCCATCACATACAATCAACTAAAAATATATATTATGAAATCATTTCAACCTTGTATTATTCATTGAAAACATATATTTTTATTTGAGAGGTTTATTTCAACCTTTTGATGATATCTATTCTTAAGAGAAAACTGTCCTAGAGAGATGGGAGGTCACAAAAATATTTGTTATGGTTGGAAGATGGTCTATACAAAAGGGCACTCAAGTAGAGAAATAAATAATTTTCTTAAAATAAATGGGAATAAAATTATATATGATATCTTCATTAAACAACACAAGATTAAAGAAAATATTAAGAATGGTAAGAAAAATAACACGAGTAACAACTTTGGACACGGCTGCCTTGTGATACTAATCGTCTTTGTAAACTCACGAAAATTTCTCCGGTCAAGTTGTGAAAGTCTAGCAAATGCTTCTATGTCCTATGAACATGCATCTACGCTAGATTCAGGACTTGTTCGTGCTATGGAGGGCACAAGCAGATAAATGAGACTTGCCAAACCGTATGAAACACGCACGGTGTTCAGCTTTTTATTGGTCTGATGGTCACTGTCAGTAACGGAAGTTAAGTTGGAGACGGCTTATCCTTGGCTCTTATTTTCTTATGGCAACCACCAGTACCGCATGGCTGCTACTTCTACGCAGGTTTTATTGAAACGAACAATATAATAATTATACATATTCGAACCTCAATCTCCACTCTACTGAAAGAAGGATATTTAGTGTTTAATGATATTATGTGCTTAATCTGACACAATTAGTTGTAGACATCAGGAATGGATTAGCGATAGAGATAAGTGCAATTATAGTTCGTTGGCATAGAGACATACAAAAGAAGAATCCGCATATAAAATTCAATCTTTAATTTCACGTGGGTGGCCTGTAAAATCGCCGTATTGACGCATGCTTCAAAAAATGTTTGAAAACGCCGCGAGTTTCGGACACACTAAAATTCAAAGCTAAAGCAATGACTTTCAAATTTTCTCTCAAACCACGTTTATAAGAGTGTTTTGGGATTTACATGACGTAAGTGATTTGTGATATACCAATTTTTTTATATAATTTGTTTTTTGTCATTTAAATCAGTTAAATAAAGATAAAGTCAAAAGTCAAAAAACCTTCTTTATAGAATAAAATTAAAATAATTATTTTTTTTATCTTTATAAATAAATAAATAAAATTAGTAATAAACATTTAACCGCAATTAATAAAAAAAAAATACACATAATTGCTTTGACAATCTTTATAGATTAAAGATTTATGAATTTATGTCTAATCATTATTGACATATTTTATATTTTATATTTTATTGTTTTATGAGATTTTGATGATATTTGATGATATTGTCTTTATTGCAGAAATAAAAGCTAATTATATATAAAAATGATTATGATTTATTTGGTGATGTAGGGAGTTGGAGGAAGTGGGTTGTGTAAAACTCTTAAGTAAAGGGAGGTCCCAGGTTCAAATCTCTCCCTCACATGCATGCTGATATGTAACTCTGCCGTGTCTTAATCCCATCCACCCAATCCCAATCATAAAAAAAAAATTATAATTTAATATGTATTACCTAATTTAGATTTATTAGATTTAGCTTACCCTTGCTATTTGATGTGTTTTCTCTATATTTTCATGCTACTTATATTGAATTACCATTTCTAACAACTTAAAAAAAAACTATATTAAGAAAGTTTAATATTACTTTATTAAAGAAAAATTATAATTGAAATAATGACAGGTTTTTGCTTCAAACTGGAAAATGAATCCAACTTAACAATATATAATAGCAGACAGTTGTGAGTTGGTTATTTCGAGTGGATTCTTGTTGAGTTCTCTTTAAACTCTCGAGGAAGAAGAGGAAAGGGATGCTTCTTTTATGTTTTTTGGGGTATGATCGGAGAACGCGTGAAAAGAGAGTACTTTTGGGCATTTTTTGGGAAGAAAGAGGGAGCAACCAAATATCTATACGTCGCTGAGCATTTGAGTCTTCTCCAGAATACGCTTCTTCTAACATATGTTGAAGATGGTGTTGTTATTCTGAGTTGAAAGGCCTGAGTTTATTCACTAGTTTAGATGTTTTAAAACTTACTTCCTTCCCAATATTTTGCGACTCATTGAAGAGCGTGCCGTGTGTATGTGATAATTTTGGAACATCACAGTACGTCTTGAGCTTTTGTTTGCAAAGAAACCCTTGCATCAACATCAATAAGAAGCTTTGATGTTTTAGTTTAGGCTGAGGTGAATGTTATTTTGCTATGTGTGGTTTATCCAAGTCTTGTAGCACGGAGGTGCCACTGTGAGGTCGATGGATGTATCTGTTACTAAAGTTTAGTGTTTTGACGAAAAGGAGTTGCACTTAGCGTTAAACCTTGTTGAAACGGTTTGCATTCTCGATAAGCTATGTTTTATGAGTGGGTAGTCGTTTCATTTCTTTCTGTGTTAATGCCTAGATGTTTAAGATCATCTGTGTTTAACTATTGCAAGTCCAAACCTACGTAGTTCCACTACGTTATATCTCTACAAATAATGTGTCTCTGTAAGATGATCGTTATATACTTTAAAGTTTGCATGACTGTCAACTTGATCGGAGTTCCTATGAAGACTTTCGTTATGATCATCCAAATAGAATTAATGTGTTTTAAATATATTAATGAAGTGTTATATTGAAACATGGCTAATTATGAAGAAAACGATGACATAAGTGATTTGAAATTTACTGTGATACACCAATTTTTTATCTATTTTTTAGCCAGTTGAAAGAAAGATGAAGTCACAGGTTAAGGGAACCTTATCTTAATTTTTTATAAAATTAAATTAAAACATTTTATTAATTAAAATTAAAAAAAACCACCACCAATAAACTTATTGTTTTTAAACATAATACACTAATTTCATTCAACTTTATATCTTCAAATGTTAAACCAAACATAATACACTAATTTCATTCAACTTTATTTCTTCAAATGTTACACTAAAGCGAATTCCGAGATATTTTTTCAATCCATTTTGCAGCTCAAAATAAATTATAAGTACACAGCATTTGGAAAAAGTTCGACAATGCAACAAACGAGTAAATTTCTAGCATTAAACAGAATTAATATATTATTTTCCGCTATGCAATCTTAAAAGGGCATTAATTGTCAAAGATTTTCCGCCGGTGGAGATCAAACACTTAAGCACGTCGTTCATAAAATAAAATACAAAGGTTCTTTCATTTATCACGTAGGACACAAAAATTTTAACAATTATGCTCTTGATTAATAATATAAATTGACCAGAGAAAAGAATATTAAGATTTTATGCCTTTACAGTGGCTTAATTTTGGTTTTAACTCCAAGATTTATGATATTAGCCAATTCTACCTTGCAATATTTAGGTCTTAAATTCAGTTGAATATGAATGTCTAAGCTTTGTAGTTCGCTAATATTCCAACTTGAATATGGGTATGCCATAATAGTTATATTTAAAGGAAAAGTATAACATTTAAGCACGTCCACCTATAGAAAATTATAAGACCTTAGTTTTATTTTTTTTAAGTAAAATGAAGTATAAGGATGATATAACAGGGATTATATTTTTGGAGGATATAGGAACAAGGATTTTCCTAGGTGTGATTCAAACTAAGATAATCATATTACCTTCCCATGATTTTAACTAAGATAACTATGATGAAAGGTTAACTATA
The DNA here is from genome assembly GCA_028583015.1 of Wollemia nobilis. Taxonomy (NCBI): domain Eukaryota; kingdom Viridiplantae; phylum Streptophyta; class Pinopsida; order Araucariales; family Araucariaceae; genus Wollemia; species Wollemia nobilis. The sequence continues at coordinate 13,139,455 of JAQPPZ010002581.1, forward strand.
TACCATTGGTATATCCTAACTTATTCTATAAACTTTAGAAAATAAATAAATACCAACAAAATAACACATAATATAAAATTTAGAAATAATTAATAATTACAATAGTATTAAATGATATTATTTTTAATGGTTAAAGAGAGTGTTTTAAAATGGCAAGACTAGATTAAATCTTGTGAAGTAGTAATACTCTTTTTTTATATAATAGTATTTAGTAATGTAATATAAATTATTTCGTATTTAATATTTGAATGAAAATTGAGGACAAGTGTGAACAAAAGAATGAGATTTACATTTATTTGGTTAGGTTCCATTGATAATTTAAAAAATAAAGTATTATTATGAGAAAAAGGTACTTAGCATAGAAGAAAAGTTATTATTGAAATGTCTTATAAGAAATAATGATGTACTACCTAGAAGTATGAATTCCCCCATATGGAGTCAAGAGAAAAAGAAAATTATGGTAAGTCCTATCTGTCATAACCCCAAATTCTAAAATTCCTAACCTATATTTTTTAAATATTGAAAGACTATTCTTCTCTTAATTAAGTATCATTTTGCTAGCTTAGATCCTATGTATTGTATAGATCAATCACGAATGCACCCATATTTACTTCTTACAAAATTTCATCTATGCAAGAGCATTAGGTGACCTAATAGTTAAGCTATCAATCTCCATATTAAATGAGCTAGCTTATCCCCTTTTAAATCATTCAAATAGTAGTGGGTTAATCATCATACCACACACAAGTCCTTCTATGTGGGTGTACTTAGCACTCTGGGTGTCGACTATCTATCTCATCTACTTGATGAGCTAGTCTCCAATTCATCCATAACACCATGTTTGCTTTTGAATATTTGGATACTGATGGGAATATAATTTCTCTTATTACCACTTATTTTTTGAGTGAGGTCTACCTAATATGGTATATCTCCATATTAAAACAACTCTATCATTAACTTATGAAGTAGTTACTAGTGGAGTACTAGTTTATCTAAAGAAACTGTAAGGATATTCCCTAAACACGTCTTCAATACCGTGAAGACTACTTACGTGAATATACCTTTAACACAACTTATCATGAATAAATTCTTCTAATTCACATCTGGTGCACTCTTATATGAAAACACCCATGCATTCCTACTAACCCAAGACTCCCTTTAGAATTGGTATCCCCATATTTAAGCCTTTGTTTAACATATTTTTATGACATTAGAAATAACCTATGAATAGAATCAATTTTGTAATAACAACTTAGATGATTATTATTGCATTAGTCTATGAAGTGCATGTGTCCATTAAAAATATTCCTTCCATCTATGTTTTTAATTAATTATAATCACTTTACTATTCTAACCTAGCTTAGCATTGGTCTTCACAAGCCTATTTTCTAAATAATTATTTAACTAAGTATTTTAACCATTTCTTTCTTAAATCAATTAAATTATACACAAATCATCCATACATTTCCCACATAACACAACAATATTACATTGAAGCAATACAATATCATTGATATAAATGGAGTTTGTTACAACTTGTTAGATCATTCTATTACCCATTTTTCCAACTAGAGGATCCTTTAAATGGATAGTAATTTCCAAAATTCCTCTTCCATTGATAATATACAACCCAACTAATTACAATTTACATCATGGTAGGAATAATCCAAAGGAGTAAAATTCCTACTTTAATTCCCTTTGAGCATCACCATTGGATGCATATAATTGTTAACTCCTTTTATTGTTCATATCTTTGCATACAATGTCCTCTTCATTCAACTCTTCTTAACCACTAAGAATGGGTTTATCTTTTTAATGGGATCAGATATGGCTTCCACGGATATCATAGTGCAAATCCATTACATATAATTCATTTTCAATACCACAATATTTCAAATGTCAAATATCAAAAGTAATCCATCACAAATCATATAATAAAGCATACCCATTTCATACAATTCTTTTTCATTACCATAGTATTTTGGTAATCAAACATCAAATGTAATCTATCACATAAATACTATAATTTAAATAAAACTACCTCATTTTATAAAATCGAACCTAAACAACAAGAAGTATATATATATATATATATATATATATATATATATATATATATATATTCCTTTCAAAGAATAATGATCCTAAGATTACTTCTTAGATTATTTCATACACAACAATCATTAACAACAAACTCATTCTTTCTATAAGGAACACATCAAAATTGCTCATTCATTACTCTATAAGAGTGCATATATTTCAAATCCATCCTCATCAGATCTAGAAATAGGTTAGATTAAATCTATAAATATAAATAAGCTCTACTTTTTTAGGAATTAAAGAACATGGTAGAATCATAGTATTTATCATTGCACATAGAAGTACATACCAAAAACACACCATTATTTCAACTAAATGATTAAATTCTCACATCAATGTTTCCTCTAAATGTTCCATGATTCGGTAATAGTTGAATCTCACATCCTACTAGAAACATGAATATTAATCCACATTGCAAAATCCAACTATGATTACAACAAGCTTCATTTCAATGTAATTTCAATCAAATTACTAACCACCTAAAAGGTACCTAGGCAACATATCCATTGTTATTTCTTCCATATAGAATATACATTTTACCTTACATGATTAGTAAGTAAATGTTTTCTTATTCTGCACAGATGCAATCACATCCTATTACATTGAATATAAATGAAACAGACACTAACACAAATATTTCATAACTTTCATCATTTTAAAATATAAAATTAGTTCCTAACAACTCCTAAAATCATCAATCAAGATAAATCTATAATTATTTTCTTTCACTACTCTCTCTGATAGGAATCCATGATCTTGGATAAATTAAGATATAATAAGACCTCCCTTTCAATCATTTATTTAGGTATTCCTCTCAATATTCAAAGACAAAAAAAGAAAGACTGGAATTGGTTGTTGAATAGAGTTAAGAAGAAAATTTAAAAGTAGACCAATAGGTGGCTTTCATTTGGGGGCAGAATTACCTTGGTAAAACCAATTCATCAAGCAATACCTATTTATGTTTCTATTGTGTTGAATATCCCAAAGGTTGTTCTACGAGAATTAGATCAAATCAATCATTTGTTCCTTTGGAGTGGTACTAACGAGAAAATAAAGAGGTCCTTGGTGAAATAAGATACTTTATGTCTTTACAAAAACAAAGGGGGTTAACTTTTTGGTCCGCTATTAATAATAATAAGGCTTTAGCTACTAAATTGTATTGGAGGATTTTGCATAACCCAATCCTCTTTGGGACAAAAAAAATTGTGCTAAATATGTCGAGAATAAAAGTCTTGAAGACCTTGTTCACTATCAATTACCTACTAAATGTTCAACTATTTTAACAATTCTTAAGGCTAGTGAGGATTTGATTAAATAAAAGTTATTTTGGATAATTCATAATGGTTAAAAAGTAAATTTTTAGATAGATTTATGGGATGATCACCAACCTTTGATAACTTAGTTTTTTGATTGGAGGCCTTGGATGGAGGAGTTTCATCAAGCTAAATGGATTAAGGTTGCTAATTACTACAAGTTTCATACTAGTAATTCAAAGCTAGTAGATATTGGATCCTTATTGATGAGTGACCTATTCAAATGCCAGAAAGGCAAAGAAAATATATCCAAAAAATCCTTCATATGAGATCTCACTCTTCGTCCCATGATAAAGACTATTTTGGATGGAACAAAACTACTAAGGGTGAGAATTCAGTTCTCAAGGTTATTTGGGCTTATGCCATAATAATCCCAGCCAATCATATGATATATTTATTTAGTTGTGGTATAAAAATCATTGGCCTAAGGTGAGGCTCTTTACATGGATTTTATTGCATAGTATGGTGCTTACTAGTGAGCAACTTATAAAATATGGTTTTCATGGTCTATTTAGATGTGATATATGTGGAGAGAATGTGGAAACTCTCAACCATATTTTTAATGAGTGTCCCTTAGCCTCTAAAATATGGAGGAGAATGGCCATCTTACTTGGCTTACAATGATCCAATTTTTTTACTTTTGAATAGCTTTGGAGGGATTGGCCTAATCAGGAGGGTGTTGATCACTTTATAAGGCAACTAGTTTGGATGTGTTCTACCATCCTACCTTGGAATATCTTGAAAGAAATAAATAACCAAATTTTCAATCAAGAAAGTAAGGACATTCACTATATCTAGCAAAATACCATTGCCAACTTAGCTAAATTAGTGCAATAACTCCTTAAATGCCCCTAGAACTCCCACCAAATATGGGATTAAGTGATGCAAAGATTAAATATTAACTCTTTTAAGGGTAACTAGATTAAAGGGAATGCAAGTAATCAAAATATGGATAGAACAATAAATTTGTAGCCTTATCCTAAGTATTTTGAAAAAGTAAATACCAATGGAACCTCTAAGAGAATCATGGAAAAGCTAGTGTAGGGGAATTGGTATACTTTTATATGGTTTCATGGTTTTCACTTTTGCTGTGAATTTGGGTATCCTTGCCAATAACCTTATTGAGGGGTATGATATCCTTAGAGGCCTTTAACATGCTACTAATATTGGATGGAAAAATATGTTGGTTGAATCTAACTCTAAATTCATGATTAATTTGTTGAATATTCCTAAGAATCATAAGGTTGATTGGAGAATAAAAATAATTGTTAAGAAAATTCAATTAATCTAGATGGGCTTTTGAAAAGTTGAATACAATCATGTGGCCAGAGATTAGAATAGGAGTGTTGATGCTTTAGATGCTTTAGCTAATTGGGCATTTGACAAAGGTGATCTTACTATGACCACCCTCCAAGATGTTGGGGTTCACAAATAAAGGAAGCTCTTCTTTCTATGACTTCTCTAGATGACTCGAGTACTAGAGGTACCTAGTTCTTTTTTCTTTATTTTTGCTTCTCTTTGGTTCGGTTAGGGTATTTTAGTTCCCTTGATTAGATAGATATTCTTATGTTTCCTTTGTTGATTCTTACATGAATAGCCTTTTGGCCTAGAAATGCCAAACTTGTTATCTATTTTTTCCTCTTTTTTTGTTTTTAGGTGGTGTGTTGTTTTGTATTGTTTTTGTTCTATTGTATTTATGTCTTTTTTGTGTTGTTTTTGGTGTTTTTGTATTTTTTGTATTTTTGTTATTTTTGTGTGTAAGCATATATGTGTGTATTTTTTTGTATGTTTGTGTGTTGTTTTATTATTTTTATGGTTTTTTGTGTGTGTTTTTTTTTTATTGATGTTTGTTGTTTTTTACGTTTTTTTGTTGTTTTATGTTTTTTGTTTGTTTTGTGTTTTTTGTTGTCTTTTTTGTTTTTGTGCTTGATTTATTTATTTATTTATTTTCATTATTGTTTTTTTTTATTTTTTTATTTTTTATGTTTGTTTCTTTGTGTTTTTGTTATTTTATGATTGCTCTTTGAGTGTGCCAAAGCGGACAGATGTGCAAACCCTGAGTATTTTTGGTCGAATAGATACCCTTGTCTCCTTGGAATTTACCCAAAAGTGACATCCCATTTAAGATGTTTTCAACAAAAAAAAAAAAAAAAATTACAACTAAATAATATATTTATAAAACTAAACTAATAAAATACACTTTCTAACCTCAAAGATTATTTTAAAAATATAACACTAGAAATAAATGTAACTAAAATTTCTCCGAACTAAAATTTTTCCGGTCAAGTTGTGAAAGTCTAGAATATGCTTCTATGTCCTATGAACATGCATCTGCGCTAGATTCGTGATAAAGGAGACTTGCCAAAGAGTATGAAACACGCACGGTGTTCATCTTTTTATTGGTCTGATGGTCACTGTCAGTAACGGAAGTTAAGTTGGAGACGGCTTATCCTTGGCTCTTATTTTCGCATGGCTGCTAGTTCTACGGTAAGATTTAAACGAGTTTTTTTTTGTATCACTAACAATATAATAATTATATATATTCAAACCTCAATCTCCACTCTACTCAAATAATTATATATATTCAAACATCTCCACTCTGCAAAGAAGGATATTAAGTGCTTAATCTTCCCATATTCAATTGTGTCAATTGCTTGTAGACATCACTCCTCTCTGCTTAAAAGATATTAATTGTTTAATCTTCCCATCTTCAATTGTGTCAATTGGTTTTAGACATCAGTAATGGATTTGCGATAGAGATGAGTGCAATTATAGTTCGTTGAAAAAGAGACATACAAAAGAAGAATCCGCATACAAAATCCAATCTTTAATTTCACGTGGGTGGCTTGTAAAATCACCGTTTTGAACGCATGCTTCAAAAAAAAGTTTCAAAAACCCGAGAGTTTCGGACTCACTAAACTTCAAAGATGAAGGAATGACTTTCAGATTTCGTCTCAAACCATGTTTATGTAAGTTTTTTATGGGACTTACAATGACGTAAGTGATTTGAAATTTAGTTAATTGAATAACAATAAAATTAACTAATCTTTTTATAATTTTTAAGTTAGTTAAATAAAAATAAAGTTAAAGAATTTTAATTTTTTAAGTTTATTTATTTTTATTTTTAAAAAATTAAACTAAAATTGATAAACTTATCCTTTCTAAAAATAAATTAATTTCATTCAACTTTATTTAGGTCTACTGCTTTCTTCAAATCTTAAACGAACTCGAATTTTAGTGAGATTTTTTTCAATCCTAAAGTTCGACAAATGCAACAAACGAGTAAATTTCAAGTATTAAACAGAATTAATAGATTCTTTTCCGCTATGCAATCTTAAAGGAGAGGACATTAATTGTCAAGATTTTCCTCCGGTGGAGATCAAAACATTGTGCAGAAAACAAAATACAAGGGTTCCTTTATTTATCACTTGGGACTCAGAATTTTTAATAATTATTCTCTCGATTTTATAAGTCACAAGGTCACTGACCAGATTTTCGTTAAGTTCAAATTATAAAAAAAATAACTTCGATTATATTTTATTAGTATTTTACATTTTTTTTTTTTTAAAATAACTATTATAATAAAAATATAGTAATTAATAATAAAAATTATAATGAAGAGGACATTATGACTTGATGCTCTTACAATAGATTAATTTTGGCTTTAATTTTTAAAATATATGATATTGGTGGATTCCACCTTGCAATATTTTAGGTGGTAAATTCAGTTGAATATGAATTTGAAAGCTTCTTAGTTTTCTAACATTCCAAATCCATAAAAATTATATTTAAAGGAAAAGTATAATATTCAAACAAAACTAACGGTGGGAAATTAGAAGATCTTATTTTATAAAAAAAAAAATAGGTGAAGTATATCAGGAAGTATAATTGGGAGCTACATTTTTTATATTGTTTGATGATATAGCAACATCATTTTAACTAAGGTGATCAAGATGAAAAACCAATTACATATTATTGGGATGTTTTAATTATTCTATAAACTTTAGAAAAATAAATAAGTACTAACATAATACCACATATATAATATTTTAAAAGTAATATTAAATGCATTATTTTTAATGGTTAAAGAAAATAGCTCTTAATGGTAAGATGTTAGATTAAATTTTGTGAACAGGGTTATGCATAAGGGGTCAGACCCTAAATATAAATCTATTTATAAAAATAATGTGGATTAGTTTCGAAATCGAGGCGAATCCTAGCCAAATTTATGTAGGAGATATGGTGAATTGCCTTTATTTTTCACAAAAAAAATTATAAAACTATGGTGAATTTTAAATCTTTTATAATCGACATCGAATGACATAAAATTGTTCATTTTTGCTTGCAAAAGACTACTCAACTGACATCTGGTTGAAAATAACAGTTTGACTATCAGACGACTACATTCCACAACTCGAATGTCGATTGGTGGTAAACAATAGGTCGACTATCAACTAACTATAATCGATAGCTCAATAGTAGTTTGATTATAAAATATTTACCAACTTTGGCTTCATGGCAAATCAACATTCGACTATGATCTAATTACAAAATATTGACCAACTTCAGCTTAGTAGTAAATGAACATCTGACTATGATCCAATTATAAAGCAATTATTGACTTTGGCCTAGTGACAAATCAGCATTTGACTATGGTTTGATTGTAAAATATTAGTCAAATTTATCTTGGTGGTAAATCAACATCCGACTACGATCTAGTTGCAAAACAATTGCCAACTTTAGCTCAATGGAAAACATAAATAACTCTGGATTGATAGCAACTAGGTATCCAAATTTGGATTGGTTGCAATTAGGGGTCCAACTTTGGATTGATTGCAATTAGGAATACAACTGCATATCGATTGCAACTAGGTATTTGACTCTAGATTGAATGCAACTAGAGGTCCAAATTTGAATTAGTTGTAATTAGAGGTTGTTAGAATTTTACAATAGATATGCAAAGTATTACAAGAGATGAAGAGAAGAGTAGAACTGATTGATTTATTCTGAGGACCAACTATGTATAAATAGTAGAGCTGATCATTAAGAGTCGTTGGATTACAACAACTCATCATACTTGATGAAGACACCACTAAGAGTTCTCCTAGCATATGGAGGAGTGGAAACTCAAGTGTCTATCCTAATCGAACTTAAGAGACATTCTCTTATTTTAACATCCCCCCTTAAGTGATACTAGGGGTGAATGTGCAAATGTGTCCTTCAATAAGGTTACTCATGTACAATGACTTATTTTGTAGAGATGGTAAAACCCAATGGGAAAAAAACCATCAATCAAAAGGAAGTTAGAGGCTTGTCTTCGTATGGTAAATATTGTCTTCCTTATACAATAAATAGTTGGTGAAAAAAAACCTTGTGGAAAAAACAAACTATGAGAAGAAGAGAGGCATGTCTTCGTATGGCAAAGATTGTCCTCTTTAATAATAAAGAAACATGAGTCCCAAAAACATGGCCTGATTAGGTACTCTTTTACGTATAATAGTTGGTGAAAAAACCCCTGTGGGAAAAAACCAACTATTAGAGGCTTGTCTTCGTATGGCAAAGATTGTCCTCTTTATACAATAAAGAAAGATGAGTCCTGGTGACTAGGCTTGATTAGGTACTCATTTACATAATATTGTTGGTGAAAAAATTCCTGTGGGGAAAAACCAACAATGAGAGGCATGTCTTCATATGGCGAATATTGTCCTTTTGTACAAGAAATAAATATGAGTCTTGAAAACATGGCCTAATTAGGTACTCATTTACATATAATAGTTGGTGAAAAATCCCTGTGGGAAAAAACCAACTATAAGATGAAGAGAGGCATGTCTTCGTATGGTGAATATTGTCTTCATAAAACCAATTAATGCAGTTGTATGACTCCAAGCTTTTATCACAACTACAGGTAACATGGAGAAGGAAATGGCTTGGTGAAGATATCTACAATTTGTACATCAGTTGTAATATACTCAAGGTGGATATCCCTTTCTAAATATGTTGCCTTATGAAGTGCATGTGTATCTCAATGTGCTTGGTTCTCTGATGTTCAATTGGATTACATGCAATATGAATTGTACTTTGATTATCACACCAAAGAGTTATAGGTTGTTCATGTGTGAAGCCAAATTATTTTAAAATTTGATGAAGCCAAAGAGCTCCCTGACTAGCTAAAACTATTGCCATGTATTGTGCTTCTATAGAATATAGGCCTACTGCTTGTTATTTCTTCCATAACTAGACTATTAGTGAGGAACCAAGGCAAAAGATATAGCCTAATGTGGAACATCTATATTCTACTAAACCTACCCAATCAAAATCTATGTAGCCGATGATATTCATGGATTTCCCTTTGTAGAAGAGCCCAAAGTGAGTAGTGCCCTGCAAGTAATGAAGGAACCTTTTTTTTTCTTACCAATGATTGAAGTGAGGCTGATGAGAGAATCTTGATATTAGGCCAATAGCATATGAGATATCTATGTGAGTATGAGTAAGATATAGCAAGCTTCCTACAAGCTTACGGTATAGAGTAGCATTACAAAGAGAGGATGAGAAATAAGTTCTAAGATTAATTCTAGATTGAAAGGGAGTAGGAGAATATTTACAATCTATCATTTTGAATCTTTGTAGAAGATCTAGAGTGTACTTTTATTGGCACAAAGATATACCTTCATCTTTTTTACTTATTTGGATCCTAAGAAAATAATGAGTTTTTCCTAGATCAGCCATTTCAAATTTTTTAGAGAGAGTCTTTTATAATCTGAATGTGAGTCAAGTTACTACTTGTGAGAAGAAGATCATCAAAATAAAGAATAAGAATGGTGATGTTACCTTCATTTCTCCAAATGTAAATTGTTTTATTAGACTCACAATGAGAAAAACCTGCTGAAAGAAGGAAGGAGTCCATATTTTCATACAAAGCTCTAGGGGCTTGTTTGAGGCCATAGAGATATTTTTTAAGCCTACAAACCAGAGAGGAGTCTTCAGTAAAACCATCAGGTTGTTCCATGAATATTTCTTCCTTTAAATATTCATGTAAGAAAGTACATTTGACATCCATTTGATAGACAAACCACTTTTGGGAAGTAGCTACAGCAAGAACCAATCTTACAAAATCCATTTTAGAAATAGGAGCAAAGATTGATTCATAATCTATACCTTCAATTTGAGAAAAACCTTTGGCAATTAGACAAGCCTTATTTTTGTCTATTTCTCCATTAGGCCCATATTTTATTTTGAAGATCCATTTACAACGAAGTAATTTCCTTCCTTTAGGTAAGGGAACTAAGTCCCAAGTCTCATTTTTGATCAAGGAAGAAAATTTATTTTCCATGGAATCATCCCATTCTTTAATACCTGATGCTTCTTTGAAGGATTGAGGATCAGATGAAATAGATTGACATACAAGGTCAGTGCCTATGGGGTTGGATGATATTTTTGAAGGGAGATTTTGGATGTAAGGAGTAGCTTATTTAAAAATGGTGTGGGCCCATTTTGGCATAGAGGAAGGAGTTGAAGGACTTGAAATACATTGATATGGAGTTACAGGTTCCTCATCTTGATTATCAATAACCAAGTTAACTTCAAGAGTTGGCTTTTCATAATATTGAGGTTCTACTATAGGAGAAAGCTCAATGGATAAAGAGGGCTTTTAAGGATCTTTTTGATGGAATGTTTCATCAAATTGGATATTCCTATGAAAGAAGACATCATGATTTGAGGGATCAAGAAGCTTGTATGCTTTTAATTCTTCACAATAATCGATAAAGATTTAAACGAGTTTTTTTTAAAACGAGTAAGATTTAAACGAGTTTTTTTTTGTATCACTAACAATATAATAATTATATATATTCAAACCTCAATCTCCACTCTACTCAAATAATTATATATATTCAAACATCTCCACTCTACAAAGAAGGATATTAAGTGCGTAATCTTCCCATATTCAATTGTGTCAATTGCTTGTAGACATCACTCCACTCTGCTTAAAAGATATTAATTGTTTAATCTTCCCATCTTCAATTGTGTCAATTGGTTGTAGACATCAGGAATGGATTTGCGATAGAGATGAGTGCAATTATAGTTCGTTGACAAAGAGACATACAAAAGAAGAATCCGCATACAAAATTCAATCTTTAATTTCACATGGGTGGCTTGTAAAATCGCCGTTTTGAACGCATGCTTCAAAAAAAAGTTTCAAAAACCCGAGAGTTTCGGACTCACTAAACTTCAAAGATAAAGGAATGACTTTCAGATTTCGTCTCAAACCATGTTTATGTAAGTTTTTTATGGGACTTACAATGACGTAAGTGATTTGAAATTTAGTTAATTGAATAACAATAAAATTAACTAATCTTTTTATAATTTTTAAGTTAGTTAAATAAAAATAAAGTTAAAGAATTTTAATTTTTTAAGTTTATTTATTTTTATTTTTAAAAAATTAAACTAAAATAACTCATCAATCAATAAACTTATCCTTTCTAAAAATAAATTAATTTCATTCAACTTTATTTAGGCCTACTGCTTTCTTCAAATCTTAAACGAACTCTAATTTTAGTGAGATTTTTTTCAATCCTAAAGTTCGACAAATGCAACAAACGAGTAAATTTCAAGTATTAAACCGAATTAATAGATTCTTTTCCGTTATGCAATCTTAAAGGAGAGGACATTAATTGTCAAGATTTTCCTCCGGTGGAGATCAAAACATTGTGCAGAAAACAAAATACAGGGTTCCTTTATTTATCACTTGGGACTCAGAATTTTTAATAATTATTCTCTCGATTTTATAAGTCACAAGGTCACTGACCAGATTTTCGTTAAGTTCAAATTATAAAAAAAATAACTTCGATTATATTTTATTAGTATTTTACATTTTATTTAAAAAAAAAAAACTATTATAATAAAAATATAGTAATTAATAATAAAAATTATAATGAAGAGGACATTATGACTTGATGCTCTTACAATAGATTAATTTTGGCTTTAATTTTTAAAATATATGATATTGGTGGATTCCACCTTGCAATATTTTAGGTGGTAAATTCAGTTGAATATGAATTTGAAAGCTTCTTAGTTTGCTAACATTCCAACTTGAATATGGATATCCCATAAAAATTATATTTAAAGGAAAAGTATAATATTCAAACAAAACTAACGGTGGGAAATTAGAAGATCTTATTTTATAAAAAAAAAAATAGGTGAAGTATATCAGGAAGCATAATTGGGAGCTACATTTTTTATATTGTTTGATGATATAGCAACATCATTTTAACTAAGGTGATCAAGATGAAAAACCAATTACATATTATTGGGATGTCTTAATTATTCTATAAACTTTAGAAAAATAAATAAGTACTAACATAATACCACATATATAATATTTTAAAAGTAATATTAAATGTATTATTTTTAATGGTTAAAGAAAATATCTCTTAATGGTAAGATGTTAGATTAAATTTTGTGAACAGGGTTATGCATAAGGGGTCAGACCCTAAATATAAATCTATTTATAAAAATAATGTGGATTAGTTTCGAAATCGAGGCGAATCCTAGCCAAATTTATGTAGGAGATATGGTGAATTGCCTTTATTTTTCACAAAAAAAATTATAAAACTATGGTGAATTTTAAATATTTGATGATCGACATCGGATGACATAAAATTGTTCATTTTTGCTTGCAAAAGACTACTCAACTGACATCTGGTTGAAAATAATAGTTTGGCTATCAGACGACTACATTCCACAACTCGAATGTCGATTGGTGGTAAACAACAGGTCGACTATCAACTAACTATAATCGATAGATCAATAGTAGTTTGATTATAAAATACTTACCGACTTTGGCTTCATGGCAAATCAACATTCGACTATGATCTAATTACAAAATATTAACCAACTTCAGCTTAGTAGTAAATGAACATCTGACTATGATCCAATTAGAAAGCAATTATTGACTTTGGCTTCGTGACAAATCAGCATTTGACTACGGTTTGATTGTAAAATATTAGTCAAATTTATCTTGGTGGTAAATCAACATCCGACTACGATCTAGTTGCAAAACAATTGCCAACTTTAGCTCAATGGAAAATATAAATAACTCTGGATTGATAGCAACTAGGTATCCAAATTTGGATTGGTTGCAATTAGGGGTCCAACTTTGGATTGATTGCAATTAGGAATACAACTGCATATCGATTGCAACTAGGTATTTGACTCTAGATCGAATGCAACTAGAGGTCCAAATTTGAATTAGTTGTAATTAGAGGTTGTTAGAATTTTACAATAGATATGCAAAGTATTACAAGAGATGAAGAGAAGAGTAGAACTAATTGATTTATTCTAAGGACCAACTATGTATAAATAGTAGAGCTGATCATTGAGAGTCATTGGATTACAACAACTCATCATACTTGATGAAGACACCACTAAGAGTTCTCCTAACATATGGAGGAGTGGAAACTCAAGTGTCTATCCTAATCGAACTTAAGAGAACATTCTCTTATTTTAACATCCCCCCTTAAGTGATACTAGAGGTGAATGTGCAAATGTGTCCTTCAACAAGGTTACTCATGTACAATGACTTATTTTGTAGAGATGGTAAAACCCAATGGGAAAAAAACCATCAATCAAAATGAAGTTAGAGGCTTGTCTTCATATGGTAAATATTGTCTTCCTTATACAATAAATAGTTGGTGAAAAAAAACCCTGTGGAAAAAACAAACTATAAGAAGAAGAGAGGCATGTCTTCGTATAGCGAAGATTGTCCTTTTTAATAATAAAAAAACATGAGTCCCAAAAACATGGCCTGATTAGGTACTCTTTTACGTATAATAGTTGGTGAAAAAACCCCTGTGGGAAAAAACCAACTATTAGAGGCTTGTCTTCGTATGGCAAATATTGTCCTCTTTATACAATAAAGAAAGATGAGTCCTGGTGACTAGGCTTGATTAGGTACTCATTTACATAATATTGTTGGTGAAAAAAATCCTGTGGGGAAAAACCAACAATGAGAGGCGTCTTCATATGGCGAATATTGTCCTTTTGTACAAGAAATAAATATGAGTCTTGAAAACATGGCCTGATTAGGTACTCATTTACATATAATAGTTGGTGAAAAATCCCTGTGGGAAAAAACCAACTATAAGATGAAGAGAGGCATGTCTTCGTATGGTGAATATTGTCTTCATAAAACCAATTAATGCAGTTGTATGACTCCAAGCTTTTATCACAACTACAGGTAACATGGAGAAGGAAATGGCTTGGTGAAGACATCTACAATTTGTACATCAGTTGTAATATACTCAAGGTGGATATCCCTTTCTAAATATGTTGCCTTATGAAGTGCATGTGTATCTCAATGTGCTTGGTTCTCTAATGTTCAATTGGATTACATGCAATATGAATTGTACTTTGATTATCACACAAAAGAGTTATAGGTTGTTCATGTGTGAAGCCAAATTCTTTTAAAATTTTATGAACCCAAAGAGCTTCCTGACTAGCTAAAACTATTGCCATGTATTATGCTTCTATAGAAGATAGGCCTACTGCTTGTTATTTCTTGCATAACCAGACTATTAGTGAGGAACCAAGGCAAAAGATATAGCCTGATGTGGAACATCTATATTCTACTAAACCTACCCAATCAAAATCTATGTAGCCGATGATATTCATGGATTTCCCTTTGTAGAAGAGCCCAAAGTGAGTAGTGCCCTGCAAGTAACGAAGGATCCTTTTTTTTTCTTACCAATGATTGAAGTGAGGCTGATGAGAGAATCTGGATATGAGGCCAATAGCATATGAGATATCTATGCGAGTATGAGTAAGATATAGCAA
This sequence comes from Wollemia nobilis, assembly GCA_028583015.1. Lineage (NCBI taxonomy): Eukaryota > Viridiplantae > Streptophyta > Pinopsida > Araucariales > Araucariaceae > Wollemia > Wollemia nobilis. Next base: position 13,154,697 of record JAQPPZ010002581.1, read on the forward strand.
GCTTCCTACAAGCTTATGGTATAGAATAGCATTATAAAGAGAGGATGAGAAATAAGTTCTAAGATTAATTCTAGATTGAAAGGGAGTAGGAGAATGTTTACAATCTATCATTTTGAATCTTTGTAGAAGATATAGAGTGTACTTTTATTGGCACAAAGATATACCTTCATCTGTTTGACTTATTTGGATCCTAAAAAAATAATGAGTTTTTCCTAGATCAGCCATTTCAAATTTTTTAGAGAGAGTCTTTTATAATCTGAATGTGAGTCAAGTTACTACCTGTGAGAAGAAGATCATCAAAGAATAATAATGGTGATGTTACCTTCATTTCTCCAAATGTAAATTGTGTTATCAGACTCACAATGAGAAAAACCTACTGAAATAAGGAAGGAGTCCATATTTGCATACAAAGCTCTAGGGGCTTGTTTGAGGCCATAGAGATATTTTTTAAGCCTACAAACCAGAGAGGAGTCTTGAGTAAAACCATCAGGTTGTTCCATGAATATTTCTTCCTTTAAATATTCATGTAAGAAAGTACATTTGACATCCATTTGATAGACAAACCACTTTTTGGAAGCAGCTAGAGCAAGAACCAATCTTACAAAATCCATTTTAGAAATAGGAGCAAAGGTTGATTCATAATATATACCTTCAATTTGAGAAAAACCTTTGGCAATTAAACAATCCTTATGTTTGTCTATTTCTCCATTAGGCCCATATTTTATTTTGAAGATCCATTTACAACGAACTAATTTCCTTCCTTTAGGTAAGGGAGCTAAGTCCCAAGTCTCATTTTTGATCAAGGAAGAAAATTTATTTTCCATGGAATCATCCCATTCTTTAATACCTGATGCTTCTTTGAAGGATTGAGGATCAGATGAAATAGATTGACATACAAGGTCAGTGCCTATGGGGTTGGATGATATTTTTGAAGGGAGATTTTGGATGTAAGGAGTAGCTTATTTAAAAATGGTGCGGGCCCATTTTGGCATAAATGAAGGAGTTGAAGGACTTGAAATACATTGAGATGGAGTTACAGGTTCCTCATCTTGATTATCAATAACCAAGTTAACTTCAAGAGTTGGCTCTTCATAATATTGAGGTTCTACTATAGGAGAAGGCTCAATGGATAAAGAGGGCTTTTAAGGATATTTTTGATGGAATTTTTCATCAAATTGGATATTCCTATGAAATAATACCTCATGATTTGAGGGATCAAGAAGCTTGTATGCTTTTAATTCTTCACAATAATCGATAAAGATGAGTTTTTTTCTTTTCTTATCAAGAGCCTTCCTTTTCTTCTTTGGGATGTGAGCCCAAGCAGTACACCCAAAAATATTGAAGTAGAAAACATTTGGTTTTAATCCAATCAATGCTTCTTTAGGAGTTAAATGGTCAAGAGCTTTATGAGGTGTACGATTTTGAATATAAATTGTACAGTTAATAGCTTATGCCCAAAAAAAATTTAGAAGATCTCTTGAATGGAACATACAATTAGCCATATCTTTTAATGTCCAGTTTTTCTTTCTACAATACCATTTTGTTGAGGATTATTAGAGACATAATGTTGATGAATTATGCCATGATTGGATAAAAAAATGAAGAACTCATTACTGCAATATTCTCCCCCATTATCAATGTGAATCTTCTTGATTTTGCAAGATGCCTGATTTTCAACTAAGGTTTTAAAAAGTTTAAATTGGGATAGAACATCACTCTTATATTTCAAGAAGTAGACCAAGATATTCTAGAGAAATCATCAATAAATGTTAGAGAACACTTTGCTCCTTTGAAATATGGTTTAAGAAATGTCATTAAGTCACTATGGATTAAATCTAGAGGGGAAGAGGCTTTTAGATAACTATTTTGGTGGAAAGGATCATGATATTGCTTTCCAAGAGCACATCCAGGATAAACTCCATCACTAGAAGAGACTTGGGGTAATCCTGTAACCATATCATGGGTGCTCAAATCCTTTAGGTAGTTGTAACTAATATGACCAAACATTTCATGCCATATTTTACTTTCGAGATCACTATGAGCCACAAAACAGGAGGCTCCTTCTAGATTTTGAAAACCTTTGAAGTGAAAAATATGAGAGTTGTGATCAATATTCCCTTTGGCTATAAGAGATTTGGGATCTTGAAAATATTTTATCTCAACTCCAAGAGAACAGTTTTCCATTTTCTAGAGGTACAAATTTGGTAGACAGAGAGGATATTAGTTGTAATGTTTGGAACATAGTGAACATTGTTAATAGAGCCACCATCAATGGTTATATCCCCTTTTCTTTGACAGGCATAAAGGAAGAGTCACCTACTTCTATGCTACAAGTAGAACTACAGGAGATAGAAGAAAAAGACTTATTTGAAGCAGTCATGTGATGAGTAGCTCCATAGTATAGGACCCAAAAATTAGAGGAATAATTAGAGGTTTTTCCTTGAACATTAAGGGCTATTCCTATTTGCTTTTTATTTTCTATCTTTTGATATTTTATGGCTTCCTCTAGTTGTAATATTTTCCAGCATTTGTTGGCAGAGTGACTGTTATTTTTGTAGTGAGTATAGGTTATGGGGGTCTTTTCCTTTTTCCTAAATTTTTCTTTAGAATAAGTGGAGGCTACTAATGCTTTATAATAAGAATAATAATAAGAAGAGATTTCATGTCTAACAAGCTTAGTTTCTTCCCTAGTTAATCTATCACAAAATTCTTTTAAAGAAGGCATTTTAAAGGTTGCACCTAGAGCATCTTTGGTAGATATAAAGGTGGTAGAAAATATCTAAAAAACACCATTTAGCTTAGAAAGGATTAGATAAATGCATTTCTCTTCAGTCTTAGTCTTCCCACTACCTTTGTATTGAGTGAGGACTTCTTTGAACTTAGTGAGGAAGTCAACAATACTACTAAAATATTTAGGATACAGAGATGTGATTTTGGCTTCTAATTGCATTGATCTCATCTAATCTACTTTCCTAAACAAAGTCTTCAGTTTCTCCCAACTTTCATAAGGAGTTTTGCAATCTGTAATATGAAACCATAAACTTTCATGACCATTAGAGCTTATAATACCCATAGTTTCATGCATTATTCCTTTATGAACAAATATTTCATATTCTTTATCAAATTCTGGTTGTTTTTCTTCTAGCAAATGAGTAAGATCTTTTTGAGAGATTTAAAATTTTAGGTTTCCAAGTGTGAAAGTTATGAGGGTGAGAGGTTCAATTGAATTCATCATTTTAACATAGGAAAAATATTGAAGCTATATTTTACCAATATATCCCCCCTTAGAACTTCAATTAATTGATTAATGCAATTGGAAGAAAGATATGAAGCTTTTCAATATTTAGGACTCAAAATACCCACCCTAAGGAGAGGGAAACTATAAGTATAATGAGTTTTTAATATTTTTTGCTTGAGATTGCCAAATCCTTTTTATTCCTCACTATACCCACCCTTAAGAGAAACTGTAAGTAGAGAGAAGAATTGGAAGGATTTTGGATTGAATGTGGGGAATCAATTTGTTTAGTTGGTGTATCTCAATACTTGCCCTTATGAGAGGGAAGCTATAAGTTAGAGAGATATCCAAAGAAACAGATGAAGAAAAATATCTGCCATACCGTTATACCAAGTGCCTCAAAAACTTGTCCTTATATGAGGGAAACTATAAGTTTTTAAGGGTAATGATTCATGGAAAGTAAGCAAAATATATTTTGAGAAAAAATTAGATTATTTTTAAACTTGTAAACCAAATTTAATTATCAACAATTTTTAATTAAAATGTTTAGATTTAAAATATATTTCTTCTAAAAAAATCTTTAATGAAATGCTCTTTTCTTTGAAATAAAAAAAGGTTTATAAAAATCAAATATGAAGATAGACAAAAATATATATATTAATTTCTCTTTTTAAAGATGGGCCTTAAAAAAATGAGAAATATTAAATTTTTTTAATATCTTCTCTAAGAAATACTAAAGTAATTTAAATAAAATAACTTTAAGCATTGATTAAGATAGACCAAAAAATATAGTTATTTTTTAAAGATGGGCCCCCCCTTAAATAAAGCAAATATAATGAAATGTTTTGGTGTTCACTGTGAAATATAAAGTTTTATGAAAACAATTATAACCTTATAATTTACTTGAAATAAAATAAAATCATAGAAGAAGATTGACAAAAGATAGCACGACCCCCCCCTTTAAGAGTGCAAAAATATGGACTTACCCCCCCCCCAAAAAAATATATATATATATTAGAAAAAAGGTTAAAATTTTATCTCATGACAGGCTTGGAGATAAATGATGTCCTTTGAAATGAAGGAAAGCAAAATAACCTAATTAAAATAAAATATAGGAAAAATAAAGAAATTATACACAAGCCACAAGAGAAGAGAACGAATTTCAAAAAATCACATAGATGTTCCTTTTGAAGGCCTACAAAATATAATTTTAAAACAAAAGAAGCGCCTTTCAATGACCAAAAGGAGAGGAGCCATCAAATGCGAAATTGAGGTTCTAAGAACTTGACTCTCTGTAACTGAAAGGAGAGAAGCTTTGATGTTCATATGGAGGTGCAGAGACCATCTGCATTGTGAAGAGACCCTTGAGGGCATATGAAACGTAGGCACTAAGTGGAGGTGAACTTGAGCTTTCATTATCCGACAAATACGTAAAAGGAAGGGATGATTCTGCAAGACAACATTATGAAAAAATGAGTGAACGCTCCTACAAGACCACATTATGAAGAAAAAACCAGTGAATGCTCCTGCAATACCATGTTATGAGAAAAAAATAGTGAACTCTCCTGCAAGACCACGTTAAATAACTAGAGAATGCTCTTGCAAGACCACGTTATAAAAAATAACTTGAGATTTACTTAATCATATCTTGTAATACCACGTTATGAGAAAAAATAGTGAACATCCATGCAAGACCACGTTAAATAACCATATAATGCTCTTCCAATACTACATTATAAAAAAATAACCAGATAACATTCCTGCAATACCACGTAATGAGAAAGGTGAATCTACAAAAAAAACTTGTTATATATTTAAAACAAAATCTATAATAGTTCAAGTTGTAAAATAAGCAAACTTTAAAGGTAAATTTTACTTTGAAAAAAGAAACAAGAAAAGTTGTTTATAAGCAACGGATTGAAAGAGCATCGAAGAAGAGAAATCAATGTTTGAAGATTCGATTGGAGAGCAGTGAGAGAGGATCGTCCGAGTGCAAACGTGCCAGGCAAAAAAAATCATCCAAGTTGTCATGGGTGCCAGAAGTGTTGAGAATCAAGGGACAATTGAAGATAGGATCTCTACTAAATGCAAGCATTGGGAGAGCTAACGGGAATAAAATGATCCACATAATTAAGCCACGAGCGCCAAGCAAGGATTACCCAAATCTTTGAATATCGAAATCTCCCAGGATAATAGATAAAAGACACCACTTTTTAAGATGAAATAGGTGTTTCTTATTACATAACCCAAATATTTTAAAAGAAAATTTTACATAATAAAAGAACTATTACTTTTATGCTAAGTAAAAGTATTTCCAATATTTTAAAAATAGGTGCTAAAAGAATAATTCGAAGAGGGAGAAAATAAAATAATAAGAACCCTCCTTTTAAAATGTTCTAAAATAGCCCATAGAAAAGGGTAAACCTGTTTTGAATCAAAGGAAGAGATTTTTAATATTTTGAAATCCCTCAAAGACGAATTAGAACAAATATATTAAAAAATGCATAATATATATTCAACAATAAATATTTTGCTAGAAAAAAATTATGGATAAAAGAGAAATGTCTACTAAAATAATTTCAATAATATAGCCAAAAAATTATCCAAAGTAAATGAACTAGATCCTAGAACCTTCAAGAGAGAATGCTAGCAAAATCTATTCTACTCTGATACCATGTTAGAATTTCACAATAGATATGCAAAGCATTACAAGATATGAATAGAAGAGTAGAACCAATTGATTTATTCCAAGGATCAACTCTATATAAATAATAGAGTTGATCATTAAGAGTCATTGGATTACAACAACTCATCAGACTTGATGAAGACACTACTGAGAGTTCTCCTGACACATGGAGGAGTGGAAACTCAAGTATCTATCCTAGTGTACCTTAAGAGAATATTATCTTATTCTAACAGAGGCTTGACTATGGATTGATTGTAATTACAGGTTGAACTCTAGATTAGTTGGAATTAGGTATTTGAGTCCATATTAGTTACAATTAAGAGTTTAACTCTAGATCGATTGCAATTAGGTTTCCAACTCTAGATTGGTTGAAACTAGATATCTAATTTTATATCAGTTGCAATAGGTATTTTGACTCTATATTAGGAGTAATTAGAGATTTGACTACAAATTAGTAGTAGTTGGATATTTGACTCCAAATTTATTGCAATGAGGGGTCTGATCATTTATCTATTGTAATAGGTTATCCAAATTTGAATTAATTGCACCAAGGTTTACGATACCATATGTCAAACGATCACTCACTCACCTATGCATTTCAAATAACATATTGTCATGTATCCAACCAAAACACACAATTATCTATAAAAATACATGATGAGGCCAGGAATTGCCTCATCTATAAACACTTTTTGATACATTCTACTGATTTGAAGCACCCTTTTTTATTATGTTTTTATGCTGATTTTGGGTAAAATAAATTATGTATTTATGTTTTGCATATTCTGAAATGTTAAGTGCATATATTCTGTTTTACTGTTTATTTCTACAGTTTCACCTATTTTCAACTAATTTATTAATAGGAATTCAGAATCAATAATCATTGTTGAATGTTTGGTGCTTAGTAATAATTTTCCTTTATTTTGAACTAATTCAAATGCAAAAGGTGCCAAGGAACTTCTCCCCTGTAGCTGACTGTGCAAGAAAACATGGTAAGACTATGGAAGTTCCAGCCAGCTGTACATTACAGTAGGGCTTGGAAATAGTCACTCCCGCACATGCCACCTATGTAATAGGATAAGGGAAGACCATCTAGGTGGTCTAAAACTTCCTCCTTATGCGTTTGAAGCATGAAAAAGCAAGTAAAATTCACCTCCCTATTATTTCGAAGTAGTGCAGGAATAATAGTACAAGAATAGGGAATAGCACATGAACAACAGAAGATGGTCAAAAAGTGACAAATCGGTAAAAAAATTAATGGCAATTGACCAGAAAGTTGTCCCGGCTCATGTTAACTGATTTCATCAATGAATGCAGCTTAATAAGGTTGAATGGATCAAGTTTTGACAAAGCAAGCTCATGCATTTTAGAAAACAGTTGTGCAAACAGTTGTAAATCCTTGCAAATCAGCAACCAAGCATATCAACATTAGATTATAAATAAGAAAGCTCCCAGCATGGTTGAGCATATAGAGATATAGGCATTTAGGCATATAGGAGAGAAATAGGCAATAGAGTGTAGTTATTTCTGTAGCAGAACAATAATCTGTAGGTTTTTCCTACATTACTGTAATGCATTTCTAGATTTAATAAAAGGTGTAGTTTTTCAATTATCAATTAGCATGATTGAGTTGATGGTTAGGATTTAAGGTTTCTTTAGCATAATTCTTTGCCTTCATCTGGTTCTGGAAGCAAGGGCCACTTGTAGGACCAGAGGAAGGCAACTTCTGACAGAATATCTTGCTAATTTTTTGCTGCAGTAGATTAGCAGAATTCTACCAGTTTTTCATTTCTTTAGCAGCTTTAAATTCAGATTTCAGCATTTGACAGTATTTTCCATATTTCCATGCAATTTCAATATTTCTATTTCAGCTTTGCAGCAATTTCAAGTTTTCTGTCATTTTCCAGATTTGCAGCAATTTCCAGTTTTCTGTAATTTACTGCAATTTCCAGATTTGTGACATTTCCAGTTTGCAATAGATGTTAATTTGATTTTATAGATTTATAACATGCTCATAGAAATTGTAGTTAGTTTATCCTTCAGCAACTATGTGTGATTTTCTATAATTTACTTTCTATCAATTTTAATTCAGCAACATTTCATTTCCTGCTCTTTCAAATTCTGCAATTTCCATTTACTGTAGTTTTAATTTAGTTTTTATCTTCTACAATTTGATTTCCAATTCTAGGAGTTAGAGAACACACAAAACCCCCAAAAACACTAACTATTCCACCAATAAAACCCTGTTCTTGAATGAATTGAACCTGCAGCTGTGACACCTTCTATCATATACAGCCTTTGGACACCGCCCTGTACTAACACATATAATGATTAAATGATGAATGAACAACAACACTCATCATTTTTGGTGTCGTTGTCGGGGAACTAATAGTTGTTGTTAGAAAAAGTGAAACAGGTAAAGAATTGTGTTACAATCCTTGAAATACTGTATTTTAGTTTATTTAGTGAATAGGCATGAATGCATAAGCTAAGGGATGAAAGAGGGAGGTTTATCCGAAGTGTATCTGAACCACCAAAATGACCTGCTCGGTCAGATGAAGAATTTAAAATCCCTAGGGAAAATAATCCAAACATACCTTCTTCATTAGATGAATTTTTAGAAAAATTAGAAAAATAACATTTTGAAGCACTAGCTGCTAAACATTCTCCTCACATTGGACGATTCCTATCACACTCTAGAAAGAAAACAACTATGGCTATAGCAGCAGCACCTCCAGGTGGATATGATAATCTTGATGATCCTCCCAAGACTTTTGAGTATCCCATAAGATTAGATCCACTTCAAGATGCCCCCATGAAAACAATTTCTCCATCCATATTGCCAATTTTTAGGGGAACTATTTGAGAAGATCTTGATCATTTTTTGTTTTAATTCAAGGTGTTATGTCAAACTTATGACTACATAAATGATAATAAAAAATTGAAATTATTTCCTTCCACACTTAAGGACGCTGCTCTTCGATGGTTCATGAGGAATCTTGAACCTAACTCAATCAGTACCTGGGATGAAATGGAGACTGCATTCTTAAATAAATATCAGGATTATTATAGAGTAAGAAATAGGAAATATGAGTTGTTTAGGATCAAGCAAGACGAATATTAGAGTCTAGAATATTACCTTGATCGCTTTGCCTTTGTCCAAAAGAGATGTGGTCCTGTAGAACCTGATTTCTTAAAGCCTATCTTCTTAAGAGGATTGCAGGATGAATTTAGGGAAGTGTTAGATTTAATGGGAAAAGGAGACATAGATCAACTTGACCTTGAATAAATTGTGGAGTTATGTAGAAACTATTCCTACACTCACCAATGGAGAAAGAAAAGGAATTCTAGCAATAATGACATGAAAGAGTTGATGGAGGAAATGGTTAATTTAAAAACTGATATCCTTGTTCAACTTAATACTGCATTAGGTGAGAGGAATACAAAATCTAATTCTACACCACCTTTGGCAATTTATTGCCCAAGGTGTAGGAATAAGCATGCCTTGCAGGATTGCCCCCTAAACAAAACTTCTATTTGTGGAATTTTTTCCAAGGAATATTCAACAAATAAATGCCCTTTGTTGCCTCATCTAAAATCTGTTTTGGGCACCCAAATAGAAGAACTCAATGCTATTGGGCAGAGATCTAGTGGTGGTTATGCACAATATCCCAATGCTCCTAGATTTCCAAACTGGGGACTGTAGACACCAAAATAGCACCAATCTGATTATGTGACTACAAACACTAATCGCTTTGACAAACATAGCCCCCAGGGTAGCCCTCAGAGGTCAAACAGTGGTCCTAACCACTTTCATAGCAATTTTGTAAGGTCAAGAAGCAATTTGGCACATTTAGGCACTTTGTCCAGTATTTGTCTCACCCAGGGACGAATACTAACTAGGATTCGTCTCACCCAGGGACGAATTCTGAAATCGTCTCTGGTCAAGACGAATTCCAGGTTTAACGAGCAAAAAGAAAAATGCCGCCAAGTGGCAGCCAAGGATATTCAATTATTGCCTCTTGCCATGCATGCGCGTGTAGGTGGGTAGGTTGGCAGTTAGTGGACTGTCACAAGGGCAGTCATGGAAGCCCAAGTCAGGGAGGAGTCTCCTCCCTCTTGGGAAGGCATGGCCGCCACATGACATCCCTGCATGCCCCTCCAAAGAGACCCCATGGGTCTATAAAATGGTGGGCTTTCCCACCCAAAAGAGGACAGATCGGACGCAATTTCAAGCAACAAAGTGCTGTCCAATTAAACATCCACAATTGCATTTTTTTTATTCACCTTCTCACATCCACTAATATCTTTCACAAGGGAGGTTATTGGGTGGCCTTTGGAAGTGTGGATCCAACCCAAATCCAACATTTGACCACCTTACACCACCAATTTTCCGACACCCCAATCCTAAGAGGTTTTGGGCCCATCCCTAGTGGATTAGCGTCAAAATCAAGTGCCAACGGTAGGACGCCCACTTGGGCACCCCCACATTTTCCAAGTTTCATTCTAAAGCATTCTAGATTATTTGTTCATGTTGCATCTTATTTTATTCTGTTTAGTTAACTCATAGCTTCAATTCCATAGCATTTTGATCATATTTTATCATGCCTTTTGTCGCTTTGTTGTCTCACTAACTTGCAGGTGGCAATATCGAATTCTCGAGGATAGAGGCCAAATTGGGAGAATCCGACCATCTGGGTCATCCCAAAATGGCCCCAATTACATAACACCTCTGCTTGTAAGTGTTTTGGAGGTCTCAAGAATCGACATTGGAGCAGTATCAACTTGGCTTTTCCAACATAGTAGAATTCATCCCACCCAGGGACGAATAGCAGTCAAAATTTGTCCTGCCCAGGGACGAATTCTAGTTGAAAGTAGATTGGCCGACTGTTTCAATGGCAGTGGTCCTCTGGTAATGTCTTCTATCCTCTGTCAAGTTTTTAGGTCATTTAGGTTTACTTTATTCACTGTTTTAGACAACTGTTCATATGCATCTTTTAGAAATTTCAAAGCATGAATTTTCCTTTTTGTCACAGGTGCTACTAACGCCTTGTTTGTTTCTTTGATTGTAGGAGGAGCAAAAAGAAGTGAGGATTCATCGGCATAAGCGGTGGCAACACTTTGGCCCGCCCATTTCAAACGTGGGCATGCGGAAGAGGGATCAATGATCAAGATTGTAACCGAATCCATTTAATGCTCCTAGCCCCTAAAAAGGGAGGAGGCGATTTTGTAACCTTGGTTAAAGAGTTTAATAAAAGGGCTGTGACTTCTTTCTAAATTCTTGTAACTGATTTCGATCAATTTGCCTCTTTGGTTTAATGCATTTCATATTCTAGGACTTAAGCATTATTTTTATTTGAATGCATCGAAGTAGTTTTTCTTTCTAAAGAGCTTCTGAAATCTCATGCTTTCAGTGGCGATCATGGTGGGACTCTGTCCCCTGATTTTAAGATCAAATAACTGATCCTTTTTGTGTTTTGTGCTTGACAAGTACAAGTTTTTAAAGCAGACTGTTATTCGTCTCTGACTGTGACAAATACTTTACTGTAATTCGTCTGACCCTGAGACGAATTTAAATTCGTCTCTGGTAGGGACGAATTATGTTCTGTAATTCGTCTCACAGAGGGACGAATTCTTGCCTGTAAATTTTTAGAGCCAAAGATTAGAAACAGCAAGTTCGGGCAGAAAAGAGGTAAAGTTCTAAACTGTCTTTGTCATTTTTTCTAATTTTTTGCTTTCATTTTTTTTTCAATTCTTGCGTGCTTAAATAAAATAGTGGTTGATTGCATGTTTCATTTTTCTAAGTAAAATAAACAACACACACATCACGTGGCACATTTTAAACCAAGGAGCTGGTCGTAAGACCCCAACCCTTGAGCGAGACCAATGGTGGGTTCATCACCACCTTGGATTAGCTTTGCATCCATTTCCCCAATTGTCACTGTTGTTAGGCATAAATCCTGACGAAAGCTGACCGAGTGTCGCTGGGGTGATTCCCATGCGCGCGAGGATAAGTCTTCTATGGTAGGTGTCATTAACAGGACAATCCCCCTTCTGTATTGCCTATGTTCCATGTACCATCTGCTCTCACGTACCTATAGTTTCCCTCTCGTAAGGGCGGGTATATAGAGAGGTTGGTATATCGGTCCAGCAATGGTATATTGAAGGGGCGACCATTTATGGGAGTCATATGAGCCAACATTATGCATTTAAACGTTCTTCAAAACTTGCAAAAACAAAACAAAACATCAAAATGCACTAAACCAGTTTAGGACACACCATTAATATTTAAAAGAGATAATCACCGTTTGTGCATGTGTGTGTTCATTTATGCTTAGTGTAACAAAAAAAATCAGAAAAATCATAAACAAAAGATAAAAAATCCATGCATTTTGTCATTTGCTCCAAAAAGCTCCAAGGATTCATGCAATCGCTTGGTCATCCCCAAAATGCCCCAAAGGTGTCCATGAACCCTTTGGTCAACCCAAGAGCGCCCCAAATGTGCCCATAAGTGATGCAGGAGCATCCAAAAAACTATGGGAAATCTTATATTTTTCCCTAAATTTTAGTGCATCTTATCGGGGCCATAACTTCTCAACCATAGCTCCGATTAACACGAAATTTTATAGGAAACTAGTTTTCGGGGCCAAATTCCATCATCTAGGGCCTCAAAATTAGGTTTTAAAATTGCTCACCTAATTTTTTGCGCTTTTTGAGCTATTCAGAGGTCAATATCTCCTAACGTATTTAGAGTTAGGACTTGAAACTTCATGTTTGTCTTATCTATGGTAAGAGGGATGTGCACGCCAATTTTGGGCCCCATTTGACTCATTTTCAATTTTTAGGGTTTTTAGAGAGACATCATCATGGTGCTCACCCATAGCCAAGCCCAATCATGGGCGGATGCTATGGGGAATATCCAAGGAGGCACAAGTCACCTCCGATATAGCCCCAAGGATTTGGTTATACCACCTTGGTGGCCTGACACACAAGGCAAAACCCTCCACACCTTAACAGATAGGGACTATAGGGGCACCTCTTCTAGGGGCACTCCTGTTCAGCATAGCACTCAGCACACACCCTTCCATGAGGGGTACATTCGTAGGAGAGCTCCCTTAGATGCTCGCTATGAGCGGTCATCACGCGATGAAGTGCTAGGTCAACATAGGGTTCAACGGGAGGAACCACATGATTAAACTATCCCTCCTTTACCCCCTCTAGTTGTCAAGACTACAAGGACAAATTCAGAGCACAAGGCTCTTCAGGCAGGGCGAGCTAACCCTGCCCGCCCCATTTTCACTTATGAAAGAGAGCACGAGGAAAACCCTTACCTTCCTCAAGAACAATATACATCACGAGAGCAATATACCTCTGCAAATGCTAGCTATCAGGATCACCTACTGAGGCCAGAGCCTCGGATAAATGCCACTACCTCCAATAGAGGGAGGCAGCCTATAGAGATCTTGGATCACTACGATCGAGATAGATATCTAGGAGAGTCATCTAGGCTTTCTAGACATGAGGCAGTAGGACCAACTATCTTAGAATCTGTCAAGCATTTCGCACACCGGATGCAACTCACGCAACTTGAGTTAGAACGACAACAGTTAGAGCAATGGTATCTTCTAAATAAAGAGCACCTTCAGCACCAGAAGGATGAGTTGTTCCAACACACTATGCAGGAGAGGATTCCAACCCCTCACACGCATAAGAAAAAACATTATGAGAGGCACAACCCTCGGGTGCGAGACAAGTCTTCATGACATCATCAAGCACTACCCCCGATGCCTCCTAGACATGAGCGGGAGGCCACTCCTATAACCAATGACGGGCACCTTCCTCAAGATCCCACTCAGTTTTATGGGCCACCCTTAGAAATTCATCAAGAAGCCTCTAAGGAATCAGAGCGAGATGAAAATCCTTACAAAGGCATGGGGGGTGCTATCTGGCCACCCCTCCATAGGCCCCAGGTTCCTCAATAAAAACCAACCAAAGAGGAGGAGCTCAAATCTCTCGATACATGCAAAGAGCTAGAGCACTTAGAGTCGATAGAGACTAAGACTTTGGAGCTCCCAAGGCCCAACTTACATGAGGCTCCTTTCGAAGAAGATCAACCTTTAACCATAGGGCTACCTGATGATGCAGTCCTCCATGTCAGAATCTCTAGATTCTGATGAGCTGTACTCACTGGTCGAAGGTGAAGATAAAATAGAGATAGCCCACAGCAATCACATGCGACAGCATCGACATCCCATAAATATCGATGAAGCAATTCAACAGCTAAACATAATACTAGGGCATGAGTGGCGCATTAACCCATCGCAGCGAGGCCAAGCGTTACGTCCGCCACTTTGGGCATACAAAGATCAACTTCTGCCCAGAGACCTCATAGCAACATCAGTGCTGAAGGTGGACCATGTCCTCCCATCCGCACATAGGGCTGATCCATTCATGCCAATACCTCTAGATCCAGATACGGAGTTCAAAGACCATCAAGCTGGGGGTACCTCTATCCCCTGAAGAGCCATAGTCCAAACCAAAGGCTCCAAGGATTAGCACAATCTCTTGGTCACACCAAAGGCTCCAAGGATTAGCACAATCTCTTGGTCACACTGAAATGATCCAAGGATTATCGTAATCGCTTGGTCACCCCAAAATCTCCAAGGATTAGCACAATCTCTTGGTCACACCAAAATGCTCCAAGGATTATCGCAATCGCTTGGTCACCCCAAAATCTCCAAGGATTATCGTAATCACTTGGTCAAAACCCAAAAGCTCCAAGGATTTTTGCAATCACTTGGTCACCCCAAAGGATCCAAGGATTATCGCAATCACTTGGTCAAACCCAAAAGCTCCAAGGATTATCGCAATCACTTGGTCAACCCAAAGGCTCCAAGGATTATCGCAATCACTTGGTCAAACCCAAAAGCCCTAAGGATTATCGCAATCGCTTGGTCAATCCCAAAAAGCCCCAAGGATTATCGCAATCACTTGGTCAATCCCAAAAGTCTCCAAGGATCCCTAAAATTGCTTGGTCAATCCCAAAAATGCTCCAAGGATTCTCACAATCACTTGGTCAATCCCAAAATGCTCCAAGGATTTCCACAATCACTTGGTCAAAAATCAAGAAAATTCAAAAACAACAAAAATCATCAAAAACAAAAAAAAAATTCACATCTCATTTTTAGGCATACTCAAATTCATCAATAGAGAGCTCTTCTCGCACCTCATATTCATATTCACCAAAATCAATCCATCAAAAATACAAAAATACATAGCTGCATCAAAGCATTGCATCCATACATTGCATATTTGTGGTCGTATGGGTCAAAGGCACCATAGGCTGTAATTGCACTACTAGTCCATCTTGTTCCCCACTGTTCCATTTTACAAAAACAACAAAAACACCATGCATTGCTTTTACCACACTAGAGTCAGTGGTCTTTTAATGTATCAAGAGTTTTCATGATTCAGTCATCATTTTGCTCTTTAGTCATGTAATGTATCAAGTCAAACAGATTTTACGAAGGTAGAGTTACACTTGAGATACGCCTTGTTACGTAACATCCCAACACAAATTAAAACACATAAAAATTCCCAAGTTGTGTGAACGAAAGATGAAACCTGCGGGGTAATCTAGGTCACCATAAGCGAAACAGTTATCTTGCTCATCCCCCCGTGCGAATGGTTCCAGAATGCTGAGAATTGACAAAAGGACAAGATCTTTCCTATCCATTCACCTCCATATACAGTGGTTTTCACCACTACAAAATCCCAATCATAGTTGGTTGCCAAAGTTGTAAGGATTTGTACTACATGTCCCTACCAAGGATGGGTAGTCATCCCCAAGACCTAAAAGGATCAACACCATTCACAAACAAAATTCCAAAAAACCATCATCCTAACACTTTCCATTCACATTTGTTCTCCAAGTTGTAAGGATTTGTACTATCCACCCCTAACCAGGATGGGTAGTCATCCCCAAGGCCTAACAGATCAATGCCCTTGCTCCATAATCTCCATTAACCCCTTGGTCCCCAACGTCATAAGGATTCGTACTACACATCCCTGCAAAGGATGCGTAGTCGTCCCCAAGTCCACAAGGATCAAGGCCACTCATAAGCCCAAAATCACAATACTCAAAATACAAAATCAAATAACAGTGGTTATTACTACTATTCAAAATACTTGCTCAAAAAGAATTAATAGAAAATAAACAGTGATTTTCATCACTATATGGACGAGCAACTTTCTAAATCATTCAACCAACAAATATCCCGAACTTGAATCCCTGGAATTCTCAGCATTCGAAAACCATCTAGGTGATCCACATTACAAGTTTGGTTGATAGCCTATCTGGCAATGGTGGTATCCTACCCGCATGATGATATGTCTGTCACATTCGCTTTGCGTATGTGCAGACCAATGTTTGCATAAGGATGAGCTAGCTAATGGTATCCTGGATAACACCGCAGATTAATCTAACTAAATACAACAAAGGAGTTAGTGGAGCTAATTAGGAGATTCTCAGTACAGGTTCGGTTGAAAGCCCATCCGCATCTGGCGGTATCCTGACAAATACCACATAAATGAACTCAATTGCACACATAGGGATGTGAAATAGCTTGGTCAAAAACAAGTCCGATTCATACCTTGTTCAAAAGTCTTGTAAGATAGAGTACAGTCGTGGCTAGTGAGTTAAAACTTGTTCAAAAAACAAGTCCGATTCATACCTTGTTCAAAAGTCTTGTAAGATAGAGTACAGTCTTGTAGGATAGAGTGTAGTTGTAAGATGTGAAATAGCTTGGTATAAAATCTATTTTGGGCACCCAAATAGAAGAACTCAATGCTATTGGGTAGAGATCTGGTGGTGGTTATGCACAATATCCCAATGCTCCTAGATTTCCAAACTAGGGACAATCTCATTGGAATATGAATATGCCATGGGGATAGACAGAAGTTTTTGCACAACCTTGGAACCAACCTTGGACAGCTCCTCCAGATTTATCACAATCTGGATGGATGAACCCACCTTGGCATACCATGCCTCCTCAATGGACACAACAAGGACAAATAAGGGGACATCAATATCAACCCTATCAAGGACAGCAATATCAACCCCATCAAGGATAGCAAAGGTATCAAGGGCAAACTCAAAACTTGTTGCCAGCTCCTAATCCAAATTTTTAGGGAAGAACACAACATCAACAAATGCAACCAATAAAACAACCTCCACTCCCAGCTCAGCCTATGACTAACCCAAATAATGCCAGACAAACAACCCCTGTTTATGAGGCTGAGTCTAAAGACACTACTGCAATTCATGTACTTGACTGTAGTAACATCCAACTGCGTTCAGGAAATATTTTATCTGAAATTGTTCCACCCACCATTGAAGAAATAAGTGAGAAACAAGAACCTCCAAATTAGGAGAAAATGCAACAAAAACAAAAAGAAGAAAAAATAGCAAAAATGTAGGAATCTTCTCCAGTAGCCTTACCATACCCTAAAAGGTTTGAACATGTTGATACTACCCCTGAATCACAATTAGTAACAGAACTCAAGAAGATGTCAATTTCTCTTCCTTTGCTATAAGCAATAGGGGATATACCTTTAATCAAAAAGACTATTCAGGAGTTATGTATCAAGAAACCTGGTAGAAAAAATAAAGACTTTCCTAAAACTATTTAGGGAGAAGGAAAATTAGCTGATCTATTGGCTGGGAAACTAGTTCCTCCCAAGTATAGTGACCCAGGCAGTCTAGTAGTAATAGTTACTATTGGAGTGATGCAAATTCCTAATGTGCTAATTGACCTTGGAGCTACGATTAATGTAATGACTAAAGACACAATGCAAAAACTATAGCTCCATAATCTCAGTCCTACCACCATAGTCTTGGAAATGGTAGATAGGTCAGTAGCTAAACCAGAAGGTATCTTAGAAGATGTGGCCGTTAAAGTCTCTTCGTGGGAATATCCTATAGACTTCTTGGTGTTGTAGCCTAGAACTTCCATCAATGGATACCCTATCATTCTAGGATGACATTGGCTAGCTACTGCATCTGCATTTATAGACTGCAGGTCAGGGGAAATGACCATTTCCAATGGTATTGACCTACAATTTTTTTTTTGTATCCACCAGCTCAACCTTCAACTAAATTTTCTAGACAAATTTGGTATCCTGAATCTAATGAAGAATCTGAGCAAGAAACCATTGCTACTTTGGCTACAATCATAGTGAAAGAGCATATTGAGGAAATCACAACACCTAGGAGAGAAATATTTGAAAGTGAAACTGTCCTAGTTGAAACATTACAATCAGAAGGACTAGTTGATGATCAACTTCTTGTTCATCGGTTGTTTTGGAATGAAGAGATACACATTTTAGAACCTATGTCATCCGTTCCCAGTAAAAAGATATCATTCGCACTACCACATGGATGGCATCACCATATCCTTAACACATTCAAATGTCCTCTGATTCCATCAGGTATCACCTCTGAGTCAGATTCTAGAACATTTCATACTCTATAGCCACATAATTGTCCATTAAATGCATTTATTAGTAGCTATGAAGCATCTAATTCTATCTATCCAAGGATCAAACAAATTGAAATCCAACTAGGTAAATGTCTAAACATTAATAGCTGGCTAACTGAGGACCAGGAAGCCAAGTTGTTTGCAGTCTTACAAAAACATGTTCAAGCTTTTGCATGGAATTATAAAGACATGACTGGCATTCATCCTGAGGTATGTACACATAGGATATACATAGAAAACGTAAAACCAGTAAGGCAACCTCAGAGACGTTTGAATCCTACTCTAAAAGAAATTATGAAAGAGGAAATTGAAAAACTCTTAGATGTTGGATTCATTTATCCAATTTATGATAGTAAATGGGTTTCACCACTAGTCATTGTTCCAAATAAAAATGGTAAAATGAGATTATGTGTGGATTATAGGGAGTTGAATAGATTATAGGGAGTTGAATAAAGCCACACATAAGGATCATTTTCCATTACCATTCATAGACCAAGTATTGGATACCCTTGCTGGAAAGAAATTTTTCTGTTTCCTTGATGGCTTCAGTAGGTATAACCAAATTTAAGTTGCCCCAGAAGATGAGAAAAATACTACCTTTACATGTCCTTTGGGAACCTTTGCTTACAGAGTTTTACCCTTCGGGTTGTGTAATGCTCCAGCAACATTTCAGAGAGCTATTTTAGCAATTTTTCTGATTTAACCAATGAAAGTGTTGAAATTTATATGGATGATTTCACAATATTTGGGGATAATTTTGAATATGCATTAGAACAGCTTGAAAAATTTTTGATTCACTGTGAAACATACCATCTCTCTCTTAATCCTGAGAAATGCTTCTTAATGATGGAGGAAGGAATTGTTCTAGGACATCATATCTCTTCTTTTGGAGTCAAGGTTGATCCTATGAAGATTGAAGTCATCAAAAACCTTCCCCCTCCACAAACTCAGACTAATGTACGCAGTTTCTTAGGACACATTGGTTTTTATCATAGATTCATTGCTAATTTTAGTACCATAGCAAATCCCATGTTTGCTTTGCTCATGAAATATTCTGAATTTGTTTGGTCTTCTGAATGTCAAAATTCCTTTGAAAAGTTAAAGGAGAAGTTAACCACTCCACTTGTTTTAAGAGGTCCTAATTGGGAGTTACCCTTTCATATTCAAACTGATGCCTCCAATAATGCTATTGGAGTTGTGTTAGGACAGATTGAAAATGGGGAACATTATGCAATATATTATATCAGTAAAAACTTGACAGAAGCTGAGAAAAACTACACTACCACTAAAAAATAATTCTTGGTTGTAGTCTATGCTATTAACAAATTCTGACACTACATCATAGGGTATCCAGTATTCATCCATACAGATCATACTGCAATCAAATACTTGATGAATAAACCATTGGTTAGTGCAAGAATTATTCGTTGGTTGATTCTATTACAGGAATTTGATGTTACCATAGTAAACAAGCCTAGGAAATCTAATGTTGTTGCAGATTTCTTATCAAGAATACCAAATGCAGATACAGGGGAAGTTGTAGAAGATACCTTCCTAGATGAAAATTTGTTTACTATCTCTGTACAATCTCCATGGTTTGCAGACATAGATAATTACTTAGTTACAGGGAAGATTCCTCTTCACTTTACCCCTAAACAAAGGAAATAGTTAATCAAGCAAAGCTCTTATTTTAAATGGATAAAAGGATTATTGTTTAAATGTAGTCCTGATCATGTATTACGCAGGTGTATCTGCCTAGGGTCTATGTATGTCAATTCAATCAATGCTTGTCATAACATAATTGGATTGGTGCTATTTTTGTGTCTACAAACTCATACTCTAAAAAGAAAAAAAAAATTCCATAGTACCATGGTATAAATTACAACATAGCAATTTTTTTTGCAAGTGATCACTCCTAATAGGCTTCTAGTTAGTTTCTTCTCCCTATTGGAGTGTGTTTGATTTTGCACCTGATTAGGTATCGACTAGTTTCTACACCCAATCAAATTTTAGCCTTTTTTACTGCTTAGTTAGAGTTACACTTGTTTTAGCACTTGGTCATAGTTTGGATTTTTTTACATCCAATTGGATCTCGACTATTTTTTAGCACCTGATTAAAGTTCATCTTGTTTTAGCACTTGATCAGAGTCCAAATTTTTCTACATCCAATTGAATATCTACTATTTTTTAGCAGCCAACTGAAGTTTGGATTTTTTCTACACCTAGCTCAAAATAAATTTCTTTTTTACCTTGGTTAGAATCCATCTTGTTTCTATATCCAATCGAAGTTCATCTTGTTTCAGCATCCAGTCAGAGCTAAGATTGTTTCAGCACTTGGTCAGAGTTTGGATTTTTCTATGCCCAACCAAATATTTATTGTTTTATACACTCGATCAAAGTTCATCTTTTTACAGCATCTGATCAGTGTTCGAATTATTTCAACACCCAGTAAAAGTTCTAAAAATATAGCTAGCATATAAGGAAATCCATTATTGAAATATCTCGTATGAAATAATGATGTACTAGAGAAAAGTATTGTTATTCCAAATTGGAGACAAGAGGAAAAAGAAATTATAACAAGCCCTATCCAAGCTATAGATACTAACCAAAAATGATTATCAAGAATGAGATGAGCAAGCATGATATAATAATTTTTAGATGATCAAGCATCATATAATTTTTCTTAAAAGCTTATAGTTTCTCTCTCATAAAAAAATATATATTGGATACGTTTTTTCAAATATTCAAAATTAAATCAAGCAAAAGTGGGGACGAAAGTAAAATTACAGCATGATTTTTCTTCCAATATTTTTCCACCCTTTTCATGTTCTCTAGTTCAAAAATCAAGGGGGAAAACAATGGGTAGTGGTTGATGGTTTAGGGGGAGAGATGACATATGCTTAAGACCAAGGAATGAGAAATTGCTATGGGTATAGAAACTTGTGAAATGGTATGTTTCATGAGGGCTCCCCCAAGATAATTGTAATATCATATGAGACCATATGTACATCTACTTTGAATTGTGCAATTTTTTGTGGCAACTTGAAAATTTATATCTCTTCAGAAAATGTACTATAATATCATACAAGCTAGATCATATTTCATTCCAGGGTTATGCATAAGGGGTCGACCCTAAAATCTATTTATAAATTAAAGGCAAATTGTCTTGGAATCATGGAGAATTATCTAGAAGTATACATGGCAAATTGTAATTATTTTCTCCAAAAATTTTCAAACCATGGTGAATTGCAATTATTTTTCTCCAAAAAATTTCGAACCGTGGCAAATTTTTCTGTAACCCCCGGCCATGAATATCGGTTCGCAAACTCTAAAAATGTATAGCAAAATTAAAGGATTTATGCCGAAAAGAAAGGCTTTTATCCTTTATGATTTATGATGACTGATCTAAGATGTAAAATTTGATCAGTTGCAGGTATGTCGATCAGCTACAAACATGTCGATTGGTTGCAGATATTTTTATTGGCTGTAGACATGTTGATCGATTGTAGCCATGGCGATCAGCTATAAAAATATCAATCGATTACAGTCATGACGATATTCTAGGAGGTATAACTTTTGCTTTAGAGTTCTATTTTCATTTTTTTAAAGCCACCTAGCTTGATGAGATCTACTCAAAAATCTAAGTGAAATCCTCAAAAAACCATCTAAAATTTATTGACATGTCTGCAACCGACTGACACATCTATAATCGATCGATTGCAAACATGTTGATAGGTTTCAAATATTTTTTTGAGGATTTCACTTAGTTTTTTGAATAGCTCTCATCGAGATAGGTGGTTTTAGAAAACAAAATTGGAAACAGAGCTCCGAAGCAAAAGTTATGCCTCCTAGAAGTTTCCCTACAAAAGTGCACCTGTGTAAACAATCGACATATGCCGATTGGTTATAGAGGTGCACTTTTTGTAGGGAAACTTCTAGGAGGCATATATTTTTCTCCAGAGATCCGTTTTCTTTTTTTTTTAAACCACCTAGCTCGATGATAGCTACTCAAAAAAATAAGTGAAATCCTTAAAAAAACATCTAAAATCGATCGACATTTCTGCAACCGATCGGTTGCAGATGTGTCAGTCGGTTGTAGACATGTCTATTGGTTTCAAATGTTTTTTTGAGGATTTCACTTATATTTTTTAGTAGATCTTGTCAAGCTAGGTGTTTTAAAAGAAAAAAAAAATGCAACTCCGGAGCAAAATTTATGCCTCCTAGAAGTTTCCACGCAAAAGTGCACCTCTGCAACCGATCGGTTGCAAAGGTGCACTTTTACAAGGAAAATTATAAGAGGCATAAATTTTGCTCCAAAGCTCTATTTTCAAAAACAAATGTAAAACCACCTAGCTTGACGAGATCTACTCAAAAAACTAAGTGAAATCCTAAAAAAAAAATTGAAATCGATCAACATGTCTACAATTGATCGATTATAGATGTGTTAGTCGGTTGCAAACATGTTGATCAGTTTCAATTATTTTTTTTAGGATTTCACTTAGATTTTGAGTAGATCTCATCGAGCTATGTGGTAAAATAAATTGAAAATGCAGCTCCAGAGCAAAATTTATGCCTCCTAGAATTTTCCCTGTAAAAGTGCACCTTTGCAACCCAAAGGTGTACTTTTACAAGGAAACTTCTAGGAGGCATAACTTTTATCGATTGGTTGCAGAGGTGCACTTTTACAGGGAAAATTCTAGGAGGCATAACTTTTGCTCTAGAGCTACATTTTCATTTTTTTTTTAAAACCTGAAAGCATGAGATTCCGGAAGAAAAACAGTATTGAGATGCAATATAAACAAAGACAGATGTAATCAAACTAAGATAAAACATAAGAGGAAGCTGGAGCACAGCCCTTTTATATTAATTCTAAACTCTGTTACAATCCATCTCCTCCCTTCTTAAGGGCTAGGAGTGTCAAGATGTTTTTGATTACAATCGTGATCAATACATTTTCTTCCGCATGCCCACATTTGAAATGGGCAGGCTAATCGCGTTGCCGCCACTTGCGATGATGAATCCTTGATGTTTGCTATTTCTCCTGTGATCGAAGAAACATAAAAAACGTTAGTAACACCTGTAATAAAAGGACAGAACATTTGAATTCGATAAACTATTTAAACATATATTTTCTGCAATCCAGAGCATAATAATATTCGATATATATATCTTAAACACGTAATGCAAGATAATCGTTAATGCATGATAAGCACGCAGTGATAAAATAGATTAAAACTAGCAAAAAGGTGTGGGGTGCCCGAGCGGGCTGCCCCGTTAAAATTTGATTTTGACGCCAATCCACTAGGAATGGGCTCAAAATCTCAAAAAATAGAATTGTCGTCGAATTGGTGTATTACGATGGTCCAATGTCGGGTTTGCAGTTTGGCAGCACTTCGTTGCTTGGAAATGTCTCCCTGCCTCTCTTAAGCGGGAAAGTCCCTGGTGTTTTATAGACCCATGGGGTCTTTTTGAATGGTACGCAATGACGCCACATGGCGGCCATGCCTTCCTAAGAGGGAGGAAAGTCCTCCACGACTTGGGCTGTGACTGCACCTATGACAGTCTTCCAACAGCCAACCTACCCACCTACGCGCGTATGCAAGGCAGAAGCCATTAATGACTGTCTCTGGCTGCCACGTGTCTAACGGTCACTTTGAACTACTTTAATGTTTGCTTTTGATTGCCTAAATGTTTGCTTTTGATTGCCTAAATGTCCGCCTTGATGTCGGCCTTGCATGTTTTAACGTCTGTTCGTGAGCTCCGAAGTGTCGCGATATCGCGACGTCGCAATATCGTGACACTTCGGCCAAGGCTCTACCTTGGGCGCCGAAGTGTCGCGATATCGCGACGTCACGATATCACGACGTCACGATATCGTGACACTTCGGCCAAGGCTCTGCCTTGGGTGCCGAAGTGTCACGAAATCGCGACGTCACGATATCCCGACACTTCGGGCAAGGCTCCCCTTGGGTGTCGAAGTGTCGCGATATCGCGACACTTCGGGCAAGGCTCCCCTTGGGCACCGAAGTGTCACGATATCATGACACTTCGGGCAAGGCTCTCCTTGGGTTTCGAAGTATCGTGATATCATGACATCACGAAATTGTGACACCCTCGGCCGAAGCTGCCCTTCGGGCCTTAGGTGTCGTGATTTCGCTATATCGGAGGTGACTTGTGCCTCCTCTTTGTGCACCTTTTGTAGCATCTGCCCTTGATTGGGCTTGGCTATGGGTGCACACCATTGTGGTGCTCCTCTACTCTCTAAGCAGATTTTATCTCGTTTATGATGATTTATCTTTTTGTTTACACTAAGCAGAAATGAACACACTAATACACAAATCGTGATTATCTCTTTTAAGGATTGATAGTGTGTCCTAAACTGGTTTAGTGCATTTTGATGTTTTGTTTTGTTTTTGCAATTTTTAGAGACTGTTTAAATGCATAATGTTGGCTCATATGACTCCCATAAATGGTTGCCCCTTAAATATACCATTTTCGGACCGATATACCAACCTCTCTATATACCCACCCTTACGAGAGGGAAACTATAGGTACGTGAGAGCAGATGGTACGTGGAACATAGGCAGTACAGAATGGGGGATTGTCCTGTTAATGACACCTACCATAGAAGACTTATCCTCGCATGCATGGGAATCACCCCAGCAACACTCGATCAGCTTTCGTCAGGATTTACGCCTAACAACAGTGACAATCGGGGAAATGGATGCAAAGCTAAGCCAAGGTGGTGATGAACCCACCGTTGGTCTTGCTCAAGGGCTGGGGTTTTACGACCAGCTCCTTGGTTTAATTTACCATGTGCAGTGTGTGTGGTTCATTTTAATAAAAATGAAACAAGCAGCAAAAAGAAACTTTCCCTATGCCATACAACACTACAAACCGGCAAACAGCAAGTAGAAATTTGAAAAAAATTTTTTTTTTTTTTTTTTTTTTTTTTTTTAATAAATAAAGCAAGAAAATTGACTACCTTTCTTTAATAATTAAAAAAAATGAAAGTAAAAAAATCAACAAATAAAATAGACAGAAATAACACAGCAGAAAATGACAGGGACAGTTTTAAAACTTTACCTCCTTACCTCCTTTTTCTGCCCGGACTTGCTGTTTCTGACCTTCAGCTTAAAAAAGGTACCTGTTAAGCACAAAACACAACAAATCTGATTAGTTTCTGTAGACACCAAAATAGCACCAATCTGATTATGTGACTGCAAACACTGATCGCGTTGACAAACACAGCCCCCAGGGCAGCCCTCAGAGGTCAAACAGTGGTCTTAACCACTTTCATAGCAATTTTGTAAGGTCAAGAAGCAATTTGGCACATTTAGACACTTTGCTCACTATTCGTCTCACCCAGGGATGAATACTAACTGGAATTCATCTCACCCAGGGACGAATTCTAAATTCATCTCACCCAGGGATGAAAAACTCACCGGACGATTCTAAATTCGTCTCACCCAGGGACGAATTCTGAGTTTAACGGGCAAAAAGAAGAATGGTGCCAAGTGGCAGCCCAGGACAGTCAGTTGATGACTCCTGCCTCGCACGCGTGTGTGGGTGGACAGATAGGCCATTAGAGGACTGTCACAAGGGTAGTTATGAAAGCCCAAGTCAATGGAGGACTCCCCTCCCTCATGGGAAGACATGACTGCCACATGGCACCTATGACCAACACATGGCATTTGTGCTTCCCTCTCAAAAGAGACCCCATGGGTCTATAAAATGTGGGACTTTTCTCACCCAAAAAGATAGGTTGAAGGAGATTTCAAGCAACGAAGTGCTACCGAGTTGAAGACCCACTTGCATCCCTTTTGGTTCACCTTCTCGCATCCACCAATCTCTTTTGCAAGGGAGGTTGTTGGGTGGCTTTTGGAAGCTTGAACCTGACCCAAATCCAACACATGGACACCTGAACCAACCAATTCGCCGACCCCCCAATCCTAAGAGGTTTTGGGCCCATCCCTAGTGGATTGGCGCCGAAATCAAGTGCCAACGGTGGGAGGCCCACTTGGGCACCCCCGCACTTTCTAAGTTTTAGAGCATTCTAGATTACTTTTTCAGGTTGCATTTTGTGTTATCATGTTTGGTTAACTCATAGCCGCAAGTTCATAACTTTTGATCAGATTCTAGTATGTTTTGTGTCGCTTTGTTGTTTCACTGACTTGTAGGTGGCGAGATCAAATTCCCGAGGGTAGAGGCCAAATTGGGAGAATCCGACCATCTAGGTCGTCCCAAAATGGCCCCAATTACATAACCCCCTTGTTTGCAGTCATTTTGCAGGTCTCGAGATTCGACATTGGAGCAGCAGCAGGTCGGCTTCTTCAACACAGAAGAATTCGTCCCACCCAGGGACGAATTGCAGTCAGAATTCGTCCTGCCCAGGGATGAATTCTAGTTGAAGGCAGATTGGCCAGCTGTCTCAGTGGCAATGGCCTTCTGGTAACTTTTTCTGTCTTCTGTCAAGATTTCAGGTCATTTGGAGTCACTTTTATTTACTATTTCGGGCAAATGTTTACATGCATATTTCGTTGATTTTAGAGAACAAACACTTTCCATTTGCGGCGGGTGCTACCGACATCTTCATTGTTTCTTTGTTCGTAGGAGGAGTAGCAGAGGTCAAGGACTCATCAACATCAGCGGCGGCATCATCTTGGCTCATCCATTTCAATCGTGGGCACGCGGAAAGAGGAACATTAAGTGATTGTAATCAAATTCTTTTAGCGCTCCTAGCCCCTGAAAAGGGAGGAGGCGTCATTGTAATAGAGATCAAGAAATTTTAATGAAAGGGCTGTGTTTTCTCCATTTTATTGTGTCTCGTTTTAATGCGTCTCTTTCATTTCATGCAATTTACATTTCTAGGACTTAAGCGCATTTGATTTTGAATGCATCGCAATTAGTGTTTCCTTTTCCCGAAATCTCGTGCTTTCAGTGGCGATCACGGTGGGACCCTGTCCCATATTTTTAAAATCATAGAAAACTGATCAAATTTTTGTGTTTGTGCTTGATAGGTACATTTTTTTGTTGTAGACTGCTATTCGTCTCTGACTGTTATGAATTCTTAACTGCAATTCGTCTGACCCTGAGACGAATTCAAATTCGTCTCTGGGAGGGACGAATTATGTTCTGTAATTCGTCTCCTAGAGGGACGAATTCCTGCCTGTGGATTTTTCGAGCAAAAATTCAGAAGCAACTGGAGCGAGCGAGAGAAGAGGTAGGGATTTTTATAATCTCTGTTAAATTTTTTGTTTCTGTTTCTGTTTCTTTAATTGTTTTCATTTTATCCTGCATTGCTTAGGGAAATTCATTTATGCTTGTTTCATTTTCATTAAATAAAATGAATCCCACACACTTCACGCAATAATTTTAAACCAAGGAGCTGGTCGTAAGACCCCAGCCCTTGAGCAAGACCAATGGTGGGTTCATCACCACCTTGGCTTAGCTTTGCATCCATTTCCCGATTGTCAACTATTGTTAGGCGTAAATCCTGACGAAAGCTGACCGAGTGTCACTGGGGTGATTCCCATGCGCGCGAGGATAAGTTTTCTATGGTAGGTGCCATTAACAGGACAATCCCCCTTCCGTACCGCCTACGTACCATGTACCTTCTGCTCTCACATACCTATAGTCTCCCTCTCGTAAGGGCGGGTATATAGAGAGGTTGGTATATCGGCCTGGTTGGTATATTGAAGGGGCGACCGTTTTGGGAGTTATATGAGCCTTCATAATGCATTTAAACGTTCTTCAAAACCTACAAAAAACAAAACAAAACATCAAAATGCACTAAACCAGTTTAGGACACACTATTTAAACCCTTAAAAGAGATAATCACGGTTTGCGCATGTGTGTGTTCATTTCTGCTTAGTGTAACAAAAAAAAAAATCATAAACAAAAAGATAAAAACTTACGCATTTTGTCACTTGTTCCAAAAAGCTCCAAGGATTCCCGTAATCGCTTGGTCACTCCAAAATGCCCCAAAGGTGTCCATGAACCCTTTGGTCAACCCAAAATCACCCCAAATGTGCCCATAAGTGATGCAGGAGCATCCAACAAAATATGGGAAATCTTATATTTTTCCCTAAATTTTAGTGCATCTTGCCGGGGCCATAACTTCTCAACCGTAGCTCCGATTGACACGAAATATGGGAAATCTTATATTTTTCCCTAGAATTCTATTTGCCCAGAAAAGTCAGTTTTCGGGGCCAAATTCCATCATCTAGTGCCCCAAAATTAGGTTTTAAAATTGGGCACGCATTTTTTTACACTTTTTGAGCTGTTCGGATGTCAATATCTCCTAATGTATTCATAGATAGGACTTGAAACTTCATTTTTGTCTTATCTACTATAAGAGGGATGCACACACCAATTTTGGGCCCCATCTGACTCATTTCAATTTTTAGGATTTTTAGAGAGACATCGTCATGGTGCTCACCCGTAGCCAAGCCCAATCACGGGCGGAGGCTATGGGGAATGTCCAAGGAGGCACGAGTCATCTCCATTACAATCCCAAGGATTTGGTCATACCACCTTGGTGACCTAACACACAAGGCAGTCCCCTCCACACCTTAAAGGAAAGGGACTACAGGGACACCTCTTCGAGGAGCACTCCTATTCAGCATAGCATTCAGCACACACCCTTCCATGAGGGGTACAGTCGTAGGAGAGCTCCCTTAGATGCTCGCTATGAGCGGTCATCGTGCGATGAAGCGCTAGGTCAACATAGGGTTCGACATGAGGAACCACATGATTACACTATCCCTCCTTCACCCCCTCTAGTTGTCAGGACTACAAGGACAAATCCAGAGCACAAGGCTCTTCAGGTAGGGCGAGCTAGCTCCATCCATCCCTTTCTAACTTATGAAAGAGAGCATGAGGAAAACCCTTACCTTCCTCAAAAACAATACACATCGCGGGAGCAACACGCCTCCGCACTTGCTATCTATCAGGACCACTCACTGAGGCCAAAGCCTCGAGGGAATGTTGCTACCCCCAACAAAGGGAGGTCACCTATAGAGATATTGGATCACTACGATCGAAAATATCTAAAAGAGGCATCTAGGCCTTCTAGACATGAGGCGACAAGACCAACTATCTTAGAATCTATCGAGCACATCGCATGTCGGATGCGACGCACGCAACTTGAGCTAGAACGACAACAGTTAGAGAAATGGTATCTTCTAAATAAAGAGCACCTTCAGTGCCAGAAGGATGAGTTGTTCCAACACACTATGCAGGAGAGCCAACATGAAAGGGAGTACGAGGAAAGCCATCGCATTCCTCGAGGACAACAAACAGTGCGGGAGCCTTGTGTTTCCACACCTGCTAGATATAATAGTCATCCATCAAGACCAGAGCCTCAAGTACATGCCGCCTACCTCGATAGAGGGAAGCGACCCATTGAAATTTTAGATCATCAAGATCGAGGCAAACACATAGGAGAAACATTCGAACCTCCTAAGAAAAATAGGGTAGACCAAATTGACCCGACAGTCGCCAGACATGCCGCCCGCCAAGCTCGAATTACGCAGCTTAAACAAAGTCATCAGGAGATGGAGTATCGACACCGCTTGGATAGAGAGTGCATGCAATGTGAAATGGATGAGTTGTGCTATAAACTATCGAAGAAGACTCCAACCCCTCACACACATAAGACAAAACATTTTGAGGGGCATAACCCATGGTGGCAAGACAGGTCATCGCGACCTCATCAAACGCTACCCCCAACACCTTCTAGACAGGATCAGGAGGCTACACTCTTGATTCTTGAAGCACCACCCCTGACGCCTCCTAGACATGAGCGGGAGGCCGCTCCTATAACCAATGATGGGCGCCTTCCTCAGGAACCCACTCAGGTTCTTGGGCCACCCTTAGAAAGTCATCAAGAAGCCTCTAAGGAATCAGAGCAAGAAGAAGAGCGGGATGAAAAGCCCTACCAAGGCATGGGGGGTGCCATCAGGCCACCCCTCCATAGGCCCCAAGTTCCTCCACAAGAACCAACCAAAGAGGAGGAGTTCCAATCCATCGATACATGCAAAGTGCTAGAGCACTTAGAGTCGATAGAGACCAAGATTTTGGAGCTCCCAAGGCCCAACTTACATGAAGCTCCTTTCAAAGAGGATCAACCTTTAACCATAGGGCTACCTGATGATGCAGTCCTCCATGTCTCAGAATCTCTAGATTTTGATGAGCTGTACTCACTAGTTGAAAGTGAAGATGAAACAGAGATAGCCCACAACAATCACATACGACAACATCGGCATCCCATAAAATTTGAGGAAGCATGTCAACAGATAAACATAATACTAGGGCATGAGTGGCGTGTTAACCCACCACAGTGGGACCAAGCATTACATCCACCACTTTGGGCACACAAAGATCAACTTCCACCAAGAGACCTCATAGCAACATCAGTGTCGAGGGCGGACCCTGTCCTCCTATCCGTGCATAGGGCCGATCCATTCATGCCCATACCTCTAGAGCCGGATCCGAGTGCAAAGACCATCAAGCTGGGGGTACCTCTATCCCCTGAAGAGCCATAGTCCAAACCAAAAAAAGCTCCAAGGATTATCGCAATCACTTGGTCAACCCAAAAAGCTCCAAGGATTATCGCAATCACTTGGTCACCCCAAAAGCTCCAAGGATTATCGCAATCACTTGGTCACCCCAAAAAGCTCCAAGGATTATCGCAATCACTTGGTCACCCCAAAAGCTCCAAGGATTATCGCAATCACTTGGTCACCCCAAAAGCTCAAGGATTATCGCAATCACTTGGTCAACCCCAAAAAGCTCCAAGGATTATCGCAATCACTTGGTCACCCAAAAAGCTCCAAGGATTATCGCAATCACTTGGTCACCCAAAAGCTCCAAGGATTATCGCAATCACTTGGTCACCCCAAAAGCTCCAAGGATTATCGCAATCACTTGGTCACCCAAAAAGCTCCAAGGATTATCGCAATCACTTGGTCACCCAAAAGCTCCAAGGATTATCGCAATCACTTGGTCACCCAAAAAGCTCCAAGGATTATCGCAATCACTTGGTCACCCAAAAAGCTCCAAGGATTATCGCAATCACTTGGTCACCCAAAAAGCTCCAAGGATTATCGCAATCACTTGGTCACCCAAAAGCTCCAAGGATTATCGCAATCACTTGGTCACCCAAAAGCTCCAAGGATTATCGTAATCACTTGGTCAAAACCCAAAAGCTCCAAGGATTATCGCAATCACTTGGTCACCCAAAAGCTCCAAGGATTATCGTAATCACTTGGTCACCCAAAAGCTCCAAGGATTATCGCAATCACTTGGTCAAAACCCCAAAAAGCTCCAAGGATTATCGCAATCACTTGGTCACCCAAAAAGCTCCAAGGATTATCGCAATCTCTTGGTCACCCAAAAAGCTCCAAGGATTATCGCAATCACTTGGTCACCCCAAAAGCTCCAAGGATTATCGCAATCACTTGGTCACCCCAAAAGCTCCAAGGATTATCGCAATCACTTGGTCACCCCAAAAGCTCAAGGATTATCGCAATCACTTGGTCACCCAAAAGCTCCAAGGATTATCGCAATCACTTGGTCAAACCCAAAAGCTCCAAGGATTATCGCAATCACTTGGTCACCCAAAAGCTCCAAGGATTATCGCAATCACTTGGTCACCCAAAAGCTCCAAGGATTATCGCAATCACTTGGTCACCCAAAAGCTCCAAGGATTATCGCAATCACTTGGTCAACCCAAAAGCTCCAAGGATTATCGCAATCACTTGGTCAAAACCAAAAAGCTCCAAGGATTATCGCAATCACTTGGTCACCCAAAAAGCTCCAAGGATTATCGCAATCACTTGGTCAACCCAAAAAGCTCCAAGGATTATCGCAATCACTTGGTCACCCAAAAAGCTCCAAGGATTATCGCAATCACTTGGTCACCCCAAAAGCTCCAAGGATTATCGCAATCACTTGGTCACCCAAAAGCTCCAAGGATTATCGCAATCACTTGGTCACCCCAAAAAGCTCCAAGGATTATCGCAATCACTTGGTCACCCCAAAAGCTCCAAGGATTATCGCAATCACTTGGTCACCCAAAAGCTCCAAGGATTATCGCAATCACTTGGTCACCCAAAAGCTCCAAGGATTATCGCAATCACTTGGTCACCCAAAAAGCTCCAAGGATTATCGCAATCACTTGGTCACCCAAAAAGCTCCAAGGATTATCGCAATCACTTGGTCACCCAAAAAGCTCCAAGGATTATCGCAATCACTTGGTCACCCAAAAAGCTCCAAGGATTATCGCAATCACTTGGTCACCCAAAAAGCTCCAAGGATTATCGCAATCACTTGGTCAACCCAAAAAGCTCCAAGGATTATCGCAATCACTTGGTCACCCAAAAAGCTCCAAGGATTATCGCAATCACTTGGTCACCCAAAAAGCTCCAAGGATTATCGCAATCACTTGGTCAAAACCCAAAAAGCTCCAAGGATTATCGCAATCACTTGGTCACCCAAAAAGCTCCAAGGATTATCACAATTACTTGGTCACCCAAAAAGCTCCAAGGATTATCGCAATCACTTGGTCACCCAAAAAGCTCCAAGGATTATCGCAATCACTTGGTCACCAAAATGCTCCAAGGATGTCCACAATCACTTGGTCAAAATAAAAAAATAATAATCAAAAACAACCAAAAATTTACATCTCATATTTAGGCATACTAAAATTCATCAATCGAGAGCTCTTCTCGCACCTCATATTCATATTCATAAAAACCAATCCATCAAAAATACAAAAACATGTAGCTGCATTAAGCATTGCATCCACACGCTGCATATTTGTGGTTGTATAGGTCAAAGGCACCATAGGTTGTAATTGCTCTGCTAGTCCATCTTATTCCACATTGTTCCATTGTACAAAAACAACAAAAACACCATGCATTGCTTTTACCACACTAGAGTCAGTGGTCTTTTAATGTATCAAGAGTTTTCGTGATTCAGTCATCATTTTGCTCTTTAGCCATGTAATGTATCAATTCAGACATATTTTACGAAGGTAGAGTCATACTTGAAATACACCTTGTTACGTAACATCCCAACACACATAAAAACACATAAAACAATTCCTAAGTTGTGTGAACGAAAGATGAAACCTGCACAGTAATCCAGGTCACCAAAAGCGAAACGGTTATCTTGCTCATCCCCTTGTGCGAATGACCCCAAGAATGCTGAGAGTTGGCAAAAGGACAAGCATCCTCCCTACCCAATTCCCTAAGAATCCCTAGTTCTCAATAGTTGCAAAACATCAAAAATTTGCAAAACATCAAAAATCAAATATTTGACATCATACAGTGCACACATCAAATGGCACAAACGATAGTGATTTTCATCACTCCATATCCCCAATCCCTTGCTCAAAAGAAAAACAAATCAAAATAAACAGTGATCTTATCACTACAAACGAGCAAGTATCCCAATACAATTGAAGAAAAGAAGGGAGTGAACTTGAATCCCTGGAACTCTCAGCATTCTATAGGTCATGAGGCAAGCCTCAGTACCGGTTTGGTTGATAGCCTATCGATAACTGGCGGTAAACCTCTCGCATGACGATATATCTGTCACATTAACTTGCGTACGGGATCAATGTTTGCATGTGGATGAGCTAGCTTATGGCATCCTGGATAACACCGCAGATTAATCTAACTAAATACAACAAAGGAGTTAGTGGAGCTAATTAGGTGATCCTCAGTATAGGTTCGGTTGAAAGCCCATTTGGCACTGGCGGTATCCTGATAAATACCACAATAATGAACTCAATTGCACACACAGGGATGTGAAATAGCTTGGTCAAAAACAAGTCTGATTCATACCTTGTTCAAAAGTCTTGTAAGATAAAGTACAGTCATGGCTAGTGAGTTAAAACCGTCTGAGTCTCAGAAAACCTTAGCTACATTTCTAAACCAATTGCGCTACTTTTCATCCTTACAATACCATCAAAAAATACAAAAAAGAAAAACCACATGTATACATACAAAGTCATGCATCACAGCAATCACCTAAAAACAAAATAACAGAGTTCTAAACAGTCCTTGGTGCCATAGCCAAACATCACAAACCCCATTCATCCATTTCATATCTGCATATCACATATAAATCAAAACCATTTGCATTCATCATAGCATATGCATCCATCAAAATAAATCAACATGCATGCATCCATATTCATCAACCATCATGCACAAGATCAAAGAAAATCAAAACAACAAAAACAACAAATAAATGCAACACAAAAACAAAAAGCAATAAACATTGCCAGACACAAGTGCTCTTGCACTTAACCTCTTGGCATAGAAAAATTGATGTCGAGGTCTACATTGTCGCTATCCTACTCCCTAAGAAGGCTACCATAGCCGGACCGCTCCATGGGAAGATGGATTTTCGACAATTTCATCCCCAAACGACGTCACAAAAGGGTCAAAGCCCACTCAAAAACAACAAGAAAATCAAAACAACACAAAAAGCAATAAACATTGCCAGACACAAGTGCTCTTGCACTTAAACTCTTGGCATGGCAAATTGACATCAGGGTCACAAATTATCACTATCCTACTCCCTAAGAAGGCTACCATAGCCGGACCGCTCCACGGGAGACGGATTTTCAAAAATTTAATCCCCAAATGGTGTCACAAAAAAAAAAAAACAACAAAAACAACAAAACATGCAACATAAAAACAAAGCAATAAGCATTGCCGGACACAAGTGCTCTTGCACTTAACCTCTTGGCATAGAAAATCGATTTCGGGGTTCAAATTGTCACTCTACTACTTCCCCAAGAAGGCTATCATAGCCGGACCGCTCCACGGGAAGATGGGTTGTCGACGATTTCACCCCATTATGGCATCACAAAAAGGGTTAACACCCACCAAAAATAGGTCCAAATGTTGGAAAAATTGCACATGCTTAACGATAAACCATCTAAAGGCACCCTTGCACAAGTCATCTTGGGTCAAGCGACTCATCGCTTTTCTCATGAAGGTCATTCCCTCATCGATTCGTCGCTTGAGGGGGTAGTCACACTTAGTCACCAATCAACAATCACACACCCAATTAAGGAAAATGACATGCATTCAAAGAATCATTGACAAAGACAATCACGCTCCTGCTTGGGGCAGTAAACAAGCAACAATCAAATCAATCAAACACTTGGCATTTCGTGAATCATGAACACAAGGTTCCCCTGTGGATAAAACGCCCTTCGCCTATTCATGATTGATCAATGTCTAAGTTCAAGTCACACCTCACCAAAATAGGTTAACACTTGAAATCAAACTCCTTAGCTCGTTAGAAGCAAGGATTCAAGAATGCATGCCCTTTCCATGCTTGGGGCATCAAAAGTTGGTTAGGTTACCAAGAAACCCTAATCATTAGTGCTTTGGTTATCTATTTTTGCTCGACGCTGCGCTATGCACAGCGCATCCCAAAAAGGGGCATCTGTAGACACCAAAACAACACCAATCCGATTATGTGATTGCAAACACTGATCGCTTTGACAAACACAGCCCCCAGGGCAGCCCTCAGAGGTCAAACAGTGGTCTTAACCACTTTCATAGCAATTTTGTAAGGTCAGGAAGCAATTTTCTCCATTTTCTTGTGTCTCGTTTTAATGTGTCTCTTTCATTTCATGCAATTTACATTTCTAGGAGTTAAGCGCATTTGATTTTGAATGCAATCGCAATTAGTGCTTTCTTTGCCCGAAATCTCGTGCTTTCAATTTTTGTGATTTAAAAATCTGGGAACGGTCCCACCGTGATCGCCACTGAAAGCATGAGATTCCGGAAGAAAAACAGTATTGAGATGCAATATAAACAAAGACAGACGTAATCAAACTAAGATAAAACATAAGAGGAAGCTGGAGCACAGCCCTTTTATATTAATTCTAAACTCTGTTACAATCCATCTCCTCCCTTCTTAAGGGCTAGGAGTGTCAAGATGTTTTTGATTACAATCGTGATCAATACATTTTCTTCCGCATGCCCACATTTGAAATGGGCGGGCTAATCGCGTTGCCGTCGCTTGCGATGATGAATCCTTGATGTTTGTTGTTTCTCCTACGATCGAAGAAACATAAAAAATGTTAGTAACACCTGTAATAAAAGGACAAAACATTTGAATTCGATAAACTATTTAAACAGATATTTTCTGCAATCCAGAGCATAATAATATTCGATATATATATCTTAAACACGCAATGCAAGATAATCGTTAATGCATGATAAGCACGCAGTGATAAAATAGATTAAAACTAGCAAAAAGGTGTGGGGTGCCCGAGCGGGCCACCCCGTTAAAATTTGATTTTGACGCCCATCCACTAGGAATGGGCTCAAAATCTTAGAAAATAGAATTGTCATCGAATTGGTGTATTACGATGGTCCAATGTCGGGTTTGCAGTTTGGCAGCACTTCGTTGCTTGGAAATGTCTACCTGCCTCTCTTGAGCGGGAAAGTCCCTGGCATTTTATAGACCCACGGGGTCTTTCTGAAAGGTACGCAATGATGCCACATGGCGGCCATGCCTTCCTAAGAGGGAGGAAAGTCCTCCACGACTCGGGCTGTCATGACTACACCTGTGACAGTCTTCCAACAGCCAACCTACCCACCTATGCTCGTATGCAAGGCAGAAGCCA
The DNA here is from genome assembly GCA_028583015.1 of Wollemia nobilis. Classification (NCBI taxonomy): domain Eukaryota; kingdom Viridiplantae; phylum Streptophyta; class Pinopsida; order Araucariales; family Araucariaceae; genus Wollemia; species Wollemia nobilis. Next base: position 13,191,824 of record JAQPPZ010002581.1, read on the forward strand.
TTAATGACTGTCTCTGGCTGCCACATGTCTAACGGTCACTTTGAACTGCTTTAATGTTTGCTTTTGATTGCCTAAATGTCCGCCTTGATGTCAGCCTTGCATGTTTTAACGTCTGTTCGTGAGCTCCGAAGTTTCGTGATATCGCGATGTCGCGATATCGCGACACTTCGGCCAAGGTGTCGCAATATCGCGACACTTCGGGCAAGGCTCCCCTTGGGCGCCGAAGTGTCACGATATCGCGACACTTCGGGCAAGGCTCCCCTTGGGTGCCGACGATATCGTGACACTTCGGGCAAGGCTCCCCTTGGGTGTCGAAGTGTCACGATATCGCGACGTCGCGATATCACGACACTTCGAGAAAGGTTCCATTTCGGGCCTTAGGTTTCACGATTTCGTGACGTCACGAAATCGTGTATGACATTCGAGTGTTGTCGTTATATTCGATCGGGGAACCTCTTTCTATTTTAAAAAGGGGAAGAAGCTCACCCATTAGATATGGGATTGGAGGCGTTGATTCAATAATGTAATCTATCCTTCGATGAGCGCAGGGAACCTCTTCAATAAGTAATTGCACTCTCGAGATCCCTCTGGCAAGTGAATGAACGGAATAGCGGCACAAGGTTCCTTTTTGCCTAAGGTTTGCTTGCTTAAGATTTGTTCTTGCTTGCTTAAGGCTTGTTTCTGCTTAAGGCTTGTTTGTATTTAAAGTTTGCTCTTGATTAAGTTAAGGCTTGTTTGTATTTAAGGCTTGTTAAAATGACCAGCTTTGTTCCGTTTACTTTTCGACCTTCTAAACTGTTGTGTGAGTGGCTAGGACCACTGTTTGACCTCTGAGGGCTTCCCTGAAAGCTATGTATGTCAATGCGATCAGTGTTTGCAGTCACTTAATCGGATTGGTCCTGTTTTGGTGTCTACAAAACCACCTACCTCGACGAGAGCTACTCAAAAAAATAAGTGAAATCCTCAAAAAACATATGAAATTGATCGACATATCTGCAACCGATCGGTTGGAGATGTGTTAGTCGGTTGTAAACATGTCGATCGATTTTAGATGTTTTTTTGAGGATTTCACTTAGATTTCTAAGTAGATCTCATTGAGCTAGATGGTTTTAAAAAATAAAAATTAAAAACGGAGCTTTGGAGAAAAATTTATGCCTCCTAGAAGTTTCCCTACAAAAGTGCACCTCTGCAACCGATCGACATATGTCAATCGGTTGCAGAGGTGCACTTTGTAGGGAAACTTCTAGGAGGCATAAATTTTGCTCCAAAGATGTGTTTTCAATTTTTTTTAAAACCACCTAGCTCGATGAGATATACTCAGAAATCTAAGTGAAATCCTTAAAAAATGTTTGAAACCGATCGACATGTCTGAAACCGATCGGTTGCAAATGTGTCAGTCGATTGTAGATATGTCGATCGATTTTAGATTTTTTTTTGAGGATTTCACTTAGATTTTTGAGTAGATATCATCGAGCTAGAAACAAATCTCTAAAGTAAAATTTATACCTAATAGAAGTTTCCTTGCAAAAGTGCACCTATGCAACCAATCGGTATAGTTTGATTTGTTGTAGAGGTGCACTTTTATAGGGAAACTTCTAGGAGGCATAAATTTTTCTCTGCAACCGATTGGCTTATGCTGAAAGACACGTCTATGCAACCGATTGATGAATACCAAATGACACCTCTACAACTGGTCGACTTATACCTATAGACACATCCCTACAACCGATTAATGAATAACAATCGACACCTCTACAACCGACTAACACGACTCGACAATCGATCGTATTATTCCAACATACATGACATTGCAACTGATCGGCTTATGCTGATTATCTTGCATCGATTGACACTCCTCTATAATCGATCGAATTATGTCAATAGACACTCCTCTTCAACCTTGTCAAATTTTTCATTGTTTCAAAGTGATGTATATTTATCGATACCCACTACAGTATATATACGGTAGTATATGAAGCAATTTGGGTGGGAAAAATAAAATCATTTATAGTTTGAAGGCGAATTGGGTGGGAAAATCAAAATCATTTATAATTTGAGGTCGAAAAATTAAAATAAAAATATTTTAATTATTTTCAATAGCAAACGATTTTACCCCATAATTATCGGGTGAATGGGCCCAGTGAAAGGATCCAAAATTAGTCTTTTAAAAGTTTAAAAATCCTAAATAGATCCAATTTATGATATTTCATGCTTATGCATAACCCTGTTCCATTCACATTATTTTTCTAATTTCATCTACCTTTATAAAGATGTATCTCCTCCAATTATTGGAAGCAAATAGCATGGTATTTTTATGGTACTTCACATTTATTTTCAAAATATTTGGGAAACCCTACACTTGTGGTACCATGGTCATTGCTAAACTTGAAGTCCATATATTTTTGATGCTCCATTATTCAGTTTCTAGACCCATGGTAAAATGTTACATCATCTCTTTCCTTATATATGTGTATGCTTAAACATTCCCTTGACTAATTTGGAGTAGGGATCCAAGTATACTTTTTTTCCTACTTTTTGTTCTTCTTATTCTTCTTTACCTTCTTGATATAGATGACCCTAATTTTTCAATAGGTTCTTGGGTACTAGGTATCCCTACTTCAACTTGTGTCATGAAAGTGGTCATTGGAGGGTTTACTATGGTTATTTTAGTCATTATACCACTTCTATATGCTAGACTATGTTAGCTTTTGATGTTAAAATTTTTAATTAAATGCAACCACAAGATCTAGAATAAGCATGTTTCATCAAATATATGATAGTGGTAATATTCTAAACATATAAAACTCAAGGATAACTTTTGCAAAAACTCAGAAAACTACCATTAACAAATGCTCACAAAAATACTGAAAATGCTCTTGAATAAAAATCTCCTAATGCATGCTATGAGAAATGTACTTTATAATCCATATTATAATTCTTAGTCATAAATAGATAATAGTATGTGACTCTTCACTTTTCTACTCTAAGGACACATGTGCATTCTACATAATGGGCACTTGTGCACATTCACACCTAACTACATTACATAAAATATAACTCACACTCTAATCTAAGACACTCCTAATCTAAATATATACCCAATATGGTACATTAGCATGTAGCAAATAATGTAATATATTCTAGCATCCGCCTATATTATATTATTTGGGATAAACTTATCTTGATCTATATAGATAATCTTTGAATGTTTGAAATGTGTTTCATCCTAGAGATTTTGTAAATATATCTACCAACTATTCTTCTATAGGTATATACTTCAAACTGATATGACAATTCTAAAAAATAGCTCTAATGAAATGACATTGTACTTCAACATGCTTATTTTATTCATGTACAATTGGATTTTTGATCAGGTTGAGTACTCCTTTATTATCACAATGTATTAGAATTGGAGTTCGTTTGATTCCCATGTCAAATAATATATATTGTGACCACAAAGCTTCACAAGTTGTATCTCTTGTTGCACAATATTCTCGCTTAGCGAGATGATTGTGCTATTGTATGTTGTTTCTCACTATGCCAAGATATTGGTCCTGACCCAATATTAAAAAATATACCCTAAAGTAGATTTTCTATCATCAATAGAACCAACATAATTAGAATATTAATAACCCTTTAGACAAAAAACTTTAATATTATTCCTATAAGTTAGTACATAATCAATAGTCTTCTTGATATATTGTAGTATTCTTTTTATAGCTTTCCAATGAATCTTTCTTGGCTCTTGCATGAATCGTGAAAGATAATTTACAACAAAAATTAGATCAGGTCGAGTATTTGTAAAATACAAGAGACTTCCAATTAATTGGTGGTACCTTGTAGCTAAAACTAAAGGCTTCTATCATTTTTGGATAATTGAAGCCCTTGTTCCATAGGTGTATATTTAGGCTTGCAATCCTTCATTTTATTTTTCAAGTAGAGTGTGTGCATATTTTGATTGTATAATTATAATATTGTCTTCATTTTTATGAATTTCCAGACCAAGATAATAATTCATTAGTCCTAAATATATCATTTCAAATGCCTTCTCAGTATATTTTTTTATCTCACTTATTAGTTTTCTAAAGCTTCTAGTAATAACTATATCATCAATATTCACTATAAGAATTAATATATTATTTCCAATTTTCTTTGTGTATAAACTTGGATCAGATGTACTTCATTTTAAACTATGTTGTAAAAAATGATTATTAATTTGTATATTCCATGCTCTAGGGGCTTGTTTCAGACCATATAATAATTTGTTTGATTTGTAAACCTTATTTTCTTGATATTTAATAAGAATTCCTTTTGCTTGTAATATGTAGATCTCCTCTTCTAAGTCACCATTAATAAAATCACTTTTTACATCCATTTGATAAAATTTCCAACCTTGATGACCTACTAAAGCACATACTATTCTAATAGTAGTCATTCTAGTTGTTGGGGAAAATGTTTCTTCATAGTTAATTTCCTCTGTTTAAGTATATCCTTTGGCTAATAACCAAGCTTTGTCCTTTTAAAGTGTCCTATTTTACTTTGTACTTAATCTTCTAAACCTATTTGCAACCCACTACTTTCTTTTCTGGAGGTAATTCTACTAGATTCCATATTTCATTCTTTTGTAGTAATGAATATTCAAATTCCATAGCTCCCTTCCAATGTGAATGATTTAGATCTTGAAGTGTTTATGTTGGCTCTACTTTAGAGCTTAGTAATTGTCTATGTGATCTACTTTGACTATGAGTTTGAGGTCTTGTAGTAGTAAGATCTAGCATTTTTTCTAAGTTTAATTCCTTAAGTGTGTTTGTAAGCCATATTTATTCCTTCCTTTGAGATACTACGAAAGTGTATATACATTCACTTTCTTCATCCTAAAATTTTGACTCTATCTCTTCGTTTACCAATTCTTCCTCTAAGAAATTTAGAGGGAATTATGTATCAAATTTATTTTTTAGTTTTAATATTAATTTTTTCATCAAAAAAAAAACATCTCTACTTATATATACCTTCTTTTTACTTGGATATATTATTCTATATCCTACAAATTCATCATCATAGCTAAAAAATATATCAGCCATTATTTTTCATTTAATTTTTTCCTTTTCTATTTTGGAATATGCATATAAGCTTTGCATCCAAAGTTCTTAACTTTTCAATATTTGGTTTTCTTCCTGACCATGCCTCTTCCGATGTAACATGATTGAGTATTCTTGTAGGTAATATATTTTGCAAATATATTGTTGTTTTGACTACTTCTACCCAATATTGATGATCAAGATGAGTTTATTTTATCATACATTTTACCATTTCTATTATAGACATATTTATTCTTTCTATAATTCCATTTTTTTATGGTGAATATACTATAGTGATTTATATTTTAATTCCATTTTATTCTAGAAATAGTTCAAATTATTTTGATATAAATTCACCTCCTCTATTTGAATGAATAATTTTGATAATCTTTCCTGGTTCATTTTCTACTTGAAGTTTCAATTGTTTAAAATGACTAAATAATTTTGATTTGTACTGTATGAAGTATACCCACATTTTTCTAGTATGATCATCAATACATAGTTGAAAATACTTGTGTCCTAAAATACTAGTAACATTCATTAGACCACATAAATCTATATATTAATTATAATGGTTTTTGAGACCTATTCTAACGAAGTTCAAAAGGAATTCTAAGTTTTTTTCCTACTAGAAATTTTGGACAGATAGTTGATTTCCAAGATAGGTTGGTATCCTTTCAACCATTTTATATTTTACCATTTCATTTATAGATGATGTATGAGTATGTCCCAAATGTTTATGCCATAGATCTGATATCTTAGCTTAAAAATACAAATGTGTAGTAGTATCTAAAACAAATAGATTACCTTTATTGGAACTTGAAGCTATCATTTTCCCTAGTCTGATGAGGATTCTACTATCATGTCTTGATCCATGAATTGAGAAACAAAAATAATGTTGGTAGTCAATCCAATAACATATAACACATTTTTAATTATTCCTTTTTCATTTACTAGATTAACCAGAACATTTCATATTCCTCTTACTTTATAAGTTTTACTATTTGCTAAAGGTAAGTTTGTGTTCAAAGTATAATATTGTGTGATAGATTATATTCATGTTTAATAAGTAATCTTGTTTGATAGATTACTAGATAATTTATGTTATGAGGTAGCCTTGTTAGGTTACAGACAAAGAAGTCATAATCTTGTTCGTTTGATTAAAAGGGTAAATTTTTAGGGACTCTAGCATAATCATATTATTAATTTCGATAATGGATTACGAGAATTATAATAAGATATGGTGGAAATTGTCTAAGTGTGAATGTGAATGTGTAATATTATATATGGGATCTAATATTGAAGAGAATATAGGACCCCTCTATGTGATATAAAACTTTAGACAAATTTCATACCATATTAGGCTATAAAGAAATCTAGGGTGAAAAATGAATGTGGGTTTCATTCTCAAGGGAATTATGGGGTTCCCTCTCGATCAACAATTGAATTACTCCTTATTATGTAACCAATGATCTTTCATAAACATGTAGATATAATAATTTGTGAGATTCTTATTTTTTGATGACCTAGAGAAAGGAAATGTGGCATTTCCTTAATGGCATCATATCTAAAACATGGAACAAGTTGGTTTATTTTATTGCATAATGATTTTAAAAAGGATCTTCAGGATGCCTTTTCTATATTTGTATTCATGACAATTTAAGTTTATGAAATGGGAGGAGAAACATATTTTGGAGGTTTGGTTTATTCCTCATGACGGTTCCCAAGGTATATGTTGTGTACCTCTATTTTGTGGTTTGCAAATGTTGTTAAGAATGGATGTTGTATTTACTCTCTAGTATAATGCTATCTAGATAGATCATGGATATTGAATATGATGAAATAAGCAAATGCTATATACTTTCTAATAAGATGATGCTCTTACATTCATGTAAGATGATTATTAGAAGATTGTATGATGTAATATTTTGTTGACAAGCAATGTTCTATGATTAATGAATATAATATACGATGCCTTTGTGTTTTCCAATAAATGGCTCTTTTATTATGATGGAATGGTTTACATTTTAAATCAAGTGAAATTCTTGATATGAATAAAGTAATCTTCATGTGTTGTTTAGATAATACATGTATGATATTCCACTGCAAATTAATTAAATTAGGAGGATGGATTGAAATGACATTGAATTCAGTATGTAATAAAAACTCCTAATAATGAAGAGGTGGAAACATTTAAGCCAAGAAATCATACATATAATGATGGGATGTAAGGTTAGATAGGAGTTGGTCACTCCTATCATGATATTTGATACTGACCATGTCATAATTATCTCATTTACTTCCTTGCCTACATGGTGTTGATTCAAGCATACTTGGTTGTAACTTAACATGATAAATATGAACAAAAATAAATTTTATCTCAGGATTGTTTGATAAATTTGGTTGTTACATTACTCAAAATTGGTAAATGAACTTAAAAAACACACCTGGGTTTTTCATAGATTTACATCATTATCAATCTCAAGATGGAAAATAAACTTACGAATCACACACAGGTTCTTGGTAGACTCGAACTCATTACAAGGATAACTAGGATTTTTGATGAGCTCTGATTGGCTAATGTCATAATATTTTCATAGGGAATGTATGACCATTGTCATAGATAATTGGATGCCAAATCACTAATTGGGATTAGCAATTCACCCATGTTAAAGTGAATTGTATTCCATGTAATGAGTTAGCCTACTTACAAATCTTTGGGGATTATTTTTAAGGTCACTTATTTCAAAAGGATATATTGGTAGCTTGAAGAGATCATGGTAGCAAAGGTTATTATGTAAGGTGGCAATGGATTTGAGTGTGGTCTTTGTTGATCCTTATTCATATCCTTATTGTGCCCTTGTGCGAGTATTATAGGTGGTATTGCAATCACCCATGACATATCCATGGTGTTCATATCTCTACCAAATTAAACCCAAGTTTTCTCATTTTTTCTTATTCAAAATCCTCAAGCTCTCATTTTGGTATCTTCCTTTGATTGTATTATGCTCTAATGAATGGAATTAATAATGGAATACATGGTTTATTGTGATAGAAACAACACAATCTCCATGAAAATGAATATAGTCTTCCACAATAAAATCAAACACATTGGCATTCGATATTTGACATCATATCATTGAATAAAGGTTTCTCACCTCAGTATTCTATAGTTTTAAAGATTAACTTATAGATGATTTTGCTATATATATACCAAAATAAATATTTAAAAAGATAATATCTATCATGGAAATCTAAAAACTTGATATCAAGGGGAAGACTAAATGTTTATATATTATTAATATCTAAAAATTTTTGAGTTAAATAAAATATCTAGTTTTAGTTGTAGTTACAATCATTGTCATAGATATGTTCCAATAAAAGTTACAATAATTGAAATAAATTTAGGAAAAATCAATTAGAGAGATAGTTACTATGTTTATGATTTCTCCTAATCCTTCATTTAGGTCAAGCTAAAATTTTACATGCATATTTATGAATTTACATGTAAAGCACTCTCCCCTCACATGTTGTGGATATGCTATGTACATAAAAAGTTACAAATAAAAAATATATATATTGAGAACCAAGATTAGAAAATAGGATATTCTCTATTAATCATTGTTGTAGAAGAAATTTCTAGTTTTATGTTTTCATCTTTGTAATATTTTTTTTATCTTGATAACCATTTATTTTTGAGATTCAATATCTTGCTATAATTATTGAAAACGTTATTTTTTATTTGTATGAGTGATGCAATTTAACAAGAATAACATTATTGTATGCATTTAATGCACTTTTTGTTTCACCTACAAAAAGTCTAGAACTTTTTAGTTTTTATGATTTTGCAAGGAATATTATTATTACTTTTTTATAAATTTTCAAGAAAATATAATTATTATATTTTTCATTCATTAGATCTTAAATTTTTACCATATAGTCCCTAGTATATATACTATCTATGATTAAAAATTTAGCTTAATATGAGAATATTTGATCATATTTTTAAAGGCTTAAATGTTAAAGTTTGGTTATATTTGATAGTTGTGACATCTAGTGCTTTGGCATAATTTTTTTTTGTTCCTTTAAGTTTTGTAACATGAAGGAATGTTGTTTCATTTTTGGGTTATATTGAGGTTTAGAAAGTGATTGTATCATATAAGTCCATATCCCTAATTCCCTCAATTTCATTGTGTAAACAAGATCATATAATTAATTTTAACCATCTCCCTAGTTCCTTCAATTACATTGTGTCAACAAGATTATATAATTAATTTTAACATTAAATGATTGATTGAAATATAATTATAGTGTAATACATGTATGTTTATTTCAACCTTATTTTTTATCACATATAATCAACTAAAAATATATATTGTGAAATTTTTTCAACTTTGTTATAATCTATTAAAAATATATATTTATAAATAAAAGGTTTATTTCAATATCTTGAGGATATATTTTTAAGTGAAGACTATCCTAAAGAGATGAGAAGTCACAAAAATATTTGTTATGGTTTGAATATGGTCTATACGAAAGGGCACTCAAGTAGAGAAATAAATAATTTTCTTAAAATAAATGGGAATAAAATTATATATATGATATCTCACTAAACAACACAAGATTAAATAAAATATTAAGAATGATAAAAAAATAAATTATTCATAAATTATAAGATTACAATACATTCATAAATGCTATCTTGAAATAATCTAGCTATCAAAATAATCTTAAAAATTAAGTTTAATTTTTACCTTTAAACCCAAAATCTTATCAATCACGTCGTGAATACAGTTCTTATCATATGTCGTAACGTGCTAGAAGCATATTTTTATTTAAGGTAGGAGCCAAAACCAAAGCCAAATGACGTGCCACACCCGACCACAGCCGTCAGGAATATGGGCAAACATGTAATGGTGAAATCGGCCTTATTTCAGACGTAGGAATACAAAGTCTAGTAAGGTTTCTGGCCCACGTAGTTGCCAGGCGGGTAGTAGTTACAGGTGATGAATATGCCACCATTGTTACATTGCACACGAGCGCAGCCAAGATCGGTGGATGCCCTCCACACCACTTGGGTATAATGCCCGCACACTTTACCTTGGGCGCAGGAATTAGTTGAGTAATCGTAGTATTGCTTCTCATCCACCCACATATTCACGGCGTCAGCGGGAGTAAAGTCGGCACCAGATCCCTCGAAAATGTTTTCACCATAGGGACCGCCAGAGTGTGTCAATTGGCAGTCCGTCATGCGTTCGTTCGCATAATTCTGCGCGTATGCCGCAACACTATCGTTCCACTGGAGTGGGCCGACCCCTACCTGAGATCTCGCCTCATTGTGAGGATCCAAAAATTGTTGCTGTAAGTCTTGGCCTTGGCCTTGGCCAACATACATCTGCAGAAAAAACCACGTAACCAAAACAAATTTAGACATCAATGTCAGCTTGATCTTCATTCTTGGTATGGAACGAGCTAGACTATATATTTATAAAAACTCCTAAGCTCAACTCTTTCCGTGAAAATAGTTAAAGGGGCGCTACAATTTATAGAGAAGGAAAAGGTTCAATTGCGGAATGATATGGCTTGTATGACGAAGACATGCTGACAAAGCAAGTAGAAAAAGCAGGCCTGAATAGTTTTACATGGTCTTGCGCACATGAGTAATAACTTTGGACACGGCTGCCTTCGGAGACGGCTCTTATTTCCTTATGGCGACCACCAGTACCGCATGGCGGCTAGTTCTACGCGAAGCAGATTTTATTGAAACGAATTTCATTTTTATTATATAAATAATAATAAAATAATTATAGTTCGTTGACAATAGAGACATACAAAACAAGAATCCGCATACAAAATTCAATCTTCAATTTCGCGTGGGCGGCCTGTAAAATCGCCGTATTAACGCATGCTTCTATGTCCTCTACGCATCTGCAACTATTAGAGTTAAGAAAAGAAGTCTTAACTCAAGATCTACAAAGGTAAAAATTCTCAAACTTCAGATCTCAAAATCCAGATGCTTAGAAGGGATTTTGGATCTCTTAATATGGAAGAATGTGAAAGTGTAGAATATTTCATTATCCAAATATAAAATATTATGAATTTTATCCATTCACATGGTAAAAATATAGTAGATAGGAGGATTGTTGAAAAGGCTTCAATAAGCCTTCCTAAAAAAATTGATGTAGTTGCCATTGATATAGAAGAGTCAAGAGACTTATCACAACTTACTCTTATTGATTTATTTAGAATCCTTCAAACATATCTCTTATTGATTTATTTAGAATCCTTCAAACATATAAATATAGGTTAAAAATAAGTTAGGAGGCATTGGATCAAGTCTTTCAAAGTAAAATAATGAAGACAAGGAGAAAAGAATAAATATTCCAATTCCTCCTCATAATCCTTCAGAGGTGGTAGAAGTTATGGAAAAGTGAGAAGAAGAAGAGGTCGTGGTAGAGGAAGAAATTATAGTCATGGTAGAAGGTACCTTTATCGTAGTTATTGTAACAAACATGGTTATGCTAAACATTATTGCTATAAAAAGAAAAGTGACTCCTCCTATTCATGTTACCTTTTTTTGCCTTACTACCACAAAATATCATAGCATATCTCACAATATTACATAGGTTCCAAATATAAAATAGCCACAATATTAAAATCAAGTATAATAAAATAATGAGTAGGAATATATGAGAAAATTAATATGTATATCAAGGCTTATAATAAATAAAATATTTTTCATTCAATTACTAAAATATAAGTGTAAATAGCATGGATCATTTATATACTATGCATGAAGAACAACTTACAATATTAATTTCCCAAAATCTATACAAACTTTATTGCTCCTCTTTCTATTACAACTCTGAATACTTGATACTTGATTTGATTTCTTCAATATATTCTATGGAGCATTATCTCCATAATATAGCAATAGTAATGTGACTCTGCAAGTACTTGACTATTACTCTCCATATGCTTAGTCTCATGACTCTTGGCTTATCAACTTGCCACTTGCATACTTGATGGACACTTGATTCTTGCACTTCTACATGCACTCATAATCTAAGAAACTTGTGTATATATTTACATTATATATTTGTACTCTTACATACAAGATACTTGTACATATTTACTCAACCTACACTTGCACTCTAACTTACATGACTCTTGTGCATTTTATCCATGTTACATTTTTGCATGACAATTGTGCATATCCTACACATTTACACTTATATAAAAGAGGAAATAAAATTTGCACCCTAAACTATTGACTCAACCCTAATATACTATTTACAAATGTACCATGAATGTACCGTGAGGGTACATTAGCATGTACAAAATAATATAATATATTCCAACAATTCAATAGTGAAGAACAAGGTAAGAAGTCTCAAAATTTGTTTCTCACCTGCAATAGATTTGAAGCTAGAGAATTTTTTGTAGGGTATCTTTATAATGGTTTCTCAAACCATGTGATTATAAATAAAAAATTCTTTGCAAACATAAATGAGATTGTGAATGGTCAAGTAAATTTTAGAAATGAAAAATAGGATGAGATAATTGGGAATGGTACCCTTGTAATATAAATAGAAAAGAGAACTAGTATATATATGCATGATACATTATTATTCCATGTTGGAAGCATAACATTTATGTATATGGAAGCTAAACTTTACGAATTGTAGAATTACTTTTAAATAAAATCCTTTTAAATAAAATGGAAGCTAAACTTTACCAAAATCTTGATAATTCTAAAAATTCATTACTTGTTGAAGTTCCTATGACTAAGAAAATGATGTTCATTTTGATGATGCAATATGATATTGTATACTTAATGACCATAGTTTATGATGGTTGGTTCTCTCATTTATGCAAAATAATAAATTTTTGAAAGTTTTGGTATTGTTTTACAACCACAAAATAAGGTATGTGAAGGGTGTCCAATATGGAAGCAACATAGAAAAATATTTCCTCATTATAAATTTAAAGTATGTTAGTCTTTGGATTTAATAAATAGAGATATTTTTCATCCACAATAGGGAAGCAACATAGAAAAATATTTTCTCATTATAAATTTAGAGTACATTAGTATTTGGATTTAATAAATAGAGATATTTATGATCTCATGCAAACTTTATCTCTTGGAAAGCAATATTTTTTTTTCTTTTCCATAGATGATATTTCAAGGATGTCATGTGTATATTTTTTAAGTGAGAAGTCACAAGCTTTTGGTTATTTCAAAAAAATTAAAGCATGTGTTTATAAGGAATACATATACTATTTGAATTTTTTATGAACTAATTGAGGTGTAAATATTATCTCTAATTAATTCAAAGAGTTTTGTAGCTCACATAGGATAAAAAATAATTTAACAATAGCTTATACTCCTCAACAAAATGGAGTAGCTAATAGAAAAATAGAACAATCATAAATATGGTCAGGTGTACATTAAAGGAAATAAATATGTTCAATAAATAATGAAAATATTACCTATTCAACCATATACATTCTTAATAGAAGTATTGCAAATTTGGTAATAAATTAAATTCCATATGAAGCTTGGTTTGGCAAGAATCTACATGTTTCCCATTTGAAAGTTTTCAGGTTTACATGTTTTATTCACATTCCTAAATAAAATGAAAAAATTTAGATTAAAAATTTATGAGATTTATTTTAAATAAAATATTCAAAAGAAAGTGAGGCTTATGTATGTTATGATCCACTTAATAACAAGATTTATGTTAGTAAAGATGCGATCTTTGATAGATATGGATTTTAAAACAAGTATGAATGTAAGGATATGATGAGTACTCCACCGATAGAAAAATTACTCTTGTATGATGATGAAAAATAATTGGATCCCCATATAGTGAGCAACATAAGCTCACCTTTTCCTAGTTCATATTTACAAAAGGTATCCTTATCTACTCCATCACATGAAATTTTAAAAACAAATAAGCTAAAGTACCATTATCTAACTCTAAAATTAAATAAAGATTTTTCAAGAAGAGTTAAAAGGTAGCAATCCAAGAAAATAGAAAATGATATGGTGAGTTGTACTCTTATTTCTTCTTCATAAATTGAACCTTATAAACTTAAAGAGGCTTGTACTAATGTATCTTGGGTGTCAGTCATAGAATATGAGATGTCATAGACTAAAAAAAAGATACATTAGAGTTAATTGATCTTCCAAAAATAATATTCATTATTATATAGGCTCCAGTTCAATATGGATGTAATTATTTCAAATTACATGGGATGATTAGTTGCAAGAGGATATGTGTAGCAATAGGATTTTAACTATGAGGAAATATTTTTTCCTATAGTGAGGCTTAAAACTATAAGAACTATCCTTCAACTGGTATCTCATCTTACTTTTATAGTTTTTTAAATGGATCTAAAATATTATTTCTTAAATGGATACTCGAAGTAAGAAGTCTATGTAGAGCAACCATATGGTTTCTTTATTAATATTAAGAATACGAGGTATATATGCTTAGTAAATTTCTTTATGATCTCAAAAAAATCCTAGGGGTAGATATTCTAGGATAGACAACTACCTTCATGAGAATGGCTTTGTTAAGTATTCTTCTAGAGGAATATTAAACAAATATATTGTTGGATCAGATTTTATTATTCATATTTTATATGTAGATGATCTAATATTTATGAGAAATTCATCCTCTCCTTTGAAGGATTTTAAAGAGGCTATCATATATGATTTTGAGATGTATAACTTAGAAGAATCTAACATTTTAAGGTTACGCATGTCAATAAAATATCTTCATGGATATCACTTTTTCAATCCAAATATGCTACATACTTATTGAAAATATTTAATGTAGAGTTGTAAAACTTTGAGGTCTCTCATTGTTGTTGGAAGTAAGCTGATGAAAGAATATGAAAATCCTATTTTTGGTTCTTCTCTTTATAAATATCGTATGGATAGCCTCATCTATCTTACTCCACAAGATCAAACATCATGTATGTAGTAATCCTTGTTGTTAGGATCATACATCTACATTATAAGTCTCCTTTGTAAGCAATAAAAAGGGTTCTTAGATATATAAGTGATACCAAGTTTTATGAATTGCTTTATCATAATAATAATGATTTCAATGTTGTAGCATACACATATATAGTTTGTGCAAGTATCTTTGCACTTTTGATTGTGCTTTTCTACTTTGTGGAAAGCTTGTTTCTTGGACTAGCAAGAAGCATCCCACTATTGCTCTATCTATAGCTAAATAAAATTATATTATATCATTATCCTCTTGTACACAAGTCATTTGAATGGTAATATTATTTGAATTATTAATAATAAATATTCCTAATCCCATTAGGGTTTATTGTGATAGCAACAACACAATCTCCATGAACATGAATATAGTCTTCTACAATAGAATCAAACACATTGGTGACATCATTTCATCCATCATATCATTCAAGAAGAGTTTCTCACATTTGTATTCTATAGTTTTGAAGATTAACTTATAGATGCTTTTGCTACATCTCTCCCAAAATAAATATTTTAAAAGCTAATATTTATCATAGGAATATGAAAACTTAACATCAAGGGGGAGACTCAATGCTTATATATTATTGATACATAATTTGTTTCCATTCTAATTTTTTTAGTTATCTAGTTTTAGTTGTAGTTACAATCATTTTCATAGATAATTTCCAATAAAAGTTACAATGATTGAACCCAAGTGTTGTAGGTGAGTTGGAGAGGAGAGGGCAATCCTCCAAGGGAGGTCCCAGGTTTGAATCTCCACCTTACCAAAAAGCTGAATTGGGTACCCAAAATCCAATTGATAATGTTGGTACAGGCAGGGCTGGATGAGACCCCTGGGTGAATTTGATGGTGTAGACCCCCCTGTTCATGCTCTCTTAGACCAAGGTGGCCCCGCAAGGGGTTTTTCGCTTAAAAAAAAAAGTTACAATGATTGAAATAAATTTAGGAAAAAATAATTAGAGAGATAGTTACTATTCTGATGATTTCTCCTAATCCTTCGTTTAGGTCAGGCTAAAATTTTGCATGCATATTTATGAATTTGCATGTAATGCACTCTTAAAATATATTAAGAACCAAGATTAGAAAATAGGATATTCTCTATTAATCATGGTTGTCGAAGGAATTCCTAGTTTTATGTTTTCATCTTTGTAATATTTTTTTTATCTTGACAACTCTTTATTTTGGAGATTCAATATCTTGTTATCATTATTGAAAATGTATTTTTTATTTGTATCAGTGATTAAATTTAATAAGAATAACATTATTGTATGTATTTCATGCACTTGTTATTTTACCTACAAAAAATCTAAAACTTCCTATTTTTTATCAATTTGCATGGAATATTATTATTACATTTTTTTTCATTTTTCAAGAAAATATAATTATTGCATTTTTCATCCATTAGATCTTGAATTTTGACCATATAGTCTCCATCATATATACTATCTATGGTTAAAAAATTAGCTTAATATGAGAACATTTTATCATATTTTTAAAGGATGAAATATTAAAGTTTGATTATATTTGACAGTTGTGACATCTAATGCTTTGGTATATTTTTTTTTTGTAACATGAAGGAAGGTTGTTTCTTTTTTGGGTTGATTGAGGTCTAGGAAGTGATTGTATCATCATATAAGTCCATCTCCCTAATTTCTTCAATTTCATTGTGTCAACAAGATCATATAATATTTTTTTAAATAATAATATGATTAATTGAAATATAATTATAATGTAATACATGCATGTTTATTTCAACCTTATTTTCCATCACATACAATCAACTAAAAATATATATTATGAAATCATTTCAACCTTGTATTATCCTTTGAAAACATATATTTTTATTTGAGAGGTTTATTTCAACCTTTTGAGGATATCTATTCTTAAGAGAAAACTGTCCTAGAGAGATGGGAGGTCACAAAAATATTTGTTATGGTTGGAAGATGGTCTATACAAAAGGGCACTCAAGTAGAGAAATAAATAATTTTCTTAAAATAAATGGGAATAAAATTATATATAATATCTTCATTAAACAACACAAGATTAAAGAAAATATTAAGAATGGTAAGAAAAATAACACGAGTAACAACTTTGGACACGGCTGCCTTGTGATACTAATCATCTTTGTAAACTCACGAAAATTTCTCCGGTCAAGTTGTGAAAGTCTAGCAAATGCTTCTATGTCCTATGAACATGCATCTACGCTAGATTCAGGACTTGTTCGTGCTATGGAGGGCACAAGCAGATAAATGAGACTTGCCAAACCGTATGAAACACGCACGGTGTTCAGCTTTTTATTGGTCTGATGGTCACTGTCAGTAACGAAGTTAAGTTGGAGACGGCTTATCCTTGGCTCTTATTTTCTTTTTCACGTGGGGGGCCTGTAAAATCGCCGTATTGACGCATGCTTCAAAAAATGTTTGAAAACGCCGCGAGTTTCGGACACACTAAAATTCAAAGCTAAAGCAATGACTTTGAAATTTTCTCTCAAACCACGTTTATAAGAGTGTTTTGGGATTTACAGTGACGTAAGTGATTTGAAATTTATTGTGATATACCAATTTATTTTATATAATTTGTTTTTTTTCATTTTAATTAGTTAAATAAAGATAAAGTCAAAAGTCAAGAAACCTTTTCTTGATTTTTATAGAATAAAATTAAAATAATTATATTTTTTATTTTTATAAATAAATAAATAAAATTATTAATAAACATTTAACAGCTATTAATAAAAAAAAAAATACACATAATTGCTTTGACAATCTTTATAGATTAAAGATTTATGAATTTATGTCTAATCATTATTGACATATTTTATATTTTATAGTTTTATGAGATTTTGATGATATTTGATGATATTTTGTTTTTATTGCAGAAATAAAAGCTAATGCAGGAATAAAAGCTAATTATATACAAAAATATTATGATTTATTTAGTGATTTAGAGAGTTGGAAGAAGTGGGTTGTGTAAAACTCTTAAGTAAAGGGAGGTCCAGGTTCAAATCTCTCCCTCACATGTATGCTGATATGTAACTCTGCCGTGTCTTAATCCCATCCATCCAATCCCAATCATAAAAAAAAAATTAGAATTTGATATGTATTACCTATTTTAGATTTATTAGATTTAGCTTAAACTTGCTATTTGATGTGTTTTCTATATATTTTCATGCTACTTATATTGAATTACCATTTCTAACAACTTTAAAAAAAACTATAATAAGAAAGTTTAATATTACTTTATTAAAGAAAAATTATAATTGAAATAATGACATAGGTTTTTGCTTCAAACTGGAAAATGAATCCAACTTAACAATATATAATAGCAGACAGTTGTGAGTTGGTTATTTCGAGTGGATTCTTGTTGAGTTCTCTTTAAACTCTCGAGGAAGAAGAGGAAAGGGATGCTTCTTTTATGTTTTTTGGGGTATGATCGGAGAACGCGTGAAAAGAGAGTACTTTTGGGCATTTTTTGGGAAGAAAGAGGGAGCAACCAAATATCTATACGTCGCTGAGCATTTGAGTCTTCTCCAGAATACGCTTCTTCTAACATATGTTGAAGATGGTGTTGTTATTCTGAGTTGAAAGGCCTGAGTTTATTCACTAGTTTAGATGTTTTAAAACTTACTTCCTTCCCAATATTTTGCGACTCATTGAAGAGCGTGCCGTGTGTATGTGATAATTTTGGAACATCACAGTACGTCTTGAGCTTTTGTTTGCAAAGAAACCCTTGCATCAACATCAATAAGAAGCTTTGATGTTTTAGTTTAGGCTGAGGTGAATGTTATTTTGCTATGTGTGGTTTATCCAAGTCTTGTAGCACGGAGGTGCCACTGTGAGGTCGATGGATGTATCTGTTACTAAAGTTTAGTGTTTTGACGAAAAGGAGTTGCACTTAGCGTTAAACCTTGTTGAAACGGTTTGCATTCTCGATAAGCTATGTTTTATGAGTGGGTAGTCGTTTCATTTCTTTCTGTGTTAATGCCTAGATGTTTAAGATCATCTGTGTTTAACTATTGCAAGTCCAAACCTACGTAGTTCCACTACGTTATATCTCTACAAATAATGTGTCTCTGTAAGATGATCGTTATATACTTTAAAGTTTGCATGACTGTCAACTTGATCGGAGTTCCTATGAAGACTTTCGTTATGATCATCCAAATAGAATTAATGTGTTTTAAATATATTAATGAAGTGTTATATTGAAACATGGCTAATTATGAAGAAAACGATGACATAAGTGATTTGAAATTTACTGTGATACACCAATTTTTTATCTATTTTTTAGCCAGTTGAAAGAAAGATGAAGTCACAGGTTAAGGGAACCTTATCTTAATTTTTTATAAAATTAAATTAAAACATTTTATTAATTAAAATTAAAAAAAACCACCACCAATAAACTTATTGTTTTTAAACATAATACACTAATTTCATTCAACTTTATATCTTCAAATGTTAAACCAAACATAATACACTAATTTCATTCAACTTTATTTCTTCAAATGTTACACTAAAGCGAATTCCGAGATATTTTTTCAATCCATTTTGCAGCTCAAAATAAATTATAAGTACACAGCATTTGGAAAAAGTTCGACAATGCAACAAACGAGTAAATTTCTAGCATTAAACAGAATTAATATATTATTTTCCGCTATGCAATCTTAAAAGGGCATTAATTGTCAAAGATTTTCCGCCGGTGGAGATCAAACACTTAAGCACGTCGTTCATAAAATAAAATACAAAGGTTCTTTCATTTATCACGTAGGACACAAAAATTTTAACAATTATGCTCTTGATTAATAATATAAATTGACCAGAGAAAAGAATATTAAGATTTTATGCCTTTACAGTGGCTTAATTTTGGTTTTAACTCCAAGATTTATGATATTAGCCAATTCTACCTTGCAATATTTAGGTCTTAAATTCAGTTGAATATGAATGTCTAAGCTTTGTAGTTCGCTAATATTCCAACTTGAATATGGGTATGCCATAATAGTTATATTTAAAGGAAAAGTATAACATTTAAGCACGTCCACCTATAGAAAATTATAAGACCTTAGTTTTATTTTTTTTAAGTAAAATGAAGTATAAGGATGATATAACAGGGATTATATTTTTGGAGGATATAGGAACAAGGATTTTCCTAGGTGTGATTCAAACTAAGATAATCATATTACCTTCCCATGATTTTAACTAAGATAACTATGATGAAAGGTTAACTATATACCATTGGTATATCCTAACTTATTCTATAAACTTTAGAAAATAAATAAATACCAACAAAATAACACATAATATAAAATTTAGAAATAATTAATAATTACAATAGTATTAAATGATATTATTTTTAATGGTTAAAGAGAGTGTTTTAAAATGGCAAGACTAGATTAAATCTTGTGAAGTAGTAATACTCTTTTTTTATATAATAGTATTTAGTAATGTAATATAAATTATTTCGTATTTAATATTTGAATGAAAATTGAGGACAAGTGTGAACAAAAGAATGAGATTTACATTTATTTGGTTAGGTTCCATTGATAATTTAAAAAATAAAGTATTATTATGAGAAAAAGCTACCTAGCATAGAAGAAAAATTATTATTGAAATGTCTTATAAGAAATAATGATGTACTACCTAGAAGTATGAATTCCCCCATATGGACTCAAAAGAAAAAGAAAATTATGGTAAGTCCTATCTGTCATAACCCCAAATTCTAAAATTCCTAACCTATATTTTTTAAATCTTGAAAGACTATTCTTCTCTTAATTAAGTATCATTTTGCTAGCTTAGATCCTATGTATTGTATAGATCAATCACGAATGCACCCATATTTACTTCTTACAAAATTTCATCTATGCAAGAGCATTAGGTGACCTAATAGTTAAGCTATCAATCTCCATATTAAATGAGCTAGCTTATCCCCTTTTAAATCATTCAAATAGTAGTGGGTTAATCATCATACCACACACAAGTCCTTCTATGTGGGTGTATTTAGCACTCTGGGTGTCGACTATCTATCTCATCTACTTGATGAGCTAGTCTCCAATTCATCCATAACACCATGTTTGCTTTTGAATATTTGGATACTGATGGGAATATCATTTCTCTTATTACCACTTATTTTTTGAGTGAGGTCTACCTAATATGGTATATCTCCATATTAAAACAACTCTATCATTAAATTATGAAGTAGTTACTAGTGGAGTACTAGTTTATCTAAAGAAACTATAAGGATATTCCCTAAACACGTCTTCAATACCGTGAAGACTACTTACGTGAATATACCTTTAACACAACTTATCATGAATAAATTCTTCTAATTCACATCTGGTGCACTCTTATATGAAAACACCCATGCATTCCTACTAACCCAAGACTCCCTTTAGAATTGGTATCCCCATATTTAAGCCTTTGTTTAACATATTTTTACGACATTAAAAATAACCTATGAATAGAATCAATTTTGTAATAACAACTTAGATGATTATTATTGCATTAGTCTATGAAGTGCATGTGTCCATTAAAAATATTCCTTCCATCTATGTTTTTAATTAATTATAACCACTTTACTATTCTAACCTAGCTTAGCATTGGTCTTCACAAGCCTATTTTCTAAATAATTATTTAACTAAGTATTTTAACCATTTCTTTCTTAAATCAATTAAATTATACACAAATCATCCATACATTTCCCACATAACACAACAATATTACATTGAAGCAATACAATATCATTGATATAAATGGAGTTTGTTACAACTTGTTAGATCATTCTATTACCCATTTTTCCAACTAGAGGATCCTTTAAATGGATAGTAATTTCCAAAATTCCTCTTCCATTGATAATATACAACCCAACTAATTACAATTTACATCATGGTAGGAATAATCCAAAGGAGTAAAATTCCTACTGTAGACACCAAAACAGCACCAATCCGATTATGTGACTACAAACACTGATCGCTTTGACACACATAGCCCCCAGGGCAGCCCTCAGAGGTTAAACAGTGGTCCTAACCACTTTTACAGCAATTTTGGAAGGTCAGAAGGCAATTTGGCACCTTCGGACAACCTACTCCAAATTCGTCCCACCCTGGGACGAATTCAAATTGGAATCCGTCTCACCAAGGGACGAATTCTGAATTCGTCCCTGGGTAGGACGAATTCCAAGTTTAACGGGCAAAAAGAAGAATGGCGCCAAGTGGCAGCCAGGGACAGTCAGTTGATGACTCCTACCTCGCACGCGTGTGTGGGTGAACAGATGGGCCATTAGAGGACTGTCACAAGGGCAGTTATGAAAGCCCAAGTCATGGAGGACTCCCCTCCCTCATGGGAAGACATGACCGCCACATGGCACCTATGACCAACACATGGCGCTTATGCTTCCCTCTCAAAAGAGACCCCATGGGTCTATAAAAGGTGAGACTTTTCTCACCCAAATATGATGCAGGTTGAAGGATATTTCAAGCAACGAAGTGCTGCCGAGTTGAACACCCACTTGCATCCCCTTTGATTCACCTTCTCACATCCACCAATCTCTTTTGCAAGGGAGGTTGTTGGGTGGCTTTTGGAAGCTTGAATCTGACCCAAATCCAACATATGGACACCCGAATCAACCAATTTGCCGACCCCCCAATCCTAAGAGGTTTTGGGCCCATCCCTAGTGGATTGGCTCCAAAATCAAGTGCCAACGGTGGGAGGCCCACTTGGGGCACCCCCGCACTTTCTAAGTTTTTTTTTCAAAAGCATTCTAGATTATTGTTTCAGGTTGCATTTCATGTTATTCTATTTGGTGAATTCATAGCTTCAATTTCATAACATTCTCGATCAGATTTTATCATGCTTTGTGTCGCTTTGTTGTTTCACTAACTTGCAGGTGGCGATATCTAATTCCCGAGGATAGAGGCCAAATTGGGAGAATCCGACCATCTGGGTCGTCCCAAAATGGCCCCAATTACATAACCCCCTATTTGCAGGCGTTTTGCAGGTCCCGAGATTCGACATTGGAGCAGCATCAGGTCGGCTTTTTCAACACAGAAGAATTCGTCCCACCCAGGGACGAATTGCAGTCAGAATTCGTCCTGCCCAGGGACGAATTCCAGTTTAAGGCAGATTGGCCGACTGTCTCAGTGGCAGTGGCCTCCCGGTAATATTTTCTATCTTCTCGTCAAGTTTTCGGGCCATTTAGAGTCATTTTACTCACTGTTTCAGACAAATGTTTACATGCATCTTTTGGCGATTTTAGAGAACAAACACTTTTCATTTGCAGCAGGTGCTACTGACATCTTCGTTGTTTCTTTGTTCGCAGGAGGAGCAGCAGAGGTCAAGGACTCATCGACATCAGCGGCGGCATCATCTTGGCCCGTCCATTTCAAGTGTGGGCACGCGGGAAGAGGAACCTTAAGTCTCGATTGTAGTCAAATTCTTTTAACGCTCCTAGCCCCTAAAAAGGGAGGAGGCGTATTTGTAACAGAGATCAAGAAAGTTTAATGAAAGGGCTGTGTTTTCTCCATTTGCTTGTATCTCATTTTAATGCGTCTCTTTCATTTCATGCAATTTACATTTCTAGGACTTAAGCGTATTTGATTTTGAATGCATCGCAAGTAGTGTTTCCTTCGCCCGAAATCTCGTGCTTTCAGTGGCGATCACGGTGGGACCCTGTCCCCTGGTTTTTAAAATCACAGAAACCGATTAAATTTTTGTGTTTTGTGCTTGACAGTACATTTTTTTGTTGCAGATCGCTATTCGTCTCTCGATCGTGATGAATTCTTTACTGTAATTCGTCTGACCCTGAGACGAATTCAAATTCGTCTCTGGCAGGGACGAATTCTGTTCTGCAATTCGTCTCACAGAGGGACGAATTCCTGCCTGTAGATTTTCAGAGCAAAATTTCAGAAGCAACCGGTCCAGGCAGAGAAGAGGTAGGGATTTTCATAATCTCTGTTAAATTTTCTGTTTCTGTTTCTGTTTCTTTAACTGTTTTCATTTTATCCTGCATTGCTTAGGGAAAGTCATTTATGCTTGTTTCATTTTTGTTAAATAAAATGAATCCCACACACTTCACGCAATAATTTTAAACCAAGGAGCTGGTCGTAAGACCCCAGCCCTTGAGCAAGACCAACGGTGGGTTCATCACCACCTTGGCTTAGCTTTGCATCCATTTCCCGATTGTCAACTCGTTGTTAGGCGTAAATCCCGATGAAAGCCGACCGAGTGTCGCCGGGGTGATTCCCATGCGCGCGAGGATAAGTCTTCTATGGTAGGTGCCATTAACAGGACAATCCCCCTTCCGTACCGCCTACGTACCATGTACCTTCTGCTCTCACGTACCTATAGTCTCCCTCTCGTAAGGGCGGGTATATAGAGAGGTTGGTATATCGGCTCGGTTGGTATATTGAAGGGGCGACCGTTTTGGGAGTTATATGAGCTGTCATAATGCATTTAAACGTTCTTCAAAAACCTACAAAAACAAAACAAAACATCAAAATGCACTAAACCACTTTAGGACACACTATTTAAACCCTTAAAAGAGATAATCACGGTTTGCGCATGTGTGTGTTCATTTCTGCTTAGTGTAACAAAAAAAAAAATCATAAACAAAAAGATAAAAATCTACGCATTTTGTCATTTTCTCCAAAAAGCTCCAAGGATTCCCGTAATCGCTTGGTCACTCCAAAATGCCCCAAAGGTGTCCATGAACCCTTTGGTCAACCCAAAATCACCCCAAATGTGCCCATAAGTGATGCAGGAGCATCCAACAAAATATGGGAAATCTTACATTTTTCCCTAAATTTTAGTGCATCTTGTCGGGGCCATAACTTCTCAACCGTAGCTCCGTTTGACACGAAATTTTACAGGGAGTTAGTTGGGAGAATTTTAAACAAATATAACTCCCTAGAGTTGTATTTCCCCAAAAATCCATTTTTCGGGGCCAAATTCCATCATCTAGGGCCCCGAAATTAGGTTCTAAAATTGCGTGCCCAATTTTTTACACTTTTTGAGCTGTTTGGATGTCAATATCTCCTAATGTATTTAGAGCTAGGACTTGAAACTTCATTTTTGTCTTATCTACTATAAGAGGGATGTGCACACCAATTTTGGGCCCCATATGACTCATTTTCAATTTTAGGGCTTTTTTTAGAGAGACATCGTCATGGTGCTCACCCGTAGCCAAGCCCAATCACGGGCGGAGGCTATGGGGAATGTCCCAAGAGGCACGAGTCACCTCCGTTACAATCCCAAAGATTTGGTCATACCACCTTGGTGACCTAACACACAAGGCAGTCCCCTCCACACCTTAAAGGAAAGGGACTACAGGGACACCTCTTCGAGGGGCACTCCTGTTCAACATAGCATTCAACACAAACCCTCCCATGAGGGGTACATCCATAGGAGAGCTCCCTTAGATGCTCGCTATGAGTGGTCACCACGCGACAAAGCTCTAGGTCAACATAGGGTTCGACGGGAGGGACCACATGATTACATTAACCCTCCTTCACCCCCTCTAGTTGTCAGGACTACAAAGAAAAATCCAGAGTACAAGGCTCTTCAGGTAGGGCGAGCTAGCTCCATCCATCCCTTTCTCACTTATGAAAGAGAGCATGAGGAAAACCCTTACCTTCCTCAAAAACAATACACATCACGGGAGCAACACGCCTCCGCACCTGCTATCTATCGGGACCACTCACCGAGGCCAAAGCCCCGAGGGAATGCCGCTACCCCCAACAAAGGGAGGTCACCTATAGAGATCTTGGATCACTACGATCAAAAATATCTAGGAGAGGCATCTAGGCCTTCTAGACATGAGGCGACAGGACCAACCATCTTAGAATCTGTCAAGCACGTCGCACGCCAAATGCAATTCACGCAACTTGAGCTAGAGCGACTAGAGCGACTACATTTAGAGGAACTGTACTATATTAACAAAGAGCACCTTCAGCGCTAGAAGGATGAGTTGTTCCAACACACTATGCAGGAGAGCCAACATGAAAGGGAGTACGAGGAAAATCATCGCATTCCTCGAGGACAACAAACAGTGCGGCCTCAAGTACATGCCGCCTACATCGACAGAGGGAAGCGACCCATAGAAATTTTAGATCATCAAGATCGAGGCAAACACATAGGAAAAACATTCGAACCTCCTGAGCAAAATAGGGTAGACCAAATTGACCCGGTAGTCGCCAGACATGCCGCCCGCCAAGCTCGAATCACGCAACATGAGCAAGGTCGTCAAGAGTTAGAGGACTTATACATGCAGCGCAAAGCAGATAAGTTGCGCTATAAACTACCTGAGAAGACTCCAACCCCTCACACACATAAGACAAAACATCATGAGAGGCACAACCCCCGGGTGCGAGACGAGTCTCTGCGACCTTATCAAGCATCGCCCCCGATGCCTCCCAGACATGAGCGGGAGGCTGATCCTATAACCAATGACGGGTGCCTTCCTCAGACATCCACCCAAGTTTATGAGCCACCCTTAGAAAGTCATCAAGAAGCCTCTAAGGAATCAGAGCAAGAAGAAGAGCGGGATGAAATGCCCTATCAAGGCATGGGGGGTGCTATCCAGTTACCCCTCCATACGCCCCAAGTTCCTCAACAAGAACCAATCAAAGAGGAGGAGCTCAAATCCCCCGATACATGCAAAGTGCTAGAGCACTTAGAGTCGGTAGAGACCAAGATTTTGGAGCTCCCAAGGCCCAACTTACATGAAGCTCCTTTCAAAGAGGATCAACCTTTAACCATAGGGCTACCTGATGATGCAGTCCTCCATGTCTCAGAATCTCCAGATTTTGATGAGCTATACTCACTAGTTGAAAGTGAAGATGAAACAGAGATAGCCCACAGCAATCACATGCGACAACATCGACATCCCATAAAATTTGAGGAAGCATGTCAACAGATAAACATAATACTAGGGCATGAGTGGCGTGTTAACCCACCGCAGTGGGACCAAGCATTACATCCACAACTTTGGGCACATAAAGATCAACTTCCGCCCAGAGATCCCATAACAACATCAGTGCCGGGGGTAGACTCTGTCCTCCTATCCGTGCATAGGGCAGATCCATTCGTGCCCCTACCTCTAGAGCCGGATCCGAAGTGCAAAGACCATCAAGCTGGGGGTACCTCTATCCCCTGAAGAGCCCTAATCCAAACCAAAAAGCTCCAAGGATTATCGCAATCACTTGGTCACCCCAAAAAGCTCCAAGGATTATCGCAATCACTTGGTCACCCAAAAAGCTCCAAGGATTATCGCAATCACTTGGTCACTCCAAAAGCTCCAAGGATTATCGCAATCACTTGGTCATCCAAAAAGCTCCAAGGATTATCGCAATCACTTGGTCATCCCAAAAGCTCCAAGGATTATCGCAATCACTTGGTCACCCAAAAGCTCCAAGGATTATCGCAATCACTTGGTCACCCCAAAAGCTCCAAGGATTATCGCAATCACTTGGTCAAAACCCAAAAAGCTCCAAGGATTATCGCAATCACTTGGTCATCCCAAAAAGCTCCAAGGATTATCGCAATCACTTGGTCACCCCAAAAGCTCCAAGGATTATCGCAATCACTTGGTCACCCCAAAAGCTCCAAGGATTATCGCAATCACTTGGTCACCCAAAAAGCTCCAAGGATTATCGCAATCACTTGGTCAAAACCCAAAATCTCCAAGGATTATCGCAATCACTTGGTCAAATCCCAAAAAAGCTCCAAGGATTATCACAATCACTTGGTCATCTCCAAAAAGCTCCAAGGATTATCGCAATCACTTGGTCAAAACACCAAAAGCTCCAAGGATTATCGCAATCACTTGGTCAAAACCCAAAAAGCTCCAAGGATTATCGCAATCACTTGGTCAAAACCCAAAAGCTCCAAGGATTATCGCAATCACTTGGTCAAACCCAAAAGCTCCAAGGATTATCGCAATCACTTGGTCACCCAAAAAGCTCCAAGGATTATCGCAATCACTTGGTCACCCCAAAAGCTCCAAGGATTATCGCAATCTCTTGGTCACCCAAAAGCTCCAAGGATTATCGCAATCACTTGGTCAACCCAAAAGCTCCAAGGATTATCGCAATCACTTGGTCAAACCCAAAAAGCTCCAAGGATTATCGCAATCACTTGGTCAAAAATAAAAAATAATCAAAAACAACAAAAATTTGCATCTCATTTCTAGGCATACTCAAATTCATCAATCGAGAGCTCTTCTCGCACCTCATATTCATATTCACAAAAATCAATCCATCAAAAATACAAAAATATGTAGCTGCATTAAGCATTGCATCCATACATTGCATATTTGTGGTCGAACAGGTCAAAGGCACCATAGGTTGTAATTGCTCTACTAGTCCATCTTATTCCACACTGTTCCATTGTACAAAAACAACAAAAACACCATGCATTGCTTTTACCACACTAGAGTCAGTGGTCTATTAATGTATCAAGAGTTTCCATGATTCAGTCATCATTTTGCTCTTTAGCCATGTAATGTATCAAGTCAGACAGATTTTACGAAGGTAGAGTCATACTTGAAATAAACCTTGTTACGTAACATCCCAACACATATCAAGACACATAAAACAATTCCCAAGTTGTGTGAACGAAAGATGAAACCTGCAAAGTAATCCAGGTCACCACAAGCGAAACGGTTATCTTGCTCATCCCCCTGTGCGAATGACCCCAAGAATGCTGAGAGTTGGCAAAAGGACAAGCATCCTCCCTACCCAATTCCCTAAGAATCCCTAAGTTCTCAATAGTTGCAAAACATCAAAAATTTGCAAAATGTCAAAACTCCAAAATTTGACATCCTACAGTGCACACATCAAAAGGCACAAGCAATAGTGATTTTCATCACTCCATATCCCCAATCCCTTGCTCAAAAGAAAAACAAATCAAAATAAACAGTGATCTTATCACTACAAACGAGCAAGTATCCCAATACAATTGAAGAAAAGAAGGGAGTTGAACTTGAATCCTTGGAACTCTCAAGGATTCTAATAGGTCATAAGGCAAGCCTCGATATCGATTTGGTTGATAGCCTATCGGTCATCGGCGGTAAACCTCTCGCATGACGATATATCTATCACATTAACTTGTGTATGGATCAATGTTTGCATGTGGATGAGCTAGCTTATGGCATCCTGGATAACACCGTAGATTAATCTAACTAAATACAACAAAGGAGTTAGTGGAGCTAATTAGGTGATCCTCGATACAGGTTCGGTTGAAAGCCCATCTGGCACTGGCGGTATCCTGATAAATACCACATAAATGAACTCAATTGCACACACAGGGATGTGAAATAGCTTGGTCAAAAACAAGTCCGATTCATACCTTGTTCAAAAGTCTTGTAAGATAAAGTACAGTCATGGCTAGTGAGTTAAAACTGTCTGAGTCTCAGAAAACCTTAGCTACATTTCTAAACCAACTGCGCTACTTTTCATCCTTACAATACCATCAAAAAATACAAAAAAAGAGAAAAACCACATGTATACATACAAAGTCATGCATCACAACAATCGCCTAAAAACAAAATAACAGAGTTCTAAACAGTCTATGGTGCCATAGCCAAACATCACAAATCCCATTCATCCATTTCATCTCTGCATATCACATATAAATCAAAAACATTTGCATTCATCATAGCATATGCATCCATCAAAATAAATCAACATGCATACATCCATATTCATCAACCATCATGCACAAGATCAAAGAAAATCAAAACAACAAAAACAACAAATAAATGCAACACAAACAAAAAGCAATAAACATTGATCAATCCTCAACCTCTTAGCATAAAAAATTGATGGGTCACATTGCTATCCTACTCCCTAAGAAGGCTACCATAGCGGACCGCTCCACGGGAAGACGGATTGTACAATTTCAACCCCGCAAAAAAACAAAAACAACAAATAAATGCAACACAAAACAAAAAGCAATAAGCATTGCCGGACACAAGTGCTCTTGCACTTAACCTCTTGGCAAAGAAAATCGATGTCGGGGCTCAAATTGTCACTCTCCTACTCCCTAAGAAGGCTATCTTAGCCGGACCGCTCCATGGGAAGACGGAATTTCGACACTTTCACCCCATTATGACGTCGCCAAAAGGGTTAACACCCACCAAAAATAGGTCCAAATGTTGGAAAAATTGCACATGCTTAACGGTAAACCCTCTAAAGGCACCCTTGCACAAGTCATCTTGGGTCAAGCGACTCGTCGCTTTTCTCATGAAGGTCATTCCCTCATCGATTCGTCGCTTGAGGGGGTAGTCACACTTAGTCACCAATCAACAATCACACACCCAATTAAGGAAAACGACATGCATTCAAAGAATCATTGACAAAGACAATCACGCTCCCGCTTGGGGCGATAAAAAAGCAACAATCAAATCAATCAAACACTTGGCATTTCGTGAATCATGAACACAAGGTTCCCCTGTGGATAAAATGCCCTTCGCCTATTCATGACTGATCAATGTCTAAGCTCAAGTCACACCTCACCAAAATAGGTTAACACTTGAAATCAAACTCCTTAGCTCGTCAGAAGCAAGGATTCAAGAATGCATGCCCTCTCCATACTTGGGGCATCAAAAGTTGGTTAGGTTACCAAGAAACCCTAATCATTAGTGCTTTGGTTATCTATTTTTGCTCGGACGCTGCGCCATGCACAGCGCATCCCAAAAAGGGGCATCTGTAGACACCAAAACAGCACCAATCCGATTATGTGACTACAAACACTGATCGCTTTGACACACATAGCCCCCAGGGCAGCCCTCAGAGGTTAAACAATGGTCCTAACCACTTTTACAACAATTTTGGAAGGTCAGAAGGCAATTTGGCACCTTCGGACAACCTACTCCAAATTCGTCCCACCCTGGGACGAATTCAAATTGGAATCCGTCTCACCAAGGGACGAATTCTGAATTCGTCTCACCCAGGGACGAATTCCAAGTTTAACGGGCAAAAAGAAGAATGGCGCCAAGTGGCAGCCCGGGACGATCAGTTGATGACTCCTACCTCGCACGCGTGTGTGGGTGGACAGATAGGCCGTTAGAGGACTGTCACAAGGGCAATTATGAAAGCCCAAGTCATGGAGGACTCCCCTCCCTCATGGGAAGACATGACCGCCACATGGCACCTATGACCAACACATGGCGCTTATGCTTCCCTCTCAAAAGAGACCCCATGGGTCTATAAAAGGTGGGACTTTTCTCACCCAAAAGGATACAGGGTTGAAGGAGATTTCAAGCAACGAAGTGCTGCCGAGTTGAACACCCACTTGCATCCCCTTTGATTCACCTTCTCACATCCACCAATCTCTTTTGCAAGGGAGGTTGTTGGGTGGCTTTTGGAAGCTTGAATCTGACCCAAATCCAACATATGGACACCTGAATCAACCAATTTGCCGACCCCCCCAATCCTAAGAAGTTTTGGGCCCATCCCTAGTGGATTGGCTCCAAAATCAAGTGCCAACGGTGGGAGGCCCACTTGGGCACCCCCGCACTTTCTAAGTTTTGTTTTAAAAGCATTCTAGATTATTGTTTCAGGTTGCATTTCATGTTATTCTATTTGGTGAATTCATAGCTTCAATTTCATAACATTCTGATCAGATTTTATCATGCTTTGTGTCGCTTTGTTGTTTCACTAACTTGCAGGTGGCGATATCTAATTCCCGAGGATAGAGGCCAAATTGGGAGAATCCGACCATCTGGGTCGTCCCAAAATGGCCCCAATTACATAACCCCCCTATTTGCAGGCATTTTGCAGGTCCCGGGATTCGACATTGGAGCAGCATCAGGTCGGCTTTTCCAACACAGAAGAATTCGTCCCACCCAGGGACGAATTGCAGTCAGAATTCGTCCTGCCCAGGGACGAATTCCAGTTGAAGGTAGATTGGCCAACTGTCTCAGTGGCAGTGGCCTCCTGGTAATATTTTCTGTCTTCTGTCAAGTTTTCAGGCCATTTGGACTCACTTTACCCACTGTTTCAGACAAATGTTTACATGCATCTTTTGGCGATTTTAGAGAACAAACACTTTTCATTTGCAGCAGGTGCTACTGACATCTTCGTTGTTTCTTTGTTCGTAGGAGGAGCAGCGAGAGGTCAAGGACTCATCGACATCGGCGGCGGCATCATCTTGGCCCGTCCATTTCAAGTGTGGGCACGCGGAAAGAGGAACCTTAAGTCTCGATTGTAGTCAAATTCTTTTAACGCTCCTAGCCCCTGAAAAGGGAGGAGGCGTATTTGTAACAGAGATCAAGAAAGTTTAATGAAAGGGTTGTGTTTTCTCCATTTGCTTGTGTCTCATTCCAATGCGTCTCTTTCATTTCATGCAATTTACATTTCTAGGACTTAAGCGTATTTGATTTTGAATGCATCGCAATTAGTGTTTCCTTCGCCCGGAATCTCGTGCTTTCACCTACTTTAATTCCCTTTGAGCATCACCATTGGGTGCGTATAATTGTTAACTCCTTTTATTGTTCATATATTTGCATACGATGTCCTCTTCATTCAACTCTTCTTAACCACTAAGAATGGGTTTATCTTTTTAATGGGATCAGATATGGCTTCTGAAAGCACGAGATTCCGGGCAAAGGAAACACTAATTGCGATGCATTCAAAATCAAATACGCTTAAGTCCTAGAAATGTAGAATGCATGAAATGAAAGAGACGCATTGAAATGAGATACAAGCAAATGGAGAAAACACAGCCCTTTCATTAAACTCTCTTGATCTCTGTTACAAATACGCCTCCTCCCTTTTCAGGGGCTAGGAGCGTTAAAAGAATTTGATTACAATCGAGACTTAAGGTTCCTCTTTCCGCGTGCCCACACTTGAAATGGGCGGGCCAAGATGATGTCGTCGCTGATGTTGATGAGTCCTTAACCTCTGCTGCTCCTCCTGCGAACAAAGAAACAACAAAGATGTCAGTAGCACCTGTTGCAAATAGTAAGTGTTTGTTCTCTAAAATCGCCAAAAGATGCATGTAAACATTTGTCTAAAACAATGAGTAAAGTGAGTCCAAATGACCTGAAAACCTGACAGAGGACAGAAGATATTACCAGAGAGGCCATTGCCATTGAGACAGATCGGCCAATCTGCCTTCACCTGGAATTCGTCCCTGGGCAGGACGAATTCTGACCGCTATTCGTCCCTGGGTGGGACGAATTCTACTGTGTTGGAAAAGCCGAACTGACACCGCTCCAATGTCGACTCCCGAGACCTCCAAAACACCTGCAAACAGGGGGGTTATGTAATTGGGGCCATTTTGGGACGACCCAGATGGTCGGATTCTCCCAATTTGGCCTCTATCCTCGGGAATTCGATATCGCCACCTGCAAGTTAGTAGGACAACAAAGCGACAAAAGGCATGATAAAATCTGATCAAAATGTTATGAAATTGAAGCTATGAGTTAACCAAACAGAATAACATGAGATGCAACCTGAAACAATAATCTAGAATGCTTTTAGAATAAAACTTAGAAAGTGCGGGGGTGCCCAAGTGGGCCTCCCACCGTTGGCACTTGATTTTGGCGCCAATCCACTAGGGATGGGCCCAAAACCTCTTAGGATTGGGATGTCTGCAAATTGGTGGTGTAAGGTGGTCAAATGTTGGATTTGGGTTGGATCCACGCTTCCAAAAGCCACCCAATAACCTCCCTTGCAAAAGAGATTAGTGGATGTGAGAAGGTGAATCAAAAGGATGCAAGTGGGTAATCAATCGGACAGCACTTCGTTGCTTGAAATCGCCTCCAATCTATCCTTTTGGGTGAGAAAAGTCCCACCTTTTATAGACCCATGGGGTCTCTTTTGAGAGGGAAGCAT
The DNA here is from genome assembly GCA_028583015.1 of Wollemia nobilis. NCBI lineage: Eukaryota > Viridiplantae > Streptophyta > Pinopsida > Araucariales > Araucariaceae > Wollemia > Wollemia nobilis. The sequence goes on from JAQPPZ010002581.1 coordinate 13,225,746, forward strand.
AAGCGCCATGTGTTGGTCATAGGTGCCATGTGGCAGTCATGTCTTCCCATGAGGGAGGGGAGTCCTCCATGACTTGGGCTTTCATAATCGCCCTTGTGACGAGTCCTCTAACGGCCTATCTCGCCCACCCACACACGCGTGTGAGGCGAGAGTCATCAATTGACTATCCTTGGCTGCCACTTGGCGCCATTCTTCTTTTTGCCCGTTAAACTTGGAATTCGTCCCTACCAGAGACGAATTCAGAATTCGTCCCTGGGTGAGACAGATTCCATTTTGAATTCGTCCCTGGGTGAGACGAATACTGAGCAAAGTGCCTAAATGTGCCAAATTGCCTCTTGACCTTACAAAATTGCTATGAAAGTGGTTAGGACCACTGTTTGACCTCTGAGGGCTGCCCCTGGGGGCTGTGTTTGTCAAAGCGATCAGTGTTTGCAGTCACATAATCGGATTGGTGTTGTTTTGGTGTCTACAGATGCCCCTTTTTGGGATGCGCTGTGCATGGCGCAGCGTCGAGCAAAAATAGATAACCAAAGCACTAATGATTAGGGTTTCTTGGTAACCTAACCAACTTTTGATGCCCCAAGCATGGAAAGGGCATGCATTCTTGAATCCTTGCTTCTGACGAGCTAAGGAGTTTGATTTCAAGTGTTAACCTATTTTGGTGAGGTGTGACTTGAGCTTGGACATTGATCAGTCATGATTAGGCAAAGGGCGCAACCTTTTATCCTCAGGGGAACCTTGTGTTCATGATTCACGAAATGCCAAGTGTTTGATTGATTCGATTGTTGCTTGTTTACCGCCCCAAGCAGGAGCGTGATTGTCTTTGTCAATGATTCTTTGAATGCATGTCGTTTTCCTTAATTGGGTGTGTGATTGTTGATTGGTGACTAAGTGTGACTACCCCCTCAAGCGACGAATCGATGAGGGAATGACCTTCATGAGAAAAGCGACGAGTCGCTTGACCCAAGATGACTTGTGCAAGGGTGCCTTTAGATGGTTTACCAGTTAAGCATGTGCAATTTTTCCAACATTTGGACCTATTTTTGGTGGGTGTTAACCCTTTTGGTGATGCCATAATGGGGTGAAATCATCGAAAACCCATCTTCCCGTGGAGCGGTCCGGCTATGGTAGCCTTCTTAGGGAAGTAAGAGAGTGACAATTTGAACCCCGACATCTAATTTCTATGCCTAGAGGTTAAGTGCAAGAGCACTTGTGTCCGGCAATGCTTATTGCTTTGTTTTTGTGTTGCATTTATTTGTTGTTTTTGTTGTTTTTTTGTGACACCATTTGGGGATTAAATTGTCAAAAATCCGTCTTCCCGTGGAGCGGTCCGGCTATGGTAGCCTTCTTAGGGAGTAGGATAGTGACAATGTAAACCCCGACATCAAGATTTTTTCTAATGCCAAGAGGTTAAGTGCAAGAGCACTTCTTATTGTTTTTGGATATGTATTGTTGGTTCATTTTTGTGTTGCATTTTTTTGTGTATATATATTTATTGTTTTGATTTTGTTTATGTACATGTGATGATCTTTGATCTTATGCATGATGGTTGATGAATATGGTGTATGCATGTTGATTTGTTTTGATGGATGCATATGCTATGATGAATGCAAATGTTTTTTATTTATATGTGATATGCGAGAGTGAAATGGATGAATGGGATTTGTGATGTTTGGCTATGGCACCATAGACTGTTTAGAACTCTGTTATTTTGTTTTTAGGCGATTGTTGTGATGCATGACTTTGTATGTATACATGTGGTTTTTTCTTTTTTTGTATTTTTTGATGGTATTGTAAGGATGAAAAGTAGCGCAGTTGGTTTAGAAATGTAGCTAAGGTTTTCTTGAGACTCAGACGGTTTTAACTCACTAGCCACGACCGTACTTTATCTTACAAGACTTTTGAACAAGGTATGAATCGGACTTGTTTTTGACCAAGCTATTTCACATCCCTGTGTGTGCAATTGAGTTCATTTATGTGGTATTTGTCAGGATACCGCCAGTGCCAGATGGGCTTTCAACCGAACTCTGTACCGAGGATCACCTAATTAGCTCCACTAACTCCTTTGTTGTATTTAGTTAGATTAATCTGCGGTGTTATCCAGGATGCCATAAGCTAGCTCATCCACATGCAAACATTGATCTGTACGCAAGTTAATGTGACAGATATATCGTCATGCGAGAAGTTTACCGCCAGTTACCGATAGGCTATCAACCAAACCGGTACTGAGGCTTGCCTCATGACCTATTAGAATGCTGAGAGTTCCAGGGATTCAAGTTCAACTCCCTTCTTTTCTTCAATTGTATTGGGATACTTGCTCGTTTGTAGTGATAAGATCACTGTTTATTTTGATTTGTTTTTCTTTTGAGCAAGGGATTGGGGATATGGAGTGATGAAAATCACTATCGTTTGTGCCGTTTGATGTGTGCACTGTAAGATGTCAAATATTTGATTTTTGACGTTTTGCAAATTTTTGATGTTTTGCAACTATTGAGAACTAGGGATTCTTAAGGAATTGGGTAGGGAGGATGCTTGTCCTTTTGCCAACTCTCAGCATTCTTGGGGTCATTCGCACAGGGGGATGAGCAAGATAACCGTTTCGCTTTTGGTGACCTGGATTACTGTGCAGGTTTCATCTTTCGTTCACACAACTTAGGAATTGTTTTATGTGTTTTTAGTTTGTGTTGGGATGTTACGTAACAAGGTGTATTTCAAGTGTAACTCTACCTTCGTAAAATCCGTTTGACTTGATACATTACATGGCTAAAGAGGAAAATGATGACTGAATCACGAAAACTCTTGATACATTAAAAGACCACTGACTCTAGTGTGGTAAAAGCAATGCATGGTGTTTTTGTTGTTTTTGTAAAATGGAACAATGTGGAACAAGATGGACTAGCAGAGCAATTACAGCCTATGGTGCCTTTGACCTATACGACCACAAATATGCAATGTATGGATGCAATGCTTAATGCAGCTACATATTTTTGTATTTTTGATGGATTGATTTTTGTGAATATGAAGATGAGGTGCGAGAAGAGCTCTCTATTGATGAATTTGAGTATGCCTAGAAATGAGATGCAAATTTTTGTTGTTTTTGATTATTTTTTATTTTTGACCAAGTGATTGTGGACATCCTTGGAGCATTTTGGGTGACCAAGTGATTGCGATAATCCTTGGAGCTTTTTGGGTGACCAAGTGATTGCGATAATCCTTGGAGCTTTTTGGGTGACCAAGTGATTGCGATAATCCTTGGAGCTTTTGGGTGACCAAGTGATTACGATAATCCTTGGAGCTTTTGGGTGACCAAGTGATTGCGATAATCCTTGGAACTTATTTTGGGTGACCAAGTGATTGCGATAATCCTTGGAGCTTTTTGGGTGACCAAGTGATTGCGATAATCCTTGGAGCTTTTTGGGTGACCAAGTGATTGCGATAATCCTTGGAGCTTTTGGGGTGACCAAGTGATTGCGATAATCCTTGGAGCTTTTTGGGGTGACCAAGTGATTGCGATAATCCTTGGAGCTTTTTGGGTTTGACCAAGTGATTGATAATCCTTGGATTTTGGGTGACCAAGTGATTGCGATAATCCTTGGAGCTTTTTGGGTGACCAAGTGATTGCGATAATCCTTGGAGCTTTTTGGGGTGACCAAGTGATTGCGATAATCCTTGAGCTTTTTTGAGGTGACCAAGTGATTGCGATAATCCTTGGAGCTTTTTGGGTGACCAAGTGATTGCGATAATCCTTGGAGCTTTTTGGGGTGACCAAGTGATTGCGATAATCCTTGGAGCTTTTTGGTTTGGATTATGGTTCTTCAAGGGATAGAGGTACCCCCAGCTTGATGGTCTTTGCGCTCTGGATCTGGCTCTAGAGGTATGGGCATGAATGGATCGGCCCTATGTGTTGATAGGAAGACGGGGTCTTCCCTTGGTACTGATGTCATGATGGGATCTCGGGGTGGACGGTGCTCATCGTGGATTTGGAGCCATGGATCCAATACTTGGTCCCACCTTGCAGGGTCTACCCACCATTCATGCCCTAGTAGTATGCCCATTTGTCCCATTAGATCTTCATGAGTTAAAGGGCGGTGATGCCGTCGCGCATGTCTGAGATAGTCCATCTTAGTCTCATCTTCTGAATCACTTTCGGAGACCCAAAAATGTTCATTCTCTTCAGAAAATTTTGCTTGCAACGTTGAGGGCTCTCCTTGTTCTAGCAAGTTAATCTGGTCCCATTGTGGTTGTTCCACTCTTGGTGGAGGGACCTGATTCTCTTGACACTGTGTTGGTTCAGCTGGAACCTCTAAGGGGAATAGCTTCAAAAAGATGTCTGGAAGCCGTTGATGTTCTCTTTGAGGATTAATCTCCGAACTCTCGCCTCTCTCTAGCAAAGGAGAGGGATTACTACTGTTGCCAAGGGTGTTTGTTGACCATGGGAGGTAATCTCCCAATGTATATTCTGTATTCGGGTTGGCATAAAGATCTGGTGCCAATCCCCCCTTGTTGCCTATTTCTAGGCCTTGCATATTTTTGACCAAGATGTCTAAGGGTAGGGGGTGGTTGAACCCTACTCCTGACTTATCATATGGCATCTGATATCTTGGTTGGCAAAGGACCCGCATCCCTTGCTCATATCTCGCCTAGCCCGTATCCATGCCAATTGCATTGGCCGAGATATTTTAGGGCAAAGTCTCGGGTTTGACAGATAGTTGATGTTTTCAACAAAAGGCTCTTCGTCTCGCTTCCTTTTGTTTGCATGGTTCAAGACCATGATCAAGGCCCCCATACACAAAATTTGTCTGGTTTGGTGGGTAGCCTAGAGGAACAACTGTCCCTATGGGAAGGCGAGGTCTTCCCATGTCCTGTACTGACTCCAATGCGGGGGTTGCCACAACATTTTGCACTAAATACTCCCCCAGGCCCGTACTGGCCATTTCAACAGTGATTGTTGATGATTGGGTGGGAGGAAACGGGAGTCCTTCCTGAGTCCATTCCATGTTCGGCATTTTAGGAGTCTCCGCTTCTGCTGTGTGAGGTGTTTCTTCTGTTGATACCGTTGAAATTGTGGGCAACCCCTCTTCTAGGGGCTTAGCCTCTTCCATGATCTGTTTTCCCTTGTCCTTCTGTTTGGCCATGACAGGTGGCTTTGATGATGAAGGAGCAGATGATGAAGGTTCACCTGGTTGGGATTTTGTTGATTTGGTCACCAGTGGTGCCTGCGGTATTGGACCCTGTTTAGATGGATTTAACTGGAAATCCAAATGCGTTGAAGGGAGGGTCGATTGAGGCATGAATTGTACCGCATTGCAATACTTGAAGGGCTCTAAGTCCATTGGGACTACATGTATTTCTCCTTCAAAAGCATACTTTAAGCACCGGTGAGCGATCGAAGGGACACACTTCATGTCCCCGATCCAAGGCCGCCCTAGCAGTATATTATAAGCCATCTCGCCTTCCAACACATGGCACAATGTAGGTATTGTCTTTTGTCCTACCTGGACAGGCAGAACAACTGTGCCGACTGTCGAGCATATTGCATCGTTGAAAGCTCGTAGTGTGTACGTGGAGGCTGTGATGTGAGAGGTCGGAAGCTTCAAATGTTTTAAGGCTGCAGTGGTAATGATGTTACTTGGACGAGCCAGTATCTACCAACACTCTCTTGTACGGGATCCCGTTGACCCGCGCGATAACGTGCAGGGGTGGATCTGCCATGTCATTCGATATTGTTTTGACTTCATCTTCTCTCGAAGGTGATGACCGGCTCCGTACATCGTTTCACATGTCCCACGAAGTTGTTGAAAGAATTTGCTTCGTGAGGCTGTAATTCGATGGCTTTTAAAATGTCCATAAGAGCTTCCCTATGGGGTGCCGATTGTTGAATAAGCTCGTAAATGGACAGCCTAGCCGATGTGGTCCGCAAACTCTGCGTGAGTTTGGTCCGTATCGTGACCTCGGGTCTAGGCGGAGGCAACTGCGTTGGGCATTGTTGAGGCTGCGATGTTGTCGGAACTTCCCTCGTAGCTACCTCGGGGGCAACTGCTGGGTACTTTTTGTTCCTTGTCACTATACTAATCATTCCCACAAATCCTTGCATGGGAAGATTCTGTCGCACCTCGTTAATCCGGAGAGGTTTTGCCCGTGCTTCGTGGGCAGGCAAAGGGTCCTTGAATACCCCCATTTGTTGATTATTTGGCGCTATGGGGTTGTCCACGGCCAATGTTCTATTGTCGATCAAATCTTGGATTAATTCTTTGAATTTCCAGCATCCATTCAAGTCGTGTCCTTTGCGCCTATGGAATCTACAATACAATTCCTCTCTGTATCCCCTAGGCTTAGGAGCGTTAGGGTCTATAGTTTGGATTTTTGGCAGAGTGACTAAATTTGCCGCTGACAAGCGGTCAAATAGGGAGTCCCTGGACTCCGTGTAAGGGGTGAATTGTCGCCTAGGGCGACGCTGTTGATTCTGCTCCTGTCTTCTATTATCTCTTTCATAACCAGGAGGCACTTCTCGGTAATTAGCCTTTTGGGGCTGCATTTCTTGCACAGTCGCGGGAACATTTATCGCAACTTGGTTAACCGCAGCGTGTTGTGATTGCGTTGTCCCGGTCTTAGTGGTTTTATTCCACTCTTTCTTTTTAGGCTTGGCGATTGCGCCTTCGCCTATTTTGATCTCTTCTATAACTCTGGCTTGCGCCAAAGCTTCTTCTAAGCTGGCGTATTGTTGCAGCTGCAATAGCCCAGAGATCGATTTCAAGCAACTTTTTGCGAACATCTGTGTGAGATCAGACATAGGGGGACGGTAGGGTAACTTAGAAAGCAAAGCTCTCCATCGATTCCCGTATGCTGCCATTGTTTCTTCCTCAAATTGCCTGAGGCTAGCCAGATCACTCAGTGATGCCTTCTTCCTTGTGTTGAAGGCAAAGCGTTCAAGAAACGCATCTACTAATTGATCTAGGTTGCTTATGCTGTGTTTGGGTAATTGTGTGAACCAATCCGAGGCAGGGCCTGCGAATGTGGTTATGAATGTCCTAAGCAACAATGCGTCATTATCTTGGATGCCGAAGCATTGGCTTAGGAACCTTGTGACATGTTCTTGTGCGTCCTCTTCACCTTTAAAGATTGCCAATTGAGGCAACTTGAAGTGTTCGGGGTAAAGAGGTGTTGGCACTGAGGGATGCACTGGATGACTGTGGAGTTGACGTAACGTGGGCTTTTGATGCCCAGAAGTTTTTGTCTCCACAGACTCCAAACGCTCTAATAGCGCTTTGTATGCATCTGAAGATTTTATCTCCTCCTCTTTTGTTTGCTCCCGTTGTGCGTTATGGAAGACTGGAGGCCTATGGAGGGGTGGCCGAATGGCAGCCCTCCTGCCTTGATGGGGAGTTTCAACATATTCTATTTCTCGGTTCATACTCCTCATAAAATTCTTGAGGAGTCTCTGGGCGAGACCTATGACCCTGATTGAATCCTCGCTGAAGGTACCCATCATTGTTTCGGGGAGTGGCCTCCCTCTCGGGTCTATAAGGTCTCGGAGGCAAAGCTTGACGAGGTCGTGGAGACCTGTCCTGCACCAACGGATTATGCCTCTCATATTGTTCGGCTCTTTGGGTGCGAGGGGTTGGCCCCCTCTCAGGTAGTTCATAGCGTAACTCATCCGCTTCGCGTTGCATGCGCTCTCTATCCAAGCGGTGTCGATACTCTATCTCTTGATGACTTTGTTTAAGCCGCATGATTTGGGCTTGACGGGTGGCATGTCTAGCGACTATCGGGTCAATTTGGTCTACCCTATTTTGCTCAGGAGGTTCGAATGTTTCTCCTATGTGTTTGCCTCGATCTTGATGATCTAAAATTTCAATGGGTCGCTTCCCTCTCGTCGAGGTAGGCGACATTTACTCGAGGCTCTGGCCTCGATGTATGATCATGATACCTAGCAGGTGCAGAAACGCAAGGTTCCCACGTTGTATGTTGTCTTCGAGGAATGCGATGATCTTCCTCGTACTCCCTTTCATGGGTGTGAAAGGGGCGGGCGGAGTTAGCTCGCCCTGTGTAAGGAGCCCTACGCTCTGGATTTTGTCTTTCTGTCTCGATGGGAGGTAAAGAAGGGACGCCATATCCACGTTGTCCCTCCAAATGGACAGTGTGCCTCTCTAGCGCTTCATCACGCTGTGGCCACTCATGTCTAACCTCAGAAGGCGATTCTCTATTTACATCAAGGTCTACATGTAAAGCGTCTTCCCGAAAGGGGCTGTTTTGAATGGGCATACCCCACCGAGGATTCTGACATGGATTCTTTTGTAGGCCAGACCGATAAGGCGGTATGACCAAGTCCTCGGGACTCGAAGCGAAGGCGACTTGTGCCTGCTTCTTGTGTACCTTTCGGAGCTTCTGCCCTTGATTGGGCTTGGCTACGGGTGTACACCATTGCGGTGCTTCTCTACTATCTAAGTAGATTTTTATCTCGTTTATGATGATTTTTTTTTTTGTCTACACTAAGCAGAAATGAACACACACATACAAAAACCGTGATTATCTCTTTTAAGGATTAATGGTGTGTCCTAAACTGGTTTAGTGCATTTTGATGTTTTGTTTTGTTTTTTGAATGTTTTTGAAGAACGTTTAAATGCATAATGAAGGCTCATATAACTCCCAAAATGGTCGCCCCTTCAATATACCAACCAGGCCGATATACCAACCTCTCTATATACCCGCCCTTACGAGAGGGAGACTATAGGTACGTGAGAGCAGAAGGTACGTGGTACGTAGGCGGTACGGAAGGGGGATTGTCCTGTTAATGACACCTACCATAGAAGACTTATCCTCGCGCGCATGGGAATCACCCCGACGACACTCGGTCGCCTTTCGTCAAGATTTACGCCTAACAACAGTGACAATCGGGGAAATGGATGCAAAGCTAAGCCAAGGTGGTGATGAACCCACCGTTGGTCTTGCTCAAGGGCTGGGGTCTTACGACCAGCTCCTTGGTTTAATTTACCACGTGATGTGTGTGGGATTCATTTTATTTAACGAAAATGAAACAAGCATAAATGACTTTCCCTAAGCAATGCAGGATAAAATGAAAACAATCAAAGAAACAGAAACAAAAATAGAAAATTTAACAGAGATTATAAAAATCCCTACCTCTTCTCTGCTGGACCGGTTGCTTCTGAATTTCTGCTCTGAAAATCCACAGGCAGGAATTCGTCCCTCTGTGAGACGAATTTCAGAACAGAATTCGTCCCTGCCAGAGACGAATTTGAATTCGTCTCAGGGTCAGACGAATTACAGTAAAGAATTCGTCATAGTCAGAGACGAATAACAGTCTGCAACAAAAAAATGTACCTGTCAAGCACAAAACACAAAAATTTAATCAGTTTCTGTGATTTTAAAAACCAGGGAACAGGGTCCCACCGTGATCGCCACTGAAAGCACGAGATTTCGGGCGAAGGAAACACTAATTGCGATGCATTCAAAATCAAATACGCTTAAGTCCTAGAAATGTAGAATGCATGAAATGAAAGAGACGCATTGAAATGAGATACAAGCAAATGGAGAAAACATAGCCCTTTCATTAAACTCTCTTGATCTCTGTTACAAATACGCCTCCTCCCTTTTCAGGGGCTAGGAGCGTTAAAAGAATTTGATTACAATCGAGACTTAAGGTTCCTCTTTTCGCGTGCCCACACTTGAAATGGGCGGGCCAAGATGATGCCGCCGCTGATGTTGATGAGTCCTTAACCTCTGCTGCTCCTCCTACGAACAAAGAAACAACGAAGATGTCAGTAGCACCTGTTGCAAATAGTAAGTGTTTGTTCTCTAAAATCGCCAAAAGATGCATGTAAACATTTGTCCAAAACAGTGAGTAAAGTGAGTCCAAATGACCTGAAAACCTGACAGAAGATAGAAGATATTACCAGAAGGCCATTGCCACTGAGACAGTCGGCCAATCTACCTTCACCTGGAATTCGTCCCTGGGCAGGACGAATTCGACTGCTATTCGTCCCTAGGTGGGACGAATTCTACTGTGTTGGAAAAGCCGAACTGACACCGCTCCAATGTCGACTCCCGAGACCTCCAAAACACCTGCAAATAGAGGGGTTATGTAATTGGGGCCATTTTGGGACGACCCAGATGGTCGGATTCTCCCAATTTGGCCTCTATCCTCGGGAATTCGATATCGCCACCTGCAAGTTAGTAGGACAACAAAGCGACAAAAGGCATGATAAAATCTGATCAAAATGTTATGAAATTGAAGCTATGAGTTAACCAAATAGAATAACATGAGATGCAACCTGAAACAATAATCTAGAATGCTTTTAGAATAAAACTTAGAAAGTGCGGGGGTGCCCAAGTGGGCCTCCCACCGTTGGCACTTGATTTCGGCGCCAATCCACTAGGGATGGGCCCAAAACCTCTTAGGATTGGGATGTCTACAAATTGGTGGTGTAAGGTGGTCAAATGTTGGATTTGGGTTGGATCCACGCTTCCAAAAGCCACCCAATAACCTCCCTTGCGAAAGAGATTAGTGGATGTGAGAAGGTGAATCAAAAGGATGCAAGTGGGTAATCAATCGGACAGCACTTCGTTGCTTGAAATCGCCTCCAATCTATCCTTTTGGGTGAGAAAAGTCCCACCTTTTATAGACCCATGGGGTCTCTTTTGAGAGGGAAGCATAAGCGCCATGTGTTGGTCATAGGTGCCATGTGGCGATCCAAGTCTTCCCATGAGGGAGGGGAGTCCTCCATGACTTGGGCTTTCATAATCGCCCTTGTGACAGTCCTCTAACGGCCTATCTGTCCACCCACACACGCGTGCGAGGCAGGAGTCATCAACTGACTGTCCTGGGCTGCCACTTGGCGCCATTCTTCTTTTTGCCCGTTAAACTCAGAATTCGTCCCTACCAGAGACGAATTCAGAATTCGTCTCTGGGTGAGACGGATTCCATTTTGAATTCGTCCCTGGGTGAGACGAATATTGAGCAAAGTGTCTAAATGTACCAAATTGCCTCTTGACCTTACAAAATTGCTATGAAAGTGGTTAGGACCACTGTTTGACCTCTGAGGGCTGCCCTGGGGGCTGTGTTTGTCAAAGCGATCAGTGTTTGCAGTCACATAATCGGATTGGTGTTGTTTTGGTGTCTACAGCCTTCCACGGATATCATAGTGCAAATCCATTACATATAATTCATTTTCAATACCACAATATTTCAAATGTCAAATATCAAAAGTAATCCATCACAAATCATATCATAAAGCATACCCATTTCATACAATTCTTTTTCATTACCATAGTATTTTGGTAATCAAACATCAAATGTAATCTATCACATAAATACTATAATTTAAATAAAACTACCTCATTTTATAAAATCTAACCTAAAAAATAGGAAGTATATATATATATTCCTTTCATAGAATAATGATCCTAAGATTACTTCTTAGATTATTTTATACACAACAATCATTAACAGCAAACTCATTCTTTCTATAAGGAACACATCAAAATTGCTCATTCATTACTCTATAAGAGTGCATATATTTCAAATCCATCCTCATCAGATCTAGAAATAGGTTAGATTAAATCTATAAATATAAATAAGCTCTACTTTTTTAGGAATTAAAGAACATGGTAGAATCATAGTATTTATCATTGCACATAGAAGTACATACCAAAAACACACCATTATTTCAACTAAATGATTAAATTCTCACATCAATGTTTCCTCTAAATTTTCCATGATTCGGTAATAGTTGAATCTCACATCCTACTAGAATCATGAATATTAATCCACATTTCAAAATCCAACTATGATTACAACAAGCTTCATTTCAATGTAATTTCAATCAAATTACTAACCACCTAAAAGGTACCTAGGCAACATATCCATTGTTATTTCTTCCATATAGAATATACATTTTACCTTACACGATTAGTAAGTAAATGTTTTCTTATTCTGCACAGATGCAATCACATCCTATTACATTGAATATAAATGAAACAGACACTAACACAAATATTTCATAACTTTCATCATTTTAAAATATAAAATTAGTTCCTAACTCCTAAAATCATCAATCAAGATAAATCTATAATTATTTTCTTTCACTACTCTCTCTGATAGGAATCCATGATCTTGGATAAATTAAGATATAATAAGACCTCCCTTTCAATCATTTATTTAGGTATTCCTCTCAATCTTCAAAGACAAAAAAAGAAAGACTGGAATTGGTTGTTGAATAGAGTTAAGAAGAAAATTTAAAAGTAGACCAATAGGTGGCTTTCATTTGGGGGCAAAATTACCTTGGTAAAACCAATTCATCAAGCAATACCTATTTATGTTTCTATTGTGTTGAATATCCCAAAGGTTGTTCTTCGAGAATTAGATCAAATCAATCATTTGTTCCTTTGGAGTGGTACTAAGGAGAAAATAAAGAGGTCCTTGGTGAAATAAGATACTTTATGTCTTTACAAAAACAAAGGGGGTTAAGTTTTTGGTCTGCTATTAATAATAATAAGGCTTTAGCTACTAAATTGTATTGGAGGATTTTGCATAACCCAATCCTCTTTGGGACAAAAAAAATTGTGCTAAATATGTCGAGAATAAAAGTCTTGAAGACCTTGTTCACTATCAATTACCTACTAAATGTTCAACTATTTTAACAATTATTAAGGCTAGTGAGGATTTGATTAAATAAAAGTTATTTTGGATAATTCATAATGGTTAAAAAGTAAATTTTTAGATAGATTTATGGGATGATCACCAACCTTTGATAACTTAGTTTTTTTATTGGAGGCCTTGGATGGAGGAGTTTCATCAAGCTAAATGGATTAAGGTTGCTAATTACTACAAGTTTCATACTAGTAATTCAAAGCTAGTAGATATTGGATCCCTATTGATGAGTGACCTATTCAAATGCCAGAAAGGCAAATAAAATATATCCAAAAAATCCTTCATATGAGATCTCACTCTTGGTCCCATGATAAAGACTATTTTGGATGGAACAACACTACTAAGGGTGAGAATTCAGTTCTCAAGGTTATTTGGGCTTATGCCATAATAATCCCAGCCAATCATATGATATATTTATTTAGTTGTGGTATAAAAATCATTGGCCTAAGGTGAGGTTCTTTACATGGATTTTATTGCATAGTATGGTGCTTACTAGTGAGTAACTTATAAAATGTGGTTTTCATGGTCTATTTAGATGTGATATATGTGGAGAGAATGTGGAAACTCTCAACCATATTTTTAATGAGTGTCCCTTAGCCTCTAAAATATGGAGGAGAATGGCCATCTTACTTGGCTTACAATGATCCAATTTTTTTACTTTTGAATAGCTTTGGAGGGATTGGCCTAATCAGGAGGGTGTTGATCACTTTATAAGGCAACTAGTTTGGATGGGTTCTACCTTCCTACCTTGGAATATCTTGAAAGAAATAAATAACCAAATTTTCAATCAAGAAAGTAAGGACATTCACTATATCTAGCAAAATACCATTGCCAACTTAGCTGAATTAGTGCAATAACTCCTTAAATGCCCCTAGAACTCCCATCAAATATGGGATTAAGTGATGCAAAGATTAAATATTAACTCTTTTAAGGGTAACTAGATTAAAGGGAATGCAAGTAATCAAAATATGGATAGAACAATAAATTTGTAGCCGTATCCTAAGTATTTTGAAAAAGTAAATACCAATGGAACCTCTAAGAGAATCATGGAAAAGCTAGTGTAGGGGAATTGGTATACTTTTATATGGTTTCATGGTTTTCACTTTTGCTGTGAATTTGGGTATCCTTGCCAATAACCTTATTGAGGGGTATGATATCCTTAGAGGCCTTTAACATGCTACTAAGATTGGATGGAAAAATATGTTGGTTGAATCTAACTCTAAATTCATGATTAATTTGTTGAATATTCCTAAGAATCATAAGGTTGATTGGAGAATAAAAATAATTGTTAAGAAAATTCAATTAATCTAGATGGGCTTTTGAAAAGTTGAATACAATCATGTGGCCAGAGATTAGAATAGGAGTGTTGATGCTTTAGATGCTTTAGCTAATTGGGCATTGGACAAAGGCGATCTTACTATGACCACCCTCCAAGATTTTGGGGTTCACAAATAAAGGAAGCTCTTCTTTCTATGACTTCTCTAGATGGCTCGAGTACTAGAGGTACCTAGTTATTTTTTCTTTATTTTTGCTTCTCTTTGGTTCAGTTAGGGTATTTTAGTTCCCTTGCTTAGATAGATTATTCTTATGTTTCCTTTGTTGATTCTTACATGAATAGCCTTTTGGCCTAGAAATGCCAAACTTGTTTTCTATTTTTTCCTCTTTTTTTGTTTTTTGGTGTGTTGTTTTGTATTGTTTTTGTTCTATTTTATTTATGTCTTTTTTGTGTTGTTTTTGGTGTTTTTGTATTTTTTGTATTTTTGTTATTTTTGTGTGTAAGCATATATGTGTGTATTTTTTTGTATGTTTGTGTGTTGTTTTGTTATTTTTATGGTTTTTTGTGTGTGTGTTTTTTTTTATTGTTGTTTGTTGTTTTTTACGTTTTTTTGTTGTTTTACGTTTTTTGTTTGTTTTGTGTTTTTTGTTGTCTTTTTTGTTTTTGTGCTTGATTTATTTATTTATTTATTTTCATTATTGTTTTTTTTTTAATTTTTTATGTTTGTTTCTTTTTGTTTTTGTTGGTTTATGCATGCTCTTTGAGTGTGCCAAAGGGGACAGATGTGCAAACCCTGAGTATTTTTGGTCGAATAGATACCCTTGTCTCCTTGGAATTTACCCAAAAGTGACATCCCATTTAAGATGTTTTCAAAAAAAAAAAAAAAAATTACAACTAAATAATATATTTATAAAACTAAACTAATAAAATACACTTTCTAGCCTCAAATATTATTTTAAAAATATAACACTAGAAATAAATGTAACTAAAAATTTTCCGGTCAAGTTGTGAAAGTCTAGAATATGCTTCTATGTCCTTTGAACATGCATCTGCGCTAGATTCGTGATAAAGGAGACTTGCCAAAGAGTATGAAACACGCACGGTGTTCAGCTTTTTATTGGTCTGATGGTCACTGTCAGTAACGGAAGTTAAGTTGGAGACGGCTTATCCTTGGCTCTTATTTTCGCATGGCTGCTAGTTCTACGGTAAGATTTAAACGAGTTTTTTTTTGTATCACTAACAATATAATAATTATATATATTCAAACCTCAATCTCCACTCTACTCAAATAATTATATATATTCAAACATCTCCACTCTACAAAGAAGGATATTAAGTGCTTAATCTTCCCATATTCAATTGTGTCAATTGCTTGTAGACATCACTCCACTCTGCTTAAAAGATATTAATTGTTTAATCTTCCCATCTTCAATTGTGTCATTTGGTTGTAGACATCAGGAATGGATTTGCGATAGAGATGAGTGCAATTATAGTTCGTTGACAAAGAGACATACAAAAGAAGAATCCGCATACAAAATTCAATCTTTAATTTCACATGGGTGGCTTGTAAAATCGCCGTTTTGAACACATGCTTCAAAAAAGGTTTCAAAAACCCGAGAGTTTCGGACTCACTAAACTTCAAAGATAAAGGAATGACTTTCAGATTTCGTCTCAAACCATGTTTATGTAAGTTTTTTATGGGACTTACAATGACGTAAGTGATTTGAAATTTAGTTAATTGAATAACAATAAAATTAACTAATCTTTTTATAATTTTAAAGTTAATTAAATAAAAATAAAGTTAAAGAATTTTAAATTTTTAAGTTTATTTATTTTTATTTTTAAAAAATTAAACTAAAATAACTTATCAATCAATAAACTTATCCTTTCTAAAAATAAATTAATTTCATTCAACTTTATTTAGGCCTACTGCTTTCTTCAAATCTTAAACGAACTCTAATTTTAGTGAGATTTTTTTCAATCCTAAAGTTCGACAAATGCAACAAACGAGTAAATTTCAAGTATTAAACAGAATTAATAGATTCTTTTCCGCTATGCAATCTTAAAGGAGAGGACATTAATTGTCAAGATTTTCCTCCGGTGGAGATCAAAACATTGTGCAGAAAACAAAATACAAGGGTTCCTTTATTTATCACTTGGGACTCAGAATTTTTAATAATTATTCTCTCGATTTTATAAGTCACAAGGTCACTGACCAGATTTTCGTTAAGTTCAAATTATAAAAAAAATAACTTCGATTATATTTTATTAGTATTTTACATTTTATTTAAAAAAAAAATAACTATTATAATAAAAATATAGTAATTAATAATAAAAATTATAATGAAGAGGACATTATGACTTGATGCTCTTACAATAGATTAATTTTGGCTTTAATTTTTAAAATTTATGATATTGGTGGATTCCACCTTGCAATATTTTAGGTGGTAAATTCAGTTGAATATGAATTTGAAAGCTTCTTAGTTTGCTAACATTCCAACTTGAATATGGATATCCCATAAAAATTATATTTAAAGGAAAAGTATAATATTCAAACAAAACTAACGGTGGGAAATTAGAAGATCTTATTTTATAAAAAAAAAAGTAGGTGAAGTATATCAGGAAGTATAATTGGGAGCTACATTTTTTATATTGTTTGATGATATAGCAACATCATTTTAACTAAGGTGATCAATATGAAAAACCAATTACATATAATTGGGATGTCTTAATTATTCTATAAACTTTAGATAAATAAATAAGTACTAACATAATACCACATATATAATATTTTAAAAATAATATTAAATGTATTATTTTTAATGGTTAAAGAAAATAGCTCTTAATGGTAAGATGTTAGATTAAATTTTGTGAACAAGGTTATGCATAAGGGGTCAGACCCTAAATATAAATCTATTTATAAAAATAATGTGGATTAGTTCGAAATCGAGGCGAATCCTAGCCAAATTTATGTAGGAGATATGGTGAATTGCTTTTATTTTTCACAAAAAAAATTATAAAACTATGGTGAATTTTAAATCTTTTATGATCGACATCGGATGACATAAAATTGTTCATTTTTGCTTGCAAAAGACTACTCAACTGACATCTGGTTGAAAATAACAGTTTGACTATCATACGACTACATTCCACAACTCGACTGTCGATTGGTGGTAAACAACAGGTCGACTATCAACTAACTATAATCGATAGCTCAATAGTAGTTTGATTATAAAATATTTACCAACTTTGGCTTCATGGCAAATCAACATTCGACTACGATCTAATTACAAAATATTAACCAACTTCAGCTTAGTAGTAAATGAACATCTGACTATGATCCAATTATAAAGCAATTATTGACTTTGGCCTAGTGACAAATCAGCATTTGACTACGGTTTGATTGTAAAATATTAGTCAAATTTATCTTGGTGGTAAATCAACATCCGACTACGATCTAGTTGCAAAAAAATTGCCAACTTTAGCTCAATGGAAAACATAAATAACTCTGGATTGATAGCAACTAGGTATCCAAATTTGGATTGGTTGCAATTAGGGGTCCATCTTTGGATTGATTGCAATTAGGAATACAACTGCATATCGATTGCAACTAGGTATTTGACTCTAGATCGAATGCAACTAGAGGTCCAAATTTGAATTAGTTGTAATTAGAGGTTGTTAGAATTTCACAATAGATATGCAAAGCATTACAAGAGATGAAGAGAAGAGTAGAACTGATTGATTTATTCCAAGGATCAACTCTGTATAAATAGCAGAGTTGATCATTGAGAGTCGTTGGATTACAACAACTCATCATACCTGATGAAGACACCACTGAGAGTTCTCCTGACACATGGAGGAGTGGAAACTCAAGTGTCTATCCTAGTGGAACTTAAGAGAATATTCTCTTATTCTAACACCCCCCTTAAGTGATACTAGGGGTGAATCATACAAATGAGTCCTGGCAACAAGGCCTATTGAGGTACTCATGTACAAAGACTTCTTTTGAAGAGATGGTAAAACCCAATGGGAAAAAACCATCAATCAAAAGGAAGTTAGAGGCTTGTCTTCGTATGGCGAAGATTGTCCTCCTAATACAATAGATAGTTGGTGAAAAAACCCCTATGGGGAAAAACCAACTATGAGAAGAAGAGAGGCATGTCTTCATATGGCGAAGATTGTCCTCTTTAACAAGAAAGAAAGATGAGTCCCGACAACTTGGCCTGATTAGGTACTCATTTACATAATATAGTTGGTGAAAAAACCCCTGTGGGAAAAAACCAACTATGAGAGGCATGTCTTCGTATGGCGAAGATTGTCCTCTTAATACAAGAAAGAAAGATGAGTCCCGACAACTTGGCCTGATTAGGTACTCATTTACATAATATTGTTGGTGAAAAAACCCCTGTGGGGAAAAACCAACAATTAGAGGTATGTCTTCATATGGCGAAGATTGTCCTCTTATTACAAGAAAGAAAGATGAGTCCCGACAACTTTGGCCTGATTAGGTACTCATATACAATAAATAGTTGGTGAAAAAACCCTTGTGGGAAAAAACCAACTATTAGAAGAAGAGAGGCTTGTCTTCGTATGGTGAAGATTGTCCTCATAAATCCATTCAATGCAGCTGAATAACTCCAAGCTTATCTCTCAACTGAAGGTAACGTGGAGAAGGAAATGACTTGGTGAAGATATCTGCAATTTGTTCCTCAGTTGGAATATATTCCAAGTGTATGTCCCCATTCTGAATATGTTGTCTTATGAAGTGCATGTGTATCTCAATGTGCTTGGTTCGCTGATGTTCAACTGGATTACGTGCAATATGAATTGTGCTCTGATTGTCACACCAAAGAGTTATAGGATGGTCATGTGTGAAACCAAATTCTCTCAGAATTTGATGAAGCCAAAGAGCTTCCTGACTAGCCAAAACTGTTGCCCTGTATTCTGCCTCTATAGAAGATAGGGCTACTGCTTGTTATTTCTTGCATAACCAAGCTATTGGTGAGGAACCAAGGCAAAAGACATAGCCTGATGTGGAACATCTATCTTCTACTGAACCTGCCCAATCTGAATCTATGTAGCCAATGATATCCATGGATTTTCCCTTGTAGAAGAGCCCAAAATGAGTAGTGCCCTACAAGTAATGGAGGATTCTTTTTCTTCTTGCCAATGACTGAAGTGAGGCTGATGAGAGAATCTGGATATGAGGCCAACAACATATGATATATCTGGGCGAGTATGAGTAAGGTATAGCAAACTTCCTACAAGTTGATGGTATAGAGTAGCATCACAAAGAGGGGATGAGCAAGAAGTACTAAGATTAATGCCAGATTGAAAGGGGGTAGGAGAAGGTTTGCAATCTATCATTTTGAATCTTTGTAGAAGATCTAGAGTGTACTTTTATTGGCACAAAGATATACCTTCATCTGTTTGACTTATTTGGATCCCAAGGAAGTAATGAGCTTTTCCTAGATCAGCCATTTCAAATTTTTTAGAGAGAGTCTTTTATAGTCTGAATGTGAGTCAGGTTACTACCAGTGAGAAGAAGATCATCAACATAAAGAACAAGAATGGTGATGTTTCCTTCATTTCTCCAAATGTAAACTGTGTTATCAGACTCACAATGAGAAAAACCTGCTAAAAGAAGGAAGGAGTCCATATTTTCATACCAAGCTCTAGGGGCTTGTTTGAGGCCATAGAGAGACTTTTTAAGCCTACAAACCAGAGAGGAGTCTTGAGTAAAACCAGCAGGTTGTTCCATGAATATTTCTTCCTTTAAATCTCCATGTAAGAAAGCACATTTGACATCCATTTGATAGACATGCCACTTTTGGGAAGCAGCTAGAGCAAGAACCAATCTTACAGAATCCATTTTAGCAATAGGAGCAAAGGTTTCTGCATAATCTATGCCTTCAATTTGAGAAAAACCTTTGGCAACTAGACGAGCCTTGTGTTTGTCTATTTCTCCATTAGGCCCATATTTTATTTTGAAGATCCATTTACAATGAACTAATTTCCTTCCTTTAGGTAAGGGAACTAAGTCCCAAGTCTCATTTTTGATCAAGGAAGAAAATTTATTTTCCATGGCATCATCCCATTCTTTAATACCTGAGGCTTCTTTGAAGGATTGAGGATCAGAGGAAATAGACTGACATACAAGGCCAGTGCCTATGGGGTTGGATGATCTTGTTGAAGGGAGATTTTGGATGTAAGGAGTAGCTTCTTTAACAATGGTGCGGGCCCATTTTGGCATAGAGGAAGGAGTTGAAGGAGTTGAAAGACATTGAGATGGAGTTACAGGTTCCTCATCTTGATTATCAATAACCAAGTTAACTTCAAGAGTTGGCTCTTCATAATATTGAGGTTCTACTATAGGAGAAGGCTCAATGGAGGAAGAGGGCTTTTGAGGATATTTTTGAGGGAATGTTTCATCAAATTGGACATTCCTATGAAAGAAGACCTCATGAGTTGAGGGATCAAGAAGCATGTATGCTTTCAATTCTTCACAATAACCGATAAAGATGAGTTTTCTACTTTTCTTATCAAGAGCCTTCCTTTTCTTCTTTGGGATGTGAGCCCAAGCAGTACACCCAAAAATATTGAAGTAGGAAACATCTGGTTTTAAGCCAGTCCATGCTTCTTCAGGAGTTAAATGGTCAAGAGCTTTATGAGGTGTGTGATTTTGAATATAATTTGCACAGTTAATAGCTTCTACCCAAAAAATTTTGGAAGATCTCTTGAATGGAGCATACAATTAGCCATCTCTTTTAATGTCCAGTTTTTCCTTTCTGCAATACCATTTTGTTGAGGATTATGGGAGACATAATGTTGATGAATGATGCCATGATTGGATAAAAAAGTGGAGAACTCATTACTGCAGTATTCCCCCCATTATCAGTGTGAATCTTCTTGATTTTGCAAGATGCCTGATTTTCAACTAAGGCTTTAAAAACTTTAAAGTGGGATAGAACATCACTCTTATATTTTAGGAAGTAGACCCAGGATCTTCTAGAGAAATCATCAATAAAGGTTAGAGCATACTTTGCTCCTTTGAAATATGGTTTAGGAAAGGTCATTAAGTCACTATGGATTAAATCTAGAGGGGAAGAGGCCTTTAGAGAACTACTTGGGTGGAAAGGATCTTGATGTTGCTTTCCAAGAGCACATCCAGGACAAAATCCATCACTAGAAGAGACTTGGGGTAATCCTATAACCATATCATGGGTGCTCAAATCCTTTAGGTAGTTGTAACTAAGATGACCAAACCTTTCATGCCATATTTTACTTTCAAGATCACTATGAGCCACAAAATAGGAGGCTCCTTCTAGATTTTGAAAACCTTTGAAGTGAAAAATATGAGAGTTGTGATCAATATTCCCTTTGGCTATAAGAGATTTGGGATCTTGAAAATCTCTTATCTCAACTCCTGTTGGGGAGAAGAGAACAATTTTCCCCTTTCCAGAAGTACAAATTTGGTAGACGGAGAGGAGATTAGTGGCAATGTTTGGAACATAGAGAACATTGTTAATAGAGCCACCATCAATGGTTATATCCCCTTTTCCTTTGACAGGGATAAAGGAAGAGTCACCTACTTCTATGCTACAAGTAGAACTAGAGGAGATAGAAGAAAAAGACTTATCTGAAGCAGTCATGTGATGAGTAGCTCCAGAATCTAGGACCCAAAAATTAGAGGAAGAATTAGAGGTTTTTCCTTGAACATTAAGGGCTTTTCCTATTTGCTTTTTATTTTCTATATTTTGATATTTTATAGCTGCCTCTAGTTGTTGTAATATTTTCCAGCATTTGTTAGCAGAGTGACCATTCTTTTTGTAGTGAGTACAGGTTATGGGGGTCTTTTCCTTTTTCCTAAATTTTTCTTTAGAAGAAGTGGAGGCTACTAAGGCTTTAGAAGAAGAAGAAGAAGAAGAAGAAGAGATTTCATATCTAGCAAGCTTAGTTTCTTCCCTAGTTAATCTATCACAAAATTCTTCTAAAGAAGGCATTTTAAAGGTTGCACCCAGAGCATATTTGGTAGATATAAAGGTGGTAGAAAATATCTGAAAAACACCATTTAGCTTAGAAAGGATTAGATAAATGCATTCCTCTTCAGTATTAGTCTTCCCACTACCTTTGTATTGAGTGAGGACTTCTTTGAACTTAGTGAGGAAGTCAACAATACTACTAAAATATTCAGGAGACAGAGATGTGAGTTCGGCTTCTAATTGCATTGATCTCATCTGATCTACTTTCCCAAACAGAGTCTTCAGTTTCTCCCAACTTTCATAAGGAGTTTTGCAATCTGTAATATGAAACCACAAACTTTCATGAACATTAGAGCTTATAATACCCATAGTTTCATGCATTTTTCCTTTATGAACAAAGATTTCATATTCTTTATCAAATTTTAGTTGTTTTTCTTCTAGAAAATGAGTAAGACCTTTTTGAGAGATAAGATTTAAAATTTTAGGTTTCCAAGTGTGAAAGTTATGAGGGGTGAGAGGTTCAATTGAATTCATCATTTTAACATAGGAAAAATATTGAAGTTATATTTTACCAATATATCCCCCCTTAGAACTTCAATTAATTGATTAATGCAATTGGAAGAAAGATATGAAGCTTTTCAATATTTAGGACTCAAAATACCCGCCCTAACGAGAGGGAAACTATAAGTATAATGATTTTTTTAATATTGTTTGCTTGAGATTGCCAAATCCTTTTTATTCCTCACTATACCCACCCTTACTTGAGGGAAACTGTAAGTAGAGAGAAGAATTGGAAGGGTTTTGGCTTGAATGCAGGGAATCAATCTATTTAATTGGTGTATCTCAATACTCACCCTTACGAGAGGGAAACTATAAGTTAGAGAGATATCCAAAGAAATGGATGATGAAAAATATCTTCCAGACCGTTATACCAAGTGCCTCAAAAACTCGCCCTTACGTGAGGGAAACTATAAGTTTTTAAGGGTAATGATACATGGAACGTAGGCAAAAGATATTTTGAGAAAAAAAGATTGTTTTTAAACTTGTAAACCAAATTTAATTATCAACAATTTTTATTTAAAAGGTTTAGATTTAAAATATACTTCTTCTAAAAAAATATTTAATGAAATGCTCTTTCTTTGAAAATAACAAAGGTTTATAAAAAGCAAAGATGAAGATAGACAAAATATATATATGCTATTTTTTCTTTTTAAAGATGGGCCTTACAAAAAATGAGATTAATATTAAATTTTTGAATATCTTCTCTAAGAAATATTAAAGTATATTTAAAGAAAATAACTTTAAGCATTGATTAAGATAGACAAAAAAGGATAGTAACTTTTAAAGATAGGCCCCCCTTAAATAAAGCAAATGAAATTTTGTGATCTTCACTATGAAATATAAAGTTTTTGACCTTATAATTACTTGAAAGAAAGTAAAATCATAGAAGAAGATTGACAAAAGATAGCACACCCCCCTTTAAAGTGATGGACCAATAGAGTGCAAAAATATGCACTTACCCCCCCAAAAAAAAAAAATATTAGAAAAAGGTTACAATTTTGTCTCATGAAAGGCTCGGAGACAAATGATGTCCTTCAAAATGAAGGAAAGCAAAATAACCTAATTAAAAATAAAATATAGGGAAAATAAAGAAATTATACACAAGCCGCGAGAGAAGAGAACGAATTTCAAAAAACTACATAGACGTTCCTTTCGAAGGCTTGAAAAAATATAATTTCAAAATGGAAGAAGCGCCTTTCAACGACCGGAAGGAGAGAAGTCATCGGATGCGAAATGGAGGTTCCGAGAACTCGACTATCTGCAACCGGAAGGAGAGAAGCTTCGACGTTCGGATGGAGGTGCGGAGACCCTCTGTGCCGAGAAGAGACCCTTGAGGGCAGATGAAATGTAGGCACTGAGCGGAGATGAACTTGAGCTTTCATTTCTTGATCCTACAAATACGTAAAAGGAAGGGATGATTCTGCAAGACCACGTTATGAAAAAACAAGTGAACGCTCCTGCAAGACCATGTTATGAAGAAAAAACCAGTGAACGCTCCTGCAATACCATGTTATGAGAAAAAAATAGTGAACGCTCCTGCAAGACCATGTTAAATAACCAGAGAACGCTCCTACAAGACCACGTTAGGAAAAATAACTAGAGATTTGCAAAATTGTATCCTGCAATACCACGTTATGAGAAAAAAATAGTGAACGCCCCTGCAAGACCATGGTAAATAACCAGAGAATGCTCTTGCAAGACTACATTATAAAAAATAACCAGAGAACGTTCCTGCAATACCACGTTATGAGAAAGGTGATTCTGCAAAAAACTTGTTATATATTTAAAACAAAATCTATAATAGTTCCAGTTGTAAAATAAGCGAACTTGAAAGGCAGATTTTGCTTTGAAAAAAGAAACAGGGAAAGTTGTTTATAAGCACCGGGTTGAAAGAGCATCGGAGAAGAGAAATCAATATTTGGAGATTCGATTAGGATCGTCCGAGCACCAACGTGCTAGGTAGAAGAAATCGTCCAAGTTATCATGGGCGCCAGAAGTGTTGAGCGTCAAGGGACAGCTGGAGAGAGGATCTCTACAAAATGCAAGCATTGGGAGAGCTAACGGGAATAAAATGATCCATGAAATTAAGCCACGAGCGCCAAGCAAGGATTACCCGAATCTCCGAAGATCGAAATCTCCCACGATAATAGAGAAAAGACACCACGTTTTAAGATGAAACGAGTGTTTCTTATTACGCAACCCAAATATTTTAAAAGGAACTTTTACATAATAAAAGAACTATTACTTTTATGATAAGTAAAAGGATTTCCAATATTTAAAAAAAAAGGTGCTGAAAGAATAATTCGAAGAGAGGGAGAAAAATAAAATAATAAGAACCCTCCTTTTAAAATGGGCTAAAATAGCCCATAGAATAGGGTAAACCTGTTTTGAAGCAAAGGAAGAGATTTTTAATATTTTGAAATCCCTCAAAGACGAATTAGAACAAATATATTAAAAAATTGCATAAAATATATTCAACAATAAATATTTTGCTAAAAAAAAATTATGGATAAAAGAGAAATGACTACTGAAATAATTTCAAGAATATAGCCAAAAAATTATCCAAAGTAAATGAACCAGATCCTAGAACCTTCAAGAGAGAATGCTAGCAAAATCTATCCTGCTCTGGTACCATGTTAGAATTTCACAATAGATATGCAAAGCATTACAAGAGATGAAGAGAAGAGTAGAACTGATTGATTTATTCCAAGGATCAACTCTGTATAAATAGTAGAGTTGATCATTGAGAGTCGTTGGATTACAACAACTCATCATACCTGATGAAGACACCACTGAGAGTTCTCCTGACACATGGAGGAGTGGAAACTCAAGTGTCTATCCTAGTGGAACTTAAGAGAATATTCTCTTATTCTAACAGAGGCTTGACTATGGATTGATTGTAATTACGGGTTGAACTCTAGATTAGTTGGAATTAGGTATTTGAATCCAGATCAGTTACAATTAAGAGTTTAACTCTAGATCGATTGCAATTAGGTTTCCAACTCTAGATTGGTTGAAACTAGATATCTAATTTTATATCAGTTGCAATAGGTATTTTGACTCTATATTAGGAGTAATTAGAGATTTGACTACAAATTGGTAGTAGTTGGATATCTGACTCCAAATTTATTGCAATGAGGGGTCTGATCATTTATCTATTGTAATAGGTTATCCAAATTTGAATTAATTGCACCAAGGTTTATGATACCATATGTCAAACGATCACTCACTCACCTATGCATTTCAAATAACATATTGTCATGTATCCAACCAAAACACACAATTATCTATAAAAATACATGATGAGGCCAAGAATTGCCTCATCCATAAACACTTTTTGATACATTCTACTGATTTGAAGCACCCTTTTTTATTATGTTTTTATGCTGATTTTGGGTAAAAAGAATTATGTATTTATGTTTTGCGTATTCTGAAATGTTAAGTGCATATATTCTGTTTTACTGTTTATTTCTGCAGTTTCACCTGTTTTCAACTAATTTATTAATAGGAATTCAGAATCAATAATCATTGTTGAATGTTTGGTGCTTAGTAATAATGTTCCTTTATTTTGAACTAATTCAAATGCAAAAGGTGCCAAGGAACTTGTCCCCTGTAGCTAACTGTGCAAGAAAACAGGGTAAGACTATGGAAGTTCCAGCCAGCTGTACATTTATAGCAGGGCTTGGAAACAGTCACTCCCGCACATGCCACCTATGCAATAGGATAAGGGAAGACCATCCAGGTGGTCTAAAACTTCCTCCTTATGCATTTGAAGCATGAAAAAGCAACTAAAATTCACCTCCCTATTATTTCGGAGCAGTGCAGGAATAATAGCACAGGAATAGGGAATAGCATAGGAACAATAGAAGACAGTCAAAAAGTGACAAATCGGTAAAAGAAATTAATGGCAATTGACCAAAAAGTTGTCCCAGCTCATGTTAACTGATTTCCTCAATGAATGCAGCTTAATAAGGTTGAATGGATCAAGTTTTGACAAAGCAAGCTCATTGAAAACACGAGATTCCAGAAACAAAAAGGATAAACTAAAAATGCAATGTAAATGAAACTAAAATAACGCTTAAATCCTATGTTATTGAAAAATGCGTAAAAGGAAGAACATGAACACAAGCTATTAAAGCAATATAAAAATTGGCCCTTTTATTGATATGCTTTACAAATTCGTGTTACAATGTGTCTCCTTCCTTTTTAGGGGATAGGAGCGTTAAATGTTGCTCTTTTACAACTTGTTTCAGAATTCCTTCTTCCGCATGCCCACATATAAGATGGGCGAACCAAAACATCGTCGCTGCTTGCGCTGATAAAGGTTGATTCCTTGCTGCTCCTCCAATGCTGCAAAAAAGAAACAAACAAAGAATCAGTAGCACCTGTGTATGAAAAATAAAATATGAATCTAACGATGGTTAAAATGAATCTAAATGAAATGAAAACTTAACAAAAGCATACACATGAAACTAGCTAACTACTACAAAAGAAATAAAGCGGGGGGTGCCCGAAGGCAAACCACCTGCGGGTGAAAATTTGCTTCGACACCAATCCGCTTAGGATGGGTCTGAAACCTGATGTGATGTGTTGTCAACAAATTGGTAGGATATTGTGGTCAAAAAAATTGATGTTGGTCCTTGATCCATGCCTTCAAGAGTCACCCAATAACCTCTCTTTTGATTAAGAGATTATGGATGTTGAAAGCACAAATCGCAAATAAGTGAATTAGCAGCACTTCGTCGCTCAAAATGCTCCTTCTCTGTATCTCTTTTGGGTGAGGAAACTCACCATTTTATAGACCCAAGGGGTCTCTTTGAATTAACATGCAAAAGTGTTTCTTTGCATGAATGCTTTTTGTGTGAAGAGAAGACTTCTTCTTGATCGAGGGCTTCTTAATTGCCTCTGTGCATGTCTTTGTATGTTTAGAAAAACTCACTCGCACTCCCATGCAATGAAGGGATAGCTAAGTGGCAAATCTGAGTTGTCTTAAAAAGCTCACTCCCATTCCCATGCAGTGAAGGGAGAGTCAATTGGTAGATATGAGTTGTCAAAAGAACTCACTCGCACTCCTATGCCACGCAAGAAAAGCTAAGTGTCAGTTATGAGTTGTCATATGCTGAGATTTGACTTTTTACTAGTCAAACCTGGCGTTCGTCCCACCTCGGAGCGAACGCTAGCAATCGTCTCTGGGTGAGACGAGTATTAATCCACACTCGTCCCTGGGTAGGACGAGTACAAACAGCACTCATCCCTGGGTGGGACGAATAAGCAATAAAGTGTCTAAAATGTTCCAAATTGATTTCTAACTTGCAAAACTGTTGTGTGAGTGGTTAGAACCACTGTTTGACCTCTGGGGGCTGCCCTGGGGGCTGTGTGTGTTAGTGCAATCAGTGCTTGTTGTCACATAATCGGATTGGTGTTGTTTTGGTGTCTACAGATGCCCCTTTTTGGGAAGCGTTGCATATGGTGCAGTGCTGAGAAAAAATATATAACCAAAGCACTAATGATTAAGGTTTTCAATAACCTAACCAACTCTTGATGCCCCAAGTATGGAAAGGGCACGCATTCTTGAATCCTTGCTTTTGACGAGCTAAGGAACTTAAATCAAGCATTAACCTGGTTCGGTGAGGTATTACTTGAACTTAGACATTGATCAGTCATGAAGAGGCAAAGGGCGCAACCTTTTGTTGTGGGAACCTTGAGTTCATAATTCATGAATGCCAAGTATATGATCAATTTGTGATAATTGCTTGTTTGCTGCCTCAAGCAGGGGCACGATTGTCTTTTGCAATGATCCTTTGAATGTGTGTCATTTCCAAGACTGGGTATATTGGTGTTGATTGGCAACTAAGTGTGACTACCCCCTCAAGTGACGAATCGATGAGGGAATGACCGACATGAGAAAAGCGACGAGTCGCTTGACCCAATATGACTTGTGCAAGGGTGCCTTTAGATGGTTTACCGCTGAGCATGCTCGAGCAGTTTCTCGATTGCTCTAACCTATTTTTGGTGGATGTGAATCCATTTTGGGATGTCATTTAGGGTTAACATTGGTGAAAATCCGTCTTCCCGTGGAGCGGTCCGGCTATGGTAGCCTTCTTAGGGAGTAGGATAACGACAAGGTAGACCCCGACATCAGTTTTCTAATGCTAAGAGGTGAAGTGCAAGAGCACATTTGTCCAGCAATTTTTAGTGGTTTTATTGGCATTTGTCTTTTTGTATGTTTTTTTTTTTTTTTACTCGTCCCTGGGGGAGACGATTGCCGTGATAATACTCGTCCCGGGGTGAGACGAGTGCGCCACGGTGGTACTCGTCATAGGGTGGGACGAGCACGCCGAAGAGCGCTCATCCTGGTTAGGGATGATTACCAGCTGACAAAAATTATAAATAGGCAAAAATGACAGATTTGGCTCATTTGCACTGTTCAGTGATTGCGATTTGGAGCTCTGGGAGGAGGAGGTAGATTTTCTGACGGGAAGCACTATCAGATTTTCCAGCTACCATGAGTGCACAGACCGGGTCATCGAGCGATGGAGCCGAGGTGAGACCAATAAGTGCACTATCTCCTCGATTGTGAATTTGAAAAATGCAAATATGTTTTTATGGTGTTTTTCTTGTGTTTAAACATGAAACCCTAAGTAATTAAATTAAAAGGTAAATGAATAAAACCAAATGAGACATGGATGCAGACCGATGGAAACTTAGATGAAAAACCGTAGGATAAACCCAAAATGAAACTTAAAGTAACACCTTAGGGTAACCATGGTTAAAAATGTTTTGTTTTTGATGTGAATGGTAAAACTTAGGTCGAAACCATAAGTAAATCATGCCCAATTTTCGTGTTATGTTTATGGAATTAAAAATGGAAAATGAATGAATTTTTTTTTTTTTGGTTGAAATGGTAAACTTAGGTAAAACCGTAGGTAAACCATGTCAAATTTTTATTGGTTTTTGATGAAATGAAAGATAAATTTTTGTGGTTGAAATGGTAAACTTAGGTAAAACCGTAGGTAAACCATGTCAAATTTTTATTGTTTTTGATGAAATGAAAGATGAATTTTTGTGGTTGAAATGGTAAACTTAGGTAAAACCATAGGTAAACCATGTCAAATTTTTATTGGTTTTGATGAAATGAAATATGAATTTTTTTGGTTGAAATGGTAAACTTAGGTAAAACCGTAGATAAACCATGTCAAATTTTTATTGTTTTTAATGAAATTAAAGATGAAAAATTGATTAAGTTTTTTTGGTTGAAATGGTAAACTTAGGTAAAACCGTAGATAAACCATGTCAATTTTTTATTGTTTTTAATGAAATTAAAGATGAAAATTTGATGAATTTTTTTTTTGTTGATTGAAATGGTAACTTAGGTAAAACCGTAGGTAAACCATGTCAAATTTTTGTCGTTTTTGATGAAATGAAAGATGAATTTTTTTTTATTGAAATGGTAAAATTAGGTAAAACCGTAGGTAAACCATGTCAAATTTTTATTGTTTTTGATGAAATGAAAGATGAATTTTTTTTTGATTGAAATGGTAAACTTAGGTAAAACCGTAGGTAAACCATGTCAAATTTTTATTTTTTTTGATGAAATGAAAGATGAATTTTTTTGGGTGAAATGGTAAACTTAGGTAAAACCGTAGATAAACCATGTCAAATTTTTATTGTTTTTAATGAAATTAAAGATGAAAATTTGATGAATGTTTTTTTGTTGATTGAAATGGTAATTTAGGTAAAACCGTAGGTAAACCATGTCAAATTTTTGTTGTTTTTGATGAAATGAAAGATGCATTTTTTTTTATTGAAATGGTAAACTTAGGTAAAACCGTAGATAAACCATGTCAAATTTTTATTGTTTTTTGATGAAATGAAAGATGAATTTGTTGGGTTGAAATGGTAAACTTAGGTAAAACCGTAGGTAAACCATGTCAATTTTTTATTGTTTTTGATGAAATGAAACATGAATTTTTTTGGTTTAAATGGTAAACTTAGGTAAAACCGTAGGTAAACCATGTCAAATTTTTATTGTTTTTGATGAAATTAAAAAATGAAAAATGGATGAATTTTTTTTTTGTTTATTTTTTTTTTTTGTTTGTACATGTGAATGAAAAATGGTACTGTATAGTTATGCATTTTTATACATGTGATGGTAATTTGATGCATGTTTTTGATGTTTGTTGTTTTTTGTGATGTGCAGGTGGTGAAGAGTCGACATCGGGTGCCGACGATTTTTTCTAATGCCCGCGAGGCATTGACAGCTGAGGACTGGGATTGGCTTGATGCCCTAGGGCTCAAGCATGTGGCTCGGTTGGATGTAGTTGTGGCGGATCGGGCATACCTTACAGCACTGATCGGCCTATGAGATGTTCGGACGAACACCTTCCATCTTCCGATAGGGGAGATGACTGTCACTTTAGAGGACATGTATCGAATTCTCTGGATTTCGATAGACGAGGTCCCCATCTGGACGATGCCACGGGGCCAAAGGATGACGGTACTGATGTGGTATTTTGGATACGGAGTAGATGATGATGGGATGACCTCGTTGGAGAGGGCGGAGTTGGATTGCCATATTGGGGGGATTCTGGTATGGTACTGGTATGCGAGGGGAATGTTGGGAGTGAGGCATGCACTACTTATGAGCCTCATTTCCAACATGCTCCTGCCAGACTCGTCAGGAGCGAGGTTCCCATGGAACCTATTGGAGGTAGTATGGCAGTTGATGGATTTCTCGATGATAGAGCCGATTATTATGAGGTGGGGTCAGACACTTTTAGCACAGTTGTATGATGAGTTGTATGAGGTCCGCTGTCAGA
This sequence comes from Wollemia nobilis, assembly GCA_028583015.1. Taxonomy (NCBI): domain Eukaryota; kingdom Viridiplantae; phylum Streptophyta; class Pinopsida; order Araucariales; family Araucariaceae; genus Wollemia; species Wollemia nobilis. The sequence continues at coordinate 13,257,051 of JAQPPZ010002581.1, forward strand.
GGCAAAAGGGGATTGGGTGTAGTTTCTTGTTGCAATGTTAGGCCTGGCAGCACATAGCCGTAGCGTGACCACGAGGGTTGCCTTGGACTACCCGAGCTGACATGGTGGATAGGGACATTGGATATGGTGCTCTATGGTATCGATCTAAGGAGCGAGGGTAGAGTCAATGATTTGCGAGAGACGTGGACCATTACAGAGATGCACTGGAATGATTGACTCCCGAAGATGTGGTATGGAGGCCATATCAGGATTGTCCCGCATGGCTAGAGGTGGATGATTGGCTTCAGTGGGTTCGAAGGGGGAGATGGGTGATTGGGCTTCATGGGACAAAGTAGGAGTACTTTCATTATCTTCGAGTGATGCGATAGTTTGGGGTACGCCAGGGGTTGCCTGGGGAACCCATGCTTTATCAACATCGAAGTGATGAGAGGACCCTAGCTACGTCGATCCTTGAGCCATTAGGGGAGGAGTCTGATACAGTTTTGGACACTCCAAACGTAGATGACGTCAGAGTGACGATCGAATATCAGGATTGGTGGACGCTATGACAGTGGCAAGGTGAGGGACCATTGGGAGGAGAGGAGGTAGTAGGAGGTGAAGAGGGTGCAGAGGCATTAGGAGAGGGTTGGGGAGCGCCTACGGATGTAGAGATGGTGAAGGTAGTAGAGGTAGGAGATGATGTTGATGAGGAGCAGCCAAAGATGCAGGATGCTCTAGAGTAGGCTAGCTCAAGGGAGACAGAGGCAGGGTTATGCATGGAGGTAGCACATCTAACGGGGTTGCTATGAAGGTGGGATGGAGAGCTTGCAAAGATGATGCAGGAGAGGGATCTCCTACGAACATAGTTGGCAAGGCAGGGGAGCGTAGGGGTTGCGTCTCACTAGTAGGCAGGGGATACGGATGTGGCACGGGAGAGGGATATCCTACGAGTGCAGCTAGCACATCACGATGATGCCATCACGTACTACCATAGACGAGAGGCCGAGTGGAGGCATCGAGAGGCTGATTGGGGACGACGGGAGGCTGATTGGGGGCGACATCGGTCAGAGATGGAGGGTGAGATCATCCGCCTGGGTGGGCGAATACCAGAGCCTTCGACCAGTGGCTCATCGTACAGGATGAGAGATAGCGGGATGAAGCATTCGGCATCATCTCGGCAGAGGCGACGAGAGAAGGGCGGTGTAAGTGGTCAAGATGCAGGGGCGAGCAATCACCATCATAGGTCTCAGAGGATGGATACCGTAGGGGGTAGCTCTTGTCACACCGATCCTGCGTGATCATGGTGGCCGACACTCTAGGCGGGGGTTTTTTGAGATTTGGGATGATGGGAGGGAGGTCCGAGGACCAGCACATTGTAGCCTACGGGCAATTTTTGTTATGATATATATATATACAGATTATTATTTTTTGTGTTTATCTTTTTTATGATTTAGTTTTATGTACATGTTTTTACATTGATGTATGCATATGCAATGTATGAATGCAATGATTCTGATTTGTATGATGTATGCCTATGAAATGAATAAAATGAATTGTTGATGATTTGTCAATGCACCATAGATTGTACAAAATTGGAGTGACTTGCTATAGTAATGGGATAACTTTGTGGAATGCTTGTGCATGTGAAAACTTTGTTTGTGTATTTTTTCTATTTTTTTGATGGTGATGTGTGGAATGAAATGTATCGGTTGTTTGAAAATGTAGTTAAGCTTTTCTGAGATGTAGATATTGTTAACTAACTAGCCAAGACTGTACATTTATCTTGCAAGAATTTTGAACATGGTATAAATCCGACTTGAATTTTAACCAAGTTATTTCACATCCCTATGTGTGCAATTGGGTTCATTTATGTGTTATTCATCAGGATACCGCCAGTGCCAGATGGGCTTTCAACCGAACCTGTACTGAGAATCACCTAATTAGCTCCACTAACTCATTTATTGTATTTAGTCAGATTAATCTATGATGCTATCTAGGATACCATAAGCTAGCTCATCCACATGCAAACATTGATCTGCACACAAGTTAATGTGACAGATATATTGTCATGCGGGAGGTTTACCGTCAGTGACCAATAGGCTATCAACCAAACTAGTACTGAAACTTGCCTCATGACCTATCGAAATGCTGAGAGTTCCAAGGATTCAAGTTTGACTCCCTTATTTTCTTCAAGGGTGTTGGGATACTGTTAGAATATTATTATAATGTGCACTATGCCTATAATTGACAGGATGACATTTGTCTTCTGCCACTTGTCCCTGTCTTCAGTTTGAGTTGGAGTGGTGTCTTCTGAAAGACACTTGGAGTGGAGCTTATGACACTTGTCATATCTCCCTCCTAATCTTGATGCTTATATATTGTAAGATAACTTGTAAATAATTTAATGCCTTTTTTTCAGTCCCAACATCTGGTATCAGAGCGGTGAGATCCGCATGTGGAATATGGAGTTAGGGAGTATGCTCTCCACTCGTTGAGTGGATCAGAAACCAGAAACTCTTTATTTATTATTTTCTTTTGTTTCCCTAATTTAGAGGACAATCCTCGCCATCCGAGGACAAGCCTCAATTTTTTTTTTTTTTTTTTGTTAGGGTTTGACTGCACAGATCTTCCCTGCTGTTGTGCTTTCGCAGCTCTTCTGCGGTGATTTTTTTTTGCCATCGGCCTCTGTTGCATTCGAGGAGGAGTCGGTTTTCTGTTCCTGGGTGCCATACCAACTATTGCTGCCAGAGAAGTCCTCCAACTCGAATGAGGGTTTCCACAGGGCTCCATTTCTAATAACAACAAAAAATTCTTGGACTTCACATTCATCACCATGTGTTCATTGGTGTTTGGCCTGGGCTTCTGCTTCAATTTTTGAGGCAGAACATTCTAATTTTAAACTCCTTTTCGGTCACCTGGAATCGATTCTAGCTATTTTCTGGCCGTAGGCGTATGGATCCTATTGCCCAGCCTATCAAATGCGTCTGACGGTGACAGCCAAGCCAGCGGTGAGGAGAACTATGGGCTGAACGATGGCTTTACACGGCTCCTGCAATCAGCAAACATCACAAATTTGACAGGTTCTTCCTCTGGCACCTCCCGCGCTTTTATCACGCATCTCCAAAAATGCGCAGAGACCGCAACAAACGACGTCGAAGCCCCAATCCGTCGTTTCAGTTGTCGGGTCATTTGTTCGGTAAAGCAGAAGGTTGAGTATACAAGTTCCCCTTTGTGATCCACCCATTTTTGGAGATTCTCTTCATGTTTTTCGGCATCTTCGGTGCTAATCTCTTCTCTCTTCTCTGGCTGTAATTCTTCTGCTATAAACTTGAAAATATTCACCCTCGCAGAGTGCTGTAGAGGAGTTCCTATTTCAAAACTTCTTGAGCACAGGAGAACAATCTTCAAATGAGTAAACAGTCTTTCAGGACGGTGATGACGGCGCATGTGGGATGCCCTGGTAGAAGGATCCCATCAACGGCTGCTTCGGCATCATTCTTCTAGTTATCGTAGGCTGTTTGTGCAGCATCCGAGAAACCTCTCAGATGGAACAAGGAGAAAGAATGCTAGTGGAACCTATAGTTGGATTTCATAATTCGAACTTTCCTCGGCTAAAGGCAACTCCACCTTTGCCACATTGTCAACATCGCCCGATTGAGTGGGGTATCCGTCTTAAATTTCTTTTTGTAATACATTTTATATGTATTACTTTGAAACCTTTCAAAACGTCATTAGCAGTTGGCATATTGGCAGAAACTCTCCTAAAAACACCAATATTAAGCATTTTTTCCCATATTACAACTCGGAGGGGTGACCATTTGGGAATGTCCCAGAACTGCACATTTTTTCAGGGCCTTTGTTTTTTGCTTGTTTGAAGCATCAATTTGTATCGGACTATAGGCTTATATATAGTCGTTGGAAAGATAATTTCGAGGAGGATCCATTGGTGTAATTATTTTTAAGTTTTGAGATCACTTTCTTAACTAAATTTTAAGTCAAAAATCATATTGTAAAAAGAGTGCATTTTTGGTTGCATCCGACACTCTTGGTTCATAAGTTTGACAAGCTTTAAGAGGCACAATTTTAAGTCTTTGGGGAGGACATTATACCAAGTCCTATATTGAATTTGGGGGCAATCTTGTAAAAGGAGGCATCAATTTTTTGTCTCATCTTTTGGAGGCACATTTGGGGCTAATTTGTTTTTAGCCAAGTTCTCAATACAAATCATCAACTTAAGGGGTGATTTAGGACCCCTTGTCCCCTTGTCGGTGGATTCATTTTGTGGCACTCTCTTGGCACTCTCTCACATTTTTATAAATTGCCTATGTTCGATGTATCAACTACTCAAATACTTATAGTCTCCCTCACGTAAGGGCGGGTATATTGAGTAGTTTGGTATAAATGTCTGGCAGGTTATTCCTTTTTAGAATTGCCTATGTTCCACGTATCAACTACTCAAATACTTACAGTCTCCCTCACGTAAGGGCGGGTATATTGAGAAGTTTGGTATAAAGGTCTGGTAAAATTCTAATTCTTACTCTCTTTGGATAGAAAAATGCACTAATGTTCAACTTAACCCTCCCACTGTTGGAAACTCTTGAAGATTCAGAGTGGAAAAACTAGGAGAACCCTCCTCTGGATCTTCAGCGGTGTACCCTAGATTTTTTTTTGAGGGCTCTAATTTGGCATTTGTCGTACTTACTTCATCCTTTGTTGAGCTCCCTTTTCTTTTGATCCTTTTCTAAATCATGGCTACCACAAATCTATTAAGTGGACTTACAAAGAAACTTGAAGGAGCACAAACTTTTGCAAATTGGAAGTATGAGATGGAGTCAATATTAATGATGAATGACATGTGGGACTTTGTGAGAGATAGGCAGGCTGATGAAGACCCACTCACTGCACCTACAGACCCTAAATAAAAAGCACAATTTGACAAGAATTCCAACATATCTTTAAGTTTAATCAAGATAGCTACAAGAATTCAATGCAGAGAAACTGTAAGGGCTGCAAAAACACCTAAACAAGCATGGGATGCTCTCAATAGATTGTTTGATAGGCCAAGTCAAGATAATATTTTGTATCTCAAACAAAAATTGCACAATCTATGTATGAAAGGCTCACTTACCGATTATCTTATGGAAGTGAAGTCTATTAAAAATGATTTCTTAGTCTACTGGTAAAACTCTAGATGATAATGAGTTAATTCCAATAATGTTGCATGGTCTTCCTTCAAAGTTTCACTCCTATGCTACCATGTTAGATTTGAGTGGTAAAACAATGAATTCAACACTTGAGGATATTGAGATCCTACTTAAGAAGCATGAGCAAGCCCTAATCAAATATGAAGAAATTGAAGCCACATCAGCAGCTTTTGCCACCAAGGCAACTTTACAACCTAAACAAAACAAGGGTCAAAATTAGCATAATCAGAATCAAAGGGGTAGACAACACCAGAGATACACACAGTACCAACAGCATCCAAATCAATAGTACCATCAACAACCACGTCAGCAATAGTACCAGTAACAGCCACAACAAGCAGCACTACCAGCAGCAGCAAATATGGACAACAAGACCTCAAGGGGGTCAAAACAACAATCAACAAGGGTGTGAATATTATGGAAAATGGAATCATAATATTGCTAATTGCTATCAAAGGCAAAGAGAACAGGGAGAACCACAAAATAATAATATGAACACATTGTATGCAGCCAACCAAGTTAATATTGAAGATAAAGAATGTTGGTATATTGATTTTGGAGCGGCAAAGCACATGATAGGAAGGCAAGATTGGTTGACCAAGGTTCAGACCACATCAAACCAATTCATTACTTTTGGTGATGAAAGTGCTCTACCCATTGAAGGTGTTGGGGAGGCACCACTTACTTTGCATGATGGTAATAATGTTCCTGCAATGGATGTTTTGTATGTTCCTGGTCTAAAAAGGAGTCTTCTTTCTATTGGACAACTTATTGATAAGGGCTATAATGTCTATTTTGAAAAATAAAAATGCTACATTAAGGAACCCAATGGCAATGTCAAGGCCATGGGACTGAAAAAGGATGGTGTTTACTACCTCCTTACAAAATCTGTAACACAAACATCTTTGCATACAACAACAAATTTCTCTTTGGAGTACATGTGGCATGAAAGATTGGGACATTTAAATTTTAATAATCTTCAAATGATGGCTACAAAAGGATTAGTTAAAGGACTTCCACATCTTAAGGAGTCAAAATGTTTTTGTGAGCCATGTGTAATAGCCAAACACCATAGGCAACCATTTGAAATAGGAAAGGCATGGAGGGCTAATAGACCTTTGCAATTGATTCATTCAGACATTTGTGGGCCAATGTCCTGTTCAATCTTATACAGGGGAAAAATACTACATCACTTTCATTGATGATTACAGTAGAAAGGTATGGATCTACCTAATTCAATATAAGTGGCAAGCCTTTGATAAGTTCAAAGAATTCATGGCACTTGTTGAAAGAGAAAGTGGCTATCAAATCTCCACCTTAAGATCAGATAATGGTGGAGAATATGTTTCTAATGAATTCTTTAATTTTTGTAAGTATCATGGGATAAGGAGGCAATTCACAACCCCTTATACCCCACAACAAAATGGAGTTGCTGAGAGGATAAATAAAACAATCACAAATAGGGCAAAATCAATGTTACATGCTGCTATATTACCTAACTCATTTTGGGGAGAAGTCGTTCTTACTGCTGCATACTTGACTAATAGGTCATACACAAAGGCCTTACATGAAAGAACACCTGAAGAAGCATGGACTGGAAGGACGCCCTATGTGGGCCATTTGAGAATATTTGGATGTGATGCTTATGCTCATATTCCTCATAAGAAAAGGAAGAAGTTTGATGATAAGAGCCAAAAATGCATCTTTGTTGGCTATAGTGATAGTGCAAATGCATACAAATTATATGAGCCTATTTCCAAGAAAATCATTTTATCTAGGGATGTTACCTTTCATGAGTATTCCCCATCTAATCCTCCTAAAGCCCCCACTTTAGAAATAACTAATGAAATAGTTGCTCCATTCATGCATACAATATCATCTACTTCTTCTCCTTCACTCATAAATCAAGAAATTCATCCACAAGAAGAACTTCCTACAAATGATCCATGTCCTCCACCTCATCCTCCTAATGATCAAGTAACATCATCCAATCCTTTACCCAAGTGGGTTCAAGCCACAATAGATGAAGCCCAAAATCATTTGCCCACCTATACAGGAAAAATGCCTTCAGCCCTAAGACACCAAGTGAATTATGCCCTAATGGCCAAAGTCCTTAGCCAACCTGAACCTTCTAATGTCAAAGAAGCACTTGGTGATCCTAAATGGGTTCATGCCATGGATCAGGAATTGGATTCCATTGAAAGGAATCGCACTTGGGAGTTAGTTGATTTACCCAAAGGAAAATATACCATAGGCACAAAATGGGTATACAAGGCAAAATATAAAGCAGATGGCTCACTAGATCGCTACAAGGCTTGCCTAGTAGCTCAAGGCTATAAGAAACAAGAGGGAATTGATTATGAGGAGACCTTTGCTCCTGTGGCTAAGATGACAACAATCAGGACAGTTATTGCTCTGGCAGCTCAAAAACATTGGCCAATATATCAAATGGATGTCAAAAGTGCATTTCTAAATGGTCATTTGAAGGAGGAAGTGTATGTGAAACAACCACAAGGATACACAGTTGAAGGCCAAAACAACAAAGTCCTCAGATTAAAGAAATCTCTATATGGGTTGAAGCAAGCACCCCGAGCTTGGTATGCAAAGATTGACTCCTATTTTCTCAACCTTGGTTTCACTAGATCTGCAGCAGAATCCACTCTCTATGTGAAACATTGGAGGAACCGCATCATCTTGGTTACATTGTATGTGGATGATCTTCTCATTACAGGTGATGATATAGAAGGAATAAGGTTGCTCAAGGAGGACTTATGCAAGAACTTTGAGATGACATATTTAGGCCTCCTCCACTATTGCTTAGGAATAGAGGTATGGAAACAGCCTGGTAATATTTTTATCTCACAGGCTAAGTACATTCAGTCTATTTTGGAGAGGTTTCGCATGGAGGAGTGTAAGCCCTCTCTAACTCCCATGGAAACTATATTGAAATTGCTAAATAATGATGAAGAAGAAAGGGTTGATGGTACCCTTTACAGGCAACTAGTTGGAAGTTTAATCTACTTAACTTCAACTAGACCAGATATTTGCTATTTAGTTGGCCTTATTTCCAGATTCATGCAGGATCCTAAGAAAAGCCATTGGATAGAAGCTAAGAGGATTGTGAGATTCCTAAAGGCCACACCTCATCATGGCCTTATGTATAAATAAAGTGATAATTTTTCTTTGATTGGATACACAGATTCATATTGGGCCAGTTGTCCTGAAACCAGAAGATCTACATCAGGATATTGCTTTCAATTAGGCCAAGGCTCTATTTCATGGAGCACAAAGAAGCAATACAAAGTATCACTATCTTCAGCAGAAGCAGAATATAGAGCAGCAGTTGAGGCAACTAAGGAGGCAATATGGTTGAGGCAATTAATTCAGGATATTGGGCTATTCATACATGGTCCAACATATATATATTGTGACAATCAAAGTACCATCAAGATGACCAAGAATCCAGTTTTCCATGCTCGAACAAAGCACATTGAGATCCATCATCACTTCATTAGAGAAATGGTCCAAGAAGATATTATACACATGAAGTATGTACCAACTCAATATCAGGTAGCAGACATATTCACCAAGTCACTTGGGAAAGACAAGTTTTCTCAGTTTAGCAATTTGCTATACCTATGTACAAGAAGTCAACATTAAGGGGGAATGTTATCTAATGTTGACTTATTAGGATAGTGCACATTAAGGGGGAATGTTAGAATATTATTATAATGTGCACTATGCCTATAATTGACAGGTTGACATTTGTCTTATGCCACTTGTCCCTGTCTTTAGTTTGAGTTGGAGTGGTGTCTTCTGAAAGACACTTGGAGTGGAGCTTATGACACTTGTCATATCTCCCTCCTAAGCTTGATGCTTATATATTGTAAGATAACTTGTAAATAATTTAACGCCTTTTGTTCAGTCCCAACATATACTTACCCTTTATAGTGATGAAATCACTGTTTATTTTTATGATAGTACTCGTCTTGTTTTTTTTTTTTTTTTTGAGCAAGGGATTTGAATATGGAGTGACGAGAATCACTATTGTTTGTGTCGTTTGATGTGTGCACTGTAGGATGTCAAATTTTAGTGTTTTGACGTTTTGCAAATTTTTGATGTTTTTGCAACTTTTGAGGACCTAGGATTCATGGGGAATTGGGTAGGGAAGATGATTGTCCTTTTGCCAACTCTCAGCATTCCTAAGGTCATTCGCACAAGGGGATAAGCAAGATAGCCATTTCGTTTATGGTAACCAGGATTACGGTCCAGGTTTCATCTTTCGTCCACACAACTTAGGACTTATTTTATGTGTGTTAATTTGTGTTGGGATGCTATGTACCAAGGTGTGATCCAAGTAAACTCTCTCGTGTAAAATCTGTTTAACTATGTATAGTTTTGGCTAGAAATTTAAAGACATCTGAATGACAAAAACCTTATATACATTAGGCGACAACTGACGATGCTAAAATAAAAGGGTGATATGCTGGATGTAGGCGTTTATGGATTTGATGTGGAAATGATGGAATTGCCAAGTAATGACAGCCTATGGTGCTTTTGACTTGTATGACCTATCGAAATATGCAATGTATGGATGCAATGCTTAATGGAACCTATTTTATTTTTATTTTTTTTGCATTTTGATTTTTTTTTTTTTTTTTATGAGAATGCATGGAATTGGAATGCAATTGTTTTTGTGATTTTGATTTTTATGAGAATGCATGGAATTGGAATGCAAATGTTTTTGTGATTTTGATTTTTATGAGAATGCATGGAATTGGAATGCAAATGTTTTTGTGATTTTTATTTTTGTGTTGATGCATAGAAGTGGAATGCAAATGTTTTTGTTATTTTGATTTTTATGAGAATGCATGGAATTGGAATGCAAATGTTTTTGTGATTTTGATTTTTATAAGAATGCATGGAATTGGAATGCAAATGTTTTTGTGATTTTGATTTTTATAAGAATGCATGGAATTGGAATGCAAATATTTTTGTGATTTTGATTTTTGTGTTGATGCATAGAAGTGGAATGCAAATGTTTTTGTGATTTTGATTTTTTGTGTTGTTTTTGTTGATTTTTAAATACTTATGTTGACCAAGCAGTTATGGTAACACTTGGAGCATTTTGGGTTAACCAAGCGATTATGGTAATCCTTGGAGCATTTTGGGTTGACCAAGCGATTATGATAATCCTTGGAGCTTTTGGGTTGACCAAGATATTATGGTAATCCTTGGAGCTTTTTTGTTGACCAAGCGATTGTGGTAATCCTTGGAGCTTTTTTTTGGACTATGGCTCTCTAGCTGTGGAATGGCCTCAAATGAATTATGTTCAATGGTTCTGTTTCCTTGATTCCTTCAAGAGAGGCAAGCCATTATGTTCCAGGTCCAATTTTACTGTCAATGATGTAAGGACCTAACCAGTTTGCCATGAACTTGTCCTGAAGATGGGACAACAAATTAGAATTCTCATTGGTTCTCTTTTAAGACCAAGTCACCAATCTGAAATTCCCTGAAGTGGACTTTCATGTTGTATGCTTTCTCAAGTCGCTCTTGATAGATACGCAAATGCTCAAGAGCATTAACGTGTCGTTCGTCAAGCAACGTCAGTTGATCTAACCGGGCCTACCGTGTAGTGTCATCATCGATGAACTCTTGCATTGAAATACGTAGGGAAGGAATTTCCAACTCAAAAGGCATGACTACCTCGGAGCCATACACCAGCAAAAATGGAGTTGCCCCAGTGGGCGTTCGAATGCTGGTGCGATAAGCCCATAAGGCAAGCGAGATCTGAATGTGCCAGTCTTTATGATTGTCTGCAACTATATTTTTGAGAATGGCGACTAACATTTTGTTTGATGCCTCTGCTTGCCCATTTTCCTGCGGATAATAGGGTGTTGAAAAGTTGTGTTGAATCTTGTACTTTGTGGTCAAAGCACGCACATCTTTGTTCTTGAATGGTGTCCCATTATTCGAGACAATTTTGGATGGAATACCAAAACGACATATGATGTTATGTAAAATAAACTCCACAATGTGGGCTCCAGTCGTAGTGGTCAGTGGAATTGCTCCCACCCATTTGGTAAATTACTCTATGGCCGTTAAAATGAACGTGTGACGACCAGACGACGCAGGGGAGATCTTTCCAATTAGATCAAAGCCCCACTATGAAAAAGGCCAAACCGATTGGATCGGTTGCAAGGCCTGAGAAGGTACGTGTGTCAAATTAGCATGGTGCTGACACTTCACGCACTTCTTCACATATGTGCAACAATCTCGCTCTAAAGATGGCCAATAATAACCCATGCGAAGAATGCGCTTTGCAATGGCCATACCGCTGAAGTGGCCACCACAGGTACCATCGTGAGCTTGGGTGATCACCCAAGTGGATTCTTGCTGGTCCAAACAACGAAGGAGAATTCCTTCATAATTTTGACGATACAAAATGTCTCCTAACAAGACATGCTTGGCCGCTTTTTGTTTGAATGATATTTTCATGGCTTGTGTCAATCCAAGTGGGAGAGTACCTAGCTTGAGGTAATCCCGAATGGGTGTATACCAGTCTTGCTGATTAGAAACCTCGATAGTATGAACGGCCAATCCCTCTTGAAGTCTATCTCAAACAAAAGCTGAGCAGGAAATAACTTGCAAAAACAATGTGGTGTTGCTAGTAAGAGGAGTCGGGGAGAACAAGGACCCCCAGTTGGCTTTAGTCAAACAATATCGAATTCAAGAGAACTTATCCAGAGATGGTTCAATCTGGATCATGTGGATTCTTGGCGTCAGATCAGAGCTTGCATGCTCCATCACAGATTGCAATAATGTTTTAACCTGAATGGTTGTCATTTCACCAGAAGGGTCTTGCGGAATAAGTGACCCCAAGGAGGCCATAGTATCCGCAAAACAATTTGATGATCGAGGGAGTGCCTCGATGTCATACCATTCAAGTTGTGCCAGGAATTTGTCCGCAAGGGCTTTATAAGACTTCAAAATTGGACATTTACATTGGTATATCCCCTTTACTTGATTGACAATTAACAGCGAATCACCAAAGATGTTCAATCGTTTAATGTTCATGGTGATTGTTTTCTAAAGACCTATGAGCAAGGCTTCGTATTCTGCATTTTTGTTGGTGCACGGGAAGTCTAATTTAAATGACAAGGGCATTGGAGCACCTGTGGAGTAAAGAATACAATTCCTGCACCACCCCCTTGCTCACATTTAGAACCATTGAAGAATAGGATTATGTCAGCCTGTGACTCAGGCTCATCAGAATCTGGCGACTCTGAAACATGGAAGTCCCCATCATCAGGTAGTTCAAAAGTCAGAGGCTGATCGTCTTCAAGAGGAGCCTCAGCTAGTTGATCGGTTATGACTTGACATTTTATAGATTTTTGTCCAATAAACTCTATGTCAAACTCCGTCAACAACATGATCCATTTCGTCGTGCGACTACTATGATAAGTATGACTCATCATATATCGCAATGGATTCTCCTTAGACACAACATACGTCTTATTACTAAGCATGTAGTGGCGTAGCTTTTTGGTAGCAAGCACCACCGCCAGCGAGCTTTTCAACATATGCATAGTTAAGTTCATAACCGACTAGGGTGCGGCTAAGATAGTATGTAGCCTCGTTCTCTGTGAAGTTCATTTTTTTGGGATAGAATGGCGCCCAGTGCCACCTCGATGGCTGAGATGTATAAATAGAACGGCACTCCTGGTCTGGGTGGTGCCAATACTTGCGATGAAGCCAAGTACTATTTAATGTCATCAAAGGCTGACTGGCACTCGTCATCCCAATGAAATGTGACCCCCTTATGCAATAATTTATTCATGGGTCAGCATTTGTCAGATAACTACGCTATGAAGTGCTTGATCGATGCAACCTTTCCCTGCAGACTCCTGAGCTGCTTGATGGTGGTTGGGGGACGCATTTCAAGGATTGCCTTGACTTTGTTTGGATCAACTTCAATTCCTCGTTTGGAGACTATGAAACCCAAGAGCTTTCCAGAGGTGACGCCAAAGACGCACTTCTTGGGGTTTAGTCTGACTTTATGCTCAATGAGGTGATCAAGGACCTTGCTCAAGTCATCGATATGATCTGTGTGCAAAAGAGATTTGGCCAACAAATCATCCATGTAATCTTCCAAAGTTTTGTGCATGTAATCATGAAAGATGTATGTCATGGCATGTTGGTAGGTGGCTCCGGCATTTTTAAGGTCAAAAGACATGACCTTATAACAAAATGTCCCCCAAGGTGTTGTGAATGCTATTTTTAGTTGGTCTTTAGGATTGATACGAATCTGATTGTATCCTGAGAAACCATCCATAAGGGAAAGCATTTTGTGGCCCGCTGTAGCGTCTACCAACACATCGATGCTCGATAAGGGAAAATCATCCTTAGGACTCGCTTTGTTAAGATCTCAAAAATTAGTGCATATGTGAATCCTCCCGTCGAGCTTCTTGACAGGAACCATGTTAGACAACCATGGCGGATAATCCACACAGATGACAAACTGGGCATCCAACAACTTTTGTAACTCATCTTTTACCATTAATGCCACTGTTGGATGCATCTTGCGTAGTTTATGTTTGACTGGCTTGATTGTCATATCAAGTGTTAAATTGTGCGTGACTAGTTGTGGGTCTAGTCCCGGCATATCCTTGTATGACCATGCAAAAACCTCCTTCTTTTCCTTAAGAAGGGCAACATAATCGGCTCGCTCTTCGGGGGAAATAATTACCCCCAACTTGAGAATCCGTGGATTCATTGGATCTGTGCCGATGTCTACATCAGTCGTTGCTTCAACTGACATATGGGATCCATCTTCCAACTGGTGTGGAATTGGAATCAAATGGATATCATTTGCTGAATTAAGATCGTCATTAGGAACGTCAAGTTCCTCTTTAGCATGGAAGACATCCTGAGTCTGTCCTGGAGTGAAATGAAACATTCCACCGCAAGGCCAATACTCTGATGGAGATGGTGGTGTGTCAGAACGATCCCAATCGATAGCTTCTATGTCTAGATGCAATAATCATGTTGGATTGGCTGGATCATGGATGGGCACGGTCAAGTCAATGGAGACCATGTTGATGAAATGATTGTAATCTCCATTACTGTAAATGTGACAACTCTGACATTCTAGATGTTCTTGGTGCGTTGGATCTGGATCTGTAGGCACTGGCACAAAGGGATCATCCCTATGCACGGACATGCAAACAGGGTCGGCCCTTGGCACTGATGGTTTGATAGGGTCTCCAGGTGAAAAATGTTCTATGTATTCCTGGAGGGGCGGGTGCAGTAATTGCTATAACTGCGCCAAATTGAAATGCCTCCTAGGTCTTGGATCTATGTGTAAGTGTTCAAACATGTCATCTATGTCCAAAGGATTTTTTTGTTGTTGAGGTAGCCTATGCTCACTAAGATCATTCAATGGGAACATCATCAGGAAGTCCTCCTGATCGTTATTCAGTGGATATTCAGGCAAATGATCATACTCTGACTCATCTTCAGAAGACCCTTCGTGGTCTTGTCTATCTTCCCCTTGTGGGTGAGTCCATGAGGTTTCTCTTTGTTCAGTCGTAGGGAAAGGGTTATTGAGGTCAACAAGGTTATTTGTCTATAATGGGAAATAATCCCCCAATATATAAGTTGTATTTGGATTAGCATATGGATCTGATGCCAACCCATCCTTGTTGCCTATCCCTAGGCCTTGCATGTTTTTGACCAAGATTTCGAGGGGTAAAGGGTGATTAAAACCTACTCCTAACTTGTCATAAGGCATTTGGTATCTTGGTTGACACAAAACACTCATTCCTTGTTCATACCTACCTAACTCGTATCCATGCCAATTACATTGGCTAAGATATCATAATGCAAAGTCTGGGTTAGCCAGATAATTAACATCTTCCACAAAGGGATCTTCATCTTCCTCTTCTTTTCAGGAAGGTTCAACACCATGATCGAGGCCCCCGAAAATAAATTTTGTCTGATTAGGTGGGTAGCCTAAAGGAACCACGGAGCCTATGGGGAGTCGAGGTCTTCCCATGTCTTGCATAGACTGAAGTGTGGGTGTTGCAACAACATTGCACACTATGTACTCCCCCATGCCTGTGTTAGACATCTCAACAGTAATCGTTGGTGATTGAGGGGAAGCGAATGGGAGTTCTCCTTGAGTCCACTCCATGTGGGGTGAACTAGGCGTCTCTACTTCCATTCTATTAGACGTCTCTTCTATAGAGATGTTAGAGACTAAAGGTGGTTCCGCTTCCAGGGGCTTCTTTCCTTTGTCCGTTGGTGTGGCCACCGTAGGTGGCGTCGTTGTGGGAGGACTGGATGAAGAAGATGATACCTCTTGAGAATTTGATTGACTTGTTGATGGAGATTCTTGCTTAGTCGGACCCCGTTTAGGTGGATTTAACTGAAAATCCACATGCATTGAAGGAAGGGTTGACTGTGGCATGATTTGCACTGAGTTGCAATACTTAAAAGGTTCCAAATCTACGGGGACCACGTGTACTTGTCCTTCAAATGTATACTTCAAACATTGATGAGCAATTGAAGGGACACACTTCATATCTCGGATCCAAGGCCACCCAAGCAAGATATTGTAAGCCATCTCACCTTCTAAAATGTGGCACAATGTATGAATGGTCTTTTGTCCCACTTGGATGGGCAGGACAATTGTGCCAACTGTCGAGCATATGGCATCATTAAATGCTCGAAGGGTATAAGTGGAAGGTGCAATGTGAGAGGCTGGTAGTTTCAAATGTTTCAGTGCAGCGGTTGTAATAAGGTTACTGGACGAACCAGTGTCTATCAACACTCGTTTGTATGGAGTCCCGTTGACCCGTGCAATAACGTGCAGGGGTGGATCCGCTACATCTCCAGTCACAATTTTTATCTCATCTTCCCTGAAGGTAATGACTGGTTCAGTACACTGTTTGACATGCCCCAAAAAATTGTTGAACGAATCCGCTTCATGGGGTTGCAATTCAATTGCCTTTAATATCTCCATAAGAGCTTCCCGATGGGGCACCGATTGTTGAATAAGCTCATAAATGGAGAGCCTAGACGATGTGGTCCATAGACTTTGAGTAAGTCTAGTTCGAATCATGGCCACTGGTTTAGGTGGGGGAAACTGTGTAGGATTCGGTTGATGTTGTGACGTGGATGAAGCTTCCCTAGTGGCTATCGCGGGGACAACTCTTGGGTGTCTCTTATTTCTTGTCACAATACTTATCATCCCAACATACCCCTCCATGGGGCAACTCTGTTTCACTTCATTGACATGCTGAGGTTTTGTTTGTGCATCATGTGTGGGTAAAGGATCTTTGAACACACCCATTTGTTGGTTGTTGGGTGCGATGGGATTATCCACTACCAATGTGTGATTGTGAATGAGATCTTGCACTAAACCTTTAAATGACCAACAGACATTAAGGTCATGCCCTTTCCTTCTATGGAATATATAGAAATGATCCTCTCTGTAACCCTTAGACTTTGGTGCATTAGGATCAATTTTTGGAATATCTGGCAGATTAATCAAGTTTGCCGTTGACAAACGGTCAAACAAGGAATCCCTAGACTTAGTGTATGGTGTAAATTGTCGCTTGGGGTGATGCTGTTGATTTTGATCCTACTTTTTGTTATCTTTCTCATAATTATTGTGAGGCACCGCCTGATAATTAGCCTTTGGAGGCTGTGTTGCTTGGGCAGGCGTAGGGGCATTAATAGCAACTTGATTGACCGTGGTGGGTTTCTGTTGCGTATTCCCTGTCTTGGTGCTCTTGTTCCACTCTTTTTTCTTAGGCTTGGCAATTTTGTCTTCCTATATCTTGATCTCTTCGATACGTCTAGCTTGTGCCAAAGCTTCTTTTAAAGTGGCGTATTGCTGCAGCTGCAATATCACAAAGATCGATCGCAAACAGCTCTTTGCAAACATTTGAGTTAGGTCGGACATAGGAGGGAGGTAGGACAACTTTGAAAGTACCATC
The DNA here is from genome assembly GCA_028583015.1 of Wollemia nobilis. Taxonomy (NCBI): domain Eukaryota; kingdom Viridiplantae; phylum Streptophyta; class Pinopsida; order Araucariales; family Araucariaceae; genus Wollemia; species Wollemia nobilis. Next base: position 13,274,239 of record JAQPPZ010002581.1, read on the forward strand.
CTCTACCGATTCCCATATGCTACCATAGACTCCTCCTCATACTGTTTGAGGCTAGATAGATCACTGAGTGATGCCTTTTTCTTTGTATTGAAAGCAAAACGTTCTAGGAACACGTCCACTAGTTGATCCAAGTTGTATATGCTATGCTTCGGTAGATGGGTAAACCAATCCGAGGTAGATCCTACGAATGTGGTTATGAATGTTCTCAATAGAAATGCATCATTGTCTTGTATACCAAAGCATTGGCTCAAAAATCATGTCACATGCTCTTGAGCATCCTCATCCCCTTTAAAGAGTGCCAATTGGGGCAACTTGAAATGTTCGGGGTATGGAGGTATTGGCACTGATGGATGTATCAGATGACTACGAAGTTGGCGTAAGGTAGGATTTTGAGGCCCACCAGTCTTGAGTTACATAGTCTCTAAGAGTTCTAACAACACTTTGTAGGCATCGGAGGATATAATTTCCTCCTCAGTTTGTTCTCGCTGTGGGTTGCGGGGAACTTGAGGCCTTTGGATGGTTAAATGGGTCGCATCCCTTCTGCCTTGATAGGGCGTTTCATCCCACTCTTATTCTTGGTAATAATCCTCATAATATTCTTGAGGAGTGTTTGGCCTAGGCCTGTAAACATGGATGGGTGCCCACGGAGGATGCCCATCATGGTCACGGGGAATGGCCTCCCGCTCAGGTCTAAGAGGTCTTGGAGGCGGTGCTTGCTGAATTCATGGAGACCTGTCTCACACTAAGGGGTTGTGCCTCACATACATCTCATATTGCTACGTGTGAGGGACTGGGGACCTCTCAGGTGCATGGTTGTGAAGCCTTTCAGCAGTCTGACGCTGAATGCACTCTTGATCAAGGCGACATAAATGTTCTAATTCCTGTTGTTCTTGCCTAAGCCGCGTGAGTTGCGCTTGGCGGGCGGCTAGTTGTGCAAATGCCAAGTCATTTTGTTCTGTTGTCTCTTGTTTAATAGGTCTAGATGTCTCTCCTACATATCTGTTTTGATTATGGTGCTCTGAGACCCCTATATATTGCTTCCCTCTGTCGAGGTTGGCCGCATTAACTTGAAACTCTGGTCTCGATAAGCGATCTGGATATAATGTAGGTGCAGATGTGCATCGTTTTGGCACTGGATACTGATCTAGAGGAATGTAGTTATCTTCCTCTCTCTCTATGATATGCATTAAAAGTGCGGGCAAAATTGTCTTGCCTTGTCGGGAGAACCTGATGTTTTGAATATGGTCTACTATGTTCGACCTTAATCGAGGGTAAATTAGGAACCACAAAATCATATGGTTCTTCCTTTTGGACCCTTTGTTGTTCTAAAGCAGTACACAATGCTGCATCACTAGGCCACCCAAAATGAACTTCCAAAGGAGGCCTCGTGCTTAGACCAGGTGGTATATATATGTTATTGTCTTGAAAAGATTCTTGTTGCTCATGAGTTTCCCTTAGAGAGGGGGTTCTAAAGTCTCGTCTATTGATGGCCTGACTTGGAGAGCCACTCCTTGAGGCACCTCTAGAACCATGTTCTATGACTGTATGGGTTGGAGTGCCCCTCAATGATGGGGCTCTAGAACCATGTTTTGCATGGTGTGAACTAACTTGTGAACTCTGCCACCGAAGCGGGATGAACAAGTCTTCAGAGCTATATCGGAGATGATTTGTCTCTCTTGGTGCATTTTCTGTATCTTCTACCTGTGATTGGGCTTGGCTACGAGTATTCATCATGGCAATGCTAACCTAGAAATGCAGAAATTCTTTTTATGATTTTATTTTTATAATGTTTTTGGTCTAAACATAAAATAGCATACACACACACAAGCAATGATTATCTCTTTTAAAGATTAATAGTGTGCCCTAAATCTGGTTTAGTGTGTTTTTTTTGTTTGTTTTGTTTTTGAAAATTTTTGTGAAACGTTTAAATGCAGTTATGAAGGCTCTTATGACTCCCAAAATGGTCGCCCCTTCAATATACCATTGTCGGACCGATATACCAACCTCTCTATATACCCGCCCTTACGTGAGGGAGACTATAGGTACATGAGAGCAGATGATATGTGGAACATAGGTAGTACAAAAGGGGAATCGCTCTGTTTATGACACCTACCATAGAAGACTTATCCTCGCGTGTTGGGAATCACCCCAAGCTACACTCGGTCAGCTTTCATCAGGATTTACGTCTAGCAACAGTCGCGATCAAGGTAATGGATGCAATATCTCAAGCCAAAGTGACAATGGAATCCACCTTTGGTCTTGCTCAAGGGTTGGGGTTTTACGACCAACGCCTTGGTTTAAAATACCACGTGATGTGTGGGGTTCATTTTAATTTTGCAAAATTGAAACAGGCAAACGAAAAAGAAATCTTTCCCTAAGCCATACAAAACTGAAAAACCAGAAAATAGAAAAAAACAAAAATTTGACAGAAGCTATAAAAACCCCTACCTCTTCTCTGCCTAACAGGATGTCTCTAATTTGCTCTAAAAAATGCACTGAACTGTACTCGTCCCTAGGTGAGGCGAATATCAGAACCGTAATCGTCCCAGGGTGAGATGAATAATTTATTCATCTCGGGGTGGAACGAATACCAATTATGTAATCGTCACTTGCAGAGACGAATAACAGTCTGATGTTGAAAAATAGGTACCTGTAAAAAAACAAGAAATTTTAGATTAGTAATTTAACCTAAAAAAAAATAGAGGACATAGGTCCCACCGTGATCGCCATTGAAAACACGAGATTCCAGAAAAAAAAAAGGATAAACTAAAAATGCAATGTAAATGAAACTAAAATAACGCTTAAATCCTATGTTATTGAAAAATGCGTAAAAGGAAGAACATGAACACAAGATATTAAAGCAATATAAAAATCGGCCCTTTTATTGATATGCTTTACAAATTCGTGTTACAATGCGTCTCCTTCCTTTTTAGGGGATAGGAGCGTTAAATGTTGCTCTTTTACAACTTGTTTCAGAATTCCTTCTTTTGCGTGCCCACATATAAGATGGGCGAACCAAAACGTCATTGCTGCTTGCACTGATAAAGGTTGATTCCTCGCTACTCCTCCAATGCTGCAAATCTGTGTTCAAAGAAACAAACAAAGAATCAGTAGCACCTGTGTATGAAAAATAAAATATGAATCTAATGATGGTTAAAATGAATCTAAATGAAATGAAAACTTAACAAAAGCATACACATGAAACTAGCTAACTACTACAAAAGAAATAAAGTAGGGGGTGCCCGAAGGCAAACCACCCACGGGTGAAACTTTGCTTCGACACCAATCCGCTTAGGATGGGTCCGAAACCTGATGTGATGTGTTGTCGACAAATTGATAGGATATTATGGTCAAAAAAATTGGTGTTGGTCCTTGATCCGTGCCTTCAAGAGTCACACAATAACCTCTATTTTGATTAAGAGATTATGGATGTTGAAAGCACAAATCCCAAGTAAGTGAATTAGTAGCACTTCGTCGCTCAAAATGCTCCTTCTTTGTATCTCTTTTGGGTGAGGAAACTCACCATTTTATAGACCCAAGGGGTCTCTTTGAATTAACATGCAAAAGTGTTTCTTTGCATGAATGCTTTTTGTGTGAAGAGAAGACTTCTTCTTGATCGAGGGCTTCTTAACTGCCTCTGTGCATGTCTTTGTATGTTTAGAAAAACTCACTCGCACTCCCATGCAATGAAGAGATAGCTAAGTGGCAAATCTGAGTTATCTTAAAAAGCTCACTCCCATTCCCATGCAATGAAGGGAGAGTCAATTGGTAGATATGAGTTGTCAAAAGAACTCACTCGCACTCCTATGCCATGCAAGAAAAGCTAAGTGTCAGTTCTGAGTTGTCATATGCCGAGATTTGACTTTTTGCTGGTCAAACCTGGCGTTCGTCCCACCCCGAAGCGAGAACTAGCAATCGTCCCTAGGTGAGACGAGTATTAATCCGCACTCATCCCTGGGTAGGACGAGTACAAATAGCACTCGTCCCTGGGTGGGATGAATAAGCAATAAAGTGTCTAAAAGGTGCCAAATTGATTTTTGACTTTGCAAAATTGCTGTGTGAGTGGTTAGAACCACTGTTTGACCTCTAGGGGCTACCTTTGGGGCTGTGTGTGTTAGTGTGATCAGTGCTTGTTGTCACATAATCAGATTGGTGTTGTTTTGGTGTCTACACATGCATTTTAGGAAACAGTTGTGCAAAAAGTTGTAAATCCTTGCAAATCAGCAACCAAGCATATCAACATTAGATTATAAATAATAAAGCTCCCAGCACGGTTGAGCATATAGAGATATAGGCATTTAGGCATATAGGAGAGAAATAGGCAATAGATTGTAGTTATTTCTGTAGCAGAACAATAATCTGTAGGTTTTTCCTACATTACTGTAATGCATTTCTAGATTTAATAAAAGGTGCAGTTTTTCAATTATCAATTAGCATGATTGAGTTGATGGTTAGCATTTAAGGTTTCTTTAGCATAATTCTTCGCCTTCATCTGGTTCTAGAAGCAAGGGCCACTTGTAGGACCAGAGGAAGGCAACTTCTGACATAATATCTTGCTAATTTTTTGCTACAGCAGATTAGCAAAATTCTGCCAGTTTTTCATTTCTTTAGTAGCTTTAAATTCAGATTTCAGCATTTGATAGTATTTTCCATATTTCCATGCAATTTCAATATTTCTATTCTAGCTTTGCAGCAATTTCAAGTTTTCTGTCATTTTCCAGATTTGCAGCAATTTCCAGTTTTCTGTAATTTACTGCAATTTCTAGATTTGTGACATTTCCAGTTTGCAATAGATGTTAATTTGATTTTATAGATTTATAACATGCTCATAAAAATTGTAGTTAGTTTATCGTTCAGCAACTATGTGTGATTTTCTATAATTTACTTTTTATCAATTTTAATTCAGCAACATTTCATCTCCTGCTCTTTCAAATTTTGCAATTTCCATTTACTGCAGTTTTAATTTAGTTTTTATCTTCTGCAATTTGATTTCCAATTCTAGGAGTTAGAGAACACACAAAACCCCCAAAAACACTAACTATTCCACCAATAAAACCCTGTTCTTGAATGAATTGAACCTGTAGCTATGACACCTATCATATACAGCCTTTGGACACTGCCCTGTACTGACACATATAATGATTAAATGATGAATGAACAACAACACTCATCATTTTTGGTGTCATTGCCGGGGAACTAATAGGTGTTGTTAGAAAAAGTGAAACAGGTAAAGAATTGTGTTACAATCCTTGAAATAGTATATTTCAGTTTATTTAGTGAATAGGCATGAATGCATAGGCTAAGGGACGAAAGAGGGAGGTTTATCCGAAGTATCTCTGAACCACCAAAATGACCTGCTCAGTCAGATGAAGAATTTAAAATCCTTGGGGAAAATAATCCATACATACCTTCTTCATTAGATGAATTTTTAGAAAAATTAGAAAAAGAACATTTTGAAGCACTAGCTGCTAAACATTCTCCTCACATTGGATGATTCCTATCACACTCTAGAAAGAAAATAACTATGGCTACAGCAACAGCACCCCCAGGTGGATATGATAATCTTGATGATCCTCCCAAGACTTTTGAGTATCCCATAAGATTAGATCCACTTCAAGATGCCCCCATGAAAACAATTTCTCCATCCATATTGCCAATTTTTAGGGGAACTATTTCAGAAGATCCTGATCAATTTTTGTTTGAATTCAAGGTGTTATGTCAAACTTATGACTACATAAATGATAATCATAAATTTAAATTATTTCCTTCCACACTTAAGGACGCTGCTCTCCGATGGTTCATGAGGAATCTTGAACCTAACTCAATCAGTACCTGGGATGAAATGGAGACTGCATTCTTAAATAAATATCAAGATTATTATAGAGTAAGAAATAGGAAAGATGAGTTGTTTAGGATCAAGCAAGACGAATATGAGAGTCTAAAAGATTACCTTGATCACTTTGCCTTTGTCCAAAAGAGATGTGGTCCTGTAGAACCTGATTTCTTAAAGCCTATCTTCTTAAGAGGATTGCAGGATGAATTTAGGGAAGTGTTAGATTTAATGGGAAAAGGAGACATAGATCAACTTGACCTTGAATAAATTGTGGAGTTATGTAGAAACTATTCTTGCACTCACCAATGGATAAAGAAAAGGAATTCTAGCAATAATGACATGAAAGAGTTGATGGAGGAAATGGTTAATTTAAAAACTGATATCCTTGTTCAACTTAATACTACATTAGGTGAGAGGAATACAAAATCTAATTCTACACCACCTTTGGCAATTTATTACCCAAGGTGTAGGAATAAGCATGCCTTGCAGGATTGCCCCCTAAACAAAATTTCTATTTGTGGAATTTGTTCCAAGGAATATTCAACAAATAAATGCCCTTTGTTGCCTCATCTAAAATCTGTTTTGGGCACCCAAACAGAAGAACTCAATGCTATTGGGCAGAGATCTGGTGGTGGTTATGTACAATATCTCAATGCTCCTAGATTTCCAAACTGGGGACAATCTCCTTGGAATATGAATATGCCATGGGGATAGACATAAGTTTTTGCACAACCTTGGAACCAACCTTGGACAGCTCCTGCAGATTGATCACAATCTGGATGGATGAACCCACCTTGGCATACCATGCCTCCTCAATGGACACAACAAGGACAAATATGGGGACATCAATATCAACCCTATCAAGGACAGCAATATCAACCCCATCAAGGATAGCAAAGGTATCAAGGGCAAACTCAAAACTTGCTGCCAGCTCCTAATCCAAATTTTTAGGGAAGAACACAACATCAACAAATGCAACCAGTAAAACAACCTCCACTCCCAACTTAGCCTATGACTAACCCAAATAATGCCAGACAAACAACCCTTGTTTATGAGGCTGAGTCTGAAGACACTACTGCAATTCATGTACTTGACTGTAGTAACATCTAGCTGTGTTCAGGAAAAATTTTATCTGAACTTGTTCCACCCACCATTGAAGAAATAAGTGAGAAACAAGAACCTCCAAATTAGGAGAAAATGTAACAAAAACAAAAAGAAGAAAAAATAGCAAAAATGCAAGAATCTTCTCCGGTAGCCTTACCATACCCTGAAAGGTTTGAACATGTTGATACTACCCCTGAATCAGAATTAGTAACAGAACTCAAGAAGATGTCAATTTCTCTTCCTTTGCTATAAGCAATAGGGGATATACCTTTAATCAAAAAGACTATTTAGGAGTTATGTATCAATAAACCTGGTAGAAAAAAGAAAGACTTTCCTAAAACTATTCAGGGAGAAGGAAAATTAGTTGATCTATTGGCTGGGAAACTAGTTCCTCCCAAGTATAGTGACCCAGGCAGTCTAGTGGTAATAGTTACTATTGGAGTGATGCAAATTCCTAATGTGCTAATTGACCTTAGAGCTACGATTAATGTAATGACTAAAGACACAATGCAAAAACTATAACTCCATAATCTCAGTCCTACCACCATAGTCTTGGAAATGGTAGATAGGTCAGTAGCTAAACCAGAAGGTATCTTAGAAGATGTGGCCGTTAAATTATCTTCGTGGGAATATCCTGTAGACTTCTTGGTGTTGCAGCCTAGAACTTCCATCAATGGATACCCTATCATTCTAGGATGACATTGTCTAGCTACTGCATCTGCATTTATAGACTGCAGGTCAGGGGAAATGACCATTTCCAATGGTATTGACCTACAAAAAAAAAAATTGTATCCACTAGCTCAACCTTCAACTAAATTTTTTGGACAAATTTGGTATCCTGAATCTAATGAAGAATCTGAACAAGAAACCATTGCTACTTTGGCTACAATCGTAGTGAAAGAGCATATTGAGGAAATCACAATACCTGGGAGAGAAATATTTGAAAGTGAAACTGTCCTAGTTGAAACATTACAATCAGAAGGACTAGCTGATGATCAACTTCTTGTTCATCGATTGTTATGGAATGAAGAGATACACAGTTTAGAACCTATGTCATCCGTGCCCAGTAAAAAGAGATCATTCGTACTACCACATGGATGGCATCATCATCTTCTTAACACATTCAAATGTCCTCTGATTCCATCAGGTATCACCTCTGAGTCATATTCTAGAACATTTCATACTCTATAGCCACATAATTGTCCATTAAATGCATTGATTAGTAGTTATGAAGCATCTAATTCTATCTATCCAAGGATCAAACAAATTGAAATCCAACTAGGTAAATGTCTAAACATTAATAGTCAGCTAACTGAGGACCAGGAAGCCAAGTTGTTTGCGCTCTTACAAAAACATGTTCAAGCTTTTGCATGGAATTATAAAGACATGACTGGCATTCATCCTGAGGTATGTACACATAGGATATACATAGAAAATGTAAAACCAGTAAGGCAACCTCAGAGACGTTTGAATCCTACTCTAAAAGAAATTATGAAAGAGGAAATTGAAAAACTCTTAGATGTTGGATTCATTTATCCAATTTTTGATAGTAAATGGGTTTCACCACTAGTCATTGTTCCAAATAAAAATGGTAAAATGATAGTATGTGTGGATTATAGGGAGTTGAATAAAGCCACACATAAGGATCATTTTCCATTACCATTCATAGACCAAGTATTGGATACCCTTGCTGGAAAGAAATTTTTCTGTTTCCTTGATGGTTTCAGCAGGTATAACCAAATTTAAGTTGCCCCAGAAGATTAGAAAAATACTACCTTTACATGTCCTTGGGGAACCTTTGCTTACATATTTTTACCCTTCGGGTTTTGTAATGCTCCAAAAACATTTTAGAGAGCTATTTTAGCAATTTTTCTGATTTAACCAATGAAAGTGTTGAAATTTATATGGATGATTTCACAGTATTTGGGGATAATTTTGAATATGCATTAGAATAGCTTGAAAAAGTGTTGATTCGCTGTGAAACATACCATCTCTCTCTTAATCCTGAGAAATGCTTCTTAATTATGGAGGAAGGAATTGTTCTAGGATATCATATCTCTTCTTTTGGAGTCAAGGTTGATCCTATGAAGATTGAAGTCATCAAAAACCTTCCCCCTCCACAAACTCAGACTGATGTATGCAGTTTCTTAGGACACATTGGTTTTTATTGTAGATTCATTGCTAATTTCAGTACCATAGCAAATCCCATGTTTGCTTTGCTCATGAAAGATTCTGAATTTGTTTGGTCTTCTGAATGTCAAAATTCCTTTGAAAAGTTAAAGGAGAAGTTAACCACTCCACTTGTATTAAGAGGTCCTAATTGGGAGTTACCCTTTCATATTCAAACTGATGCTTCCAATAATGCTATTGGAGCTATGTTAGGACATATTGAAAATGGGGAACATTATGCAATATATTATATCAGTAAAAACTTGACAGAAGCTGAGAAAAACTACACTACCACTAAAAAAGAATTCTTGGTTGTAGTCTATGCTATTAACAAATTTTGACACTACATCATAGGGTATCCAGTATTCATCCATACAGATCATACTGCAATCAAATACTTGATGAATAAACCATTGGTTAGTGCAAGAATTATTCATTGGTTGATTCTATTATAGGAATTTGATGTTACCATAGTAAACAAGCCTAGGAAATCTAATGTTGTTGCAGATTTCTTATCAAGAATACCAAATGCAGATACAGGGGAAGTTGTAGAAGATACCTTTCTAGATGAAAAGTTGTTTACTATCTCTGTACAATCTCCATGGTTTGCAGACATAGATAATTACTTAGTTACAAGGAAGATTCCTCTTCACTTTACCCCTAAACAAAGGAAACAGTTAATTAAGCAAAGCTCTTCTTTTAAATGGATAAAAGGATTATTGTTTAAATGTAGTCCTGATCATGTATTACGCAGGTGTATCTGCCTAGGGTCTATGTATGTCAATTCAATCAGTGCTTGTCATAACATAATCGGATTGGTGCTATTTTTGTGTCTACAAACTCATACTCTAAAAAGAAAAAAAAAATTCCTTAGTATCATGGTATAAATTACAACATAGCAATTTATTTTGCAAGTGATCACTCCTAATAGGCTTCTAGTTAGTTTCTTCTCCCTATTGGAGTGTGTTTGATTTTGTACCTGATTAGGTATCGACTAGTTTCTACACCCAATCAAATTTTAGCCTTTTTTACTGCTTAGTTAGAGTTACACTTGTTTTAGCACCTGGTCATAGTTTGGATTTTTTTACATCCAATTGGATCTCGACTATTTTTTAGCACCTAATTAAAGTTCATCTTGTTTTAGTACTTGATCGGAGTCCAACTTTTTCTACATCCAATTGAATATCTACTATTTTTTAGCAGCCAACTGAAGTTTGGATTTTTTCTACACCTAGATCAAAATAAATTTCTTTTTTACCTTGGTTAGAATCCATCTTGTTTCTATATCCAATCGAAGTTCATCTTTTTTCAGCATCCAGTCAGAGCTAAGCTTGTTTCAGCACTTGGTCAGAGTTTGGATTTTTCTATGCCCAACCAAATATTTATTGTTTTATACACTCGATCAAAGTTCATCTTTTTACAGCATCTGATCAGTGTTCGAATTATTTCAACACCCAGTAAAATTTCTAAAAATATACCTAGCATATAAGGAAATCCATTATTGAAATATCTCGTATGAAATAATGATGTACTAGAGAAAAGTATTGTTATTCCAAATTGGAGACAAGAGGAAAAGGAAATTATAACAAACCCTATCCAAGCTATAGATACTAACCAAAAATGATTATCAAGAATGAAATGAGCAAGCATGATATAATAATTTTTAGATGATCAAGCATCATATAATTTTTCTTAAAAGCTTATAGTTTCTCTCTCATAAAAAAATATATATTGGATACGTTTTTTCAAATATTCAAAATTAAATCAAGCAAAAGTGGGGACGAAAGTAAAATTACAGCATGATTTTTCTTCCAATATTTTTCTACCCTTTTCATGTTCTCTAGTTCAAAAATCAAGGGGGAAAACAATGGGTAGTGGTTGATGGTTTAGGGGGAGAGATGACATATGCTTAAGACCAAGGAATGAGAAATTGCTATGGGTAGAGAAACTTGTGAAATGGTATGTTTCATGAGGGCTCCCCCAAGATAATTGTAATATCATATAGGACCATATGTACATCTACTTTGAATTGTGCAATTTTTTGTGGCAACTTGAAAATTTATATCTCTTCAGAAAATGTACTATAATATCATACAAGCTAGATCATATTTCATTCCAGGGTTATGCATAAGGGGTCGACCCTAAAATCTATTTATAAATTAAAGGCAAATTGTCTTGGAATCATGGAGAAATATGTAGAAGTATACATGGCAAATTGCAATTATTTTCTCCAAAAAATTTCAAACCATGGTGAATTGCAATTATTTTTCTCCAAAAATTTTCAAACCGTGGCAAATTTTTCTATGTTTGGGGCCATGAATATCGGTTCGCAAACTCTAAAAATGTATAGCAAAATTAAAGGATTTATGCCGAAAAGAAAGGCTTTTACCCTTTATGATTTATGATGACTGATCTGAGATGTAAAATTTGATCAGTTGCAGGTATGTCGATCAGCTACAAACATGTTGATTGGTTGCAGATATTTTTATTGGCTGTAGACATGTTGATCGATTGCAGCCATGGCGATCAGCTATAAAAATATCGATCGATTACAGCCATGACGATCTTCTAGGAGGTATAACTTTTGCTTCGGAGCTCTATTTTCATTTTTTTAAAACCACCTAGCTTGATGAGATCTACTCAAAAATCTAAGTGAAATCCTCAAAAAACCATCTAAAATCGATTGGCATGTCTGCAACCGACTGACACATCTATAATCGATCGAATGCAAACATGTTGATAGGTTTCAAATATTTTTTTGAGGATTTCACTTAGTTTTTTGACTAGATCTCATCGAGATAGGTGGTTTTAGAAAAAAAAATTGGAAACAGAGCTTCGAAGCAAAAGTTATGCTTCCTAGAAGTTTCCCTACAAAAGTGCACTTGTGTAAACAATCGACATATGCCGATTGGTTGTAGAGGTGCACTTTTTGTAGGGAAAATTCTAGGAAGCATATATTTTTCTCCAGAGCTCCGTTTTATTTTTTTTTTAAACCACCTAGCTCGATGATAGCTACTCAGAAAAATAAGTGAAATCCTTAAAAAAACATCTAAAATCGATCGACATGTCTGCAACCGATCGATTGCAGATGTGTCGATCGGTTGTAGACATGTCGATTGGTTTCAAATGTTTTTTTGAGGATTTCACTTATATTTTTTAGTAGATCTTGTCGAGCTAGGTGGTTTAAAAAAAAAAAAAATGCAACTCCGGAGCAAAATTTATGCCTCCTAGAAGTTTCCCTGCAAAAGTGCACCTCTACAACCAATCGGTTGCAAAGGTGCACTTTTACAAGGAAAATTATAAGAGGCATAAATTTTGCTCCAAAGCTCTATTTTCAAAAACAAATGTAAAACCACCTAGCTTGACGAGATCTACTCAAAAAACTAAGTGAAATCCTCAAAAAAAAATTGAAATCGATCGACATGTCTACAACTGATCGATTGTAGATGTGTTAGTCGGTTGCAAACATGTTGATCAGTTTCAAATTTTTTTTTTAGGATTTCACTTAGATTTTGAGTAGATCTCATCGAGCTATGTGGTTTAAAAAAAATTGAAAATGCAGCTCCAGAGCAAAATTTATGCCTCCTAGAATTTTCCCTGTAAAAGTGCACCTTTGCAACCCAGAGGTGTACTTTTACAAGGAAACTTCTAGGAGGCATAACTTTTACCGATTGGTTGCAAAGGTGCACTTTTACAGGGAAAATTCTAGGAGGCATAACTTTTGCTCTAGAGCTACATTTTCATTTTTTTTAAAAACCACCTACCTCGAGGAGAGCTACTCAAAAAAATAAGTGAAATCCTCAAAAAACATATGAAATTGATCGACATGTCTGCAACCGATCAGTTGGAGATGTGTTAGTCGGTTGTAAACATGTCGATCGATTTTAGATGTTTTTTTGAGGATTTCACTTAGATTTTTAAGTAGATCTCATTGAGCTAGATGGTTTTAAAAAACAAAAATTAAAAACGGAGCTTAGGAGAAAAATTTATGCCTCCTAGAAGTTTCCCTACAAAAGTGCACCTTCGCAACCGATCGACATATGTCAATCGGTTGCAGAGGTGCACTTTTGTAGGGAAACTTCTAGGAGGCATAAATTTTGCTCCAAAGATGTGTTTTCAATTTTTTTTTTAAAACCACCTAGCTCGATCAGATATACTCGAAAATCTAAGTGAAATCCTTAAAAAATGTTTGAAACCGATCGACATGTCTGTAACTGATCGGTAGCAAATGTGTCAGTCGATTGTAGATATGTCGATCGGTTTTAGATTTTTTTTTTAGGATTTCACTTAGATTTTTGAGTAGATATCATCGAGCTAGAAACAGAGCTCTAAAGTAAAATTTATACCTAATAGAATTTTCCTTGCAAAAGTGCACCTATGCAACCAATCGGTATAGTTTGATTTGTTGTAGAGGTGCACTTTTGTAGGGAAACTTCTAGGAGGCATAAATTTTTCTCTGCAACCGATCGACTTATGCCGAAAGACACGTCTATGCAACTGATTGATGAATACCAAATGACACCTCTACAACTGGTCGACTTATACCTATAGACACATCCCAACAACCGATTAATGAATAACAATCGACACCTCTACAATCGACTAACACAACTCTACAATCGATCGTATTATTCCAACATACATGACATTGCAACCGATCGGCTTATGCTGATTGTCTTGCATCGATTGACACACCACTATAATCGATCGAATTATGTCAATAGACACTCCTCTTCAACCTTGTCAATTTTTTCATTGTTTCAAAGTGATGTATATTTATCGATACCCACTATAGTATATATACGAGTAGTATATGAGGCAATTTGGGTGGGAAAAATAAAATCATTTATAATTTGAAGGCGAATTGGGTGGGAAAATCAAAATCATTTATAATTTGAGGTCGGCAAATTAAAATAAAAATATTTTAATTATTTTCAATAGCAAACGATTTTACCCCATAATTTTCGGGTGAATGGGCCCAGTGAAAGGATCCAAAATTAGTCTTTTAAAAGTTTAAAAATCCTAAATAGATCCAATTTATGATATTTCATGCTTATGCATAACCCTGTTCCATTCACATTATTTTTCTAATTTCATATACCTTTATAAAGATGTATCTCCTCCAATTATTGGAAGCAAATAGCATGGTATTTTTATGGTACTTCACATTTATTTTCAAAATATTTGGGAAACCCTACACTTGTGGTACCATGGTCATTGCTAAACTTGAAGTCCATATATTTTTGATGCTCCATTATTCAGTTCCTAGGCCCATGGTAAAATGTTACATCATCTCTTTCCTTATATATGTGTATGCTTAAACATTCCCTTGACTAATTTGGAGTAGGGATCCAAGTATACTTTTTTTTCCTACTTTTTGTTCTTCTTATTCTTCTTTACCTTCTTGATATAGATGACCCTGATTTTTCAATAGGTTCTTGGGTACTAGGTATCCCTACTTCAACTTGTGTCATGAAAGTGGTCATTGGAGGGTTTACTATGGTTATTTTAGTCATTATACCACTTCTATATGCTAGACTATGTTAGCTTTTAATGTTAAAATTTTTAATTAAATGCAACCACAAGATCTAGAATAAGCATGTTTCATCAAATATATGATAGTGGTAATATTCTAAACATATAAAACTCAAGGATAACTTTTGCAAAAACTCAGAAAACTACCATTAACAAATGCTCACAAAAATACTGAAAATGCTCTTGAATAAAAATCTCCTAATGCATGCTATGAGAAATGTACTTTATAATCCATATTATAATTCTTAGATAATAGTATGTGACTCTTCATTTTTCTACTCTAAGGACACATGTGCATTCTACATAATGGGCACTTGTGCACATTCACACCTAACTACATTACATAAAATATAACTCACACTCTAATCTAAGACACTCCTAATATAAATATATACCCAATATGATACATTAGCATGTAGCAAATAATGTAATATATTCTAGCATCCGCCTATATTATATTATTTGGGATAAACTTATCTTGATCTATATAGATAATCTCTGAATGTTTGAAATGTGTTTCATCCTAGATATTTTGTAAATATATCTACCAACTATTCTTCTATAGGTATATACTTCAAACTGATATGACGATTCTGAAAAATAGCTCTAATGAAATGACATTGTACTTCAACATGCTTATTTTATTCATGTACAATTGGATTTTTGATCAGATTGAGTACTCCTTTATTATCACAATGTATTAGAGTTGGAGTTCGTTTGATTCCCATGTCAAATAGTATATATTGTAACCATAAAGCTTCACAAGTTGTATCTCTTGTTGCATAATATTCTGCTTAAGTAGATGATTGTGCTATTGTATGTTGTTTCTCACTATGCCAAGATATTGGTCCTGACCCAATATTAAAAAATATACCCTAAAGTAGATTTTCTATCATCAATAGAACCAACATAATTAGAATATTAATAACCCTTTAGACAAAAAACTTTAATATTATTCCTATAAGTTAGTACATAATCAGTAGTCTTCTTGATATATTGTAGTATTCTTTTTGTAGCTTTCCAATGAATCTTTCTTGGCTCTTGCATGAATCATGAAAGATAATTTACAACAAAAATTAGATCAGGTCAAGTATTTGTCAAATACAAGAGACTTCCAATTAATTGGTGGTACCTTGTAGCTAAAACTAAAGGCTTCTATCATTTTTGGATAATTGAAGCCCTTGTTCCATAGTGTATATTTAGGCTTGCAATCCTTCATTTTATTTTTCAAGTAGAGTGTGTGCATATTTTGATTGTATAATTATAATATTGTCTTCATTTTTATGAATTTCCAGACCAAGATAATAATTCATTAGTCCTAAATATATCATTTCAAATGCCTTCTCAGTATATTTTTTTATCTCACTTATTAGTTTTCTAAAGCTTCTAGTAATAACTATATCATCAATATTCACTATAAGAATTAATATATCATTTCCAATTTTCTTTGTATATAAACTTGGATCGAATGTACTTCATTTGAAACTATGTTGTAAAAAATGATTATTAATTTTTATATTCCATGCTCTAGGAGCTTGTTTAGGACCATATAATAATTTGTTTGATTTGTAAACCTTATTTTCTTGATATTTAATAAGAATTCCTTTTGCTTGTAATATGTAGATCTCCTCTTCTAAGTCACCATTAATAAAATCACTTTTTACATCCATTTGATAAAATTTCCAACCTTGATGACCTACTAAAGCACATACTATTCTAATAGTAGTCATTCTAGTTGTTGGGGAAAATGTTTCTTCATAGTTAATTTGCTCTGTTTAAGTATATCCTTTGGCTAATAACCAAGCTTTGTCCTTTTAAAGTGTCCTATTTTACTTTGTACTTAATCTTCTAAACCTATTTGCAACCCACTACTTTCTTTTCTGGAGGTAATTCTACTAGATTCCATATTTCATTCTTTTGTAGTAATGAATATTCAAATTCCATAGCTCCCTTCCAATGTAAATGATTTAGATCTTGAAGTGTTTATGTTGGATCTACTTTAGAGCTTAGTAATTGTCTATGTGATCTACTTTGACTATGAGTTTGAGGTCTTGTAGTAGTAAGATCTAGCATTTTTTCTAAGTTTGATTCCTTAAGTGTGTTTGTAAGCCATATTTATTCCTTCCTTTGAGATACTACGAAAGTGTATATACATTCACTTTCTTCATCCTAAAATTTTGACTCTATCTCTTCGTTTACCAATTCTTCCTCTAAGAAATTTAGAGGGAATTATGTATCAAATTTATTTTTTAGTTTTAATATTAATTTTTTCATCAAAAAAAAAACATCTCTACTTATATATACCTTCTTTTTACTTGGATATATTATTCTATATCCTACAAATTCATCATCATAGCTAAAAAATATATCAGCCATTATTTTTCATTTAATTTTGTCCTTTTCTATTTTGGAATATGCATATAAGCTTTGCATCCAAAGTTCTTAACTTTTCAATATTTGGTTTTCTTCCTGACCATGCCTCTTCCAGTGTAACATGATTGAGTATTCTTGTAGGTAATATATTTTGCAAATATATTGTTGTTTTGACTACTTCTACCCAATATTGATGATCAAGATGAGTTTATTTTATCATACATTTTACCATTTCTATTATAGACATATTTATTCTTTCTATAATTCCATTTTTTTATGGTGAATATACTATAGTGATTTATATTTTAATTCCATTTTATTCTAGAAATAGATCAAATTATTTTGATATAAATTCACCTCCTCTATTTGAATGAATAATTTTGATGGTCTTTCCTGATTCATTTTCTACTTGAATTTTGAATTGTTTAAAATGACTAAATAATTTTGATTTGTACTGTATGAAGTATACCCACATTTTTCTAGTATGATAATCAATACATAGTTGAAAATACTTGTGTCCTAAAATACTAGTAACATTCATTAGACCACATAAATCTATATATTAATTATAATGGTTGTTGAGACCTATTCTAACGAAGTTCAAAAGGAATTCTAAGTTGTTTTCCTACTAGACATTTTGGACAGATAGTTGATTTCCAAGATAGGTTGGTATCCTTTCAACCATTTTATATTTGACCATTTCATTTATAGATGATGCACGAGTATGTCCCAAATGTTTATGCCATAGATCTGATATCTTAGCTTAAAAATCCAAATGTGTAGTAGTATCTAAAACAAATAGATTACCTTTATTGGAACTTGAAGCTATCATTTTCCCTAGTCTGATGAGAATTCTACTATCATGTCTTGATCCATGAATTGAGAAACTAAAAGAAGGTTGGTAGTCAATCCAATAACATATAACACATTTTTAATTATTCCTTTTTCATTTACTAGATTAACCAGAACATTTCATATTCCTCTTACTTTATAAGTTTTACTATTTGCTAAAGGTAAGTTTGTGTTCAAAGTATAATATTGTGTGATAGATTATATTCATGTTTAATAAGTAATCTTGTTTGATAGATTACTAGATAATTTATGTTATGAGGTAGCCTTGTTAGGTTACAGACAAAGAAGTCATAATCTTGTTCGTTTGATTAAAAGGGTAAATTTTTAGGGACTCTAGCATAATCATATGATTAATTTCGATAATGGATTACGAGAATTATAATAAGATATGGTGGAAATTGTCTAAGTGTGAATGTGAATGTGTAAGATTATATATGGGATCTAATATTGAAGAGAGTATAGGACCCCTCTATGTGATATAAAACTTTAGACAAATTTCATACCATATTAGGCTATAAAGAAATCTAGGGTGAAAAATGAATGTGGGTTTCATTCTCAAGGGAATTATGGGTTTCCCTCTCAATCAACAATGAAATTACTCCTTAATATGTAACCAATGATCTTTCATAAACATGTAGATATAATAATTTGTGAGATTCTTATTTTTTGATGACCTAGAGAAAGGAAATGTGGCATTTCCTTAATGGCATCATATCTAAAACATGGAACAAGTTGGTTTATTTTATTGCATAATGATTTTAAAAAGGATCTTCAGGATGCCTTTTCTATATTTGTATTCATGACAATTTAAGTTTATGAAATGGGAGGAGAAACATATTTTGGAGGTTTGGTTTATTCCTCATGACGGTTCCCAAGGTATATGTTGTGTACCTCTATTTTGTGGTTTGCAAATTTTGTTAAGAATGGATGTTGTATTTACTCTCTAGTATAATGCTATCTAGATAGATCATGGATATTGAATATGATGAAATAAGCAAATGCTATATACTTTCTAATAAGATGATGCTCTTACATTCATGTAAGATGATTATTAGAAGGTTGTATGATGTAATATTTTGTTAACAAGCAATGTTCTATGATTAATGAATATAATATACGATGCCTTTGTGTTTTCCAATAAATGGATATTTTATTATGATGGAATGGTTTACATTTTAAATCAAGTGAAATTCTTGATATGAATAAAGTAATCTTCATGTGTTGTTTAGATAATACATGTATGATATTCCACTGCAAATTAATTAAATTAGGAGGATGGATTGAAATGACATTTAATTTAGTATGTAATAAAAACTCCTAATAATGAAGAGGTGGAAACAGTTAAGCCAAGAAATCATACATATAATGATGCGATGTAAGGTTAGATAGGAGTTGGTCACTCCTATCATGATATTTGATACTGACCATGTAATAATTATCTCGTTTACTTCCTTCCCTGCATGGTGTTGATTCAAGCATACTTGGTTGTAACTTAACATGATAAATATGAACAAAAATAAATTTTATCTCAGGATTGTTTGATAAATTTGGTTGTTACATTACTCAAAATTGGTAAATGAACTTAAAAAACACACCTGGGTTCTTCATAGATTTACATCATTATCAAGCTCAAGATGGAAAATAAACTTACGAATCACACACAGGTTCTTGGTAGACTCGAACTCATTACAAGGATAACTAGGATTTTTGATGAGCTCTGATTGGCTAATGTCATAATATTTTCATAGGGCATGTATGACCATTGTCATAGATAATTGGATGCCAAATCACTAATTGGTATTAGCAATTCACCCATGTTAAAGTGAATTGTATTCCATGTAATGAGTTAGCCTACTTACAAATCTTTGGGGATTATTTTTAAGGTCACTTATTTCAAAAGGATATATTGGTAGCTTGAAGAGATTATGGTAGCAAAGGTTATTATCGAAGGTGGCAATGGATTTGAGTGTGGTCTTTGTTGATCCTTATTCATATCCTTATTGTGCCCTTGTGCGAGTCTTATAGGTGGTATTGCAATCACCCATGACATATCCATGGTGTTCATCTCTCTACCAAATTAAACCCAAGTTTTCTCATTTTTGTTTATTCAAAATCCTCAAGCTCTCATTTTGGTATCTTCCTTTGATTGTATTATGCTCTAATGAATGGAATTAACAATGGAATACATGGTTTATTGTGATAGAAACAACACAATCTCCATGAAAATGAATATAGTCTTCCACAATAAAATCAAACACATTGGCATTCGATATTTGACATCATATCATTGAATAAAGGTTTCTCACCTCAGTATTCTATAGTTTTAAAGATTCACTTATAGATGATTTTGCTATATATATACCAAAAGAAATATTTAAAAAGATAATATCTATCATGGAAATCTAAAAACTCGATATCAAGGGGAAGACTAAATGCTTATATATTATTAATATCTAAATTTTTCCATTCTAAAATTTTTTGAGTTAAATAAAATATCTAGTTTTAGTTGTAGTTACAATCATTGTCATAGATATGTTCCAATAAAAGTTACAATAATTGAAATAAATTTAGGAAAAATTAATTAGAGAGATAGTTACTATGTTTATGATTTCTCCTAATCCTTCATTTAGGTCAAGCTAAAATTTTACATGCATATTTATGAATTTACATGTAAAGCACTCTCCCCTCACATGTTGTGGATATGCTATGTACATAAAAAGTTACAAATAAAAAATTGTTTTGCTCCTTTAAGTTTTGTAACATGAAGGAAGGTTGTTTCATTTTTGGGTTATATTGAGGTTTAGAAAGTGATTGTATCATATAAGTCCATATCCCTAATTCCCTCAATTTCATTGTGTAAACAAGATCATATAATTAATTTTAACCATCTCCCTAGTTCCTTCAATTACATTGTGTCAACAAGATTATATAATTAATTTTAACATTAAATGATTGATTGAAATATAATTATAGTGTAATACATGTATGTTTATTTCAACCTTATTTTTGATCACATATAATCAACTAAAAATATATATTGTGAAATTTTTTCAACTTTGTTATAATCTATTAAAAATATATATTTATAAATAAAAGGTTTATTTCAATATCTTGAAGATATATTTTTAAGTGAAAACTATCCTAAAGAGATGAGAAGTCACAAAAATATTTGTTATGGTTTGAATATGGTTTATACGAAAGGGCACTCAAGTAGAGAAATAAATAATTTTCTTAAAATAAATGGGAATAAAATTATATATATGATATCTCACTAAACAACACAAGATTAAATAAAATATTAAGAATGATAAAAAAATAAATTATTCATAAATTATAAGATTACAAATACATTCATAAATGCTATCTTGAAATAATCTAGCTATCAAAATAATCTTAAAAATTAAGTTTAATTTTTACCTTTAAACCCAAAATCTTATCAATCACGTCGTGAATACAGTTCTTATCATATGTCGTAACATGCTAGAAGCATATTTTTATTTAAGGTAGGAGCCAAAACCAAAGCCAAATGACGTGCCACACCCGACCACAGCCGTCAGGAATATGGGCAAACATGTAATGGTGAAATCGGCCTTATTTCAGACGTAGGAATACAAAGTCTAGTAAGGTTTCTGGCCCACGTAGTTGCCAGGCGGGTAGTAGTTACAGGTGATGAATATGCCACCATTGTTACATTGCACACGAGCGCAGCCAAGATCGGTGGATGCCCTCCACACCACTTGGGTATAATGCCCGCACACTTTACCTTGGGCGCAGGAATTAGTTGAGTAATCGTAGTATTGCTTCTCATCCACCCACATATTCACGGCGTCAGCGGGAGTAAAGTCGGCACCAGATCCCTCGAAAATGTTTTCACCATAGGGACCGCCAGAGTGTGTCAATTGGCAGTCCGTCATGCGTTCGTTCGCATAATTCTGCGCGTATGCCGCAACACTATCGTTCCACTGGAGTGGGCCGACCCCTACCTGAGCTCTCGCCTTATAATAGCATCATGAGAATGGCTTTGTTAAGTATTCTTCTAGAGGAATATTAAACAAATATATTGTTGGATCAGATTTTATTATTCATATTTTATATGTAGATGATCTAATATTTATGAGAAATCCATCCTCTCCTTTGAAGGATTTTAAAGAGGCTATCATATATGATTTTGAGATGTATAACTTAGAAGAATCTAGCATTTTAAGGTTATGCATGTCAATAAAATATCTTCGTGGATATCACTTTTTCAATCCAAATATGCTACATACTTATTGAAAATATTTAATGTAGAGTTGTAAAACTTTGAGGTCTCTCATTGTTGTTGGAAGTAAGCTGATGAAAGAATATGAAAATCCTATTTGTGGTTCTTCTCTTTATAAATATCTTATGGATAGCCTCATCTATCTTACTCCACAAGATCAAACATCATGTATGTAGTAATTCTAGTTGTTAGGATCATACATCTACATTATAAGTCTCCTTGGTAAGCAATAAAAAGGGTTCTTAGATATATAAGTGATACCAAGTTTTATGAATTGCTTTATCATAATAATAATGATTTCAATGTTGTAGCATACACATATATAGTTTGTGCAAGTATCTTTGCACTTTTGATTGTGCTTTTCTACTTTGTGGAAAGCTTATTTCTTGGACTAGCAAGAAGCATCCCACTATTGCTCTATCTATAGCTAAATAAAATTATATTATATCATTATCCTCTTGTACACAAGTCATTTGAATGGTAATATTATTTGAATTATTAATAATAAATATTCCTAATCCCATTAGGGTTTATTGTGATAGCAACAACACAATCTCCATGAACATGAATATAGTCTTCTACAATAGAATCAAACACATTGGTGACATCATTTCATCCATCATATCATTCAAGAAGAGTTTCTCACATTTGTATTCTATAGTTTTGAAGATTAACTTATAGATGCTTTTGCTACATCTCTCCCAAAATAAATATTTTAAAAGCTAATATTTATCATAGGAATATGAAAACTTAACATCAAGGGGGAGACTCAATGCTTATATATTATTGATACATAATTTGTTTCCATTCTAATTTTTTTAGTTATCTAGTTTTAGTTGTAGTTACAATCATTGTCATAGATAATTTCCAATAAAATTTACAATGATTGAACCCAAGTGTTGTAGGTGAGTTGGAGAGGAGAGGGCAATCCTCCAAGGGAGGTCCCAGGTTTGAATCTCCACCTTACCAAAAAGCTGAATTGGGTACCCAAAATCCAATTGATAATGTTGGTACGGGAAGGGCTGGGTGCGACCCCGGGTGACTTTGATGGTGTAGAACCCCCTGTTCATGGTCTCTTAGACCAAGGCGGCCCCGTAAGGGGTTTTTCGCTTAAAAAAAAAAGTTACAATGATTAAAATAAATTTAGGAAAAAACAATTAAAGAGATAGTTACTATTTTGATGATTTCTCCTAATCCTTCATTTAGGTCAGGCTAAAATTTTGCATGCATATTTATGAATTTGCATGTAATGCACTCTTAAAATATATTAAGAACCAATATTAGAAAATAGGATATTCTCTATTAATCATGGTTGTCGAAGGAATTTCTAGTTTTATGTTTTCATCTTTGTAATATTTTTTTTATCTTGACAACTCTTTATTTTGGAGATTCAATCTTTAATTTCACGAGGGTGGCCTGTAAAATCGCCGTATTGACGCATGCTTCAAAAAATGTTTGAAGACGCCGCGAGCTAAATTTCAAAGCTTAAGCAATGACTTTCAAATTTTCTCTCAAACCACGTTTAAAAGAGTGTTTTGGGATTTGCGGTGACGTAAGTGATTTGAAATTTATTGTGATATACCAATTTTTTTATATAATTTATTTTTTTTTAATTATAATCAGTTAGATAAACATAAAGTCAAAGGTCAAGGAACCTTCTCTTGATTTTTATGGAATAAAATTAAAATAATTATATTTTTTATCTTTCAAAAAATAGATTAAAAAAATTATTAATAAACATTTAATCATTATTAATAAAAAAAATTACACATAATTGCTTTGACAATTTTTATAAATTAAATATTTATGAATTTATGTCTAACCATTATTGACATATTTTATAGTTTTATGATATTTTGTTGATATTTGACATGGTACTAATAGATTTTGATGATATTTGACATGGTACTAATAGATTTGTCCTTATTGCAGAAATAAAAGCTAATGCAGGAATAAAAGTTAATTATATATAAAATGATTATGATTTATTTGGTGATGTAGGGAGTCGGAGGAAGTGGGTTGTGTAAAATTCTTAAGTAAAGGGAGGTCTCAGGTTCAAATCCCTCTTCCTCACATGCATGCTGATATGTAACTCTGCGATATCTTAATCCCACCCATCCAGTCTGTCATAAAAAAAATTATAATTTGATATGTATTACCTATTTTAGATTTATTAGATTTAGCTTACCCTTGTTATTTGATGTGTTTTCTATATATTTCCATGCTACTTATATTGAATTACCATTTCTAACAACCTTTTAAAAAACTATATTAAGAAAGTTTAGTATTACTTTATTAAAAAAATATATAATTGCAATAATGACATAGGTTTTTGCTTCAAACTGGAAAATGAATCCAACTTAACAAAATATAATAGCAGACACAGTTGTGAGTTGGTTATTTCAAATGGATTCTTGTGGAGTTCCCTTTAAACTCTCGAGGAAGAAGAGGAAAGGGATGCTTCTTTTATGTTCTTATGTTTTTTGGGGTATGATCGGAGAACGCGTGAAAAGAGAGGACTTTTGGGCATTCTTTTGGGAAGAAAGAGGGAGCAACCAAATATCTATACGTCGGTGAGCATGTGAGTCTTCTCCAGAATACGCTTCTTCTAACAAATAAGGTATTAATATGTTGAAGATAGTGTTGTTATTCTGAGTTGAAAGGCCTGAGTTTATTCACTAGTTTAGATGTTTTAAAACTTACTTCCTTCCCAATATTTTGCGACTCATTGAAGAGCGTGCCGTGTGTATGTGATAATTTTGGAACATCACAGTACGTCTTGAGCTTTTGTTTGCAAAGAAACCCTTGCATCAACATCAATAAGAAGCTTTGATGTTTTAGTTTAGGCTGAGGTGAATGTTATTTTGCTATGTGTCGTTTATCCAAGTCTTGTAGCACGGAGGTGCCACTGTGAGGTCGATGGATGTATCTGTTACTAAAGTTTAGTGTTGTGACGAAAAGGAGTTGCACTTAGCGTTAAACCTTGTTGAAACGGTTTGCATTCTCGATAAGCTATGTTTTATGAGTGGGTATTTGTTTCATTTCTTCCTGTGTTAATGCCTAGATGTTTAAGATCATCTGTGTTTAACTATTGCAAGTCCAAACCTACGTAGTTCCACTACGTTATATCTCTACAAATAATGTGTCTCTGTAAGATGATCGTTATATACTTTAAAGTTTGCATGACTGTCAACTTGATCGAAGTTCCTATGAAGACTTTCGTTATGATCATCCAAATAGAATTAATGTGTTCTAAATATATTAATGAAGTGTTATATTGAAACATGGCTAAGTATGAAGAAAACGATGACATAAGTGATTTGAAATTTACTGTGATACACCAATTTTTTATATATTTTTTAGCCAGTTGAAAGAAAGATGAAGTCACAAGTTAAGGAACCTTCTCTTAATTTTTTTATAAAATTAAATTAAAACATTTTATTAATTAAACTAAAAAAACCACCACCATTAAACTTATTGTTTTTAAACATAATACACTAATTTCATTCAACTTTATATCTTCAAATGTTAAACCAAACATAATAGACTAATTTCATTCAACTTTATTTCTTCAAATGCTAAACTAAAGCGAATTCCACTGAGATATTTTTTCAATCCATTTTGCAGCTCAAAATAAATTATAAGTACAGAGCATTTGGATAAAGTTCGACAATGCTACAAACGAGTAAATTTCAAGCATTAAACATAATTAATATATTCTTTTCCGCTATGCAATCTTAAAAGGGCATTAATTGTCAAAGATTTTCCGCCGGTGGAGATCAAACACTTAAGCACGTCGTTCATAAAATAAAATACAAAGGTTCTTTCATTTATCACGTAGAACACAAAAATTTTAACAATTACGCTCTTGATTAATAATATAAATTGACCAGAGAAAAGAATATTAAGATTTTATGCCTTTACAGTGGCTTAAGTTTGGTTTTAACTCCAAGATTTATGATATTAGCCAATTCTACCTTGCAATATTTAGGTTTTAAATTCAGTTGAATATGAATGTCTAAGCTTTGTAGTTCTCTAATATTCCAACTTGAATATGGGTATGCCATAATAGTTATATTTAAAGGAAAAGTATAACATTTAAAGACGTCCACCTATAGAAAATTATAAGACCTTAGTTTTATTTTTTTAAAGTAAAATGAAGTATAAGGGATGATATAACAGGGACTATATTTTTGGAGGATATAGGAACAAAGATTTTCCTAGGTGTGATTCAAACTAAGATAATCAGATTGCCTTCCCATGATTCCAACTAAGATAACCAAGATGAAAGGTTAACTATATACCATTGGGATATCCTAACTTATTCTATAAACTTTAGAAAATAAATAAATACCAACAAAATAACACAAAATATAAAATTTAGAAATAATTAATAATTACAATAGTATTAAATGATATTATTTTTAATGGTTAAAGAGAGTGGTTTAAAATGGCAAGACTAGATTAAATCTTGTGAAGTAGTAATACTCTTTTTTTATATAATAGTATTTTGTAATGTAATATAAATTATTTCGTATTTAATATTTGAATGAAAATTGAGGACAAGTGTGAACAAAAAAATGAGATTTACCTTTATTTGGTTAGGATCCATTGATAATTTAAAAAATAAAGTATTGTTATGAGAAAAAGCTACCTAGCATAGAATAAAAGTTATTATTGAAATGTCTTATAAGAAATAATGATGTACTACCTAGAAGTATGAATTCTCCCAAATGGAGTCAAGAGAAAAAGAAAATTATGGTAAGCCCTATCTGTCATAACCCCAAATTCTAAAATTCCTAACCTATATTTTTTAAATCTTGAAAGACTATTCTTCTCTTAATTAAGTATCATTTTGCTAGCTTAGATCCTATGTATTGTATAGATCAATCACGAATGCATCCATATTTACTTCTTACAAAATTTTATCTACGCAAGAGCATTAGGTGACCTAATAGTTAAGCTATCAATATCCATATTAAATGAACTAGCTTATCCCTTTTCAATCATTCAAATAGGTGTGGGTTAATGGTCGCACCACACACAAGTCCTTCTATGTGGGTGCACTTAGCACTCTGGGTGTCGAGTATCTATCTCATCTACCTGATGAGCTGGTCTCCAATTCATCCATAACACCATGTTTACTTTTGATTCTTTGGATACCGATGGGAATATCATTTCTCTTATTACCACTTATTTTTTGAGTGAGGTCTACCTAATATGGTATATCTCCATATTAAAACAACTCTATCATTAACTTATGAAGTAGTTACTAGTGAAGTACTAGTCTATCTAAAGAAACTGTAAGGATATTCCCTAAACACGTCTTCAATCCCGTGAAGACTACTTACGTGAATATACATTTAACACAACTTATCACGAATAAATCCTTCTAATTCACATTTGGTGCACTCTTATATGAAAACACCCATGCATTCCTACTAACCCAAGACTCTCTTTAGATTTGGTATCCCCATATTTAAGCCTTTGTTTGACATATTTCTATGACATTAGAAATCACCTATGAATAGAATCAATTTTGTAATAACAACTTAGATGATTATTATTGCATTAGTCTATGAAGCGCATCTCTTCATTAAAAATATTCCTTCCATCTATGCTTTTAATTAATTATAACCACTTTACTATTCTAACCTAGCTTAGCATTGGTCTTCACAAGCCTATTTTCTAAATAATTATTTAACTAACTATTTTAACCATTTCTTCCTTAAATCAATTAAACTACACACAAAACATCCATACATTTCCCACATAACACAACAATCTTACATTGAAGCAATACAATATCATTGATATAAATGGAGTTTGTTACAACTTGTTAGATCATTCTATTACCCATTTTTCCAACTAGAGGATCCTTTCAATGGATAGTAATTTCTAAAATTACTCTTCCATTGATAATATACAACAGTCCAACTAATTACAATTTACATCATGGTATGAATAATCCAAAGGAGTAAAATTCCTACTTTAATTCCCTTTGAGCATCACCATTGGATGTGGTATAATTGTTAACTCCTTTTTTTGTTCCTATCTTTGCATATGATGTCCTTTTCATTCAACTCTTCTTAACAACTAAGAATGGGTTTATCTTTTTAATGGGATCAGAGATGGCTTCCACAGATATCATAGTGCAAATCCATTACATACAATTCATTTTTAATACCACAATATTTCAAATGTCAAATATCAAAAGTAATCCATCACAAATCATATCATAAAGCATACCCATTTCATACAATTATTTTTCATTACCACAGTATTTTGGTAATCAAACATCAAATGTAATCTATCACATAAATACTACAATTCGAATAAAACTACCTCATTTTATAAAATCTAACCTAAACAATAGGAAGTATATATATATATATATATATATATATATATTCCTTTCATAGAATAATGATCCTAATATTACTTCTTAGATTATTTCATACACAACAATCATTAACAACAAACTCATTCTTTCTATAAGGAACGCATCAAAATTGCTCATTCAGTACTCTAGAAGGGTACATATTTTTCTTTATAGACAATACTGCCAGTATTTCAAATCCATCCTCATAGGATCTAGAAATAGGTTAGATTAAATCTATAAATATAAAGAAGCTCTATTTTTTTAGGAATTAAAGAACATGGTAGAATCATAGTATTTTCATTGCACATAGAAGTACATACCAAAAACACACCATTATTTCAACTAAATGATTGAATTCTCACATCAATGTTTTCTCTAAAGTTCCACGATTCGGTAATAGTTGAATCTCACATCCTACTAGAAACATGAATATTAACCCACATTTCAAAACCCAACTATGATTACAACAAGCTCCATTTCAAGGTAATTTCAATCAAATTACTAACCACCTAAAAGGTACCTAGGAAACATATCCATTGTTATTTCTTCCCTATAAAATCTAGGCAACATCATTGTTAATTTTGGTTTTAACTCCAAGATTTATGATATTATCCAATTCTACATTGCAATATTTAGGTCTTAAATTCATTTGAATATGAATGTCTAAGCTTTGTAGTTCGCTAATATTCCAACTTCAATATGGGTATGCCATAATAGTTATATTTAAAGGAAAAGTATAACATATAAACACGTCCACCTATAGAAAATTATAAGACCTTAGTTTTACTTTTTGAAAGTAAAATGAAGTATAGGGATGATATAACAGGGATTATATTTTTGAAGGATATAGTAACAAGGATTTTCCTAGGTGTGATTCAAACTAAGAATCCGATTGTCTTTCCATGATTCCAACTAAGATAACCAAGATGAAAGGTTAACTATATGCCATTTTGATATCCTAACTTATTCTATAAAATTTAGAAAATAAATAAATACCAACAAAATAACACATAATATAAAATTGTAGACACCAAAACAGCACCAATCCGATTATGTGACTGCAAACACTGATCGCTTTGACACACACAACCCCCAGGGCAGCCCTCAGAGGTTAAACAGTGGTCCTAACCACTTTTGTAGCAATTTTGGAAGGTCAGAAGGCAATTTGGCACATTCAGGCACTTTGCTCAGTATCCGTCCCACCCAGGGACGAATTCAAATTGGGATCCGTCTCACCCAGGGACGAATTCTGAATTCGCTCTGGGTCAGGACGAATTCCAGGTTCAACGGGCAAAAAGAAAAATGGTGCCAAGTGGCAGCCGAGGACAGTCAATTAATGCCTCCTGCCTTGCATGCGCGTGTAGGTGGGCAGATTGGACGTTAGAGGACTGTCACAAGGGCAGTCATGGAAGCCCAAGTCATGGAGGACTTTCCTCCCTCATGGGAAGGCATGGCCGCCACATGGCGCTTATGCATGCCCCTCCAAAGAGACCCCCTGGGTCTATAAAATGGTGAACTTTCTCACCCAAAAGAGGACAAGTTGGAAGCATTTTCAAGCAACGAAGTGCTGCCAAATTGAATACCACATTTTACCCTTTTGATTCACCTCTTCCACATCCTTGATCTCTTTCGCAAGAGAGGTCATTGGGTGGTTATTGGAAGTGTGAATCCGGACCCAAAACCCGAAATTTGACCACATTGATCTACCAATTCGCCGACAACCCATTACAAGAGATTTTGGGCCCATCCCAAGTGGATTGGTGCCGAAATCAGGTTCCAACGGTGGGCGGCCCACCCGGGCGCCCCGCATTCTAATCTTCTTTTTAGATTGGGAATTCATGGCAGATTGTTCTTTTGTCACTTGTTTATCTTGCATTCCATTTTATGTTGTTTAGATAGTTTGTAATTCCAATTTCATAATGTTTTGATCAAATCTTATCATGTTTTGTCGCTTTTGTTGTCCTCACTAACTTGCAGGTAGCGACGTCAAATTCCCATTGATGGAGGTCAAATTGGGGAAATCCGACCATCTGGGTCGTCCCAAAATGCCCCCAATTAGCTAACCCCTATGTTTGTAGGTCTTTTGGAGATCCCGAGATGCGACATTTGGGCAGCATCACTTCGGCGCTTTGTCGTAGGCGAATTCGTCCTACCCAGGGACGAATTACAGTAGAATTCGTCCTGCCCAGGGATGAATTCAAATCGGTGGCAATTTCTTGACTATTTTGATGGCAGTGGCCCTCTGGTAATGTTCCCTGGTTCCTGTCAAATTTGCAAGTTGTTTAGAATCGGTTTATTTATCATTGTAATCAATCTTTTGCATGCATCTTTCATTGTTTTTAGAGAACAAACGTTTCATATTTGCAACAGGTGCTACTAACAATTTTGTTGTTTCTTTGAATGCAGGAGGAGCAGCAAGGATCAAGGATTCATTCACACAAGTGGTGGCAACACTTTGGCCCGCCCATTTTGCATGTGGGCACGCGAAAGAGAGATGACTTTCCATTGATGTGACCAAGAGACAAGTTTGATGCTCCTTTCCCCTAAAAAGGGAGGAAGCTAATTGTAACCGAATTTGAAATACATCAATAAAAGAAGAGGGTTGTTTCATTCCATTTGGGTTCCAATTTGTCTATGCTTTCTCCATTTTATGCATTTCTAATTTGTAGCATCAAGTTTAAGTTTCGTTCTTGCATCGTGTTTGGAGTTTTCCCTTTTTGTTTTCCAGAATCTCATGCTTTCAGTGGCGATCACGGTGGGACTCTGTCCCCTGTTTTTGAGATCAAGAAAACGATCAAAAATTTGTGTTTTTGTGCTTACAGGTACCATTTTTTTGAACTCTAACTATTATTCGTCTTTGCCTATGGCGAATACATTACTGTAATTCATCTGACCCTGAGACGAATTCTAATTCATCTTAGACAGGGACGAATTCTGTTCTATAATTCATCTCACCCAGAGACAAATTTTTGTCTATGCATTTTCAGGGCCGAGGATCAGAAACAACAAGTCTAGGCAGAGAAAAGGTAAGGGTCCTAAACTATTCCTATCATTTTTTTTGCTTTTTTGTTTCTATTTTTTATCAATTTTGCCTTCTTAAGGAAAGTAGTTGCTTCTGCCTATTTTAATTTTTAATAAAAAGAACCACACACACATCACGTGGCATTTTTAAACCAAGGAGCTGGTCGTAAGACCCCAGCCCTTGATCAAGACCAACGGTGGGTTCATCACCACCTTGGCTTGATTTTTGCATCCATTTACCCCGATTGTCATTGTTGTTAGACGTAAATCCTGATGAAAGCTGACCGAGTGTCATTGGGGTGATTCCCAATGCACGAGGATAAGTCTTCTATGGTAGGTGTCATAAACAGGACAATCCCCCTTCTGTACCGCCTATGTTCCATGTACCATCTGCTCTCACGTACCTATAGTTTCCCTCTCGTAAGGGCGGGTATATAGAGAGGTTGGTATATCGGCCGAGCAATGGTATATTGAAGGGGTGACCATTTATGGGAGTCATATGAGCCTTCATTATGCATTTAAACGTTCTTCAAAACTTTCAAAAACAAAACAAAATCATCAAAATGCACTAAAACCAGTCTAGGACACACCATTAATCTTTAAAAGAGATAATCACCATTTGTGTATGTGTGTGTTCATTTCTGCTTAGTGTAACAAAAAAAATCATAAAAGAGATAAAAATCTGCTTAGCTTGTAGAAGAGCACCACCATGGTGTACACCCGTAGCCAAGCCCAATCAAGGGCAGAAGCTATGGAAAGTGTACAAGGAGCGGGCACAAGTCACCTCCGCTTTAGCCCTAAGGACTTGGCCATACCGCCTTGGCGGTCTGGACTACAAGAGAGTCCACATCATTCCATGTCAAGGTGGAATTATAGGGACACCCCCTAGGGGACACGCCCATTCAGCACAACCCCTTTCGGGAAGAAGCTTTACATGTGGCACTCAACGTAGATAGAAGACCTCCCTTAGAGGCTAGATATGAGTGGCCACCATGCGATGAAGTGCTAGAGAGGCATAGTGTCCATGAGGAGAGGCAACGTGACTATGGCATCTCTCCTTTGCCTCCCATCATTGTTAGAACCGATAGACAAAACCTAGAGCATAGGGCTCTCCAAACAGGGCGAGCTAACTCCACCCGCCCCTTTCACACCCATGAAAGGGAGTACGAGGAAGACCATCACATTCCTCGAGAGCAATATACAGCATGGGAGCCTTGCGCTTCCGCACCTGCTAGATACCATGGTCACACATTGAGGCCAGAGCCTCAGGTAAATGCCGCCAACCTCGACAGAGGGAAGCGACCCATTGAAATCTCGGATCATCATGACCGAGGCAAATACATAGGAGAGGCATTCAGACCTCCTAGGCCCAAGATGGTAGACCAAATTGACCTGGCAGTCACCAGACATGCCGCCCGCCAAGCCCAGATCACGTGGCTTGAGCAAGATCAGCAGCAGTTAGAGCGCCTATACCGCCTTAACAAAGAGCGCATTCAACGCCAAGCAGATGAGCTACTTTATAACCTACCTGAGAGGGTTCCAACCCCTCGCACCCAAAAAGTGGAACCATATGAGAGGCATAATCCCTTGGTGCAGGATAGGTCTCCGTGACCTCATCAAGTTTTGCCTCCGAGACCCCATAGACCTGAGAGGGAGGCCACTCCCCGAAACAATGATGGGTACCCTCCGTGGGGACCCACTCAGGGTCATAGGTCTCGCCCAGAGACTCCTCAAGAAGTTTACGAGGAGTATGAACAAGAAGTAGAGCGGGCTGAAATGCCCTATCAAGGCGGAGGGGCTGCTATCCGGCCACCCCTCCATAGGCCTCCAGTCTCCCACAACTCACAATGGGAGCAAACAAAAGAGGAAGAGATTAAATCTTTCGATGCATACAAAGCGCTGTTAGAGCATTTGGAGTCTATGGAAACCAAAGCTTCTGGGCCCCAAAAGCCCATGTTACGTCAACTCCATAGTCATCCGGTGCATCCGTCAGTGCCCGCACCTCCTTACCCCAAACATTTCAAGTTGCCTCAATTGGCAATCTTTAAGGGTGAAGAGGATGCTCAAGAGCATGTGACAAGATTCCTGAGCCAATGCTTTGGCATTCAAGATAATGATGCGTTATTGCTAAGGACATTCATAACCACATTCGTAGGCCCTACCTCGGATTGGTTCACCCAGTTGCCGAAGCACAACATAAATAACTTGGATCAATTAGTGGATGCGTTCCTTGAATGCTTCACCTTCAACACCAAGAAGAAGGCGTCACTGAGTGACCTGGCCAGCCTCAGGCAATATGAGGAGGAGACAATGGTGGCCTACGGGAATCGATGGAGGGCTCTACTTTCTAAGCTACCCTACCTTCCCCCTATGTCCGACCTCACACAAATGTTTTCACGAAGTTGTCTGAGATCGATCTCTAGGCTATTGCAGCTGCAGCAATATGCCACCTTAGAAGAAGCTCTGGCGCAAGCCAGAGTTATCGAAGAGATCAAAATACAGGATGGCAAAATTGCCAAACCTAAAAAGAAAGAGTGGAACAAAAATACAAAGACAGGGACTACGCAACCAAAACCCGCTACGGTTAATCAAGTTGCGATAAATGTCCCTAAGCCTGCACAAGAAATACAACCTCAAAAGGCTAATTATCAGGCAGTGCCTCCTAATAATTATGAAAGAGAAAATAAAAAATAGGAGCAAAATCAGCAGCGTCACCCTAAGCGACAATACACCCCTTATACGGAGTCTAGGGACTCCCTATTTGACCGCTTGTCAGCGGCAAATTTAATCACCCTTCCAGAGATCCAAACCATAGATCCTAACGCTCCCAAGCCTAAGGGATACAGAGAGGATTTGTATTGTAGGTTCCACAGGCGAAGGGGACATGACCTGAACGCATGCTAGAAATTCAAAGGATTGATACAAGACTTGATTGATAATAAAACATTGGTAGTGGACAACCCCATAGCACCAAATAACCAGCAGATGGGGGTCTTCAAGGATCCCTTGCCTGCCCATGAGGCACAAGCAAAACCCCTTCAGGTCAATGAGGTGCGACAGAATTTCCCCATGCAAGGGTATGTGGGAATGATCAGCATAGTGACCAGGAACAAGAAATACCCAGGAGTTGCCCCCGAGGCAGCCACAAGAGAAGTTCCAACAACGTCGCAACCTCAACAACACCCTGTGCAGTTACCTCCGCCTAGACCCGAGGTCACGATACGGACCAAACTCACGTAGAGTTTGTGGACCACGTCAGCTAGGCTCTCCATATATGAGCTTATACAACAATCAGCGCCCCATCGGGAAGCTCTCATGGAGATTTTGAAAGCCATCGAGTTGCAGCCCCATGAAGCGAATTCCTTCAATAACTTCGTGGGACATGTAAAACGATGCATGGAGCCAGTCATTACCTTTCGAGAAGATGAAGTTAAATCAGTATCTGATGACATGGCAGATCCACCCCTGCACGTTATCGCATGGGTCAACGGGATCCCGTATAAGAGGGTGTTGGTAGACACTGGCTCGTCTAGTAACATCATTACTACAACAGCATTGAAACATCTAAAGCTGCCAGCCTCTCACATCACGGCTTCCACTTACACACTGCGAGCATTCAATGATGCGATATGCTCGATAGTTGGCACAATTGTTCTACCCATTCAGGTAGGACAAAAGATGATACCTACATTGTGCCATATTTTGGAAGGCGAGATGGCATACAACATATTGCTAGGGTGGCCATGGATCAGGGACATGAAGTGTGTCCCTTCGATAGCTCACCAGTGTTTGAAGTATGCATTTGAAGGAGAAGTACATGTAGTCCCGATGGACTTAGAACCCTTCAAATATTGCAATGCGGTGCAGTTGATGCCGCAATCGACCCTCCCATCGACGCACTTGGATTTTTAGTTAAATCCATCTAGACAGGGTCCGATGCCGCGAGCACCACTGGTGACTAATCCATCAAAACCCCAGCTAGGTGCATCTTCATCATCCGCTCCTTCACTACCAATGCCACCTATCATGGCTAAACAGAAGGACAAAGGGAAACAAATCCTGGAAGAGGCTCAACCCCTAGAAGAGGTGCTGCCAACAATATCAACCATCTCAATAGAAGAGATACCTAGCACAATGGAAGCTGAGGCTCCTAGTCCACCCAACATGGAATGGACTCCAGAAGGGCTTCCATTCCCTCCCTCTCAATCGCCAACAATTACTATTGAAATGGCCAGCACGGGCCTAGGGGAGTATCTAGTGCGGAATGTTGTAGCAACGCCCATGCTAGAGTCAGTGCAAGACATGGGGAGACCTCGCCTCCCCATCGGGATAGTTGTTCCTTTAGGCTACCCACCGAACCAGACCAATTTTGTGTATGGGGGCCTTGACCATGGTGTTGAGCCATGCATGCAAAAGGATGAGGATGAAGAGCCTTTTGCAGGAGATGTCAACTATCTGTCTAACCCGAACTTTGCTCTGAAATATCTTGGCCAATGCAATTGGCATGGATACGGGCTAGGCAGGTATGAGCAAGGAGTGCGTGTCCTTTGCCAGCCAAGATACCAAATGCCTTATGACAAGTCGGGAGTAGGGTTCAACCACCCCCTGCCCTTAGACATCTTGGTGGAAAACATGCAAGGCCTAGGAATAGGCAACAAGGGTGGATTGGCATCAGATCCTTATGCCAACCCAAACACAACATATACATTGGGAGATTACCTCCCATGGTCA
This sequence comes from Wollemia nobilis, assembly GCA_028583015.1. NCBI lineage: Eukaryota > Viridiplantae > Streptophyta > Pinopsida > Araucariales > Araucariaceae > Wollemia > Wollemia nobilis. The sequence goes on from JAQPPZ010002581.1 coordinate 13,310,500, forward strand.
ACAACCACCCTTGGTAACATCAATAACCCTTCTCCTTTGATAGAGAGAGGTGAAAGTTTGGGAACTCACTTTCAAGGAGAGCATAAACAGTGTCCAGAAGGATCTTCGAAGGATGAATCAGAACATGAACCAGTGTCATATGATCCCTTCGAATCCGATAGTGATCACTCACAAGAGATTCCCATGAATAACTGGCAAGAGATATTTTTAAATCTGTTCCCTCTAGAGGCTCCAATCGAGCCAGTGTTGTGTCAAGAGAATCAGGTCCCCCCACGGAGCGTGGACCAACAACAATGGGACCAGATTAATTTGCTAGAACAAGGTGAGCCCTTAATGTCGCAAGCAATTGTTGAAGAAAATGAACATTTTTGGATCTTCGACAGTGATTCGAAAGATGAAACTGAGATGGCCTATCTCAACCACATGCGACAAATGCAACAAAGGCAACAAATGCAACAACGACATCCCTTGGAGATTAATGACATATTTGCATAGATGGGCATACTGCCAGGGCATGAGTGGTACGTAGACCCAGTAGGGTGGGACCAAGTGTTGGATCCATTGCTCCAAGTTTACGATGAGCAACGTCCACCCCGAGACCCTATAATGACATCAGTGTCGAGGGAAGACCCTGTCTTCCTATCAGCACATAGGGCCGATCCATTCATGCCAGTACCTACAGAACCAGATCCAGAACACAGAGAACATCCAGAATGTTTGAGTCATCACACCCATGGTAATGGAGACCAAATTCATTTCATCCACATGATCTCCATTGACTTGACCGCACCCATCCACAATCCGGTCGATCCAGCATGGTCATTGCATCTAGACATAGATGCCATCGACTGGGATCATGTCAATTCACCTCCATCCCCATCAGAGTACTGGCCTTTTGATAAAATGCCTCATTTTACCCTAGGGACAACTCAGGATATCTTTCAGGCTGAAGAGGAACCCGAGGTTCCCAACGTAGATTTAAACTCAGCTAATGATATCCATTTGATCCCAACTCCACATCAGTTGGAGGATGGATCCCACATGTCGGTCGAGGAGATGACTGACGTAGACATCGGCTTAGATCCAATGAATCCATAGATTATCAAGGTGAGGGTAAGCTTATCCCCTGAAGAGCAAGCCGACTACATTGCCCTTCTCAAAGAGAAGAAGGAGGTTTTTGCATGGTCATACAGAGACATGTCGGGGCTAGATCCGTAGCTAGTCATGCATAATCTAACGCTTGATCCGAAAATCAAGCCAGTTAAGCAAAAACTACGTAAGATGCACCCAACAGTGGCCTTGATGGTCAAAGATGAATTGCAAAAGCTGTTGGATGCATAGTTTGTCATCTGCATGGATTATCCGCCATGGCTGTCCAACATGGTGCCCATCAAAAATCTCGATGGGAGGATTCGCATATGCACTAATTTTTGAGATCTAAACAAAGCGAGTCCTAAGGATGATTTCCCCTTGCCAAGCATCGACGCATTGGTAGATGCTACAGCAGGTCACGAAATGCTATCCCTCATGGATGGTTTCTCGGGATACAATCAGATTCGTATCAATCCTGAGGATCAACTAAAAATGGTGTTCACAATGCCTTGGGGGACATTTTGTTATAAGGTCATGCCTTTTGGCCTTAAAAATGTTGGCGCCACCTACCAACGTGCCATGACGTACATCTTCCATGATTACATGCATAAAACTTTGGAAGATTACATGGATGATTTGTTGGCCAAGTCTCTTTTGCGCCCAGATCATCTCGATGACTTAAGCAAGATCCTCGATCGCCTCATGGAGCATAAAGTCAGACTGAATCCCAAGAAGTGCGTATTTGGCATCACATCTGGAAAACTCTTGGGTTTCATAGTCTCAAAGTGAGGCATCGAGGTGGACCCAAAGAAAGTCAAGGCAATCCTTGAAATGGTTCCCCCAACTACCATTAAGCAGCTCAGAAGTCTACAGGGAAAGGTCACGTCAATTAAGCGCTTCATAGCGCAGCTATCTGACAAGTGCCGACCCATGAACAAATTATTGCACAAGGGGGTTGCATTTCACTGGGATGACGAGTGCCAGTCAACCTTTGATGACATCAAACAATACTTGGCTTCGTCGCCAGTATTGGCACCACCTAGACCAGGAGTGTCATTCTACTTATACATCTCAGCTACTGAGGTGGCACTGGGTGCCATGCTGGCCCAGAAGAATGAACTTCACAAAGAACAGGCTACTTACTATCTTAGCCGCACCCTGGTCAGTTATGAACTTAACTATGCATACGTCGAGAAACTCTGCTTGGCAGTGGTGTTTGCTACCAAAAAGCTATGCCACTACATGTCGAGCAACACTACGTATGTTGTGTCTAAGGAGAATCCATTGCGATACATGATGAGTCATACTTATCATAGTAGTCGCACGGCGAAATGGATCATGTTGTTGATGAAATTTGACATAGAGTTTATCGGACAGAAATCTATCAAAGGACAGGTCATAGCCGATCAACTAGCAGAGGCTCCTCTCGAAGACGATCAGCCTCTAGTCATAGAACTACCCGATGATGGGGTCTTCCATGTCTCAGAATCGCCAGATTCTGATGAGCTTGAGTCACAGGCTGACATAACCCTATTTTTTGATGGTTCTAAATGTGAGCAAGGTGGTGGCATGGGAATAGTATTCTTCACACCGTAGGGCGCTCCAATGCCCCTATCATTTAAATTAAATTTCCCATGCACCAACAATAATGCAGAGTATGAAGCCTTGCTCATAGGTCTTCAGACAACAATCACCATGAACATCAAACGACTGAACATCTTTGGTGATTCGTTGTTAATTGTCAATCAAGTCAAAGGGGTATTCCAATGCAAATGCCCAGTTCTGTAGGCTTATAAAGCCCTTGTGGACAAATTCTTGGCAAAACTTGAGTGGTATGACATCGAGGCACTCCCTCGGTCATCGAATCATTTTGCGGACACAATGGCCTCCTTGGGGTCACTAATCCCGCAAGACCTTTCTGGTGATATGACAACCATTCAAGTCAAAACCCTATCGCAATCCATGATGGAGCGTGCAAGCTCTGACTTGACGCCAGGAATCCACATGATCCAGATTGAACCATCCTCGGATAAGTTCTCTCGAATCCACGATCATCTGAAACATGCCAACTAGGGGTCCTTGTTCTCCCCTACTCCCATTAATAGCAACACAACGCTATTCTTACAAGTTCTATCCCACTCAACGTTTGCTAGGGATGAACTTCAAGAGGGATTGGTTATTCATACCATCGAGGTTTCTGATCAACAAGACTGGTATTTACCCATTAGAGACTACCTCAAGTTAGGTAATCTCCCGCTTGGATTGACGCATGCCGCAAAATGAGCATTCAAGCAGAAAGTGGCTAAGTATGTCTTGATAGGAGACATTTTGTACCATCGTAGCTATGAAGGAATCCTCCTTCATTGCTTGGACCAGCAAGAGTCCACTTGGGCAGTCGCCCAAGCGCACGATGGTACATGTGGTGGCCACTTCAGTGGTATGGCCATCGCAAAGCGCATTCTTTGCATGGGCTATTATTGGCCATCTTTAGAGCGAGATTGTTGCGCATATGTCAGGAAGTGCGTGAAGTGTCAACACCATGCCAATTTGATGCATGTACCTTCCCAGGCCTTGCAGACAGTCCAGTTCGCTTGGCCATTTTTGTAGTGGGGCTTCGATCTAATTGGAAAGATCTCCCCTACATCGTCAGGCCATCACACGTTTATCATAACGGCCACAGAGTATTTTACCAAGTGGGTGGAAGCAGTTTCGCTTACCTCTACGATAGGACCCCGCATTGTGGAGTTCATTTTGCATAACATCATATGTCATTTTGGTATTCCATCCAAAATAGTCTCGGATAATGGGACACCATTCAAGAACAAAGACGTGCATGCTTTGACCACAAAGTACAAAATTCAGCATAGTTTTTTGACACCCTATTATCCGTAGGCGAATGGGCAAGCAGAGGCGTCAAACAAAATGCTAGTTGCCATCCTTAAAAAGATAGTCACAGACAGTCATAAGGATTGGCACATCCAAATCCCACTTGCCCTATGGGCTTATCGCACTAGCATTCGGACGCCCACTAGGGCCACTCCATTTTCGCTCGTGTATGGCTCCGAGGCAGTCATGCCTCTCGAGTTGGAAATTCCTTCCCTATGCATATCAATGCAAGAGTTCATCGATGATGACGCTGCATGACAGGCCCGGTTAGACCAGCTTACGTTGCTTGACGAACGACGCGTTAATGCTCTCGAGCATTTACGTATCTATCAAGAGCGACTTAAGAAAGCTTACAACATGAAAGTTCACCCGAGGGACTTTCGGGTTGGTGATTTGGTTTTGAAGGAAAACCAACAGAACTCTAGTTTGTCATCCCACCTAAGGGACAAGTTCATGGCAAATTGGTTAGGTCCATATGTCATTGATAGCAAAATAGGACCCGAGACATACCGGCTAGCCTCTCTTGATGGAATCAAGGAAACAGAACCCTTGAATATCAGTCATTTGTGACCATTCCATATCTAAGAGAGCCATATCCCAAAATGCTCCAAGGATTCATATAATCGCTTGGTCAATCCCAAAATGCTCCAAGGATTCCTATAATCGCTTGGTCAATCCCAAAATGCTCCAAGGATTCCATATAATCGCTTGGTCAATCCCAAAATGCTCCAAGGATTCCATACAATCGCTTGGTCAATCCCAAAATGCTCCAAGGATTCCTACAATCGCTTGGTCAATCCCAAAATGCTCCAAGGATTCCTATAATCCTTGGTCAATCCCAAAATGCTCCAAGGATTCCTACAATCCTGTCAATCCCAAATCTCATTCTAAATCCTTGTCAATCCCAAAATCTCCAAGGATTCTAATCGCTTGGTCAATCCCAAAATGCTCCAAGGATTCCTATAATCGCTTGGTCAATCCCAAAATGCTCCAAGGATTCCATATAATCACTTGGTCAATCCCAAAATGCTCCAAGGATTCCTATAATCGCTTGGTCAATCCCAAAAATGCTCCAAGGATTCATATAATCGCTTGGTCAATCCCAAAATGCTCCAAGGATTCCCACAATCGCTTGGTCAAAAATAAGAAAATCCAAAAATCATCAAAAACAACAAAAATTTGCATCTCATTTCTAGGCATGCTCAAATTCATCAATAAAAAGCTCTTCTCACATCTCATCTTCATATTCACAAAAATCAATCCATCAAAAATACAAAAATATATAGCTGCATTAAGCATCGCATCCATACATTGCATATTTGTGGTCATACAAGTCAAAGGCACCATAGACTGTAATTGCTCTGCTAGTCCATCTTGTTCCACATTTTTCCATTTTATAAGCAATCCAAAAAACAACAAAAACGTGCCATTCACTGCTTTTTACCACACTAGAGTCAGTGGTCTTCGAATGTATCAAGAGTTTTCATCTTTCAGTCATAATTTTGCTTTCTAGCCATGTACTGTACCAAGTCAGACAGATTTTACGAAGGTAGAGTTCTACTTGGATCACACCTTGTTACGTAGCATCCCAACACAAATTAAAACACATAAAAATTCCCAAGTTGTGTGAACGAAAGATGAAACCTGCACAGTAATCCAGGTCACCATAAGCGAAACGGTTATCTTGCTCATCCCCCTATGCAAATGACCCAAAGAATGCTGAGAGTTGGCAAAAGGACAAGCATCTTCCCTACCCAATTCCCCAAGAATCCCAAGTTCTCAATAGTTGCAAAACATCAAAAATTTGCAAAAGTCAAAACTCCAAAATTTGATATCCCAAAGTGCATACATCAAAAAGCACATACAATAGTGATTCTTATCACTCGATATCCAAATCCCTTGCTCAAAAGAAAAATATATAAAAATAAACAGTGATTTTTATCACTACAAACGAGCAAGTATCCCAATACAATTGAAGAAAAGAAGGGAGTCGAACTTGAATCCCTGGAACTCTCAGCATTTCGACAGGTCATGAGGCAAGCCTCAGTACCGGTTTGGTTGATAGCCTATCGGTCACTGGCGGTAAACTTCCCGCATGACGATATATCTGTCACATTAACTTGTGTACAGATCAATGTTTGCATGTGGATGAGCTAGCTTATGGTATCCTAGATAGCACCGCAGATTAATCTGACTAAATACAATAAAGGAGTTAGTGGAGCTAATTAGGTGATCCTCAATACAGGTTTGGTTGACAGCCTATTTGGCACTGGCGGTATCCTGACAAATACCACATAAATGAACTCAATTGCACACACAGGGATGTGAAATAGCTTGGTCAAAGACAAGTCCGATTCATACCTTGTTCAAAAGTCTTGTAAGATAAAGTACAATCATGGCTAGTGAGTTAAAACCATCTGAGTCTCAGAAAACCTTAGCTACATTTCTAAACCAACTGTGCTACTTTTCATCCTTACAATACCATCAAAAAATAAAAAAAAACCACATGTATACATACAAAGTCATTTACCACAACAATCGCCTAAAAACAAAATAACAAAGTCCTAAACAGTCTATGGTGCCCTAACCAAACAACACAAATTCAATTCATCCATTACATTTTGCATATCACATATAAATCAAAAACATTTGCATTCATCATAACATATGCATCCATCAAAATAAATTAACATGCATACATCCATATTCATCAACCATCATGCATAAGATCAAATCATCACATGTGCATAAACAAAATAAAGTCATATATATATATCATCAAAAATGCCCGTAGGCTACAAAACTGGTCCTCTGACCCCACAATCCAAAGCCAAAACTCCCAAGCCTAGGGTGTCGGCCACCATGATCATGCAGGATCGGTGCGACGGGAACTACCCCCATGGTGTGGGTCCTATGGGACCCCTCATGGCAACTGTTGCTAGCCCCCGCATCATGCCTACTCGCCCCCCCTCATCCAATCGCCTACGACGAGATGATTGTGACTGCTCGTCTCACTCCCTCTCGAGCAGCATGATGATCCACCTTCACTAAATGTAGGGACCCGCCCACCAAGGTGGATAATCTCCCTCCCTCCAAATCCATCCGCCAAGACTCCATCTCTCCTTGATACATCCCAATCTCCTCCACCATCCAAAGCCCTATCCCTCTCTACCCTACATCCATAGGAGATCTCTCTCTCGTGCAGCATTCGGTATCCCCCTCCCATCGATGAGAAGCAGCCAATGCATTCTCCCGCTTTGCCAACTGCATCCGTAGGAGATCCCTCTCCTAGAGCTTCCCCAACTCCTCATCTCGCCTTCGTAGCAACCCCTCCAACCGTGCAATCTCAAGACGTAACCCTGCATCTCATCCGCATCTGCACGAGGCATGGGAATCTCTAGAATAATAGCTCTTCTGCTCCCACTGCTCTGCCATGTCCTGCATCTCCGGCTGATCTGGAGCCCCCAAATCTGCATCCTCACCCTCCACCTCCACCATGTCCGCATCCTCCAAAGGAGCTCCCCAATCATCCCCTGGTGCCTCAGCACCCTCCCCCCTTAGCTCCTCCATGCCTCCCAATGGCCCCTCTCCTCGCCATCATCGTAGTACCCACCACTGGTCATACTCAACGGTAGTCCCGACGTCATCCACATCCGGGACGTCGATCACCACATCTGAATCCTCGCCCAGTGGCACGATGACCGGTCGGTCCAGAGTCCTCTCATCCCCTAGATTTCGATAGACCATGGGCTCACCAAGCAACCCCTAGCGCACCCCAAACTATCGTGTCACCCGACTATACGAGAAGAACTCATGCTCGGTCCCATGTCGCCCAATCAGCCATCGCTCTCTACGTACCCATCGGAGCCACTCTCCAGCCTTCGGCTAGGCTGGACAGTCCCGATAAGGGTGCCAAACCACCTCCCCTAGAGTGAGCCGAGAGAAGGTATCGACATAGTGCCCTACGACACCTGCCCACCGTCGACTCTACCCCTGCTCCCAGACCCCGCCATAGAACTGCATAACCTATCTCCCTATCCTCCATCTCCGCTCGAGTCATCCATGGTAACCTGGCTGGCCTCTCCACTGCTATGTGCTGCCAAGCCCAACACTACAAGTAGCTACAACTAATCCCCTTTCGCTGTCGACAGTGGACCTCATACAGCTCCCCATAGAGCTATGCCAACAACGTCTGTCCCCATCTCATGATAAGCGGTGCCTCTATCGAGCACTCTACCAACTGCCAAACCAAATCCAGCAGGTTCCATGGGAACCTCGCACCTGACAAGTCAGGTAACAACATGTTGGACATGAGGCCCATAAGGAATGCGTGCCTCACGCCCAACACCCCCCTCTCCAGCCACCATCGGACCAAAATCTTGCCAATCTGGCAGTCGCCCTCTGCCCTCTCCAGTGGATCCTCCACACCTAGCTCCTCCCCATGCCCGAAGCATCTCGTCAATATAGTTCGTTGATCACGCGGTGATGTCTTGATCGGTAGTCCATCTATCAAAATCCAGAAGTCGATAGATATCCTCCAAGGTCACAGTCATCTCCCCTATTGGGAGATGGAAGGTGTTGGTCCATGGATCCCAAAGATTGATCAGGGCCATCAAATAGGCCTGATCCATGACCATAGGCTCCAGTCGAGCCACCTGCTTGAGCCCAAGGGCATCAAGCCACTCCCAGTCAGCTACAGTCAGTGCCCCCCATGCTTCAGTAAAAGCAGTGGGTACACGGTACCGGCTCCTAACAACCTGCAAAAGAAAACAATTCAAAAACATTAAAATCATGAAAAAGAACTGTACAACAATAACATGAATATACAACATTGCCTACCAATGTACAGCAAAAAACAAACATAAAAATTCAAACAAAAATTAATTTTTCAGTTCTAGGGTTTCTAATCCTAACTGATTAATTTAAAAACAAAAATTCAAAATTCAAACAAAAATTAATTTTTCAGTTCTAGGGTTTCTAATCCTAACTGATAAATTCCAAAAATAAAACAAAACAAAATTCAAAAATTAATTTTTCAGTCCTAGGGTTTCTAATCCTAACTGATTAATTTAAAAACAAACAAAAATTCAAAAAACAACAAAAATTAAGTCTTAGGGTTTTACGTTCCGTTTATCCTAGGGTTTAGTTATAAGCAAAATAAAAATTCTTTACCTAGGTTTTTCGCTACGTTTAGTTGTACACTAAGTCTTAGTTGTCTTCAGCTCAGTTTCAGGGTTTAAGTTTTAAAATTTTGAAAAACATCATCACAAAAATAATTAAACAAAACACTTGCAGTTTTAAACAAAAGTAATAACTCTAGGGAGCACTTACTGGTCTCGCTTCGGCTCCGCCGCTCGATCCGGTTTGTGCACTCATGATGTCAGGGAAAATTCGGCAGCGCTTCGCTTCGCAGAATTAACCTCCTCCCCAGAGCTCCAAATCGCAAGAAAATTCAGATGCAAATGAGCCCAAACCCTAGATTTGGCCTTTAAATAGGCCTTTTGAGCTTAAATTCATCCTCCCCTGGGACGAGCGCTCTGGTTAGCGCTCGTCCCACCCTAGGACGAATTCTAAGCTGGTATTCGTCCCACCCTGGGACGAATTCAAGGCAAAAATTTCAAAAAACATCAAAAATTGAACAAAAATGCACTAAAACAAGCTAATAAACTTGCCCGATGAGAGTGTTGTTGCACTTGACATCCCGGGCATGCAAAACAGATGTTGGGGTCACAAATTGTCACTATCCTACTCCCTAAGAAGGCTACCTTAGCCGGACCGCTCCACGGGAGGACGGATTTTTGCCAATTTCAGCTCCAAAAGCGTCGCAAAAAGGGTTACCACCCACCAAAAATAGGTCTAAATGTCGAAAAATTGCACATGCTTAACGCTAAACCATCTAAGGGCACCCTTGCACAAGTCATCTTGGGTCAAGTGACTCGTCGCTTTTCTCATGAAGGTCATTCCCTCATCGATTCGTCGCTTGAGGGGGTAGTCACACTTAGTCACCAATCAACAAACACACACCCAATTAAGGAAAATGACATGCATTCAAAGAATCATTGACAAAGACAATTACGCTCCTGCTTGGGGCGGTAAACAAGCAATAATCACAATCTGATCAAATCACTTGGCATTTCGTGAATCATGAACTCAAGGTTCTCACAGACAAAAGGTTGCGCCCTTTGCCTATTCATGACTGATCAATGTCCAAGGTCAAGTAACACCTCACCGAAAAAGGTTAACACTTGAATTGAGTGCCTTCGCTCGTCAGAAGCAAGGATTCAAGAATGCATGCCCTTTCCATACTTGGGGCATCAAAAGTTGGTTAGGTTACCAAGAAACCCTAATCATTAGTGCTTTGGTTATCTATTTTTGCTCGATGCTATGCCATGCACAGCGCATCCCAAAAAGGGGCATCTGTAGACACCAAAACAGCACCAATCCGATTATGTGACTGCAAACACTGATCGCTTTGACACACACAGCCCCCAGGGCAGCCCTCAGAGGTTAAACAGTGGTCCTAACCACTTTTGTAGCAATTTTGGAAGGTCAGAAGGCAATTTGGCACATTCAGGCACTTTGCTCAATATCCGTCCCACCCAGGGACGAATTCAAATTGGGATCCGTCTCACCCAGGGACGAATTCTGAATTCGCTCTGGGTCAGGACGAATTCCAGGTTCAACGGGCAAAAAGAAAAATGGTGCCAAGTGGCAGTCGAGGACAGTCAATTAATGCCTCCTGCCTTGCATGCGCGTGTAGGTGGGCAGATTGGACGTTAGAGGACTGTCACAAGGGCAGTCATGGAAGCCCAAGTCATGGAGGACTTTCCTCCCTCATGGGAAGGCATGGCCGCCACATGGCGCTTATGCATGCCCCTCCAAAGAGACCCCCTGGGTCTATAAAATGGTGAACTTTCTCACCCAAAAGAGGACAAGTTGGAGGCATTTTCAAGCAACGAAGTGCTGCCAAATTGAATACCACATTTTACCCTTTTGATTCACCTCTTCCACATCCTTGATCTCTTTCGCAAGGGAGGTCATTGGGTGGTTATTGGAAGTGTGAATCCGGACCCAAAACCCGACATTTGACCACATTGATCTACCAATTCGTCGACAACCCATTACAAGAGATTTTGGGCCCATCCCAAGTGGATTGGTGCCGAAATCAGGTTCCAACGGTGGGCGGCCCACCTGGGCGCCCCGCATTGATGCGAGCCTAATCTTCTTTTTAGAACGATTAGGAATTCATGGCAGATTGTTCTTTTGTCACTTGTTTATCTTGCATTCCATTTTATGTTGTTTAGATAGTTTGTAATTCCAATTTCATAATGTTTTGATCAAATCTTATCATGTTTTGTCGCTTTTGTTGTCCTCACTAACTTGCAGGTAGCGACGTCAAATTCCCATTGATGGAGGTCAAATTGGGGAAATCCGACCATCTGGGTCGTCCCAAAATGCCCCCAATTAGCTAACCCCTATGTTTGCAGGTCTTTTGGAGATCCCGAGACGCGACATTTGGGCAGCATCACTTCGGCGCTTTGTCGTAGGCGAATTCGTCCTACCCAGGGACGAATTACAGTCGAATTCGTCCCGCCCAGGGGTGAATTCAAATCGACGGCCAATTTCCTGACTGTTTTGATGGCAGTGGCCCTCTGGTAATGTTCCCTGGTTCTTGTCAAATTTGCAAGTTGTTTAGAATCGGTTTATTCATCGCTGTAATCAATCTTTTGCATGCATCTTTCATTGTTTTTTAGAGAACAAACGTTTCATATTTGTAGCAGGTGCTACTAACAATTTTGTTGTTTCTTTGAACGCAGGAGGAGCAGCAAGGATCAAGGATTCATTCACACCAGCGGCGGCAACACTTTGGCCCGCCCATTTTGCATGTGGGCACGCGGAAGAGAGATGACTTTCCATTGATGTGACCAAGAGACAAGTTTGATGCTCCTTTCCCCTAAAAAGGGAGGAAGCTAATTGTAACCGAATTTGAAATACATCAATAAAAGAAGAGGGTTGTTTCATTCCATTTGGGTTCCAATTTGTCTATGCTTTCTCCATTTTACGCATTTCTAATTTGTAGCATCAAGTTTAGTTTCGTTCTTGCATCGTGTTTGGAGTTTTCCCTTTTTGTTTTCGAAATCTCGTGCTTTCAAAAATTTAGAAATAATTAATAATTACAATAGTATTAAATGATATTATTTTTAATGGTTAAAGAGAGTGGTTTAAAATGGCGAGACTAGATTAAATCTTGTGAAGTAGTAATACTCTCTTTTTATATAATAGTATTTAGTAATGTAATATAAATTATTTCATATTTAAAATTTGAATGAAAATTGAGGACAAGTGTGAACAAAAGAATGAGATTTACCTTTATTTTGTTAGGTTCAATTGATAATTTAAAAAATAAAGTATTATTATGAGAAAAAGCTACCTAGCATAGAAGAAAAGTTATTATTAAAATGTCTTATAAGAAATAATGATGTACTACCTAGAAGTATGAATTCCCCCAAATGGAGTGAAGAGAAAAAGAAAATTATGGTAAGCCCTATCTATCATAACCCCAAATTCTAAAATTCCTAACCTATATTTTTAAATCTTGAAAGACTATTCTTCTCTTAATTAAGTATCATTTTGCTAGCTTAGATCCTATGTATTGTATATATCAATCACGAATGCACCCATATTTACTTCTTACAAAATTTCATCTATGCAAGAGCATTAGGTGACCTAATAGTTAAGCTATCAATCTCCGTATTAAATGAGCTAGCTTATCCCCTTTTCAATCATTCAAATAGGAGTGGGTTAATCGTCGCACCACACACAAGTCCTATGTGGGTGCACTTGCCACTCTGGGTGTCGACTATCTATCTCATCTACCTGATGAGCTAGTCTCCAATTCATCCATAACACCATGTTTACTTTTGAATCTTTGGATACCGATGGGAATATCATTTATCTTATTACCACTTATTTTTTGAGTGAGGTCTACCTAATATGGTATATCTCCATATTAAAACAACTCTATCATTAACTTATGAAGTAGTTACTAGTGGAGTACTAGTCTATCTAAAGAAACTGTAAGGACATTTTCTAAACACATATTCAATACCATGAAGACTACTTACGTGAATATACCTTTAACACAACTTATCATGAATAAATCCTTCTAATTCACATCTGGTGCACTCTTATATGAAAACACCCATGCATTCCTACTAACCCAATACTCTCTTTAGAATTGGTATCCCCATATTTAAGCCTTTGTTTAACATATTTCTATGACATTAGAAATCACCTATGAATAGAATCAATTTTGTAATAACAACTTAGATGATTATTATTGCATTAGTCTATGAAGCGCATATCTTCATTAAAAATATTCCTTCCATCTATGCTTTTAATTAATTATAACCACTTTACTATTCTAACCTAGCTTAGCATTGGTCTTCACAAGTCTATTTTCCAAATAATTATTTAACTAAGTATTTTAACCATTTCTTCCTTAAATCAATTAAACTATATATAGATCATCCATACATTTCCCATATAACACAACAATCTTACATTGAAGCAATACAATATCATTGATATATATGGAGTTTGTTATAACTTGTTAGATCATTCTATTACCCATTTTTCCAACTAGAGGATCCTTTCAATGGATAGTAATTTCCAAAATTCCTCTTTCATTGATAATATACAACATCCCAACTAATTACAATTTACATCATGGTAGGAATAATCCAAAGGAGTAAAATTCCTACTTTAATTCCCTTTGAGCATCACCATTGGATGTGGTATAATTGTTAACTCCTTTTGTTGTTCCTATATTTGCATATGATGTCCTCTTCATTCAATTCTTCTTAACCACTAATAATGGGTTTATATTTTTAATGGGATCAGAGATGGCTTCCACAGATATCATAGTGCAAATCCATTACATACAATTCATTTTCAATACCACAATCTTTCAAATGTCAAATATCAAAAGTAATCCATCACAAATCATATCATAAAGCATACCCATTTCATACAATTATTTTTCATTACCAAAATATTTTGGTAATCAAACATCAAATGTAATCTATCACATAAATACTACAATTCGAATAAAACTACCTCATTTTATAAAATCTAACCTAAACAACAGGAAGTATATATATATATTCCTTTCATAGAATAATGATCCTAATATTACTTCTTAGATTATTTCATACACAACAATCATTAACAACAAACTCATTCTTTCTATAAGAAATGCATCAAAATTGCTCATTCATTACTCTAGAAGGGTACATATTTTTCTTTACAGAAAATACTTCCAGTATTTCAAATCCATCCTCATCGGATCTAGAAATAGGTTAGATTAAATCTATAAATATAAAGAAGTTCTACTCTTTTAGGAATTAAAGAACATGGTAGAATCATAGTATTTATCATTGCACATAGAAGTACATACCAAAAACACACCATTATTTTAACTTAATGATTAAATTCTTACATCAATGTTTCCTCTAAAAGTTCCATGATTCGATAATAGTTGAATCTCACATCCTACTAGAAACATGAATATTAACCCACATTTCAAAACCCAACTATGATTACAACAAGCTCCATTTCAAGGTAATTTCAATCAAATTACTAACCACCTAAAAGGTACCTAAGCAACATATCCATTGTTATTTCTTCCTTATAGAATCTACATTTTGCCTTGTACAATTAGTAAGTAAAGGTTTTCTTATTCTGCACAGATGCAATCACATCCTATTACATTGAATATAAATGAAACAGACACTAACACAAATATTTCATACCTTTAATCATTTTAAAATATAAAATTTGGTCCTAACAACTCCTAAAATTGTCAATCAAGACAAATCTATAATTATTTTCTTTCACTACTCTCTTAGATAGGAATCCATGATCTTGAATAAATTAATATATAAGAATACCTCCCTTTCAATCATTTATTTAGGTATTCCTCTCAATATTCAAAGATAGAAAAAGAAAGACTGGAATTGGTTGTTGAATAGAGTTAAGAAGAAATTTGGAAAGTAGACCAATATGTGGCTTTCATTTGGGGGTAGAATTACCTTGGTAAAATAAATCCATCAAGCTATACCTACTTATGTTTCTATTGTGTTGAATATCCCAAAGGTTTTTCTTGAGAATTAGATCAAATCAATCATTTGTTCCTTTGGAGTGGTACTAAGGAGAAAAGAAAGTGGTCCTTGGTGAAATGGGATATTTTATTCCAAAAACAAAGGGGGGTTAAGTTTTTGGTATGCTATTAATAATAATAAAGATTTAGCTACTAAATTATAGTGGAGGATTTTGCATAACCCAATGCTCTTTGGGCCAAGAATTTTTGTGCTAAATATGTTGGGAATAAAAGTCTTAAAGACCTTGTTCACTATCAATTGCCTACTAAATGTTCAACTATTTTAACAATTCTTAAGGATAGTGAGCATTTGATTAAATAAAAGTTATTTTGGATCATTCATAATGGTCAACAAGTAAATTTTTAGATAGATTTATGTGATGATCAGCAACCTTTGATAACTTAGTTTTTTATTGGAGACCTTGGATGGAGGAGCTTCATCAAGCTAAATGGATTAAGGTTGCTAATTACTACAAGTTTCATACTAGTAATTCAAAGTTATTAGATATTGGATCCCTATTGATGAGTGACCTATTCAAATGCCAGAAAGGCAAAGAAAATATATCCAAAAAATCCTTCATATGAGATCTCTCTCTTGGTCCCATGATAAAGACTATTTTGGATGGAACAACACTACTAAGGGTGAGAATTCAGTTCTCAAGGTTATTTGGGCTTATGCCATAATAATCCCAACCAATCATATGATATATTTACTTAGTTGTGGGATCAAAATAATTGGCCTAAGGTAAGGTTCTTTACATGGATTTTATTGCATCGTATGGTGCTTACTAGTGAGCAACTTATGAAATGTGGTTTTCATGGTCTTTTTAGATGTGATATATGTGGAGAGAATGTGGAAACTCTCAACCATATTTTTAATTAGTGTCCCTTAGCCTCTAAAATATGGAGGAGAATGGCCATCTTACTTGGCTTACAATGATCCAATTTTTTTACTTTTGAATAGCTTTGGAGGGATTGGCCTAATCAGGAGGGTGTTGATCACTTTATTAGGCAACTACTTTGGATGGGTTCTACCATCCTACCTTGGGATATTTAGAAAAAAATAAATAACCAAATTTTCAATCAATAAAGTAAGGACATTCACTATATCTAGCAAAATATCATTGCCAACTTAGTTGAATCAGTCCAATAACTCCTTAAATACCCCTAGAACTCCCACCAAATATGGGATCAAGTGATGCAAAGATTAAATATTAACTCTTTTAAGGGTAACTAGATTAAAGGGAATGCAAGTAATCAAAATATGGATAGAACAAGAAATTTGTAGCCTTATCATAAGTATTTTGAAAAAGTAAATACCAATGGAACCTCTAAGAGAATCATGGAAAAGCTAGTGTAGGAGGAATTGGTATACTTTTAGATGGTTCCCTAGTTTTCACTTTTGCTAAGAATTTGGGTATCCTTTCCAATAACCTTATTGAGGGGTATGATATCCTTAGAGACCTTCAAGAGGCTAATAATATTGGATGGAAAAATATGTTGGTTGAATCTGACTCTCAAGTCATGATTAATTTGTTGAATACTCCTAAGAATCATAAGGTTGATTGGAGAAGAAAAATAATTGTTAAAAAAATTCAATTAATCTAGATGGGCTTTTGAAAAGTTGAATACAATCATGTGGTCAGAGATTAGAATAGGAGTGTTGATGCTTTAGCTAATTGGGCATTGGACAAAGGTGATCTTACTTACTACGACCACCCTCCAATATGTTGGGGTTCACAAATAAAGGAAGTTTTTCTTTCTATGACTTCTCTAGATGGCTCGAGTACTAGAGGTGCCTAGTTCTTTTTTTCTTTATTTTTGCTTCTCTTTGGTTCGGTTAGGGTATTTTAGTTCCCTTGCTTAGATTGATTATTCTTATGTTTCCTTTGTTGATTCTTGCATGAATAACTTTTTGGCCTAGAAATGTCAAACTTATTTTCTATTTTTTCCTATTTTTTTGTTTTTAGGTGTGTGTGTTGTTTTATATTGTTTTTGTTCTATTGTATTTATGTATTTTTTGTGTTTTTTTTTATGTTTTTGTATTTTTTTTATTTTTGTGTGTACGCATATGCGTGTGTATTTTTTTGTATGTTTGTGTGTTGTTTTGTTATTTTTATGGTTTTTTGTGTGTTTTTTTTTTTAATTGTTGTTTGTTGTTTTTTACGTTTTTTGGTTGTTTTTATGATTTTTTTGTATGTTTTGTGTTTTTTATTGTCTTTTTTTATTTTTGTGCTTTATTTATTTATTTATTTATTTATTTATTTATTTTCATTATTGTTTTTTGTTATTTGTTTTATTTTTTGTGTTTGTTTCTTTGTGTTTTTGTTGTTTTAGGCATACTCTTTGAGTGTGCCAAAGGGGACAGGACATGTGCAAACCCTGTGTATTTTTGGTCGAATAGATACCCCTGTCTCCTTGGGATTTACCCAATAGTGGCATCCCATTTAAGATGTTTTCAACAAAAAAAAAGTTTACAACTAAATAATATATTTATAAAACTAAACTAATAAAATACACTTTCTAACCTCAAATGTTATTTTAAAAATATAACACTAGAAATAAATGTAACACACTTTCTAACCCTAATTTTTTTAATTATGAAAATTAAAAGTAATTGTATTACCTTTCAAATCTTCTATATTGTAATTATAACCAAAATGTAATGAGATACTATTAACCTTCTATGTTTACAATAGTATAATGCTAAATCTAATTGTTTTAAAAGTTTTAAGAATCAGCCCAGGTGGAGAGATCACCTCTAATGAATTCCAATAATTTTATAGTTCACATGGGATAAATAAGTTAACTACAATTTATACTTCTTATAAAATGTAGTTGATAGAAAAATAAAACAAATTATAGAAATGGCTAGGTGTATATTAAAGGAAATAAACTTGTCAACCAAATATTGGGTATATGTAGTCCATTCAGCCATATATGTCCTCAATAAAGTCTTGCAAAGTTGGTAAAAATTTATACTTCATATGAAGCTTGGTTTGGTAAGAATCCAAGTGTTTTTATTGTGAAAGCTTTTGGGTCTACATTTGTTGTTCGTATTCCTAAGCAAAAAAGGAAGAAGTTAGATGAAAATATATGAGATGTATTTTAATTGGATATTCAGAAGTAAGAAAGGCTTATAGATTTTATGATTCACTTACTAATAAGTTTAATGTTAGTGGAAATGTGATATTTGATGGCAAAGGGGTTATGCAAGTATGAAATTGAGGATATGATGAGTACTCCACCCATTAAATAAATATTCTTATATGATTATGAACAAAAATTGGAGTACCCTATAGTGAGCAACACAAGCTCACCTTTGCCTAATTTATCTTTACAAAAGGCATCCTTATGTACTCCAACATATAAGATTTTAGTAATAAGGATTCTAAAGTACCATTCTCCAATTCAGGTAATAGATGAAAATTTTATAAGAAGAATTATAAGGAAGCAAGCTAGAAAAATAGAAAATGATACGGTGAGTTAGTCTCTTCTTTCTTCTTCACATGGTGAACCTTCCAATTTTAAAGAAACTTGTACTAATAAAGCTTGGGTGTAACCCATGGAGGATGAGATATCATAGATTGAAAATAATGATACATGAGAATTAATTTATCTTCCAAAAGGAAAATTTATTATCACAACAAAGTGGATCTATAAGCTCAAGTTCAACATAGATGATCGCATTTTAAAATACATGGAATGATTATTTGCAAAGGGATGTGTATAGTAAGTGGGTATTCAATATAAAAATATATTTTCTCTTATAGAAAGACTTGAAACTATAAGAACTATCATTTCACTAGAATCTCATCTTAATTCTAAAGTTTTTCAAATGGATGCTAAATCTATTTTCATAAATTAATACTTAAAAGAAGTCTATATATAGTAGTGATAAGATTTCATTGTTGAAGGTGAAGAATGTAAGATATATAGTCTTAAGAAATCTCTTTATGACCTCCAACAAGTCCCTAGAACTTTGTACTCTAGGATAGACAACTATCTTTATTGGTATGTCCCTAGAACTTTGTACTCTAGGATAGACAACTATATTTATTGGTATGGTTTATTGAGTGTTCTTGTAAGAGCATCTTATATAAAATGATGCTAGATTAAATTTTATTATTTTTTATTTATATGTAGATGATCTAATACTTAAACACTTGTTTGAAAAGCTCTATCTAAAATACAAGATTACACTACATTCATAAATACTTGTTTGAAAAGTTGTATATGGTATAAGAGAAATAATACTGTAATAAAAGTCACGTGCTTTTAAATACCTCGCATTTAAGTATTTATTTTTAATCAATATTAATGTTGAATTAGTTAATTTTTTTTTTTACAAAGGAGAGTTTGTTAGAGCCACTATTTTTAGTAATTGGCAAGCGCAGGGTTCAAACCACAAGAACTGCTCCCAACAACTTATTTGTTTCGTTGTTATTGACCCACCGTGAGATGGAGACCACTGATTGCTCGGGGTTTTTAGTAACTAGCAAGCATAGGGGTCAAACCATAAGGACTACTCCCAAAAACCTATTTGTCTTGTTGTTGTTGACCCAACGTGAGATGGAGACCACCAGTTGCTCAAGGTTTGTACCATTGTTGTCAATGTGCACTCAAATGATTTATCATGGACTATTACAACTACCTTTGCTAAAGTTGGCAACGTGCCCCCAAGGTTTGAACTTAGGTCTCTTCTTGGCAAGTACTTGGCCTATTAAAACTTTACCAATCTACCTAACCCTTGGGAGATGTTGAATTAACTAATTAACTTAAGGATATAATAATTTTGTAATTTAAATTATTAATAATAATTTAATATTTGAATAAAATATTTATCAAACATAATTTAAAAATATATATTATAAATATTTAAAAATATAATTATTTATTCATAATTAAATTTTTAATAAAATAATATATTTATAAAAATAAACTAATATAATATTATTTTTAAAATATTGCATTAAAAATAAATTTAACACACTTTTAACACTAAAAATGTTTTATTTTTAAATTAATTATAAAAATTAAATGTAATTGCCTTACCTTTCAAACCTTCTATAGTGTACTTGTAACCAAAATGCAATGAGATACTATTAACATTCTATGTTTAAAATAGTATAATACTAAATTTAATTGTTAAGGCGTTTTAAAGAAAAATAAAAATAAAATAAGATATTTAATATAAAAATAAAAATTAAATTAAATATATATTATAAGTTAAATAAACTCTCTCATATAATCTCTTGCACATTAATACTACTTCACAGTTTTACCTTCAAACTTAAAATCATATCAATCACAGTATAGCGACGTAGCGAATACAGTTCTTCCATATGTTATAACGTGCTAGAAGCATATTTTTATTTAATCTAGTACCCAAAGCCAAACGACGTAGCTCCTCAGCTCAGCTCTTTCTGTGAAAATTGTAAAAGGGACGCTACAATTTATAGAGAACGAAAAGGTTTATTTTCGGAATGAGATGGCTTGTATGACGATGACATGTTGACAAAGTAAGAACAAAATGCAGGCCGGGATAGTTTTGCATGGTCTTGCGGACATGAGTAACAACTTTGGACACGGCTGCCTTGTGATTCTAATCGTCTTTGTAAACCCGCGAAAATTTCTCCGGTCAAGTTGTGAACTAAAATTTCTCCGGTCAAGTTGTGAAAGTCTAGAATATGCTTCTATGTCCTATGAACATGCATCTGCGCTAGATTCGGGATAAAGGAGACTTGCCAAAGAGTATGAAACACGTACGGTGTTCAGCTTTTTATTGGTCTGATGGTCACTGTCAGTAACGGAAGTTAAGTTGGAGACGGCTTATCCTTGGCTCTTATTTTCGCATGGCTGCTAGCTCTACGGTACGAGTTTTGTATCACTAACAATATAATAATTATATATATTCAAACCTCAATCTCCACTCTCCTCAAATAATTATATATATTCAAACATCTCCACTCTACAAAGAAGGATATTAAGTGCTTAATCTTCCCATATTCAATTGTGTCAATTGCTTGTAGGTATCACTCCACTCTACTTAAAAGATATTAATTGTTTAATTTTCCCATCTTCAATTGTGTCGATTGGTTGTAGACATCAGGAATGGATTTGCGATAGAGATGAGTGCAATTATAGTTCGTTGACAAAGAGACATACAAAAGAAGAATCCGCATACAAAATTCAATATTTAATTTCACGTGGGTGGCTTGTAAAATCGCCGTTTTTAACGCATGCTTCAAAAAAAAAGTTTCAACAACCCGAGAGTTTCGGACACACTAAACTTCAAAGATAAAGGAATGACTTTCAGATTTCGTCTCAAACCATGTTTAAGTAATTTGTTTTTGGGACTTACAATGACGTAAGTGATTTGAAATTTAGTTAATTGAATAACAATAAAATTAACTAATTTTTTTATAATTTTTAATTAATTAAATAAATAAAAAGTTTAAGAATTTTAATTTTTTAAGTTTATTTATTTTTATTTTTAAAAAATTAAACTAAAATAACTCCTCAATCAATAAACTTATCCTTTCTATAAAAAAATTAATTAATTTCATTCAACTTTATTTAGGCCTCCTGCTTTCTTCAAATGTTAAACGAACTCGAATTTTAGTGAGATTTTTTTCAATCCTAAAGTTCGACAAATGCAACAAACGAGTAAATTTCAAGTATTAAACAGAATTAATAGATTCTTTTCCGCTATGCAATCTTAAAGGAGAGGACATTAATTGTCAAGATTTCCCTCCGGTGGAGATCAAAACATTGTGCAGAAAACAAAATACAAGGGTTCCTTTATTTATCACTTGGGACTCAGAATTTTTAATAATTATTCTCTCGATTTTATAAGTCACAAGGTCACTGACCAAATTTTCGTTATGTTCAAATTATAAAAAAAATAACTTCGATTATATTTTATTAGTATTTTACATTTTATTTAAAAAAAATTAATTAATTATTATAATAAAAATATAGTAATTAATAATAAAAATTATAATGAAGAGGACATTATGACTTGATGCTCTTGCAATGGCTTAATTTTGGCTTTAATTTTTAAAATTTATGATATTGGTGGATTTCACCTTGCAATATTTTATTTTAGGTGGTAAATTCAGTTGAATATGAATTTGAATCTGCTTGTTGTGGTGCAATGGTAAATGCCTTGGGTGCTAGTAGAGGCCGACCTAGGTTCCATTCCCCTTGTCTCCATCCTGCAGATATATGGTATAGTTAGGAATGTCCTATGTGCTGGTAGAGGTCGACAAGGCTCCATTCCTCCTATGCCCAACCTGTTGAAAGTGGCACCTCGAAAGGGGTGTTTTCCACTATAAATTAGTTTATCTGCTTGTTGTGGTGCAATGGTAAATGCCTTGGGTGCTGGTAGAGGCCGACCCAGGTTCCATTCCCCTTGTCTCCATCTTGCAGATATATGGTATAGTTAGTAATGTCCTATGTGATGGTAGGGGCCGACAAGGCTCCATTACTCCTATGCCCAACCTGTTGAAAGTGGCACCCCGAAAGGGGTGTTTTCCACTATAAATTAGTTTTTACTCAGGTGTTGTAGGTGAGTTGGAGAGGAGAGGGCAATCCTCCAAGGGAGGTCCCAGGTTCAAATCTCCACCCTACCAAAAAGTTGAATTGGGTATCTAAAATCCAATTGATAATGTTGGTGCGAGCAGGGGTCGGATGCGACCCCGGGTGACTTTGACGGTGTAGAACCCCCTGTTCGTGGTCTCTTAAACCAAGGCGACTCTGCAAGGGGTTTTTCGCTTAAAAAAAAATATGAATTTGAAAGCTTCTTAGTTTGCTAACATTCTAACTTGAATAGGGGTATCCCATAAAAATTATATTTAAAGGAAAAGTATAATATTCAAACAAAACTAACGGTGGGAAATTAGAAGATCTTATTTTATAAAAAAAAATAGGTGAAGTATATTAGGAAGTATAATTGGGAGCTACATTTTTTATATTGTTTGAAGATATAGCAACATCATTTGAACTATGATAATCAAGATGAAAAACCAATTACATATTATTGGGATGTCTTAATTATTCTATAAACTTTAGAAAAATAAATAAATACCAACATAATACCACATATATAATATTTTAAAAGTAATATTAAATGTATTATTTTTAATGGTTAAAGAAAAGAGCTCTTAATGGTAATATGCTAGATTAAATCTTGTGAACAGCATTATGCATAAGGGGTCAGATCCTAAATCTAAATCTATTTATAAAAATAATGTGAATCAGTTTCAAAATCGAGGCAAATATTAACCAAATTTATGTAGGAGATATGGTGGATTGTCTTTATTTTCCACAAAAAAATTATAAAACTATGGTGAATTTTAAATCTTTGATGACCAACATCGGATGACATAAAATTGATCATTTTTTGCTTGCAAAATACTACTCAACTGACACCCGGTTGAAAATAACAGTTTGACTATCAGACGACTACATTCCATAACTAGATTATCGATTGGTGGTAAACAGCAGCTCGACTATCAACTAACTATAATGGATAGCTCAACAGTAGTTTGATTATAAAATATTTATCAACTTTGGATTTATGGCAAATCAACATTCAATTATGATCTAATTACAAAATATTAGCCAACTTCAGCTTAGTAGTAAATGAACATCTGACTATGATCCAATTATAAAATAATTATTAACTTTGGCCTAGTGACAAATCAACATTTAACTATGTTTTGATTGTAAAATATTAGTCAAATTCATCTTGGTGGTAAATCAACATCCGACTATGATCTAGTTGCAAAACAATTGCCAACTTTAGCTCAATGGAAAACATAAATAACTATGGATTGATAGCAACCAGGTATCCAAATTTGGATTGATTGCAATTAGGGGTCCAAATTTGGATTGATTGCAATTAGGAATCCAACTGCATATCGATTACAACTAGGTATTTGACTCTAGATCTAATGCAACTAGAGGTTAAAATTTGAATTAGTTGTAATTAGAGGTTGCTAGAATTTCACAATAGATATGCAAAGTATTACAAGAGATGAAGAGAAGAGTAGAATTGATTGATTTATTCTAAGGATCAACTCTATATAAATAGAAGAGCTAATCATTGAGAGCTGTTGGATTACAATAACTCATTAGACTTGATTAAGACACCATTGAGAGTTCTCCTAACACATGGAGGAGTGGAAACTCAAGTGTCTATTCTAGTGGAACTTAAGAGAATATTCTCTTATTCTAACATCCCCCCTTAAATGATACTAGGGGTGAACGTAAAAATGTGTCCTTCAATAAGGTTACTCATGTACAATGACTTCTTTTGTAGAGATG
This sequence comes from Wollemia nobilis, assembly GCA_028583015.1. Lineage (NCBI taxonomy): Eukaryota > Viridiplantae > Streptophyta > Pinopsida > Araucariales > Araucariaceae > Wollemia > Wollemia nobilis. The sequence continues at coordinate 13,334,972 of JAQPPZ010002581.1, forward strand.
GTAAAACCCAATGGGAAAAAACCATCAATCAAAAGGAAGTTAGAGGCTTGTCTTCGTATGGTAAATATTGTCCTCCTTATACAATAAATAGTTGGTGAAAAAAACCCTATGGGAAAAAACCAACTATGAGAATAAGAGAGGCATGTCTTCGTATGGCGAAGATTGTCCTCTTTAATAATAAATAAATATGAGTCCCAGCAACATGGCCTGATTAGGTACTCATTTACATATAATAGTTGGTGAAAAACCCCTGTGGAAAAAAACCAACTATTAGAGGCTTGTCTTCATATGGCGAAGATTGTCCTCTTTATACAATAAAGAAAGATGAGTCCCGATGACTAGGCCTGATTAGGTACTCATTTACATAATATTGTTGGTGAAAAAATCCTTGTGGGTAAAAACCAACAATGAGAGGCATGTCTTCATATGACGAATATTTTCCTTTTGTACAAGAAAAAAATATGAGTCTCGACAACATGGCCTGATTAGGTACTAATTTACATATAATAGTTTGTGAAAAACCCCTGTGAGGAAAAACCAACTATAATATTAAGAGAGGCATGTCTTCGTATGGTGAAGATTGTCCTCATAAAACCAATTAATGCAGTTTTATGACTCCAAGCTTTTCTCACAACTAAAGGTAACGTGGAGAAGGAAATGGCTTGGTGAAGATATTTGCAATTTGTGCCTCAGTTGGAAAATACTCAAGGTGAATATACCTTTCTGAATATGTTGCCTTATGAAGTGCATGTGTATCTCAATGTGCTTAGTTCTCTAATGTTCAATTGGATTGCATGTAATATGAATTGTGCTTTGATTGTCACACCAAAGAGTTATAGGATTTTCATATGTGAAGCCAAATTATTTTAGAATTTGACGAAGCCAAAGAGCTTCCTGACTAGCGAAAACTACTGCCATGTATTATGCTTTTGTAGAAGATAGGGCTACTACTTGTTATTTCTTGCATAACCAGGCTATCGGTGAGGAACCAAGGCAAAATACATAGCCTGATGTGGAACATCTATCTTCTACTAAAACTACCCAATCGAAATCTATGTAGCCGATGATATTCATGGATTTCCCTTTGTAGAAGAGCCCAAAGTGAGTAGTGCCCTGTAAGTAACAGAGGATCCTTTTTTTTGCTTGACAATGACTGAAGTGAGGCTGATGAGAGAATCTAGATATGAGGCTAATAGTATATGAGATATCTAGGCGAGTATGATTAAGATATAGCAAGCTTCCTACAAGCTTACGGTATAGAGTAGCATTACAAAGAGAGGATGAGAAATAAGTTCTAAGATTAATGCCATATTGAAAGGAAGTAGGAGAAGGTTTACAATCTATCATTTTGAATATTTGTAGAATATCTAGAGTGTACTTTTGTTGGCACAAAGATATACCTGCATTTGTTTGAATTATTTAGATCCTAAGAAAATAATGAGCTTTTCCTAGATCAGCCATTTCAAATTTTTTAGAGAGAGTCTTTTATAATCTGAATGTGATTTAGGTTACTACCAGTGAGAAGAAGATCATCAACATAAAGAATAAGAATGGTGATGTTACCTTCATTTCTCCAAATGTAAATTATGTTATTAGACTCACAATGAGAAAAACCTGCTGAAAGAAGGAAGGAGTCCATATTTTCATACCAAGCTCTAGGGGCTTGTTTGAGGTCATAGAGATATTTTTTAAGTCTACAAACCAGAGAGGAGTCTTGAGTAAAACCAGCAGGTTGTTCCATGAATATTTCTTCCTTTAAATATTCATGTAAGAAAGCACATTTGACATCCATTTGATAGACATACCACTTTTGGGAAGCAGCTAGAGCAAGAACCAATCTTACAAAATCCATTTTAGCAATAGGAGCAAAGGTTTATGCATAATATATACCTTCAATTTGAGAAAAACCTTTGGCAACTAGACAAGCCTTGTGTTTGTCTATTTCTCCATTAGGCCCATATTTTATTTTGAAGATCCATTTACAATGAACTAATTTCCTTTCTTTAGGTAAGGGAACTAAGTCCTAAGTCTCATTTTTTATCAAGGAAGAAAATTTATTTTCCATGGCATCATCCCATTCTTTAATACCTGGGGCTTCTTTGAAGGATTGAGGATCAGATGAAATAGACTGACATACAAGGCCAGTGCATATGGGGTTGGATGATCTTGTTGAAGGGAGATTTTGGATGTAAGGAGTAGCTTATTTAACAATGGTGCGGGCCCATTTTGGCATAGAGGAAGGAGTTGAAGGAGTTGAAAGACATTGATATGGAGTTATAGGTTCCTCATCTTGATTATCAATAACCAAGTTAACTTCAAGAGTTGGCTCTTCATAATATTGAGGTTCTACTATAGGAGAAGGCTCAATGGAGGAAGAGGGCTTTTAAGGATATTTTTGAGGGAATGTTTAATCAAATTGGACATTCATATGAAATAAGACCTCATGAGTTGAAGGATCAAGAAGCTTGTATGCTTTTAATTCTTCACAATAACCGATAAAGATGAGTTTTCTACTTTTCTTATCAAGAGTCTTCCTTTTCTTCTTTGGGATGTGAGCCCAAGTAGTACACCCAAAAATCTTGAAGTAGAAAACATTTGGTTTTAAGCAAATCCATGCTTCTTCAGGAGTTAAATGGTCAAGAGCTTTATGAGGTGTACGATTTTGAATATAAATTGCACAGTTAATAACTTCTACCCAAAAAAAAATTAGAATATCTCTTGAATGGAGCATACAATTAGCCATATCTTTTAATGTCCAATTTTTCCTTTCTGTAATACCATTTTTTTGAGGATTATGGGAGACAAAATTCTGATGAAAGATGCCATGATTGGATAAAAAAATGGAGAACTCATTACTGCAGTATTCTCCCCCATTATCATGTGAATCTTCTTGATTTTGCAAGATGCCTGATTTTCAACTAAGGTTTTAAAAACTTTAAAGTGCGATAGAACATCACTCTTATATTTCAAGAATTAAACCAGGATATTCTAGATAAATCATCAATAAAGGTTAGAGCATACTTTGCTCCTTTGAAATATGGTTTAAGAAAGGTCATTAAGTCACTATGGATTAAATCTAGAGGGGAAGAGGCTTTTAGATAACTACTTGGGTGGAAAGGATCATGATATTGCTTTCCAAAAGCACATCCAGGAAAAAATCCATCACTAGAAGAGACTTGGGGTAATCTTGTAACCATATCATGGGTTCTCAAATCCTTTAGGTAGTTGTAACTAATATGACAAAACCTTTCATGCCATATTTTACTTTCAAGATCACTATGAGCCACAAAATAGGAGGCTCTTTCTGGATTTTGAAATCATTTGAAGTGAAAAATATGAGAGTTGTGATCAATATTCCCTTTGGCTATAAGAGATTTGGGATCTTTAAAATCTTTTATCTCAACTCCTATTGGGGAGAAGAGAACATTTTTCCCCTTTCCAGAGGTACAAATTTGGTAGATGGAGAGGAGATTAGTGGTAATGTTTGGAACATAGATAATATTGTTAATAAAGCCACCATCAATGGTTATATCCTCTTTTTCTTTGACAGGGATAAAGGAAGAGTCACCTACTTCTATGCTACAAGTAGAACTAGAGGAGATAGAAGAAAAAGACTTATCTGAAGCAGTCATGTGATGAGTAGCTCCAGAATATAGGACCCAAAAACTAGAGGAAGAATTAGAGGTTTTTCCTTGAACATTAATGTCTTTTCCTATTTTCTTTTTATTTTCTATCTTTTGATCCTTTATGGCTGCCTCTAGTTGTTGTAATATTTTCCAGCATTTGTTAGCAGAGTGATTGTTCTTTTTGCAGTGAGTACAGGTTATGGGGTCTTTTCCTTTTTCCTGAATTTTTTTTAGAATAAGTGGAGGCTACTAAGGCTTTAGAATAAGAATAATAAGAAGAAGATATTTCATGTCTAACAAGCTTAGTTTCTTCCCTAGTTAATCTATCACAAAATTCTTCTAAAGAAGGCATTTTAAAGGTTGCACCCAGAGCATCTTTGTTAGATATAAAGGTGGTAGAAAATATCTAAAAAACACCATTTACCTTAGAAAGGATTAGATAAATGCATTTCTCTTTAGTCTTAGTCTTCCCACTGCCTTTGTATTGATTGAGGACTTCTTTGAACTTAGTGAGGAAGTCAACAATACTACTAAAATATTCAGGATACAGAGATGTGATTTTGGCTTCTAATTGCATTGATCTCATCTGATCTACTTTCTCAAACAAAGTCTTTAGTTTCTCCCAACTTTCATAAGGAGTTTTACAATTTTTAATATGAAACCACAAACTTTCATGAACATTAGAGCTTATAATACCCATAGTTTCATGCATTTTTCCTTTATGAACAAATATTTCATATTCTTTATCAAATTCTAGTTGTTTTTCTTCTAGCAAATGAGTAAGATCTTTTTGAGAGATAAGAGTTAAAATTTTAGGTTTCCAAGTGTGAAAGTTATGAGGGTGAGAGGTTCAATTGAATTCATCATTTTAACATAATAAAAATATATGTTTTTTTTATTTTTTTGAATTTACATGGTGGAATCGGTAGCCGCCACAATTCTAGGTAGGTTGTCCATATTTTATGGCTTCCACAGTATTCTGCATTGTCCGCCCCAGAAGCCACCACACAGATATTCATGCATTCTGCCCCTATAACCACCATGCCACAATCATTTTAAACCTTTTATGCTGCTGAAAGCACCAGGAAAGGGACAAGCGTTCAATCCGGCAAGGCTCGAGATTTGAACCTTGGACCTCCACCCCCCTTATGGGTTTTGGATGAACCAATTGGTCTACACCTCGTACCTAACATAGGAAAAATATTAAAGCTATATTTTACCAATATATCCCCCCTTAGAGCTTCAATTAATTGATTAATGTAATTGGAAGAAAGATATGAAGCTTTTCAATATTTAGGACTCAAAATACCCACCCTAGCAAGAGGGAAACTATAAGTATAATGAGTTTTTAATATTGAGATTACCAAATCCTTTTTATTCCTCACTATACCCACCCTTACTTGAGAGAAATTGTAAGTAGAGAGAATAATTGGAAGGATTTTGGCTTGAATGCGGGGAATCAATTTGTTTAATTGGTGTATCTCAATACTCGCCCTTACGAGAGGGAAACTATAAGTTAGAGAGATATCCAAAGAAACGGATGAAGAAAAATATCTACCAGACCGTTATACCAAGTGCCTCAAAAACTCGTCCTTATATGAGGGAAACTATAAGTTTTTAAGGGTAATGATTCATGGAAAGTAGGCAAAATATATTTTGAGAAAAAATTAGATTTTTTTTTAACTTGTAAAGAAAATTTAACTATCAACAATTTTTAATTAAAATGTTTAGATTTAAAATATATTTCTTCTAAAAAAATATTTAATGAAATGCTCTTTTCTTTGAAATAAAAAAAGGTTTATAAAAATCAAAGATGAAGATAGACAAAATATATATATTACTTTCTCTTTTTAAAGATGGGCCTTAAAAAAAATGAGAAATATTAAATTTTTTGAATATCTTCTCTAAGAAATACTAAAGTAATTTAAATAAAATAACTTTAAGCATTGATTAAGATAGACAAAAAAAGATAGTTATTTTTTAGAGATAGGCCCCCCCTTAAATAAAGCAAATATAATGAAATTTTGTGATCTTCACTATGAAATATAAAGTTTTATGAAAACAATTATAACTTTATAATTTACTTGAAATAAAATAAAATCATAGAAGAAGATTGACAAAAGATAGCACACCCCCCTTTAAAGTGATGGACCAATAGAGTGCAAAAATATGCACTTACCCCCCTCAAAAAAAAATATATTAGAAAAAAGGTTACAATTTTATCTCACGAAAGGCTCGGAGATAAATGATGTCCTTCGAAACGAAGGAAAGCAAAATAACCTAATTAAAATAAAATATAGGAAAGTAAATAAATTATACACAAGCCACAAGAGATGAGAACGAATTTCAAAAAATCACATAGACTTTCCTTTCGAAGGCTTGCAGAATATAATTTCAAAACAAAAGGAGAGGAGCCATCGGATGTGAAATGGAGGTTCCGAGAACTTGACTCTCTGCAACTGGAAGGAGAGAAGATTTGACGTTCATATGGAGGTACAGAGACCCTTTGCATCATGAAGAGACCCTTGAGGGCATATGAAATGTAGGCACTAAGCAGAGGTGAACTTGAGCTTTCATTATCCTACAAATACGTAAAAGGAAGGGATGATTCTGCAAGACCACATTATGAAAAAATAAGTGAACGCTCCTGCAAGACCACATTATGAAGAAAAAACTAGTGAATGCTCCTGCAATACCATGTTATGAGAAAAAAATAGTGAACTCTCCTACAATACCATGTTAAATAACCAGAGAATGCTCTTGCAAGACCACGTTATGAAAAATAACTAGAGATTTACTTAATCGTATCCTACAATACCGCATTATGAGAAAAAATAGTGAACACCCCTGCAAGACCACGTTAAATAACCATATAACGCTCTTGCAATACTACATTATAAAAAATAACCAGATAACGTTCCTGCAATACCACGTAATGAGAAAGGTGAATCTACAAAAAAAACTTGTTATATATTTAAAACAAAATCTATAATAGTTCAAGTTGTAAAATAAGCAAACTTTAAAGGTAAATTCTACTTTGAAAAAAGAAACAGGGAAAGTTGTTTATAAGCACCGGATTGAAAGAGCAGCGGAGAAGAGAAATCAATGTTTGAAGATTTGATTGGAGAGCGGTGAGAGAGGATCATCTGAGTGCCAATGTGCTAGGTAGAAGAAATCATCCAAGTTGTCATGGGTGCCAGAAGTGTCAAGAATCAAGGGACAGTTGAAGAGAGGATCTCTATGAAATGCAAGCATTGGGAGAGCTAACAGGAATAAAATGATCCACGTAATTTAGCCACGAGCGCCAAGCAAGGATTACCCAAATCTTCGAAGATCAAAATCTCCCACGTCAATAGAGAAAAAACACCACTTTTTAAGATGAAACGGGTGTTGCTTATTACATAACCCAAATATTTTAAAAGGAACTTTTACATAATAAAAGAACTATTACTTTTATGATAAGTAAAAGGATTTCCAATATTTTAAAAAAAGGTGCTAAAAGAATAATTCGAAGAGAGGGAGAAAAATAAAATAATAAGAACCCTCCTTTTAAAATGTTCTAAAATAGCCCATAGAATAGGGTAAACCTATTTTGAATCAAAGGAAGAGATTTTTAATATTTTGAAATCCCTCAAAGATGAATTAGAACAAATATATTAAAAAATGCATAAAATATATTCAACAATAAAGATTTTGCTAGAAAAAAATTATGGATAAAAGATAAATGACTACGATATGAAGGTAAAAATCATAAGAGTTAGGGATTTATTAGATGTTTTTCACAGGACTGCCCAAACTTTCGAACTCATTTCGGCCATATCTCACTCATCCGGACTCGGATTGAGCTAAAATTTTGAGGGTAGATGCCTATAAAACCCTAGAATGTCTCCAAAAATTTTAATATAATTTGGATCAATACATATCCTAGCACATCCCTATGTGTTAACGATATATTTTTCAAGCGGCTATGTGAGGATTTCATCTGGTTTGAGTGCAAGCAGCTCTAGAGGTTGGTTTTTAGGGCCTTCGGGCCCTAACGAACAATATTTTTGTGGTTTATGCTCAATATTTTAGTAAGAAATGTTGCAGGGGATACAATATGGGCTATAAATTTTTCTTTCAATAGATCATACTATGAACTTGAGTGACAACGGCTTCCAATTTGCTGCACAAAAGAAATTGAAAACCATACCTTTCCACGGTGTCTAGGGCAAGTATTAAAGAGATCACGAAACAAGTTTCAAGTAGTTGATCAAAAAATGGCTCATATCTCAAGTGAATCTGGTGATAAGGTGCACCCAAAAAATAATTCTACTATGAAAACCCTTGTCAAGGGTAAGAATTTCGAAGACTCAGTCCCAAAAATGGATTTTAGGGATGCCCTTCATGGTAGACAGCCTCAGCCCAATGCTAATATCAATATTAGGGCTTCCCATAAACCTCTAAGAATGCCTAAGATTAATCCCAGGAAAATGGAGTCAGGATATTTTAAAGCAACTGATGGAACTCCTATTGTTAAGCTTGATATGGGTAACATTCAAACTGGCATTGAAGATTTGGAAAAAAGAGGACTAATTTTTTGGTTCATGGGTTTTCGTCCGAGTCTATCTACTTTCAAAGTCTGGGATGTAAAAATTTGGAAAACTAAATGTGAGTTACAAATCTCTATTTATCCAAATGGTTATTTTCTTGTTTTATTTTCTAATAATGAAGATAGAGAGAAAAATTTTCAAGGGGGTCCTTGGTTTTTTGGAAGGGCAGGGCTTTTCATGAAGCCTTGGCATACTAAATTTAAAGCCAAAGAAGAGATGCCTTCTATAGCTCCCGTGTGGGTTAGACTCTTTGGCCTCCCCATTGAATTTTGGAATCCTACTATTTTTTCTTCAATTAGAAACTCTTTAGGAACTTTTATGATGACTTTTGATTGTACTCAAAATTTTGAACATATTATTTATGCTCGAATTTGTGTTTTAATGGATTTTGAAAAACCCCTACCTAAAAATATCGCATTACAATTTGGGGAAGACACTTGGGAGCAAGTAGTGGACTATGAGAACATTCCTTTTTGTTGTAGAATTTGCCATGAATATAGTCATTTGGCCAGTGCTTGCCCAAATAAAATTCCTGATCAAAAGAAAGAAGAAATAAACTCGGCAAGTTTCCAAATACCTAAGAAGAAGAACACTTAGAAAAAACCAGTTATGAAGGATCAATCAAAGTCATCTGCTAATATGTTTGAAATCCTTTCCACAAATGATGTCCCAAGTGAGGAAGAGGAAATAATGGAAACTGAAACCTTAGAAACACAATTTAAATATGAAGGGAAGAACTCAGAGTGTAGACACCAAAACAACACCAATCCGATTATGTGACTGCAAACACTGATCGCATTGACACACACAGCCCCAAGGGCAGCCCCTAGAGGTTAAACAGTGGTCCTAACCACTCTCACAGCAGTTTTGGAAGGTCAGAGGTCAATTTGGCACCTTCAGGCACTCTGCTCCATACTCGTTCCACCCAGGGATGATTACAAACTGGTATTCGCCCCACCCAGGGACGAATAGCAGTATTCGCTCCAGGGTGGGGCGAATAGCAGGTTTGACGGGCAAAAAGTCAAATCTTGACAAATGGCAGCTCAGATCCGCCACTTAACTCTTCCTTCATTGCATGGGAGTGTGAGTGAGCATTTTCGAGCGTTAGAGGCAGTTACAGGGGCAGTCATGAAGCCCCTAATCAGGGAGGAATCTTCCCTCCCCTGGGAAGGCATGATTGCCAAGTGGCGCCTCTGCATGCTCATCCAAAGAGACCATCAGGTCTATAAAATGGTGAGTCTTCTCACCCCAAAATATACAGAGAAGGAGCATTTTGGAGCAACGAAGTGCTGTCATTTTACTTTCACACCCACACCCTTTTGAGTTGTGCCTTTCACATCCTTGATCTCTTTTGGAAAGGAGGTCATAGGGTGGTTATTGGAAGCGCAAATCCGGAACCAAAACCCAACATTTGGCCACAATATCCCACAAAATTTTTTAAAAATACCCCACAAGAGGTTTTGGACCCATCCCAAGTGGATTGGTGCCAAAATCGGGCCCCAAACGATGGGCGGCCTGCCCTCGGGCCCCCCACACTGCTACAGTCCTAATCGCCCCGCCCCAGAGTGATTGGAAATCTATGGTAGATTTCCTTTCTATTATTTTTGCATTTAATTCTATGCTGCTTAGATAGGTTGTCATTCAAATTTCACATCGTTCTGAGCAATTTTGATCATGTTTCTATTATTTCTCGCTTTTGCTAACATGCAGGTAGCATCATCAAATTCCTATTGATAGAGGCCAAATTGGGAAAATATGACCATCTGGGTCTTCCCAAAATACCCCCAATTAGCTAATCCCCAACTTTGTAGGTGATTTGGAGCTTCCCGGATGTGACATTTGGGACAGTGCCTTTTGACATTTTGTTGCAGGTCTATTCGTCCCGCCCTGGAGCGAATACAAATATATGGTGAATTTTTTGACTGTTCCATTTGTAGTGTTTTCCTTGTGATGTTTTGATGCCCCTATCAAATTTTTAGTTCATTTGGATCTATTTTAGTTATCATTTTATTTATATCTTGCATGCACTAATCGAAGGCGTGGGGATTGCATGTTTTATTTCATCTACAGGTGCTACTGACTATTTCTTATTTCCTTGAACGTAGGATCTAGACATTAGAGGAGCAGCAAGGAGTCAAGACTCATCAACGCAAGTGGCGGTGATGTTTGGTCCGCCCATTTTACATGTGGGCACGCGGAAGAAGGAATAGCATCCATGGGTGTAACAAGAACACATATTTAATGCTCCTAGCCCTTAGAAGGGGAGGAGGCGCATTGTAACCGAGTTCTGAAACATATCAATAAAAAGGGTTGTCTTCCTTATTGGCTTTTTGTTTCATTTTGATTCATTCATGCTTTCCCTCCTTTCATGCACTTTCAATTCATAGGATTTAGCGTTAAGTTTAGTTCCGTTTGCATCGCACTTGGAGTTTCCTTTTTGCTTCCATATCCTCGTGCTTTCAGTGGTGATCATGGTGGGACCCTTGTCCTCTATTTTTAAGATCAGAAATCTGATCAAAACTTGATTGTTTTTGCTTGCAGGTACCGAGTTTTCAAACGTTGGACTATTGTTCGTTCCAGCCTGTGGCGAATACAGAGCTGGAATTCATCTTACCCAGGGACGAATGGGCATTTGCCCCACCCTATGATGAATACAGTCCTATAATTCATTCCTCCCTAGGATGAATAGCTGTCTATGTAGTTTTAGGATAGAAACTCAGAACCAACAGATTTGGGCAGAGAAGAGGTAAGGGTCCTGAACTCTTTCTGTCATTTTCTATTTTTTGTTTTCTATTTTTTTGGTTCTTTGCGTGCTTAAGAAAAGTTGTACTGCATGTTTATTTCCTTTCATGCAAAATAAAAAGAACCCCACACATCACGTGGCAACATAAACACCAAGGAGCTGGTCGTAAAACCCCAGCCCTTGATCAAGACCAACGGTGGATTTCATCACCACCTTGGCTTGAATTTTGCATTCATAAACCCCGATCGCTACTGTTGCTAGACGTAAATCCTGATGAAAGCTGACCGAGTGTAGTTGGGGTGATTCCTAGTGCATGAGGATAAGTCTTCTATGGTAGGTGTCAAAAATAGGGTGATTCCCCTTTCGTACCGCCTACGTTCCACGTACCATCTGCTCTCACGTACCAATAGTTTCCCTCACGTAAGGGCGGGTATATAGAGAGGTTGGTATATCGGCCTGGCAATGGTATATCGAAGGGGCGACCATTTTTGGGAGTCATAAGAGCCATCATATTGCATTTAAACGTCCTTTACAAAAGCTTTCAAAACAAAATCAAAACACACTAAACCAGGTTTAGGGCACACCTTTAATCTTTAAACGAGATAATCATTGCTTTGCGTGTGTGATATTTTCTGTTTAGTGTAGCATAAAAATCATAAAAAGAAATAAAAATCTACGCATCTTGTAGGAAAGCACCACCATGGTGTACACCCGTAGCCAAGCCCAATCAAGGGCGAAAGCTACAGAGAGTGTACAAGGGGGCACAAGTCACCTCCGCTATAGCCCCAAGGACTTGGTCATACCGCCTTGGCGGCCTGACCCACAAGAGAGTCCACATCGTGCCATTTTAGAATGGGACTATAGAGGCACCCCTTTGAGGGACACGCCCATCCAACATAGACCCTTTCAGGAGGAGTCCTTACACGTGGCCCTCAATATAAACAAGAAGGCTCCCTTAGAAGCTCGGTATGAGTGGCCACCATGCGATGAAGTGCTAGAGCAGCATAGGGTCCATGAGGAGAGGCCACATGATTATGTCATCCCTCCTTTACCCCCCATCACTGTTAGGAATAAAAAGCCAAATCCAGAGCACAAGGCTCTTCAAGCAGGGTGAGCCAACTCTGCCCGCCCCTTTCACATATATGAAAGGGAGCATGAGGAAGACCATTACATTCCTCAAGAGCAATACACAGCATGGGAGCAATGCGCCTCCACACCTGCTATCTACCAGAATCACCTACCGAGGCCAGAGCCTCGAGTGAATGCCGCCAACCTCGACAGAGGGAAGTGACCTATAGAGATCTCGGATCATCATGACCGAGATAAATGTGTAGGAGAGGCATCTAGGCCTCCTAGACTCAAGATGGTGGAACAAATCGACCTGGCAGTCACTAGACATGCCGCCCGCCAAGCGCAGATCACGCAGCTTGAGCAAGACCAACAACAGCTAGAGCATCTATATCGCCTTAGCAAAGAGCGCATTCGATGCCAAACAGATGAGCTGCTCCATAACACGGTGCCTGAGAGGGTTCCAACCCCTCGCACCCAAAGAGCAGAACCATATGAGAGGCGCAACCCCTTGGTACGAGATAGGTCCCCATGACCTTACCAAGTGCTACCTCCGAGACCTCCTAGACCTGAGTGGGAGGCCACTCCCAGGAACAACGATGGGCTCCCTCCACGGGGACCCACCCATGGTCATAGGTCTCATCCAAAAACTCCTCAAGAAGCCTATGAGGAGTATGAACAAGAAGAAGAGTGGGCCGAAATGCCCTACCAAGGTGGAGGGGCTGCTATCCGGCCACCCCTCCATAGGCCTCAAGTTTCCCACAACCCACAATGGGAGCAAACTAAAGAGGAAGAGATTAAATCTTTCGATGCATATAAAGCGTTGCTAGAGCATTTGGAGTCTATGGAAACCAAGACTTCTGGGCCCCAAAAGCCCATGTTATGCCAACTCCGTAGTCATCCTGTGCATCCGTCAGTGCCAGCACCCCCTTACCCTGAACACTTTAAGCTGCCTCAATTGGCAATCTTTAGAGGTGAGGAGGATGCCCAAGAGCATGTGACTAGATTCCTGAGCCAATGCTTTGGCATTCAGGATAATGATGCTTTGTTGTTAAGAACATTCATCACCACGTTCGTAGGCCCTACCTCGGATTGGTTTACTCAATTGCCAAAGCATAACATTAGCAACTTAGATCAGCTAGTGGATGCGTTCCTCGAATGCTTCACCTTCAACACCAAGAAGAAGGCGTCACTAAGTGACCTAGCCAGCCTCAGGCAGTATGAGGAAGAAACCATGGTGGCCTATGGGAATCGGTGGAGGACTCTGCTTTCTAAGCTACCCTACCTCCCTCCTATGTCCGACCTCACACAAATGTTCTCAAAGAGTTGTTTGAGATCGATCTCTATGCTATTGCAGCTACAGCAATATGCCACCTTAGAGGAAGCTCTAGCACAAGCCAGAATCATTGAAGAGATCAAGATTCAGGATGGCGAGATAGCCAAGCCAAAGAAGAAAGAATGGTCTAAGAACACCAAAATAGGGACCATGCAACAGAAACCCGCTATGGTCAATCAGGTTGCTATCAACGTCCCTAAGCCTGCACAAGCAACACAACCCCAAAAGGCTAACTATCAGGTGGTGCCTCTTAACAGTTATGACCGAGAAAATTAGAGGCAAGAACAAAATCAGCAGCGTCACCCTAGGCGACAATTCACACCTTACATAGAGTCCAGAGACTCCCTGTTTGACCGCTTGTCAGTGGCAAACTTGATCAACCTGCCCGAGATTCAACCCATAGATCCCAATGCACCAAAACCTAAGGGCTACAGGGAAGATTTGTACTATAGGTTCCATAGGCGGAAGGGACATGACCTTAATGCATGTTGGAAGTTTAAGGGCTTGGTGCAAGACCTAATTGATAACAAGACATTAGCGGTGGATAATCTCGTGGCACCAAGAAACCAACAAATGGAGGTCTTTAAGGACCCCTTGCCTGCCCATGATGCATAGGCAAAGACCCTACAAGTCAATGAGGTCACACAGAACTGCCCCATGCAGGGGTATGTAGGGATGATCAGTATAGTGACTCGAAATAGGAGGTATCCGAGTGTAGCTGCCCCGCGGCAACTACAGGTGAGGTGCCAACAATGTCACAACCACAACAACACCTTACACAACCTCCTCCGCCTAGACCCATGGCCACAATTCGGACCAAACTCACTCAGAGCTTGAGGACCACGTCGGCTAGGCTCTCCATATACGAGCTCATACAACAATCAATGCCCCATCGGGAGGCTCTAATGGAGATATTGAAAGCCATCGAGTTGCAGCCCCATGAAGCAAATTCCTTCAACAACTTTGTGGGACATGTCAAATGATGCACTGAGCCAGTCATCACCTTTCGAGAAGATGAAGTGAAATCAGTGGTTGATGATATGGCGGATCCACCCCTGCACGTTATCGCGTGGGTCAACGAGATTCCGTATAAGAGGGTGTTGGTAGACACTGGCTCATCCAGTAATATCATCACAACAGTGGCATTGAAACATCTAAAGTTGCCAGCATCTCACATCACGGCTTCCACCTACACTCTGCAAGCATTCAATGATGCGATATGCTCGATAGTTGGCACAATTGTCCTACCCATCCAAGTGGGACAAAAGACTATACCTACATTGTGCCATATTTTGGAAGGTGAGATGGCCTATAACATCTTGCTGGGTCGGCCATGGATCAGGGACATGAAGTGTGTCCCTTCGATAGCTCATCAGTGTTTAAAGTATACATTTGAAGGGGAGGTGCATGTAGTCCCGATGGACTTAGAACCCTTCAAGTATTGCAATGCGGTGCAACTGATGCCGCAATCGACCCTTCCATCAACGCATTTGGATTTTTAGTTGAATCCATCTAGACAAGGTCCGATTCCATAGGCATCCCCATTGACAAGTCCATCAAAACCACAATCGGGTCCATCTTCATCGTCTGGTCCTTCACCAACGATGCCACCTACGATGGCCACATAGAAGGACAAAGGGAAGAAACCCCTGGAAGAGGCACCGCCATCAGTATCAACTATCTCTACTGAGGAGATGCCTAGCAGAATGGAAGTCGAGGCTCCTAGTCCACCCGACATGGAGTGGACTCCGGAAGAACTTTCGTTCCCTCCCCCTCAATCGCCAACAATCACCATTGAAATGGCCAATACGGGCCTAGGGGAGTATTTGGTGTGGAATATTGTAGCAACACCCGCACTAGAGTCCATGCAGGACATGGGGAGACCTCGCCTCCCCATCGGTACTATTGTTCCTCTAGGCTACCCGTCGAACCAGACAAACTTTGTGTATGGGGGCCTTGATCATGGTACTGAACCATACATGCAAGAGGATGAAGATGAAGAGCCCTTTGCAGAAGATGTCAACTATTTGTCTAACCCAGACTTCGCTTTGAGATACCTTGGCCAATGCAATTGGCATGGATATGGGTTAGGCAGATATGAGCAAGGAGTGCGTGTTCTTTGCCAACCAAGATACCAAATGCCATATGACAAGTCAGGAGTAGGGTTCAACCACCCCCTCCCCTTGGACATCTTGGTAGAGAACATGCAAGGCCTAGGGATAGGCAACAAGGGGGGATTGGCATTAGATCCATATGCCAACCCTAACACGACATATACATTGGGAGATTATCTCCCATTATTGACAACCAACCTTGTTGACCTCAACAACCCTTTCCCTTCGCTCGAGAGAGGAGAAAGTTCGAGAACTCACCTACAAGAGGGGTATAGACAAGGTCAAGAAGGATCTTCAGAAGATGAGTCAGAATATGAGGTAGCACCATGGGATCCCTTCGAATCAGATAGCAATCACTCACAAGTGACCCCCATGGATGATTATCAAGAAAGCCTCTTGGCAATGTTCCCTTTGGTGGCTCCCATCGAGCAAGTGCCACCACAAGACAATCAGGCCCCACCGTAGAGAGCGGAACAACCCCAATGGGGCCAGATCAATTTGCTCGAGCAAGATGAGCCTCTAATGTCGCAAATAGTTGTTGGAGCCAACGAAGGCCTTTGGATCTCCGACAGTGATTATGAAGATGAAACTGAGATGGCCTATCTCAATCATATGCGACAGCAACAATACCCCTTGGAGATTAACGACATATTTGAACAACTAAACATAGTGCCAGGGCATGAGTGGTACGTAGACCCAGTGTGGTGGGAACAAGTGTTGAATCCACCACTTTGGGCATACGAAGAATACCTTCCGCCCAGAGACCCTATAGCGATATCAGTGTCGAGGGCAGACCCTGTCTTCCTATCCACACATAGGGCCGATCCATTCATGCCAATACCTCTAGAGCCAGACCGGAGCACAGAGAACATCCAGAATGTTTGAGTCACCACACCCATGGTAATGGAGACCAAAATCATTTCATCAACATGATCTCCATTGACTTAACCGCCCCCATCCATAACCCGATCGATCCAGCACAGTCATTGTATCTAGACATAGATGCCATAGACTAGGATCGCGTCAATTCACCTCCATCCCCATCAGAGTACTGGCCTTTCGGTAAAATGCTTCATTTTACCCCAGGGCCAACTCAGGATATCTTCCATGCTGAAGAGGAACCCGAGGTTCCCAACGTAGATTTAAACTCAGCAAATGATATCCATTTGATCCCAACTCCACACCAGTTGGAGGATGGATCCCACATGTCGGTCGAGGAGATGACTGACGTAGACATCGGCTCGGATCCAATGAATCCATAGATTATCAAGCTAGGGGTAAGCTTATCCCCCGAAGAGCAAGCCGACTACATTACCCTTCTCAAAGAGAAGAAGGAGGTTTTTGCATGGTCCTACAGAGACATGTCGGGGCTAGATCCATAGCTAGTCACGCATAATCTAACGCTTGATCCGACAGTCAAGCCAGTTAAGCAAAAACTACGTAAGATGCACCCAACAGTGGCCTTGATGGTCAAAGATGAATTGCAAAAGTTGTTGGATGCACAGTTTGTCATCTGCATGGATTACCCACCATGGTTGTCCAACATGGTGCCCATCAAGAAGCCTGATGGGAGGATTCGCATATGCACTGATTTTTGAGATCTAAACAAAGTGAGTCCTAAGGATGATTTCCCCTTGCCGAGCATCGACGCATTGGTAGATGCTACAGTAGGCCACGAAATGCTTTCCCTCATGGATGGTTTCTCGGGATACAATCAGATTCGTATCAATCCCGAGGACCAACTAAAAATGGCGTTCACAATGCCTTGGGGGACATTTTGTTATAAGGTCATGCCTTTTGGCCTTAAAAATGTTGGCGCCACCTACCAACGTGCCATGACGTACATCTTCCATGATTACATGCATAAAACTTTGGAAGATTACATGGATGATTTGTTGGCCAAATCTCTTTTGTGCCCAGATCATCTCGATGACTTAAGCAAGATCCTCGATCGCCTCATGGAACATAAAGTCAGACTGAATCCCAAGAAGTGCGTATTTGGCATCACATCTAGAAAACTCTTGGGTTTCATAGTCTCAAAGCGAGGCATCGAGGTGGACCCAAACAAAGTCAAGGCAATCCTTGAAATGCTCCCCCCAACTACCATCAAGCAGCTCAGAAGCCTGCAGGGAAAGGTCACGTCAATCAAGCGCTTCATAGCGCAGCTATCTGACAAGTGCCGACCCATGAACAAATTATTGCATAAAGGGGTAGCATTTCACTGGGATGACGAGTGCCAGTCAGCCTTTGATGACATTAAACAATACTTGGCTTCACCACCAGTATTGGCACCACCTAGACCAGGAGTGTCATTCTACTTATACATCTCAGCTATTGAGGTGGCACTGGGTGCCATGCTAGCCCAAAAAATGAACTTCACAAAGAACAGGCTACTTACTATCTTAGCCGCACCCTGGTCAGTTATGAACTTAACTATGCATACGTTGAGAAACTCTGCTTGGCAGTGGTGTTTGCTACCAAAAAGCTATGCCACTACATGTTGAGCAACACTACGTATGTTGTGTCTAAGGAGAATCCATTGTGGTACATGATGAGTCATACTTATCATAGTAGCCGCACGGCGAAATGGATCATGTTGTTGATGGAATTTGACATAGAGTTTATTGGATAGAAATCCATCAAAGGTCAAGTCATAGCCGATCAACTAGCAGAGGCTCCTCTCGAAGACGATCAGCCTCTGGTCATAGAACTACCCGATGATGGGGTCTTCCATGTCTCAGAATCACCAGATTCTGATGAGCCTGAGTCACAGGCCGACATAACCCTATTTTTTGATGGTTCTAAATGTGAGCAAGGGGGTGGCACGGGAATTGTATTCTTCACACCACAAGGGGCTCCAATGCCTCTGTCATTTAAATTAGACTTCCCGTGCACCAACAATAATGCCGAATATGAAGCCTTGCTCATAGGTCTTCAGACAACAATCACCATGAACATCAAATGATTGAACATCTTTGGTGATTCGTTGTTAATTGTCAACCAAGTCAAAGGGGTATTCCAATGTAAATGCCCAGTTCTGTAGGCCTACAAAGCCCTTGTGGACAAATTCCTGGAAAAGCTTGAATGGTACGACATCGAGGCACTCCCTCGATCATCGAATCATTTTGTGGACACTATGGCCTCCTTGGGGTCATTAATCCCGCAAGACATTTCTGGTGATATGACAACCATTCAAGTCAAAACACTATCGCAATCCATGATGGAGCGTGCAAGCTCTGACTTGATGCCAGGAATCCACTTGATCCAGATTGAACCATCCTCGACAAGTTCTCTCGAATCCATGATCGTCTGAATCATGCCAACTAGGGGTCCTTATTCTCCCCTACTCCCATTAATAGCAACACAATGCTATTCTTACAAGTTCTCTCCCACTCAACTTTTGCTAGGGATGAACTTCAAGAGGGATTGGTTATTCATACCATCGAGGTTTCGATCAGCAAGATTGGTATTCACCCATAAGGGACTACCTCAAGTTAGGTAACCTCCCACTTGGATTGACGCATGCCACAAAATGAGCATTCAAATAGAAAGTGGCAAAGTATGTCTTGTTAGGAGACATTTTGTACCATCATAGCTACGAAGGAATCCTCCTTCATTGCTTGGACCAGCAGGAGTCCACTTGGGCGATCACCCAAGCGCACGATGGTACGTGCGATGGCCACTTCAATGGTATGGCCATCGCAAAGCGCATTCTCCGCATGGGCTATTATTGGCCATATTTAGAGCGAGATTGTTGCGCATATGTAAGGAAGTGCATGAAATGTCAACACCATGCTAATTTGACACATGTACCTTCCTAGGCCTTGCAGCCGATCCAATCGGCTTGGCCATTTTCATAGTGGGGCTTAGATCTAATCGAAAATATCTCCCCTACATCGTCAGGTCATCACACGTTTATCATAACGGCCACAGAGTACTTCACCAAATGGGTGGAAGCAATTCCGCTTACCTCTACGACTGGACCCCGCATTGTGGAGTTCATTTTACATAACATCATATGTCATTTTGGTATTCCATCCAAGATAATTTCGGATAATGGGACGTCATTCAAGAACAAAGACGTGCGTGCTTTGACCACAAAGTACAAAATTTAGCATAGTTTTTGACACCCTATTATCCGTAGGCAAATGGGCAAGCAGAGGCGTCAAACAAAATGCTAGTTGCCATCCTCAAAAGATAGTCATAGATAGTCATAAGGATTGGCACATTCAGATCCCACTTGCCTTATGGGCTTATCGCACTAGCATTCGGACGCCCACTAGGGCAACTCCATTTTTGCTCGTGTATGGCTCCGAGGCAGTCATGCCTCTCGAGTTGGAAATTCCTTCCCTACGCATATCAATGCAAGAGTTCATCGATGATGACACTGCATGGTAGGCCCGGTTAGACCAGCTTACGTTGCTCGATGAATGACGCGTTAATGCTCTCGAGCATTTACGTATCTATCAAGAGCGACTGAAGAAAGCATACAACATGAAAGTTCACCTGAGGGACTTTCAGGTTGGTGACTTGGTCTTAAAAGAGAACCAACAGAACTCTAACTTGCCACCCCATCTAAGGGACAAGTTCATGGCAAACTGGTTAGGTCCCTATGTAATTGATAGTAAAATAGGACCTGGAACATACCGGCTAGCCTCTCTTGATGGAATCAAGGAACTAGAACCCTTGAACATCAGTCATTTATGGCCATTCCATATCTAAAAGAGCCATAGCCCAAAAAAATCCCATAATCCTTGGTCAATCCCAAAATCTCCAAAGGATTCCCATTAATCACTTTGGTCAAAATCCCAAAAAATGCTCCAAGGATTCCCCATAATCACTTGGTCAACCCAAAAGCTCCAAGGTTCCCATATAACCACTTGGTCAAATCCCAAAAAAATGCTCCAAGGATTCCCACAATCACTTGGTCAACCCCAAAATGCCCCAAAGGTGCCCATTACCCCTTTGGTCAAACCAAAAAGCTCCAAGGATTCCCACAATCGCTTGGTCAAAAATAAGAAAATTCAAAAACAATAAAATCATCAAAAATAACAAAAATTTGCATCTCATTTCCATGCATGCTCAAAATCATCACAACAATAAAGAGCTCTTTTGCATCTCATCTTCATACTCACAAAAATCAATCTATCAAAAACACAAAAATAATAGTTGCATTAAGCATAACATCCATACATTGCATATTTGTGGTCATACAGGTCAAGGCACCATAGACTGTAATTACTTGGCAAATCCATCTTGTTCCACATTTCTCCATTCTATAAATAGTCCATCAAAAATAAATGCCATTCACATCATTTTACCATATCATAGTCGGTTGTCTTCTAATGTATCAAGAGTTTTCGTCATTCAGCTATCATTAGCTTTCTAGCCACATACTGTACAAAGTCAGATAGATTTTACAAAGGTAGAGTTCTACTTGGATCACACCTTGTTACGTAGCATCCCAACACAAATTAAAACACATAAAAATTCCCAAGTTGTGTGAATGAAAGATGAAACCTGCAAAGCAATCCAGGTCACCATAAGCGAAATGGTTATCTTGCTCATCCCCCGTGCGAATGACCCCAAGAATGCTGAGAGTTGGCAAAAGGACAAGCATCTTCCCTACCCAATTCCCCAAGAATCCCAAGTTCTCAAAAAGTTGCAAACATCATAAAATTTTGCAAAAGTCAAAACTCCAAAAATTTGACATCACCACCAAAGTGCATACATCAAAAGGCACATACAATAGTGATTCTCATCACTCAATATTCAAATCCCTTGCTCAAAAGAAAAATAAATAAAAATAAAAAGTGATTTTTATCACTACAAAAGAGCAAGTATCCCAATATAATTGAAGAAAAGAAGGGAGTCGAACTTGAATCCCTGGAACTCTCAACATTCAGAAGGTCATGAAGTAAACCTCAGTACCAGTTTGGTGGATAGCCTATCGGTCACTGGTGGTAAACCTCCCGCATGACGATATATCTGTCACATTAACTCGTGTACAGATCAATGTTTGCATGTGGATGAGCTAGCTTATGGTATCCTAGATAGCACCGTAGATTAATCTGACTAAATACAACAAAGGAAGTTAGTGGAGCTAATTAGGTGATCCTCAATACAGGTTTGGTTGATAACCTATCTGGCACTGGTGGTATCCTGACAAATACCACATAAACGAACTCAATTGCACACACAGGGATGTGAAATAACTTGGTCAAAGACAAGTCCGATTCATACCTTGTTCAAAAGTCTTGTAAGATAAAGTACAATCATGGCTAGTTAGTTAAAACATCTGAGTCTCAGAAAACCTTAACTACATTCTAAACCAACTAATATCTTTCATCCTCGCATCGCCATCAGAAAATACAAAAATAACATGTATACATAAAAAGTCATTTACCACAACAATCGCCTAAGACAAAAAGCCATAAAGTTCTAAACAGTCTATGGTGCCCTCACCAAACATCACAAATTTAATTCATCCATTACATTTGCATATCCTAAAAATTAGAAACATTTGCATTCATCATAACATATGCATCCATCAACATAAATTAACATGCATACATACACATTCAACAATCATTGAGCATAACATCAAATGTCGACATGTGTATAAACAAAATAAAGTCATCTGTATATATATCATCAAAAATGCACCAAAACAAGCAATAAACTTGCCCGATGAGAGTGCTTTTGCACTTGACATTTCAGGCATGCAAAATAGACATTGGAGTCACAAATTCTCACTATCCTACTCCCTAAGAAGGCTACCATAGCCGGACCGCTCCACGGGAAGACAAATTTTTGACAATTTCAGCTCCAAAAAGCGTCACAAAAAGGGTTAACACCCACCAAAAATAGGTCTAAATGTCGGAAAACTGCACACACATTCAACGATAAACATCTGAAGGCACCCTTACACAAGTCATCTTGGGTCAAGTGACTCGTCGCTTTTCTCATGTAGGTCATTCCCTCATCGATTCGTCGCTTGAGGGGGTAGTCACACTTAGTCACCAATCAACAAATACACACCCAATCAAGGAAATGGCATGCATTCAAAGAATCATTGACAAAGACAATCACGCCCCTGCTTGGGGCAGCAAACAAGCAATAATCACAAGCTGATCAAACACTTGGCATTCATGAATCATGAACTCAAGGTTCCCATAGACAAAAGGTTGCGCCCTTTGCCTATTCATGACTGATCAATGTCCAAGATCAAGTAACACCTCACCGAAAAAGGTTAACACTTGAATTGAGTTCCTTCGCTCGTCAGAAGCAAGGATTCAAGAATGCATGCCCTTTCCATACTTGGGGCATCAAAAGTTGGTTAGGTTACTGAGAAACCCTAATCATTAGTGCTTTGGTTATCTATTTTTGCTCAGCACTGTGCCACGCACAATGCTTCCCAAAAAGGGGCATCTATAGACACCAAAACAACACCAATCCGATTATGTGACTGCAAACACTGATCGCATTGACACACACAGCCCCAAGGGCAGCCCCCAGAGGTTAAACAGTGGTCCTAACCACTCTCAAAATAGTTTTGGAAGGTCAGAGGTCAATTTGGCACCTTCAGGCACTCTGCTCCATACTCGTTCCACCCAAGGATGATTACAAACTGGTATTCGCCCCACCCAGGGACGATTAGCAGTATTCACTCCAGGGTGGGGCGAATAGCAGGTTTGATGGGAAAAAAGTCAAATCTTGACAAATGGTAGCTCAGATCCGCCACTTAATTCTTCCTTCATTGCATGGGAGTGTGAGTGAGCATTTTCGAGCATTAGAGGTAGTTACAAGGGCAGTCATGAAGCCCCTAATCAGGGAGGAATCTTCCCCCCCTGGAGAGGCATGATTGCCAAGTGGCGCCTCTGCATGCTCATCCAAAGAGACCATCAGGTCTATAAAATGGTGAGTCTTCTCACCCCAAAATATAGAGAGAAGGAGCATTTTGGAGCAATGAAGTGCTGTCATTTTACTTTCACACCCACACCCTTTTGAGTTGTGCCTTTCACATCCTTGATCTCTTTTGGAAAGGAGGTCATAGGGTGGTTATTGGAAGCACAAATCTGGAACCAAAACCTGAAATTTGGCCACAATATCCCACCAAATTTTTTGAAAATACCCCACAAGAGGTTTTGGACCCATCCCAAGTGGATTGGTGCCGAAATCGGGCCCCAAACGATGGGCGGCCTGCCCCCGGGCGCCCCCCACATTGCTACAGTCCTAATCGCCCCGCCTGAGTGATTGGAAATCTATGGTAGATTTCCTTTCTATTATTTTTGCATTTAATTCTATGCTGCTTAGATAGGTTGTCATTCAAATTTCACATCGTTTTGAGCAATTTTTATCATGTTTCTATTATTTCTCGCTTTTACTAACATGTAGGTAGCATCATCAAATTCCTAGTGATAGAGGCCAAATTGGGAAAATATGACCATCTGGGTCTTCCCAAAATACCCCCAATTAGCTAATCCCCAACTTTGTAGGTGATTTGGAGCTTCCCGGATGTGACATTTGGGACAGTGCCTTTTGACATTTTGTTGTAGGTCTATTCGTCCCGCCTTGGAGCGAATACAAATCTGTGGTGAATTTTTTGACTGTTCCATTTGTAGTGTTTTCCTTGTGATGTTTTGATGCCCCTATCAAATTTTTAGTTCATTTGGATCTATTTTAGTTATCGTTTTATTTATATCTTGCATGCACTAATCGAAGGCGTGGGGATTGCATGTTTTATTTCATCTACAGGTGCTACTGACTATTTCTTGTTTCCTTGAATGTAGGATCTGGACATTAGAGGAGCAGCAAGGAGTCAAGACTCATCAACGCAAGTGGTGGCGATGTTTGGTCCGCCCATTTTACATGTGGGCACGCGGAAGAAGGAATAGCATCCATGGGTGTAACAAGAACACATATTTAACGCTCCTAGCCCTTAGAAGGGGAGGAGGCGAATTGTAACCGAGTTCTAAAACATATCAATAAAAAGGGTTGTCTTCCTTATTGGATTTTTATTTTGTTTCGATTCGTTCATGCTTTCCCTCCTTTCATGCACTTTCAATTCATAGGATTTAGCGTTAAGTTTAGTTCAGTTTGCATCGCACTTGGAGTTTCCTTTTTGCTTCCGTATCCTCGTGCTTTCACAGAGACAAACCAAAAAATAAAATTTTTTCAACAAAAAAAAAGAAAAAGAGAGAAAATTTACACAAGAAAAACAATATTTCAAATGTCAAAACTTCAAATAATGCAAGTCCCAATATAGACTCTGTTGAACCATCTAGTAAAATTTTGGCTATGTACAAGCATTCTTCAAGGTTAGAAGCCATCTTAGATTCAATTGGAATAAGTCAAGAAACAGGGAAAAAAAATTGAATATGGATTCTAATCAAAAAGTAGGTCACAAGACCAATCAATATCATATGGTAAAAGAAGGTGAAAAGCTTGTAGAGGAAGGTAATATTAATGCCCTTCCCAACTTTTTAGCCCTGGTATTAATGAATATCATCACTTGGAATATTAGAGGACTCAAAGGGAGTCTTTCAAAACAAAATGAAATTAGAAGAATGATTCGGATAAATCATCCACATCTTGTTTTCCTTCAAGAAACAAAGATGTCAATGGAGGATATGGACTTAATTGCCAATAAAATTTGGCCAATCGGAAAAGTGGTTTCCCTCAGTTCCCAAGGGACTTCGGGTGGCATTGCTTGTCTTTGGGACCCAAAATAGGTAGTTATTCACCATATGGTTGGTAGTTGGGGTTTTTTGGCTATAGCTATTCAAAGTAGACAATTCAACCAGATTATGCTCTACATTATTGTTTATGCTCTGACTCTTTTGGAGGAAAAAATAAGATAGTGGAAGGATATTACTCATATTATCTCTCATTTTCCTAAAGCTTGGATCTTGATCGGAGGATATTTCAATACCATCCTCTCTCTGGATGAGAAAATGGGGGGAAATAGAAATTTGGACAAAAGCATTGACCTCATGAGAGAATATATTACAAACCTCCATCTTTT
Organism: Wollemia nobilis; assembly: GCA_028583015.1. NCBI lineage: Eukaryota > Viridiplantae > Streptophyta > Pinopsida > Araucariales > Araucariaceae > Wollemia > Wollemia nobilis. The sequence goes on from JAQPPZ010002581.1 coordinate 13,360,478, forward strand.
GGATATCCAACCAGATAATGGCCTTATGAATTGGTCTAACAAAAGGCAAGGCTTAGCTTGTATAATGGAGAGATTGGATAGGTTTTTGCTCTCTGAAAATTTCTTAATCCATGGTCACATTCCTAAAGTGAAGACTCTTAATAATGCTAGTTCGGATCATTGGCCGATCATGGTGGAAATGTGGAAAACCAATGTGAGTTTCTCTCCTTTTCATTTTCAATTAATGTGGCTTAGAGACATTTCCTTTAGACCTCGTGTGCAACAATGGTGGAAGGAAGGTAAACCTAGGCATGGGACTAAGATGTTTTTTTTTGCCAAAAGACTGCAATACATTAAATCCAAAATAAAGACTTGGAATTGGAAAGAGTTTGGGGATGTTCATAAAAAAAAACATGAAGTTATTGCTCATCTTGAAAATTTGAATAAGAAAATCCGTTTAGATGGCCTAATAGAGAAGAGAAGTGCAAATGAAATTAAACTCACAACTCAATTAGAGCAATGGGAAAAAAGAGAAGAAATCTTATGGAAGCAAAAATCTAGAATTCAATGGGTCAAAGAAGGAGATCAAAACACAAATTTCCTTCACAAGTCTCTTCTAGATCGAAGATATCACAACTTTATTTCTTCCTTAAAATCATATTTTGGAGTTGTTTATACTTGGGATGGCATGAACTCTATTGTTGTTGATTACTTTTCCAATATTTTTGCTGCTACTCCTCTTGACTCAGCTTCACAACAAAATATTCTTCAAGAAATCCCTTCTCTTATCACTTTTGAGGAGAACTCTATTTTGACTGCTCCTGTTACTATCAATGAGCTTCAACAAGTAGTTTTTAAAATGCAAAAATGGAAAACCCCAGGTCCTAATGGTTTTCCTATTGAGTTCTACCAAGAGTTTTGGGATATCCTTCATGTTGATTTATTAGAGGTGGTGGAAGAAGCCAGGAAAGCCAAAGAAATTTTGAAGGTTATCAATAAAACTTATATTACTCTTGTTCCAAAAGCTCAATAGGTTGATCATATCTCAGCTTTTAGACCTATTGCTTTATATAATGTTCTTCTCAAAATCATTACTAAAATCATGGCAAAAAGGTTGAAGCCTCTTTTGCATAAGATTATTTCCCTAGAGCAAGGGGGTTATGTGGAAGGATTTCAAATAGTATATGAGATAGTTCTCACTCAGGAAGACATCCATTCCATGGATATGCAAAATTCTCCTTCCATGTTCATTCGGTTAGACTTATCCAAAGCTTATGACAGAGTGGATTGGCACTTCCTTATCAAAGTTTTGAGGTAATTTGATTTCTCTAAGGATTGGATGGATTGGATTATGGGATGTATCTCTTCAGTTTCCTACTTAGTTCTTATCAATGGCATACCTTCTCATTCTTTCCCAGCTTCCAGAGGTATTAGGCAAGGTGACCCGTTATCCCCTTATTTATTCATCATTCTTGTTGAATGCTTGGGTAGGACTATAACCAAAAAGAGGGAAAAAAAACCCTTGAGGGAGTTACCATTGCTCATGGAGCTAGACCTATCTCTCATCTTCAATTTATGGATGACTCTACTATTTTAGGTAAAGCTACAGTTAAGGAAGCTTCTAATATTAAGCAAATCATTAGCTATTTTTCTAAGGCTATTGGGCAGTTGATCAATGAAGACAAATCTAAAGTTATTTTCTTTCATTGCTCTGCTAGATAGGAATCCATGGTCTTGGATATAAGAAGACATATCTTCCAATCACTTATTTAGGTATTCCCATAAATATTCAAAGGCGTAAAAACAAAGATTGGAATTGGTTGTTGGACAAAGTCAAGAAGAAAATTGGAAAGTGGACCAACAAGTGGCTTTCTTCTGGGGGTAGAATCACCTTGGTAAAATTAGTCCTTCAAGCTATTCCTATTTATGTTTCTTTTGTTTTGAATATCCCAAAGGTTGTTCTTCAAGAATTGGATCAAATCATTCATCGTTTCCTTTGGAGTGGTACTAAGGAGAAAAGAAAATTGGCCTTGGTGAAATGGGATACTTTATGTCTTCCTAAGAGTGAATGGGGGTTAGGATTCCAGTATTCAATTAATAACAACAAAGCTTTAGCTACTAAATTATATTGGAGGATGTTGCATAACCCCAATGCTCTTTGGGCCAATAATCTCCTTGCTAAATATGCTGAGAACAAAATTCTCGAAGACCTTGTTCACTATCAACTTCCTACCAAAGGTTCTCCCATTTTAGCAGTTCTTAAGACTGGTGAGGATTTTATAAAGAAAAAATTATTTTGGATCATTCATAATGGTCAACATGCAAATTTTTGGATAGATTCTTAGGATGGTCACAAGCCTTTGATAACTCAGTTTCCCGATTGGAGGCCTTGGATGGAGGAGCTTCACCGAGCTAATTGGATAAAGGTGGCTAATTACTATCGGTACCATACTGGTAATTCAAAGGTTGGTAGATATTGGATCCCTATTGAGGATTGGCCTATTCAAATCCTAGAAAGGCAAAGACAAGATATCCAAGGCATCCTTCATATGAGATCCCTCTCTTGGTCCCATGAAAAAGATTGTTTTGGATGGAACAACACTACTAAGGGTGAGTATTCAGTCACTCAAGATTATTTGACCTTATGCCATAATAATCCCAACCATTCTTCTGACATCTTTTCTTGATTGTGGGCTCAAAATCTCTGGCCTAAGGTGAGGTTATTTAATTGGATTTTATTGTATCGTAGGGTGCTTACTGGTGAGCATCTTGTGAAGCATGGTTTTCATTGCCCTTTTAGATGTGAAATGTGTGAAGAGAATGTAGAAAATATCAACCATCTTTTTATTGAGTGTACTTTAGCCTCTGAGATATGGAGGAGAATGGCCACTTTACTTGGCTTATAGTGGTCCATTTTTTTTACTTTTGAATAGCTTTGGAGGGATTGGCCTAATCAAGAGGGTGTTGATCATTTTATTAGGCAGTTAGTTTGGATGGGTTCTACCACTCTTCTTTGGAATATTTGGAATAAAAGGAACAACCAAATTTTTAATCAATATAGGAAGGATATTCACTATATTTGGCAAAATACCATAGCCAACTTAGTTGAATCGGTCCACAAACTCCTTAATCACCCCCAAAACTCCCACCAAATATGGGATCAAGTGATGCAAAGATTGAATATTAAACCTTATAAGGGCAACCAACTTAAAGGGAATGTGAGTATTAGTAAGATGGATAGGACTAGAAATTGGCAACCTCCTCCTAAGTATTTTGGAAAATTCAATACTGATGGAGCCTCTAGAGGGAACCCTGGAAAAGCCAGTGTGGGAGGAATTGGTAGACTTTCAGATGGCTCCCTAGTTTTTACTTTTGCTGAGAATTTGGGTATTCTTTCCAATAACCTTGTTGAGGGGTATGGTATCCTCAGAGGTCTTCAGGAGGCTACTAAGATTGGATGGGAAAATGTGTTAGTTGAGTCTGACTCTCAACTTATGATTAATCTCTTGAAGACTCCTAAGAATCATAAGGTGGATTGGAGAATAAAAAGAATTATTGAGAAGATTTAGTTAATCCAGATGGGATTTTTGAAAGTTGATTACAATCATGTGGTTAGAGATCAAAACAAGAGTGTTGATGCTTTAGCTAATTGGGATTTGGATAAAGGTGATCTTACTTGTTATGGCCACCCTCCTATATGGTGGGCTTCTCAAATTAGGGAAGCTCTTCTTTCTATCATTTCTTTGGATGGCTCCAATTCTGAAGGTACCTAGTTTCTTCTTGTTTTTTTTTTTTTTTGCTTCTCTTTGGTTCATTCAGTTTTTTTTAGTTCCCTAGCTCATTCTATTATTTATTTTGTTTCCTCTATTGATTCTTGCCTTAATAGTCTTCTGGTCTAGATAGGTCATTGTTTTGTTCATTTTTTTTTTTTTTCTTTTTTGTTTTTTTTTTTTTAGTTTTTTAAGGTGGGTGGGTTCTTTTGTTTTGTTTTGTTTTTGTGTTCTTTGTGTTGTTTTTTGTTGTTCTTGTGTTTTTATTGTTTTTTTTTTTTTAATGTTTTTTGTTATTGTTCTTGTGTTTTTTCGTTCTTGTTCTTGGGTTTCTCTTTGTTTGTGTTATTTCATGTTTTTATGTGTGAGTGTTTTCTATGTATTTTTTTTTTGTTTAGTCTGTTGTTGGTTCTTTTTTATTTTTATTTTTATTTTATTTTTTTAATTTTTTAGGTTTTGGTTGTGTTTATTTTTCATGTTTTTTTGGGTTATGTCTTTGTTGTGTTCTATTGTTTTTGTCTTGTTTGTGTTTTGTTATGTGGTTCTTGTGTTTTTCTATGTGGTTTGTGTTGTGGTTTCTTTTATCTTATTGTGTGTTTTTTGTTGTGCTTTTGTTTTTGACACACTCAAGGAGCATGTTTTTTATTTTATTTTATTATTTTTGTTGTTATTTACTTATTTTTAAATTGGTTTTGTGTGTTTGTTTGCTCCTTGAGTATGTCAAAGGTGGTAGGCCAGGTCCGAGTCCTAGGTGTTTTTGACGAAATGGATACCCCTGCCTCCTTGGGTCTTACCCGAAAGTGGAATCCCTTTTGGGATGTTTTCCACAAATAAAAAAAAATAGAAATGACTACTAAAATAATTTCAAGAATATAGCCAAAAAATTATCCAAAGTAAATGAACCAGATCCTAGAACCTTCAAGAGAGAATTATAGCAAAATCTATCCTACTCTAATACCATGTTACAATTTCACAATAGATATGCAAAGCATTACAAGAGATGAATAGAAGAGTAGAACCAATTGATTTATTCCAAGGATCAACTCTGTATAAATAGCAGAGTTGATCATTGAGAGTCGTTGGATTACAACAACTCATTAGACTTGATGAAGACACCACTAAGAGTTCTCCTAACACATGGAGGAGTGGAAACTCAAGTATCTATCTTAGTGGAACTTAAGAGAATATTCTCTTATTCTAACAGAGTCTTGACTATGGATCGATTGTAATTATGGGTTGAACTCTAAATTAGTTGCAATTAGGGATTTGAATCTAGATCAGTTACCATTTTTTGAGGATTATGGGAGACAAAATGTTGATGAATTATGCCATGATTGGATAAAAATATGGATAACTCATTACTGCATTATTCTCCCCCATTATCAGTGTGAATCTTATTGATTTTGCAAGATGCCTGATTTTCAACTAAGGTTTTAAAAACTTTAAAGTGGGATAGAACATCACTCTTATATTTCAATAAGTAGACCAGGATATTCTAGAGAAATCATCAATAAATGTTAGAGTATACTTTGCTCCTTTGAAATATGGTTTAAGAAAGGTCATTAAGTCACTATGGATTAAATCTAGAGGGGAAGAGGGTTTTAGATAACTACTTGGGTGGAAAGGATCATGATATTGCTTTCCAAGAGCACATCCAGGACAAAATCCATCACTAGAAGAGACTTGGGGTAATCTTGTAACCATATCATGGGTGCTCAAATCCTTTAGGTAGTTGTAACTAATATGACCAAACCTTTCATGCCATATTTTACTTTCAAGATCACTATGAGCCACAAAACAAGAGGCTCCTTCTAGATTTTGAAAACCTTTGAAGTGAAAAATATGAGAGTTGTGATCAATATTCCCTTTGGCTATAAGAGATTTGGGATCTTGAAAATATTTTATCTCAACTCCTATTGGGGAGAAGAGAACAGTTTTCCCCTTTCCAGAGGTACAAATTTGGTATACGGAGAGGAGATTAGTGGTAATGTTTGGAACATAGAGAACATTTTTAATAGAGCCACCATCAATGGTTATATCCTCTTTTCCTTTGATAGGGATAAAGGAAGAGTCACCTACTTCTATGCTACAAGTAGAACTAGAGGAGATAGAATAAAAAGACTTATCTGAAGCAGTCATGTGATGAGTAGCTCCAGAATATAGGACCCAAAAATTAGAGGAAGAATTAGAGGTTTTTCCTTGAACATTAAGGGCTTTTCCTATTTGCTTTTTATTTTCTATCTTTTGATCTTTTATAGCTGCCTCTAGTTGTTGTAATATTTTCCAACATTTGTTAGCAGAGTGACCATTCTTTTTGTAGTGAGTACAGGTTATGGGGGTCTTTTCCTTTTTCCTAAATTTTTCTTTAGAAGAAGTGGAGGCTACTAAGGCTTTAGAAGAAGAAGAATAAGAAGAAGATATTTCATATCTAACAAGCTTAGTTTCTTCCCTAGTTAATCTATCACAAAATTCTTCTAAAGAAGGCATTTTAAAGGTTGCACCCAGAGCATATTTGGTAGATATAAAGGTGGTAGAAAATATCTTAAAAATACCATTTATCTTAGAAAGGATTAGATAAATGCATTCCTCTTTAGTCTTAGTCTTCCCACTGCCTTTGTATTGAGTGAGGACTTCTTTGAACTTAGTGAGGAAGTTAACAATACTACTAAAATATTTAGGATACAGAGATGTGATTTTGGCTTCTAATTGCATTGATCTCATTTGATCTACTTTCCCAAAAAAAGTCTTCAGTTTCTCCCAAATTTCATAAGGATTTTTGCAATTTGTAATATGAAACCACAAACTTTCATGAACATTAGAGCTTATAATACCCATAGTTTCGTGCATTTTTCCTTTATGAACAAAGATTTCATATTCTTTATAAAATTTTGGTTGTTTTTCTTCTAGCAAATGAGTAAGACCTTTTTGAGAGATAAGATTTAAAATTTTAGGTTTCCAAGTGTGAAAGTTATGAGGGGTGAGAGGTTCAATTGAATTCATAATTTTAACACAGGAAAAATATTGAAGTTATATTTTACCAATATATCCCCCCTTAGAACTTCAATTAATTGATTAATGCAATTGGAAGAAAGATATGAAGATTTTCAATATTTAGGACTCAAAATACCCACCCTAACGAGAGGGAAACTATAAGTATAATGAGTTTTTAATATTGTTTGCTTGATATTACCAAATACTTTTTATTCCTCACTATACCCACCCTTACTTGAGGGAAACTGTAAGTAGAGAGAAGAATTGGAAGGGTTTTGGCTTGAATGCAAGGAATCAATTTGTTTAATTGGTGTATCTCAATACTCGCCCTTACGAGAGGGAAACTATAAGTTAGAGAGATATCCAAAGAAACGGATGAAGAAAAATATATGCCAGACCATTATACCAAGTGCCTCAAAAACTCGCCCTTACGTGAGGGAAACTATAAGTTTTTAAGGGTAATGATACATGGAACGTAGGCAAAATATATTTTGAGAAAAAATTAGATTGTTTTTAAACTTGTAAACCAAATTTAATTATCAACAATTTTTATTTAAAAGGTTTAGATTTAAAATATACTTCTTCTAAAAAAATATTTAATGAAATGCTCTTTTCTTTGAAATAAACAAAGGTTTATAAAAAGCAAAGATGAAGATAGACAAAAAAATATATATATTACTTTCTCTTTTTAAAGATGGGCCTTAAAAAAATGAGAAATATTAAATTTTTGAATATCTTCTCTAAGAAATATTAAAGTAATTTAAATAAAATAACTTTAAGCATTGATTAAGATAGACAAAAAAGGATAGTTATTTTTTAAATATAGGCCCCCCCTTAAATAAAGCAAATATAATGAAATTTTGTGATCTTCACTATGAAATATAAAGTTTTATGAAAACAATTATAACCTTATAATTTACTTGAAAGAAAGTAAAATCATAGAATAATATTGACAAAAGATAGCACACCCCCCTTTAAAGTGATGGACCAATAGAGTGCAAAAATATGCACTTACCCCCCAAAAAAAAAATTATTAGAAAAAAGGTTACAATTTTATCTCACGAAAGGCTCGGAGACAAATGATGTCCTTCGAAATGAAGGAAAGCAAAATAACCTAATTAAAAATAAAATATAGGGAAAATAAATAAATTATACACAAGCCACGAGAGAAGAGAACGAATTTCAAAAAACCACATAGATGTTCCTTTCGAAGGCTTGCAAAATATAATTTCAAAATGGAAGAAGCACCTTTCAATGACCGGAAGGAGAGAAGCCATCGGATGCGAAATGGAGGTTCCGAGAACTCGACTCTCTGCAACCGAAAGGAGAGAAGCTTCGACGTTCGGATGGAGGTGCAGAGACCCTCTGCATCATGAAGAGACCCTTGAGGGAAGATGAAACGTAGGCACTGAGCGGAGGTGAACTTGAGCTTTCATTATCCTACAAATACATAAAAGGAAGGGATGATTCTGCAAGACCACATTATGAAAAAACAAGTGAACGCTCCTGCAAGACCACATTATGAAGAAAAAACTAGTGAATGCTCCTGCAATACCATGTTATGAGAAAAAAATAGTGAATGCTCCTGCAAGACCACGTTAAATAACCATAGAACGCTCCTGCAAGACCACGTTATGAAAAATAACTAGATATTTGCTTAATCGTATCCTGCAATACCACGTTATGAGAAAAAAATAGTGAACACCCCTGCAAGACCACGTTAAATAACCATATAGAAGCTCTTGAAATACTACATTATAAAAAATAACCAGAGAACGTTCCTGCAATACCACGTAATGAGAAAGGTGATTCTGCAAAAAACTTGTTATATATTTAAAACAAAATCTATAATAGTTCCAGTTGTAAAATAAGCAAACTTGAAAGGCAAATTTTACTTTGAAAAAAGAAACAAGGAAAGTTGTTTATAAGCACCGGGTTGAAAGAGCGCCCAAGAAGAGAAATCAATATTTGAAGATTCGATTGGAGAGCGGTGAGAGAGGATCGTCCGAGCGCCAACATGCCAGGTAGAAGAAATCGTCCAAGTTGTCATGGGTGCCAAAAGTGTTGAGCACCAAGGGACAGCTGGAGAGAGGATCTCTATGAAATGCAAGCATTGGGAGAGCTAACGGGAATAAAATGATCCACGTAATTAAGCCATGAGCGCCAAGCAAGGATTACCCAAATCTCCAAAGATCGAAATCTCCCATGATAATAGAGAAAAGACACCACTTTTTAAGATGAAATGGGTGTTGCTTATTACGCAACCCAAATATTTTAAAAGGAACTTTTACATAATAAAAGAACTATTACTTTTATGATAAGTAAAAGGATTTCCAATATTTTAAAAAAAGGTGCTAAAAGAATAATTCGAAGAGAGGGAGAAAAATAAAATAATAAGAACCCTCCTTTTAAAATGGGCTAAAATAGCCCATAGAACAGGGTAAACCTGTTTTGAAGCAAAGGAAGAGATTTTTAATATTTTGAAATCCCTCAAAGACGAATTAGAACAAATATATTAAAAATTGCATAAAATATATTCAACAATAAAGATTTTTCTAGAAAAAAATTATGGATAAAAGAGAAATGACTACTGAAATAATTTCAATAATATAGCCAAAAAATTATCCAAAGTAAATGAACCAGATCCTAGAACCTTCAAGAGAGAATGCTAGCAAAATCTATCCTACTCTGGTACCATGTTAGAATTTCACAATAGATATGCAAAGCATTACAAGAGATGAAGAGAAGAGTAGAACTGATTGATTTATTCCAAGGATCAACTTTGTATAAATAGCAGAGTTGATCATTGAGAGTCGTTGGATTACAACAACTCATCAGACTTGATGAAGACACCACTGAGAGTTCTCCTAACACATGGAGGAGTGGAAACTCAAGTGTCTATCCTAGTGGAACTTAAGAGAATATTCTCTTATTCTAACGGAGGCTTGACTATGGATCAGTTGTAATTATGGGTTGAACTCTAAATTAGTTGCAATTAGGGATTTGAATCTAGATCAGTTATAATTAAGAGTTTAACTCTAGATCAATTGCGATTAGGTGTCCAACTCTAGATTGGTTGCAACTAGATATCTAATTTTATATCAGTTGCAATAGGTATTTCAACTCTAGATTAGGAGTAATTAGATATATGACTACATATTGGTAGTAGTTGGATATCTGACTCCAAATTTATTGCAATGAGGGGTTTGATCATTGATCGATTGTAATAGGTTATCCAACTTTGAATTAATTGCACCAAGGTTTATGATACCATATGTCAAACTATCACTCACTCATCTATGCATGTCAAATAACATATTGCCATGTATCCAACCAAAACACACAATTATCAATAAAAATACATCCAATCATTTTTTACATTTTTTCTTCTACACATCCTTACAGTGAACCCTAGGTAGCCAATACTCTTGACCCTACTCTCTCAAAAATTTACCTTACTTTCAAAAACCACTTTCTCTTAAGAAATAGCCACCACTTCCTCCCCTGCTACCAAAATTACCTTCAAAAATCTTATTTTTTCATCCATTTTTTATATGTTAACCATACCCAAAATTGACCTTTCATGGGTCAATGATGCAGGCTTGCAGGGTTTATTTTCAATACCATAATCTAAAACAAATAACCCTATCTTACTAAGAATTATAAATACCTACAACAAAAATACGATCATAGTAAATATGATAATCTAGAACAAGAAGATTTGTTTTATGATCAAACCCTTGAATGTGGAAATATTGGCATATCTCCCTCATAGGGATGTTGATCTCATCACTTTGAAGTTTTAGCTATCTACAGATGATAAAGTATACCTAGAGACCCAATTCAATTTCTCAACAAAATTATTGTCAGGTATATTTGCTGATGTTGTTTAAAATTTTAAATTTTAAATATATGATTTTTAAACTAATATTTTGTATTTTTTGTTTCTACCACTACGTCTAGAATGGGCTTAACAAAATCATCTATTGGAAATAAACTTCTAAAATCTATCATTGAATTCTTCCAAGCAAGACTTATTTTGCAAAGGAGACCAACAGATATTTTGTTCTGGAGATTGGCCTATCTGGTTTGGTGTCTTCACCATTAAAAATTTGATTGGTGTACATATATTTCATCATGTATCTGATCTAAACTACATAGCATTCAAATGAATACAAGGATGACTATGACGACCTATAATTTTACTCTTGTATTTTATTATGAATATTTTCATAATTTATGAAATCTAATCATACCTACTATGTTGCATCTAATTCTAGTGAGCATTGCCATGTCAGCCCATGAGGTGAAGGTAAAAATTCTCTTTTATCAAAAAAAAATTATAGTATAGTAGGTTTTCCTTTTTTATTTTAAATTTGCACCTAAATGTAGAGAAAGGTAGCCTCAATCATGACCAAATGAGATGCTACCATAAGGTGTATTATACCAAAAGCCACTAGTGATTATTTTGACAACCAATCAGAAGTAACATCCTTATAGAGGCCACTAAAACATTTGAAGTATACTTCTTCTCCTTTACTTTCTTGTCCACATGTGCCTACATATATTATAAAATGTGAATCTAGTGAGACCACCCCCATGACAGGTAAGTTTACTATTTTGAGCTTCTTTTTATATATTTGTTTAGTTGAAAGTATAATAATTTTTGTTTCTTTTTCATATATTTTTAGTGTTATGCCCATCCCCCCTACACCCATTCTGAGATGCCTTCATAGGTTGTAGGGTAGCAACACATCTCATCATTTTTGGGTAAGTGTATTATTTAAAAGTAATATATATTAATTTTATTCAATTTTATTTTCTTTAACAAAATCTTATTATTATGTTTTTAGGCACCTTCCCAAAATTTACTCAAATAAGGTAGCATATGATGTCACCACCACCTCCACCTCCACCATGATAGCAATTAATGAGAGGTCAAAGCAGGGGTGTAAAATAACTTGTTAAAGCAAGATCACAGGGGACACCAAGCCAAGAAATTTTGAGCTCAGTATTAGATAATCCTCCATTATAGGATGATTATTTATTGTAGGGCAACATTCCAAGGTTCAATGCAATATATTTACTTCAATCATAACAAACACAAGAACATCTTGCAGCTCAACAAACCTCATCGTTGCCTTCTTACACCAATGACCCTAGTCCTTGAATTGAGGATAAAAAAGTTAATTTTTTGAAAAAAATAATGGTTGATAATTGTGAAGCACTAATAGGTCCAAGGTGTAGACCAATTGGTTCATCCAAACCCCATAAGGGGAGCGGAGGTCCAAGGTTCAAATCTCGGGCACCGTCGGACTGAACGCTTGTCCCTTTCCTGGTGCTTTCAGTGGCGTAAAAGGTTTAAAATGATTGTGGCATGGTGGTTATAGGGGCAGACTGCATGAAGATCTATGTGGCGGCTTCTGGGGTGGATAGCATAGAATACTGTGGCGGTCATAAAAATCTAGACAACCTACCCATATTCGTGGCGCCTACCGATTCCACCATGTAAATTCAAAAAAAAAATTGTGAAGCACTAATCAAAGACAGTTTGCTTCACAATGTGAAGGAAATGAGAGATTAGAAATTTTGGGCCAAGGTCCTTATTAAGGAGATAAATGCCTGATATAAAATTTTTGATAAAAATAAAAATATTTTTTCTTTGGTCCAAAACAAACCAAAAAAGCTTTGTGATCTATTACATCAAGCTAAATCAAGCTCAATGACCACTATGTTTTTGTATAATGATAAAATTTTAAATATTATGTCGAACTGATTTGAGAACCTTAATTATGAAGCCCAAGCATATAATAACCAATGGGCATATAATAAAAAGAAATTTGTATTTGTTGAGGCTTAAAGGGATGCGGTTGAGGTGAGACTTTAGTTGCAATAAATTTTATGTTTATCTTTTATCATATAACTCTTAACTGACTTATGTTTTCTTTTATTTTTTAGTCAAATTCTAATAATCTACATAAACAAGTTATAAGCATGGATATTAATATCTACATGGCAAAGAAAATACTTGAAGGTTCCATGAGAATGAAGAAAACCTTACAAGCCAAGGTTAGAGATAATAATTATTTAAAAAATATTATAAAGGAGCATAATATGGATCCATATATCTTGCTTAAGAACAAACATCAAGAAAATATTGGTACAATGCAATAATATCCAACCCCAAGAGAAAGAACGATGTTGGGGAGCATACAAAAGGTACAAGACAGTCGTACAAGAAGGCCTCATTAGAACTAGAGCACTGTTAGCACTATTTATTAACACAAGAGATAATAGAAAAGAACATAAAAATTTAGAAGAATCTCCAACTCAAGGTGATCCAGATACACAAGGAGCAATAGTGACTAAATTTGTCTTAGAGCCCCCAACTAAAAATTAAGAAATTATAAAATGTTTACTAATTGAAAACAATTTTTGTTGTATTAAAATAAAAAAAATTGTATAATGTATATTTTCAATACAAATAATGAAAAAAATATTTATTAATTTCTATCTTCTATCATTCAATGGTTGTTTACATTTATATTCTTGTGCTACTTTTATATTTACTATTGTAATTTCAAATAACAAATAAAATATTACTATGATATAAATTAGTTGTGTCAATACATTAACAATACTATAATATAAAACATAAGGTTTTATCAATGAACTTAGTTAAGACAATACAATATAAAACATACAATTTGACAAGCAACACAGTGATATAAAACATAAAATTTTATGAACAATATTTTTTTAAATTTTGATATCTGAGTAGGATATAAATGATAACAAATAAAGTTAAAAATTTTAATGTTGTTAAATCTTAAAAAAATTACAATTGAGGTAGCTAAAACAAACACATCTCAACTAGTCCAAAATCACTTGTAAGCATATTAGATAATTGTATCTCCATTATATGATCACTACAAGCATCATTATCAGCATATTAGTGATATCCCTACATTTTGCTAGGAATTTCTAGTATACCAATGCTTTGTCATAGGGAAATTTATCCATCTCATACATTGGCACATAAATTCTCAAACAATTATCCAAATTTTTATCCAGCATGTTACGAAGTTTAGATTTCTCAAAATATAGTGCACTAAAAACCCTCTCATATTCCATAGATCCCAAAATCATTTCTTGACATAATTCATATAAATAAAAATATTCACTAATTGTATCTTGTAAGACACTACTTGGATACAATTTTTTCTATAAATGTGTAATAGAAACAGGCTCTTGGAAGTTACTCAAATGTGACATTTGATCAACCATTGTGATTTCAAAATGTGATGGTTGTTGTTTGAAAATTTCTTTATTGTGAATACCTTTGATTTCAATACCAATAAATTTCACACTTTTACTAATATAATTTAATAAGTGTACCCATATATTTAATAAACAATTCATTTGTATATTTGTAGTCAATACAAGGACCCAAAAATATAGGGTTATCCACACCCATGGCCTCAAGAAACTCATCTCTTTGAAACCAACCTCTTATTTTGCTTGTTAATGATTATGTTATGTTTAACAATTTAATCTTAGTATTATGTAAAACTACTTCAAATCCATTATGTGTTATGAGAATTTGTTCAACATCGTATGTAGCTATATTTGAACGCCTTTCAAAACAATATAGAGGTATCATCTTTCTATGAACATTAATACTGTCAAACTTCAAAAATATTTTTGGATTATTCATGTTAGTTAATGTTTTTTAACTATCAAACAAAGGATCTCCAAAAGTTGTGTTGAACACATATAACCTATAAATATGCATACATATTTTTTTTCTTATACTTATGAAATCAACAATATAGATTGATCTTTCTTATGAAAGTTTAATTAATTTATTCATTTCTTGTAGCATTGGTAGAATACCACATAAGATTAGAAGTATTTCCAAGTTATTCAAATAGTATAGCAAATATTTTTCCATATCAAATGCCCTTTGATATTCATACATAAACCCCATTAAGGAGTGAACATAATTGATCGGGAGTGTTGGAGTGATAGTTCAAATTTTGTGAACCAAATTGTTCTTTATTCTTAATTGATTTCAAGATATTTTTGGAAGTGATTGAGCATTGTTGTGAGTGTGAAGGATAGTTAGTCTCTAACAATTCTCCATATATTTATGTGGTAAAATAAGAGAGTTTGAAAGTGATTGAGCATTGTTGTGAGTGTGAAGCATATTGAATCTCTAACAATTCTTTATATGTTTCTATGAGATTAAACAAGATCTAGAGTGGACTTAAGGATAGATTTGTGTGAGCTTTTGTGGAATATTGCAAGCATATTGGACAAGTTCTAGTGAGGACTTGTTGAGTAGATTTGAGGTAAGTCTTGGTGAAGACTTGAGAGTAGTTTGAGAAATTTCTAGAGAGGACTTGTTGAGTAGATTTGAGGTAAGTCTTGGTGAAGACTTGATAGCAGTTTGAGCAAGTTCTAGAGAAGACTTGTGGATAGATTTGAGGTAATTCTTTAAGAAGACTTGAGAGCAGAGTTGATTGATTGATTTGTTCAAACCTTGAATTAAGATTTGGGGCAAATCTAGCAGAGTTGATTTATTATTAAGTCAAGCTTTATGTTAAGGCTTGAGGGCATATTTGAGGATAGATTTTGGTACAAAAATAAGGACATATTTGTGCCAGACCAGATATAGATATTGAGAAGATTTATGCTATACTGAAGGATAGTGTTTAGTGAAGATCAAAGATAGAGATTGAGTAGATTTGTGCTAGATTGAAGGACTATGTTTAGTGCAAATTTGAGATATATATTGAGTATATTTGTGCTATACCAAATGTCTGTGTTTAGTGCAGATTTGAGACAGAGCTAAGATCAAGCTTTGGAGGTGACAGAGCAGAGAATAGTAGTCTTTAGTGGATAGAGATCCATTACCCAAGGTAGTAAGAATGAAGATATTATAAGTGAGGATATATACTTATGTGGATAAATATCCACAAGCTAATGTAGTGGAGGTAGTAGTCTTCTAGAGGATCACTAGCCAGAGTAGAGGAGAAGGAGTTCTCCTGTGGATAGAGATCCACAAACCAGCTAAGGGTATTGGTGTCTCCTGTAAATAAATATCCATAAAATTGATTAGGATATTGGTGTCTCCTTTAGATAGAGCTCCATAAACATTGTAATAGGGAAAGGATTCCGAAGAGATTTATTGGGAAAATTTTAGTGAAATATTTTCTCTGTGGAGTAGCCCACATTGGGTGAACCACGTTAAATTGGTATCTCTATTATATGTGGTGATTTGTGCATTGTTTTGATTACTGTTGTTGATATTTCCATTGATATATTGCATAATATTATTTTATTTCCATTGATATATTGCATAATATTATTTGAGAAATAAAAGTAAAAAGCGGTCTTATACTATTCAACCCCCCAATCAGTATAAGCTTGTGTTCTTCACTCAAAAGTAATAAATGTCAAATAAATAATTAAATATTCTTTTTATGAAACAATAATCATGTTTTGAGAATTCCACTACATCTTGAATAATGTTTCATAGAGAAATCCAATTATTGTTATAAAATTCTCTTCATTTTCATCCTTCAAGAACAAAGAGAATATTTCTTTCAAATATATAGATATATGTTTAAATCTATCAAAGTCATCTATTAGGTTTTGTGAATAAAACCTAATTTCATGAAATAGTTCTTCATTATTTTCATTAAATTTATTTCTAATTATTTCATTCATCTTGCTTTAAATATTTCAATTTTATAGACCCTTCTACTCGACTTCCATATGAATCCCTAGTAAGCAAAAGATAATTTTGAATGCAATTTGAGTTCTCTAAAAAATTTGGAACTAAATCCTTAACCTCAAGAATATAATTCCTTTTACTTCTAAATTTATTAATCCAATGTTGATGTTGAATACCTTATAACTCCAAACTTAGAAATTTAGAAATTCCATAAAAGAATATTTGCAAATTTTATAAATTTAATTCGATGTCAAAAAACTTATTACTCCAATCCAATTTAGTTGCAAATATTTCAAAAATATTTTTTACAATCAAATAATAAAATTACAAAACATTTTATTTCTTCAACTCCTTCAAACCAAATTTCAATCCTTCATAAAATTCTCAAATAGCATTAATCTTATTTTTAAGATTTCAAATATTAATTCTTATCCATCCAAAATAAATAGTTTTACTTTAACCCTTAGAAAATAATAATTGTAAATTTATCTCTCTCTTATACTTTGTATTATGTGCTTATAAATAAACTTAAATAAAATGGATTATCTTTATCCTTGAACATGATAATTCTCTTTGGTCAATAGTGATTGATCATCTCCAAACAGGCTCTCTCCTTTCTATAAAATATTTTGTATGCTTCTTTTCACCTTAAAATATTATTCTCTCTCCCTTTTGATTGACCAAGTGAATTTAGTATTTACACAGGTGCTCTACAATGTATCTAGTCTTTGATCCTTTGACTCCCTATGTGGCTTGAAAATCTCTCCTGTAATGCCAAGTGGTGTATCTCTACTTACTCTCACTCAAAATCCAATTAATGAATCCACTTACACCTTCTCTTATTTCCAGTGCATATTTACAAATATGTGCTTCATTTTTTAGTCTTTTCCTCCTTAAAATATATTCTCTCCTTAAGATAGGTGCTTGAAATCCTTCAAACCTGTTGATCTTCTACGTTATACATACCACATGGCACTCAAAATATTCCAATGATCTAAATTCATCTACTTTATTCTCCTTAAGCTCATATAATGTATTCTTTCCTAGGTGGATGATAATATGACACTCTGATCATTACTATTACCAAGTATCTTGCTTCAAAATAAATATTTAATGCCTTATTTTAGCCTTGTTTCTTATTCAATACCTAAAACATTTGCTAGTTTGTCCTTTGTCTTCTGTAACATATATATGTTGCATGTAACATATCCACCAATCCTTAACACTTGTAAGTTACCCTAATTTTAAGTCCCTCTATCTTCTTTATGTATCTTTTGCACTCTTTCATAGAAAATGTATTTGTTTGGACAACTTGGGTGAAACTCAATACCTTGCTCAACATTTTTAATGGTGCATATTCTTTAGATGGTGGTGGCTCTCCCTCGAATGATAGTAGCTCTACCTTCTTGGACTGTGGTGGCACTTTTTCGTATGATGATGACTTTCTTTTGAATAGTAATGGCTCTTCCTTGAGCAACAATGGCACGCTCTTCTCCAAATAGAATCTTACACTTCAATAGTGGTGCTCTCTACTCCAACAAATTCTTAAAATATTCCTTTGGATCATGGTTATTTAGTATCTTTAGACACTGAAATAATTTGCTTTATTTTTAATACTTGCTTGGTCTTTAACTTACTTATACAAATGCTCTTACTTTATTTCTTTTACTCTATAAATCTGCATTTTTTAGATGCTAGCTCCCTTGTTATTTTATGATGCTTAGTCTTGCTATCTGATGGTGCTTTTATTTGGTGGATCTACCACCCTTTTTGTTGGCTATTCTTCACCAACATATTTTGCAACTTTGGTCCATGTGTCTTTAGACACCTTAAATTTACCTTAATTTTGAGCACTATTCGACCTTTTTATTAACTACTATAACTTAGAATGTATCTGCACTCTTATGGGCTAAAAATAGCATTTAATAATAATGTTATATCCTTCTTATTTCTCCTTTCTAAATAAAATTTTACTTAAATATTGTTGTTTTAATTTTGTTGATCTTAAGATGCAAACATTATCAACTCCTTTATGCTTGAATACTCTATTTTTCAACTTCCTTATTCAAATTTATAAAAGTAATATGGTACTCTCAAATGCTTAATATAGACTTGATTTAAATGCTTCAATAATAAATTTATGTTGCACCAAATATCTGATACCTTTTTTATCTCTTTTTCATCAAGTTTCTTTGGTGAATTGATTCATCCTTTAAAAACCTCGATCTTGTAAGTTTTTGCACCTTTATTCTCCTTCACTTTACTTTTCCAAAGTTTACAAAATTGTAGCTCAAATTCCAACTTGCTTGCTACCCAAAAACTCTCTCAAATATACCCCAAAGTCCTCCAAAATCATAGCTATTTCCTTCTTCTAATTTTATCCACAAAATATGATTTTGTGGCTCCAAATTTCCTCTAAAATCTATGCCTTCGAATTCCAAAACTTATAGCTATTAGTGTTGCCCAAATGTTGTCAAAAACTCTGCAACTTTCCAATCAACTCCTCTATTTTGTTGTCCAAAACCTGCAACAAAAATATCTAAAATGTTGTATTTTTTGTTGTTTCAACCCCTTCAATATCCTATTTAAGGGCACTCATAAATATTTCCAAAACCTTCCAAATATGCAACTCAATACCTTCTTCAATTTACTATCCTTCAAACCTTCAGTTTCTCCTTCAAAAATCAACAAAATTCTCCTATCAAATTAGCCTTCAAAAATAGTATGGATGTCCTTAAATTTCCTAAAACTATGGCCTCTTCAATATTCTCTTCTCCCTCAATCTTATCATTGAATTTTGACTTCAAATTTGATCACCTTCGCTATCTTCTTCCTCAAGAATCTGAATTTCTTGAGGTCTTCAAAAACCTTCAAAATTTTGGCAAAATTCTTTTCAAAATATTCTTCCTCTTGATCTTGTTTTTGGATGACGATAATTATCCCAAATTATTCTTATTATAAACTTCTCCTTGCTTGCAATCTTCTTCCTCTAGCTTTCTTTACAACTCCTCACTCTTTCAATTCTAAAATAAGGCTTTATCTAGACTTCTTCTTCTTCTCCAAATTCTTCTGAGATCTCTTTTCCTTAGGTCTTCTAATTTTACAATTCCTCAACTCTTCTCCTCAAAACTTCAATGAGACCTTTCCTTGATCTCTTCAATATTCCAACTATGGAAATTCTGCAATGAGATCTCTTTCCTGGATCTCCAAAATTTGTTGCTTATCTAATAGGAAATTTTCTTAGTCTTTCTCTATCTCCAATATTCTATCTTCAATGGGAACCTCCTAAACGGGTCTCCTCAATATTCAATCTATAGTCTTCAATTTGCAATATTCAATCTTCCAAATCTGAAATTTTTTCAACTTGACCTCTTTCAGGTCTCTTCAAATTCTCCAATTTGTAGCCTTCAGCCTTTAGTCTTCAATGAGATCTCCTCCTTTAGTCTTATCAATATCCAATCTTTAATTTCTACTTTTTTGAACTAAAGAACTAATCCTTGCACAAGGAAATCACATAGACTTTCAAGAAACAAAGATAAAATTCATCAAAATATCAATAATAAAGTTGCAATATGATATATATAATAATGGAAATATTCTAGAAGTATAAAAATCTAAAATAACTGCAACAATCACTCATAAAATTACCATTAATAGATGTTCATGAAAATAGTGCAAAAAATTTAAAATTATTAAGTAAGTATCAATTCATGTCACATCATGTCATGTCACTTTACATATACACATACACTACATATATAATGTAATGTGATTCTTCATATAGAGAACTCTTGACCTTCGATCTTCCAGAGACTTCCACTTCCTATTCTATGGACTCATGTGCACATAGATAACTACACACATTTACAATACCTAAATATAACTTTTGCATTTATTACATTACATAAAGTAAATCATTACTTCTAATCTAGAACACTTTTTCCGATGTGTCCAAGGTGGTACATTAGCATGTACCAAATAATGTAATATATTCCAACAATGCAATGATTGGGTATCAAATATGGGGTAACTGAAGTCCGAAGTCAAACACAAAAACCACTCTTGTGTCCTTTCATTGTAGCAATACCGTCAGCCCTAGTACATATTAACTTTGTGACTATTTCTATATCATTCATTCATGCAATATCTTTTAAACTAGTTACAACAATATTATAAAAAAAAATTACATTACAGTTTTCCACAATCTTATGTAATGCTAACAAACTAGATTATAAATAATTATAAATAACAATATAATAATTATATATTCAAACCTCAATTTCCACTCTACTTAAAAATATTAAGTGTTTAATCTTCCCATCTTCAATTGTGTCAATTGCTCGTAGCCATCACTCCACTCTACTTAAAAGATATTAAGAAGATATTAAGTGTTTAATCTTCCCATCTTCAATTGTATCAATTGCTTGTAGACATCAAGAATAGAGTAGCGATAAGAGATAAGTGCAATTATACAAAAGAAGAATCCGCATACAAAATTCAATCTTTAATTTCACGTGGGTGGCTTGTAAAATCGCCGTTTTGAACGCATGCTGCAAAAAAAAAGTTTCAAAAACCCGAGAGTTTCGGACACTAAACTTCAAAGATAAAGGAATGACTTTCAGATTTCGTCTCAAACCACGTTTATGTAAGTTCTGTGGGATTTACAATGACGTGAGTGATATATTAATTTAATAAAGATAAAATTAAAGAATTTTTATATAATTTTTAATTAGTTAAATAAAAATAAAATTAAAGAATTTTATATTTTTTAAATTCGTTTATTTTTATTTTTAAAAAATTAAACTAAAACAATCCATCAATCAATAAACTTATTCTTTCTCAAAAATACACTAATTTCATTCAACTTTATTTAGGCCTACTGCTTTCTTCAAATGTTAAACGAACTCGAATTCTACTGAGATTTTTTTCAATCCTAAAGTTCGATAAATGCAACAAACTAGTAAATTTCAAGCATTAAACAGAATTAATAGATTCTTTTCCGCTATTCAATCTTAAAGGAGAGGAAATTAATTGTCAAGATTTCCCTCCGGTGGAGATCAAAACATTTGTGCAGAAAACTAAATACAAGGGTTCCTTTATTTATCACTTGGGACTCAGAATTTTTAACAATTATTCTCTCGATTTTATAAGTCATAAGTCACAAGGTCACTGACAAAATTTTCTTAAAAAAATAATTTGGATTATATTTTATTAGTATTTTACATTTTATTTAAAAAAAAAAAATTATTATTATATTTTAATTATATTTTATATTTTATTTTAAAATATATAATAATTAATAATAAAATTATAATAAAAAGAATTTTTTGGATTTAGTTATTGTGATAAATTATAATAAAGAAGACATTATCTTACAATGACTTAATTTTGGCTTTAATTTTTAAGATTTATGATATTGGTGGATTCCACCTTGCAATATTTTAGGTAGTAAATTCAGTTGAATATAAATTTGAAAGCTTCTTAGTTTGCTAATATTCCAACTTGAATATGGGTATCCCATAAAAATTATATTTAAGGGAAAACTATAATATTGACACACCTAACGGTGGAAAATTAAAATATTTTATTTTATTAAAAAAAAGTGAAGTATAACATGAAATATAATTTTGGGAGTTATATTTTTTATATTATTTGAAGATATAACAACACTGGTTTTTTTTCCATGATTTGAACTAAGATAATCAAGATGAAAAATCAACGTTGGGATGTCCTAACTTATTCTATAAACTTTAGAAAAATAAATAAATACCAACATAATACCACATATATAATATAAAGAAATAATTAATAAATTTTAAAAATAATATTAAATGCATTATTTTTAATGGCTAAAGAAAAGAGTTTTTAATGGCAATATGTTAGATTAAATCTTGTGAATAAGGTTATGCATAAGGGATCAGATCCTAAATCTATTTATAAAAATAAGATTAATTAGTTTCGAAATCGAGGCAAATCCTGGTCAAATTTATGTAGGAGACATGGTGAATTGCCTTTATTTTTCACAAAAAATTATAAAACTATGGTGAATTTTAAATTTTTGATGATCGACATCGGATGACATAAAATTGATCATTTGTTTCTTGCAAAAGACTACCCAACTGACATTCGGTTGAAAATAACAGTTTGACTATCAAGCAGCTACATTCCACAACTCGACTGTCGATCGGTGGTAAACAACAGTACCACCAATAGCTCGACTATCAACTGACTATAATTGATAGATTGATAGCAATTTAGTTATAAAATATTTATCGACTTCGGCTTGATGGCAAATCAGCATTCAACTACGGTCTAATTACAAAATATTAGCCAACTTCAGCTTAGTGGTAAATCAACATCTGACTACGATCCAATTACAAAATAATTATTGACTTTGGCTTGGTGGTAAATCAGCATCCGACTACGGTTTGATTGTAAAATATTAGTTAAATTCATCTTGGTGGCAAATCAACATACGACTATGATCTAGTTGCAAAATAATTACCAAAATTAGATTGACGAAAAACATAAATAGCTATGGATTGATAGCAACCAGCTATCCAAATTTATATTGGTTGCAATTAGGGGTCCAACTTCGGATTAATTGCAATTAGAAATCCAAGTTCAGATTGGTTTCAACTAGGTATTTGACTCTGGATCGGATGCAACTAGGGGTCCAACTTCAGATCAGTTGTAATTAGAGGTTTGACTATGGATCGGTTGTAATTATGGGTTAAATTTTGGATTAGTTGCAATTAGGGGTTTGATTCCAAATCGGTTACAGTTAAGAGTTTAACTCTAGATCGATTGCAATTAGGTGTCCAACTCTATATTGGTTGCAACCAAGTATCTGACTTTGGATTAGTTGCAATAGGAAGTTTGACTCTAGATCATGAGCAATTGGAGATCTTACTACACATTGGTAGTAGTTGGATATCTGACTCCAAATTGATTGCAATGAGGGGTCTGATCATTGATCGATTGTAATAGGTTATCCAACTTTGAATTAATTGCACCAATTTTTATGATACCATATGTCAAACGATCACTCACTCACCTATACATGTAAAATAACATATTTCCATGTATCCAACCAAAACATGCAATTATCTATAAAAAGACATCCAATCATTTTTTACATTTTTTCTTCTACACATCCTTACAGTGAACCCTACTCTCTCAAAAATTTACCTTACTTTCAAAAACCACTTCCTCTCAAGCAATGGCCACCACTTCGTCCCCTGCTACCAAAATTACCTTCAAAAACCTTATTTGTCCATTTATTTTTTATATGTTAACCATACCTAAAATTGACCTTTCTTGGGTCAGTGATGCAGGCTTACAGGGTTTAGTTTCAATACCATAATTTAAAGCAAATAACCCTGTATTACTAAGCATTATAGATACCTACAACAATAATACGACCATAGTAAATATGATAATCTAGAATAATAAGATTTATTTTATGATCAAACCCTTGAACATGGAAATATTGGTAGGTATCCCTCATAGGGATGTTGATCTCATCACTTTGAAGTTTTAGCTATCTACATATGACAAAGTATACCTAGAGACCCAATTCAATTTCTCTACAAAATTATTGTTAGATATATTTGTTGATGTTATTTAAAATTTAAAATTTAAGATATATGATTTCTAAACTAATTATTTTTTTGTTGT
Organism: Wollemia nobilis; assembly: GCA_028583015.1. Taxonomy (NCBI): domain Eukaryota; kingdom Viridiplantae; phylum Streptophyta; class Pinopsida; order Araucariales; family Araucariaceae; genus Wollemia; species Wollemia nobilis. The sequence continues at coordinate 13,384,640 of JAQPPZ010002581.1, forward strand.
TTCTACCACTAAGTCTAGAAGGGGCTTAATAAAATCATCTATTGGAAATAAACTTCTAAAATATATCATTGGATTCTTCCAAGCAAGACTCATTTTGCAAATAATACCAACGGATATTTTATTCTGGATATTAGCCTATCTGGTTTGGTGTCTTCACCATTAAAAATTTGATTGGTGTACTTATTTCATCATGCATCCAATCTAAACTACATAGCATTCAAATGAATACAAGGATGACTATGACGACTTATAATTTTACTCTTGGATTTTATTATGAATGCTTTCACAATTTATGAAATGCATTCATACCTACTCTGTTGCATCTAATTTTAGTGAGCATTATCATCTGAGACCATGATGTGAAGGTAAAAATTCTCTTTTATCAAAAAATAAAATTTTATAGTACATTAGGTTTTTCTTTTTTAATTTTAAATTTACACCTCAATGTAGATAAAGGTAGCCTCAATCATGACCAAACGGGATGCTACCATAAGGGGCATTATACCAGAATCCAATAGTGATTCTTTTGACAGTCAATCAAAAGTAACATCCTTGTAGAGGCCACTAAAATATTTGAAGTACACTTCTCCTTTAGTTTCTTGTCCACATTTGCCTACATATATTTTGGAATGTGAATCTAGTCAGGCCACCCCCATGACATGTAAGTTTACTATTTCAATCTTCTTTGTATATATTTGTTTAGTTGAAATTACAATAATTTTTATTTATTTTTTCATATGTTTTCAGTGTTATGCCCCACCCCCGCACCTAGTTTGAAATGCCTTCATATGTTGGAGGGTAGCAACACATGTCATCGTTGTTGGGTAAGTGTATTTTTAAACTTAATATATATTAATTTATTCAATTTTATTGTCTTTAACAAAAAATTATTATGTTTTAGGTACCTCCCCACAATTTACTCAAAGAAGGTATCATATGATGTCACCACCTCCACCATGATAGCAATTAATGAGAGGTCAATGCAGAGGTGGAAAATAACTTGTTGAAGCAAGATCAGGGGACACCAAGCCAAACAATGTCTACCTTTCTAAATGTCATTTTCAATCATTTATTCATTGCAAGAAATATTGAGCTCAGGATTAGATAATCCTCCATTAGAGGAGGATTATTTGTTGTAGGGAAACATTCCCAGGTTCAATACAACAGATGTACTTCAAGCATAACAAGCACAAGAATATCTTGCAGCTCAAAAAACCTCATCATCGTCTTCTTACACCAGTGACCCTAATCTTTGAACTGAGGATGAAAAAGTTAATTTTTTGAAAAAAAATAATGGTTGATAATTGTGAAGCACTAATCAAATACAATTTACTTCACAATGTAAAGGAAATGAGAGATTGGGAATTTTGGGCCAAGATCCTTATTAAGGAGATAAATGCCTGGTATAAAAATTTTGATAAAAATAAAAATATTTTTTCTTTGGTCCAAAACAAACCCAAAAAGCTTGGCGGTCTGTTACATCAAGCTAAATCAAGCTCAATGACCACTATGTTTTTGTATAATGATAAAATTTTAAATATTATGTTGAACAAATTTGAGAACCTTAATGTTGAAGCCCAAGCATATTATAACCAATGGGCATCTAATAAGAAGAAATTTGTAGTTGTTGAAGCTTAAAGGGATGCGGTTGAGGTGAGACTTTAGTTGCAATAAATTTTATGTTTATATTTTTCCATATAAATCTAAAATGGCTTATATTTTCTTTTATTTTTTTAGTCAAATTTTGATAATTTACATAAACAAGTTATAAGCATGGATATTAATATCTACATGGCAAAGAAAACACTCGAAGGTTCCATGAGAATGAAGAAAACCTTACAAGCCAAGGTTAGAGATAATAATTATTTAAAAAATATTATAAAGGAGCATAATATGGATTCATATATCTTGCTTAAGAACAAACATCAAGAAAACCTTGGTACAATGCAAGAATATCCAACCCCAAAATAAATAATAATGTTGAGGAGCATATAAAAGGTACAAGAATGCCTCATTAGAATTGGAGCACTATTAGCACTATTTATTAACACATGAGATAATGGAAAATAACGTAAAAATTTAGAAGAATGTCCAACTCAAGGTGATTCAGATACACAAAGAGCAATAGTGATCGAATATGTCTTAGAGCCCTTAAAAATTAAGAAATTTTAAAATATTTACTAATTGGAAATAAATTGTGTTGTATTACAATCAACAATTTTGTATAATGTATATTTTAAATACAAATAATGAAAAATATATTTATTAATTTCTATATTCTATCAATCAATGGTTGTTTACATTTATATTCTTGTGCTACTTTTATATTTACTATTTTAATGTCAAATAACAAATGAAATATTACTATGGTATAAATCAGTTGTGTCAGTACATTAAAAATACTATAATATAAAACACAAGTTTTTATCAATGAACATAGTTAAGACAATACAACATAAAACATACAATTTTACAAGCAACACAGTGATATAAAAAATAAAATTTTATGAACAATATTTTTTCCAAATTTTATATCTGAGTAGGATGAAAATGATAACAAATAAAGTTAAAAATTTTAATGTTGTTAAATCTTACAACTTTACAATTGAGGTAGCCAAAACAAACACATCTTAGCTTGTCCAAAATTACTTGTAAGCATATTAGATATTTGTATCTTCACTATATGATCACTACAAGCATCATTATCCTCAGTCTAGATATATTAGTGATATCCCTTCATTTTGCTAGGAATTTCCAGTATACCAATGCTCTATCATAGGGAAATTTGTCCATATCATACGTTGACACATAAATTCTCAAATAATTACCTAAATTTTTATCCAACATGTTACAAAGTTTAGATTTACCAAAATATAGTGCATTAAAAACCCTCTCATATTCCATAGATCCCAAAATCATTGCTTGACATAATTCATATAAACATAAATATTCACTGATTGTATCTTGTAAGACACTACTTGGATATAATTTTTTCTATAAATATGTAATAGAACCAAGCTCATGGAAGTTACTCAAATGTGATATTTGATCAACCATTGTGATTTCAAAATGCAATGATGGTTGTGTGAAAATTTCTTTGTTGTGAATACCTTTGATTTCAATACCATTGACTTTCACACTTTTACTAATATATTTAATAAGTGTGCCCATATATTAATAAAAAATTCATTTGTATATTTGTAATCAATATAAGGACCCCAAAATATAGGGTTAACCACACCCATGGCTTCAAGAAACTCATCTCTTTGAAACTGATCTCTTATTTTGTTTGTTAATTTTTTTTTATTTTTAACAATTTAATCTTAGTATTATGTAAAACTACTTCAAATCCATTGTATGTTATGAGAATTGGTTCAACATCATATGTAGCTATATTTCAACACCTTTCAAAACAATATAGAGATGTTGTCTTTCTATGAACATTAGTACAGAGAAGATCATTGATGTCAAACTTCAAAAAGATTTTTGGATTATTTATGTTAGTTAATTTTTTTTAACTATCAAACAAAGTATTTCTAAAAGTTTCGTTGAACACATATAACCTATCAATATGCATACATATTTCTTTTCTTATCCTTAGGAAATCAACCATATAGATGGATCTTTCTTGTGCAAGTTTAATTTATTTATTTATTTCTTGCAGCATTGGCAAAATACCACATAGGGTTAGAAGTGTTTTCAAGTTAGTCAAATAGTATAGCAAATATTTTGCCTTATCAACTACCCTTTGATATTCATACATTTTCCCCATTAAGGATTGATATTCTATAAAAACTCTATATGTAGGTTGATACAATGAAATACACCTTGTATCTACATATTTTAACAATTTTCTTCCTTCTATAACCCCTAGTGTAAAATATTGAAACTCTAAAACCCTTTTTGGACTGCACAAAAAATAAGCATGTATTTCATGGACGAGTTCCTCCACTCTCGCAACATTATCAAAAGTGCTTACAATTTTGTATGCAAGATTCATTGTATGTGCCATGAATGTTAGCTTTTGAGGCTAAATACTTAAGATAAAATTCACCAAAAGATCAATAATAAAGTTGTAATATGATATATATAATAATGGTAATATTCTAGAATTATAAAACTAAAAAACAACTTTGAAAATCACTCATAAACTTGCCATTAACAAATGCTCATGAAAATAGTACAATAGTTTTGAAAGTATCAAGTAAGTTTCAAGTCATGCTACATCATGTCACGTCACTTTACGTATACACATACACTACATATATAATGTAACGTGATTATTCATATGGAGCACTCTTGGCCTTCACTCTTCTAGAGACTCTTCCACTTCCTATTCCATGGACTCATTTGCACATGGACAACTATGCACATTTACAATACCAAAATACTTTGCACACTTTAACAATACTTATGCATTTTGTACATTACATAAAGTAAATCATAACTTCTAATCTAGAACACTCTTTCCTAATCTAAGGATGTACCAAATGTGGTACATTAACATGTACCAAATAATATAATATATTCCAACACCCCCTATATTACATTATTTGTTTATTGAAGACTTTAGTCTTTAATATGGTCTTCATATTGATTTTTCAATCTACTTCCTATAGATTAAGAACTAGATTTATTGTGTAGATGTCTTCTTTAGCTTCTAATTTAATCTTCCTCTTATCTTGCTTGATCTGATATCTTTTCTTGTTTCTCCTTCTTATTTGTTTTTGCACTTTACCAGTGAGGCATCTTCAATGTGATGGGTTAGTAAATCATCAAAAATAAAAAATAATTGGATTCAACAATTCTTCACTATTTTTATTTTCTTCCTTCTATTTCACTCCTTAAAAAAATAAAAAGTAATAAATTTCAAATGATTTATTAAATATTCTTCTGATGAAACAATAATCATGTGTTGAGAATTCCACCACATCTTGAATAATGTTTCATGGATATATCCAATTATTGTTATAAAATTCTCTTCCTTTGCTTCCTTCAAGAACAAAGATAATATTTCTTTCAAATCTATAGATATATGTTTAAATCTATCAGAGGTATCTATTAGGTTTTGTGAATAAAACCTAATTTCATGAAATAGTTCTTCATTATTTTCATTAAATTTATTTCTAATTATTTCATCCATCTTGCTTTAAATATTTCAATTTTTTAGACCCTTCTAGTCGACTTCCTTATGACTCCCTAGTAAGCAAAAGATAATTTTGAATGCAATTTCAGTTCTCTAAAACCTTTGAAACTGACTCCTTAACCTCAAGAATATAATTTCTTTTACTTCTAAATTTCTTAATCCAATGTTGTTTTTAAATACCTTATAACTCCAAACTTAGAATTTAGAAATTCCATAAAAGAATATTTGTAAATTTTACAAATTTAATTTGATTTTGAAAAGCTTATTACTCCAATATAATCAAATTGCAAATATTTCAAAAATATTTTGTAAAATCAAATAATCAAATTACAAAACTTTTTATTTCTTCAACTCCTTCAAACCAAATTTCAATCCTTCATAAAATTCTCAAATAGCATTAATATTATTTCTAAGATTTTAAATATTAATTTTTATCCATCCAAAATACATAGTTTTACTTTAACCCTTAGAAAATAATAATTGTAAATTTATCTCCCTTACACCTCTTATTATGTACTTATAAATAAACTTAAATAAAATGAATTATCTTTAGCCTTGAACGTGGTAATTCTCTTTGGTCAATAGTGATTGACCATCTCCAAATAGGCTCTCTCCTTTCTATGAAACCTTTGCTATGCTTTGGCTCTCCTTGAAATATTATTCTCTCTCCCTTTTGATTGGCCAAGTGAATTTAGTCTTTACACAGGTGCTCTGCAATGTATCCAGTATTTGATCCTTTGACTCCCTATGTGGCTTGAAAATATCTCCTGTAATACCAAGAGGTGTATCTCTACTTACTCCCACTCAAACTCCAATTAATGAATCCATTTACACCTTCTCCTATTTTCAGCACATCTTTACAAATATGTGCTTCACGTTTTAGTATTTTCCTCCTTAAAATATATTCTCTCCTTAATACAGGTTCTTGAAATTATTCAAACCTATTAACCTCCTACGTTATACATGCCACATGGATCTCACACTCTTCAAATGCTCTAAATTCACCTACTTTATTCTCCTTAAGCTCATATAATGTATTCTTTCCTGGTTGGATGATAATATGACACTCTAGTCATTACTATTACCATATCGCTTCTAAATAAATATTTAATACCTTCTTTTAACCTTGTTGCTTATTCAATACCTGAAACATTTGCTAGCATGTCCTTTGTCTTCTCTAACATATATATATTGCATGTAATGTATCCACCAATCCTCAACACTTGTAATTTTCCCTAATTTTCAATCCCTCTATCTTCTTTACATATCTTTTGCACTCTTTCATATAAAATTTATTTGTTTGAACTCCCTGGGTGAAACTCAATAGCTTGCTCAACATTTTTGATGGTGCATCTTCTTTATATGGTGGTGGCTCTCCCTTGAATGATAGTGGCTCTATCTTCTTGGACTGTGGTGGCACTTCTTCATATGATGATGACTTTCCTTTGAATAGTAATGGCTGTTCCTTGAGAAACAGTGGCACTCTCTCCTCCAAATAGACTCTTACACTTCAATAGTGGTGCTCTCTACTCCAATAAATTCTTAAACTCTTCCTTTGGATTATGGCTATTTAGTGTCTTTAGACACTAAAATAATCTGCTTTATTTTTAATACTTGCTTGGTCTTTAACTTACTTATACAAATGCTCTTACTTTATTTCCTTTACTCTAATAAATATACATTGTTTAGATGCTAGATCCCTTGTTATTTTATGATGCTTATTCTTGCTATCTGATGGTGCTTTTATTTGGTGGATCTACCACCCTTTTTGTTGGCTATTCTTCACCAATATATTTTACAACTTTTGTCCTCCTCTTTGTGTCTTTAGACACCTTACATTTACCTCAATTTTGAGCACTATTCAAATTTTTATTAACTACTAGAACTTAGAATATATCTACACTCTTATGGGCTAAAAAATAGCATTCAATAATAATGTTATATCCTTCTTATTTCTCCTTTCTAAATAAAATTTTACTTAAATATTGTTGTTTTAATATTGCTAATCTTAAGATGTAAACATTATAAGATCCTTTATGTTTGAATACTCTTTTTTCAACTTCCTTATTTATATTCATAAAAGTAATATGGTACTCTCAAATGCTTAATATAGACCTGATTGAAATGCTTCAATAATAAATTTATGTTGCACCAATATCGCATACCTTTTTTATCTTTTTTTCATAAAGTTTCTTTGGTGAATTGATTCATCCTTTATAAACCTCGATCTTGTAAGTTTTTGCACCTTTATTCCAAATTTACCAAATTTGTAGCTCTAATTGCTACTCAAATTCTAACTTTCTTACTGCCAAAAAACTCTCTCAAATATACCCCAAAGTCCTCCAAAATCCTAGATATTTCCTTCTTCTAATGTTATCCACAAAATCTAATTTTATGGATCCAAATATCCTCTAAAATCTATGCCTTCAAATTCTAAAACTTGCATCTATTAGTGCTTCCCAAATATTGTCAAAAACTCTGCAACTTTCCAATCAACTCCTCTATTTTTTTGTCCAAAATTTGCAATGAAAATATCCAAAATATTGCCTTATTTTGTTGTCTCAACCCCTTCAATATCCTATTCAAGAGCACTCATAAATATTTCCAAAAATATCCAAATCTGCAACTCAATACCTTCTTCAATTTACTATACTTCAACCCTTCAGTTTCTCCTTCAAATATCAACAAACTTCTCCTATCAAAATAGCCTTCAAAAATAGTATGGATGTCCTTAAATTTTCCAAAACTATGGCCTCTTCAGTATTCTCTTCTCCCTAAATCTACTCATTGAATTTTGACATCAAAATTGATCTTCTTCACTATCTTCTTCCTCAAGAATCTGAATGTCTTGAGTTCTTCAAAAACCTTCACAAAAATTTGGTAAAATTCTTTCCAAAATATTATTCCTCTTGGGATTTTTTTTGGATGACGATAATTATCCCAAAATATTATTATAAGAAACTTCTCCTTGCTTGCAATCTTCTTCCTCTAGCTTTCTTTGCAACTCCTCCAATAGTCACTCTTTTAATTCTACAATAAGGCTTTCTCTAGCCTTCTTCTTCTCCTCCAAATTCTCTTGAGACCTCTTTTCCTTAGGTCTTCTAATTCTAAAATTCCTCAAAACTTCAATGATACCTTTCCTTGGTCTCTTCAATATTCCAACTATGAAAATTTTGTAATGAAATCTCTTTCCTAGATCTCCAAAATTTGTTGCTTCTCTAATAGGACATTTTCTTAGTATTTCTCTACCTCCAATATTCTATCTTCAATGGGAACCTCCTAAATGTGTCTCCTTAATATTCAATCTATAGTCTTCAATTTGTAATATTCAATCTTCCAAATTTGAAATTTTTTCAATTTGACCTCTTTCAGGTCTCTTCAAATTCTCCAATCTGTAGCCTTCAGCCTTTAGTCTTCAATGAGATCTCCTCCTTTAGTCTTCTCAATATTTAATCTTTAATGTCTAATTTTTTGAAATAAATAACTAATCCTTGCACAAGGAAAGCACATAGACTTTCGAAAAACAAAGATAAAATTCACCAAAATATCAATAATAAAGTTGCAATATGATATATAATAATGGAAATATTCTACCCAGGTGTTGTAGGTGAGTTGGAGAGGAGAGGGCAATCCTCCAAGGGATATCCCAGGTTCGAATCTCCACCCTACCAAAAAGTTGAATTGGGTACCCAAAATCCAATTGATAATGTTGGTGCGGGCAGGGCTGGGTGCGACTCCCGGGTGACTTTGACGGTGTAGAACCCCCTGTTCGTGGTCTCTCAGACCAAAGCGGTCCCACAAGGGGTTTTTCGCTAAATAATAATAATAATAATGGAAATATTCTAGAAGTATAAAACTCTAAAATAACTGCAACAATCACTCATAAAATTACCATTAATAGATGTTCATGAAAATAGTGCAAAAACTTTAAAAGTATTAAGTATCAAGTCACGTCACATCATGTCATGTCACTTTACATATACAAATACAATACATATATAATGTAATGTGACTCTTCATGTAGAGCACTCTTGACCTTCACTCTTCTAGAGACTCTTCCACTTCCTATTCTATGGACTCGTGTGCACATGGACAATTACTCACATTTACAATACCTAAATACTTTGCACACTTTAATATAACTTTTGCATTTATTACATTACATAAATTAAATCATAAATTCTAATCTAGAACATTTTTTCCTAATCGAAGGATGTACCCAAGGTGGTACATTAACATGTACCAAATAATGTAATATATTCCAAAAATGCAGTGAATGGGTATCAAATATTGGGTAATTGATGTCTGAAGTCAAACACAAAGACCACTCTTGTGTCCTTGCATTGTAGTAGCACCATCAGCCCTAGTGCATATTAACTTTGTGGCTATTTCTATATCATTCCTTCATGCAATATATTTTAAACTAATTACAACAATATTATAGAAGTTTTTTGCATTACAATTTTCTACCATCTTGTATAATGCTAGCAAACTAGGATGTCTTAAATAATTTTAGAATGTATATACATGCATGTAAATCCATGATATGTTGTCAATAGCCATCACCTCATCAATTGAAAATAAAATGAATTTAGCATGTTTTACTTTCTCTCTCAAGTCGTCCTTCTCAATCAATGATAGATATTTTACCATTTTTCAACCACTTTGATCTGACCAATGGGAACTTGGAAGGTTTTGCACATCAGCTAGTTGAAATAGGTGCTTATAATCTATAAAATTAGACAAATGTCTAATTGTTTTAAGAATACTACACATGATAGCAAACTGTAAACTTTTTTAAGACAAAGTGGTCTTATGATTTTTTTAAATTGAGCTTGAATTGTTCCACCTTTATCAACAAGAGAGTTTTGTACCTTCATTTATTTTTCATATTCTTGTGCATATCTAACATGCATACATTTCGATGCATCCTTCCACCTAATTTATTTCTTAACTATTCCATCACTTTCTTTAACTATTGAATAAACTTTATCACAATATTTTTATATTGTATCTAACTTCAATTTCATCTTATGATCCTTACCTAGTTTTCAACTACAAATTATGAATCTAGATTATGTTGGAATATTTTTTTTTGGTAAATAATGTAGCTTATATTATAGGGTTTTTTCATGGATCCCAAAACCAGTAGTTACAAAACCCTCAAAGGAGAATAGCAACTTAGAAGACAAAACTTTAAAAAAGTGTTTTTGTACATGGATAAACATTGTTCACTATGCATTGATTAAATGTTGATAAGCCTAATAGCAAACACCCCAAATAGTATTGATGTAGATAATATATAGACAACACCCCAAACATGATTTATGCAGATAATATATGGACATCAGACATCCAAAATAGCATTGATGCATATAATATATGTAAAATTAAAATAACCCTCATGAAAAAAACCCTAGTAAGGACCTAGAGAACCATAAAAAAAAAAGACCCATGGTCGTCCATCATGTGTCAGCCACCTTCTTCTTCACAGTGATTTCCTCAATCATTATGATCTACTTTAGCTTCTTGCTAATGTTGTCAAGAGTACTAATAAGGCTACTTATGAGGATTTTGGCAACCTGATGATGAATCTCCTACTCCGGTGCTTTGCTATTAATTTACCCACTCTTGGTTGGCTTCATTGACAATTTTTGAGGGTGGATTATTATACCATACAGTCAAGGAATTCTGACTAATTTCCATGTTTTCTAAGAGGTCAGTTGATCTTTTTGCCTCCCTGTACACATGTCTGCATATCACACTGCCCTATCTTCTGATCATATTTCTAGCTTTCCTGGTGGCATTCATGATCTTCCATGAAGTATTAGAGTTGCTAGTGATATAATTTATGATGTTTAGAGAGTCCCCTTCTATTTTATAGTTCCCTTTGTGCTTTTGGATGGTGGTGATACCTCTCCATAGAGTATGTGCTTCTACTACGTGATTAGTTTGAATGCCATTATGTTGGAATATCATTATTGTTCTCTGGTTAAATTGGCTCTATAAAGAAATATTTTGATGATCATTCAAGCTTAAATGTCCTTCCAATAGTCCACATTGTTAACTTTCTATGTTTAGTTTTTTAACTTGAAGATTCCCTATAATTCTATATTGTATTTGAATTACCATTTTCTTTCTCTAGTGGCATATTATTTTGAGGAATATTTTCGTGTTTTTATTGGATATCATTGCTAAGTGAATTTTTATGTTGAGGCATATCTTGGTGATGAATATCTTCAAGTGGAGATATATCAAGGTCAATAGTGTATTTTGCATACAATAATATTCTTTATCATTTTATGATGTAAGAGAACATATTTTTACAAACAAAAAAAAATTAGAGAAACACTCAATCTATTTATTGTACCTTGAATTTATATAGATTTCATTGTCTCATTGGATTTTGATATATGGCTAAAATATTTTAGGATGATCTTTTTACTAGAATATTGGCCTCCCTTATTTCCATCGCCAGTAGGTGCCATTTTGCTTGTGAAGAAAATATTTTTTATTTTTGAAATTTAATAAAATTTTGAACATATCTTAATATAATGATGACATATAATATTGTAAATAGAATAAACAGAGGATTGATTGGTAGAAAATACATACCAATTTCTGGTCAAACAATATTGTGATTTTTTAGTGTATGCTACTCCTCTCTTTTATGGAGATAGATAATTTTTTGCACTTGTATTTATTCAGTGGATAGACAAAATATATATACATAATCAAATATGGAGTAAAGTAAAGAAATTTCTATAATTTTAAAAAATGAACGTATATGGATATGAAATAAGTTAAAGTTCAAATGTGGAACAATACCAAATTTTACTACTAAATGGACTCAAACTCATAGTCTTAGTGGAATAGACAGAGGATTGATAAGCACCATGTGCCATGGAAGAATTTACAAAATATACCAATTTGTAGTCAACCATTATCATGATTTTTTAGATCAAATATCTATCTCTGCTCACTCCTCTATTTTTAGATGATATAATTTTTTTTACTTTTGTGTTTCTTTAGATGATAGACAAAATGAGGATACAAATTCAAATGATAAATAGAACAAAAGTATAAAATTCTATATTGCTTAGAAATATAGTTAGTGATTGAAATGTAGAGAAAATATCATATCTTACTACTACAAGATCTAAATCTCAAATTTCAAATAGAACACAAAACCTGCAACATACCAATTTGTAATTAGCTATTATCATGATTTTTGGAGCTCGAATCTCTCTATATCTGATCTCTCTTTTTTGACAATACATATTTTTTTGCATTTGTATTTATTCAGACTACAGTGTAAATAAAGATAAAGAATTAGTAGATGATCAAAATGAAAGTAGAGAAATTTGATTAATTTTAGGTCAAAAAAGAATATATTGATGATGAATACAATTATAGACTTAAATCTATAAATAGAATAAATGGAGGATTGATTTTTATGTATATTTATTTATTCAACTAACAAAAAAAATGAAAAAATAGAATTATATGATGAATAGAACACGAGTACAAACACATAGAATTTTACAACAAAGGTACTTATATCACTTACAAATAGACTTAGAGATTCAAATATACAAAAAATGCAAGATCTTACGACTACAACTCATTGAACTCATATTCTAAAAAGAAAAAAAAGGACTCCTCAGTACCATGGTATAAATTACAACATACCAATTTTTTCTGCAAGTGATCACTCCTAATAGGCTTCTAGTTAGTTTCTTCTCCCTATTGGAGTGTGTTTGATTTTGCACCCGATTAGGTATTGACTAGTTTCTACACCCAATCAAAGTTTAGCCTTTTTTATTGCTTGGTTAGAGTTCAACTTGTTTTAGCACCTCGTCAGAGTTTGGTTTTTTTTACATCCAATTGGATATCGACTATTTTTTAGCACCCGATTAAATTTCATCTTGTTTTAGTACTTGATCAGAGTCTAGCTTTATCTACATCCAATTGAATATCTACTATTTTTTAGCACCCAACTGAAGTTTGGATTTTTTCTACACCTAGCTCAAAATCAATTTCTTTTTTACCTTGGTTAGATTCCATCTTGTTTCTGCATCCAATCGAAGTTCATCTTGTTTCAGCATCCAGTCAGAGCTAAGCTTGTTTTAGCACTCAGTCAGAGTTTAGATTTTTCTATGCCCAACCAAATATTTATTGGTTTATACACTCGATCAAAGTTTATCTTGTTACAACATCTGATCAGTGTTCGAATTATTTCAATACCCAGTCAAAGTTCTAAAAATATACCCAGCATATAAGGAAAGCCATTATTGAAATATCTTGTATGAAATAATGATGTACTAGACAAAAGTATTGTTATTCCAAATTGAAGACAAGAGGAAAAGGAATTTATAGCAAGCCCTATCCAAGCTATAGATACTAACCAAAAATGATTATCAAGAATGAGATGATCAAGAATGATATAATAATTTTTAGATGATCAAGCATCATATAATTTTTCTTAAAAGCTTATAGTTTCTCTCTCTCATAAACAAATATATATTGGATACGTTTTTTAAAATATTCAAAATTAAATCAAGCAAAAGTGGGGACTAAAATAAAATTACAGCATGATTTTTCTTCCAATATTTTTCTACCCTTTTCATGTTCTCTAGTTCAAAATTCAAGGGGGAAAACAATGGGTGGTGGTTTATGGTTTAGGGGGAGAGATGACATATGCTTAAGACCAAGGATTGAGAAATTTTTGTGGGGATAGAAACTTGTGAAATGGTATGTTTCATGAGGGCTCCCCCAAGATAATTGTAATATCATATAGGACCATATGTATATCTACTTTGAATTGTGCAATTTTGAGTGGCAACTTGAAAATTTATATCTCTTCAGAAAATGTACTATAATATCATACAAGCTAGATCATATTCCATTCCAGGGTTATGCATAAGGGGTCGACCCCGAAATCTATTTATAAATTGAAGGCAAATTGTCTTGGAATCCTGGAGAAATATGTAGAAGTATACATGGCGAATTCCAATTATTTTTCTCCAAAAAATTTCAAACCGTGGTGAATTGCAATTATTTTTCTCCAAAAAAATTCAAACCATGGCAAATTTTACTATGTTTGGGGCCATGAATATCAATTTGCAAACTCTAAAAATGTATGGAAAAATTAAAGGATTTAGGCTAACAAGAAAAGCTTTTAGCCTTTATGATTTATGACGACTGATCTGAGATGTAAAATTTGATCAGTTGTAGGTATGTCGATTGGCTACAAACATGTCGATCGGTTGTAGATATTTTGATCGGCTGTAGACATATCGATCGATTGCAGCCATGTCGATCAGCTGTAAAAATATTGATCGATTACAGTCATGATGATCTTCTAGGAGGTATAACTTTTGCTTCGGAGCTCTATTTTCAATTTTTTTTTTAAACCACCTAGATTTATGAGATCTACTCAAAAATCTAAGTGAAATCCTTAAAAAACCATATAAAATCAATTTACATGTCTGCAACCAACTGACACATCTATAATCGATCGATTATAGACATGTTGATCAGTTTCAAATATTTTTTGAGGATTTCACTTAGTTTTTTGAGTAGATCTCATTGAGTTAGGTGGTTTTAAAAAAAAAAATTGAAAACGAGCTCGGAGCAAAAGTTATGCCTCCTAGAATTTCCCCTCAAAAGTGCACCTCTGCAAACGATTGACATATGTCAATCGGTTTTAGAGGTGCACTTTTGCAAGGAAACTTTTAGGAGGCATAAATTTTGCTCCAGAGCTCCATTTTCATTTTTTTTTAAAACCACCTAGCTCGACGAGATCTACTCAAAAAAATAAGTGAAATCCTCAAAAAAACATCTAAAACCAATTGACATGTCTACAACCGATCAGTTACAGATGTGTCAGTCGGTTGTAGACATGTCGATTGGTTTCAAATATTTTTTTGAGGATTTCACTTAGATTTTTTAGTAGATCTTGTCGAGCTAGGTGGTTTTAAAAAAAATATTGAAAACAGAACTTTGGAGCAAAAGTTATGCCTCCTAGAAGTTTCCTGCAAAAGTGCACCTCTGCAACCGATCGGTTGCAGAGGTGCACTTTTGCAGGGAAACTTCTAGGAGGTTGCAGAGGTGCACTTTTGCAAGGAAACTTCTAGGAGGCATAAATTTTGCTCCAAAGCTCTATTTTCAAAAACAAATTTAAAACCACCTAGCTCGACGATCTACTCAAAAAACTAAGTGAAATACTCAAAAAAATCTGAAACTGATCAACATGTCTACAACTGATCGGTTGTAGATGTGTCAGTCGGTTGCAAACATGTTGATCAGTTTTAGATGTTTTTTTTTGAGTATTTCACTTAGATTCTGAGTAGATCTCATTGAGCTATGTGGTTTTAAAAAAATATTAAAAATGCAGCTCCAGAGCAAAATTTATGCCTCCTAGAAGTTTCCCTATAAAAGTGCACCTCTGCAACCAATCGGCATATGCCGATCGGTTGCAGAGGTACACATTTACAGGGAAACTTCTAGGAGGCATAACTTTTGCTCTAGAGCTACATTTTCAATTTTTTTTTAAAACCACCTAGCTCGATGAGATCTACTCAAAAAACTAAGTGAAATCCTCAAAAAACATCTAAAATCGATCGACATATCTACAACCAATCGGTTGTAGATGTGTCAGTCGGTTGTAGACATGTTGATCAATTTCAGATGTTTTTTTGAGGATTTCACTTAGATTTTTGAGTAGATATCATTGAGCTAGGTGGTTTTACAAAACAAAAATTAAAAACGGAGCTTCGGAGCAAAAGTTATGCCTCCTAGAAGTTTCCCTGCAAAAGTGCACCTCTGCAACCGATCGTCATATGTCAATCGGTTGTAGAGGTGCACTTTTGTAGGGAAACTTCTAGGAGGCATAAATTTTGCTCCAAAGCTCCGTTTTCAAATTTTTTTTAAAACCACCTAGATCGATGAGATATACTAAAAAATCTAAGTGAAATCCTTAAAAAATATTTGAAACCGATCGACATGTCTGCAACTGATCGGTTGCAAATGTGTCAGTCGGTTGCAAATATGTCGATCGATTTCAGATTTTTTTTGAGGATTTTACTTAGATTTTTGAGTAGATATCATCGAGCTAGAAATAGAGCTCTAAAGCAAAAGTTATACCTCATATAAGTTTCCTTGCAAAAGTGGACCTCTGCAACCGATCGGTATATGTTGATTGGTTGCATAGGTGCACTTTTGTAGGGAAACTTCTAGGAGGCATAAATTTTTCTCTACAACCGATCGGCTTATGCCGACAGACACGTCTCTATAACCAATTGACGAATGCCAATTGACACCTCTGCAACTGATCAACTTATGTCGATAGAAATATCCCCGCAATTGATTAACGAATAACGATCGACACCTCTACAACCAATTGATACAGCTCTACAACCAATCATATTATACCAACAGACATGACTTTGCAACCGATCAGCTTATGTTGATTGTCTTGCGTCGATTGACACTCCTCTACAATCGATCATCTTATGTCGATAGACACTCCTCTTCAACCTTGTCAATTTTTTCATTGTTTCAAAGCGATGTATGTTTATCGGTACCCACTACAGTATATATACGGGTAGTATATGAGGCAATTTGGGTGAGAAAAATAAAATCATTTATAATTTGAAGGCGAATTGGGTGGGAAAATAAAAATCATTTATAATTTGAGGTTGGAAAATTAAAAATATATATTTTAATTATTTTCAACAACAGACGATTTTACCCCAAAATAACTTCCACCCCATAATTTTTTGGTGAATGGGCCCAGTGAAAGGATCCAAAATTAGTCTTTTTAAAAGTTTAAAAATCCTAAATAGAGCCAATTTATGATATTTCGCACTCATGCATAACCCTGTTCCATTCACATTATTTTTCTAATTTCATCTACCTATATAAAGATGTATCTCCTCCAATTATTGGAAGCAATTAGCATGGTATTTTTATGGCACTTCACATTTATTTTCAAAATATTTGGGAAACCCTACACTTATGGTACCATGGTCATTGCTAAACTTGAAGTCCATATATTTTTGATGCTCCATTATTCAGTTCCTAGGCCCATGGTAAAATGTTACATCACATTTTTCCTTATAAATGTGTATGCTTAAACATTCCCTTGACTAATTTGGAGTAGTGATCCAAGTATACTTATTTTGCCTACTTTTTGTTCTTCTTATTCTTCTTTACCTTCTTGATCTAGATTACCCTGATTGTTCAATAGGTTCTTGGGTACTAGGTGTCCCTACTTCAACTTGTGTCATGAAAGTGGTCATTGGAGGGTTTACTATGGTTATTTTAGTTATTATACCACTCCTAGATGCTACACTATGTTAGCTTTTGATCTTAAAAATTTTAATTAAATGCAACCACAAGATCTAGAATAAGCATGTTGTATCAAATATATGATAGTGGTAATATTCTAAACATATAAAACTCAAGGATAACTTTTGCAAAAACTCAGAAAACTACCATTAACAAATGCTCACAAAAATACTGAAAATGCTCTTGAATAAAAATCTCCTAATGCATGTTATGAGAAATGTAATTTATAATCCATATTATAATGCTTAGTCACAAATATATAATAGTATGTGACTCTTCACTTTTCTACTCTAAGGACACATGTGCATTCTACATAATGGGCACTTGTGCACATGCACACCTAACTACATTACATAAAATATAACTCACACTCTAATCTAAGACACTCCTAATCTAAATACATACCCAAGATGGTGCATTAGCATGTACCAAATAATGTAATATATTCTAGCATCCGCCTGTATTATATTATTTGGGATAAACTTATCTTGATCTACATAGATAATCTCTGAATGTTTGAAATGTGTTTCGTCCTAGAGATTTTGTAAATATATATACCAACTATTCTTCTATAGGTATATACTTCAAACTGATATGACGATTCTGAAAATTATCTCTAATGAAATAACATTGTACTTCAACATGCTTATTTTACTCATGTATAATTGGATTTTTGATCAGGTTGAGTACTCCTTGATTATCACAATATATTAGAGTTGGAGTTCATTTGATTCTCATGTCAAATAGTATATATTGTAAACATAAAGCTTCACAAGTTGTATCTCTTGTTGCATAATATTCTTCTTAAGTAGATGATTGTGCTATTGTATGTTGTTTCTCACTATGCCAAGATATTGGTCCTAACCCAATATTAAAAAATATACCCTAAAGTAGATTTTCTATCATCAATAGCTCCATCATATTCAGAATATAAATAACCCTTTAGACAAAAAACTTTAATATTCTTCATATAAGTTAGTACATAATTAGTAGTCTTCTTGATATATTGTACTATTCTTTTTGTAGCTTTCCAATGAATCTTTCTTTGCTCTTGCATGAATCGTGAAAGATAATTTACAATAAAAACTAGATCAGGTCGAGTATTTGTAAAATACAAGAGACTTCCAATTAATTGGTGGTACCTTGTAGCTAAAACTAAAGGTTTCCATAATTTTTGGATAATTGAAGCCCTTGTTCCATAGGTGTATATTTAGGCTTAAAATCCTTCAGTTTATTTTTCAAGTAAAGCGTTTGCATATTTTGATTGTGTAATTATAATATTGTCTTCATTTTTATGAATTTCCAGACCAAGATAATAATTCATTAGTCCTAAATCTATCATTTCAAATGCCTTATCAATATACTTTTTTATCTCACTTATTAGTTTTCTAAAGCTTCTAGTAATAACTATATCATCAATATTCACTATAAGAATTAATATATTATTTCCAATTTTCTTTGTGTATAAACTTGGATCAGATGTACTTCATTTGAAACTATGTTGTAACAAATGATTATTAATTTTTATATTCCATGCTCTAGGGGCTTGCTTCAGACCACATAAGGATTTGTTTAATTTGCAAACCTTATGTTCTTGATCTTTAATAACAATTCCTTTTGCTTGTAACATGTAGATCTCCTCTTCTAAATCACCGTTAAGAAAATCACTTTTTACATCCATTTGATGAAATTTCCAACCCTGATGAGCTACTAAAGCACATACTATTATAATAGTAGTCATTCTAGTTGTTGGGGAAAATGTTTATTCATAGTCAATTTCCTCTGTTTGAGTATATCCTTTGGCTAATAACCAAGCTTTGTACTTTTCAAGTGTCCTATTTTAGTTTGTACTTAATCTTCTAAACCTATTTGCAACCCACTACTTTCTTTTTTGGAGGTAATTCTACTAGATTCCATATTTCATTCTTTTGTAGTAATGAATATTCAGATTCCATACCTCCCTTCTAATGTGAATGATTTATATCTTGAAGTGTTGATGTTGGATCTACTTTAGAGCTTATTAATTGTCTATGTAATCTACTTTGACTATGAGTTTGAGATCTTGTAGTAGTAAGATCTAGCATTTGTTCTAATTTTGATTCCTTAAGTGTGTTTGTAAGCCATTTTGGTTCCTTCCTTTGAGATACTATGAAAGTGTCTATACATTCACTTTCTTCATCCTAAAATTTTGACTCTATCTCTTCATTTACCAATTCTTCCTCTGAGAAATTTAGAGGGAATTATGTATCAACTTTATTTTTTAGTTTTAATCTTAATTTTTTCATCAAAAACTACATATCTACTTATATATACCTTATTTTTACTTGGATATATTATTCTATATCCTACAAATTCATCATCATAGCTAAAAAATATATCAACCATTGTTTTTCATCTAATTTTGTCCTTTTCTATTTTGGAATATGCTTATAAGTTTTGCATCCAAAGTTCTTAACTTTTCAATATTTGGTTTTTGTCCTAACCATGCCTCTTCTAGTGTAACATGATTGAGTATTCTTGTAGGTAATATATTTTTGTTTTGACTACTTCTACCCAATATTGATGATCAAGATGAGCTTCTCTTATCATACATTTTAGCATTTCTATTATAGACATATTTATTCTTTTTGTAATTCCATTTTGTTGTGGTGAATATACTATAGTGATTTATATTTAAATTCCATTTTATTCTAGAAATAGATCAAATTCTTTTGATATAAATTCACCTCCTCTATCTGAATGAATAATTTTGATAGTCTTTCATGATTCCTTTTCTACTTGAAGTTTGAATTGTTTAAAATGACTAAATACTTTTGATTTGTACTGTATGAAGTATACCCACATTTTTCTAGTATGATCATCAATAAATAGTTGAAAATACTTATGTCCTCCAATACTAGTAACATTCATTAGACCACATAAATCTATATATTAATTCTAACGGTTGTTGAGACCTATGCTGACGAAGTTCAAAAGGAATTCTAAGTTGTTTTCCTACTAGACATTTTGGACAAATAGTTGATTTCCAAGATAGGTTGGTATCCTTTCAACCATTTTATATTTGACCATTTCATTTATAAATGATCACGAGTATGTCCCAAATGTTTATGCCATAGATATGATATCTTAGCTTAAAAATCCAAACGTGTAGTAGTATCTAAAACAAATAGATTACCTTTATTGGAACTTGAAGCTATCATTTTCCCTAGTTTGATGAGAATTCTATTATCATGTCTTGATCCATGAATTGAGAAACTGAAATAAGGTTGGTAGTCAATCCAATAACATATAACACATTTTTAATTATTCCTTTTCCATTTACTATATTAACCGGAATATTTCATATTCCTCTTACTTTAGAAGTTTTACTATTTGCTAAAGGTAAGTTTGTGTTCAAAGTATAATATTGTGTGATAGATTATATTCGTTTTTAATAAGTAATATTGTTTGATATATTACTAGATAATTTATGTTATGAGGTAGCCTTGTTAGGTTACAGACAAAGAAGTCATAATATTGTTCGTTTGATTAAAAGGGTAAATTTTTAGGGACTCTAGCATAACCATATGAATAATTATGATAATGGATTACGAGAATTATAATAAGATATGGTGGAAATTTTCTAAGTGTGAATGTGAATGTGTAAGATTATATATGGGATCTAATATTGAAGAGAGTATAGGATCCCTCTATGTGATATAAAACTTTAGACAAATTTCATACCATATTGGGCTATAAAGACATCTAGGGTGGAGAATGAATGTGGGTTTCATTCTCAAGGGAATTATGGGGTTCCCTCTCGATCAACGATGAAATTACTCCTTAATATGTAACCAGTGATCTTTCATAAACATGTAGATATAATAATTTATGAGATTCTTATTTTTTGATGACCTAGAGAAAGGAAATGTGGCATTTCCTTAATGGCATCATATCTAAAATATGGAACAAGTTGGTTTCTTTTATTGCATAATGATTTAAAAAAGGATCTGCATGATGCCTTTTCTATATTTGTATTTATGACAATTTAAGTTTATGAAATGAGAGGAGAAAAATATTTTGGAGGTTGGGTTTATTCCCCATGAGGGTTCCTAAGGTATATGTTGTGTACTTCGTTTTGTGGTTTGCAAATGTTGTTAAGAATGGATGTTGTATTTACTCTCTAGTATAATGCTATCTAGATAGATCATGGATATTGAATATGATGAATAAGCAAATGGTATATACTTTCTAATAAGATGATGCTTTTACATTCATGTAATATAATTATTAGAAGGTTGTAGGATGTAATATTTTGTTAACAAGCAATGTTCTATGGTTAATGATTATAATATATGATGCCTTTGTGTTTTCCAATGAATGGCTCTTTTATTATGATGGAATGGTTTACATTTGAAATCAAGTGAAAGTCTTGATATGAATAAAGTAATATTCATGTGTTGTTTAGATAATACATGTATGATATTCCACTACAAATTAATGAAATTAGGAGGATGGATTGAAATGACATTCAATTAAGTACGTAATAAAAACTCCTAATAATGAAGAGGTAGAAATAGTTAAGCTAAGAAATCATACATATAATTATGGGATGTAAGGTTAGATAGGATTTTGTCACTCCTATCATGAGATTTGATACTGACCATGTCATAATTATATCGGTTACTTCCTTCCCTGCATGGTGTTGATTTAAGCATACTTTGTTGTAACTTCACATTTTAAATATGAACAAAAACAAATTCTATCTTAGGTTTGGTTGATAAATTTGGTTGTTACATTACTCAAAATTGGTAAATGAACTTAAAAAACACACATAGATTATGGGTTCTTCATAGATTTGTGTCATAATCAAGCTCAATATGGGAAATAAACTTACGAATCACACAGGTTTTTGGTAGACTCGATTTCATTACAAGGATAACCAAGATTTTCGATGAGCTCTGATTGGCTAATGTCATAATATTTTCATAGGACATGTATGACCATTGTCATAGATAATTGGTGCCAAATCACTAATTAGTTTTGCATCTCACATCCATCCACTTTTTGCATAATACATTTTCATGATTGCTTCATCACATTGCATGATTGCTTGACATATTGTACATATCTTGCTTGCTCATACATGATTTCTTGATCATATAGTTGCATAGGAATTTTATGACTATGGCAAAGTATGATACCTAATAAAATTTGAGGATTCTAATGCCTAGTAAAATCCCCCCATAGGGAAAATTGCATCTTTCATGACTAGTGATTTTGACCATTTCCCATTCATCTTCTCTAAACCATCATTTTGACCATCAAAATTGATCTTTTTTTACTGAGTTTCATACCTTCGACTCAGGCATAACAAATCACCTTGCACAAGATTGGCTTCACGACCACACGCTAGAGGTAGCCTCCATTTTGGTCATACACAAGCATACATCCTTGCAGGTTATTTCTTGAAACTTGATGTCATAAGGACATGTAACTCAACATATTATGATCATCTTTTATACATTGCCTCCCATTTATTTTCGTTCATCTTCATTTATCCCCATATTTCATTTTTCACATACCACATTTGACAAGCATGATAAGTATGCATTAAAATCAATATCATTATATGCATTATCACACATTCTAATTTAGATCATTCACAACAATCCATAAACATAAAGCATAAAAAAAATAAAACATCCACATACAACACACCAACACAATACAAATATATATACAAAAAACATAATTTTTTGGAAAAATCGATAATAAAGTAAAAATTCGAGCAAAAGGGTAATTTGTCACTTATTCGTATCCTCAAAGCTACTCCATCATTTTCTCTATGCACCATTTTTACCTGATGAGTTAGAAGCCCCATTTTCTCTAGAGCCCTAAATCAGGAAATCTTGTAGTGAAAATGAATTAGGGTTTTACCCCATTCTCCATTTTAACCCCCTTTTTTTATTTTCCACCACATAATTTTTAGTTTCACAAGGAATTTTATATTCCTCCTAAAACTCGAGGGGACACCCTAACTAAAAAAAATTAATAATTATTCTATGCATTGATTTGAATGCCAAAAATAAAAATAAACACCCATCCTTTTTCGCCCATGTTAGCTTGTCATTTTCCTTCAAGCATCTACATCCTTCTTTAATTCATTTATTGCTCATAAATGCACCAAAGGGGGATTAAAATGTAGACAAGAAATTTTGAATCATGTAATAATTCCCTAACCCCTCTAATGCATATAAGCTCACCTCTCATTAGCCCACATTTTTCCTCACGGTGCCAAAACCATTTGCTAACCACCATGTGTTTTTTCTCTATTTTTAGAAAATTTGTGGGTGCTAAATAAAATTGACATGCAAATTTTCTAAAATAGTAAACCCCCCAACCACCCAAATGTCATTACAATTTGATCCAAAATTGGCTGAATCTCACACCTTCCATAGATTCCCTACAGAGATTCCTAAACATGAATTTGCCTAGATTGGGAATCTTCCCAATTTGCCTAACAAATCCAGAACTGCCACCTCGAATCACATATTTTTTGGTTTTCTCCCACCGATAAAATTTTTAGGATCCCTCTGCCTACCAAATAAGGCTAATGAATGAATCAATGAATGAATGAATGGTCATTTGAGCAAATTAATGTTGAATTGGAGAACTTGGCAAAAATTTGTGAATTATTATGAGAACTTTGAGGATTGACCACTTTGTTGTAGGTTGAGTGATAAAAGTAGGTTTTTCACTAATTGGAGAACAATCTTGGAGCTCGCTTCACTACTACTTGGATTACCTTACTACCATCGCTACTTTCAACCATCAACGATAAAATCAGCAATACCTCCATTGTGAGCAAGTTATTTTACAATTATCTTGACTTCATAATTTTATTTTTTGCACTTGCGTTTTACATTTAACATGTTCTTATGAATTCGTAGATAGCGCAAATTTGACTTACCAACCACGAATTCGCACAATTACAATATTTGAGGTAAATATTTTCTTCCAAATCCATTATTCCATTTGCACATTACATATTTATCATCTTGCATTTTATAGCACTCTGATTTTTGCATCGTTTTGTTGTTCCATTTCAATTTTTCATCTATTTACAAGTAGATTTACAATTTCCATCTTTTTATGCATGGTTTATTAAAGAGACCAAGGGGATTTGACTATCATGTTGCTAAGATCCATCACACAATGGCTTAAGCAAATCCCCAAATATTGATTGCAATTTCCAATGTTTATGTGTGATTGATTGCAGGATTTTTGTGAATTCATGCCATCAGCTATGAATTTGCAAGACTAATCGTGAATTCATTATGCTCAATTGTCTGGTTCAATTAGGTTATCAATAAGATCTATTTCAATTCTATATATTTATTTTCTATCTATTCCATATATGTTTATCCGTAGATCATTTTGAAAATATAAGAAAATACCAAAAAAATGAAATTGCAATGCATTTAGTTTAGAAGAATTTTTCTTGTTGTGTGTTGTTTTTAAGGAATGTAAAATTGCATATAGTCCAGTTTCTATTTGCATTTGACCTAAACATATGTGTTTTTAAACTGAAAGAACACATCAAACATATAGCTTGACTATACTTAGAAGTGGTCTTAAAACACTTCTTGGTGAACCCCAGATCTACATCCCTTGACCTCAAAAACTTATTTTTTTATTGATCACATCTCCCCAAGGCAAGGGATGTAGTTCTTGCTTTGCTCCATTGGCCTTGTTCATACACTTTAGTGCACATCCCTATTGAGTAGTACTCATTTTAACAACATCATTCCCATCATATCAACATCTCGTAGTGGTAGATTCATGGTCATGAGCAAGGTGCAGCCTCCATTTGACCATTTTCAAACATACATCCTAGCAGGTATATCTTTTATTTTCTTTGACCATTAGCGAGCACTACACTCATAGTGGGTTCAGTACCTCTTATCATTTTTCTTTGGCCTTTTTGGAGTTTTTTCATTCGCCTATGAATTTATTTTAGGTTTGCATATAGCCCATCTTGCATAATCATTACTTTTATATTGCATTGCATAGTCATAATCATACATTTCATAGCTTGCATATTGCATTTGATTAGCTCAATTATGTACGACATATGGTCATACCTATCCACTGTAATCTTAAACAAAGGCTATCATGTTCATAGGTAATCTTGTTCTCCTTGATTGATTAAGAGTCCATCTTGAACCAATCACATGATTCATATTTTAATAAAATATTGATGCTTGAAGTTGACTAAAAATCATTCTTGAACCAAGACACAATTTTCACTAAGAAAAGTTTGAGTTTTAGAAATTGACTTTGTTATTTTGAACCAAACACATGTCACACTTAAGGTCTAAATTTTTTTACAAACACATATAATAATAGAGTGAGTAGTAAGGATAGGGTTTAATTCTCATCAAGACTCAATTTGAGTGGTTGAGAATCTAATTTCCCAAAGCTCTAACTCTCTTTATAAACACATAATAATAATGGGCCTCCAAGTAGTAAGGAAAGGATAAAATTCTCATCAGGACTCGATTTGAATGGTTGAGAATATGATTCCCAAAAGCTTGGCAACCCTACCATTGGACTATGCTCATGCATGGTGACATGTCTCTCTTGAAGAGACCTTTGATCGTACAAAAGGATAAACTAGATTTTTGGATCTTTTTATGATTGGTTTAATCTCGCCTTGCTCAAGATTGGTAAAAGAATTCATCATTTGCACACACATTGGTTCCTAATTGGCTTATGTCATTACCTTACTCAAAATTGGTAAATGAACTTCAAAAAGCACACACATGGGTTCTTGATATATTTGCATCATAATCAAGCTCAATATGGGAAATGAACTCATGAATCACACATAGGTTCTTGATAGACTTGATCTCATTACAAGGATAACCAAGATTTTTGATGAGCTTTGATTGGCTAATGTCATAATATTTTCATAGGGCATGTATGACCATTGTCATAGATAATTGGTACCAAATCACTAATTATTTTGGCATCTCACATCCATCCACTTTTAGCATAACATATTTTCATGATTGTTTCATTACATTACACAATTACTTGACACATTGTTGAATAACACAAGCTTATACTGAGAGGGGGGTGAATAGTATAAGACCACTTTTTACTTTTCTTTCTAAAACAATATTATGCAATATATCAATCGTAATATCTACAGTAGTAATAAAAGCAATGCCCAAATCACCACGTGCAATAGAGACACCAATTTAACGTGGTTCACCCAATGTGGGCTACTCCATGGAGAAAATATTTTACTAAAATTTTCTCAAAAAATATCTTTGGGAATCCTTCCCTATTACAATTTTTATGGACCTCTGTCCAAAGGAGACACCAATACCCTATTCAATTTTGTGGATCTCTATCCACAGGAGACACCAATCTTCGTAGTTGGTTAGTGTATCTCTATCCACTGGAGAACTCCTTTCTCCTCTACTCTAGTTGGTGATATTCTATAAGAACTGTTATCTCCACTACACTGGCTTATGGATATCTATCCATTGACTACTCATGTCCTCACTCATAAGACATATCCTCACTGCCCTGGATAATGGACCGTTATCCACTACATACTATCATCCTCTATACTCTATCACCTCCAAAGCTTACTCTAAGCTCTATCTCAAATCTATACTAAACACAATCCTTCGCTCTAGCACAAATATACTCAATCTATGTCCTCAAATATGCACTAAAAATAGTCCTTGATCTAGAACAAACTTTCTCAATATCTATCATCAAATATACACTAAATATAGTCCTTCGATCTAGCACAAATCTATTCAATATTTATCTCTAGTCTGGCATAAACCTATTCTCAAATCTACACCAAACTTTGTCCTCAATCCTTAACACAAAGCTTGACTCAATCACTACTCAACTCTACTAGATATGCCCCAAACCTTAACTCAAGATTTGAATAAATCAATCAATCAACTCTGCTCACAAGTATTCTCTTGTAAGCTTCCACAAAATCTTACACTAATCTATCCACAAGTCCTCTCTAGAACTTTTCCAATCTATTCAACAAGTTTTCACCAATACTTACCTTAAATTTTCTGAACAAGTCCTCACTAGAACTTGTCCAATCTACTCAACAAGTCTTCACAAAGACTTACCTCAAATCTGCTCAACAAGTTCTCATTAGAACTTATCAGATCTAGTCAACAAGTCTTCACCAAGACTTACCTAAAATCTGTATTATAAGCTTCCATAAAAGCTTACTCAACTCAACTCAATCTAACACAAAATCCTCTTCAAACACTCAAACAATCTTCACACAGAAACTTGTTTAATCTCATAGAAACATATAGAGAATTTTTAGAGACTCAATATTCTTCACACTCACAACAATTCTCAATCACTTTCAATCTCTTTCTCAAATCAATTTAGAATTATAGAAAATTTTGTTTCACAAAACTTGAACTATCAATTCAATACTTCCACTTGACTAGGTTCAAACAACTCCACTCAATCAATCACTGAATGAGACATTCCTTGCTTACAAACCCTAGTCCAAGCATATGAACACTCACTCAATTATTTCCAACATGCTTATCAAATAATCTCACATAACAATGATGCTCACAATCTTTCACAAAACCTAGTTCAAGATAGTTCTCAACTTCACATAACAATGATACTCATAATCTTGCATAAAACCTAATCATGCATATGAAGGTTCCTTCAATATTTCCAACAATGCTTATCAAACAATCATTTTCACTCCAACTTTGCATTCATAACATCCAACAATCACTCTCAAGTATAATGTACCTTTACCTCTTTTTTGAATATGATTTGACCTTAAACACCTGTCTCAATCACAACCACTCTTTTTTCCAATACTAGGACATAGATAGCAAATATATGTCCTTAATAAGTCCTCACAAAGATATTTCACCAAGTCAAAATATCAACACTTACTCAACCTTATTTCTCCTTTCAATACAATTTAATTAACTTTATTTTTAACAAAAATATCTAACTCCTTTGGCACACCTTATTACTCCTCTCAATAAGCTCAAAGCACTAAAAAATTAAACCCTAACATAAAACAATGCTTATTCTTTTATCTCCCTCACAAAAACCTTTATCACATTCAATTTCCATTTTATAACCTTTTAAAAATATTTTTCGCAAATTTAGAAACCTCCACAAATTTTGAAACCAAGCAAACTATTGCATACCTTAGTCCTTCAACAAAAGGTGCCTCAACGGGTTTCGAACATGGAACCTTTCCACAGTCGGGTGCCTTAGCAAGGTGCATGCCCACCACATGGGCTATGAGCCTCCACACAAAGGAAAAGTCTAGCACCTTTCCTTTGTATTCCATCGAGTGCACAGACTTTACCAAAAACCTTCCTCCGCTTTGCAAAACATGAACCCATGGGATTCGATCCCTGCACCTCGTGATTGCCAACGTCTTAGCACCTCCCTTGTTGCTAGTCGTGCTACTAAGCACCTTGGAATATGAAACCGAAACTCCTCCTCCTTGTATTATCTTTTGCCTTGAAAAACCTTCGAAAACACATGATCGCTTCCCTTGCAATGCACACAAAAATCATACATAACTCTTTGATTGCGGATGAATTAAATGCCTTGGTTTTTACCCTCCTTTATATGCATAATGTGATATACTTCCACAACATCGGCGATTTTGAATATTTCAAAATTTAAACTTTATAACCCTAACCTTAGGGTTAATTAATTTATAAATTAATTTATAATTAGATTATAATTAATTTATAATTAATTTAATACTCTAAGAGTAAATTAAATTAATTTATAATAAAAATATTATAATTAATTTATAATTAATTAAATCTTTGGGTCTTGTCCTTTTAATATTATAATAAAGTATTATAATATTATTTTTCTTGGGCCTTCCTTTTTCCCTTTAGACCTCATCTGACCACCTAGGAGTAAACTTTCTTTTACACTTGATTACGAAACCTAAAACTAATGCTGCCCACTGAAACTGACACTTACTGATCCTGTCTTCTTGACATCAATGACAAAAAACCTGCTCATATTTCCAAAAATATTATCCTTTGTCATTGATGGCAACCCAATTTCCTTTTACCATTTCCTTAAAAAAATTTTGTTTTGCTCCCCCTAAGAAATTACTCCCCCTGATTGAATGCTCTCCTCATAACTAAAATATCTCCCCCTTACTAAAATCTCTCTCCCTTTCACATTAATGGCAAAGGGTCACCTTTGGGGCTTGGGGCTAAGAATGAGTCTCTTATCTTAGCCCCTTTCCCATCTCCTCTTGAAGTGGTTAATTTTGGGGTGGAAGTATTTCTACTCCCAGCATGCACTGATCTTTACCTTTGTCTACTTTCCTCCTCATCTGATCCTTCTGATATTTTTGATTATTCATGTTCCTGCTTGTCTCTGGAATTTCTTCTCTACACCTTCTTGTTGTATGCTCATCATTATTGCACTTATAACACTCAATATTGTTATTCCTTTGAGGTGCAAATATCTTGGGATTTCTCCTGGTAAAGTCATACCTATTCCTATCATAAACCTTGTAATTCACTGCCTTGTGACCAAAATGATTACAATAGTAGCAATACCCTTGAAAAAATTGCCTATTTTTGAAGTTCCCATATTCATGTCTTTCATGTGTCTTGCACTGTGAATCCTTGTGCCCAAATCTGTGACATGAGAAACATATTTCATTGAAACTTTCTTGCCTTGACCTCATTGGTATCTTAGTCTCTTCTACCCTGTGCTATTTTATGTTCCATATGTTTCTTATTTGTGCATTTTTCCTTTCCTTGTTGAACTTTATGTTGTCCAACTCATCCTTAGAAGTCTCACTCTCTCTTACACTCTCTTATTTTGAATTTTATTCTTCTTCAAAATTTTAGGTTGACTCCTCTCCTTGTTTATTTTATACCTGTTCAAAACCAAGACTTATCTTATTTTTTGACCATATTTATACCTTGATCATTTTATCTATGATTTTTGAGCTCTTTCCAAACCTGTGTAACCTATCCTTAGACTCTTTTACTTCCTTCCTTAGTGAATCTACTTCATGCTCTAACCTTTCACATTCTAATACCTTTACTTCTAACTTGTCTTTAAACTTTCTTGTCTTAGCCATTCACTTATTTAGATCCTCTATAAGTTTTCCTTTCTTTTCATCACATTCTTGAAACTGAAGCTTAATTTTGGAGTTTTGTTTTTTACCTTCTTTAATGCATCAAGGGAATGAATAATCTCTCCCTCAAGATCAACTTCTCATTTCTCTAATTCTTCCTCTATTTGTTTTCCTTTGAAAACATCTTCATTATTTTCTAACTTATTTTCTATAGGATCACCTCCTTCTTCCTCTAATGCCATAAGTAGATTCTCTTCTGGTCCTTCAAGTGTATCTTCATATTCATCATCACTGAAATTGAATCCATTTCTTGTACAACTATCTTCAAGATGACCAAAGTTACCACATCTAAAACACTTGAGGATTATTGGTGACCTTTTCCTAACCACTTCCTTTTATTTTGCCAAAAATAGAACTTCATATTTATCATTATCTGAGGAACTATCATCACTATTACTTGAGTACGTACATGCCTTTTCTGCATAGAAACTCTTCTTCTATCTTTGGAATAACTTATTTCCTTGCTTGTCTTGTCCATCCTTGCTTTTCTTTTGGTACCTGTATTTTTTTGTTTCTCTATTCTTATGATCCTATTTTTCTTCATCATTGATATTTCCATTTTCTTGATAATCAGATGCATAATGACCATACTTTCCACAATTGAAACATCTAACAAAATTCATACCTTTAAACTTTCTTGGATCCTTGTTCCTTCTGCCATAGTTTGCTTCTTCATCATTGGATAACTCATTGATTGAATCTAAATTCTTACCCTTTGTCTTCTTGGTAGCTTTGAAGGCTCCTTATTTTTTGGGATTAGGTTCCTCTTTTGTTCTTATCTCAAAAGCTATAATAATACCATGTAATTCATCCCTTGTCCAAATATCACTATCTTTTGATTCCTCTATAGTTGAAATCTTTTCACTAAACCTTTTTGGAAGTGACCTTAAGTTCTTATCACAAACATCAGATTCTTAAACTTCAAGTCCAAGTTCTTGCATGGAGTTAACAACCTCATCTACACGAAGTAGATAAGCACTAATGTTTTCTCATCCTCCTTTTTTAGGTCTTCAAATATTCCCTTGAAATTTTGTAACTTTATATTTTTGACCTTTTTGACCCCTTCATATATGCCTTACAATTTATCCCAATTTTTTTTTGTTGATTTGCAATGCATAACCTTTATAAACTCTGTTTTATGCAAACCTCTCAAAATTACATTCATTGCTTTTGAATTATAATTATGTAGAAGCTTACCATATTTATCTGTAGGTGGAGTAGCTGGTGGTGTGTATCCATTTTCAACTACTTCCCATATTTCATTGCCAAGTGCCATTAGGTGAATCTTCATTCTCATACTCCAAAATACATAATCATTCTCATAAAACACTGGTTCTAAATCATCTAAGGATCCACTCTTAGAATCCAGCTATGTTCTTGTAAGATTTTCCTTCAAGTTTTTAAACTCTTTCGAAGGAACCCGCTCTGATACAAATTGAAGAACACAAGTTTATACTGAGAGGGGGGATGAATAGTATAAGATCATTTTTTATTTTTCTTTCCCAAACAATATTATGCATTATATCAATGGTAATATCAACAGTAGTAATCAAATCAATGCATAAATCACCACATGCAATAGAGACATCAATTTAACATGGTTCACCCAATATGGGCTACTCCACGGAGAAAATATTTCACTAAAATTTTCTCAACAAATCTCTTTGGTAATCCTTCCCTATTGCATTATTTATGGACCTCTATCCAAAGGAGACACCAATCTCCTAATCAAGTTCATGGATCTCTATCCACAGGAGACACCAATCTCCTTAGTTGGTTTGTGGATATCTATCCATAGGAGAATTCCTTTCTCCTCTGCTTTGGATGGTGATCTTCGAGAAGAACGATTGCCTCCACTATATTTGCTTATGGATATGTATCCACTAAAGACTCTTATCCTCACTTAGAATATCTATCCTCACTACCCTGGCTAATGGACCTCTATACACTGGAGATTATCATCCTCTATACTCTATCACCTCCAAATTTTTCTCTTAGCTCTGTCTTAAATATGTACTAAACACAGTCCTTAGGTATAGCACAAATATACTCAATATCTATTCTTAAATATGCACTAAACATAGTCCTTCAGTCTAGCACAAACCTGCTCAATCTCTATCCTCAAATCTGTACTAAACATAGTCCTTTGGTCTAGCACAAATCTGTTCAATTTTTGTCTCTGGTTTGACACAAACATATCCTCAAATTTGTACCAAACTCTATCCTCAAGCCTTAACACAAAGCTTGACTCAATCAATAATCAACTCTACTAGATCTGCCCCAAACCTTAACTCAAGGTTTGAATAAGTCAATCAATCAACTCTGTCACAAGTCTTCTCAAAGACTTGTCTCAAATCTACCTTGTAAGCTTCCATAAAAACTCACACTAATCTACCCAAAAGTCCTTTCTAGAACTTGTCCAATCAGTTCAACAATTTTTTACCAAGACTTACCTCAAATCTACTCAATAAGTCCTCACTTGAACTTATCCAATCTGCTCAAAAAGTCTTCATCAAGACTTGCCTCAAATCTGCTCAATAAGTCCTCACTAGAATTTTTCCAATCTACTCAACAAGTCTTCACCAATACTTACCTAAAATCTATATTGTAAGCTTCCACAAAAGCTTACTCAACTCGACTCAAACAAAATCCTCTTCAATCACTCAGATAAGCTTCACATAGAAACTTGTTTAATCTCATAGAAATATATACAAAATTGTGAGAGACTCATTATGCTTCACACTCACAACAATGCTCAATCACTTTCAATCTCTTTTTCAAATCAATTTAGAATTATAGAACAATTTGTTTCACATAACTTGAACTATCAATTCAAAATTTCCACTTGACTAGGCTCAAACAACTCCACTCAATCAATCACTCAATGAGACATTCCCTGCTTACAAACCCTAGTCCAAGCATATGAACACTCACTCAGTTATTTCCAATAATGTTTATCAAACAATCTCACATAATAATGATGCTCATAATATTTCACAAAACCTATTTCTCAACTTCACATAAAAATTATACTCATGATCTTGCACAAACCCTAATCATGCATACGAAGGTTCATTCAATATTTCCAACAATGTTTATCAAACAAGGTTTTTATCATCAAATTTCACTCAAAAAAACTTTTATCAAACTCAACAATGCTTATCAAACAATTCTTTTCACTCCAACTTAGCATTCATAACATCCAACAATCACTCTCAAAGATAATGTGCCCTTACCTCTTGTTTGAATATGATTTGACCTTAAACACCTGTCTCAATCACAACCACTCTTTTTACCAATACTAGGATTAGATAGCAAATATTTTGTCCTTAATAAGTCCTCACAAAGATATTTCACCAAGTCAAAATATCAACACTTACTCAATCTTATTTCTCCTTTCAATACAATTTAATTAATTTTTAACAAAAATATCTAACTCCTTTGGCACACCTTATTACTCCTCTCAATAAATTCAAAGCACTAAAAAATTAAACTCTAATATAAAATAATGCTTATCCTTTTATCTCCCTCACAAAAACCTTTATCACATTCAATTTCCACTCTATAATCTTTTAAAAATATTTTTTGTAAATTTTGGAACCTCCAAAAATTTTGAAACCAAGCAAACTATTGCATACCTTAGTCCTTAAGCAAAATGTGCCTCAACGGGTTTCGAACGTGGAACCTTTCCACAGTTGGGTGCCTTAACAAGGCGTGCACCCACCACGTGGGCTACGAGCCTCCACACAAAGGAAAAGGCTATTGCCTTTCCTTTGTATTCCATCGAGTGCGTAGACTTTACCAAAAAACTTTCCCCACTTCGCAAAATGCAAACCCACGGGATTCAATCCCTGCACCTCGTTATTGCCAATGTTGTAGTGCCTCCCTTGTTGCAAGTCATGCTAATATGAAACTAAAACTCCTCCTCCTTGTCTTATCTTTTGCCTTGAAAAACCTTCGAAAACACACAATCGTTTCCCTTTCAATGTGCATGAAAATCATACATAACTCTTTGATCACGTATGAATTAAATGCCTTCGTTTTTACCCTCCTTTATATGCATAATGTGATATACTTCCACAATGTCGACGATTTGAAATATTTTGAAATTTAAACTTTATAACCCTAACCTTAGGGTTAATAATTTATAAATTAATTTATAATTAGATTATAATTAATTTAATACTCTAAGAGTAAATTAAATTAATTTATAATAAAACTATTATAATTAATTTATAATTAATTAAATCTTTGGGTCTTGTCCTTTTAATATTATAATAAAGTATTATAATATTATTTTTCTTGGGCCTTCCTTTTGCCCTTTAGACCTCATCTGACCACCTGGGAGTAAACTTTCTTTTGCACTTGATTACGAAACTTGAAACCGATGCTACCCTCTAAAACTGACGCTTACTAATGCTATCTTATTGACATCAATGACAACAAAACCTGCTCATATTTCCAACAATTGTACATATCTTTCTTGCTCATACATGATTGCTTTATCTTATAGTTGCATTGGGATTTTATGGCTATGGCAGAGGATGATACCTAGTAAAATCTGATGATTCTGATGCCTAGTAAAATCTAAGGTTTCTGATGCCTAGTAAAATCCTCCCGTAGGGAAAATTACATCTTTCGTGACTTGTCATTTTGACCATTTCCCATTCATCTTCTTTGAACCATCATTTTGACCATAAAAATTGATCTTTTTTATTGAGTTTCATACCTTTGACTCAGGCATAACAAATCAGCTCACACAGGATTGGCTTCACAACCACATGTGAGGGGCAGCCTCCATTTTGGTCATACACAAGCGTACATCCTTGCAGGTTATTTCCTAAAACTTGATGTCATAAAGACATATCACTCAACACATTTTGATCATCTTTTACACATTGCCTCTCATTTATTTTCATTCATCTTCATTTATCCCCACATTTTATTTTTCCACAAACCACATTTTATTAGCATGATAAGTATGCATTAAAATCAATATCATTATATGCATTATCATACATTCTCATTTATATCATTCATAAAAATACATCAACATAAAGCATCAAAACAATAAAACATCCATGTACAACACACCAGCACAATACAAAAAATATATATACAAAAATCATAAAATTTTAGAAAAATCGATAATAAAGTAAAAATTCAATTAAAACAGTAATTTATCACTTACCCGGATCCTCCCAACTGCTCCATCATTTTCTCTATGTACCATTTTTTCCTGATGAATCAGAAGCCCCATTTTCTCTAGAGCACTAAATCAAGAAATCGTGTAGTGAAAATGAATTAGGTTTTTACCCCATTCTCCATTTTGACCCCCTTTTTTCTTTTCCACCATGTCACTTTGAGTTTCATGAGGAATTTTATATTCCTACTAAAACTTGAAGGGACACCCTAACCAAAAAAAAATTAATAATTATTTTACACATCAATTTGCATGTCAAAAATAAAAATAAATACCCATCCTTTTTCGCCCATGTCAGGTTGTTATTTTCCTTCAAGCATATACACCTTTCTTTGATGCATTTATTGCTCATAAATGCACTAAAGAGGGCGCAAAATGTAGCAAGGAATTTTTACTCATGTGATAATTTCCTAACACCTCTAACACATGTAAGCTCACCCCTCATCAACCCACCTTTTTCCTCATGCCATCGAAACCATTTGCTAACCACCATGTGCTTTTTTCTCCATTTTTAGCAAATTTGTGAGTGTCAAAATTGACACAAAAATTTGCTAAAATAGTAAACCCCCCAACCACCCAGATGTCGTTACGATTCGGTCCAAAATTGGTCGAATCATGCACCTTTCATGGATTCACTGCAGAGATTCCTACCCATGAATTTTCCCAGATTAGGAATCTTTCCAATTTACCTAACAAACTCATAACTGCCACCTTGAATAATGCATTTTTTTATTTTCTCCCACTGATCAAAGTTTTAAAAAGAGTCCTCTACCTCCCAAATGAGGCTAATGAATGAATGAATGGTCATTTGAGCAAATTAATGTTGAATTGGAGAACTTGACAAAAACTTGTGAATCATTGTGAGAACTTTGAGGATATACCACTTTGCTGCAAGTTGAGTGATCAGAGTACGTTTTTCACTAATTGGAGAACAATATTGGAGCTTGCTTTGCTTCTACTTGGAATTACCTTACCACCATCGCTACTTTCAATCATCAATGATCAAATCAGAAATACCTCCATTGTGAGCAAGTTATTTTGCAATTATCTTGACTTCATCATTTTATTTTTTGCACCTACATTTTGCATTTAACATGTTCTTACAAATTTGTAGGTAGCATACATTTAACTTTCTAGCCACAAATTCACACAATTACAAGCTTGGGGATAAATATTTGCTTCCAGATCCATTATTTCATTTGCACATTACATCTTGATCATCTTGCATTTCATAGCACTTTGATTTTTGCATCATTTCGCTATTTCATTTCAGTTTTTCATCTATTTACAAGTAGATTTACAATTTCCATATTTTTATGCATGGTTTATTAAATATACCAAAGGGATTTGACTATCGTGCTACTAAGATCCATCACACAGTGGCTTAATCATATCCCCAAATGTTGATTGTAATTTCCAGTATTTTTGTGTGATTGATTGCAATATTTTTGTGGATTCATGCCATCAGCTACAAATTTGCATGACCAATCATGAATTCACTATGCTCAACTATCTAGTTCAAGTAGGTGCTAAATCAGATCTATTTTAATTCTATATATTTATTTTATGTTTATTCTAATCTATTTATCGATAGATCATTTTGAAAACATAAGAAAATATAAAAAAAAATTACAATGCATTTAGTTTAGAAGAATTTTGCTTGTTGTGTGCTATTTTCAAGGAAAGTAAAATTGCATATAGTTCAATTTCTAGTTGCATTTGACCTAAACATAGGTGTTTGTAAACTGAAAGAACACATCAAACATATACCTTGGATAGACTTAGAAGTGGTCTTAAAACACTTCTTGGTGAATACCAGATCTATCCAACTATTCACCAAAGGAGGTATATCACCAGATACCCCTCACATCGAGGTGTAGACTCCAAATGACTCATCCCCCTTCTAGGCATGGATCCATTAGCCTAAGGGAAAGGGGTGCAAAATTTGTAGCCTACAATACTCAAGGTAGCAAACTCTGCTTCTAGGTGACTAATTCAAATCAAATCCACTTTTTCAAACAATACCTTATAGGAGTGTCTTATGATTAGGATTACTGATATTGTGATATTCATAACCCTTGTCCACATATAAAAAAATCACACCATGTGGTTCCTCCTTCTTTGCTTGATATTTGTCCTCATAAAAATCAATTATTATTGGAACTTCATTAACTTATCTCAATAGTCCTTTATTGTGCATAGAAACTTTTATCTTGATCCTCTATGAGGAATAAATATGCCCACTAAGGGTGCGCATTAGAAATAAATGATCCATTGTATTCCTTCATAAATTTATTCTTCTACATACAAAATTGACCAAAATTACCACAACCACAACAAAAATCTCAAAAAAATATAAAAATTAAAAAAAATAAGGCTCAAATGCTTTCATGTAAAAAAGAAATGCAATCTATAAATTTTGCCCTTAAATCATGCATAATTTTAGCAAAACCTTTGAAAACCAAAAAAAAAAAATTACTTTGGTCAATCTATTTCTTCCACACATCATATAATCAATGACGAGAGTGCGTCGTGATTGTATAGGTGATTAGGTGAATGATAAATATTATTGTGTAAGTTTTTTAGCTATTGGTTCTCACCACTCATATATGTGTGTGTATTAGAAATATCAATCAATCAAAAAATGGTCAGAGGTCTCTAACTAGATGCCACATAAATCCTAAACTTCAATAAATAACTCAATGTAATTTGAAGGGGTGTGTATTTTAACCCCAAACCTTCTTAACACCAATTACTTGCACACCCTCCATTGGCCACATAGTCCATGGGCCTAGTGAGGCCACCTATCACTAACATGGCATAGAGGAAAAAAGTCATAGATAAGTGGGAGAGCATTTGTATCCTCACCATACCACATGAGCTCACAACATAACCTATAGTGGATTCAACACTCAATATTGTGTTGCCACACAAGCTTCCACATGTCCTCGTCAAACTATCAACACAGTCCTCATGTGCACAACTCAAGTCAACAACCCATTCTCAACAACAAAAGTGAACATCATGTGGGAAGCATTGTGGGTTGAACCCAACATATCCTTTATTCAAAGCCTTGTACTAAGCTAGTCTTCCATTATACTAAGGTATATGGTAAAAAACACAATCACACCAAGAAATAATAGCCCATCAATTGCTTTCTCATGTGCCTTGTGTCGGCCAAACCAAGGAATATTATACAAAATACTAAAAACTTCATATTCAATTTTTTGAAAAATAGGAGAAATAAGTAAAATATTTAAAGGGCATAAATGAGGCTCTAGATGATGAAATCTCCAAACTTACTAAAACTAGGACAACCTTAAAATCTGGTAAAGAATTCAACAAAGTTGACAATTTGTCATAGTTTTCCTTATACAACTTTTTTTTAGAATACAATATGTCAAGTCATCATCTCTTACCAAAGCAACATAAAAAATGTTTTATATGGGTTGAAACAAGCCCCACTCGTATTACACTATGATCACATAGTGTTATTACAACAATATTTTTCCAATTATGTATATATCGCCTGACAAGATATAATTTTGGATATCCTCCTTGAAATTTAAGGTATTTAACTCATTGAACCTCATGTCATTTAATAAATATAAGATTCACCCAATGATATTCCAACCTTAGTTCATGCTACAAAATATATTGATTCATACCAATTGATCCAAACTCCCTTGGGAAAAAATTTAAGTTTCATCCCTGGGATTTAAACCTCAGTCTAAAGAGTAAAATTTTTGTTAGCTTTTCAACTAGATTAGCTCACAAAAATATTTATTCAAGATCAATTACAAATAAAATAAATATCATTAACAAATATAACAATGAGTCACACTTGTAGAATAACAACAATATATCTCAAATATATTCAATATCAAAATATTACAATAATGATTCCAAGAGATTACATTGCATGGAGCTTTATCTCCAATATATAATTTTACATGAATTTTCAGTACTCTAACTATTACTCTTCTCAAACATTCGAGAGATGTTTCCTTTCATACTCCGCTCATTAAGACAAAACTATCATCTTGCCAATGTGACTCTTCATTCTCTCTCTTGACACCTTGCACTTTATCTCATATTGACACATACATTATATAAAATATAAATTATTCTACCAAAATAATATTTACAAGGGGGTCAAATAATGTAATAATTACAACATCCCCCATATTACATTGTTTGGTAAGAAGGCTTTTTGGCTTCATTCTTTGATTATTATTTTTCTTTATTCTTTAGCTTTGACTTTGGTATTATTGAGTAAATGCAACCTTCATTAGGTCTACTTTTGAATCAATGTATTTGAGTTACCTTTGGATTATTTCCTCTAGGTCATTGCCTTTGGGCCATTACCTCTAGGTCTCTACCTCTAGGTCACTATATCTAGGTCACTACCTCTAGGTCACTGTCTTTGGGTCATTGCCTTTGGATCACTACCTTTGGGTTTCTACCACTAGATCACATTTGGATTATCATTGCCTTCGGATATATCATTGGAACAATCATAAGACTATCATTTATGTAGAATCATCATTATAGGTGCTTTCACTATAGGTCACCTTCCAAGTTAAGCTTAGGTCATAATCATCCATTTTATATTTCTTCATGGTAAGACTAATATCATTCTTTACATTCAATAAACTTTGATTTTTCATCATAATTATTTTTCTCTTGTAGAAACTATACAACATTCCTTTCATATTATCCCATTCATTCATACTTATCCATCCACAATCTATGTTTAATACGTGATTTTTTCTTTCTTTATGTAGACAAGATTTTTTTAGAATGATTATGTCCTCTTCAAATTTTACATCAATAGAAATTCGAACATTTCTCTATCTTATGTCCATATTTACCATAATTAGTACACTTGTTCCTTGTTATATAATTTCTTTTACATTTCTCTAGTTCATTATTTTCTATTTGTTCTTCATTATTATTGGTTCTATCAGTCCTTGTCACAAATT
The DNA here is from genome assembly GCA_028583015.1 of Wollemia nobilis. Lineage (NCBI taxonomy): Eukaryota > Viridiplantae > Streptophyta > Pinopsida > Araucariales > Araucariaceae > Wollemia > Wollemia nobilis. Next base: position 13,425,541 of record JAQPPZ010002581.1, read on the forward strand.
TGATGTCATTGTTTCCTATCACAAATTTAGTGTCTGATTCATTATTACTTGTATGTCTTGTATATCCAAGACCTTCATATTTTGGTCTTATTTTTGGTACAATTGGATCTTTCATTCCATGTCCATGTTTCCTCAAACCTATGTTTTTGTATTCTATTTTATTTAACAATTTTAAATCAATTCCTTTAGTATACCTTTCAAAATAACTAAATTCTTCATCACACTAATCTCTTTCAATGTCAACACAACTTTGAGCATCACTATCCCTATCATCATTTGAATCTTTGTCATTATCAATTTTGATAACATAAGCTTTTACTAACCAATCACAAACTATAATTAGATCATTTGAGTTGCACTCTATATTTTTCCTTTTTGTATCACATGTATTTACTATCATAGGTTCCAAGTCATTATTGGATTTATCATTACTTTATAATAGACATATGTGATTTTCTATAAGAGTCTTGTGTAAACATTTTAATCGTGCAACATGCCCTTGTTGATTACTTTTATCTCTCGGATACCGTTTAGAAGATTCTTGGTCTTGATACTTCCTAGTCAATGCATTATACTTACAATATTTTATATCATGTCCTTTTTCACAATTATAAAAATACTTCTTTTATTTTTTATTTTGCAATGAAGAGAATGATCCTTTTAATACAAGAGCATTATTGGAAGACTCATTTCTCAATTGATTTTTGAGTTCATATTACTAAATAATATTTATTAATTCCTTAAATGGCATATATCCATTTGCTACTAGAAGAGATGTGACCAGCATTTTGAATTATTTAGTAAGTGCTCTAAGTATAATTGAAACTAAGAGTTTATCTTCAACATTTTCTCCTAAAGTATGCAATTTTATATCCTTCAAAGAAAATGTTCTATGTTTTCTCCATCATGAACTTTTAGTGCATACAATTGTGATTGTAAGTATAAAATGGTTGCCTCATTCTTTCCTTCAAATATCTTACATAATTTTTTCCATGCAATTTTTGAAGTTTCTACTTCACTAATGTGTGCTTGAATTCTGTCAGATATGCCAAACAGAATTAACATCAAAGTTTTAGCATCATCACATTTGAATATTTGAATTCCTTATTTATCTTCTAGATTGTTTCTTTGTCCATTTTACCACATCCTAGAGTTTTTCATCAATAAGTATTGACCTCATTTTATTTTTCCATGAGATAAAATTAGGCCCTTTTGATAATTGAGACTCAGAAAATATATATATATATGTGTGTGTGTGTGTGTGTGTGTCATTTCCTTTGACGTTAACAACTTTAAAGCTCCAAATTTAATTAATAATTTCAATCAATCAATTTTTCAAAATAATTCCTTTGGAGTAGATATCCTTATTTCTCTAAAGTTTAATTTTAAACAAACAATCATTATTTTTTTCAAACTCAAATTACTTTAAAAAAATAAATCAACTTTTCAAATATCAAAAATTTAGTTCCAATTTTCAAATTCCTCTTATAACTTCCATATAATTTGTTTTTATTTTATATTTTTTATTAAAATTTACCAATTTTTATCTTCATATCTCTTGTGTGCTACCCTTTAATTTTTCATAATTTTTTTGATTTTTTCTTAAAAACACCTTATATCTACAACCTCTTTCTTTTTTATCTTTTTCTTTTTTAATATAAAAATATTCTCTTTTTGTCTTTTCAAAAAATAAAAAAAAAATTCAACTAAACTCCATTATCAATAACCTCCATTCGTCTGAATCATGTATTAGAAAAAAAAAAAACTCCTTATCAAAAATAAGAAGCACACTTTTCCAAACCGTATAAATGGCAATCAATGTTCTTTCTTTCTTTTTTTTTTTGTCTTTTTAACCTTCGTAAAAAAATATTTTTTTTTTATAACTTTATGCTTTGGTAAAAAAAACTTTTCTCATTCTCTATTTACCTTGCTCCAATGGAATTTGAAAATAAATCACCTCCTTTTTTATAATGCAAATAAATCACCTCCTTTTTTATAATGCATCGAGTTATATAACCAATGTCCAAAATATGCGTGTTCATAAATTTGAAAAAAAAAATTATTACCTTTGGCACTTGCATCCGTCATACGGGGTAGTGAATGTTCCTACCTCCTTTATCGTTGTTCTTTAGGCATTATACAAATCGTTTTTGCACCAAACTATTCTTAGTGGCTCTCAAACCACATTGTTCTAGACATTACACAGGCACTCTTAATATTCTCTCTCAGGTGATGTATTGATTCTTTTGAGATGTTTAGTCTACTTTATTTCTTACTTGGCGCTCGAGTGCTTCAGGCACTCGAGTGCTTCAGGCGCTCTAGTTCTTCCAAGATGCCTTAATTGTTTTTCTCCACCAATGTGCTCTAGTTCTCCCAAACACTTAAGTCCTCTTGTCATCATCTTTGGATGCATTAGATTTTTTAATGTCTATTCTAAATCTTTTACTGCTAGCCAACATTTTTAACCAAAAAAAAAATAGTCACCTTTTTTTTTATAGATCACTTCTCTGCAATATTCTTCCAAAAATTCCATTAGACTAATAAAATCAACATGTCCTTCAAGTTGAGTTTATCGTCGAATGGTAATAAATTTTCCTAATGCCTTCACTCGTCTGATGGTAATAAATTTTCCTAATGCTTTCACTCAGACTCTTCGTGTCTCTGAAAATTATGCATCTTATCTTATCTCTTATTGTTCTAAATCAACCTTCGCAAGTGTTGTTGTATTCTCCATAATCTTCTCTTCTTCTTAATACATGTGGCTCGGATACCATTGCTAGCTTTCAAGCTATATTAGCTCGTAGAAAGCTTTATCCACGATCGAGTATAAATCAATAAATGTCATTAACAAATATAACAATGAATCACACTTGTAAAATTAACAACTATATCTCACAAATATATCTCAAATATATTTAATATAAAAATATTACAAGATTTATTCCAAGAGATTACATTGTATGGAGCTTTATCTCCAATATATAATTTGACATGACTTTTCAATACTCTAATTATTGCTCTCCTCAAACATTCGAGAGATGCATCCTTTCATATTCCTCTCATTAAGACAAAACTCTCATCTTTCCACATATCAATATGACTCTTCATTCTCTCTCTTGACACCTTACACTTTATCTCATATTGACACATACATTATATAAAATATCATTCTACCAAACCAATATTTACAAGGGGTCCAAATAATGTAATACTTACAACAATTTCTCACTCCTTAACAACTTTCTCTTAACCCCTTGGGATATGGCAACATAGTAGATATTAGATCATTCTAAGAATTTTTTCTAATGACTTGAAGGTCTTTGTTATACTTTGAAGTTTGCCCAAGATTTTTTTGGGTAATTTGAGAAGATTAAAAAATTCAACATCTTCTTCTCTATTTTGAAATTCATATAGATTGCCCTCTTATTAGTAGTGCACTGATGCCAACAAATTTGAACACAAATGGATTTTTTTACAAAAATGCATAAAAGACAAATAAGGTTTGCAAAAGGACCTTAAAAATTTAAGATCATCGCTTTTTACAATACTTTTGCTTCATCAACCAAGGCTTTGCTCAAATATTCCATTACAAATTATTAGTCAAAGTGAATTTAATATCAAAAGAGGAAAATATAGAGAACCTATCAATGAAAATTTCTCTTGGGCTAATCAGTTGTTATGGCACTGAGATATCCCCATCATTCAAGCTCCAATTAGGATTTTGGGGGGAACCCTAGAAACTATCAAATATATTAATATGTCCATAATTACACCCAAAAATTCACATTACTTCTTAAAAAATGTCATACAAGATCATATAGCAAAGTTTGAGGTCGAGTAACGAGGATTCACATATGCTTTGATACCATGTAATATATATCAATATATTTATGAACAAAAACAAAATTAGTACAGTACTCAACAAAGAAAAGTAAATCTAATATAAGCACAACACAATATGGAAGGTGTCCTTAGACACTAAACAATCTCACTAATGACTAAAATATGTCTATAACCAATGATGAATTTTTTGGGTTTTTAAGTCTTTTTACCACAAATATTGCAGAATATTTCATAGGATCTAATATAAAATAGCCACAATATTAAAGGTCAAGGTAATAATATAAATAGAATAATATAAAAAAAATTAATATGTATATCAAAACTTTTATAATAAGTAAAATAACATTCATTTATATACTTAATATGAATGTAAATAGCCTAAGACATTCATGAACTATGCAAGAAGAAAACTTACAATATTAATTGCTCAAAATGTATACAAGCCTTATTATTCCTTATCTTCTTACAATAAGATAATGATATATGAATCAGATTTCCTTATGCATTCCATAGATCATTGTCTCCATAATATAGCCATAGTGATGTGACTCTTCAAGTACTAGACTATTGCTCTCCATATGCCAAGTTTGATAACTCTTGGCTTATAAACTTCCCACTTGCGTACTTTATGGACAATTGACTCTCCAACACTTGCACACATATACATGACTCTTGGACTCCTACATGTATTCCTAATCTAGGACACTTGTGCACATTCTCACATTACATATTGTTTCTCTTATATACAAGACACTTGTGCACATTCTTTTAACCTACACTTGCACTCTAGCTTACATGACACTTGTGCATTTCCTACACATTGACATTTACATAAAAGGGAAATATATTTCACACTCTAAACTATAGAATCACTTCTAATCTACTATTTACAAATGTACCATGAAGGTACCTGTTGGCCTTGAAAGCAAACCCATCTTTTTAGCCCTCAATTTTTAAAATTTTTTTGTTAGGCGCCCAAAATTCATCTTGGGCACCCCAATTTTTAAAAGGGCACACGATACCATGTTTCCATTGCTTGGGTCATGTGCTACATATCTTTAGGGTGCACCAATATTCTAAGGGGCATGAAAATTTCACACACCCTACTTCGAGTCATGCGCTCCATCTTCAATGGGGTGCAAAAGAGTTATGGGGCACACAAAAGTCACGCGCTCTATTTTAGAGTCATGCGCTCCATATTCAATGGGGTATACAAGAGTTATGGGGCAAACAAAATTTCACACACCCCACTTCAAGTCATGTGCTCCATATTCAATGGGGCACACAAGAGTTATGGGGTACACAAAAGTTGCATGCATTATTTTAGAGTCATGTTCTCCATCTTCAATGGGATGCACAAGAGTTATAGGGCATGCAAAATTCATGTGTCCCATTTTAGAGTTGTGTGCTCCATATTCAATGGGTCGCACAAGAGTTATAGGGTGCACAAAAGTCACGCACCCCACTTTTTAAGGTCGTGTGCGCCATTCTTTTGGAGTGCACAAAAGTTTAAGGGGTACGCAAAACTCATGCATCCTATTTTTGACATGTGTTTGCTTTCAATGGAGCACACAAGGGCATTAAAGGTACACCAGGTCTTGATGCCTCCCCTCTGGTTCATGAGCCCTGCCCCTCTCAAGCATTTACAACTCATAAAGGTGCACAAATTTTGTGCATTTCATCTCAGAGTTGTGTGCTCGAACCAATAAAAAAGAAGCGCATGAATGACCTGGATTCTTCGACGCAAGGATCCAACCAAGCAAGTTGAAAGAACCTCCATCCAATGTAGATAAAAGTTTGATTAGTGTGCCCAACCCCCGTGGCATGGTGAGCTAGACTCCCTCAACCAATGAAAAATTAGTGTGCCACCTACTACCATTAATAAAATCTCTTTAAAAAGAAATGTGGTGATGCTCCTCCATAGTGTCGATGAAGGCAATCGAATAAGCATATGCAAAAGACATTGTGAGAACTATTTGTAGAGCAAAATTGAGTTGGTGAAGTAGTTGTAGCACATAGGAGTATTTGTAGTATGCAATCACCCAACTTGATGGCTTCCACAGGCACTGCATCGACAGGGGATATTGATATGGAATAATCGAAGCTGCTTTATTGATAAAATTAAAGGGCTTAAATAAGCTTAAAACAAACAAATGTAATCCTGGAAATCTGCAACTACTCCAAGGATTACGTACACAAAATACGCAATGGCTAAAATGAAAGCCCAAAAATGATGGAAAACAAAACACCTAGACTAGACTATTCAATGGAGGTTATCAAAACAACTCACGTTGATTATTCAACTAAAGCCTAAGTATTATTGCCTAGGTCTAGAACATTATTCCTCATCATTCGTCCCAACAAAAGAAGCATTGGACTCCAATGCTTTTAACAAAGAGGGAAAATCCCGGGACAGAATGTGAGCAGAAATCCAACGAGCCTGATGTGGAAATTGGCCTCGACGGGCCACAAGATATGAAGTAGAAACACCTTGGCATGTTTGTCGGGTCTTCGTATCAAAGACTGTATCGGCGTCAAGCGGAAGCTGAGCATCAGGAACCACATCAACTAGATGTATGATGGTTGGAACTGTCTCCAAGGTGGAATCATAGTATGGTTTGAGAAGATCAACATTGACAACATCATGAATGCCAAGATGAGCTGGAAGGTCCAAGCGAAAGGCATTCTCAGAGATTTGTTGAAGAATAGTATAAGGCCCATAACGAAGAGGTTTGATCTTGCTATGTGCCTTATCTACAAATCGTCATTTGTCAATATGAAACCAAACTTTTTCACCAACCTGAAAGGAATGAGGAGTGCGGTGCTTGTCCATCTGTTGTTTCTGCTTTTGCTGAGTCTTCTAAAGAATTTGAACCACTTTGGCTTGAAGACTCTGCAAATGCTTGTACAAAATAGTTGGCCTTGTCTTGTTCCTTCTGAATGTGCATTGTGGCTGAAGAAGGCAAAGACAAAGGTAACTCATAAGGAGCAAGTGGTTGAAAACCAAAACACACTTCAAATGGAGAGTGCCCTGTAGAACTGTGTACGGCCCTGTTGTAGGCGTGCTCAATGTGAGTGAGGCTTAAGTCCCACTTGGCTGGAGTGGAATGATGGTAAATCCTCAAACTCTGCACTAGAGTACGATTAACTACCTCTGTATGCCCATCGGATTGAGGATGATAAGCAGTAGAGAAGTTAAGAGATACTCCCAAAATCTTCCAAAGTGATCGCCAAAATTGACCCACAAAGCGTGAGTCACGATCAAAGACAATGCTGGTAGGAAGACCAAAAGAATGTCATACCACCTCAAAGAAGAGTTGGGCAAGATCCTGTGCAGTACTTGTCTTGCGACAAGGAATGAATTTGGCCATTTTGTTGAATCTGTCCACCACAACAAAGACACAATCATGTTTGCGGACTGTCATTGGAAAACCGCTCAAGAGATCCATGGAAATGCTTTCCCACGGACGAGAAGGAATGGGCAAAGGCATGCTCATTCCCAATGTCCTATTGGCTTATTTGGAGCGATTACATACTGCACATTGTCACAAGAAGCGAAGAACATCTCTTTGCATGTGTGGCCAAAAGAAGAACCTTTGAAGATGATGTAGAGTTTTCTGCCTACCAAAATGTCCCCCATAGAGTGTGGAATGAGCCTCCTTCAGAAGAGACTCCCTGTTCGCATGAGGAACACAAAGTTTGTCCAATTTGTACAACAGTCCATCCTTAATATGAAAGTCTTGAAGAGCTCTCAAATTTGAAGAAGAAGGATTGGAAAGTTGGTGGAAAAATTTGCCAAAATCCGGATCCATAGGATACTGCGTAGGCCAAGTTTGGAAGCCAAGATGAGAAGTAGTGACAATTGTCAAAACAAGAGTAGAAGGAGGACGACTCAAACAATCAACCACTGCATTGTTTCGTCCTTTCTTGTACTTGATTACCAAATGGAATTGTTGCAAGTATGATGCCCATTTCATGTGCCTAGCTTCTTCAATTTTTGTTTGAGATTGAATAAATTTAAGGGGCATGTGATCTATATGAACAATTGTTTCTTTTCCCAAGAGATAATGCCTCCAATACTTTATTGCTTAAACCAAAGAATAGAACTCTTTATCATATGTAGAATAATTCTTCTTGGCATTTGAAAATGTTTTTGAATGATAGGCCACTAGATGGCCATTCTACATGAGCACAGCTCCAAGTGCAACTTGAGAAGCATCAGTTTCTATCTCAAATGGTTGAGATAAATCAGGAAGAACAAGAACTGGTGCAGTACTTAGTTTCTGTTTCAATGTGTCAAAGGCTTTTTGTTGATCCTTTGTCTACTGAAACTAAACTTTGATCTTTGTCAAATAGTGTAAAGGTGCAGCAATAGAAGAATATCCTCCAATGAACTTGCGATAGAAATTAGCAAGTCCAAGAAAACTCCTTAACTTCATGACAGAAGTAGGAGTTGACCAAGAGAGAATAACTTCAACTTTGGAAGGATCTACTTGCACACCTTTTTCACTAATGACAAATCCAAGATAGGCAATGAATGTTTGCCCAAAGGAACACTTAGGAAAATTTGCATACAATTGGTTCTTTCAAAGAGTTTGAAGAACCGTTTTCAAGTGTTCCAAATGATTCTCCTAAGTAGAAGAATATATAATAATGTCATCCAAATAGATGATTACAAATTGATCCAAACAATCTCTGAATACTTCATTCATTAGCCGCATGAATGTAGCTGGAGCATTTGTAAGGCCAAAGGGCATGACAAGCCACTCAAAGAGCCCCATTTTGGTCTTAAATGCTATTTTCCAAGTGTCTTCTGCTTGAATTCTCACCTGATGATACCCACTTTTGAGATCAATTTTGGAGAAGAATTTTGCACCTTGCAATTGGTCCAAAAGATCATCAATTCGAGGAAGTGGATAACGATTCTTGATTGTAATCTTATTGAGTGCCATGAAATCAATGCATAGTCTCCATGTGCCATCCTTCTTCAACACAAGCAAGATAGGAGAAGCACAAGGAGAAATATTGGGTTTGATGAACCCTTTAGTCAACAATTCTTGAATTTATTATTTAATCTCTTCCATTTGCACTATTGATTGTCTATACATTGAAGAATTAGGAAGAGATGATGCAGGAACAATCTCAATACTATGATTAATCTGTCTTTCAGGAGGAAGACTTGTGGGTTCTTGAAAAACATCAAAAAATGATTGAAGTATTGAATTAACGAAGAACTCTTGTTATTAGTGTGCTTAGGTGCTTGCTTTTCTTCTTGAATTGGTCTGATGAAGATGAGTGCTAATTCCTTTGCTTGATTTACAGCTTTGTGTGCTTGTATACAACTCAACATCAAATTATGTGGTGTTTGTTGTATACTTCTGATTATGAAAGCCTTATTATCTTTGTGCAAAGTGTATGTATTTTTGTACCCATCATGTATAGACCTCCTATCGTATTGATAGGGTCTTCCAAGCAACAAGCCACAACAATCCATTGGAGTTACATCGCACACAACCGAGTCCACAAAAGGAGGACTGAAAGCAAAATTCACAGTGCAAGTGTGTGTGATGTCGGATGTAATCCCATTTTCCTTCCATCCCAAAGGATAAGGATGAGGATGGGGATTCATCGATAACTTCAGTTTTTCAACAACGGACCTCGCAATTAGATTTTTCTGCAAGCCGCTATCGATTATACAATCAACCATAAAGGTGTCACTGAGATGGACCGTAGTCACAAAAAAATTCTCACGATCACCTTGTGAAGTATTCATAAGGGTCAATTTGTTCAACCCTGCCAATTTCTTATAAGGCTTACGTTCCCCTGTAGCCTCAATGGAACTTTCTTGTGAGTCCTCATTGGAAGGCTTTACAACTAGGGATTTTTTCTTCATATTTTGCAACTTAAAACACCTCTTTTGAGTATGTCCTGGCTTTTTACAATAATTACAAATCAAAGGTGATTTAGAAGAAGAATATTTTTGTGAAGAATAAGGGGAAGATGAAGAAGAGGGAGAAGGAGAAGAAGAAGAAGATTTAGCTCCCTTGGAAGGTTGTGGAGAAGCCTTCTGATTTCCACCCGACGTAGAAGAGCGATTCCCACGCGATTGCTCCCTCATTTCCTCCTCAGCAAGAAGGGCTTGATTGAAATCCATGTCAATGTTTACAATCAATTTGTATTTCATCTTCCTGTAAATGGGCTCCTGCAAACCACTTTTGAATTTGTTAACAAGTTGTGCTGCATTATCCTGTATAGAATTCAAAATTTGCAACTTGCTAAATTGAAAAATATAATCAGAAGCAGTCATGTTTGAGGTTTGTCGAAGACGAAGCCACTTGATCTCAAGGTCAGTGGCATAGTTTGAAGGATAAAAATTATTCTTCAATACTCTTTGCAATTCATCCCACGTGTCAATGGGATTTTGGGTCCATTGTCGATCAGTGACAAGGACCTTAGCAATGCCAGAAAGTTTTAACTTTGCAAAATTAACTTCCTGATCCTTGGCGAGCTTGATATACTGAAACCAACTGTCCATGTCCAAAATCCAACTATTGAGGACTTCGGGATCTCGCGAACCAGTGTAAACCGGAACCTCACACTGTTGTTGCACTTCATTAGACGTAACCTTATCAGCCAACACGCTGACAAGTTGGGTTACTTGAGCCAACTTATCGGCTAATTCGAAAGCCATTTGACCCCGAGTGATCGCCAGCAAAAAGTGTCACAAAAGACACAATTACAAAAATGTGCAAAAATAAATGTGCCCAAATTAATTTGCAAAATTGCAAATGTACAACATATAAGGGCAAAAGAAATATTTGCACAATTCTAGAAAAAGTCAAATTGACTTTCAAAAAGAAAAGGAATATATATATATATATATATATATATATATATATATTTAATGGAAATATCTTCTTGTTTTTTTTTTTTTTAAATGAAAATAAGTGCCAACTTAAAGCAATATGTAATGTCTTCGAAAACTTAGGCAACGGATACCAATATAATTGCCAACGGCCGTTTGGTGGACCTCGTCCACAACTCAATCTGGTCACGTGTTACAAGTTGTCGATGTGGAACACTTCGTCCACGCGTAGCAATTCTGTCCACGCGGCCATCAACAGCACTTCGTTTATAGGCTATAGAATCCCCACGGGGGCCACGAACAGCAATGTTGGTCGTTGCCAGGATTCGCCAATCGCGCCCGGCGTAGTGTCATGGGGTTGTTCAACCACGACCAAAAACATGGATCGAGGACGTGGGCCGAGGTGACTGCAAACAGTTGGTTGTCAAGGAAAACTTGCACTGTGGCACCTACATCTAATTCCACGCCCAACAGCATTGGAACGCACAAGATTTTGTCTCGATAGTAATGTCGAAAGGGTCTGCGATTGGAAAACAATAGAAGCGACGCAGGTTTTCGAGGGATTAGTTTCTTCTCAGCAAAAAGGTGTATCGTGATTCCACATTACCCAATTGAATGCCACTAACCGTCAGTGATTCGTTGGCGGTGACACTGCCAAAAATGGCAGAAGAACAGGGCCTGACAGACCGAAAATAAGTAGATCCGTCCAAAACGTGGAGCCCAAAAAAAACAATTATGGCCCGCAAATCTACCTGTCGTGGGGCTGCTGTTTGTAGAGCGGATTCGCGTCAAAAAAATCTGTCGACCACTCACGTTTAACGGCATCGAAAAATGTCGAATTGCAGCGCAGAAAGGACATGGATGGCCGGAGGACGTCAAAAAATGTCGGACGTGGACGTTCAAGACATGGACGTCCGGTGGGCATCACAAAACGCAAAGTGGACACGACAGATCTTCAGGAGAGGTCTGCGAACAAGGCAAAAAAACATCGATGGATAATGCAGGCAGAGACGCATGTTCCCAAAACACGTAGAACCCTGACTCGACAGTGGAGAATGCCGGGTCAGCGGTATTTGTCGCAGGTCGTAGAGGAGAGACTGCGCAAAACAACTTGGAAACGGAAAAACTCACTTCAGCAATCACTTCGCGCAGCACGCTGGTCCAAACTTTGCTGCACTCGTCAACGTCGAGTCGCTGCCCTCAAATGAAAATTGCTCAATAAAAAGGAATCTGCCCTTCAGAAATTTGACAAAATAAAAAAAAAATTTGTTTTATGTCAACAAATTTTGTCAACTAATAATGGAAATTAGCAGCAATTTGTCTGCAATTTCCCTGAGCTTCAACTGGAACGGAAAAACACTTTGGAGGTCGAAAATGACCCAAAACCTCCAAAACTAACCCGCTCTGATACCAATGATATGGAATAATCGAAGCTGCTTTATTGATAAAATTAAAGGGCTTAAATAAGCTTAAAACAAACAAATGTAATCCTGGAAATCTGCAACTACTCCAAGGATTACGTACACAAAATACGCAATGGCTAAAATGAAAGCCCAAAAATGACGGAAAACAAAACACCTAGACTAGACTATTCAACGGAGGTTATCAAAACAACTCATGTTGATTATTCAACTAAAGCCTAAGTATTATTGCCTAGGTCTAGAACATTATTCCTCATCAAATATGGATATGAAGGCATGTATCATAGAAATAATAAGGGCTTGGCCAATGACAAAGAATACGAGGAGAGCCAAGGACCTGAATATGATGGTTGATTAGTCTATTTTAAACAAGGAAATTACACCAGACCAGCAAGAGGAGCTAGAGATCATCACCATATAAAGTTTCGATCTGATATAGGAAGATAACTAGCTCCACCTAACTCTTATCAGAGGATTGTTCATGAGAGCGCAGTGAGACAAAGATGAGCAGAGTCCCATCTCCAACAAGTGGGCCACAAACCTAGGGAAGTTGGTCTAACCTAGGATCTACCACTCATCGGATCTCCTTGCATGGTTAGTAGTGGCATATGATTCCAAGAATAGATTTATCAGGGATCACACCAACCAAGTGGTATTCAGGCTCACGATTGATAGAATCAAGAGAGTATTCTAACTTTCCATGGTGTTTTTGATATTGGATTTCCAATTATTGGCCCTCCAGTCCAACTTTATGCTCAAGATCTCCTTTCCAGGTAGGCTTCTTAAAAGGAATAAGTCTATGCCTCCCAATTTTCCAATTTGTAAATCCATACTCTGTCCTTGGACCCAATATTATGCGGATATGATCAACCTAATACTAGGGACAAAGGATTTAGATTAGATCACCAAAGAAGTTATGTTTGTGATCATCTAGTGAAACAAAAGAGATAAGATACCCATGTACAAGTGGAAGGAGATCATTAGTGATAACATCAACTGAGAACTAATAGAATTACAAGATATTCTAGCAGATAAGAAGCAGCTTCCTCCTTTCTCATATTACTCATTTTTAATCCACCTGGTCTTGGGCTAATTGGAATAATCTTCAATCACCAAAATAGGAGTTAATGCTACCACTATTCAAGATCGGTTGTTGTGTATACATGAGGGGTGCTCAAGTTATGCAATCTTCTTTGAGGAAGTCCTCCCTACAAGGTTATGCATAGTGGCAAATATTTGCAAATTGGGTGAATATTAGGATTTCCAAAATTAGAAATTGGTGAATATGAGGACCCTCAACGTTGGCCCATTTGCCTAAAAAATTTGGGATCAATTTGCCACAATATATTTTTAATCATAGATATATTTGTACTCGTTGGAAAGCTCCTTTTGAACCTGATCTAATGGTGGTGTTTTTATGAAGTTATAACATGATTTAATAGGTCAAAATTTTCCCCAAATATGACCTTACTTTTTAGGGATTCAAATGCCCCAAATTTTGGTGTGAAGATGATTGATTTGATTTGCTTAGAATTCACCTTGATTCACCTTGATTTTGATTAGGATTCATCATTTTTTTACAAGTACATTTCAAGTCCAACCCCTTATGCATAACTCTACCTCCCTATGGTCCATGTCCTATTATGTGGAGAAGAACATGATAGAATCGATGCCAAGGTAATATCATTTCTTCATGAGACAAAGGCAGGTGATTTCTTCTTCATGGAGGAATACACTTACATCAGATTGTATGGGTCAAAGCTACCCTTGAAGGCCTTGCTAAAGCATTGCCCTACATCCATAGCCATCCTAGAAATAACCAGGAAAATTGTAGAGGAGGTAAAGGTTCGATCCATAAGGAAGAAGGGAGGAGTTCCCTGGTTGCCAATCCCCTGTACAATGGGCCCCTACACATACCTAGGCCACTTCAGTTTACTTTGGGCTATCTGGAATATGGATACATACTATTTCTATGAGATCACCTGGAGGTCCTACGATCCTCTCGGCTCTCATAAATAGACTATCTTAGAGAAATTATCCCTCTTACAGGTTATGCACAGGGCAGATGATTTTGAAGACCAAATGCAAAAGACCCTCAGGTAGGACCTGTCACTGGAGTCGATCTAGAAAATGTAAGATAGGCCTTACAGCAATTTGAAGATAGTGGGTGATTACACTACTGATTTGAGAATGCACAAGAGTTTATTAATAAAAAAGGTGGCCCCCCTAGTTCTCATTGCTTTCCTGAGGATTTTTAGGACCCCACCCTCCAAATTTTCAACCAAGATTTAAAATTATTTGAGGTAGCAATGTGAATCTTAGATATAGCACCCCATGGGCAGGCAAGACTCCATGCATCCTCTAGCTCCCCCACTACAGCATCAATGGGAAATGAGATAGTGACTCATTCTTCCCATCAGGCAAGAAGCGTAGTTGCAGCCTCAACCTAGGCACTGATTTATCCATATAGCTAGACTAACTGGCGGTTGGCCAATCATCCATGGTCTCTGCCATCCTGGTGATCAACCAGAAAGAGCACCCAATTCCCCCAAAGCACTCAAGAAGATACAATAAGTGGGGGGATTATCAAATATATTCTAGGAATATGAGGTCCTGATAGAAATCCCATCGCAGTATCCTCCTCGAAAGAGGGCTAGGATTGACACCTTAGTAGAAAATTTCACACTATCCAGGGTAAGGGAAGTGATCCAGTTTACTGCCAATGAGGAAGACCAAATACAATATATGGAGGAATAGAGAGCTCCCAGCAAAGGGGTTAGTAGGATCAAGAGAAAAGCAAAGCAAAGTACCTGCGATGTATCCACCACCATAGTGATCATCCCCTTACCACCCAACTTGAAAGAGGTTATAATTGATCTAGACCAAGGCATGATCATGGCCATAGTAGGCCTCATAGACATGATGAAGTCCCATGTAGCCTCCCAAGTGCAGGTGGTGGAAGCTATAGAAAAGGAAGTAACAAGCTTAAAAACCAAGGCTGCAAAAGCAAAACAATTACAGTAGAAAGTGTAGCAATTGCAAGCAGATATAGATTAGTTGAAAAAAATGCCACCTACCACCCAAGGTACTATTTCCTAGGTCGATGATCACTCCATTCTCATTGAATAATTCAAGCAAGAAATGAAAGATAAAGTGCAGGAGAATATGGTCAATTTAACAATAGTATTTTATAATATCTATGCCACAAGGTACACCGCAGATGCTTTGAGGGACCTGTTGCAACAAGCAAATCAAAGGATAAATCTGATATACCTTGTATTTTAGAAATTCAAAGAAAATTATGTGGAAGTTAGTGAGGGGGTGGTCACCCTAGGAGACGGATCCATCTGCTTCTTTGCAGAGGAATACACAAAGGTCTTCATCTACTTGCAGAATAGGTCAAACTAGCTTTAGTGGGATGAAGAGATAGCAAGCTCCAAAGAAGAATTAGAGAATGAACTCAATGACTGTGGGTTCACGTTGGAGGATTTTTTCCAAGCACCCAACATTAAAGATTTAATCTTTAATAAGATACAAGAATTTGACTTTGGTCAAAACATGAAGCTGACGAGGCAGTTCAATTCCTTGTCGAAGTTAATAGATCGCCTATGTGTATTCTCCAAGAACACCATGGAATGGTCCAAGGAATGAGTAAATAATATTACACAAGATGTCAACATGTTAAAATTTACCTTGTCCTTCCACGATGAGGCTTGGATCTACATTGACCAAAGGCTATAAAATCTTGAAAAAGGAGTAGTGGGGGACCCATAAGAAGAGGTTATCGATAACGAATAAGATGAAGTGGGGTCCAGCATGGTAAAATATGCAACGGATCAAGGTGCAATGGAATTGCCTTCTCAAGGTGGTGAGGAGGTTGGCACGCAAGAAAGGTATTTGTAGGAAGAATGCCATGAGCCACCTATCCCTTTTTACCCCTGCCATAATTTTGTATAGGATAGGAGATTGGGCTAGATAGAGGTTTGATAGGAAAATAGTTACAGCGCATCCTAATCCTTCTCCAAAACTATACATAGAGGAGTATTATAGTAAAAGGTCTCTCATAAAGCCTTAGATAGCAAAATTTTAATCCAAGTATTGTTGTATCTTGAAGTTAGTCATATTTTCTATCTGTGTGTGTTTTTACTTTGTCTCTTATGTCGCATTTTCCTCTATCATTACTCAGGAACTATCCAGGAAGACCGACTAGCTGAGATCATTTCCAGTGGACGCGCAAGGAGTTGGAGACTCTCACATCACTACAATCAGGATGGGGAGAAGCAGTCCTCTATTACGATATTTGAATAGGAGTGCAATTGTAACTGTTGCTATATAGACCTGAGCACTTTTTCAAGTTATTTATATGTAGTCTTTTTCATGAATATAAATTCTAACTTTGTTCCTAGCATCTCCTATGTCAATGACTTGTATGTTTCTTATTTGCATGTTGCGGTACATGAATGTGTGAATAACACTTCTCTTCACTAGTTTAATGGTTCATGTTTATTACATCATTTGAATAAATCTGAATGAACTAGTTTCTCTTTCCTGTTCCTTTCTTAGTTCATGAAGTTTACAAATCTGCTACGGTTACCCAATGGACATGGCACCGGTCTGGTCTTAGTAATCTAAATGCTACATGGTTTGGTCAAGAACAAAAAATTAACATAATAACACTTAATCTGGTAAGACATGGGTTACAATATCATAAATATCCAAGCCCATCACTCGGGGTTTCCTTACCTGACCTGGTCTATTTAGAGTCTTATAGATAATATTTTCCTGGGTCAAAGAGGTAGACCCACCAAAGTCTACAAACTGGTTGTGACCCTTGGGATTTTCGTAACGTGACACATTTTAAAGGGTAAGCAGAAGTTCCTCACAACAGTACCATGGGGGTACATTAGCATGTACCAAATAATATAATATGATTCAACATAAATGGCTCGACATAAAGGAGTATAGATACCCAAATTACAAGTTGCCCAAGGTCAAGGTTGAAGATTTGATATTAATATTAGTAGCATAGTATTACAAGAAAGTCACCTATAAAAGGTAATAAATGACCCATAGAGAAATACATAGATCAATACAATACAAGGTCAGTAATGGATTCAAGTGAATATTAACACCCAAATATCCAACACTTTTTACTCCAAAAATAAAAATAGAAATTCCCTCTACATCATAATATGGTGAAGGTCATTATAGTTCATTTAAAACAAATATTAAAAGAAACTATGAACAATGCAGAAAATGAGGAAGTGCAATGTGTAAGTTAGAATGTAGAATAATTTAGATCTATGTAGGAAGATGTGGAGTCACACTAAAATAAACTAAGGATAATGAGGAAGTGCAATGTGCAAGTTTAAGTTTAGGATTTGAATTTGTGAAGGAAGATGTGTAAAGAATTATCAAAGTGAAGGTGAAAGAGGTTAAGTTTGATCCAATAGAGAAAATTGTAAAATATTGATGAGGATGAATGACAAGGATTAATTAATGATAATGGTCAATGATTTGACATTAAATGTGTTGTTCTCCAAAAGGAACAACACCCAAGAAGAAACCTTCTGAGAGCCTTTCAAAGAACAACACATTAAATGTAAATGTTGGAATTTCAACCATGATCCCTAACAATTAAAGCATTGGTGGGAATAGAAAAATGAAATATCCTTCAAAGCAAGGACAAAAGAAAAATAAAATCCAAACGTGTATTCAATTGGGAAGCTAGAAACAAATGTCTAAATTGTTAACATGAAGTGGGTCTATATCCATAAAAAAATAACAAAATTGATGAAAATATGGTATCTTGTAATATTCAAGGGATGAATGCTCCATGAAAAGAAATAATACATTGTTACAACCCACATTTATTTTAATAGAAAAACAAAAATGGATAATGAAGAATGTAACTATGTGTTTAAAAAGTTTTGGAATATGGAAAATTGTCTAACAATTTATGCTATAGGATTTTTTGGAGTATTGCAATAGGATAGGACAATTGAAAATGAGATGGATAATTTCTAGAAAAAATACCTTATGATTATTGGTCTATCGATATGAAGACCTTAGTCATAGGTAAAGGGTTATGGGACATTGTAGAAGAAGGCTACACTGAACCCGCTAATTGGAACACCCTGAGTGCAGTTGATAGAACTACTAAGAAGGATACCCAAAAGAAGAACTCTTTTGCTCTCTACCATATCCAAGCAGCTTTGGATAAAAGCATCTTTCCAAGGATTGCTTCTTGTTCAACAACCCTCAAAGCGTGGAGTGCCTTGAGAGATAGCTATCAAGGGAGCACTCAAGTGAAGCAAGTGAGGCTTCAAACTTTGAAGAGATATTTTGAGAATCTCAAAATGCAAGAAGATGAAAGAGTAGGAGATTATTGTGTGAGAGTTAAAGAAATTGTAAACAAAATGGAGACACTTGGAGAAGATGTAAAAACTGAAGTTGTTGTGAAGAAAGTGTTGAGAACACTTCTTCATAAGTGGAACCATATTGCTATTATTATTGAAGAATCTAAAGATATTTCTACTCTAACATTTGATGCACTAATTGGTTCTTTGATGTCACATGAAGAGATACTCCAAGGTTCTACATCAAGCTTTGGAGGTGATGAAAAAGAATTCTCATCCAAGTAAGGTGAGACTCATGGAAACGCACAAGGAAGAGGACAAGCAAGAGGAAAAGGAAGAGCAAGAGCAAGAGGAAGAGGTAGATCAAGAGGTGGCTACCAAGAAAAATGAAAAATAAGAGGAGGTGATAAATCAAAACAAGTCTTGTTTTCATTGTGGCAAGCTTGGTCACTTTGCAAGATATTGTAGAATAAAGGCTTCTCAAGAAGGGAGAAGTAATAATTATGGAAACTATGGAGAAGAGGAAGGAGCTTATTCAAATTTGTTCCTCACATATGGAAATTCAAATCAAAATCTTAATGAAACTTAGATTTTGGATACTGGTTTCACAAATCATATGAGTGGCAAAGAAGATTTATTTGCTACAATGGATTCCACATACAATTCCAAGATAAAATTGGGAGATGACAAGGCACTACAAGTTGAAGGCATGGGAGCCATGGAGGTTCCAACAAAAGAATGCACAAAGAAGGTGAACAATATCTATTACACTCCTAAACTCCAACATTATTTTCTTAGTGTTGTAAAAATCATGGAAAATAACTATAAACTTATTTTTGTAGATGGAAAATGTGTAAATTTTGACAAAAACAATTGTAATAGAGTTGTTACAAATGTACCTATGACAAAGAACAGGTTATTTCCTCTTAATTTTTGGGAACACGGAGGTGATCAGCTTGCTAGTGTGGCCATAGAAAATCCAAGTGTGATTTGGCACTTGAAATATGGTCATCTTATTTTTTTAAGCTTGAAGTTGTTGACTTCACAAGCTATGGTGTGTGGATTACCAAAAGTTGAAGAGTACAAGGAGGTGTGTGAAGGATGTGCTTTGGGAAAGCACTCTAGAAAAAAATTCCAAGAGTTCAAGCATGGAGAGTAATCCATCCACTACAATTGGTACATTTGGATATTTGTGGTCCAATGCATACCAAAAGCTTAGGTAAGAATTCTTACTTTCTCACTTTCATTGATGATTTCTCTAGAATGTGTTGGATTTATTTTTTGAAAACTAAAGATGAATATTTTGAATGTTTCAAGGATTTCAAAAATAATGTAGAGAATAAAAGTGATTATGTTGTAAAAATATTAAGGACTGGTAGAGGAGGGGAGTTTTGCTCAAATGCATTTCTCAAATATTGTAAATATTGTGGGATCAAAAGGCAATTCACTACTGCCTACACCCCACAACAAAATGGTGTGGCTGAAAGGAAGAACCGCACTATTGTAGAAATGGCTAGATCAATGCTTCAAAAAAAGAAACTAAGTAACATGTATTGGGTTTATGTTGTTAGGACGAGTGTTTACATTTTGAATAGGAGTCTTACTTCTAGTTTAAATGGTATAACTCTGTATGAGGGATGGTATGGAAAAAATCCAAATGTAAAGCACTTCAAATCTTTTGGTTGTCTTGCATATGCACACATTCCTTATGAGATAAGAAAGAAACTTGACCCCAAAATTCAAGCTTGTATTTTCATTAGGTATTGTGAGTCTTCAAAGGCATATAGAATCTATAATCCAAAAACACACCAAGTTGTAATCTCAAGAGATGTAATTTTTGATGAAGTGAGAGTATGGGGTCATCAAAAGAAAATTGTTGATGATGGATCTCAAGGTGTAAGCTCCTCCCAAGTGCAGCTGATTAACAAGAACAGCAATGGAAATCCTCCTCCAAGTCCAAGAAAGAGTTCTACTTCAAGTACATCAAGTGCTACTTCAAATGCTCCACAAAGACCACCAAGATCATCAAGTTCTTCTCCAATGCCAATGGAGGAAGATACACCACCAACACCACCAAGAGGTAAGAGAACACTTTAGTACCATCCTTCTTTTCAAATTATGGACAAGAATTTTCAAAGAAGGTACACTAGAAGCCAAGCTAGTAAGATGAATGAAGTCTTGAAAAGACTTGAAAATTTGCACATGTATGGTGATGAAGACTCCCAAGAACCTAAGGGAGATGTTGTAAACTATGCTTTAATGACTAGTGTAGAGCTAGAGCCATCTAGTTATGAAAAAGCATGTAATAATGATGTATGGCAACAAGCCATGAAAGAGGAAATGACCTCTATAAAAAAAATGACACTTGGGAGCTAGTGGAGCTTCCTAAGGGAAATAAATGTATTGGATATAAATGGGTCTATAAGACCAAGTTCAATGTTGATGGGAGAATTGAAAGACACAAGGCAAGGCTAGTAGCAAAAGGGTTTACTCAAAATTATGGGATTTACTATGAGGAAACCTTTGCTCCTGTTGCTAGACAAGAGACCATCAAACTAGTACTTTCCTTGGCTGCCCACAAAGGGTGGAACATTCAACACATGGATGTTAAGAGTGCCTTTCTCAATGGGTACTTGAATGAAGAGGTTTTTGTGCAACAACCTCAAGGATTTGAAGAACAAGGTAAAGAGAATCTTGTCTACAAATTGAAGAAAGCATTGTATGGACTAAAGCAACCAAGGGCATGGTACTCATGCATTGATGGCTACTTTCAAAACTATGGATTCACTAGGAGCAAAAGTGAACCTACTCTCTACTACATGAAACAAGGTAAAGACATCATCATTGTGTGCTTATATGTGGATGATCTAATATTCATGGGTAGTAGTGCTAAAATGAATGAGGAGTTGAAAAAATCCATGATGAAAGAGTTTGAAATGAAGGATCTAGGTTTGATGCATTACTTCCTAGGAATGGAGGTACATCAAAAATAAAATGAGATCTTAATATGTCAACATAAATATGCACATAACATGATAAAGAAATTTGCTATGGAGCAATGCAAGTCTGTTGCAACTCCAATAGGTCATGGGATACAATTAAGCAAAGAATATGGAGCATCAAAAGTTGAAAAGACCACTTACAGGAGCATGGTTGGGAGTCTAATGTTCCTCACCAACACATGGCCGGATATTCAATATGGTGTTTCTCTAGTATCAAGGTATATGGCTGATCCATATGAACTTCATCTACAAGCAACTAAAAGAATTTTGAGATATGTAAATGGTACAATGGATTATGGGATCCATTACCACAAAAATGATGATGTAAAATTAGTTGGTTTTAGTGATAGTGATTGGAGAAGCAACATAGATGATAGGAAATATACTTCAAGGAATTGTTTTAGTCTTGGGTTAGGACTAATTACTTGGAGTTCTAAAAAATAAACTATTGTAGCACTATCATCTACTAAGGTTGAGTACATAGCAATCATAAATTCTAGTACCCAAGCCTTATGCTTGAGAAAAGTACTTGAAGAAATAGGTGAGACAAAATGATCCTACCATATTGTATTGTGATAATATGAGTGCCATCCAATTGGCACATAATCCTATCCACCACAACAAGTCCAAGCACTTCAATATTGAAGTATCACTTCATAAGAAACATGGTGGAGAAAAATGTGGTTGAGCTAAAACATTGCAACACTTTGGACAACATGGCGGACATCTTCACCAAAGGAGTTGTTAAAGCTTAGTATATAAAACTGAGAGACTGTCTTGTCAGCCCTCTCAACTTTAAGGGGAAGAATGTTGGACTTTGATTAGCATATATCTTGTTGTATTCCTACGTAGCTAAATTAGATGCTATTCTAGAATTTGTTAGAGAGATTTTAGGATTAAGTTAGTATCTTCTAAGTTAGGCTTTGGTTACGAGAATAAGGCTAAGCCACCTATGTTGAGCTATGATCTGTTAGTTTTCTGCACTATATATTGTATCCTTGGCAAATATATGAATAATAATGAGTTTTTTGTCTCAGTAATTAGGGTCCTAGTTTTTTAACAAGAAAGAGGAAAATATTAAAAATAAAGTCATAAATGTATATATTCCAAATATACTCACTATTTGAGATAGATGGGGAAAAACTTTAGTTTGTTCAAGCTAAATTTTATGGTGATTCATAATAGCAATCTCTAGATTCTTAGGGGAACTTCACCACAGTTTTTTCTCCTTCAAAGAATAAAGGTGGTACTCTTGTTTGGTCTAAATCAATTGAGGATTTTGATTCCTTTGTTAATTTAAATGGCCTCTAGGATGTTGTTCCTTAGACCTTTAAATATACATAGGATAATAAATGTCTTAGGCAATCTCATGTAGCAAAAATCTTGGACATGATTTTGATATCTAATAGTTGGTTGTAAACAAAGTAAACAATCTCTTCAGATGTTTTGTTATGGGTAAGATCATATTACAAACCCATTCGTTAAAGATGTGATCTACTTGATAATGGTCATTTTAAGCAATTTTATTTTCAACCTGTGGCTCCAAGACCCTTATTTATTTTAAATGGCTATATTATGGTGGGAAGAAACAAAATTTGAAGGATCATATATGTAGAGCTTTGCTCAAAAGATAAAATATCTAAAGAGACAAATAAAGATCCAAAATATCAAATCCTTCAGTAACATTTTAAAAAAAAAAGTAAGAAATTAAAGCCAAGTTCAAGGACTTATAAGAGAGTAGAATAGAATGGACCAACATGCTTATGTGCAAGAAGAATAATTGCCTTTTGATTATATTAACATATCACATAAGTTATACTAGGTCCAAAACTCTAAGAAGAGATGGTTAAGAAAGGTGATTAAAATACCAAATTTTTGCAAAACATATTTGTTCTTCTTTTGGATCAAAAATAATTCAACTCCAAACAAAAGAATATTAAAGAAGAAGAAACTTTGAAAGAAGCAA
The DNA here is from genome assembly GCA_028583015.1 of Wollemia nobilis. Taxonomy (NCBI): domain Eukaryota; kingdom Viridiplantae; phylum Streptophyta; class Pinopsida; order Araucariales; family Araucariaceae; genus Wollemia; species Wollemia nobilis. Next base: position 13,448,997 of record JAQPPZ010002581.1, read on the forward strand.
ACAATTGTTTCAAATCTATTATATTATAAGTTGAGTAGAATAAGAGGCTCACAATGAGATTTTGCAAAATACTCCATCAATTATCACACAAAGACAAAATAAAAATATGAGAAAGATGGCAATAATGAGGCTTTAAAAGGCCTTTTTTTTTCTTTCCACTGTGATGACATCCTTATATGTTGAAGAGTGATATGTTGGATGTGGTTGAAGAGGCTGATAAATGAAAGGTTATTTATCAGAAATGAAATCAATGCCACTTACATTGCATTTATTTCCAAGAAAGGTGAGATCAAATATTTTAATAATTTTCATTCAATTGGCCTTTGTAACATAATTTATAAGATAATTTCAAAATTTATTACAAATAGTTTTTAAAAGCTTTCTAGATCATATTAGATATGAGGAACAAAGTAGTTTTCTTCATGGTACACAAGTCCTTGATGATATAATCATCACCCAAGAGGTTATACATTCTTTAGTCCATGAAAAAACCAATTATATATGTAAATTTGAATATGAACAATGTATATTTAGTATTAGTTTAAGTATTTTTAATATGATATTCTTAAAAAAATTGGTTTTAATCAAGGTTGGTGTAAATGGATTAGATGTTATAGCACTTCAAAATATCTTACTTTAATCAATGGAACCTTCATTGAATAATTATAATCATCATGTGGTTTCCATTAGGATGACCCACTGTTTATTTATCTTTTCACTTTTCTTGTTGAGGCATTGGGAAGAGCTTTCTCAAAGGTAAAAGTGGAAGAAAAAATCAAAGGTCCTCAAATTGCAACAAATGGTCCCTTTGAATCTCATCTACTTTATAGATGAAACTTCTTTTAGGTCATCCCTTAGTGAGGTCATGGAATTTAAATTAATACTATCATGTTATGAGAAGGTTGTTGGAAAATTGGTTAATATGGCAAAATCTAAGATCTTTTTATCAAACTACCCTTGATTCATAGTTAATTATTTCAAAGGCCTTAGTGATCTATGATTTAAAGTTGGAAAATCGACATCGATATACCTAAGTATGCCTTTATTTGATTAAAAAGGAGTTTGGAAACTAAATGTTAGAAAGAATAATATATTGTCTAGCTACTTAAAAAGGTTAGTTCTTAACCATGGCTAAAAGACTACAACTAATAAATATTGCATTATAATTTATCTCTATAGATGTTGTCACTTCCATTATTATTGATAGGTATCTCATCAAAATTTGACAAAATTCAAAGAATTTTCTTTGAAATGGATGTTAGGAGAAATTTAGGTTCTCTTTACAAATGGGATAGGATTTCTAGAAGAAAGAATATTGGAGGGGTAGGCTTACAGAATTGTATATTTATGAGTTTGGCATTAAGGATTGTTTGAAAATCAAGGAAAGGCTAAGAAAACATTTTATTTCAAAAATATATATGTTCTATGGATGCAATGAAATTGTTTAGGAAACAAACCTTATTTAGGGTTCAACAACATATCAAAGTTTACAATTTAATCGAAAAAACATATTAGATGGTCTATCAATGAGGAGATTATGATAATTTTGGTCTTGATGCTTAATTGAAACTTTATCCTCTTATTTCTGATGCAAAAGGACACTCATTTGCAAGAATGTTTGGCTTGTAGAGTTTCAAAAGTTTGTTATTAATGTGAGGAACAATTCTATATCTTATATTTCTATTAACATGTTGATTGAGGCAAAGGACCTCAAACTAGCAATGGATGAACTCCAAAGGATGCTTCCAAAGTCCTATTTACTCATTTTATATAAAAGATGATTTGGTTTTGAATCTATCAAAAGATGGTGGATACTCTATCCAGTTGGGATATATGGTTTAAAAGCAACCAAATTCCCTACTCCAAAGGATTTTCCTTGGAAGAGTGTTTGGTCACTTGAGGCCCTCCCTAAGGCCTCGACATTCTTTTGGATAGTAACCCAAAACAAAATACTTAACAAGTGACAATTTACAAAGAAGGGGATATCATAGATGTTTAGGTGTTCCTTATGTAAAGAGCTAGAAACTTATATTATCTACTTCTTCATTTAGTTTTAAAATAAAAGTGAAAATCAATTGGGTTGCTCTATGGACTTTAGAAGAGTTAAAGAAATACTAGATAATTTGTTTCAAAGCTAAGGCATTAAGCATTTAATAAAAGATTGATCCTTTTCATTATTTGTTGAAATTTATGGCTTGAAATGAATAATAGAATTTTCATAAACATAACTTAGAATCATATACAAGTTAAGATTTATTTATTTTCCTCTCTTGTAGAACAATAACAAGCATGGTGTTCGAGTTGCAAGCTTACTGCAGTGGTTCCTCATATTGAGTGGGGTTTGAACCTTGGACCCTTCATAATAACATGTGTAAACTCATTGAAAAAACAAACATGGTGTTCAATGAAAAGTATCGAGTGTGGAAAAAGGTGTGCTAGTCATTTGCTTATAGGATTTGAACAGACACGCAAGGGTGATCCACAACAATGGAGTCAACACAAAGGAAATACAACAATCCATGGTAAAATGTAAATGTGCAATTGTTAACTTCATCAAACTTAATTTTGTTGGTGCTTTCAAAGAAAACCTAGAGAAATTTGGCACATTTTTGTCTTTCAAGAAAATAAAATAAAAATTCTCTTTGCCTACTCAAAATCATATGGAACTCCAACAAACAACTATGCAAAGGCTAAAGCATTTATTATAGGAACCAAGATAACCATGGGAAAATAATGGAGATATATTTCAATTGAGGTGGATTCATATGTTATTATTAATGCTAGCAAGAAAATCGGATGTGGGGATTGAGGAGACTTTTGATGTCCATCAATTGATAATAGAGGCAATGTATCTACATAAAAGAAAACATTATGGCAAATAATTAACCCAATCACAATTTTAATTAACAAGATTCAAATATTAGAAGGCAACTCATTGACAGAAATTCTATATCTTAGTGAAAATGATATAAAGGATTTGATAATGAATGAGTAGCTTGATATTGATGAAAATCTTTGATACAAAGACAAGCTAGATATGGTCCAATTGACCTAACAATAAATCTAATGTTTTGATATTTAGATAGGAATGGCCCCTTTTAGAAAGCCACATGTAGCTTTTACATGTGTTATCAAGTGTCTTCCAAAAATAACAAAAAAAAAAATTATCATAGTCATATTTTCTTGTCAACTTTATATTGACCTTTAGGTCTTTTTAACTTTGGATATCTTTTTTTTGTCAACTTAAAGCTTTAATTTAGACATAAGAGTTCATTTCAATTAATGGAATCATTTCAAATTTCCTCAATAACTATGAAACATGATAAAATAAATTTTTCTTTCACAATAAATAACAATGAAAGTTTCTTGATTTGCATTACCGATTAAATTCCTCAATTTTAATGGAGGTGACCCAGGTTCGGATCTTGCCCAGATCTTGCCCAATGATACATGCATATCTTACCAAGGAATACATGCATAATTGCCAATATGTTGTAATACCATTGTGTGGGCATGACGAGTGCGAACCATTTCACCCCATAAAACCTATTAAAAAATAATTTAATCAAATGACATTAACTTAATTGGTTAAATACCTGAACTTTCAAGAAGAAGAAATCTTGTCGAGCAACACATGCATATATGTCAAGTTGTAATACCACTGTGTCTAGTGTAACCCATTCAATCCCATAAAGTTTAATAAACTACTAACCAGAGATGAGAACTATAATCTACAAGAAAGACAGATGCACACATACATATTACCTTATTTAACATCACAAGCACAACTTAAATAAAAGTAGCATTATTAAAAATAATTCTCGTTCTAATATCTAATGAGTCAAATTTTGGGATGCAACATCCCTCCCTAGTGGAAAGATACCTTTTAGGTGCTCAAGTAAAGAAATATGGAAATTGTCATCTTGTGAGATCCTCTTCCTCCAAGGTGGAATCATTTTCAATCCCATTGGACTTCAATTTTCTTTAATCTCACAATTTTGCAATAAAATCCTTTGAAATCAATAATTCCAACTAGTTTCGTGCAAATTCAACTTGGATCTTCTCCATGAAAAGAGTTCCAATTCAAATTATGTCAAGCGCTATTTTGAGAACTGAAAAATGAAATCCATCATTATTATAAGGCAGGTGGGAAAGCTCATATGTATGCTACAAGGCTACTAAGGTCAGTGACATCAAATGGTCCCACTGAGTATAATGCTAAGTTGCTCTTTCGCAACTTCAATTAAAATTTTATGAGATCTTAACTCTGAAGAACACCTTATTGGTTCTTCCATTTCTTGCACCATTTAGGGTCCTATGAAAAGCCTGTCTTCAACATGGTCCCATGACAAAGGAGTCCTACATTTGAACTCATACAAAGCTTCAAAAAGAGTTATTTCCAAAGCAGCATGAAATATGTTATGGTAAACAGACTCCACAAGGTGCAAATTGTCTTCCCTTTGACAATTCATGCAATACATTTTGAATATATCTTCCAAAATTTAATTCACCTCTCAGTTTGCTAATTAGTCTTAGAGTGAGGAGGTGGACTAATATCTAACTTTACCAAGAGCTGCTTGCAAAGTCATACGATACCACGAAGTAAACTTTCTATTTGGAAGGGACGTTTTGTTCTTTAGTTTTGTAGGTATGGAATGAATTATTATTTTAAGCTTGTCCACCATAACCATGATTCATACATGTTGGTTGTCAGAGCCCTTGCACAGAATACACAAATATTAACTCACATTTGTTGGGTGGAATGTTGTGAGGGTACAATATTCACACATGATGTACATCTTCTTAACTTTTTGACATTCCAAGCACCTTGCTACATAAGTAGCTATATCTTTGTTAAACTTTTTGACATTGCAAGCACCTTGCTACATAAGTAGCTATATTTTTGTTCATCGCTGACCGATAACAGAGTTGTTTTAAGTTATTTTTCATCTTTGCCTCTCCAAGATGAGCAAGTATAATGTGTCATGGGCTTCACTTAGAACCATTTCTCTAAAATTAGCTTCTTTCATAATACACATCTGTTTGTGAAAACAGAGAAGTCCACTGCTCCAACTTCATAGCTTTCAAATTTAGGATCTTCCTGAATATCCCCACTTGTTTGTACAATTCAACTTGAAGATTCCTTATGGTTTTTTGTGTAAGGTTGTCTAAAAATGGTCATTGTTGCATATATGCGTTCTACTCTAGGCATCAGCTACTCTATTTCCTTTGCCTTTGATACAAGAAATGTCAAATATCATATTCCAAAATAAATACCTACCATCTCCTTTGTCTAGCATTCTAGGTAGGCAGAGTGACATAACATGTTCCAAACTCTAATGGTTTGTACTGAGTTCAAATGCTCATTCTATCAAAAAAAAAAGGTGTTACATTTTCAATGGGTGCACTACTTTGGAGTAGTTTCAGTCATAAAGCTTCAGCTGATGGGATCTATGGGTGACAACCCTCCTCCTACCCTGAGTCAGAACTCCTAATCCCAGAGGCATCCATGCACATAGTGAATTGCCTCTATGATTCAAGAATTTGCAAAATCAGGGTAGATGTCAGCAGATCCTTTAGTTGCACAAAAGCAATCAAACCTCTATTTCTAATCAAATCTCTTCCTTTTTCTTTGAATAGAAGTGATGGACTTGCAATATGGGAGAAATCCTCCATAAATATCCTATAATATCCAACTAAACCCATAAAGCTTCTGACCTCTGCAATGGTTTTAGTGCTAGTCAATCTATTATCACTTGGATCTTAACTTGATCTATGGCTATGTCTTTAGGCAAGTTTACATATCCAAGATATTGAACCTTGAATAAGAAAAATTCACATTTTGATAGTTTTCCATATAGTTTATGCTCTCTTGATTTTTGCAACACAATCCTTAAATTCTCATGTTCTTGCCCATTCTTCAAAGACATCAGAATGTCATCCAAAGACACTATACATAAGATTATCCATGTATTCTCTAACAACATTGTTCATGAGATTCATGAAAGTTGTCAGTGCATTTGTCAATTCAAAAGTACGACAGTAAACTCACAATGCCCATATCAGATTTCAAAGTCAATATTAGCAATATCTTCTTCCTTAATCTTCTATTAACATGCCCTGACCTGAAATGAATCTCTAAATCATCAATTCTAGGTAATCTGTAACTGTTCTTGATGATCACTTTGTTAAGCATCCAACACAGGGAACTTATCAAAACATCAATAAGTTCAGATAACACAAGGAACTTTCCAAAACAGGATCATCATTAATCCACAAGTTCATTAACTATAATAGCATAAAGTTCTCAATTCTATTTTGTGGCCTTCCTTGCCTGCATGGCAGAAGTTGTTTTAGCATTTATCTCTCTTCTTACTTCATGAACCATGCAGCATTGACCATTGTCATCAGTAAACTAAAGCACTTTCACATGGCAGTCTAGTCTTGACATGTGTGAGTACAACCAATCTCCTCACAAGATCATGTCATAAGAGTATAAATATGTGCCACATGCATGTCTATATCAGCATTATTATCAAACATGTGGTAGGTAATATCATTTAAACATTGTTTCCCCAAACCACGACCTGGAGTTAGAAATATACTGATCAGAAGCATTGGCAGCATCATATGCTTGGTAGTGACGTCTCTCTAGGTCTCTATGACTGAACCTCGGACCTGATAAGCCACCATTACTTGACTGTAAAATGCTTGGTGTATGTGATGGGTGCAGAGAATCCTGATGTCTCTCCTTAAGATGAAAATTACCACCTTCATCAGCCCGCTCATTTAATATATAATTCTGAACACTGCAGCCGCTAGGCTGTACAATAGAGCTATAAAAAGAATTCTGCAAGTAGTGGTTACTTGAATCCAATCTAGATGGAGCATTTGCAACGCTTGAATTCATCAGGAAACCTCTTTCCTTGCCATAAATGTTCTCGCTCTGTTCCACAGTGGGTGATTTTTGACCGTGAGGACTAATATCCATGCTCTTTTCTGATTGACATTCTGCAGAATTCAAAGCAGAACAATCCATCATTCCACCAGCATTTGAGTGACCCAGCAACAGGTTTTCATGCTTTTGCACCATTTCAACAAATCCTTCAGGGCAAAATAATTGCATAAGTGCAGAAACCTGCCAGAAATTGCAAAAGGTAAATTGATACAACAGGCACAAGAAAGAAATTTTGACCTGAGATAACCAAACTGAAGCAACTATATGGCATAATAACCAACAGATTGTACTTATTCAGTCCAACACAGTAATTAAAAAAGAGACAAAGATATCAAAACCTGCTGGGATGTAAGTTCATTCTTAAATTTATTGTGTGCAAAGTAATTGTCTTCTATAGCTTTTTTGAAATCCTTCTCGGCAAGAGGTTTGCCTTCCATGCAAATCCGAAACCGCACCTGCTCCAGTTCAAGATGGAGAAAAAAGCAAATTCAGGCAAGAAAATGTTGTCAATTTCTAATGACGGAAAAGCAGCAGCAATGTCAGTAGAATAATTTCTATTATTCCTTTACATGATAGCAAATGGTTCACCATCCTGACAATTAAGAACATTTTCAGATAGCCCTGCACCAGCACATCAATCCACCTGATCTTTTGGAACTAAATCTCACAACAAACTAAATTTTCAGTAGAGTCTTCTTGCTATTGAGTTCTTAAACTCGAAAAATTAACCTGCTTGCTGTGAAAACTATTATAAATATCTTTTGCTCCCAGCTAATTCAATTTAAACACTTACTTGTATATACAGAAGATATGTACATATTCAGTTAATACTAAAAAGAATAATTTAACCAGAGTGATACCAGATTAAATTTTCATTTATTTCCCAAAATTGTGAAGTACAACATTGTAATGCCTACCCCTTGGATGAATAAAATATAAATGAACTCTTCTTAATCTATGTAGATTTTGGTTGCTTAACATACTTCGTTTGGCATTTATCTTAGTGTAATTATGTGATGTGATACAATTGTTAGATGTGAATACAAATGTGTTGATAAGAATTGAATTTTAAATAAATTTTTAAGTTTTACATTAAATAAAGAAATAATAACAATAATAAAATTTAAATTTTAAGAAATGAATTGAAAAATAAATAATAATATTAAGACAATCTAAATGGGAGGATAAATATGTTTTGCAAGAGAACTTTAACGGCTTTACCGTTAATGTTGGTACGGGAAAGTGGGAAGTAAATAGGAGGAAAAATGAGGGTTCTACAGAATCAGTTAGAAGAATGCAAAGCCTGGTGGCATAGAGCACATTGTTGAGATTTCTGGAATGCCAGAGCAGACCCATGCAGCACAAAGCCTGCTCCAAGCATTTGCAATGTCAGGTCGAAATTCACATGCAGCACATGCTTACTAGAGAGGGCAATGACCTTTTTACTCCCCAGGTGACATCTAATGTTAATACATTACATCTTAAGTTTTTCCTGCACAAGTTATTAATTTATTTTTTTCGGGGAGGATATGGCTTCTTGTCAGGGCATGACAGTTCCTTACTGCTCATAGTTGGGCATTCCAAGTTTCTGATTTTCCTGCTTTTTCCTTTGTGTCCTTTGTATCCTGAACTAAAAACAGCCTAGCAAGGGTGTGAAGCATATTAGATATGTTTTTGTCTGCTTACTTCTCTCGTTCCAATCTTGGAGCCTCTGTTTAGATATTGACATTGGCTGATGATTTTTCATTGTGTCAGTTTCTCTTGTAGCATTCTTTGATGATTAGTTCAAATGACTGACTTCCCATTAAATACTCTACTGATTTCTCGAGGCCAGGCATTCCATCTTGCTAAGATCAAGTCCATCAGATTTATTGATTGGAACCGTTTTCAGTGCTAACTTCAAACAGGTTTAATCTGGCCTGTCTGTTCCTTCTGTTTGCATGGTATTTGTAATAGGCTACAAATGTTTATTCCTTGCTGTATCCATGATATTTGCATAGGCTTGAGATATTTAGAAGTCAATGGCATGTTATGCTTTTTCACTCTTTCTGTTTGTTGGGTCCACAAATTTACCTTTGTGAAGTGATTTTATCTGCATTTTTGTGATTGAGGAAGTGCATTGGCAAACTATCCAGGAGAGTGCTACAGTGTTGTATGTGCTTCAGAGAAATGTTAACATGTTAGTAAATATGTTTCTATTAGTTTGGAGAGAGAGCAAAACACCCTTTGATGGCCTGCCTTTTCTAGCTATTCCTTACATTTCATAAGGTTCAAGATGGTTGAAATTCATTTTAAATCTACTTTGATCATAATATATTGTGTGTAAATCAACTCTTTAATGAGATCTCATTTTCCAAATCTGTACAGTGGTCATTACCATTCACTATATATTGATTGTAAAAGGGAACAACCATTAAATTGCATCCGATTATTCATGACATACAAAGTTGGATATTTTGACCATTTATAATTCATTTTGCAGCTAGAAGCATCATGGGAATTACTCCTTTGCTCAAGTTGCTAGCTGCATTCTCCTTATAATCAAGAGTTGACTATCGAAGTTGTTAAAGTTCATGTTTTTTTTTTCATTGTGTAAAAGAATATCCATGCAATTAATTACTTAAGGGATTTTTATTGATATTGTCTACTTGCAAGCCTTCTTAAACCATGAAATATGTTATGTTTGAATGAAATTTTTAAGTTGAGTTTTTGATGCCCAAGCTGGGGCATCACAGACAAAAATTCAACTTCAGTTTGAATGGCATATTATATATTTCATTAAGCATTGATTACAGTAATCATCAAAATTCAATCTAAAGTAGGAAAACAAACATTACAATGAAGACCTATTTTCCCATTGCTTTTTGCTCACCTCCATCTATCACCATAAACATTTTCTCAAATTTTACATCCTTGTCCATGAATAACCAAAGCAGGTCAATGGGCCTCATGAACACAGCAAGTTACAATAGAGTGTATTAGGTAAGAGAACCATAGGATCACACAAACATGAATCAAATAAACCACCTAACAAAGGCTATAACTGGTATTCGTAGTTTGAAGGGGGTTGTTAACTCATGAGGGTTAAGCATATAAATGAAGCTGGGAATGAAACAGCAGAAAGGAAATGTCACTGAGAAAAAAAATCTCTATCAACCACCCGATATTGATTAAAGACTTCAGATTCCACAATCCATAGTCATGTGAGGAAAGCTTCTGGAAAAGTTGTGTTATAGAGAAGAATATCATCAACAGTTTGGATCAAGCTTAAGTTGATTGTATCAAGCATACATAAATACATTCTTAATAAGATGTATACAGAACATCCTGTTATAATCTTTTTTTCTTGGCTAGAAAAAATGTTCTATAACATATAAACTTTATTGTAAAGATTATAATCGTTATCTCCTCCCAAAGGTAATGTGTTGTATCCAAGGATGCTTTTAGAATATCCTAATACAGTTGCAGATGCAGAGTTCACATTCGTGAAAGAGATAATAAGTGAGATGATTCCAGTCTTTGGATTTGAAATTGCTGGAAGGTTAATTAAGCCTGCTTTGGAATTACAATCACTTTAGTGTCTGAGGATAATAACCAGGATTCCTATAATCAATTGTCATCATTTGTTAACTTTTGATGCCTTTGCTTAGCATTGATGTATTCAAATATCCAAATTACATTTCAAGTTTATGGAAGGTTTACTTTAAATCGTAGGTCTAAATATCCACTTATTATTGGAGATGCTTTTGTATAATTGACTATCATACTAAACTAGGTTGTTCTTTTTTCATTTTTGTGTCCCTTTTATGAGGTAATCTCTCTTGATGCTCTCTGAGTCTTTAGGTCTCTTCTAGACCTCCATTCTGATATCAAGACTTTTCACTTATGAAAGTAAAAAACATATAAGATTTTTTCTCTAAACAACCTTATAAAGCAGAACCTGATGCAGGTGATGAGTCCAAAAAGCATAAAGAATTTGAAGAATCATCTTTGCAACAGAATAATTAGATTAGGTCCTAAAACCTATTGAAGAAGATATCTTGGATAGTTGTGACTTCTTCGCCATGTTCCTCTAAGTTCAGTATGACAGCAGGAAATAGAGAGGCAGGTTTCCTGTATTGTAGGGCTCCTCAGAGGAGTGTGATCCTTGTGGAGCAGGGGTCGCCTTAGTCCTCATCACCATGGGCACCAAGGACCAGCCGATGTTAGTGCAAAGACAGGCATTTGCACCTTAGTGACATTGCAAATCATTCCCAATGTCTGGCGCCTAACAGCACCAGCACTCCTAGCCCTTGGCATCCATGCTTGCACAGCACCAAGGCAGCGCCACATCTGTGCCATGCAGTAATGCCCTATGCACCAGCACCCCAGATGCCAAAATTCCAAAAGAAAGTACCTCCATGCATCCAACACCTGGAAACATGCATCACTTGTCAGCAACAATCCTGTATAGATGGCCCTCTTGGAATCGTGACAATCTTCTTCCTCATTATCCAAGGAGAAGCATTAAGATCATGTAGTCAAGATGAGGAAAGCTAAGCGGAAATCAATGCTTCAACACTCTTAGTGTCACAGAATGCCCATAATGACTGTTGTAGCCCAGTGCCTCTGGCCTGTAACCTAAGGTTTGATATTGTTGCCCACTAGGCCATTGGAGCGATTTGTATTCTGCTCATCCTTTACATTTACATTATCAATATTCTCATTTATTTACATACTTCCCAATTTTCTTCCACTTCCTGGTCAACATCTCTCCTTTGTTATTTCTCTTTTTTCTTCCACTTCCTGGTCAACATCTCTCCTTTGTTATTTCTCTTTTCCATTTAGCGCCATGATGTTTGAGTAAGTACTTGTTATAACCTGTTCGTTGTAAAACTCTCAAACATGACTCATATAGCCTCACCAAGTGAGCTAGACAGTTATCCTCTGCACCACATCTCAGGTCCCCAGCAATGCACATCAGGATGGTTATCTCAAAAATAGGAAAGTTATCCATCTTCCACAAAATATTTAGTACAGGAACAACAATAAACAGGTGAATGGTTACATAATGGAAGCCAAGGGGCAGCTACAATCATTGGAATATATCCCTGTGTAACCTTGCTTGATTGGTTCTATATCTCCCAAACACAAATGTTGAAGACCCTTTCAATTAGCTTAAAAGGCCATACTTAGGGAAACCTCATCAGCAACACAGCCTGATTGAAGTCTCTGTTGAACTTGAGGAAGACTTTTAAGACTTTCTTTTAAAGAAATGTTTCCACCTCAGCAATATTAGTCCTTCAGCATTTATTCTCTTCAGTTTTCAATACGTTATTGTAATGACCTATCAATGGGCACAACACTCTCTAAGGGGAAATTTCCTATTCAATTCATAAAAAATCTCTCTTAATCAAATTGAAGATATTTATCACTCTATTACATACCTCCTACTTTTGACTTCTATGGATTCACGACAGATGACCCTAGACATGGTCTCCACTTTATTTCAACATCAATAGATGATCTACAAACTATGTTGCATGGAAACGAGTTGATGTCTGATAAGGATAGGACATTGGATGCAGATACATTAGATTTTCAAGACCCACTAATATGGATATGGCTTGATACAACATTATAAAAAGCATATATATTTTATATATTTAAAGAAAAAACACTTAACACAAAAAACCTTACACAGATATAAATTTTAAATAGGATTTTTTCATTATTTCAGAAGAGGATTGTCATTGTTTTTAAAATTTAAATTATATTTTTTTAAATTTATATATTCTTCTTTTAATCCCATGTCATGGATATAACTGTAGATGTACCTAGACCATATCTGGATGTATTAGACTGGACCAAATAGGGGCTTTTTTTGGATATGTCTAGATACTGTACTCATGTATTTGGATAAGTATGGATACAGTATCCACAAAGTATCATATTCATATCTGTATCTGATACATGGATGCAGGTATCCAAGCAAGAGGATTGCCGGATATGGTAATTCTGTTGAGAAAGGATCAAGTATGGGAAAAATCCAAGTACTTGATCCTTCAAAAATTTGTGTTCGATGTCATGTTGGTTCAGCCAAAATTGTCCTTAAGAAATTGATGCCAAAATCAAAGCACAACATGATGCAATAGATTTTGATCTCCTTGGGAACAAAGCCATTGGCATTGGAGGGCATTTCAGTACTAGAAGAAAAGTTCTCACTGAAATGCAGGCAGCAACAAAGACCATATCAATTTTGGCATCAACAATCCTCTTGCCAAAACAGAACATTCAAATTGGGGATAGTGACACCAATCGAGAATGTATACTTGGTGACTTCCACAGATATTGTTACTCAGTTTCCATAACTTGATTCCACATGAAACTTTTCATCGCAAGTTGATTAGCTGGACAACAACTGTCTCTTCCATACTCGTATAAATAGGATAATTTTAGGTGTAGAGGAGATTACTATGCATATATGAAAGATGATATTAAAATACAATGCTGACTATAAAGGATACATGCCACCACTGCTAGTTATAGCAGTGACCAACAAGTAACCAGTAATGTGCATAATATCACTGTTGATGGTCATAATCCTCTCCATCTTAACTTGGTAACTTTCAAGACTCAAATTTTCACCCTTGAAAAATTAAAATGATTTTAAACCAAATAAAATAGCTTCTTCCAAGAGGGGAAAATTTCCAAAAGTTTATTTCAGATTTTACAAATATATTCCTAAACCACATATATTGAATTTCCTCATACTCTAGGAAATTTTACATGTTATTATCACCACTAATATAGTCCTACCCAACTCCCTGGAAAGAAGCATTTCAGATACAGTAACAGATATGAAACGCTGGGGAAATGCGCAGGAAATCTTCTTCTTGTTGCAGTTTTCCATAACCAGAAAGTGATTTTTTCCCCAACAGTACACCCCACTCTCTGGAAAGAAGAGTATGGGAAAGGTCCTCAGAGGTCTATCCTTGATCATAAAGACAATAAACTGGAAGCAACTATAACGAATCCTTAATGGTTGGAGGATAATTTGATGGTTGGAGGGTCTTCTGTCTGTTTTGCATTACTAGCTAACTTTTCAAATCCTTCAGTAACTAACTAATGGACATACACCAATTTTTGCTTGACGTTCTCAACAATTGGTGTTCTTTTTTATTTCATTGTGTATGGCCTGATGTTCTCAAAGCCTTCCATAACCCAAAACTAAATGTGATTTTCTCCCTCTAAATTTCAACGATAGACCCGCCCTCTGAGAAGAAGAGCGTCACAAAAAGGGTCCTCAGAGGACTATCTGTAATCATAAATACAATGACCTGATGCAACTATAACAAATCCTTAATCGTTGGATAACACTTCTATGGGTGGATGGTCTTCTGTGGGTTTTGCATCCATAGTTGATTCACAAATCCTCCAGTAATGACTAATGGACATATCATTTTTCAGCTTGATGCTTTCAACAATTGACATCCATTTTTATTGCATTGTGTATGACCTGATTTACTTGATTTCCTCATATTGTCATTGTATTGCCAGATATATCAAAACCAAATTATGGATGTGTGCACTTAGTCCTAAAATCAGGAAGTGGCCTTTCATGAGTCATACCCGTTTTGAAAGCCATTCCCATTGCCTCTTTGAAGTGATTTTAAACTTGTTGTCTGATAGTTAATAATATGAACAGATGATTTTCAGATGTATGGTGAATTTCAAGAAATATAAACGCAAATGCAACAAATATTCAGAATGCTCTCAAATCTAATGTGGGGTGTTCACCACACTCTTTGGAAGAACAGCCACGTCCAGATTCAGAACCCTCATTCAAGGATGTAATAAAAACATTTAGCAACAAGGCTTACCTATGTATGGTTTCAATTTTTAACAAGACGGCATATCTTGATTGAGTTTGGTTTCAATTTTTAGACACCGGCATAATAATTGCTCTTATGATACTGTTAGAATCATTTTATGCTTATAGATGGAAGTAAAAAGTAGAATGAAAACTCCTATGGATGAAGAGGGACAATTGAATGATATCAGTTAGACAGATGCTAAGAAAAGCATGGGAACAAGGCTCCAAAATGAATAAGAAAAGAAAGCATATACTTAATTTGTGCATGCAACAATAAAAGAGATGACACCTCACACTAAACCAAAGAACTATGGAGCAGCTTGAGAGTATTACCTGAGAAGGAAAAGCCCCACCAAAGGCCATCAGATCTAAATTAAGACCACCATATGAAGTTGCCTCAAAAATACCATGTAACTCTCTTGAATCTAACATGAAAAGAAAGAGCTTAGTTCCTGGCACTATACGTTTCACCAATTTGAATTGTGATGCAGGTAGGCCAAACAAACTATAATGAAAGCAAGTCTGCTTAGTGGTTTTGTTGCACATGAATATAACCCCTGCAGGTGCACCACCCACATTTGTTTTTTCAGCATGCTCCTTAGATTGGCCATCTATGGAAAGTAAAGTTTCAGGGACTTTGCCCAACCTTGTCTGGGGAACAATGTCTGCTGGTGGACCACCTCCTGTAACTGATCTGTCTGGCAAAGGGTCCACTCTTGCTATGTCAGCAAGATCGTTGAGCTGAGGAGGTTTACTTGCCAACATAGAAGGTTCATAAACCTGCTCCAATCTTTCCATGTGCTGAGTATCCGTTTGACCAAATCTGACAGAATCATCTGCCTGGTTCGATTTGTCAATATGCTGATGTCCAAAATAAAATCCACTAGATGAAGTATGCTGTCTTTGTTCTTCAATTGAATTGTTAGGATGAGCACCAAGAGAAAAATATCTAGTAGCTTCATCTTCATGTTTTACGCCATTTGAAAACTGGGATCCACTCAACCCAGGCCTACCAGATGCATCTTTCTGTCTCATTTCATCAGGCCCGTGAAGTAGCTGAGATCCTGGATGCAAACTATTAGCCATAGAATCCTGTCTATGATGGACACTCGCAAGTAAGGGTCTATTAGGTGACTTGCTCGGTCTGCTTTCATAAATAGGGTATGAAGGTTGGCCATCTGCTGAGCCTAAATTTGAGTACAGATTGTCCATTATGCATCTGTCGACGGGTTCCGAGGACTCATTACTTGTTCCATATAATTTTGAGATCATTCTATTGTAAGGGCCGGCAGGGAAATCCCCACCAAGCTCATTGCTGTTAATCACAAAACTTTCCCATCTTGGTGGACAAATTGCACCCCTTCCATCTTTTTGCTCCATTACACTAATCCAATGTTCTTCCAATACCTGGCAATGGATAGAAAATGAACGAAATTAATTATAAAGCATTTGATGATAAAAGAGACAGCCACAATCACAATGAAACAATATCATATTGAGAATATTTAAGATGTTAAGATTGTCCTCAAATGCCAGGTAACAAGACAAACCTACTTCTAGCTGAATTAAAAGCAATAATTTAATAAGCACTGAAACCTTTACAAATCAAAAAAGTATTTCAACAATCCTACACATGTAGCCTGTTAATATGGCCATTATTAGATGCAATGTAAATATATAAGAATGAGGGTTTGCACTAAAATTCTTCAGATGAACATGCACCATTGGCATAAGGTTGACTTTTCAAGGGGCATTTAAGTAAGAAGATTAGGAATATTTATGCTTCGTTGGACCTTCCAGTACGTAGAAAGTAGAAACAATACTTGGAACTGAAGGCCTTTCAAAATGTGGCAGCATTCAAATTTTTCTGTGACAATTACAAAGGAACTTTAGTCTGTGATGAGTCCTGTAAGCAGCTGGAGAACACACACAAATGCTGGGGGACAACACAAGTGGCAGCCAAACAAAAAACAGAATATGCCAAACAAATAATCAACAGGGAAACTTTGTACCAGATTAGATGGAAAATGAGCCAAGTCCACCAACTCAACCGAAACCCAGTAGACAACAGTCAAGCTTGATGAGTCTAAGCAAACCCAGTAAGTTCCCAGGTACTTGAAGAGTCTCAGGACAGGCAGAGCATAACTGGAGTATCCATAAAGTCTTTCTAAACTCGGGCAGTTGCCCAAAGAACTGCAGAATTTCAGCAAACTTGGTGAGTTATCTGAGAAATCTTGAAGTCACAAGAAACTAGCCAAGTCAGTAGCAAAAACTCACATACAAAAACATCTTATTTAGGAGTTTTCAACCAGTTTGAGGACTGCTTGGCATAGGATTAATAATTTTTCTTTGTATTTCAGTAAGGAATCCATTGAAATGTGAAAAATAAATTAAAAACCCTGAATTTCTCCCCTGTTTCCAAAAGAAAGGCAACTTGGAACACCAAATCAACTTCTAGAATCTTGCACGCAAATTTTTGGACAAGATTGGGTCTTTTAAAAATTAGATTGATATTTTTTTCCAGTCGTCATCTTTTGATTAAACTCTTGAGCATCCAAAAAGACAGTGGAGAAGAAATATTGTGCTTGTCTTTACAAATTCCTCCGTGAAGGGAGGGTGAAGTGCACCTTTTGTAACAAACCAGTAACTGTGGAGGCAAATCAACTAATAGCACCTTGCAGGCAATGATATAACTCCATGCCCATAATATATCTGTACATAGAACCTATCAAGGGGAGACGGATTTAGAGGCCATTGGTGTCAATAAAAAACAAAATATAGTAAGTTGATGACCGAAGTATGATCACTCTTAAGGTTTAAGCCATAGCTGCCATGCTAGCTACTATGAGTAATGGACTATCCAACAACCTGCTATAAATGATAACTGTCCTACTCAATGTTAACATACCCTTATGGAACTGCTACGACTGATACCAGTATCCATAAACATTCCACTCATCACAATACCGGGAATTTTTTTTTTTTATTTGATTAAGGGTAAAGAGAAGGAGTTTTGAAAGGAACCCTGAACCTTTTATAACAAACTTTTCAAAATATACGAGATAAGACCAAAAAAAGAAACATAAGGATCCGCCCAACTAGACCAAGCCCTATCCAAAAACTGCCTTGGGCTAAAGACTAACAATACCGGGAAATATTAATGATCAAGGCGAGAGAACTATATCCAATTTTTGGTTTTATAATTAATTCAGATTTGCTCCTCAACATTGTTGATGTCACATTTCCAATTGGATCCTATATTTAAACTTGAACTTTGAATCCTTTAATGTTAAGTCGATTCAAAAGTTCCATAAGATTATAATTATTAAACTGTTTAAAAGACAAATTACATATATGTTTATATTTGTATTAGACTAGCTTGATTATAGTGGATATTTATGCTTAAATTAGAAAAATATGTTATCATGTGCTAACAATTTTATAGTTTTGTAAGATTATAACTATTAAACTGTTTAAAAGACAAATTACATATAATATTAATATTAGACTAGCTTGATTATGGTGGATATTTTTCATTTTTTTGCTGAGAAAAAAGGGTTGTACTCCACTTCCCCACCCTTGACAAATGACAACACTCTCCGTTAGAGCTTGAGAGTTACAAACAAATTCAATTTTCATCTCAATTGAGTTGTTATAGCTAGATACCTACGTTTATTTTCATAATAATTCTGAATTCTTGATTTTCATTTTCTGGATCTTCTTCAATTTTCTTTGCTAATACAAATCCAAAATTCAGTGTCCTTCTTGTTGACATTTTCCTGCAGCAGCCTTCACGATACGAAAACTCCACCTCTACTATCTACACACTACATCCTAGTAGAGTAATATTTCTAGAACTACACGCTATCATAGCCCGCTTTACTAGATCTGATAAAATCTCACCCCTATTATTTCTAATTATTCCTCCTCCTACTGGTCCTAGATTACCTTTAGATGCTCCATCAAAATTCAATTTTACTAATTTTACTTCTGGTGGTTTCCACTTTATATTTTAGTGTCTTCCTTTTGGTTCTGTTGTACCCAACATTATAATATTGTTTGATGAATTGACTCCATCTATCAAGGTTCTCTGCTTCAAGATTAGGGATTGGGTGCATTGATAGGGTTGGTTCATACTCCTCTATGGCTAAACAAATCTTCCTTCTCATTACCTCTAAATTGCTTTCTTTTCCTTTAAATATTCTTCAGTTATTTTCCAGCCATACAATCCAAAGTATTGTATCCTTCAATGTATCCCAGATTATTTGTTGCCTCACTTTTATAAGTGCTTTGCCATTGCTTTAACCATTCTTCAACTCTGTCATTCATCACCATGCATTTACCAAACATATTAAGAATCTATTGCCATGATTCCAAGATTATTGAATAGTGTCCCCAGAGATGATCTATACTCTCCTCCTTTTTACATAGAACACATTGTGAGGGGCCATGAAAACCCCTTTTCATTAGGTTATTCTAGGATAAAATTTTCCTATGACCTACTAGACATACAAACATTTTGACTTTTGGAATGCTCGGGCTATCCCAAATATCTCTCCATATTCTTGCGGTATTCCTATTTTGTTGGTTCTTTACATTATATCCGCTTCTTGTTATGTATTCTCCTCAGCTATTCAACTCCCAAATCAGCTTATCTTCGGCTCCCCTCAAAAAAATCATTGTTGTTATCTTTCTACTCAACTGCCTCCTAGAAACAATGTCTAGTATACGTGTAAAAAAAAATCTTTCCATTTGTATCTTCCTTCTTGATCCTTGTACATTATGTTTGAAACCCTATCACCATATTTGTCTTGAAGTAATCTCATCTATGATTTCAAAATTGGATCTAAATTGAGTGGTTTTTTATCACACCAAGTATCCATCAAAATAGAAAAGTTTTTCTCCAGTTCCCACCACCCATCTTAGACCTTTAATCACTGCATCAATTGATTTTTTAAACCGTTCCATAGTTTAGAACAATCTGGTAGTGAGAATGTAATAAAGATTAAGCTTGGGTCATTGAGTTCAATGTACTTACAAGAATTCTTGCCCATTGTCTTTCAATCTCTTTGTACAATCTCCACATTACTTTTTCCCCAGGTTACCAGGTGCGGGGGTGCGGGTGCGGCGGGAATCGCGGGCGCGGGTGCGGGTGCGGGTGCGGGTGCGGCCCTTGCCAAAAATAGGGTTCGCCGGGTGCGGGTGCGGCTAATTTTTAATATATATATATATATATTATCCAAAATATTTAAATAAATTATAAATTATACACATTACAAAATAAATAAATAAATCATACACATTGGCATCATAAAAGCATATATGATATTCAACAGGATGTCAAAGTCATAAAAAGATAACAATATATAGGCCCTCCTCAAATAGTGCATGTACAATATATAGTAGTGCATGTACAAAAATAACAACCCTAATAGAATGGTTTATATAGGAGAAGTGGACTCCAATTCACTTTACACTGAATTGGAGTCCACTTTATAAATTATAATATTTATAATTTTATTATAAAAAACTAAAAAGCTTAACGTATAAAGTTTAAGCTATAAACTTTTAAAAATAAAAAATTAAAATTAAAATGTCTCAACTTTAAGTTTTATTTTTTATTTTCTTTTAAAGCCCGTATGGGCTGCGTGGGCCCATGGCTGGGCCCACCTAAACACTAAATAGTAAAAAACTTTAAAATATAAAATTAATTTAATTAAAAAGTAAAAAACTTTAAAAATTTAAAATTTAAAATATTAACTTTAAAAAAAAAAAAAATTGAAAAGCCAGGGTGTGGCTGGGCCCACCTATTAACTTAAAAAAAATAATAATTTTTTTTATGCATTTCAATGCCCAAATAGGACAGGGTCCGGCTGGCCGAACCCTAACTGGCTGCAGGGTTCGGCTCAGTATGACAGGGCTCGGCCCAGCCGAACCCTGTCAGATAGGGTGCAGCTAGGGTTCGGCCCAGCCACACCCGTTCCCACACCCGCGAACCCGGTGCGGGCGCGGTTCGCGCACCCAACCAACCGGGTGAGCGAACCCTATTTCCTTGCTTTTTCCCTTAGAGCTAAGTTTGCATTTGTAAGAACTCTTAAACCGAGACCTCCCCTAGTTTTATCATCACACACCTTGCTCCATTTCACCAAAGGAAAATTCCTTTCATCATGTAATCCTAACCACAAAAATGACCAAATAACATAGATTAAAAATTTTCTACCGATTTTGGCATAATATACTAGGGCATATAATATGTTGGAATGGTCATAAGACTGATTTAATTAGTTGCACTCTTCATACTAACAATAACCATCTACCTTTCCATGCTAGTAGTTTATTTTTAACTTTACTTATAACTAGATTCCATAATTCTATCCTCATTCTCCCCTCAAATAAGGGCATCCCTAGATATGTTGCTAGCAAATTTGCCTCCTTCATTTGAAGTAACCTACATATCCTTGCTTTGATTCTAGTTGGAGTGTTTAGGAAGTAAATTTTGGATTTTATCCCTCATGCTCTTATATGAAATGTATTGTTTTACCCCAGATTGTTCCATTGCCACCAATAAATAATCCTTCACTATTTCCCAATTATGTTGATAGGATGTTGCAAATAGTCCATCCAGACCGAGGGGTTTATCCTTATCAAAAGAGAAAAGAACTAAATGAACTTCTTCGTACTGATTTAATTCTACTAATTATGGATGTTGATCTCTGTACTATTGCTAGCCTATGAAAAAACTGTGTTTTTATCTCCTTTTAACCAGGTCTATCTCGATTTTAATCTCCAAAATTTCTCTTCCTTATTTAAAATATTATGATATTCACTAAGCAACACCCTTTCCTCCGAGCTTGGATTATTATGCTCAACTTTTTGGGATTTTGAAAGTTTCTAATTTAGATCTTTCGTTCCAAAAATGTTCCCGAAAGTGTTCTTATTATTCTTTTAATCTAGATGTCATTGATTTAATTTGTTTTGGAAGTGTATACAGCCCATCGTTTCCTGAAAAATTCCATATTTGCACTATCATATTAACAAATTGAGGATGATCTTCCCACATCTGCTCATATTTAAAATATGATATTTTTTTGAATTCACTTACCACCATTTTAACTCTTATTGGCCAATGATTTGAACCAATCCTTGTCAAGGTAATTAATAGCACAAGTACCAATGATCTGAGAGTATGTGTCTGTCTAATTTTTCTGCTATCAAGTTCTGGCCTGTCCTATTGTTGGTCCATGTATAATTGTCCTCTTCAAACTCAACCTCCCATAGATTATTGTTTTGAATAAAAGCTGAGAAATCTCTCATACTTTGGGTTATTTTCCTAATTCCCCTAAATTTTTCATCCAACTTGGTTATGGCATTAAAATATCCTATGATCATGAATTGAGTTTCTTGGTCTTTACTTCTCATAAAGGCTTCAATCCCACTCCATACTTCCGATCTACCTAACTAAGTTGTAGGTCCATAGACATTGATAAGGATGAAACAAATATCTACAAAGTAGCATGTATCATGAATTGAGTTTCTTGGTCTTTACTTCTCATAAAGACTTCAATCTCACTCCATACTTCTGATCTACCTAACTAAGTTGTAGGTCCATAGACATTGATAAGGATGAAACAAATATCTACAAAGTAGCATGTGACTAATGAGGCTATCCAATGCTTAGTTTTATGAATGGTTTCACAGGAGGTTCTAACTAGATTCCAACATGCTTCTGAATCCACAACATCTCATTCACATCTAGCCCATACTGCTTTCATAGTTTTGAAAACTTCTTCCTTTGTCATTTTAGTTTCTTGGATACAAAGAATATCAGGCTTATTACTTAAACAGAGGTCCCTGATACACCTCTCCTTTGAGGGGGCATTAACAACCCTCATATTTCATGAGATGGTAATCATGTCTCATTAGTACAGAGAAGTTCAACCAGCTTAGGTTGGGTTCATTTCTCTATGTTTGCTCTTGCTTCCCTGACTCTCACTTGATAATTTGAAGGGTTTCCTCTTTTTGCCTTTAACAGTATCTGGAGTCAGTCTTATTATTCTAATCCTCAATATTCTTTCACAACTTTTCTTTGCATTAGATTTTTCCTCTCCTGGCTCTGCTGAGGAAGCTTTTGACTTATCCTGCTCATTTTCTGGTATTTCTTTTTTAATGGTAGAGGTATTAACATCTAACACTACATTTTTTCTGCCACTTTCCTTCTCTTAAATGGTGCACAGAACTTCAAAAGAGTCTTATAAATTTAATGAGGTTGTTGGAGCAGAGGATGTATCATGTGTTAACAATTTACATTTGCCTTTTGGTCACTTCTTCCTTATGTAGTGTTGAAATGCAACAAAATTTAGGAGAGGTTGTTGGCACAAAGGACGTATCATGTGTTAACAATTTACATTTGTCAAGGCCTTCCAAGAAAAAAACGAATGATATTTTCTTTAAATTCCAATATAAAGCGTCATCTTATGATTAATACTTATTTACTAACAGATTATGTATATGTTAAGCTTCTCCCTCATGGGCATGGATGAACAAGGTCACTTGATTAATTCATAAATAATAATACAAAGGTATGCTCATATTGGGAAAACCTTGTTTAAAGTTTTTTTTTATTAGGGTAAATACAGGGTTTTTTGAAAGGGCCCCTACTTTTTTCTCAAAGGGGCCACCCTCCCCGTGATTTGAACTTGGGTCTCCTAGACCAAAGCCCAAAGACATACCAATTCAGTGTCCCAACAAGGGCAACCTTTTTTCAATATTATCATGAAGTATGCAAAGTAATAATGTTTCTTTTGATACATACATGTTTGGATAGAAGTAAAACAAATCACCAGAATGTTCAATCTTACAGTATAGTTTTCCCTGCTTTTCCAAAGAATGATTTGATATTTACTTGCAAAGGAAGCTTAAGATTGTCACAGTATAATAACTTGCATAACTATTGGGGCTCACCAAACAAGATCAAGAGAATGGGATGAACCAAAGGGTGAATGGGGCAGAGAATAAGAAAATATAATGTCTTCCACCCCAACAAAAAAAGAAAAAAATCAAAAACATGCCCTGTTCATGTCTTCTAAGTTTGATTTCTGCTTTTACAAAAAGGGAATTTTTGTATGCATGAAAAGAAGAAATTGTGTTGTCCTTTGATTCTGCTTTGATGAAATGGAAGGAAGACTACAGGTGTGGGTTTCTCTTGCTTCCTGGAATCTTGACACAAATTTGAAAGAGTGAAATTGCCTTTGAAGATGGATATTTTTTTGCATGCAAAGAAAGTGACTGTTTAGTGCTACTGTACAGATATGCTTACTGAAGTATTTATTTTGCCATGTTCCCATGCTTTTTAGATGTTTGATACATATTTTATATATTTGTACATGTCTCAAAGTATTTTGCAAAAGAAGCATAAAGATTACTGCATGTTTGATGAATTATCTAATAGTGACACATAATCAAATGCCCATGCAAGGACCCATCATCTTTTGGTCACTTTTTCCTCATATAGTATTGAAATTTAACAAAATCTAACAGAGGTTGTTGGCACAGAGAAAGACTTCATCACCCTGTTTCATCTCAAAATTCCATCATCTGATCTCCAAACATTGGGAAGAACAGTCCAGGTCTGAAGACCATCTTTTGATTATAAATTGGTCATACATATCAAAACTTACCTTTTTGACCCCTAAATGTAGAAAGACTAGTTTGTTATATTTCTACAATAACCCAACCATAGAAGGTCAAAACGAACTAAAATTTTCCCTGGAGATTCTTGACACATAACCCACGTACTTGAGTACGCAAAATCAGCTCAAAATTCGATCATTTAGTCCATAAAAAGGCAAAGAATAAAAAGGTCCAACCTGAAGTCAGCAAGCATTACAAGGAAAAGTGTCATTAGAAAAATGAACCTTGGAAAACAAGATAAATCAATCTCTGAGGTTTACACATCATTTGCGAAACTAAAGAGAAAATAAGCATTAATCAAATCCAAATTTGGAAGAAAAACCCATTGGAGTTCTTAACCAAGATTAGCAACAAGAAGGCCAGTTTTGGGGCCATAAAGCAGAGTAGAGGAAGGGTTTTGAGCAAGAAAGAACAACCAAAAGAGCATTGCATGCATCTCCATAGCAAGAGAAACATATAAAAATGCTCCATACATCATAATGAGTTCACTGGGACATGTAGTCAATCGTGTTGCATAATGCAATAAAACCAATATGAAGTCTTCTTCATGCAGTTTTCTCCCTCTTAAAAATTTCTTCATGATCATGGCGTTTACTCTTTGTCTTGTTTATGTTCTTGCTGCTTTCTCATATGTTTCACAGTCATGGTAACAAATGAAGTTATATGGATAATGACAAGCTACTTGACGAGGGCAGCATGCTAATTACAAGCTAATGTGCAAATTTGGATTAGGAGACGTTAACAAGAACTTGATGAACTATCTGTATCAGCTCTTTATGTGTTGTTTGTCTATTGTGTGCTTGCAACAGTTTCTAGAACATCGAAGAATAGCTTGCATTTAGAATCTGGGGTTTCACTAAGGCTTGGTTCCTAGTTTTCTTAGGGTATAAAGGGAGAGAAAACTAAGAGCTAATTCAAATTTATTTAAAAATCATTTTAAATTATTCCCTGTAAAGGAATTTCAGATCGGTCTATGTATTTTCAATTCTATTGCTGTCACTACAACCATTGCATCTACCTTCATCTATTGCTGCATGGATGCTTCCCAATAACAAAGTCCAATTTCCAAAAAACATAAGGTACCATTTAAAAATTTTACCATATTCTGTGGATAGTTGTTCTAATCAAAAAAAGAAAATGCATGTCTCCAAGTATTAAAAAATTGACCTCCATATTACAGAATTGCAGAGCCATTCCCTTTAAATTATTTGCTCTCTTGCAAATCAAATTGCCTCTAAAGCACTTCTAGCTTAAATAATACCAGTAAAACTTTTCATCAAGCATCAAAGATAGGGCTCTAGTTTTGAGATTTAATTTTTTTAGTTGACCTCAACTACCGGTCAATCATCTACTTGGGTCTGAATGAAACTTTGCAACAAATAGCTTAGTATTCAGGAACTCGGAAGTTGAATTAATTACAAAAGGGAGGCCAAAGGTCTCTTACTCGTGATGGCTCCAATTCTTACTGATAGAAAGGCCACATTTGACTCTGCCCATTGGTCATGGGCATCAAAGGACTCTAATTACTTTAATTACCAGTATATAGTGGCCTCCTTTTACGCGACTTACCAGTATACAGTGACTCAAAGAAGGACAATATCTCTGCAGTTCTACTAGAAGGATAATATATGTTCTAATATTGTAAAATTGTTTTCAAGTACTCCAGCTTGAGATAGATGTTTTTAAGATACTAAAAAAACTATACTTACACTACAAACCACCCCATGGCTTACCATTATCAAGTCTTCAATGATGAAACATAATGATATCATATAGCCTACCATAGCAAAAACTGCTGCTCATAATTTATTCAATATTTCAACTCCATCTTTATCATAGAAACATCTCAAAAAACATGAAAAACAAAATAATTTGCATCACAATGACAATTGTGAGAATGTAAAACCAACCTATGATGACATAGTGGGTAACATTCCTACTAGTAGATTTCAATTAATTCTTTCAAAATAAAAACATTTAGTTTATTTCCCCCTTTCCCTGGTGAGGTTTGTTTGCTTTTTTGTTTTCTGGTGACTCGGCATGCATAGTTGATGTGTGCATCACTTTAAGTCTCATTACCAAACTCGTCTAAAGCAGAAGAACAAAATCCTGTGCAAGTACATAATAAACATTTGCACACATTTGCTATATTGGATAGACACATTGTACTTCAAATTCACTTTCCCCTAACAAATATGTTCTCTTTTAAAGAATGACATGTAAAATATAAACCTAATAATAGGAAGAGCAACAGATAAAATCATAAGAATGTATGAAAGGAAAATAGAAATTGTATGAACAAAATCCAAGTTAGATGACAATAAGGAGCTCCACAGACAGACAATGTCCATACACCTAATCATAGTTGGAAAAATCCGAACTTAGTCGCGAGAAATCACAATCCTTGTGAGTTTTTCCTGCTGGCAAGAAAAACGCCCAAAAAATAGGCATCAAGCTTTTACAAGAAAATCGCCAAGAATATAAGCAAAAAACTCATGAGAAATCACAAAACTTCGGCCAAATTTGAACGAAAACTGATCTGGCCAAGTTTTTGCTTAATTTGCCACGTATACCAAATTTTTGACATGGAAAAATTTTCTAAATTTATTTACTATGGATTTACATATTTTCTTCAATGTTTTTTTCCAAGTTTTTGCCGAATTTTTCCAAAGTCACCAAGAACCCTCCAAATTTTGCATCTTGCATTTTTGCCAAGTTTCGAGTCTTCCAACTATGCACCTAATGATAATGGAATCAAGGCACAAATGTTGTAATCTAAGTTTTTAAGGATTGCAAAGCCTGTACATGTACTTTAAGGTTGTCCACCAAGAATTTGACCACAAAGCTTATGACTAAATCTAGAACTAATCAAACATCTCATCATTCTTTTTATATCCATTGGAGTTATTTCACTAGTGCATTGCCCTTCTATCTCACTACCTTGTTGTCCCGACTCCCAAGGAGATTTAACAAATCCTATTTTATAACTCGCCAACCACTGCTGGAAACTCTTTGCTTAACAGAATATCATCCCCCTCCTCGGATTTCAGTTTCTTATTAAAATGATTTAAATTTGTCATGTTGGCCTTGATTCATTCAAATCCTGACGCTATTACCCCTTGCTTTTTGACAACAGGCAACCGCCTACATATTTTAAGTTCTCTTGTCAAAGTTGTTTTGAATTTTTAACTATAAAAACATAGCACCCTGTGAAGATATGGCCGGGGAAGCATTTTTTGATGTTTTATGGTAATTGTATATAATTAGAAAAACGTTTATAGATTTAATTCAAAGTTGTCACAGTTTCCAAAAATTTCTCAAATAAAATTACCGGCGAAAGAAGTTAGTTCACCGTCAAGAAAACTACCACTCTCATTCGGTGAATAATAACTACAAGCAAATTAGGGTCGTTGCAAATCAGTTCATAGACAATTACAGTCCTTTACAGGGATCTGACTAGATAATAAATATGCTCTAGGGTTTCTTTGTAATCAGAACCTTAACAGAAGGCAACATTATGCAGGGAAGTGGAACAAACTACCTGAGTTGCTGAAGTCTGAAATTCGATACTTGCCAGAACCCCGCAAAATGAAATTGACGAGAGGAACGAAAATAGCCACTACTAAAAAATAATCCCTCTCATCTGTTCATCACCATTGAAAGTTGAAAGTTGAAAGTTAGAAAGATATGATTAGTTTTGTGGAGATGTTCTGTGAATTGTCTGTGAATTTAGAAACTATTTAATATATATGGAAAGATAAAAAATTAATCATTTAATATGATATAAAAGATAATAAAGTTAACATTTAAAGATTGTAACTTAGACGACGTTGTTTTTCAATCAAATTTTATGTATAATTTTTTTTATTAAAATTATTTATTATTAAATTATAGATCATGAGATAATAATGGTTTATATGTTAAATGGTTGACATTTAGATTAATTTTTTTCAACTCTACTTTTTGAATTTGATCTTAAACTTTTATTATTAAATTAATAAAATACTAAATAATAATAATCTATACATTAGTGTCACCTAGTTTGATTTTTTTTTTTTCCATTCCTAGAGAGCTTAGACTTCCAAGGCAAAGCAATTACACGAGGATATAGGTAGGTAGCCTAAAGCTCAAATAGGCTTACTCACTTTCTAGGTTATTAGGTGTAACAATGTCAGGAGGCATTCACCTTAACAACCCTCTAAATAAATGGAAGTATTAATTTTTTTTAAATAAGCGAAATTAATTTATAGTAGACTTGAGTTTTGGAGATAAGGTAATGATTTGGGTTTTGGTTCTAACAGTTTAAGGTTCAAACTATGGTATAAGTGTGGTTGTGTGCTCAACTCTCCCCTTTATAAGAGGTCATGGTGGGATGGAGATGTCCAACCTTGACCATGTTATAGAGATTTTTCACTAACCAAATTAAAAAAAAAAAAAAAAATTAGCAAAGTTGAATTATTTTTGGAAATGTATATTAACGGCCAAAGCATATCCTTGAAGGTACATTGGGGCACCCTCATGATGAGTTGAATTTGGGTTAAATATGGAATTTTAATTAAAAGCTCAAGTTCAAAGTTAAGGTTACGTTAAGATATTCACTTTTCAAACGGTTATAATAAGATGAATTGAATAAGTTGCCAGCTTTGGGAAGGGTTATGGGCTTTCTTTGAAAGGTCCAAGGTTCAAACCCTACTTAGTATGAGGGGACTAAGACCCTCATAAAAACTTGTGTAAACTCGTTGAAAAAATAAAATGATTCTTATTTGAGTTAGATTTGAATTTTAAATTAAAAGCTCAAGTCCAAAGTTAATGTTATGGTAAGATATCCACTTTTAAAGGGGTTATAATAAGATAGTAATTATTTTTCTTTTTAACTTCTTATGTGTGGTTTTTATTAAAGGTCGTATTATTAAAAAAATAAAATATTATATTTATTTTCAAGTTAATTCAACTATATCTAGCTGTCTTTTTGTTCAAAAAATAATATTTTTCCCCTCTTATTAAATATATTGTATTCTTAAAATTAGTTTTTGTTTGTTATCAATTTTTTATTTTTTATATCAGTTTTATTAAGAAATAAACTTTCATTCATTCAATGGCTTTTTAAATTTGAGTTGCTTCTTTCTTCCTAATTGTTTTATTCATATTGTTGTCTTGAACTTTTCTTTTATATAGATTTTTGTATCCTTGTTGTTTGGGCATTCTATTAAATCAAACATCCTATTTATTCATTAATTTGACATTTTGTTTTATTTAAGTGTGTTTTTTTAATTCAACCTATCTCCTACTATAACCTTAAGCCACTTGTTTATATTTATGTGTTCAATTTTTTTATAGATGTTCTAGAAGATAAACCATTGTGGCTGCCCCTATAGAAAGGATACTTGTTGCTACATGTATTTCATATGGAATTGAAGCTTTTATTTTGAATGTGTTTATAATCAAATACTTTTGGATCCTCTTTGTTTACTTCCATTTCATGATCAATGTACTATTGGCTCACACTTCACACCTATAAAGCATTATTGACACAATCAATTCCACAATTTTGCATTCCCCCATATGTTATACAATGCAAAGAGTGCTCACTAGCCTACCATATTCTTTTCAACTTGCATGTTGCCTAAGTAAATCTATTATTAAAATCTACACCATGATACTTGTCTTATGTTACTTCTAGGAGACCCATTTCAAATTGGAAGCTTTGTTATTTTTTTCTTTTGGTTGGTAACAAACACTATCTTGGTTTTGTTAATATTTACTTACATGTTAACTTCCTTTCAAAAGTATTTTTATGCTTTTAAATACTCTCTTAATCTATTTGTTGTCCTTGCAATGAAAATAAAATCATTTGAAAATAAAAGTAGCTTCACCACATTATTGCCCAATAGGACACTATATGGTCCACTCACATTTATTCATTCTTCTAACTTATTAATATATAGGACAAATAAAGTTAGGGATAATGGACATCCTTGTGTAACTCCTACATCATCTTTAAAGCATTTTGAGGGACCTACTTGTGTTCTAATTTTAGCTTGAACCTCTTCATAGAGTCTACTACCAAATATCTTTTTGGTATACCTACTTCTTTCATCATGCTTTGTAGTTTACTTTTAGGCTCTATGTTAAAGCTCTTCTTGAAGTCAACCAAGTAGCAATATACATCTTTTTTTACCTCTCAATTTTTTCAATGACATGTCTCAATTGATGCAATGATTTATTATTTAATGTTTTGGTCTAAAACCTAATTGTTCTTTTATCCTATTTCTAATATTTATTTTTTTTGTTGGAGAAAAAGAGGTTGTACTCGAGTCCCCACCCTTGAAAAATCACAACTCTCTCCTTTATAGCTTGAGAGTTTATAAGCAAATTTAATTCTCATCTCAATTGAGTTTTTTCAATGAGTTTACATAGGGTTTTTATGAGGGGTTTGGTCCCCTCATACTGAGTGGGGTTTGAACCTTGGATCTCTCAAAGAGAGGTTAATACCCTTACCATTGTAGTAAGCTTATAACTATTCAATGAGTTTACACATGTTTTTATGAGGGGTCCTGGCCCCCTCATACTGAGTGGGGTTTGAAACTTGGACCTCTTAAAGAGAGGCCAAATCCCTTACCACTACAGCAAGCTTACAACTCTTCATATCAATTGAGTTGTTATAGTTAGATATCTACATTTATTTTCATAATAAGTCTGAATTCTTGATTTTTATTTTTTGAATTTTCTTCAATTTTCTTTGTAAATACAAATATTCCAAAATTCCACATCCTTCTTCTTGACATTTTCTTGTAGCAGCCTTCAAAGTATCAAAAATCCACCTCTACTACTTATGCATTGCATCTTAGTAGAGTAATATTTTCAAAACTTCATGCTATCATAGCCCACTTTACCAGATTTGGATCATTAGTTTCCTTCCTAAAGAATAAGTGCAACCAAATATTACTGTAAATCTTAATAGTTATTTGAATTAGACAATCAACTTTTTCTTATCAGCTTTAGCTATACTGCTTCCTCTAATCATAGAAAAGATGATTTAATTTTATGACCCTCTATTAAAACCCCTATATTGGCCAGCTTATCTGCACATTTTTTCTCTTCCCTTAACGTATGTGTAAACCTAATCTCTTCAAACTCTATAGCAAGATCTTGTATTTCCACAATGATCTCTTATATATTCCATGAAGCCTTTGTTCTTATCAAAATTGCATTTATTACTATTAGTGAAGTGCCTTCAATCCATACTTTGTTCCATTTAATTCATCTACATATTTTTAACCCTTCCAAAGACAATCAAGCTTCAACTTCATTATTTGTCTTGAATCCACTATTTAAAGCATAATGAGACAAAATATCACCTCTATTATTTCAAATCATTCCTCCTCCTACTAGTTTTTTCAATAAGTTTACATAGGTTTTTATGAGAGATCTTGGCGTCCTCATACTGAGTGGGGTTTGAACCTTGGACCTCTCAAAGAGAGGTCAAATACCTTACCACTACAATAAGCTTACAATTATTCAATGAGTTTACACAGTTTTTTATGAAGGGTCTTGGTCCCCTTGTACTTAGTGGGATTTGAACCTTAGACCTCTCAAGGAGTGGCCAAATCCCTTACCACTACAGTAAGCTTGTAGCTGATATCCTCCTACGGGTTTTAGATTTCCTTTAGATGCTCCATTAAAATTCAATTTGACCAACTCCACTTTTGGTGGTTTCCACTTTATATTCTTTTCTTTTCTTTTATTTCTCCTATACCCAACATCATAATTCCATTTGATGACTTGACTTCATCTATCAAGGCTCTTTACTTCAAGATTAGGGATTGGGTGAGTTGATAGGGTTGGTTTAGACTCCTTTATGGCTAAACAAATATTCCTTTTCATTACCTATGATTGCTTTCCTTTTATTTAAATATTCTTACGTTCCTTTATAGCTATATATTCCAAAGTATTATATCTTTTGATATATCCCAAATTATTTGTAACACCTCACTTTTAAAAGTGCTTTACCATTTTTTTAACCATTCTTCATTTCTAGAAAATCATCATCATGCATTTACCAAACATATTAAGCATCCATTAACATAGTTCCTAGACTATTGAACTGTGTCCCAAGAGATGGTCTATACTCCCCTCCTTCTTTTGACATAGAACACATTATGAAGGGCCATGAAAATCCCTTTTCATCAAGTTATACTAGGATACAATTTTCCTATGACCTACTAACCATACAAACATTTTGACTTTTGGAATGCTCGTGCTATCCCAAATATCTCTCCATATTCTTACAGGATTCATATTTTGTCAATGCTTTACATTATATATGCTTCTTGGCATGTATTCTCCTAAGTTATTCAACTCCCAAATCAACTTATCCTTGATTTTCCTCAGAATAATCATTGTTCTTATCTTTTTTCCCAACTGCCTCCTAGCAACAACTTTATCATATACTTATAAAAAACTCTTCTTTCCATTTGTATCTTCCTTCTCGGTCCTTGTATATAATGTTTGAAACCCTTCACCACATTTATCTTGAAGTAATCTCATCCATAGTTTCATAATTGGATCTAGATTGAGTGGTGTTTTATCAGACCAAGTATCCATCCAAATAATTTTTTTTTCTCTAGTTCCTACCACCCATCTTGGACCTTTAATCACTAGATCAATTGATTTTTTAAATCGTTCCATAGTGCAAAACTATATGGTAGTGAGAATACAATAAAGATTAAGCTTGGATTATTGAGCTCAATGTCCTTCGAATAATTCTTGCCCATTGTCTTTAACTCTCTTTATACAATCTCCAAATTACTTTTCCACGTATAGCTAAGTTTGCATCCGTAAGAACTCTTAAACTAATACCTCCTCTTATTTTAACATCACACACCTTGATCCATTTCACCAAAGGAAATTTCCTTTTATCATGTAATCCTAGCCATAAAAATGATAGCATAATATAGATTAAAATTTTTTCTACCAATTTTGGCATAATATACCATGACATATAATATGTTGGAATGACCTATAAGACATATTTAACTAGCTACACTTTTCTTGCTAACGATAACCATCTACCTTTCCATGCTTGTATTTTATTTTAAACTTTACTTATAATTGGATTTCATAATTATATCCTCATTCTCCCCTCAAATAAGGGCATCCCTAGATATGTTGCTAGCAAATTTGCCTCCTCCATTTGAAGTAACTTGCATATCCCTGCTTTGATTCTAGTTGGAGTGTTTTAAAAGCAAATTTTAGAATTTTTCGTATTAACTTACTACCCTAGTGCTCTTTCATATTCCTTTAATAAGTTATTCAAATCTCTAGCCTAATTTATTTTTGCCATTCCAAATAAGGTTGTATTATCTAAAAATTGTTGATGGGTGATGTTATCAATGTTATTAATGGCCTTAAGTTCACTTATTAGCCCATTTTTGTATGTCTTCTTCAAGTTCCTTTCCAATATATTTTCCATAATAATGAATAGATATGGTGATAGAGGATCTCTATATCTAATATGACTCTTGGTTTTAAATGATTATATTACAAACCCATTGACTAGCATTGAATATGATACTGTAGAGACACAAGCTTTAATCCATCTGACCCATTTCTTCCCAAATTCAAATTTTTCTAATACTACAAAAATAAAATTCCATTTTAATCTATCATAGACCTTGTTTATATCAAGTTTTAAAATCATTGATCTCTCTTTTCTAGAAGTTGATGAATACATTACTTCATGAGCTGCTATGATCTTGTCTAGAATTTATCTTTCACAAATCCTCCTTGCTCTTCTAAAATAATTTTGTCTTATAGTAGTCTTAATTGATTTTCCATAACTTTGGAGGTTATCTTATATATCATATTACATAACCCTAGATTGTTCCATTACCACCAATAAAGAATATTTCACTATTTCCCAATTATGTTGATAGAATGTTGTAGAGAGTCCATACGAACATGGGGATTTACCCCTATCAAAATAAAAAAGAGTTGAATGAACTTATTTTAGTGTAACACGATCCATTAGTTTGTTATTGACTTCATTTGTTATAACTAAATGTACTTCTTGCAATAGTTTATCATTCAAAACTTCAATCTCCTCTAATCTTAGAATATTCTAGTAAAAAAGCCTTACCTCCTTTGCTCTAGTCTTCAATATAAACCCCTTCTACTCTTTTTTTAATATTGATCTTTGTACTAGTTCCATCCTATGAAAAAATCATGTTTTTATCTCCTCTTTTTAACCAAGTATGTCTTGATTTTGATCTCCAAAATTTCTCTTTTGTAATAAAAATATTACGATATTCACTAAGCAACTCCCTTTCCTTCAAGATTGGATTATTGTGAAACACAAAAGAACCATTTTTTTTACAATTGATATTAAAAGGGAGTTACAACTTTTGTTCTTTTACAAAAGGGTTATGAGAGGCCATAAAACAGGATCTTCCACAAGGGAAGTGCTCTTACAATAAGGATGGCTAAACAACCATCAATTGTTCTCCTTGTATTCCTCAGTTTGAGTGAGCTTATTGCTTGTGGACCACTATTGGTCAGACCTATCCTCGAGATCTGTGAGACCTAAAAAAATAAGTTAGAATATTTGGGGGTCTGTCTTGATTAGACCCCTTATGTTCATAGACAAAATACTTCGAAATTAAGCTTAAAGTATGGTTAAATGTGCATAAATGATGAGACATAGATAAAATAGAGTAAATACCTAGTTTTGGGAGCCCTGGGAGGCTTTTGGCTCAAAGAAACTGATTGATCTTAGGATTTGCACACATCTATGTAAATCTATCTTATATTGCTCCAAATGGGCTAAAAATTGTGAGAGCGTTCCTTTGGTTGTTAGGAATCTACTCTTAAAATTTTGTGGTAATCTAAGTTTGGATGAGGAAGTTATACCCAAAATAGTGAAGGTGGGTCTAGCTAGATTTGCACACATCTATGCAAATCTAATAGTGCCTTGGGATTCACACACATCTATGTGAATCTGAGTTTGTTTTCTAGAAATTAGACATGATGATGTGGAGGTCTTGTTGATGCAATTGCAACTTCTGATCCTCACTAAATTGTCTCTAAAACTTACAATTTGATGGTAACCTACAACACAAAAGGGGATGTTGATAAGGGATGGATGGTGAGTGATGATGATGGTTTAGTGCACTTGGTAGTCTAGGCCAATTTCAGTAGAGCCTAACTATGTCAATGGGTGATCCCTTTAAAATAGAGGAAATGGCATTCTATTTATAGAGTTTTCCAAGGTTAGGGGAGGGGCTAAGGTGTCCCTTGAGGTGTCTCCTGATGTGGCATACCTCATAAATGCAATTGGGTGAGATAATCCCTCACCCACCTACATGTCATAAATGAGCATGGGGATGTGGAGTGGGGTTAGGGTTAATACCTAACTATAGTAAGATTAACCGTGGGTTAACTGTTTATTTAGATGAGGTGGAAGGTGAGTCATCCTTGCCCATGCCTTGAAAACCAAAAAGTCTTCAAAAGTCATTTATGAATTCAAATCCACATGGGGATTTGAAATGGAGCAAGAGTTAGATTTAACCAGGGTTAGGTTGACCCTAGGTTAAATGTTGACTTTTGGGTGAGGTGGAGTGTGACTCACCATATATCCCATGCCTTTGGACACAAAAGTCTTCAAATGGCATTTAAGGCCCTAAATGCACACGGGGGATGTGTGGAGCAAGGGTTAGAGTTAACCCTTATTAGGTTGACCATAGGTTTATCTAGGATTAAATGGATGAGGTGGAGGCTAGGCTAGTCAAAGAGTAGACTAGGTGAGATGATCATGAATATATTGACCATGGTTAGATTGACCATGGGGTGGATTTTGACCATAAAATGACTTTTGACCATTGTAGATATTAACCAAGGTTAAATCATAATGGTGGTCACATGAGGGGTCGAATAGTTGCCATTAAATTAACACTAGTTCATTCTTTGAAAAATAAGACCTAGTGTTAATTTAATGGCAACTATTCGACCATAAAATAGCTCAGAGTGATGGATTTGTACATCCATATATATCTATTAAACTAAAATGGAACAGGTTCACTAATGGGAGATTGTTGAGTCAAATATGTACCCTGGCGTAGAACAATGATTTTATTGTCTCTGGAGGGATAAATTAAAAATGTACCCTGGCGTAGAACAATGATTTTGCCATTAAATGAATAGGTCTATATAGACCATAGGCCATCAATATACCGGGAAATGCTATACCAACTGAGGGGATTGCATCTGTGAAAGATTCGGACCAATTCTCCGGATGGTTCTTATAGAAATGGTTCATCGATGGAGTCAACCATTGAGTTAATATATCATAACTCATTTCTCCTCGAAAAAAAGGAACTCCTATCAATCCAACGAACAGAGTAAATATTCCTAATACAACTAACGGGAATAGCATTGTATTGTCCGATTCTTTTGGGTATGCAAAATATCCTTTATTGAAGAAAGGATAAGGGGCAACCAAATTCCCCTTCTTTTTAGAGAATTGTCCCATCTTATCTGAAATTTTCAATGTTTCTTTGGAGAAGCAGTTCTTCGTTCCTGTAAATTGAGACGATATAGAATCCATTCTAGTTCTACTGAATGCGCTGGATTCCCCCACTCCCCACATAGAAGTGGAATAGAGCATAATATGGTCGTCATATGAATTAACTAAATTAATACGGAAGTCCCCTTCAAAAGTAAGTAAATACATACGAAACATATAAAAGGCAGTTAATACTGCTGTGAACCAAGTTATTCCCCCGAGAATGGGGGAATATAACTTACTATCACTAAGAATTTGGTCTTTGGACCAAAAACAAGCAAAAGGTGGAATACCAGA
Source organism: Wollemia nobilis (assembly GCA_028583015.1). Lineage (NCBI taxonomy): Eukaryota > Viridiplantae > Streptophyta > Pinopsida > Araucariales > Araucariaceae > Wollemia > Wollemia nobilis. The sequence continues at coordinate 13,486,356 of JAQPPZ010002581.1, forward strand.
AAGAGAAAGTGTCCCTAAAAGAAAAGTTATTCCTGTAATTGGCATGTATTTCCTCAAACCACCCATAAGAGCCATATTCTGACTTTTATCGGGACAATATCCAACAATGGGTTCCATGGAATGAATCACTGATCCAGATCCTAGGAACAATAATGCCTTAGAATAAGCATGTGTAATCAAATGGAACAAAGCAGCTCGATAAGAATCGATACCTAGAGCTAACATCATATAACCTAATTGAGACATAGTGGAATATGCCAAGCCTCTTTTAAGATCTTTTTGAGCGAGAGCCATTGTAGCTCCCAATAGAGCTGTTATTCCCCCTGTCCAACAGATGAGATTCATTATTAAAGGTATAGCTCTGAAAAGAGGAAACAATCGAGCTACAAGAAAAATTCCTGCTGCTACCATAGTGGCGGCATGTATAAGAGCTGAAATAGGAGTAGGTCCTTCCATAGCATCAGGTAACCATACATGAAGTGGGAACTGTGCAGATTTGGCCACTGGGCCTAAAAATAAGAGAAAAGCACACGAAGTAACAAAGAATGAACTAACTCCATAGATATTAACCAAGGTTAAGTCATAATGGTGGTCACATGAGGAACTAGAGTTAAGCGTAGGAAGGGCTTGTGAATAGCGATTTTGATTAATGAATAGTGTTTCAAGACTAATATATGCAAATTTTATGGGCTTTTCAAATTTATCAACCGTGATGATGGGAGAAATGGCAATGTGCAATTTTTGGGTGTCTACATTTACCCCTTTTTGTACTACATTGTGTGAAGACACGGTGCACTGCAAAAACTTATGACATAAGGTTGATGGTTTGTTTTTGAAGAAGCAAATGAATGATGATGGATGATTACAAATTATTTGTGATTGATTATGAGAGAGGTGAATTGATAATGAATGATTTGTGGTCAATTCTGGCTTTTATTGCATTGTGATGATTATTGACAGAGTAGACGTAAGATTATCTTACTATCATGATCAATGTAAGATGTCCCAATTGTGGAAGGAACAAATATCTTTGAAACTTTTCCTTTTATAAATTATTGAGCTTGATTTTATTTGAAAAACCATTCAACCCTAGGTAGACTTGTGTTAGTTCTTCATTTGTAAGTGGTCTTACGACTATTACTTTGAGGAAGGGAATCCATGACTAACATAAAGACTTAGACGTTGGGTCTCTCAAATATTTATTTTAATTTGGAGTATTGTTCAGAAGAGAAATTTTGTTTTTGTTTGCCCCAACAAATGAGGGTTTATGATAATCTTAGGCAAAATTCTAGGACAAACATAATTTCCAAGATTGAATGTTTGATTATTGATCACACACAAGGTAGATTTTTGGTATTTGATGTCTACCCCCTCAAGTGATGAGTTGATGATGAAAGAAATGGAAGATGATAATAAGTCGATTGAAAAGCAAAAAAATGTTGAATCATTTGAAGAAAATGAAAGACGTTGGCACATGCGGCAATGATTGGGCACGAAGGAGCGAATGCAAGTTGAAAAATCAAATTTGTATAGGGATGTGAGAATCATAATGATTCACACACATCTATGCGAATCTGGAGATTTTTTGTATTTCAGAGGACCAAATGATGTTAGAACTGGATAAAACTTATACCATTGAAAATTTCTTTTTGAGATTAATCCAATGGTGGTATTTTTGGAAAATTTGGAGAATATTTGATGGGGGAAATTGTTGGATCAAATATAACCCTACTTTTAGAAATGATAAATGTGCATTTTCAGACCTTTTGGAAGGGAAAGTTGGTTTAATTGGTTAGAGGATCGATGTATAAGGATGGATTGTTTGATGAGAGGGTGGATTGGGAGAGTTGGGCCTTTGGATGGATGGTGTAAAGAGGCTTTCTAGTACTAGAGATAGATGGAGTGATAGTTGATCACATGGTAGTGGTAGTCGAGAGAGATGGGGTTGTAGGAGAGGTTGCTCGATTATGACATGAGTTAAAGACAATGCGAGATGTAGGAGAGAGGGCCATGACTGAGATGATAAGCCTATAAGAGGATATCAATCATTTGAGGGCATAGGGTGCCAATATGCAGAGGTTGCAACAATTTACAGGATGACCTAGAGGTCTTGTATGCACTAGAAATGGTACCTTGAGTAGTGGAGCCCACATCACAAGTAAAGGGATCTACCCTAGGGCATAGCGAATATGGAGTAGATATGAGGTCTAACGATCCTCCTAGCAATCACAAGGGAAGTGCAAAAACTCCTAGTGAACAACAAAGTTGACATATTTTTTAGGGTGATAGTCATACCATAATTTTATATTTTTGATGTATTGTATGTACATGTATGCGAGGCAAGGCCGATATGTGTGGGATGACATATATTGTAGCCCATGGGTATTTTTGATATATGATATCTATATATATGATGCTGTGTTGATGATATGTGTGAACATTGTGTGAATGTATTTGTGTGTTGATGTAGTGTAGCCATGAGTATGCTTTGATGATTTATGCTTTTGTGTAGATGTATGAGATGATGTAGACGTATGAACATATAGATAGATGAACATGTATGGTAAGAATGATTGAATTATATGTATACAGATAAATGTATATACATACATGAACAAACATGAAAAAAGACTTGGACAATATTACAGAGTGTGAATTAAGCAATGACAAGTAGTCACATAAAATACTGAGTATGAGATAAGCAAACATGCAATAGATGTTATGAATACCAAGCAAGTAATAATTTGATAGGTGATGCAAGTGGTAGATGAAAATGCAATGAAAGGCTATGCATATTGATCCTAGTGAGTGAAGCTAACAACTGAATGATGAAGATGTGAAATGTCAATGAAGAGCACTTGTATTTTGGTGAAACTAGTTGTGACACTATCCGTTCCATTGTTCCAAAAATGTTGGATGTGAGAAGAATTTCAAGAGAGTCGAACACTATAGTTTGAGCAATCAAACCCATCTATTAGTTGAGCAATATCCTATAAAAATCATAGCTATTCCGACTAAGTTCAAGTTTATCATGGACTAATGTGTGTAAAATGATGTTCATTTATCCATTTTGAGTGAGGTTGGATTAACCAATTGTAAACTTAGTCATTTAAGCTAGCTCATCCAAAAGCACATAGTGGTCTGTACAAAATAAGATCGATGTGATAGACATGTCACAACTTGTAAGGCATGCTCCACTACCATACAAGCGTCTATAGCCTTAATGGAGATTAGCCCCATAATCTATGGATCTAAAGGCCTCAGGGATTCAAGCTTTTTGATCATGCCCTTTTCTTGTCTTTTTTATTTTTTTGTAGTGCTCTTATGGTGTTTGCTTTTATTTTTGTAGCTTGTCCTTTTATCGATCCTTAGGTTTGGATCATGCAAATGATAGAATGAGCAAGGTGACTTTTACTAGGTGGCCATTATACATAGGGTGTTGCCTTTCCTATGCGTAACATCTTTTTAATGTTTGACATGTGTTGTTTGCCATGAAAGAACTCAAGTTAGCCAAGGGAAGCTTTGAAGTGCTTTAAAATTTAACAATATTGGATGAAGGTTGATTGAATTAACTGAAAAATGGTTGTCACTGAAATACTTCCATTACCTAGTATCTTGAAAAGAGGATTGAACACCACAACAGTTGCACTAACGTGTGTGTGTTTAACTCTTAATTTTTGCTTTGTGAGATGGGTATGCATGTGGACATGAAACAAGACCTGTATGCATGTATGTATGGGGGCATATGCATTCTACTTGTAACATAAAATAAGACATGAGATTCACAGACAATAATAGTGACATAATTATAAGAATGCAACTAGATATGAAAAAAGAGACACGACTTAACATGTCATTGATTAAAACAAAACTACCCAATATTACCCCATGATGATACGTGCAAGAGAAGGGGCAACTGCAAGAAGTGTGGAGCTCTATATGTGGAGATGAGTGTAAAATAAATTGTAAATATTTGGAAGCATCAACATGATTGATGGAAGGCGATGGCGATGGAAAAACATCTAAAATGTGCACGTAACTCATCAAAGGTATGTAGCCACTCGAAGTGTGACCATACAACATTAACAAGGAATAAAAAAGTAGAGGGAAAAAGGGAAGAGAAGAAGAAAATACCAACTCAAAGATATGTAGCCACTCAAAGCATGACCATACACCATTGATTGCGAATGAAAGAATTTGGAAAGGAAGAAGAGAGGAGTGAGATCCAAAGCAAAGGTATGTAGTCGCTCTAAGTGTGACCATACAACATTGACATAGAATGAAAGGAGAGGGAAGGGAAAGGAGAAAATGGAATAGAGACAAAGAAATATGGAGTGCAAAATACATTATTGATGGGAAGTTTTGAACTTGCTTTGCTTTTATTATTATTGTTGTTTTTTTGTTGTTGTTTTTAATGTCAAATGTACAAGAATTTGAGAACTTGTGTTGGTAGAATGGGACAAGAAAGTAAATTTTGATTCTTTTGGAGCAAGATCTCTATGAAGACAAGCCAGTAAACTAGGAATATAAAATTGTTATCTAAAGCAATATCCTGAAATAGAAAATTGTTATATGAAGAAATGTTTGAAATGGAAAAGTGCTAATTATAGCAATATATATGCTAGGAATGGAAATGAAATTTTTATACTAAGAGCATGTGAAAGGTGAATTGCTATGCTATGTCTAGGTTAGGTTATATCTACGCTAGGCTGTGCTACGTCTATGCTATAGACTATGTTACGTCTATGATAGACTATGTTATGTCTATGATAGACTATGCTACGTCTATGCTAGGCTATGTCATGTTTATGCTAGACTATGCTATGTCTATGCTAAGCTAGGTTATATTTATTGCTAGGCTAGGCTACATATATGCTAGAATATGCTATGCCTATGCTAGGCTATGCTATGCTTATGCTAGACTAGGCTATGTTTATTGCTAGGCTAGGCTACATCTATGCTAAACTATGATATACCTACGCTAGGCTATGCTATATTTATTGCTAAGCTATGTCATGTCTATGCTAGACTATGCTATGTATATGCTAAAATAGGTTATGTTTATTGCTAGGCTAGGCTACATCTATGCTAGACTATGCTATGCCTATGCTAGGCTATGCTATGCTTATGCTAGACTAGGCTATATTTATTGCTAGGCTAGGCTACATCTATGCTAGACTATGCTACACCTATGCTAGGCTATGCTATGTTTATTGCTAGGCTAGGCTACGCCTATGCTAGGTTGTGCTATGTCTATACCAGACTATGCTATGTCTATGCTAGACTATGTTATGTCTAGACTACGTCTATGCTTGACTACGCTATGTTATGCTATGCTAGGCTAAGTCTATGCTAGACTATGCTATGTCTACAATAGGCTATGTTATATTTATTTCTAGGCTAGGATACACCTATGCTAGACTATGCTATATCTAGAATACATCTATGCTTGACTACACTATGTTATGATATGCTAGGCTAAGTCTATGCTAGACTACGCTATGTTGTTCTAGGCTAGGCTAAGTTTATGATAGACTATGCTATGTTATGATATTTTAAGCTATGGGCATGGAAATGAATGTCTAAGCTAAGAACATGTGAAGATAAATTGTTATGCTATGTCTAGGCAAGGCTAGGCTATGCTACATCTATGCTAGGCTATGAGCATGAGAACTGAATAGCTATGATAAGAGCATGTGAAAGGAAATTTTACCAAATGAATGGTGCCTTTGCTAAGAGATTTTTAACTAAATTTGTTGGTTTTGGGGAACCTGGCCAAATGAATGGTGTGTTTGCTAAGAGATTCTTAACTAGAATTGTTGGTTTTGGGAAACTTGACCAAATGAACGATGTTTTTGCTAAGAGATTCTTAACTATAATTATTGGTTTTGGAAAACCTGGCCGAATGAATGTTGTGTTTGCTAAGAGATTCTTAATTGGAATTATTGGTTTTGGGAAATCTAACTAAATGAATGGTGTGTTTGCTAAGATATTCTTAACTTGAATTGTTGGTTTTGGAAAACCTAACCAAATGAATGGTGCATTTTCTAAGATATTTTGAACTAGATTTGTTGGTTTTGGGAAACCTGACAAAATGAATGGCGTGTTTGGTAAGAGATTCTTAACCCGCTTTGTTGGTTTTGGAAAACCTGACCAAATGAATGGTGTGTTTGCTAAGAGATTCTTAACTAGAATTACTAGTTTTGAGAAACTTTATCAAATGAATTGTGTGTTAGCTAAGATATTCTTAACTGGAATTTTTGGTTTTGGGAAACCTAATCAAATGAATGGTGCATTTGCTAAGAGAATATTAAATGGAATTACTAGTTTTGGAAAACCTGACCAAATGAATGGTATATCTTATAAGATATTTAATATGGATGTGTTGGTTTTGGTGAAGATGATCAAGCTTTGAATGTAAGGCAAAGGGTGCAACCTTTGACAAAAGGGTACAACATTTTTAGAACCTGAAAGATGTGTTGGTGAGGCAAAGGGTGCAACCTTTAGTAAAAGGACACAACCTTTGATAAAATAACATAACCTTTTGAACCTGGTAATTGATTTGTGTTGGTGAAGAAAATGGTATAACGTTTGACAAAAGGATGCAACCTTTTGAACCTAGAAATTAATTTGTGTTGGTAAGGCAAAGGGATCAACATTTGGAAAAAGAACATAACCTTTTGAGAACTTGGTAATTGATTTGTGTTGGTGAGGCAAAGAGTGCAACCTTTGGCAAAAGGACAAAATATTTTGAGAAACTAGTAGTTGATTTGTGTTGGTGAGGCAAAGGACGCAGTCCTTGATAAAAGGATGCAATATTTTGAACATGATGATTGATTTATGTTGGTGAGACAAAGGGTGCAACCTTTGGCAAAAGAACACAACCTCTTGAACCTAACGATTGATTTGTGTTGGTGAGGCAAAGGGCACAACCTTTGGCAAAAGGACACAACCTTTTGAGAATCTGGTAGTTGATTTGTAGATTGAGGTGTGAATGCAAGGTAAAGAGTGCAACCTTTTATAAAATGGCACAACCTTTTGAGAACCTGAAATATGATTTGTGTTGATTGAGATGTCAATACAAGGCAAAGGGCACAACCTTTTGAACCTAGTGGATGATTTTTTGATTGAGATATGATTGCAAGGCAAAGGGTACAACCTTTGACAAAAGGATGCAACCTTTTAAATCTAGTAAATTAATGCTTGATGGTGTGGCAAAGAGTGTAACATTTGACAAAAGGACACAACCTTTTGAACCTGGAAATTGATTGTGTACTTGGAGGGACACTTGATTATTAATTTTGAAGAAAGTGGGGCAAAGGACACAACCCTTGGCAAAAGGACACAACTTTTTGAGAACCTAACAATTGATTTATTTTGGCAAGGCAAAGGGCACAACCTTTGGTAAAAGTATGCAATCTTTTAAATCTAGCAAATGATGTTGTTGTGAAATGTTGGATAACTGACTTGTAATTACGATGTTGAGCTACACCATCATGCGTAGATGAGATGTGGTGGAATTTTGATGTGGAAGGAGGACTAAATACTCCAAGTAGAAATAGGGTTGGTAAGAGGTGAACTCCCCCTAGTCATAGAAGTGGTTTGAAAAGGGAATGCAATCCCCTAATCACAAAATTATTTAGAAGTGGAGGGGAGCAAAATAAAACTCCCCAATCATGAGAAATTGGTTAAAAGGATATTAATTCCATTAGTTATGAAGAATAGGTTGGAAGGAGAGGGACTTACGAAGTGTACAAAATATGTTGGATAAATAAGAATTCCCCCAATCACTCAAATTGAGTCAAATAAATAGAGGATTTATGATGAAAATAAAATGAATGAAGGAGAGAAGGTAGAGAAGGGAAGAAGGAGGTTGTGGAACAAAAGAAAAAAGAGAAAGAAGATATGGAAGGAGAGAAAAAAATGACTAATCATAGATACATAGGTGCACATGCATGACCATACAATAATGACATAGATATTTTTAGAGAAAGACACACAAAGAGAATTGGAGAAATGAGGAAGGAGTAGTTAGATTAGATTTAAGGAAAGAATGGATGATAACCACAATGAAGCAAAATAAATGCTATATTGTTGGTGGATATCACCTTAGAGGTCATGGATTGCTAGTCACAATATTGATATGACTAACATCTTGGTAAGAAGTGTAGCCATGGACATGATAAACTTGCCAAGACATGGGAGAATATGCCAAGGTGATAAATTGTGGTTATGGAAGATGATTTCTAGAGATGCTCAAATTTATATATGGGGGAGATAGAGGATTGGTGATATGTATAGCTCCATGGTCAATAAGATATTGGACCAAGAGTCAAAATATGCAACAAGTATTGATATCATGCCCTCATTATCTATGATAGTCACATAATGTAATTTGGATCATCTAGCTTAATGTTAGGTAGAAAAATATATCCAACATTGTACAAGTTATAAAATATATTGGGCAGGGGCTCAGACAATGGAGTCCAATTACAAGATGAACACATAATATGTTGTGGGTGTGCGAGTGGTTGAATGGGTAGCGATGGAGCAATTGCTTGCCTAGGTTGCAAATAACCCCAAAATTGAGGATGAGAAGTTTATGAAAGTGGAGGTATTACAAGACTTCCCATGGATGGATCATGAGTGGTTGTATCACACCTATAATTGCTCAGTCACAATTCAAGATTGTTGAGACACACTAAGATGGGTTGCATGTCAATAGAAGAATGCATTGGTGGTGTGGGAATGAGATTGACATAAATTTCACTTGTGGTGGATGTTGATGGATATGGGTAAGAATGTGCACATGGATATGGTGTAGAAGGTGGAAATGGAGGACAAGGGGGTTGTCGTATACCAATCAGTTGGATGATTTGAAATCAAAATCGAGATGAGAGAAGAAGAGGTGGATGGCATGGCCCTTAATGGGGAGAGGAATTATAGAGAGTGTGATGGTGTGAAGAGGAGAAAGTGGTACTCACATGGGGGATCATGGGAGGATTAGGATGAGTAGCTTGATACATTAGATCATGATCATAAGATTAAATCCTAGCGCATAATGTGTGAGACGAGGATGAGCTATGAGAAGAAATAGATAAGCTATGAGAATGGCTAGAGGTGATTTCCTCTAAATGCCTTGATGAAATGGTTAGAGAATAAGGGATAATAATAGAGACATCCATATCTAGATGCACTTGTGTGTGTGATTTGGCCTCGATTGAGGACTATGATACTGAGTGAAAAGTGATGGAACAAAGTTGATAGAGCAATTCAAGTGCAATTTTTGCTTCTTTGTGTGTAAGGTTTTTGAACTTTTCTATGCTCTAATTTTTATATTTTCACACTAGTGTGTGAATGAGGTTCACACCTTACTATGCGAATGTGATTTGCACACTAGTGTATGAATCTACAAAACAGGTTGCTTGGATGGAATTTTATAGAAACAGACTGTTAAGAATCAACAAGTGTATTTTGGAGCTATTTTGGATGATTTTGTAACAAGTTTTGCATCAAAATTCACTTAAAAGTAGCAAAGCATTATGGCAAATAGTAAGCAAAAGTGTTTTGTATTTTTGTGTATTTTTGATTATGTTGACCGACCTAAAATAAATAAATTAGGTGGGTAATGGATGCTAAGAAGGTATGTTGAAGCATGTGGCCTTACAACACCCAAAGGTGCATAGCGGGAACTATGTAACAATGGGTGATTGGTAGAAAATTAAAGGCACATCGAAAGGTAACTAAAAGGTGTATAATCTAAAAGACCTCTTATGAAAGAGACAATACTATCTAAGACATGCTACTAGCCCAACTAGGCTTTCGCTTCACCCTCATATGGGATTAGTAAAAAATGAGAGTTACCAACTCAAGAGTTATGTAAAGCCCTATGAGTGAGGGCTTCTAACCCTAACCTACCCTAAGGATATCTCAAGAGTACGGGATCTTCTGGTGATGAAGTCCAAAAAATTGCTCGTAGGGGCCACTATGGTGTCTAGGTGGCTATCTAGTGGAAGGAGATGAATTCCAACATCATTGGTATCGATTGGGGGTTAGTGATGAAGTCCAAACTTTCCAATGTGTATGAAACATGCATGTGTGTGGGATTGATTTGCTATTTAGAAAACTAATGTATTGAAAGCAAACTAGACTTTGAAAGCACTAAAAAAAGGAAATGCTTTTAACTAGTTTTGAAAGGAAAGTTGTAATTCAAAAAGAAAATATATGCTAGGTTATTTTGAAGGGGAAATATATGCTAGATGATTTTAAAATAGATTTTACACTAAATATTATGAAAATGAAAGTCTATGCTAAGAGAAAAAGAAGACAATAAAATTTGCTAGATTTCAATGCTTAATGTCTATCCTAAGGTTTGCTTGGGCGCAATCCTATCTACACTAGTCAAGATATGTTTGTTAAGGTTATGACTAGATGTCACATAAGAGCCTTATATATGAGAATAGATCAGAATATATCTTATCTCTAGGAAAATAAGGAGATTTGAGGTTTCCTTTAGGTCTTATGCAAGTGGCTAAAATTATGCTCTAACACTAGAAATAAGAAATTGAAATAACACAATATAATTCTTAAGAGAGAGATAGAATGAACCCAAAGAGATTTACATGTTTAAGTGATAATAAAAACTACAAAATATAATTTTGATGAAGAAAATTGGCCTTTTGAAGGAAACAAACTAGTTTTGTAGGAGATTACATGTTATCTGATGTTTCTGGACTTACTGCCTAGCCTATGTAATGTTGAAGTTCATTGTTTTGGGGATTCACATACATTTGTGTGAATCTGATAGTGCCTCGATATTTGTACATATCTATGCACATAAAAATTAGGTTTATATTCCTCCAAATGTTCTAAAACTTTGTGGGAACCTTCCTTTGGTTGTTAGGAAGCTACGATAAAAATTTCATGGAAATATGAGTTCAAACGAGAGATTTATGACCAAAATAGTGAAGGTGAGTTTGGTTGGATTCACACACATCTATGTGAATCTCACAGTGCCTTGGGATTCACACACATCTATGCAAATCTAGCTCGTAGGGCAAAAAAATGTCAAATTTGGACCTAAGGTGTATGTGAGGGTTCTAGTTTCTTTTGTCCTGGTTTTTACAACACCTGAGAGATAGAAAATAGTCAACAAATATAGTTAGCCAGCGCAAAACTAGGCAAGAAAATAAAACATGGTGGGGGTCCCACCATGCGTGCTAGAATGAATGACAAGAGAATCAACTATTTTGCAATTGATATTAAAAGGGAGTTACAACTTTTTTCCTTTTACAAAAGGGCCATGAGAGGCCACAAAATGGGATCTTCTACAAGGGAATCCCTCTTCTAGTAAGAATGGTTAAACAACCATTAGTTGCTCTCCTTGTCTTCCTCAGTTTGAGTGGGCTTATTGCTTGTGGGTGACTATCGATCAAACCTATCCTCGAGACTTGTGAGACTTGCAAAAATAAGTTAGAATATTTGGGGGACTATATTGATCAAACCCCTTTTGTTCATAGACAAAATAATTATAAGTTAAGCTTAAAGCGTGATCAAAAGTGCTCAAATAATGAGAAATAGGTAAAATAGAGTACTTACCTAGTTTTGGGAGCCCTGGGAGGCTTTTGGCTCAAAGAAACTAGCTAATCCTAGGATTCACACATATCTATGCAAATATATATTATATTGCTCCAAACTAGCTAAAATTTTGTGGGAACCTTCCTTTGATTGTCAAGAAGCTACCCTTAAAATTTCATGGTAATTTGAGTTTGGATGAGCAATTTAAGCCCAAAATAGTGAATTTGGGTCTAGTTGGATTCACACACATCTATGTGAATCTAATAGTACCTTGGGATTTGCACGCATCTTGCAAATCTGAGTTTATTTTCTAGAAATTAAACTTGATTATGTGGAGGCATTGCTGATGTAGTTGTAGCTTCTAATCCTCACCGATACACCTCCAAAACCTGCAATTTAATGGTAACCTACAAGACAAAAGGGGATGTTGACAAGGGATGGATGGTGAGTGATGATGATGATGGTTTAATGCACTTCGTAGTCTAGGAAAATTTCAATAGAGTCTAGGTATGTGAATGGGTGATCCCTTTAAAATAGAGGAAATGGTATTATATTTATAGAGTTTTCCAAGCTTAGGGGAGGGGTTGAGGTGTTTCTTGGGGTGTCCCTTGTGAGGTGTTCCCTAATGCGGCATACCTCATATATGCAATTGGATGAGAAAATCCCTCACCCACCTACATGTCATAAATGAGCATGGGGATGTGGAGTGGGATTAGGGTTAAGCCCTAATTATAGCAAAGTTAACTATGGGTTAATGTTGACATAGATGAGGTGGAAGGTGAGTCATCCTTGCCCATGCCTTGAAAACCAAAAAGTCTTCAAAAGTCATTTATGAATTCAAACCCACATGGGGATTTGAAATGGAGCAAGAGTTAGATTTAACCAGGGTTAGGTTGACCCTAGGTCAAATGTTGAATTTTGGATGAGATGGAGTGTGACTCACCATGTCTCCCATGCCTTTGGACATAAAAGTCTCCAAATGGCATTTAAGGCCCTAAATGCACACAGGGGGATGTGTGGAGCAAGGGTTAGAGTTAACCTTGATTAGGTTGACCATAGGTTTAGCTAGGGTCAAATGGGTGAGGTGGAGGCTAGGCTAGTCAAAGAGTAGACTAGGTGAGATGGCCATGAATCATATTGACTATGGTTAGATTGACCATGGGGTGGAGTTTGACTTGTAAAGTGACTTTTGACCATGGTAGTGATTATCCAAGGTTAAATAATGATGGTGGTTACATGCGGACCTAGAGTTAAGCATAGGAAGGGGCTTAAGTAACCCAAGGGATATTGTGAATAGTGATTATGATTAATGAATAGTGTTTCGGGACTAATATATTCAAATTTTATGGGCTTTGCAAATTGATCAGCCATGATGATGGGAGAAGTGGTAATGTGCGACTTTTGGGTGTCTACATATTATGCTCAACTTTTTGGAATTTTAAAATTTTCTCTTTTTGTTATTTCTTCTAGAAAATGTTCCCAAAAGTGTTCTTGTTCCAATATTTTTATCTAGATATCATTGATTTAATTTGTTTTAGAAGTGTATACAACCCATCATTTCCTATAGAATTCCACGTCTGTGCTATCATATCAAAAATTGAGGATGGTATTCCCATATATACTCATATATAAAATATGATATATTTTTTAATTCACTTACCACCATCTTAACTCTTATTGGCAAGTTATTTGAACCAATCCTCATCAAGGTATTAATTTTAGCATAATTGCCTTCATCTAGCCAATGATATTAGAGTATGCATTTGTCTATTTTTTTTTCTAAAAAGTTCTAGCATGTCCTATTATTATTCCATATATAGTTGTCCTCTTCAAACTCAACCTCCCATAGATTATTATTTTGAATAAAAGTTGAGAAATCTCTCATACCTTGGGTTATTTTCCTAATTCCCCAAAAAATTTCATCCAACTTGGCTATGGTATTAAAATATCCTATGATATTGAATTGGGTTTCTTAGTATTTACTTCTCATAATGGCTTCAATCCCACTCCATAATTATGATCTACCTAAGTTGTAGGTTCATAGACATTGATAAAAATGAAATGAAAATTTGCAAAGTAGCATGTGACTAATGAGGTTATCCAATGCCTAGTTTTATAAATGGTTTTATATGAGTTTCTAACCGGATTTCAACATGTTATATTTTCCCCTATCACTCATGAATCCACAACATCTCATTCACATATTTCCCATACGACTTTCATAGTTTTGGAACTACTCCCTTTGTCATTTTAGTTTCCTATATACAAAGAATATTAGGCTTATTACTTAAACAAAGGTTCTTGATACACCTCTTATTTGAGGAGGTATTAACACCTTTTATATTCAATGAGATGGTAATAATGTATCATTAGGAGTTGCTAACCCTGCTTGTAAACTACCAATATCAATTTGTTATTTAGTAAAGAGAAGTTAAACCAAATTAGATGTGTCTATTTCTCCATGTTTTCTCTTGCTTCACTGGCTCTCGATTAATAATTTTAAGGTTTTCTTCTTTTTGCCTTTCCAGTATTAGGAGTAGGTCTTAATATTATTTTCCTCAATATTATTTCACAACTTTCTTTTCATTATATTTATCCTCTCCTAGCTCTACTAAGGAAGCTTTTGACTAATCCTGCTCATTTTTGGTATTTCCTAGTAAATGGTAGAGGTATTAACATCCAACACTACATTTTCTCTGCCACTTTCCTTCTCTTAAATGGTGCATGAAATTTCAAGAGAGTCTTCTAAATTTGATGAGTCATATTCCTTAGGTTTAGCAGGAATGTTCATCCCTAAATCAAGACCATACTAAGCAGACAATTTATTGTTAATATTTTGATCATATTGTACCATGTCCTCTAAGCTTTGATCTATTTTTTCTTCCTAGGCTAAAACCTCAAAATAATTGATATTTATCTCAATATCCTTATCGGTCTCCACTAGTTATTTACTTTCATCTAGTTGGACATGTTTTTTGGAAATTGAAAACCATACTCATCCATATCCATTTTTAAGTTTCTCTTGTAATTTTATACACATGATTTTGTTGGACTCTTATTAGGGCATTATTTCTCAATATGCCCCACCTCATGACATCTACATCTGAAAATTTTATTTTCATAATCCATGTTTTGGGTCCAAAATTGATCCTCATACTTAAGAATGACTTATTCTAGTAAAGGTTTGCTAATATCAATCATGACTAATATCCAGGCACAAACAACCAAGAATTCATCTTTTATAGTTTCTAAAATCTCAAATAATTCTCCTAGAGTTTTACCTATTACTTTTAAAGGAACCCATTTCCTAGAATTCAATGGGTAACCCATACATCATGAACTAGACTGGTACTAGAGATAGATTTACGTTTTCAAGTGGAAAGCCTTCATACTAGTGGGTAAGGAATAGTCCTACTCTTCCCATAAACCAAGGAAACCCTTTTAGGATTCTATCTCTTTCCTCCTTAGAATAGAAAATGGATAGGAAGAAACTTTTAGGAAGAAATGATATACTCGCTTCTGGAGACTTCCACTTCCTATCTG
The DNA here is from genome assembly GCA_028583015.1 of Wollemia nobilis. NCBI lineage: Eukaryota > Viridiplantae > Streptophyta > Pinopsida > Araucariales > Araucariaceae > Wollemia > Wollemia nobilis. Next base: position 13,501,476 of record JAQPPZ010002581.1, read on the forward strand.
TAAGCAAAGAAATTACACTCAATAAAATAAAAAGTTGACACAAGTAATTTGTAATGAATAAAAGAATGCTTTTATATTAAGCTTTTGGGAGCCTTGGTCTCCTCTTTTTACAATAGTAATTTGCCCCAAATTGCAGGGGGTCTTGATTACAAAAGAATGCTTGTTCTTGTCAAAGTATAATATGCACAAAGAGGGGAAGCCTCTTTTGACAAAATTCAGTGATTGGGAGTGTCCTGAATCTTCTTTGATCCAATTAGTTTGACAAGAGGGCATGTGTATCCTTTGTATACCACTCTTGCCTCAACAATTGCTCATAGACCTATCGCCTACACATGTATGGATGCAAACATAAAAGATATTAGTAGCACTTGTAGGGCCTCCACTGTGTGAGGCCCTATTTGATATGAATAGAAGCTACCAAAAACCCTAATATAAATGCTTACAGAATGTATGAAATATGCAAAGAATAGAAAATAATAACCTTGTTGATTTACCTACTTCGATCTAGGTTTATCGGTGGAAGAAAATGCTCCTGAGCAAATGCAAGGTTACATTTGGATCTGGTCAAATGCAGAGGCGTGTTTGGACTATGTTTGCTTCTATGTAAACATGGTGCTACATTTATGGTTGTGTTGCAAAAATACTAGGGTTTGATCTGGGGCTTTAATGAATTGATATTCAAGACTGTTGATGACCTCCTAATGCAATTTGGGTAGCATGAAAGTATGGTTTCAACCTCCTTTACTTGATCAAATTATGGTACCTTTATAGAGTTTTGGGAGATGAGGGGGTGAGGGGAGGTGGCAAGATAACATTCCCAAGTGGCACGCCAAGGTTGCTAAATGGGGGTATTTAGAGTGAGTCACCATAAGTACCTAACTTAATTGGGAAGATGTGGCATGTGGATTGGTGAGAGTGGATTGAGGTGTGTGAGATGTGGCAAGGGGAGGGGTAGTGGTGGTTAGGACACATGTCAAGTGGGGAGATAGGGTATCCTAGGGGGATTTTCTAGATTTTATAAAATCTAGAAAATAGGATAATATGCAGGAAAATATACCTAAGTTTAGACTTAGGCATATTATTTTATTATGCATATTTATGGAATGGGTGGGTTTTACAAGTGTCTAGGTTTGGGTATCTACACTATCAATCTATTTTATTAGAGTCAAATCCCCTGGCCAAGACCCATTAAATTTACCAATGACTACCTTACCTTTGAGCGATAAGGATATCTGCTTTCTGAGGTCCTCCATAACATTTACTACTAGGTATTAATCTAAGGATTTAGATATAAATTCATCCATGGGAAGGAACATACAATTCAAAATATACTAAAATTCACCAAAAATACTATATCAACTCTATTATTTAGAAATGAACCTACAAATAATTTGTATGTAGAACTTCTAAGATAATGAAGGAATAAATGAAACTTAGCTAAAAAACATTTCTAGTCAAAATTTCCTACCTTACCTGATGGCCTATCCCTCCATTGTACCTCTCATCATCCGAGCCTTGGCTAACACATACTTGCATTTTCATTTTCTATAACTTAGAAAATCATCATTGTCCTAGTTCTGTGTAGTTGACTTCATAGGATCATATTGTTGGCGATATTACATTATTTTGTCATGTAATAGTTTAAGAAGTATTTTATTTAGAATAATATGTGAGTTTAATATTTGGGTTAATAATATGTGTCAAGGTGTGAAGTGTGTGAGATGTCAAGTAGGCAAGTGTAAATTATGAGTGTAAGGTATCATGTGATTAGGTGAAGAGTTGTGTGATGTCATGTGTGAGTTATGTAATTATGAAAGAATTGGTCATTATGTGATATAAGAGGAAGGTCAAGAGATATGCATATGAAGAGTCTCATGGAATTATATATTGATGCCAAAGCTTTGTACTATGTAGTGAACTAGCAATACATTTATGCATGCTATTGTAGCTTTTTATCATTAATACTTTAGTATTTAATGTGTTTATTATTTTGTGAGAATTATTATGATCCTATGATATTATTGGGTCCATTTTCTAACATGGTATCAAAGCTACAATTGATAAATTGTTGATTTCGAGAAAAGCATATTATGGTGAGAGATATTGCAGAATTTGGAAGATATAGCAATGAGAGAGATCATGTTCTTCAAGGAGCCAAACCTTATTTAAGGAAGGTTCATATTTACAAAAGACAAGCAGTGAGAATAATATAATTATAAGTAGCCAAGCCTTGAAGAAGGAAGGCTCATGGTGATAATACCGTAATTGTAAGAAGCCAATCCTTAAAGAATGAAGGCTTACAATTGTGCTAAAGTTATCTATGACAATTCAAATATGTAGTTACAAAGAATAAAGTTTGAAGATCAAAGATTGAAGGAGAAGAAGAAAAATAAGAAAGTAGAAAAGTAGAGCATAGGTCACCCAAAATGAAGAACACAAGCTTATACTGAGAGGGGGGTGAACAGTATAAGACCACTTTTTACTTTTTCTCTCAAACCAATATATGCAATGTAAAGATAGCAATATCAACAACAATAATCAAAGCAATGTACACAACACCACACACAATAGAGACACCACAATTTACGTGGTTCACCCAATGCGGGCTACTCCACGGAGAAAATATTTTACTAAAACTTTCTCAGTTAATCTCTTGGGAATCCTTTCCCTATTACAATGTTTATGGACCTCTGTCCAAAGGAGATGTTGATCCCCTAAATCTGGTTTGTGGATCTCTATCCATAGGAGAACTCCTTCTCCTCTACTCTAGCTGGTGATCCTCTAGAAGACTACTGCCTCCACTACATTGGCTTGTGGATCTCTCTCCACTGAAGACTCTTGTCCCCACTCAGAAGACCTATCCTCACTGCCCTGGCTGATGGATCTCTATCCACTAGAGACTACTATCCTCTCTGCTCTATCACCTCCAAATATCTATCTCAATTCTATACTAAACATAGTCCAATCTAGCACAACTCTCAACTCTTGTACTAAAAACCACGATCACAACCTTGTACTAAACATAGTCCAGTCAATCTAGCACAAGTCCACTCAAAATGCACTAAACACAGTCCAATCGATCTAGCACAAATCTTCTCAATAGGTCCACTCAGAACCTACTCAAATCTGCTCAATAGGTCCACTCAGAACCTACTCAAATATGCTCAATAGGTCCACTCAGAACCTACTCAAATCTTCTCAATAGGTCCACTTAGAACCTACTCAAATCTACTCAATAGGTCCACTCAGAACCTGCTCAAATATTCTCAATAAGTCCACTCAGAACCTGCTCAAATATTCTCAATAGGTCCACTCAGAACCTGCTCAAATATTCTCAATAGGTCCACACATCAAATCCTCAATAGGTCCACTCAAAACTTGCTCAAATATGCTCAATAAGTCCTCTCTAGGACTTAACCAAATCTGTATTGTAAGCTTCCACAAAAGCTCACACAAAATCAGTCCACAAGTCTTCTCAAAGACTTACCTCAAATCAGCTTAACAAGTCCACATAGAACTTGTCCAATCTCATAGAAACATAGAGAGAATTGTTAGAGACTCAATATGTTCTATACTCAATGCTCAATCACTTTCTCAACTCAAATCAATCTCATAGAAGCATAAAGAGAATTGTTAGAGACTCAATATGTTCTATACTCAAAACTCAATCACTTTCTCAACTCAATCTCATAGAAGCATAAAGAGAATTGTTAGAGACTCAATATGTTCTATACTCAAAACTCAATCACTTTCTCAACTCAACATCATAGAAGCATAAAGAGAATTGTTAGAGACTCAATATGTTCTATTTACACAACTCAATCTCTTTCACAACTCAAATCAGAATATAGAATAGTTTGTTTTATGGAACTTGAACAATCACTTCATTCATCCACTTGACTAGGCCCAATCAACTCTACTCAACCAATCACTCAAGAAACAACTCTTGCTCACAAACCCTAGTCCAAGCATGTATCATCCAACTCAAAATATTTCCAACAATGCTCAACAACAAATCTCACATAACAATGATACTCATGATATTTTCTAACTCAAGTTCAAGTTCTTTGCACAATCCAATGGCTTCAACAACAATGCTAATAAAACAAGGTTTTAATCACAACACTTAATTCCAGAAAAACCTTGAAGCATTAACTCAACACTTTCAAAAAGGAAACCCTAATCAAATCCTTTTCACTCCAAACTTAATTTTCAAGAAAGCCAATCAACCAACACAACCAAAGAAGAATTTTCTCATACCTTTTTGCTTGACAAGGAGTTGATCTCACAGATCTGCCACACTCACAATTTCTTCTTTGCCAATCTCAACAAGGGTTAGAGGGTAATAATTTCTTCAACAAAATACAATGCAAAATAATACCAAAATAACACCTTATCACTCCAACTCAAATAATATTCAAATACCCTCACAATAATATTCTTTTAACACAAACCCTTTTTAAAGATCAAACAACACTCAAAAAGTCTTAACCCTTCAATATTTGCAATATAATAATTTAAGACTTTATTAAAAATATTAAATACCAAAGCTTCCTTATTACTCCAAGTAATACCTTCAACTACCAACGTTATTCACCAAACACTCTTTAAACAATTTCACAAGCAAACCTTATACCTCCAAACACCTTGTATTGAAACCTTAGGCAATAAAATTAATTAAAAAGCTTTTACCTTGGCCACCGATGGGTTTCGACCCCGTTACCTCTACCTCCACAAGCAACCTACCATGGGCTCCATGACCACGTGCTCTATGAGCACGTTTAAGAGCCAAAAGGCTCTTTCTCCTCCTTAGCTTTTGCGCTCAATGAAAATGTATGAAAAATGTTTCCCTTTGGTGCTCACCACCATGAGTTTCGAACACAACACTTGCTTCCTCCAAATGTCTGTGCTTTGCCACTTGGACCACCATGTCCAATGTGCTTCGAAGACTCCAACCTTTCCACTTTATCCTTGGTGCTAAAGACGAAAATGTTTTTCATCTTCTTCCTCAACGAATCCTTTCAAAAATGCAAACGAAGCTCTTTTACCTTGGCGCAAATATTCTTCGATCGAGGGATAAACTTTGCAATGTCTTTGAGGCCACCTTTTATACACAACCATGTGTTTTCTTCAAACATCGATGCTTCCTTGTTTTAATGACGTCGGTGCCTTTAAACACTTTATAATATATGCAAAGTGCTTAAATTAAATTTGATGATATCAACATTATAATTTATAAATATTTTAAATTCAAAAGAATTTAAATTTTATAAATTATAATTGTAAGGTTTAATTTTTAAACCCTTCTTTTACTTTGCATTGAAACTCTTGACCTTTGGCCTTCTTCCTGGATATCAAATAGCAACTTTGACAACTTCATTCCTTGACAAAAACCTTGATATTAATGTTAACTTGCATTTCTTGACATCAATGACAATTTTGGCTTAGGGACTCAAAATGTCCAACAATCTCCCCCTTTGTCATTGATGGCAACCCACATTCTTCTTACTGAAACCTGACCTTTCTTTTTCTTCTGCTCCCCCTAGGACATTGCTCCCCCTAGCTCAATGCTCTCTCAAATATCAAATCTCTCCCCATTACACAAATCTCTCCCCCTTTGACATCAATGGCAAAGGGTCACCTTTGGGGCTCGGGGCTAAGAATGAGCCTCTTAGCTTAGCCCCTCCCCCACCTCCTTTTGAGGTGGTTAATTATGGGGTGGGAGTATTTCTACTCCCAAAAGGCATTGTTCTTTGCCTTTATCCTCTTCCCTTATTTTCTGAATTTTTTGATTCCTCTGACTATTTCTATCTGTGTTATCATTCCTGTTCATATTCTTGTTCACATCCATGTTCTTATTCCTGTTCACATCCATATTCCTATTCCTATTCCTGTTCTTGTTCATATCCATGTTTCTATTTTTGTTCTTGTTCCTGTTCATGTTCATGTTCCTGTTCCTGCTCATACCTATTTTTGGAATGTCTGCTCTACACCACTTTGTTGTGTGACCATTATTATTGCACTTATAACACTTAATGATATTATTCCTTGGAGGTGCAAATGTCTTAGGATTTTTCCTAGTGAAGTCATATCCTCTTCTTTCATGAACCCTGCAATTCATTGCCTTGTGACCAAACTGATTACATGAGTAGCAATACCCATGGAAAAGTTATCCATTCCCATATTCCTATCTTTCATGTGTCCTGCATTGTGAAGCCATGTGCCCAAACCTGTGACATGAAAAACATCTTCCATTGAAGCTTCCTTGTTTTGACCTCATTGGTCTCCTGTTCTGATTGTTGTTCCATTTGTATCTTCTCTGTGCATTGTTCCTATCTTCGTTGAACTCTCTATTGTCCAACTCTTCCTCTGATGTCTGAATTTATTTTACACTATCTTCTTCTAAAGTATCTTCATCTAAAGTTTCCTCTTCAGAACTTGAAGTTGACTCTCCTTCCTGTTTCTTTTGAGTTTGTTCAAAACCAAGACCTATTTTGTTTGTTGACCTTCTTTGTACCTTGACTATCTTATCCATAATATTTGAGCTATTCTTGAATCCTTTCATCTTGATCTTGGAGTCCTCTAAATATTCTTTTAGTAGTGCCACTTCTTGTGCTAACTTCTCACATTCCAAGATCTTTGCTTCTAACTTATCTTTGAACCTTTTTGCCTTAGCCTTTGATTTTTCTAAATCCTCTATGAGCAATCTTCTCTCTTCATCACATTCTTGAAACTGAATTTCAAGTTTAGAGTGTTGCTTCCTTACCTTCTTTACCATGTCAAGGGCATAGATAAGTTCTCCCTTGAGATCATATCCATTCTCTTCTGAATATTCTTCTATTTGTTTGCCTTTGTCCACATCATTAATTTCTTTTGGCTTGTCTTCTATAGGATCACTTACTTCTTCTTCTAAAGCCATTAGAATATTTTCATCTGGTCCTTCAAGTGCATTCTCATATTCATCATCATTGAAACTATAACCATCCCTTGTACAATCATCTTCAAGATGTCCAAAGTTACCACATCTAAAACATTTGAGAATAACTGGAGTCTTTTTCTTAACTGGTTCTTTTTCTTCAATCATAAATAGGACTTCATCTCTATCATTATCTGAAGAACTAGCATCACTATCATTTGAGTACTTACTTGCATTATCCGCATAGTAGCTCTTCTTTTGTCTTTGGAAGAACTTCTTTCCTTGTCTGTTTTGTCCATCCTTGCTTTTATTTTGATGCCTATATCTTTTTGATTCCCTGTACCTGTGATCCTATTTTTCTTCACCATTGTTGTTCTTTGGTTCTTTACAATCTATTGCAAAATGTCCATACTTTCCACAATTGAAACACTTAACAGATCTTAGATCTATGGGTCTTCTGGAACCTTTATCTCTTCTACCATAATTGGCTTCTTCATCACTAGAAGACTCATTGCTTGATTCTGACTTCTTACCCTTTGTTTCCTTGTTTGCTTTGAATGCAACCTCCTTTGGAGGGATAGGATATTTTGTTCTTATCTCAAAGGTTGTAAGCATGCCAAGAAAAGAATTTCTTGTCAGACAATCACTATCAATTGATGTTTCTATAGCAGAGACTTTTTCACTGTACCTTTTTGGAAGAGTTCTCAAGATCTTATCACAAGCATCAGATTCATCGACCTTCATTCCAAGTCCTCTCATCTCATGTACAAGTTCATCAATCTTACTGAGATAGTCATGAATGTTTTCATCATCCCGCATTCTTAAGTTTTCAAATTCTCCTTTGAGATTTTTGATCTTAGCTTTCCTGACACCTTTATCTCCTTCATATATGTTATGCGGTAGTTCCCACATTTCTTTTGTTGTTTTACAATCCATAACCTTCATAGATTCTGATCTACACAACCCTTTTATAATTGCATTCATAGCTCTTGAATTTGCATGCATTAGAAGCTTACCTTCCTTATCTATAGGAGGATTGATTTTTGGATCATATCCAAATTCCACTACATCCCAAACTTCATTTCCAAGTGCCATCAGGTGAAATCTCATCAGCATACACCAATACAAGAAGTCACTTCCATCAAATATTGGTGTTGTATTATATGAGGACCCATCCCTTTGATCCTTTTGATCCATTGTGTTCTTGACCACTTTTCCTTCAAGTTGTCAAACTCTTCTGAAGGAACCCACTCTGATACCAATTGAAGAACACAAGCTTATACTGAGAGGGGGTGAACAGTATAAGACCACTTTTTACTTTTTCTCTCAAACCAATATATGCAATGTAAATATAGCAATATCAATAATAGTAATCAAAGCAATGTACACAACACCACACATAATAGAGACACCACAATTTACGTGGTTCACCCAATGCGGGCTACTCCACGGAGAAAATATTTTACTAAAACTTTCTCAGTTAATCTCTTGGGAATCCTTTCCCTATTACAATGTTTATGGACCTCTATCCAAAGGAGATGTTGATCCCCTAAATCTAGTTTGTGGATCTCTATCCATAGGAGAACTCCTTCTCCTCTGCTCTAGTTGGTGATCCTCTAGAAGACTACTACCTCCACTGCACTGGCTTGTGGATCTCTCTCCACTGAAGACTCTTGTCCCCACTCAGAAGACCTATCCTCACTACCCTAGATGATGGATCTCTATCCACTAGAGACTACTATCCTCTCTACTCTATCACCTCCAAAGCTCTATCTCAATTTTATACTAAACATAGTCTAGTCGGTCTAGCACAACTCTGCTCAAATCTTGTACTAAACATAGTCCAGTCGGTCTAGCACAAGTCCACTCAAATATGCACTAAACACAATCCAGTTAGTCTAGCACAAATCTACTCAAAATATCCACTTAGAACCTCTCAAATCTACTCAATAGGTCCACTCAGAACCTGCTCAAATCTGCTCAATAGGTCCACTCATAACCTGCTCAAATATGCTCAATAGGTCCACTCAGAACCTGCTCAAATATGCTCAATAGGTCCACTCAGAACCTGCTCAAATCTTCTCAATAGGTCCACTCAGAACCTACTCAAATATGCTCAATAGGTCCACTCAAAACCTGCTCAAATATGCTCAATAGGTCCACTCAGAACCTGCTCAAATCTTCTCAACAAGATCACACAGAACTTGTCCAAATCTGCTCAATAAGTCCTCTCTAGGACTTAACCAAATCTGTATTGTAAGCTTCCACAAAATCTCACACAAAATCAGTCCACAAGTCTTCTCAAAGACTTACCTCAAATCAGCTTAACAAGTCCACACAGAACTTGTCCAATCTCATAGAAACATAGAGAGAATTGTTAGAGACTCAATATGTTCTATACTCAATGCTCAATCACTTTCTCAACTCAAATCAATCTCATAGAAGCATAAAGAGAATTGTTAGAGACTCAATATGTTCTATACTCAAAACTCAATCACTTTCTCAACTCAATCTCATAGAAGCATAAAGAGAATTGTTAGAGACTCAATATGTTCTATTATCAAAACTCAATCACTTTCTCAACTCAACATCATAGAAGCATAAAGAGAATTGTTAGAGACTCAATATATTCTATTCTCAAAACTCAATCTCTTTCACAACTCAAATCAGAATATAGAATAGTTTGTTTTATGGAACTTGAACAATCACTTCATTCATCCACTTGACTAGGCCCAATCAACTCTACTCAACCAATCACTCAAGAAACAACTCTTGCTCACAAACCCTAGTACAAGCATGTATCATCCAACTCAAAATATTTCCAACAATGCTCAACAACAAATCTCACATAACAATGATACTCATGATATTTTCTAACTCAAGTTCAAGTTCTTTGCACAATCCAATGGCTTCAACAACAATGCTAATAAAACAAGGTTTTAATCACAACACTTAATTCCAGAAAAACCTTGAAGCATTAACTCAACACTTTCGAAAAGGAAACCCTAATCAAATCCTTTTCACTCCAAACTTAATTTTCAAGAAAGCCAATCAACCAACACAACCAAAGAAGAATTTGCTCATACCTTTTTGCTTGACAAGGAGTTGATCTCACAGATCTGCCACACTCACAATTTCTTCTTTGCCAATCTCAACAAGGGTTAGAGGGTAATAATTTCTTCAACAAAATACAATGCAAAATAATACCAAAATAACACCTTATCACTCCAACTCAAATAATATTCAAATACCCTCACAATAATCTTCTTTTAACACAAACCCTTTAAAGATCAAACAACACTCAAAAAGTCTTAACCCTTCAATATTTGCAATATAATAATTTAAGACTTTATTAAAAATATTAAATACCAAAGCTTCCTTATTACTCCAAGTAATACCTTCAACTACCAATGTTATTCACCAAACACTCTTTAAACAATTTCACAAGCAAACCTTATACCTCCAAACACCTTGTATTGAAACCTTAGGCAATAAAATTAATTAAAAAGCTTTTACCTTGGCCACCGATGGGTTTCGACCCCATTACCTCTACCTCTGCAAGCAACCTACCATGGGCTCCATGACCACGTGCTCTATGAGCATGTTTAAGAGCCAAAAGGCTCTTTCTCCTCCTTAGCTTTTGCGCTCAACGAAAACGTATGAAAAATGTTTCCCTTTGGCGCTCACCACCACGAGTTTCGAACACAACACTTGCTTCCTCCAAACGTCTACGCTTTGCCACTTGGACCACCATGTCCAATGTGCTTTGAAGACTCCAACCTTTCCACTTTATCCTTGGCGCTAAAGACAAAAATATTTTTCATCTTCTTCCTCAACGAATCCTTTCAAAAATGCAAACGAAGCTCTTTTACCTTGGCACAAATATTATTCGATCGAGGGATAAACTTTGCAATGTCTTTGAGGCCACCTTTTATACACAACCATGTGTTTTCTTCAAACGTCGGTGCTTCCTTGTTTTAATGACGTCGGTGCCTTTAAACACTTTATAATATATGCAAAGTGCTTAAATTAAATTTGATGACGTCAACATTATAATTTATAAATATTTTAAATTCAAAAGAATTTAAATTTTATAAATTATAATTGTAAGGTTTAATTTTTAAACCCTTCTTTTACTTTGCATTGAAACTCTTGACCTTTGGCCTTCTTCCTGGATATCAAATAGCAACTTTGACAACTTCATTCCTTGACAAAAACCTTGATATTAATGTTAACTGCATTTCTTGACATCAATGACAATTTTGGCTTAGGGACTCAAAATGTCCAACACAAAATTGTGGAAGATTGAAGAAGAATTGACAAGGTAAGTCAAATTTAGTTTGAAGAAAGTGATTTTATTAAAGTTATTTTATTGAAGAGAATAAGAATATTGGAGTGAAAGGAAGATAATATATTGGAAGGGTTATTGGAATGATAGTCACTTGCTATGTTGAAGAAGAATATTTAGAGGAGATTAATACGATTGCTTGATAGACGATTACTGTGTTGGAGAAGGTATTTGATTGAGTTTAGTGGAGAAATTTATAGAGAGGACATATGCTGGAAAAATATTCTTGTAGAGAAAGTTTACTAAGAGATCAAAGAGAATGTCTGAGGATTTGCATTTGATACATTGAGGAAGAAAAAATGTTATAAAGTCTAAGTTGGAAGGACCAAAGTCAATAGGTTGCATTAAAAATAGAAGGAAATAACAAGAAGTAATGAATGAGATATATTATCTCGATGATTTATGTGTCATATTAATGCCAAAATAGTTTTTAAATTCCTTACGTAATTTTTATAAAATTTTAATGGTCTTTTTTGCAATTGACAATGCATTGTATTATTGTGGGATAACAAAGAACACTTGTTGGTAAGAATTAAAGATGATAGAAGGAAACATGATTGCATGATATTCCATAGATGCATGAAAATCCAAGTTGTAGGAAGCCAATACTAGAAAAGAACTGGTGGTGGTTGACATCACTGCAACTTGGTGTGGTCCTTGTCAAATTATTAGTTCAGAGTAAGTTGAGTTGTTGAAGACCTATAAAAACATTGTGTTCTTGAAGTATGATATGGATGAGTTGCAGGATGTAACTGTGGAATGGGAGGTGGAGGCTATACCTACATTCATATTTATCAAAGATGGAAAGCCAATGAATTGCATTAAATGGAACTACACAAATCTAGTAGATACAAGTGATGGAGATGATAAGAAAATATAGATTGGGAAAACAAATGGGATCAACTTGGGAGTATTGCTTCATTATAAAAATGATGTTTGGTATACCATAGAATAATAAGCTCTGGATATCATGAGAGGAGTGTGAAAAATAAATTTTGAGGCAGCACAAGTGATGCAAATATTTGACTATGGGGGAAATTTATATGAAATTGAGTGCTTCATAATGATGAATCACTCCTACAAGTTAATGGCACAGTCACATGGTGTTTTTCCAAGTCAAAAGAAACAACATAGAGTTTACTTAGGTACCATTGCTCTTTGTGAGATTCAACATTTTAAGATCACATACTTGCTTATGTAGAAGTTACCATTCAAGAGGCTCATCAAGGAAATACGCTAAAAATTCAAACCTGGTTGTAGGTTCCATAGTAGTGTTTTTAGTTTTTTGCAAGAGGTAGTAGAGATGTATCTTGTGACCTTGTATGAATTAGCCATTTATGCTAAAAAGGTGATTTTTATAAAATTAACACTTGTTAATGTTTTACCTGAAGGATTTATAAATGCAGTTAAGATCTTGGACCATTCCTCGAAAAACACATAAATAAACATAACAATGGATAATTTATCATAGTTCTAAGAATGCAAACATTGTACTACTAAAGGTGGACATGAGCATCATGGTACAATCCACCTTGGTGCTGATAGTATGGAGGAATTTGATAAAGCATATAGAGATACACTTGAAGATCATTTGAAAGTTTAAAATTTTATGAAGGTAAAATAGCTTCATAGAAAATAATGTAATACGAGGGAGGTGTTGGTGATATTACATTATTTGGTCATGTAATAGTTTAGGAAGTGTTTTATTTAGAATAGGGTGTGAGTTTAATATTTAGGTTAATAGTAATGTCAAGGTGTGAAGTGTGTGAGGTGTCAAGTAGGCAAGTGTGCGTTATAAGTGTAAGGTGTCATGTTAGTAGGTGAAAGTGTCGTGTGTGAGATATGTAATTATGAGAGACTTTTTCATTATGTGAGAGAAGAGGAAAGCATATGAAGAGTCTCATGCAATTATATATTTATGATAAATCTTTGTATTATGTATCAAACTAGCAATACATTTATGCATGCTATTATAGATTTTTATCAATAATATTTTAGTATTTTATGTGTTCATTATTTTGTGAGAATAATTGTGATCCTATGGAATTTATACAATGATATTATTGAGTTCATGTTCTAACATGGTATCAAAGCTACAATTGAGAAATTATTGATTGTGAGAAGAGGATATTTTTTTGGCTAGATAATAAGGGGTTGTACTTGGATCCCCCACCCTTGAAAAATTATAACTCTCTTTAGAGCTTGAGAGTTTCCAAATAGATACACTTCTCATATCAATTGAGATGATATAACTAGAAACCTATATCATTTTACATTAAATGTTTGAATTTTTTATTTTTATTTTTTGGTTTTTTTAAATTATTTGTATGAATACAAATATTCTAGAATTCAACATCCTTCTTAAAATTTTTCTATATCAACCTTTACAATACCAAAAATTCACCTCTACTATCTATGCATTGCATCTTAGTAAAGTAATATTTCCAAAACATCGCACTATCATAGTCCGTTTTACCAAATCTAGATTGCTAGTTTTCTTTATAAAAGATAAGTGCAACCACAAAAATTATAATTAATAATTTATATGAAAACATATTATTGTTATAAAATAAAGCAAATATTACCAATGGAAAACATTAAAGTAAATCTTAATCATTATTTGATTTAGGCAATCAACATTTTCTTATTAGCTTCAACTAAACTTACTACTTCCTCTAACCATTTAAAGGAGAATTTAACTTCATGATCCTCAACCAAAAACCCTCTACTGGGTAGCCTATTTGCATAATTTGTTTCCTTTCCTTAATGTATGTGTAAACCTAATTTCAAATTCTTTAGCAAGATCTTGAATTTCCACAATTATCTCTTGTATGTTCCATGGAGCCTTTACTTTCCTCAAAATTACATTTATTACTATGAGAGAATCACCTTCCATCCATACTTTGTTCCATTTCATTTGTTTACATATTTTTAACCCTTCTAAAGTCGCCCAAGCTTCAACTTCATTATTTGTCTTAAATCCACTATTGAAAGCGTAATGTGATAAAATATCTCCTCTATTATTTCTAATTATTCATCCTCCACCTGTTGGTCCTGAATTTCCTTTAGATGCTCCATAAAAAAATTATTTTAACCAACTCCACATCTGGTGTTTTCCACTTTATATTCTTTGCCTTCTTTTTGCTTCTCTTTTACCCAATATCATAATTCCATTTAATCTATCAAGACTCTCTACTTCCAGATTAGGGACTGGGTGAGTTGATAGGGTTGGTTTAGACTCCTCTATGGCTAAACCTATATTTATTTTTATTACCTCTAAACCACTTTCCTTTCCTTTAAATATTCTTCTATTCCTTTTTAGCCATATAGTCCAAAGTATCGTATCTATTTTTTGTAAAGCCTCACTTTTATAAATGCTTTTCTATTTCTTTAACAAATATTCAATTATGGATGTTGATCTCTATACTATATCCATCCTATAAAAAAACATTGTATTTTCATCTCCTTCTTTTAACCAGTCTCTTGATTTTAATCTCCAGAATTTCTCTTCCTTAATCAAAATATTATGATATTCACTAACTCCCTTTCCTCTGATCTTGGATTATTATGATCACATTTTTGGAATTTTAAAATTTTATCTTTTAGCTCTTTTTTCTTCTAAAAAATATTTACAAAAGTGTTCTTGTTCCATTATTTTAATCTAGATGTCATAGATTTAATTTGTTTTGGAAGAGCATACAACCCACCATTTTCTAAAGAATTCTATGTTTGTGCTATCATATCAATAAATTGAGGATGGTCTTTCCACATCTACTCATATTTAAAATATGATATTTTTTGAATTCACTTACCACCATTTTAACTCTTATTGGCCAGTGATTTGAACCAATCCTTGTTAAGATATTAATTTTAGCATAAGTTCCTTCATCTAGCCAATTATCTGAGAGTATGCATTTGTCTAATTTTTTTGCTATTAGGTTTTGGCCTCTCCTATTGTTGGTCCATGTATAGTTGTCTTCTTCAAACTCAATCTCCCATAGATTATTATTTTGAATAAAAGTTGAGAAATCTCTCATACTTTTGGGTTAATTTATTTATTCCTCCAGATTTATCATCCAACTTGGTTATGGCATTAAAATATATTATGATCATAAATCATATTTCTTGGTCTTTACTTCTCATAAAGTCTTCAATCCCACTCCAAAATTCTAATCTACCTGATTGAGTTGTAGGTCCATAGACATTGATAAGGATGAAACAAATATTTGCAAAATAGCATGTGACTAAATAGGGTATCCAACACCTAATTTTATGAATGGTTGCACAAGAGGTTCTAGAAGGATTCCAAAAAGTTAGAATTCCCCCTATTGATCCTTCAAAATCCATAGCACCCCATTCACATCTTGCCCATACTGCTTTCAATATTTTTTAAACTTCTTTTATCATTTTAGTTTTTTTGATACAAAGAATATCAGGCTTATTACTTAAAAATAGGTCCCTGATACACCTTTATTTTGAGAGGTATTAGCACTCCTTATATTCCATGATATGATAACTATATCTCATTAGGGGTTATTGGCCCCACCTACGTATTACCAATATCATTTTGTTTTTTGGTAAATATAAGTTCAACCAACTTAGTTTGTGTTCCTTTCTCTACGTTTGGTCTTGCTTTTGTGGATCTTGTTTTATAATTTGAGGGTTTTCCTCTTTTTTCATTGCATATATCAGGAGTAGTCTTATTATTCTATTCCCCAATATTCTTTCACAATTTTATTTTTCATCATACTTATCCTCTCCTGGATCTAATAGAGAAGCTTTTGTAGCACCCTAAAATTGGCATAGTAAAACCTTAAATAATTACAATTACTCTAGTAAATATTCAAATTCAAATTTTAACCCCCAAAACCGCTTCCAAACCGCCGTTTAACCCGTTTCCTCCTTTCCCATGCCATTTTTAGAGTTTGTTTTGACCGTTTGACGATATCGTCGTCGATCAGACGATATCGCCTCAGATCGGACGATTTCGTCTGGACTAGGACGTCCAGACGATCTTGTCCCAAAACTAATTTTTCTCAATTAGCCTCTGTTCCAACGACGTCTCTAATCCGGGCAGAAGCGTGTCTACGCCGTTAGAGACCCTCCCCGTTGGAGATCTCCCAAATTGGGATGATCTCCAACCTCCTAACCTCCCTCCTAAGCCTATTTAAACTTAGGCCCTCCCCTTAACCTACCCCCTGGCTGATATTTCCTGTAACTTGACTTTATACGCACTAAAACATCCTAAATTACTATCTGCACTAGTCCTATCCAAATTTTGTTGCAGGAACCTTAGTATTTTTCAGCCGGAGCAAGCTCAGTTCGTCGTGGACGATCCTGTTCAATTCGAGACGATTTCGTACCAATGCGAGATGATTTCGACTGCAGTCAACATTGGGGGCAATCAGTGCCCAGAGTTTGCATTTCTTCATCCTTTTATTTTATACATTATTTTGCATTTAGTTAAATCTAAGCTTATTCCTTATTACTTTGCATCTTGGAGTTCACCCATGTAGCTTTAATGCATAATGAAGTCACTGATTAACTATTAAATCATTGTAATTTGCTTGCACTCGTATTTTGCTTATTATCATCATTTTAAATGTTATTATTGTTATTCTACATCATTGCCCTCTATTAGAATAGTTGCATTTTCTGTATTTTGTGTCTACTTCTCTGATTGTAGGTCTCTGACGAATTCGTCAAATCTCAGATGATCTTGTCTGATAGCAGACGATCCTGTCAAATTAGAGGTGATCCTGACTGCTTCAAGAATCAGAATCTCCATCAGACATCCGGATCAGGTATGGCTCTGTAATTTAGCTTCTTCTCTCTATTTTTTGTTCTAATTTGTTTTTCTGTATTCATTTAATCTGCATTTTCATAATAGAACAACTTAGATTCATTTGGCCAAACCTAGGACTCGAATGTTTAAAGATAAAACTGAACACATTAAACACATTCCCAACCTAGGCATGGAAACTGCCATTCAAACGTTTCCTGGTGAACCCACCATCCGTCAAAAAATCACCATAATACACCTCCCCCGAGAGGCGGGACCTTCGCAAGGCCTCTCAGTCCGAGGTACCGTGCCATCCTTTTCCCATCCTCCTTTCGGGCACGGATCCTATAGCCTGAAGGTAAGGATGCAAAAAATTTGGAGCGATACATTTTGGTGAACCCGACGTGAATGCATTTAAAACCTTTTGAAAACAAAACAAAAAAAAAAAAAACAACAAAAACATAGATGCATTTAAAATCATTTAAAACTAATAAGTTGCATATCATGTTTAGATGGTAGCTCCTAAGAAAATATTAGCAGTTACTATAAATGTTGAAAACCAATTAGCAGCCATAGAAATCAATTATGTGCTTAGTGTGCCTGAAATAGATAGAAATCAACTTTTGTGGGACGAACTTGATAGAAGACTAGGTGTCATTTCATCTAGGTCAACAAAACTTAAACAAATCAAAAGGCTTGTCCTAGATAGAATCCTGGATCCTCATCAACTCGTCTTTTATCATGAACTTCAGAGAGCCTGCCATAGATGGTTAGCTTATAGGAGAGCTCTTGTGTCTTCAAAATTTTTCACCTTCGAGGAATACCTCGAGAACGCAGCCATTATACACCAGTTCCTAGGTCATGTAGAAGACCAAGAGGTCGTTCTTACGGATAGGGAAATATGGAATAGAGTTCCTCGAGCTATGTTATATCGAGAGTATTGCCATGAGCTTTACTTCTATCAACCAGAATCTGAGACAGATAATATCACTATAGCCCTTTTCATTAAATTCTTGAAAGAAAATTTTCAATTTGAAGAAGAACACTTCATGACTCCTGAAGAACTTGAGCCCATTAATGACATTTATAAATTATTTATAGAAAACTAGATCATTGCTTTCATTATTATTTCTTGCATTTATTGTGTTGTTTGTTATCTTTACAATATTATTACAAAAACAAGAAAAACTAAAAAACATAACAAAAACCAAAACATTTCATTTTAAATATTGTAGTAGGTATATAATTAATATATACCTCTTAAGCTTATAGCATATATATATATATATATATATATATATATATATATATATATATATATATATATATTAAAGTTAAGCACAATGCCTAAACTTAGGAATGGTAAACAAACTGAAGGAGAAGAAGAAGATTGGTTAGGAGACAAAACAAGAAACCCAAATGTCCTTCCTGAGGATCCAATCCCGGAAGGAGAAACTCTAGACCAACAAGAAGATGAGCTTAGTTGAAGACGATGAACAAGAAGAAAATGTTAAAGAGGATGGATCCTCATCCCCTAGAGTAGCTCCAGATGGAACTATTGCTTTTGATAACTTAGATCATTTCTGGAAATTTTTCAATAATAACATTGGTGCTCTTAATATGGCAGTTCGTATTGATAAAGGGCAAATTAGTGACACTCAAGCAGCCATGGAACATATGTTTGATGTGCACACTAATCCCTTGTCTTTTATTGATCAAGAAAGTGATAAGGCTGGACCATCCAATAGAGATATGGTCACTATGATTCAAAACATGCCAAAACAACAGGTTACCCAACCTCCTAAGGAACCCGTTATTGAGCCTAAAATCATTCCCACACAAAAGAAAACTTCCTTCACTGCTTTACTTCGCCAAACTATTGATCAATATGCTTCAAGTAAACAAAAACCTAAAATGAAGCCAAACACCAATTTTCAACAATCTGGAATACAACATAATACAACTTCAAAATTCCTTCATAACACCTTTCCTACCAACAATTTACACAATAGCAACATAGCATCTAATCTTCATGTCCCTCCATCATATGTTCACAAATCTCATATTAATGCCCTACCGAACCAATATGGTGGGCAAACTAGTAATCTGGAAGCCATGGTGAAACAGTTAGCTTCGCGCATGGACCAGATAGATCCCTACCATCCCTCGTACAATTATCGAGAGATATGTAGTCAACCTTTGGATCCCATAGTTGTAGCACAACCGTACCCTAAGCATTTTCCCATGCCCATCCTGCCTATATATAAAGGAACCGAAGATCCCATAGAGCATCTTCGCATGTTTAGGATAGCATGTCATGATATATCACATGATGACTTGCTATTACTAAAAATGTTCCCAAAAAGTTTAGGTGGAATGGCATTAGAGTGGTACTATCAACTACCCACTCATTCTTTGAGAAATTTTGAAGAAACAGCTGAATCTTTTGTCCATCAATTTAGTGCCTACATCGAGAGGCATGTCACCATTAAAGATTTATACAACTTAAAACAAGACAAAGATGAATGTTTTGCTGATTTCTTAGCTAGATGGAGGCAGTTGACAGGAAAACTGCACTTTGTGCTACCTTATAGGGAAATGTTGGACATTTTTATCAATAATTTGCAAGAACAAATATCTTATGAGTTATCAACTGCTACTTTAACTACCTTCGATCAAGCTATAGATTTAGCTCGAAGAGTAGAAGATGCCCTCATTAGGAGAGGCCAACTTAGGAAGAAGGATGATGAGAAAACATCCAGAAATCAATATAAAAACAAACAAGTCGTAGGTGACGGAGTCATTGACAACATAAATGTTGCTAATATCAATGCAACGAAGACAACAAAAAAATTTATATTGAAACCTCCTGATAAACCTCCTCGAGAATTTACTAGATTGAATCAACCATTATCAACTATTTTACCTCAATTACTCGAAAGAGGTTTGATTCAATTACCAGCTATCCGGGAACCTGATCCAACCATACCCGGATACAGAGCTGACTTACACTGTGATTTCCATAGAGGACCTGGACACTCTACCAACGCTTGTAAAAGGTTGAAACATAAAATACAAGATCTGATTGATAATAATGAAATGGAGGTGCAAGCCTTCCAACCTAAACAAAATGCTCCTAATAATGCTCAAAAGAACATTCCCCAAAATCAAAATCAAAATGCTAATCAATCATTAGACATATTTCAACATCCTTTACCAAGACATGGTAAAGAGGTGGCCAATCAAATCGAACATCATAATGTTCCCCCTCCTACCCGATATGTAGGAACTATTAGCGGACAATTACCTGTTCAGGATCCTCAAACATTTGACACAACTTTATCCCTGGTCACGACCAGGCCCCTACATAATTTTCAAACTCCCGATCCTAGTGATGTAGAATCAGATATTGAAAGTGAAATAGACATCACCTCAAACCAATCGAATAGTTCTGAAAATGAATCAGATCCTATTCAACCCATCACAGATGCTATGGTTCCAGAAGAACCATTTCCTAGAAGAGTTACTACTCGACCCTCTTCTAATCAATTCCTCCCTAATGAACAAGCCATAAACGCTCAACCGAGACCAGTTCAACATCTTCAATATAACATTGTAGGTACCATTGGAGTCGTTACCCGACAACAAGCTCAAAATTCTCAACAAGAACCAAACCAGAATGATGGATCAGCTCCATTTGTTTTGAAAAATCCCAATAAAGGGAATCATGCTCCTAATGTTCAACCTAAACCCCCTTACAATATTAATGAGCAATTATCCAATACTACAACCATAATTTCCCTTTTGGATTTATTAAGATCTTCTCCTACCCATAGGGATGAGTTAATGCTTACATTAAGCCAAATGATGGTACCTCAAAATATTCAACCCGAAGCCATGGCCAATACTATCATCACTAGAGAAGTCGATTGTATTGACTTTCGGGATAAAGATATCCCACAACACAGTTTACATAAGGATAATCCCTTATATATTACTGCTCTAATTGGAGATGTAGCTGTTAAAAGAGTCCTGATTGATAATGGTTCATCTCTAAACATTTGCACTTTTGACTTCTACCAACGATTTGGCTTTAGAAGTGATGAAATGAAGAAAACTGACATGATCATCAAAGCTTTCAATGACGAAACACAAGAAACATGTGGAGTTATTACCATCCCATTGCAAGTTGGTCCTAGAACCTTAGATACGACCATGTTTATTGTACATTGCCCCGCATCGTACAATATACTCTTGGGTCATCCTTGGATCAATGCAATGCGGGCTGTCCCATCAACTTTACACCAATGTGTTAAATTCGAATTTAAAAATCAGTTGGTCACTATCCATGGTGATCCTAGACCCTTTGATATGTGTGCTTTGGCGGAACCTGTTGGAGTTCAATTTTGCCCTCGCTCTGTCATCCACACATCCTAATTCTTATTTTTCATCTAAAACTCGTGAAACACACACCCATAGCTTCACCTATTTCTCCTCCATTCATTTCACCCTCATATATAGATCAACAATCTTCTAAACAAACCACTCTAGAACCTCAAAAAGATCTTCAATCCACAACCAATCCTTCATGTTCTATCCCTATAATTTCAAAACCTATAGACCCATTCATTAACACTTCCACATTATCAACATCTATCATACCTTCCACATCTAAAGATATAGGGAATGATCCTTCTACATCTTATGCTCTTTTTGATGAACTTTTACCGGATTTACAAATGCTTTCATGCAAGATTCAATTCTTTTAAATAACTTGCCACCATCTCCTCGTACTTTGGGCCTCCCACAACCCATGGGAAGTACTTACCAAGTCGGGAGTTGTGCCTTCATTTATAAAGGATATGACTCGGGGAAGAATACCTCGAAATATCAAAACTCATCATGATGGATATGCTCGATGTTATTTTACTAATGAGTATATTAAAGCTAAACCCATAATGCTTAAAATGGGATATAAAGGGAAAGGCTTGGGACCTTTCCAAAATGGCATGAAAGAACCTTTCGAGGTAGAACCGTGGCCTGCTCGCTGTGGTGTGGGCCTATTTCCTAGTAAGGGTCAACCCTTCCCTTTTGAAGATGATGATCAACTCATATGTTATCAAGATTATTTGGATAGGCGTGATGATTTGCCTCTAAAAAATCAGCCATTTACATGTAACATGCTATCCATAGCTTACCCTGAAATGATTGCTGACTCCGATGAGGAGTTGGAAGGAGATATCTTCCACGATGTCTCCGTTGAAGAGATGTTACACAATGGATTTTATTTTGATGGTTCTATACCAACTATAGCCCAACTTGAGGCCACTAATCCTCAAGATGAATTATCCAACTTAACCTTAAAATAATTACAAGAATTGGGCGTCTCACCCGCCCCACCTAATTTTGAAAGAGATCTACACATGGAAGTAGAAAACGTCATTAAAGTTAACATTGGAACTGAGGATAATCCTCACATAATCAATATTGGGTCAGAATTAAGTCAAGAAAAACAAGAGCAATACATTGCATTCCTTAAAGAATATGAAGATGTCTTCGCTTGGACATACGAAGATATGCCAGTCTGGACCCTTCCGTAGTCATGCATCATCTAGTAGTCCATCCGGATGCTAAACCTGTTAAACAAAAACTTAGAAAAATGCATCCCAAAATGGCCTTACTAGTCAAAGGAGAACTAGAAAAACTGTTGAAGGTTATTTTTATACAAGAACTCAGTCAGCTGGAACTCCTAGATGAAAAATGCATCAATGCTTTGGAGCATCTCCGTGCCTACCAAAACAAGCTTAAAAGATCATATGCTAAAAAAGTTCGTCATCGATCCTTTGAGATCGGCGACCTTGTTTTAAAAGAAAATCAAAAAAATACTAATGCAACTAAAGACCTTAAAGGTAAATTTGAGCCCAACTGGCTTGGACCATACATTATCATTGCTAAATTTGAATCAGGAGCATATAAATTATCTACCTTAGATGGTAAAGAACTTAAAGAACCCATGAACATTTTGCATCTTAAACGTTACTATGCATAACAAAAATTAGTCATTTCATCATTTGTACATATTTTGCATGTTGTCTTATTTTAAAAATATATCAAATTGTTTACACAAAAACAAAAACAAACAAAAATAATAAAAATAAAAACAACAATATTCTTGACTCTTTCGAAACCAAAACAAAATAAAGAAGAAAGAGAGAGTCAACATTCTCAAACTTCTCAAAAAGTATTTGTATATATTTCTTCTTACAAATGTTGCAGTTATATATTTCAAATTATTTTGGATAAATTAGCATTTATTTGGAATCCCTCACTTTCACAAACACAAAATAAATATCTTGATTTTTATCCGGCATGATTACTAATCTCTCTTATATCAAAGTCCACAAAATTCAATTAAATAAAGTTTGAGCACAGAGAATTGATCTTGTTATTTACTTAAACCAAGCACATCCTTTCACAATAAAATGATTATATTTGTAATATCCTTGCTATGCTACATAGTAGAAGTGGTTTCTTGAGCGAAAAGTTTCCCCTGCTATCCTATCATGCACATGGTCTAGAATCTTTGAGAATTGGCAAAAGGACAAGCTCACCCCTACCCGGAATAAAAATCCCTTGCTCTACAGCTAATCCGAGCAAGTATCCCTAGCATAGGAAGAAAAGCAAAGTTCAAGAAAAAGAAAAAGAAAAATGTTATTTTATATCATTACAAGCAATGTTTCAAGCATTATCTCAAAAATCAAGCAAAAATACAAAAGAAAAGCAAAAGAAAGCAAAAGCAAAAGCAATAAAATCCCTCTCCCTACCCTTTGAAAAGAAAAGAAGGGTTGATGAGCTTGAATCCTTGGAATTCTCAATTATTCGAAAAAGCCCCATAACAGGTGGTTTGTGCCCAACCTGCTTGGCCTTGGGTAACTCCTAGCATGGCGATATGTCTGTCACATTAGCGACCTTCTTTTGTACAGACCTATGTCTCGCTTATGGATTAGCTAGCTCTTGATAATCCGACTTACATAGTAGTCTGGTATGGTTATATGCATCTAAATCATGGTTAATGAACACTTATTTGGTTCATTCAAATCACTTGTATCATAGTATCTTGCTCAAAATCGGTAAATGAACATAGCAATTGCACACACATTTGTATTTGAGAGATTTTGTGTATCATTATGATAAATCAAGATTGGAAATGAACTCACATATGCACATGGGATTCCTTATAAATCTAACTTTTGTCTTTAAGATACTTTGAAATATTTTTGCAAATTGTTTGGAATAAATTCATTTTCTTCTTTAAAGTACAGTTGTTTAGTATAAAGACAACTACATGCATAATCAAAAATCAAAATTTCTTTCAAACCATACAATAAAAACACATATTTATATATTGTCGACTTTCACGACGATGGTATAGTTCCAAAACTAAAATTGGAATTTTATGACTAGCGCAAGTCCTCATCTTCATATTTTCTGTTTATTTTCAAAAATTAAAAATCAACCATGCAATAAAACAATCTATTTTCTTCTTTGATTTTCGCGATGATGGTATAAGTCTATACCTACATATTCTATGCCTAGCGCAAACCATTGTACCAATTTTATTCCCCATTTATTTAAAAATCATAAAAACCATATGACTTAAATCATTATGTTATACAATTATGCTTTAAAACAAACAAACACCTATCACTATTTCATGTCATTATGTCAATATGCAAATTTGCAATGATGGTATAATTCCTAAGGAATTATCCAAAAAATTTATCACACTTAGGAATTTATGCCTAGCAAAAATCATTTTAAAATATTTCATGCATAATATTTTCATGAAAAGTCTGAAAACAAAATCATCATCATCATCATTTGCATCATCACACCAAAGTCTTAAGACAGTCTCTTAAGCACCCTTTTACTTTTAGCAATATTTCTATACTGGGATTAGCTTGACGACCGAGTGAGCGACGACTCCATGAAATGGTCTATAACAACGACAATGTCCTTTGAAATTATTGTTAAAAGTCCCTTTTATTTTTTTATCAAATTATCATCACAACAACCAATTTGTTACATCAGATTATTTCATTTAAATTTTTAAAGCATGACATTTAAACCATAATATTTTCCAACGACATAATTACATGAATCATCAAATCAATCACACTTCAAACATTAAAGCATCATAAAAACATATAAACAAGTCATATCATCATAAGACAAGTCATATGATCAAAAAATATCTCATCTATATATATATCAAATATATGTACATCATCTCAAAAATAGATTGGTATGCCACAATCTACATCTTGGCATACTCAATCCTCTCAATCATATATCCTCTGTGCAGTGTCTCGAGAACCCCTCGAGCTCTCAGCCTCATCTCCTCCCCCACCCTGAGGTGGACGAGGTGGCCCCATCGTAGTATGTGTGGTACTACGAGTCCTAGTCATCGATCGAGATGAAGTCCTCGATGACCCAATCCTGATCGGGTCAGCAATGTCGGTTGGCAGCTGTACCCTCTGACCCTCTGGCACCATCTGGAAGTAGATACCCTGGTAGAACGTGGTCTGAGCAATCGACCACGCCAGCTCTTGAGTGCTCGCTCCTCCGCTCCGTGCTCTGAGGCGTGCAACCTCATCTCTGAGCTGTGTAGCCTCTGCTCGATGTCGTGTAGCCTCCTCCTGCAAAGTCTGCACCTATGCCTGGAGACGGACAGTCTTCGCCCGGAGAGTAGCCATCTCACTACTCTCTCCTGTGTCCACACCCTTGCCCTTATCAGGCGATGGTGGTCTCTCTCTCTGTGGAGAAGGGGGTCTCTCCTCCCTCCTCTCCCCACCATGGCCTGCTACAGCTGTGGCCTCCTCTGCTCTCTCCCTCCATGACCTCGTGCTGCCTCAATGGCTGCCTGGTGCCGCCTCCCCATCCGACGCACAACTACGTGAATCGGACCCTGAGCCCTCGTCATCCGAGGAGGGCGGATGCCTGTGTACCAAGCATCGTAGCCATCGGCTACCCCAGCGTCGTCCCCATCCACTGGCTGAATGGGGGCATCATCTACGTCTTGACTCTAGAATCGTTGCATATCTGGAGCCCCGCTAACTGTAGTGTTATCCCGGATAGTCCGAGAAAACTCATAGTCTCTCAGAGATGGGATCCCCTACTGTAGACCGAACTGCCTCAAAACTCGGTCATACCGATGGAGCTCCACCTCTCCCCTCTCCATCCTCAACCAGTAGACCTCCTTGATGCGAGCCAGCTCCTGTCCATCCTCGGCCCACCCTGGATGATCTCTCCAAGGCCTCCAGGTGATCTGGTCGGAGACGAGGTCATCAAGTAGTCTCCGGGACATTGGCAGATCTATCCGCCGCTGTGCCCCTCTTCGGAGCCACCAATAGAAAACTCGGGGCCTCTCCCCATCAATCCCTATCAGTGGGAGCCCTATCGGCCTCCGCACCGCAATGTGCTCCCAGCACCAAACCTGTAGTAGTGATGTCATAACCAGACATCGACCGCCCTTGTATACGACCCCATGAAGGATCCTATACAACCGACAGAGTACAAAGCTCCCCCAAGAAAACCTATATCCGTGGTCTCTCATGTCGTAGACCACATCTATTAGTACCCATGGTACCCTGCATCCGCTCTGGTGGCACAGCAGAAGTCCACCTACCACCCCAGCCAAAACCCATGTGAGTCTAGATGCCCCAGGCATCTGGCGCAGCGACTCGATGTTCACTCCGCCCTTCTCCAGGGCGAAGCTCGGATCGCCACACAGTCGCATCATCGCGTGGCCCTGATTGGCCATGGGAGTGATCAGTCCATCCTTGTATGGGGATCCTCAAAATCCTCCATACATCCTCCTAGTGTGGGAGTCATCTCCCCTGTCGGTAACCAAAAAAGGAAGAACCCGGATACCACCTCTCTCGCTAGGGCCGTCAATAGCCCCATATCTCGTAGAAACCTGTGGCATCTCGTGCCACATGCCGCAAGCCGACCCGAGCTAACTGATCTCGCTCCGCCTGAGACAGAGCGGCCAAGTCATCCTTTAACTCGCCGTATTTCCATTCTCTGCTCTTTAGTAATCCTCTCTGCAACATAAACAAAATCAACAATAAAAATCATTAATAAATCATTAATTAAAAATGCAAGTCAAAATAAGTTCAATTTCATAAATGATGATATCGTCCACAATTGGACGATATCGTCCCAAATTTGAGCAAATTCGTCTTCGATTTTGCCAGCCGAAATCGTCCCCTTTTTGACGAAATCGTCCCCATTTCGTCGATTTCGCCTCTAGACGAAATCGGCGATATCGAGACGATTTTGGCGAAATCGAGACGATTTCGTCTCGACGACGTCGACGGCCCAAAAATGGCCGCGATGCTCAAAAATCAATCAAATCTAATCTAAAAAGCATGAAATTCTAAAGTAAAGCATTCTAAATTCAGTTTAGACCCTTACCCGTAGCCCACGTCGGACCTCTGTTGATCTGTGCGCTGTCTCGACCATCTTGTCTCCAGAGCTCTAAAAACTAGGAAAATGAACAGTAACAATGAATTAGGGTTTTACCCTATTTTTCTTAATTTTATTCAAAAACAATTAACAACTTTTTTAAAATTTTGCTTTTCCGCGTTTTTACCTCAAACGTTCGATTTGGGTAAAAACACGGAGGGGGCACCATAGTAAGTTGTCGTACGATTCGACCTAGAATCGTCGCCTAAAAATGGGAATAATTTTTGCTTTCTCGTAGATCGAGAAGAACTCATCTTTAACGCATTTTCTTCGAAAAATTCGCTAAAGAGGGGGCAAAATGTAGCACCCTAAAATTGGCATAGTAAAACCTTAAATAATTACAATTACTCTAGTAAATATTCAAATTCAAATTTTAACCCCCAAAACCGCTTCCAAACCGTCGTTTAACCCGTTTCCTCCTTTCCCGTGCCATTTTTAGAGTTTGTTTTGACCGTTTGACGATATCGTCGCCGATCAGACGATATCGCCTCAGATCGGACGATTTCGTCTGGACTAGGACGTCCAGACGATCTTGTCCCAAAACTAATTTTTCTCAATTAGCCTCTGTTCCAACGGCGTCTCTAATCCGGGCAAAAGCGTGTCTGCGCCGTTAGAGACCCTCCCCATTGGAGATCTCCCAAATTGGGATGATCTCCAACCTCCTAACCTCCCTCCTAAGCCTATTTAAACTTAGGCCCTCCCCTTAACCTACCCCTGGCTGATATTTCCTGTAACTTGACTTTATACGCACTAAAACATCCTAAATTACTATCTGCACTTGTCCTATCCAAATTTTGTTGCAGGAACCTTAGTATTTTTTAGCCGGAGCAAGCTCAGTTCGTCGTGGACGATCCTGTTCAATTCGAGACGATTTCGTACCAATCCGAGACGATTTCGACTGCAATCAACATTGGGGGCAATCAGTGCCCAGAGTTTGCATTTTTCTCTTCTTTTATTTTATACATTATTCTGCATCTAGTTAATCTTATTGTTATTCCTTATTATTTTGCATCTTGGAGTTCACCCATGTAGTTTAATTGCATAATGAAATCATGATTAACTATTAAAACATTGTAATTTGCTGCACTCGTATTTTGCTTATTATCATCATATTAATGTTATTCCTATTATTCTTTCACATCATTGCCCTCTATTAGAATAGTTGCATTTTTTGTATTTTGTGTCTACTTCTCTGATTGCAGGTCTCTGACGAATTCGTCAAATCTCAGACGATCTTGTCTGATAGCAGACGATCCTGTCAAATTAGAGGCGATCCTGACTGCTTCAAGAATCAGAATCTCCATCAGACATCCGGATCAGGTATGGCTTTTTAATCTTGCTTACTTTCTCTATTTTTTGTTCTAATTTGTTTTTTTGTATTCATTTAATCTGCATTTTCATAATAGAACAACTTAGATTCATTTGGCCAAACCTAGGACTCGAATGTTTAAAGATAAAACTGAACACATTAAACACATTCCCAACCTAGGCGTGGAAACTGCCATTCAAACGTTTCCTGGTGAACCCACCATCCGTCAAAAAATCACCATAATACACCTCCCCCGAGAGGCGGGACCTTCGCAAGGCCTCTCAGTCCGAGGTACCGCGCCATCCTTTTCCCATCCTCCTTTCGGGCACGGATCCTATACCCTGAAGGTAAGGATGCAAAAAATTTGGAGCGATACAGACTTTTGATTTGTCTTGCTCATTTTGTGGTATTTTCTTATTAATGGCAGAGGTATTAACTTCTAAAAATTTATTTTATTTACCAATTTTTCTCTCTTGAATGGTGCATAGTACTTCAAGATATTCTTCAAAATTTGATGAGACACATTCCTTAGGGTTCATCAAGAATGTTCTTCCTTAAATTGGGATCATACTAAATAGAAGATTCCTTATTAATATGTTAAACCTATTATACTGTGTCCCTAAGTTTTGATCTACTTTTTCTTTATAGGCTAAAGCCTCAAAATAGTTGGTATTTCTTCCAATATCCTTCCTTACTAGTCTCCACTGGTTTTTTTCTTTTATTTTTCTAGATCTATTTTTGAAAGTTGAAAACCATCTTCATCGATAACCATTTGTAAGTTTCTCTTGTGGTTGTCTACATATGATCTTGTTGGGATCTTCTTAGGGCATGATCTCTCAATATGCCCCACCTCATGAAATATTGTACATCTAAAATATATGTTTTCATAATCTATAATTTGGATCCACATATTATCCCTATACTTAAGAATAAATAGCCAAACATCCATATTTTATAGTATCTAAAATCTCAAATAAAAATTCCCCTAGAGTATTTCCTATTGCCTTGAAGGTATTTATTTTTCAAAATTCAATGGGAAACACAAATATCCTAAACCAGACTGGTACTAGGAATATATTTATATTTTTAGGTGAAAAGCCTTCATACCAGTGGGTAAGGAAGAGTATTGCTCTTCCCATAAACTAAGAAGCCCCTTTTAGGATTTTTTATCTTTCTTCCCTAGAACAAAAAATGACTAGGAAGAAACCTTTGGGAAGAAAGGATAGAATTGCTTCTGGAGACTGCCAACTCCTATCAATCCATTTTATCAAGGCTAAAGCCTATGGCCAATACCCATCAAATTTACCAAAAATCTCCCTATATTGGAGCAACAAGGATCTCTCTAAGGTGTGCTCACTAACCTCTACCACTAGAGATGATTATAAGGATTTAACTATAAATTTCCATGGAAAGGAAACTAAAACTCAAAATCTATTAAAATTTATCAGGTTGTCCTATAGCAAATATAATATTTGATAAAAAAAGTTATAATAACTTGATTGCAAATTTTCTAAGATAAAGAAGAAAACAAAACTTAGCTAAAAAATTCTATGTCTAGATATAATGTCTTGCATCACTAAAGTCCTAGCCTTCATTACTCTTCCCAACATTTGAACCCTAGTTGACAAATATTTACAATTTCGCTTTTCGTGACTTGAAAAATTGTCACTGCCCTTGTTCTAAATGGTTGACTTCATAGGGTTGTATCTCCATTAATATTGCTCAAACTCCTTTGTATGACCACTCATTTTAAAGCTATTCAAATTCCACACAAGTTGGTCTAATAATCAATTGAATAGGATAACCCTTCATGAAGATATGGCTCCTAAAAGATGAGATATTTAAAAAAAAATGCCCTAATCCTTCGTGAAGCGACTATTCTTCTTTGTGTTGATTTATTGATGTTTTAGCTTTTTATAAAAAAAAAATATTTGTGAAGATTGTGAGAAGAGGATATTACAGAGAAATATTGTAGAATTTAGAAGTGATAGTAGTGAGAGAGATCATATTTTTAAGGAGCCAAGTATTTTTAAGGAAGGCTCATATTTGCATAATACAAGCAATGAGAATACTATAA
Source organism: Wollemia nobilis (assembly GCA_028583015.1). Lineage (NCBI taxonomy): Eukaryota > Viridiplantae > Streptophyta > Pinopsida > Araucariales > Araucariaceae > Wollemia > Wollemia nobilis. Next base: position 13,532,438 of record JAQPPZ010002581.1, read on the forward strand.
TTACAAGTAACCATGTATTGAAGAAGGAGGGATCACATTGATAATACCATAATTGTAAGAAGCCAAGCCTTGAATAAGGAAGGCTCACAATTGCACTAAATTTATCTATGATAATTCAAAGATGCAACTATGGATATTGAAGTTTGAAGATTTGAGAATAAAGAAGAAGGCAAAGAAGAAAGGAGAAAAGAAGGGCAAAGGTCACCCAAATTTTCAAAATATTGAAGAAGAATTGACAAAGTAAGTCAAATTTAATCTGAAGAAAGTGATTTTATTAAGGTTATTTTATTGGAGAGAAGAATATTGGAGTGAGAGGAAGAAAGATATTGGAAGGATTGTTGGAGTGACAGTCACTTGCTATATTGAAGAAGAAGATTCAGAGGAGATGATATTATTGGAGGATATTATTGAAGGAAGCTTTGGAGGAGATTAATTGAAGGATGAATATTAGAGAGCTATTAAGAAAATTGCTTGATAGACAATTACTATGCTGGAGAAGGTATTTTATTGAATTTATTGGAGAAATTCATAGAGAGGACTTTTCCTAGAAAGACATTCTTGCGAAAAAATTTTACTGAGAGATTGAAGAGAATGTTAAAAAATTTCATTTGATACAATAAGGAAGAAAATGTGTCACGAAGTCTAATTTTGAAGGACTAGAGTTGACAGGTTGCATTAAAAACAAAAGGAAATAATAAAAAGTAAATTACAAGATATATTATCTAGATGATTTATGTATCAAGTGTATTAACGCCAAAATAATTTGTAAATTTCTTATTTATATATTTTTGGAATTTTAACGTTCTTTTTGGTAGTTGAATGTGCATTGATTATGGTGGGATAACAAAGAATAAATACTTATTTAGAAGAATAAAATAATATGGGAGAAGTAAATATGATTGTAAACCAGGACTAGCAGAGAACTAGTGGTGGTTGACATCACTGCAGCTTGGTGTAGTCCTTGTCAAATGATTAGTTCAGAGTATGTTGAGTTGTTGAAGACCTACAAAAATGTTGTGTTAGTGAAGGATGATATGGACGAGTTGTAGGATGTAACTATAGAATGAGAGGTGTAGGTTTTTCCTACATTCATATTTATCAAATATGGAAATCCAGTGAATTGCATTAAATGGAACTATGCAAATCTAGTAGATACAAGTGTTGGACATGATAAGAAAATATCGCCTAGGAAAACAAATGAGATTGACTTGGGAGTATTGTTGCATTTTGGTAATGATGTTTGGGATAACATAGAAGAATTGAATCTGGATATCATGAGAGGAGTGCAAAATAGAAATTTTATGGTGATACAAGTGACACAAATATCTAATTATGGAGGAAATTTATATAATATTTAGAATGATGATTAATTCCTACAATTTAATGGCCCAGACACACGGTGTTTTCCTCGATAAAAAGAAATGACACAAAATTTTTGCTAGGGTATCATTCTTCTTTGTGATATTTGATATTTTAAGAATATCACAAAACTGCTTATGTAGAAGTTTCCATTTCAAAGGCCCATAAGAGAAATAGGCTACAACTTCAAACCTAGTTTGAGGTTCCATAGTGGTGCTTTTGGTTTTTTACAAGAGGCAACAAAGACATATCTTATGACATTGTATTAATTAAACATTTATGCTAAAAGGATGATTTTTATAAAATTATGACATGTTAATGTTTTACCTAAAGGATTTATAAATGTAGTTAAAATCTTGGACCATTCCTCAGAGACCACATAAATAAACATAGCGGTGAATAGTTTATCACAATTCCATGAATGCAAACATTGTACTACTAAAGGTGGACATGAGCATAATGGTATAATCCACCTTAGTGTTGATAGTATGGAGGAAGTTGATAAAATAGATATAGATACACTTGAAGATCATTTGAAAGTTTAAAATTTTATGAAGGTAAAATACCTTCATATCAAATAATGTAATACGAAGGGGTGTTGATGATATTCCATAATTTGGTTATGTAATATTTTATGAAGTGTTTTATCTAGAATATGGTGTGATTTTAATATTTAGGTTAATAGTATGTGTCAAGGTGTGAAATGTGTGAGGTGTCAAGTAGGCAAGTGTGAGTTATAAGTGTAAGGTGTCATGTGAGTAGGTGAAGTGTCATGTGTGAGAGTTATGTAATTATGAGAGACTTTATCATTATGTGAGAGAAGAGGAAAGGTCAAGAGACATGCATATGAAGAGTCTCATGCAATTATATATTGATGACAAAGCTTTGTATTATATATCAAACTAGCAATGCATTTATGCATGCCATTAATTATCAATAATATTTTAGTATTTTATGTGTTCATTATTTTGTGAGAATTATTGTGATCCTATGGAATTTGTTTAGTGATATTATTGGGTCTATTTTCTAAAATGTATCTCTCTTAATACTACTTAGATTCATTCATATGACTACTCATTTTAAATCTCACCAAATTTCTAACAAATTGGTCCAAGAATCATCTAAATTGGACAAACCTTCGCAAAAATATGGCTCCTGAAAAATGAGATGTTTTTCTAGAATTTTTTTCTAATGTTGTATTTGTTTCAAACAAATGTCTTTATATGTTCATATCTCCCTCAATACTTCTTTGATTCTTTTGTATGGCCACTCATTTCAAAGCTCTTAAATTTTTGCATAAAATGACACAAGAATCATCTAAATCAAACAACTCTATGCAAAGACATGAGTCCTAAAATATGACTCATTGTTTGAGAAAAATTGCCCTAGCTCTATCGATTCATAATTGCTTTACCTTTTTTTCAATCATATAATAATTTAAAATTTTATCCTCTTTCCTTGTTCTTCTACCCACTTTGAGATTTTGTAATCAACCATAATACCTAAAAGCTTTTTTAAATAGAGGATTGATCATTGTGGTTCAATAATTTAAAGTGTTGTCTATATCATCACTTTTGCAGGAAAAGTATAGCTAAATTTGTTTTCTAACCTTTTGAAAAACCATAGTAAATAACCTCATTAGATGGTAAAGGTCTTAACAGATCACTAAGAAGGGTGTAAGGGATAATAAATCGATGAGTGTAAGTTCAAATTCAAAAGGAATTAAAGGTGTAAAGGAAGATGTGGAGGCATATTTTAAAACCATGAAGGTGGAATAGGTAAAATCTAATCCAAGTAAATCCTCTTCATTTTCTTTTAGTGGAAAATCATCTCCTTGTAATAAAAATGAAAGTAGTATAGACTTTTCTCATGTGCTTTATGGTTTCAAGGGAAACATAATAAAAAAAATGTATTATGGAGAATATCCATTAAAATTTAGGATTTTTATGGGAGCATAAGAAAGTAGGTACTAAGGAGGATGGCTCTTTCACTCTACAATGTTTAAGGTAGCATAAATAAGAAAGTGTTTTTAAGGCTATCATTTATATTTCATTATATTTAGGACAACATGAACCTATATATGATGAGTCAAATTATAAACTTGGAAAAGTAGAAGAAATTGATGAGGATGAAATACATTGGTGGTAATGGAAAAAAGAGAGGAGAATCCTCAAAGCAATAACACAAAGAAAAAGAAAATAAGAGGTATATTAATTTGGAAACCAAAAACATGAGTGAATCAGGAGTGAGCCTCACTAGGTAGGATGGAAGGAAAACCATATTTGAAATCCCTAATTAGAAATCAACATACCTTAGTTGGAAGTATGGATGCTCACGTGGGAGATAAGAGAAAGAGAAAATATATGGTAAGTTTGATCTAGGGAGTAGATGTTACACCATAAGTGATTATCAAGGATGAGATGATCAAGCATGATATAATGGTTCTTAAAAATTGGATAGTTATCATGGTTTTCAAAGATTCAAAATTAGATTAAGTGGAAGTGGGGTTTGAATTCAAATTTCTCCATGAATTTTCTTAAAAATTTTGTCCTCATCATCTATTCTAGTTTAAAAATTAAGGATAAAATAATTATTGGTATTCCATAATTTATGTTGGAGACTGATGTTGACCAAGAAAATTTTAAATTCAAAAGTTCTCCCACAATTTTGAAGAATCTTAAAAGTTTTTGTAGGCCTTGAAGAGTCACTGTGACTATTGGACTTCTAGAATGTGAAATGAAGGGTTGTAACATCATTTTCTCTCTTGTAAATGTACAATAGTGTAAAATAGATATAGAATAATATGGAGAAAGTATTGTAATACTTCTGAATTTATTTAGAATAAAAAATAACATTCTATTCCATTCATTTTGTGAAATACATGCTTGTTATCCCTGATTTTTAAAACATACAGTCAACTTGTAGAGTTTATAATTTTTTTTTTAATAAATTTATTTTGCATGTGTCATACACCGTTAGAAATTTTATTTTGTGTAGAATATACTCACAAAATTTTATAAAATTTTGAGCAGTTTTGGTCCCTCAAATTTTGACTGTCTTGTTGCTACAATTTCTACTGCAATTTTTTGCTACAATTTTTGTTGCTGCATTTTTGTTGCATTTTTTTGCTCCTTGGTTTGGGGTCAAATACTTCAGTGTAGGGGAGAGATAGCTTTTTTTTAAGACCATGGAGTGATAAATTTTCTAATGAGACATAAACTATTAAAAAACTTCTAGTATGTGTTAGGATTTTTGGACTTCCATATCAACTTATCAGTAAGGATGCTTTAAAGAATATTGGAAATATCCTAGGGGAATTCATCCACAAGCAACCATCTTCTAAGGAATAAAAATATTCTATATATATATATATATGTGTGTGTGTGTGTGTGTGTGTGTGTGTATTTTAAGACTTTTACCATAATCCATTAATATTAAATCTAAATCAAGAGAATGGGATCAACAAGTGGATTTTGAAAATAATGCATTCTTATGCCATAATTGTTATGAGGCTGGACACATGGCAATATATTAAAAAGTGAAAGTGACAAAGAAAGGGACCAAATTTTTTGGTCATGAGACAAACTTTAAAACGAAGCAAGGAGATCATACTATAGTAGAAGTTGGATTAAATAAAGGATATTCTACTCTAGAAGAAGAGGTAAATAAAGCATATCCACAACAGTATTAGATGGAAAAGGCCACCATTATTCATTTCATAAACCATTATAAGAAACAAAAAATGATATATGGGATGAGAAAGTACAATGTGCAAGTTCAAATTTAGAAGGAATTAAAGGTGCAAAGGAATATGTCAAGAAAATTTTGAAAATAAAGGATGCATAAGAGGTCAAGTTTGTTTTAGGTAAATCATATTTATTTTTCCCAAGTAGTTTAAAATCCTCTCTTGGAAATAGGAATGAAAGGAGTGTAGATGTTATCCCTCAAACTTTAGAGTTTCAAGAGCAACATAATAAAAAAATGAGAATGTAACAAATCCATATCCATTTAGGGTTTGTAGTACAACATAAGAAGGTAATTTCTATGAAAAAGTGTCCTTGCAATTTAGGGTTTAGAGAACAACATAAAGAAGAAAGTGCTTTCGAGGTTATTCCTTGCACTTTAGATCCTATAGAACAAGAAAAACCTATAGATGATAAGTCTTACTGTAAATAAATAAAAATATTGATGAAGATGAAAGTATTGATGGGAATGAGAAAATAGATAAAGAACCAAGAAGCAAAAACAAAGAGAAAAGGAAACTCGAAGAAATATTGATATGGAAAAATAAAACCAAACATCAAAAATGTTAACAAGAAGTGGATCAAATCCCACAAATAAAAATAAAAAGTGATGATGAAATTGATATCTTGGAATATTAAAGACATGAATAAAACCTTTAGAAAAAGAGGTATTAGGGAATTAATAGGTTTTTATAGTTAGCATATTTGTAGATGTAGAAACCTAGTAGCAAATTTTTTAGCCATTTGCAGTGATGATTTCATCTTGGCAAAATTCAAATTTAAAAAAGCAATTGGATGAGCGAGTTTTATCTCTTAATAAAAATTATATCAATGAGTTGATTACAAAAACTTAGCAAATGAGGAAGATGACAAATTTTTTTTTTTTTATCAAGTAAATAATATTATAAGGGTGGGTTTTTTGATAGGGTCCCCAAAACCTATTTACATAAAGGATCTTTCAACCATCATTACAAAACCTTAGCAATACCAAAGTAGACTAAGATACTAGATGACAAATATCTTTGATAGAAAGTCAAATAAAGGATATTTTTCATAAAAAGGTGAGTTTATTATGATTTAATTAACCTAATAGCAATGTAATGAGTAATAAGATATTTTGTTATTTTAATGGAATTTACCCCCAATAGAAGCCACACATAGCTTATTAAAAAAATAAAAACTAGAACCAAATATCATAAGCACAATCCCTATCGAGACACCCCATTGGTATGTCATTGGACTCTCCTCCAAGATAGCTAAGTTTGAATTATAGGGAGGGAGGCCATGTTGTGGCCCTAAGGAGGGTGACCTCCAATTGTGCCCCTAGTACTTTGATTACTTTAGCAATAAAAAGGGCATAAGCCCACAAATGAGAATAAAAAGTGATTGTATCTTGGATATTTAAGGTATGAATAAAACCCTTAAAAAGGAACTAATAAGTTTATATAGTTTTGAAATTGTTTTAATACAAGAAATAAAAAATGGGTAGTGAGGAATATAAGGATGCATTTAAAAATATATGAAATATGAAGGATTAGCTAGTGGTTTCTATTGTGGGAGCTTCAAGAGATACTGCAATAGTGGGATGCATAATTTTTTAGAAGTAAGAAGTAAATAGGTTGTTGGTCTTATTGCAGGAAAGAAAAATATCAAACTAGGAGTCATAAATGTATATGTTCCAACTATAATTATTCTCTATAATAGATGTTAGAAGGATTTAGATTAATTTATTTTAAATTCAACATTGACTCACAATTACAATCTATGGGTTTTTGGGGAGCTTCAACATTGTTTTATCTCTTTGGGAAAGAAAGATGATATTCCTAGATGGTATAGATTAATAAAAAAAAATTCTTCCTTTGTCAATTTAAATGGAACTTGGGATGCTATTCCTTAAGATTTTAATATACATGTGATAATAGATGTTTTTCCAAAACTCATATAGCAAACATACTAAACAAGTATTTGTTATCTAATGGATGGTTGAAAATATAGTATCTAGTTTCTTTAGATGTGTCACATCTCAAATTTTATGATTTGACTGAATTATTATTTTTATAAACTTTAATAACGTGGCATATGGAAATCAATATTTTATTATAATTATAAATTAAATGTTTTATATATATATATATTTGATTATATTGATTGAAATAGACTAATTCGCAATCACTATTGCAAGTGTTGACACATCCTCCAGGAGTAGAATAAGGGAAGACATCATTAGGGAGAAGGTGGAAGCTCCATGAAAGGTAAAAAAACTAGAGAGAAACACATACACTTATACATTGTTGAATGAAATAAAATTCCATTATAGATTGCATGGTTGCTTGTTGATTGTGTTTAAATAATTGGCTACTTGTTGGACCTTACTTATTTCAGCATTTAAATGTTGTTGGGTCTTGTTATTTTATAAATTCCTGAATGATTGTTGGAAAAGAGTTAATAAAGTCTTAAAGAATTAACATATTTCCATAAAGGAAACGCATCTTCTTCCTTGATTTGTTTATGAATTTGCATTTTGCTATTGTTATTGAAAAAGTTTAAAATATGGGTAAAGTCACTTTCACAATAGAATCTAAGATTAGTAAATCTTACCTTTAAAAGAAAACCATTTTTTTAACTTTAAAAGAATCCTTTTTTATCACTATGTTTTAATATGCTCTTTAGAAAATAGGAGAGTTTTTATTGAGGATGCTTAAGCGTTGAGTGAGGGAGGAAGAGGAGTAGAGTAGAGTGGTGACATAGCACCTCTTTGCCATTCCATACAAAAGGATATGTATGAATCCAAGAATCATCTAAAATCTTATAATGTAGTCCAAAACCTTGGGGAAAAATATTTGTGACTATTTTAAATTCCTAGGGTATGAATTATAAATAGAATCTTGGGCCTATTAGAGGGCATTAAGTGGAAGAGGACAAAATGGTACTTTGGTGCATAGATAGAGGGAAAATTCCAAGTAAAGTCTTTTGTATTCTATCCATTTTTAGTGGTTTTACTTGTAATAAAAATATTATGCTCTCTATTAATTACTTGGGATCCATTTTGAAATGGATAATAATTGTTAATGAATGTTTGAGTATGATTCTTAATGAATATTTGATAAAATAATCAATGCTACATGTCTAAACGCCATTTCTAAATAGGTACTTATATTAATGAATACTTAAGTTTGAATTTTTATGCATATTTGACAAATGAAACAATGTTGTATGTTTGAGATTCATTTAAAAGTAAGTATTTATATAAATGAAGGCTTGAGTTCAAATGCTTTGTGGTTATTTGGTAAAAGAACTAATATTGCATGTTTGATCTTCATATTAAAATAGGTATATGATAGTTAAATCTATGTGTAATGTTTAAATTCAATTCCTTTTGGTTCTTGGTGGATGAACCAACATGGTATGCTTGGGCTCTATTTTCATATGGTATTTTATAAAGTGCATTTTGGAGTCTAAGATTTGTCCCAAGAAAAAAGTAGACTAGTCTTCTTTTACATGGTGGAATGTTGTAGCTTGCTCTAATTTTGATTAAAGAGTTTAAAACCTTTGTTAGCTAGTTCAAGCCTATAGATGATGCTATAAGTTTGTAGAAAAAAAATTTTAAGTTATTTTATAGGTAGGAATCCAAATAGTATAACAATAAAAAGTTTGTTATTTTTTGCATGGAGATTAATGGGGTGTTTTAGAATTTATAATCCTGACTGTAGACTTTATTTTTTTAATGCATGGAATTTAATGCACGAATGAGGTAAGGCAAGGGTTTTGTATTTTCATCTAGGTAAGGTGGTAGACTTTTTTTGATGCATAATCTTGGATGAGACAAGAAAATAAAATTTTATATTAGTGACTGCAAATCCATGTTTTTTAATGCATGAATTTAATTTATGAGAAGAGTGGATTTATTTTTTTTCAAGACATGTAAAAGAGTGTTGTAGCATGGTGAGTTAAAAATTTAGCTTCATGCTTTGTGCATATCAAAAGATGTAATTGTTGTTTTTATTAACTCAATGATGACTAAAATGGTTCTCTTGGGTGGATAATGTCATGATTGTTATATATGTTAAAATAAAGACCTATATTAGCTAGGATGCATTTATATAGTATTTTATCTAATAACGGGTCCTTTATATGTCCCATAATATGCCTTGTTTTGACTATGTTATACATATTTTTAATATCCTTTGTTACATGTATGCCTGTAATACTCATGAAAATAGTCTTGAATGCATGTAGATCATAATTATAATATTAATATAATAATTTTGGGTATGAATATCTCTATTTAGACTCAATCTATAATGTTTTAATCTTTTTGGTAGAAAAATGAGCATGTTTTCATGTGGTGTAGGAAAGAAAAATGGTTTACACTAACCTGATGGATAGCCTAATTCTGGTGACACTGAATTTGAGAGGATGCAATAGAAATTGGCAGCTAAAGATCCTACTCTTTTAATATTTTCACTAACTCCATTGGCTATGGACTTGGCACCTTTTATCAAAAGTGTATTGTAAACAATTAAATTGATAAAAATAGTATTTGGATGTCCGAATAAGATAAGAAGACTGTGATTCTTGGGACCCCATAAAAATAATAATTTTAACCCAAAAAAAATCCAAATAAGGAGATTTCTATTACACATGATAATGGATTTGAATTACTTGGAATTTCTCTCATTTTATTCTCTATACCAATAGATTATTGGTTATTGTAAATAGAATATTAGGATGTTTCATAATAGACTAGTTAGGAATTCCTAAGTTGTGGTTGGGCTTAGTTTATCATTCTCTTTTGTTATAAATTAGATGAATGTTCTAGGAAATTTATCAAAAGGAAAATATTCTAACTGTGAGATAATCTTGAACTTATATTGTATACACTATAGACAGACTCTTAATTTATTTTTTAGCATTTAAAATTCTATGTATGTGATTGTATTTATGATTTTATCGTATCTTGTTTATAGTTACCAAATGCGGAAGAGTAATTCCCATGCCTTAGAGAAAGGACTCTCTATAAATTAAGGGTTAGCTATAACTCTCGTAGAATTCTCCTATAGATAGTTATATACAACATTTCATTTGTGTGTTCTACTATAAAAGTAGTTAATATTTTCTTGATTGTATCTATAGGAATAATTCATTATATAATAATCATTTCCATTATTGTTTACCATTATGTTTTCTAAATCATTGAATTCATAGTAATACCTTTTGTGCATTCGTAAGAAACTAAACCATTTTTTTGTAGTTACATATTCTTTATAATAACGTATTATACCATTTTCCATAGTAAATTAAAAAAAAAGAAGATAAATACCTATAACTCCCTTGGATGTTGAACATAGTGGTAGGATAGTAGTAGGTCATGCACCCTTGTAATGCATAAATAATACCTAGTATCTCATAAGTCTACAAATCCCAGATTGACATGTAAATAACTTCTCATGCAATTTAAAGTAAGTTGTAGGAATTGAAAATATAATGCATGAGCCCATCATTTTTGGTGTTGTTGCTAGGGAGGTGCTAAAATCACAAGAATAGATTTTGTACACTATAGGAAGAGAAGCTAATTGAAGGTCAAAATTCAACAAGTTCCCCTCGTGCATTATGTTTTTCTTCTTTTTAAGTAGTTTCTTTTTTATTTATACATGTATGTATTGACCTAAGGATGAAAAAGGTATATTCCTATCAAATATAGTAATTATAAATGTAGAGAAGGTAGGTAGTAGAAGAATTAGGTAGTAGAAATAGCCAGAGCAACAATAGAAGCAACAAGGAGGAGCTATTACAAATAATTGAATCAGTTAATTCAACAAGATTTGGACTATTTATTTCTTATCAGTCAAAAGTATCTCCTATATTTGGAACCCAAGAGTTGTTTGAAAGTTAAACTATAGAAGGGATATAGTCTTCATCAACATTAACTCCTATATTTTGCACATATTGGACACCATGGGCTGAGCAACTTATACCAAAAATGGCAAAAGATACTATCACCACAACCTTTGAATTTTCTACAAGGGAGATAGAGGAAGAGACAAGGATAAAAATATTTCCCCCTTCAATTCTTTCCACTTTCCATGGACTAGTTTCTAAATATTTAGATATATTTAAGTTTGATGTATTATGTTGCAACTATGATTATAAATAAAATGCATAAAAATTGAAAGTTTTCGCAACCACTTTGAAGGATGTTGCTTTAAGATGGTTCATGGGATTAGGTAATAGGAATATTAGCATGTGGAAGACTATGAGAACAAAATTTCTTAGAAAATATCAAGATTATTGCAAAGCAAGTTTAATGTTTTCAAAAGGAAGCAAAGAATTTAAAATATTATGTTAAGAATTTTTAGTTCAACCTATAGAATTCTAATCATTCAAACATAGATCTAGAGACCTTAAAGATCATCTTCTTAAGGGGAATCCAAAATGACTATTTAGAAGCACTAAACTTAATGACAAGAGGTGATAATTATCAAGTCATTTTTGATGATATCAAGACTCTTTATAGACATTATTACAAATCCACCATAAGGAAGGGTAAAGGAGTTTAGGGAAGTGCTTCATCATTAGCCAACATTTCTATAGGGATCGCAAGGGCTAGAAATCTACTCAAAGATCTTAAAACAAATATTCTCTCATCTCTAGCAACTTAGTTGGATATGTTCCAAGAAAAAAAAAGTAGGAAGATATGGATAAAGTATTGTCAGTATTTTTTCCAAGATGTAAAAAAAGGACATGTGAAGCACGAATGCCAAATAATAAAAGTTAAAATATGTAGCCTTTGCAAACAAAACCACAAAACTAGAAGCTACCCCATGATTCCAGAGCTCAAAGCAACTTGCGAGAGAGGGACACAAGGATAGGAGGAGGTCTATTACATCAACCATAGGAAGCCTTGGCCACCTTAGCAATTTTAAGGTATGAAATCAGGAGCCCAACCATTTCATTTTTCTAATTTTAATCAAAATGCTTGGTCTCCATCAAGATAATAATGACCTCCTCAAACCCAAGTGCATGGCTTAATCAGTAAAACCCTTGGCACCAAGAATTTCAAAACTAGCCTTGGAAATATTGAAGGTTACTATCTAATTGTAGTCCACCCTTCACTTAACCATCACAAAATTATCTTATTTACCTGCCCCTAATATAACCAATACACAATAAACACAACTACCTTATTTGCCTACCCCTAACACTTAGCCATCCAAGCAACCATAGTTATCTACCCAACTAGAACCAAATCCAAACAACATTTACAATCAAGACATGGTAGGGTATCTTACCTATCCCACTAGTAACATTGATTGTAATGGTTTACAACTGCATTCGAAAAGGATCATTAAAGATATCAAACATCTTATTATATTTGAACACAAAGAAGAACCCTACACTAAAAATAAATCCCAATAGAAAACCTAGGAAGCTAAACTTACAAAATAAGAAAGAAATAAGAAAAGTCCACTTTTTCTGAAAAATTACAATGATCTAGGCAACCCCACAATCTAAGTTTGACTTTCTTGGAAAATCATGAAATATATGTGTTTGCATACATCTCTTTCAATCTATCAAAGACATTCCCATATATAGTAATGTTGTTAGAGAGTTATATCTTATGAAGCTTTAACACAAAAGAGATCCCAAGGTAGTGCAAATAGTAGGACGACTTACGAATCTAATGCTTGGGAAGGTTATCACTCCTAAGTATTCAATCCTAGATGTTATGTTATAAATGTTTAGATTGGGAATAATTCATTTAAAATGTTCTAGTAGATCTAGGAGTAACTAAAAATGTAGTGATAACGAATACAATGGATAGAATTCATTTATCAAAACTTAGGCCAACCCCTATAATGTTACAAATGGTCCATGGATCAATAATAACTCCAAAGGGAATCTTAGAAGACAATAATTTTTATAGATTTATGGGAGTACCTAGCTTATTTTATGGTGTTAAAACCTAAGAACAACTTGGGAGTATATGCCTTATATCCTTAGAAGACCTTGGTTGACTATATTAGTTGTTTATTAGTAAATATGACTATTTCCAATGAATAGAAGATGAAATCTTGTTACTATACCCACCTATAACTCTTGTTATTGAAGTAGAAAATCCCATGTGCATAGAGAAATATGATAGTGGTGAGTTAGTAACTTAGCCACTTCTAACCATAAATCATGCTTTGTAACTCAAAGGAGATAATTAGGATTCTACCGTTGTCAACTTAGAAATTACTGCCCTTGCAACTTAGATATTTTGTAATTTTGGTAGGCTCTCCTCACCTATATGGGATAGAAAAGAGATCTCTTACTAAATTTATAGAGATTACACAAAGATAAACATTGAATATCAACAACTCTTTAACAATAGAATAAGATAAATAATTGATAAGGATCTTGTTGAACATAGTTTAGATTTTGCTTAGGACTACAACGATATGCAATGGATTAATCCTAGAATTTTCATTCATCATATGTATATGGAAGAAAATTCTAGGCTAATTAGATAGCCTTAACGTAGAATGAATCCAAATACTAAGGATATTGTTAAAGAAGAATTACAAAAATTCAAAATTATTGGCTTAAATTATCCTATTTTTATTGTTAACAAGTTTCTCCACTCTAAAAAGTTCCAAAGAAAAATGAAAAATGACATATTTGCATATATTACTATGACTTGAACAACGCCATTGGAAAATACCATTTTCCTCTACCATTTATTGACCAACTTTTGGACATTTTGTTAGGAAAAAGTTTTCTCCTTCTTAGATGACTTTAATGGGTATAACTAGATTCAAATATCGTGAAGACCAAGATGTGACCACATTCACATGCCCATGGGGTATATTTGTATAATTTTTTTACCATTTGGATTATGTAATACCTCAACTACCTTTCAAACCAAAATTTTAAGCATTTTATTAGATCTAATAAGTGAATGTGTTGAGATCTATATGGATGACTTCACCATTTATGAAAATAACATCAAGGAGGCTACTAAGAATTTGGAAAAAGTACTTTAAAAGTGCCAATATATCATCTTCTTGTTAAGTAACAAAAATTTTACATGATGATGACAAAGGGGATAGTTTTAGGACATCGCATCTCTACTCAAGGAATTAAGGTAGACCCTACAAAAGTTGAAATTATCAAGTACCTACATATTCCACAAAAAAAAAAAAAAATTTATGTAGTTTCCTTGGAAACAATAGGTATTATAGGAGGTTTATATAGGATTTTAGTAAAATTTCAAACCCCCTTTTCTCACTCTTGTCTAAAGAGATTGATTTTGTATGAACACTAGAACGCCAAAATACCTTTGAAACTTTAAAAGAAATACTTATTTCCATCCTAGTTTTAAGAGGATCATATTAGAACTTACCCTTTTACTATTTTACTAATACTTTTGATAAAATATAGGGGTATTCCTATGATAAAAGGAAAATAAGGAATCTGCTATTTACTATATCAACAAAAACTTATCCATATCCAAACTCAATTATATAATTATTAAACAAATATTTTCTTGTAGTAGTTTATGCCATTAATAATTTTAGATATTATATTACTGGATATTCTATTTTTGTTCATACTAACCATGCAACAAAATGATATTTAATGAATAAATGAATAGTGAATGGATATATTATTCGATGGTTATTGATTTTGCAAGAATTTGACATTACTATAATTGACAATCCTAAAAGAGAGAATGTTATTATTGATTTTTTTCTAGGTTTCTTGTACTTATGACCAAATCTTTGGTGGAAGATAAATTTCTAGATAAAAACCTCTTTTTGGTATATGTTAAAACTCCATGGTTTGCAAATATTGCTAATTACCTTATTATAGGGAGGACATCTCAACACTTCTCCCCCAGAGAGTCCTATAGTTTTATTAGATAAAGGTCCCCTACTCATGGATTGAAGGGTACCTCTTCAAGATAGGACTAAATCACATCATGCATAGGTGCATCCATGAAGATGAATTCTATGACGTTATGCATGCTTGTCATGATAAACCATGTGGAGGATATTTTGTTGGTGTAAAAACAACTACTAAAATTTGGAATGTGGGTTACTTTTGGCCTACACTCTTTAAGGATGTTAAGGAATATGTAGCTCAGTGTGACCAGTACCAAAGGATGGGAATGCCAACTTAGATGGATGAGATACCACTACAATCACAATAATCCATACAATCATTTGAAAAATAGGGATTTTATTTTATTGGTCCAATAAATCCCTCATCCAATTAGGAGTATATATTGGTGTGTACTAATTATGTAATAAAAAAGGGTTGAGGTTAAGGCCTTGAAAAAATCTAGAGATAAGAAAGTAGCTAAGTTTTTGTATAGTGGAAGTTTTACCAAGATTGGAGTTCTAAGAGAAATCATTATAGACAAAGTGACCTAATTAAATTTAAGAGTCATTGATACATTGATACAAAGAATGAAATTAATCCTAGGAAATCTAATCCTTACCATACTTAGTCCAATGGATAGGTGGAGATAACAAATAAAGACTTAGATAATATCTTTACTAAAATAATGCAGCTCCATCGCCGAGATTGGAAAATTTTCCTTTCCAAAGTTGTTTGGGCCTATAGCACCACATGGAAGACCACTACGGGACTCACACCATATCATATTTTTTATGGAAATAATGCAGTACTTACATTGATTTTAAGATCAAAACTCTAAGGACTACATTTGAATTGGTCATGAATATATATAAAGCATAGAAATAATAGATGGAACAACTCAATATCTTGGATGAGCTAAGACAACAAGATCTCTCCTATGCAAAAATGATTTAGAAACAAAGGGCTACTTAACATGATAGATTTATCAAGAGGAAGGATTTTAGGCTAGGTTATTGGGATTTATTATATGATTCTTGCTACATGAAATTTTAAGGGTAAACTTTTTCAACAATGACTAAAACCTTACATGATTGACACAATATTTGATAACAATGTTATTAAGTTGCAAACAATAGATGATGATAAGACTCCTCTCATGGCTAATAGTCACTAATTGTGTCTCTACAAGAAATCATTATCCAAGGAGGAATTCATAGCCCCTCTCTTACATGCAAGGCTTCACCTACCTCTTGATAAGATGCATGGGATATAGAGGAAAATTAAAAAAACTAATTTTCTAGATAGATTTCTCCTTTAAAAAAATAAAAATAAAAGAGAAATAGAAAATAGGAAAAATTAGAAAACCTATTTTTTAACTGAGTTTCTCCTCCCCCCAAAAAATGGCATGCAAGATTTTAGAAAACTAGGAATCTATCTAAAGTTCCATTAGAAAAAGTGAGAAATAATAGTAGCAGGGGTGTTGGTACTAAAAACTCATCTACATGCTTTACCTCCATCCTTGACAACTAGCATTACAATTGCACTACTCTTTACACTTGCTATGAATACATACTTCTATGGATAATGTTTACGAGTAGAGCCAAGTATGAGATTTTGGTTCCCAAAGTCATTTTTAACATATATATATATAGATATATATAGATATTTTTTTTTGGTAATTATTATAATAAATTAACAGTGGGTTTTTATAGAGGATCCCAAAACCTTATATACAAAATCAGCCTTGCCAGATGATGTTTCATGCCACGTGGCTGGGTAAGTAAACCAGATTGAAGAAAAAACAAGGAGTTGCTAATTGCCCGAAGGCACCAAATGAGGCAGACAGTCCTGAATATTCTGGTTACGAAAGACATTCAAACAAAAATTATAGCCGGATAAACAAGACAATAAACAAACAAAAACCATCCAAGCAGAGGGGAAGCTATTCGGGATCCTCCTGATCCTCATGAACCTTGGAAACATGGAAACAACCATCTTTGAAGAAAGGAGTGCGAATGGCGAGGTTAGAGGGGCCCGCCACCCGACCCACAAAAACATCAGGAGAAAACACCTGACACTGATGAAACATCATGAGGGAAAATCCGCCCTGGCCAAGCTATCTACCTCGGATGGAAAACGAGATCGCCAAACCACCGGACACGTGGTCACAAGTCCTTTGTTGGCCAAGTGGTCCGCCACCCGGTTACCTTCTCTGAAGATGTGCCCCGCCTCCCACCTGACACGCTGAGAAAGAAGCATTCTAGCCTCGAGAATGATGTTTAAGACCCGCCAGGACGGGTCTTTGGAGCCACGGAGGTAGTTGATAATGTTAAGAGAGTCGCCTTCAATAATTAGAGGCCTAGGATCATCCGATAGGACCTGCAAGCCTTTCAACACACCTCGGGCTTCAGCAAAATGATTCGTCTGAGAGCCCAAATCTTCACAGTAAGCCAGAATCAGCTCACCATTATGGTCTCTAACCACACCTCCGGATCCGACGGGCCCCGGGTTGCCTTTAGCAGCCCCATCAAAATTAAGTTTGATCCACCCCACAGGAGGCGCGGTCCAAGTGGCATTCCTACGACCGGTCACAGAACCAACCTTGGAAGATGGGCACAGGTCCAACCTTTTGAAAATAATTTCTTCCCCAGGAAGGTGAGGACGGGAACTGGGAATAATTTTTGAATTCTCGACGATGAAAGATAAGGCTCTCTGGGCGACAGAGGGTGCCACCCTAGGGGTCTTGCCAAAGACTCTGGCATTTCTCTCAAGCCAAATTTGCCAGATGGAATGGTGGAAGGAGGCTTCAACAAGAAAGCGGAGTTTGGGATTCTTGAAGGGATTGGGCCATTGGAGGAAAGCGTCTTTGAGGGATCGGGGAGTGCACCAAAGGATTTGGAAGGAGGACAACACAAAGTTGAGGACCGAGTGGGAAAAGGGACAGTGTAAGAATAAGTGGTCCGACGATTCACAATCAGCTAAGCATAGATAGCACCTGTTGGGAATTGCAAAGCCTCTCTTGTGCAGATTATCTATGGTTAGGGCTTTATTATGAAAGGCAATCCAAGCAAAGTAGTTCACCTTAGGAATAATCCCTTTCCTCCAAATCGCCTTCCACCGGAGATCCAAGGCAACCTCACACGTAAGAAGGTCATAGGCGGACTTGACAGAAAAACAACCATCCTGCGTGCCGCGCCAAATAATTTTGTCCTCCCTTATGACCGAAGGAATTAAAACAGATTGAAGGACACTAGACAAAAAAGCCAACTCATTGTTAAAGCCATCAACAACCGAAAGTTTCCACCGAGGGGGAAGAGAACTCCGGTCAATGAATTCTGCCACCTTGAGTTGAAAGTTTGGATCGATCTGGGCCCTCAGACCAGCCAGGTCCACTTTCAATTCGAGAGCTTCATCTGTAGCCCACCTGTCTCTCCAGAAAAGGATAGAGGATCCATCACCCAAGATCCAATGAGCTCCCCTGCTAATCAACGAACGGGCCTGAAGCACAGTTTTCCAAAAAGCAGAAGCTTCGGGCGGAGGCACAGCTTCGAATAGAGAATTTCGGCCAAGATACTTCCTTTTAACCAGCTTGACCCACTCCGTCGGTTCATTAGTAAGGATCCTCCAAGCATGTTTGGCAATCAAAGCCGTGTTCATGAGTCTGGATCTTCTCATTCCCATGCCACCTTGATCTTTTCGCAGGCAAACCTTGTCCCAGGCCACAAGAGGAAATCTGGATCTTTCTTCACTGCCAGACCAAAGAAAATTCCTCTGTATCTTCTCAATCTTGGAATGAATCGACACAGGAAGCATGAAAACAGACATGAAATAAGTGGGAATTCCTTGAAGGCAGGCTTTGGTAAGGGTGGCCTTCCCAGCTTGCGACAAAAGTTTGCCTTTCCAGGTGCTGAGTTTCTTGTGAAGCCGTTCCAGGATCATGTTCCACATGTTTTCGCCGACACGTCCATTACAGGCCAGAGGTAACCCCAAATAAGTTGCAGGCAGGGAATCAATAGTGCATTCGAGAATTCTGGCAATGCGAATTTGCCTGCGCAATGGAGTATTAATAAAATAAATTTTGCTCTTGATATAATTAACTTTTTGGCCAGCAGCCTTCTCATACCGGATCAAAATGCGCTTAATAGACTTGGCCTGGGTGACAGACGCTCCAGTGGAAATGAGCGTGTCATCCACAAATTGTTGATGAGTGACAGGATCAACTCTGGAAGTGGGCAAAATGCCAAAAATCTTGTTTCGACGGAG
Organism: Wollemia nobilis; assembly: GCA_028583015.1. Lineage (NCBI taxonomy): Eukaryota > Viridiplantae > Streptophyta > Pinopsida > Araucariales > Araucariaceae > Wollemia > Wollemia nobilis. Next base: position 13,551,670 of record JAQPPZ010002581.1, read on the forward strand.
AGCTTCATTCAAGGACCAACTTAGAACCTCAGCCAGAAGAATGAACAAAATAGGAGACAGAGGATCACCTTGTCTGAGGCCTCGCGCACTTTGGAAGAACCCAGCAGGGGACCCGTTGATCAGAACCAAAAAGGAAGGAGTGGAAATGCAGCTGCTCACTAGGTCAATCCAATGAGGGTGAAAGCCAAACTTGCAGAGGACAGCACAGAGAAACCTCCTGTCGACTCTGTCAAAAGCTTTATTCATGTCAAGCTTAAGGAAAAGCGCAACATTTTTGGAACAGTGGGCAGAATGGAGGGTCTCATGGATTGTGATGACACCGTCAAGGATGTTTCTGCCCTTAACGGTGCTTCCCTGAGCAGGACCAACCAAGGAAGGGAGGAGGGACCTCAGACGATTGGCAATAGTCTTGGTAAGAATTTTGTAGAAAACATTGCACAGGCTGATGGGCCGATAGTCAGAGAAGCTTTTGCAGGCAGGCGTCTTGGGAATGAGAGCTAGAAAGGTAGAGTTGAGCTTCGGATGGATGGATCTAGAGGCTTGGATTTCTAGAATTGCTTCACAGACATCAGACCCTACAACATCCCACATAACTTGGAAAAATCGAGGGGGAAAACCATCGGGCCCGGGGGCCTTATCTGGTTGCATGGAGAAGAGAGCTTCCTTAATCTCGAAATGGGAAAACGGTTCCAGGAGCTTAATACTCACCTCATGGGGAACTTTGGTGGGGAAGTTAGCAAGCAGGGATTTCTGGACTTGGAGATCGTTGTCAGGAGGAACACCCAGCAGATCCTGGAAGAACTCGACAGCTTCACTACGAATTTCCTCAATCTCCCTGGTCGTATGACCATCCTTGCATACCACCTCCCTGATCTTATTGGCCCCCCTGTGCCTCATGGTAGACGCGTGAAAAAACTTTGAATTAGAGTCTCCATGCTTCAACCAGAGATCTCTGGACTTCTGACGCCAAAACGTTTCCTCCCTAGCAAGAATGGAATGGTAGTCCACCAGGAGGCTCCGTTCCTCCTCTCTGAGGGCTTCAGAATACCCTTCGACCTCCATCTTCTCCTCCAGAATCTTCAAGTTTTCTGAAATGGACTTTTTAGACTCGAAAATGTTGCCGAAAACCTCCTTGTTCCACAACTTCAAATTCTTTTTAATCAGCTTGAGTTTTAGGGCCAGTCTTTTGGATGCTGAACCTGCCACCTTCACCTGCCACCAAGCCGACACCACCTCTCTGAAATCCTTGTGGGAAATCCACATGGACTCGAATCTGAAGGGGGTCTTAAAACCAGGCCCGTCAGTGACCTCTAGGAGAATGGGATTATGGTCAGACCCGATCCTTGGCAAAGCTGAGAGAGTTGCAGCACCGAGGAAGGGAATAGCTTCATGGGAAATGAAGAACCGGTCAAGCTTGACCTGGATAAGATTGCTCCCAATCCTCCTGTTGCTCCAAGTGAAGGACGCCCCCTTGAGTTCAATGTCAAGCAGGTTATTGGAAGATACGAAGTCTCTGAAGTCCTCCAAGCTACGGCTGGGAAGTTCAGCGCCTCCCTTATTTTCTGAAGGATGAAGAGGGCAGTTGAAATCCCCTCCTACAACCCATGAAAAGTCGCTAAAATTATCCCTCATCAGAGAAATAGCTTTCCACATCTCTGCTCTCTCCGAAGCAGAGTTCGAGGCGTAAACATTGGTCAAAATCCACGAGGAATTATCAACTTTGGAATGAAACAAAACGTTGATAATCCTGCTGGAAACTGATAAAAGGCTGCCCTCGACACTGTCAGGATCCCACAGTACCATGAGGCCGCCTGCGGAACCAATTGCAGGACTGAAAAGGAATTTGCCCTTGGCCCAAATGGCCTTAGCAGCCTTGGCAGAAGCAATAGCATCAGACTTAGTCTCTTGCAAAATAAGGATGGAGGGGTTAGACTTCTTTCGGAGATCGGCCACCACCCTGTGTTTGGCCACTCCGTTAAGGCCTCTCACATTCCATGAGAGGACCTTCATCTGGACACTTTAAGATACTTCTTACCTCCCTTTCCCTGCTGGATGGGAGGTTTTGGGACAAGCGAATCACCCACCAGGGAGTCGAAATCTTCTTGAAAAAGCAGTCGTTGAGTGCCATTTGCAACATCTGCTGCCGTCTCCTTGTCCCTCCTTTCTTTGTTAGGAGGACGCCCCTGCTTCCTTTCACAACCAAAATCCACCCCTTGCTTTCGGCTCCTGGTGTTTCGAGGACTAATATTGCCAGGTTGTTCGCCCCTCTTTCCCAGCAAGTAATCTTCAAACAGGTTTTGGGCCTCGGGAGGGTTCTGGTTATGGATTTTTGGTGAATCAGCCTGAGCTGGAGTACGGGAGGGGGATTGTTCCTTTTTCGCTTGATGTTCTGGTTGGGAGCTTGCACCGCACTGAGTGGCGCCTGAATGGAGGATGAATCCCTCATCAGGGATGGAAGATTCGGGGAGTTCCCCAGAAGGATCTGACGACACAGGCTCTGTCGCAACAGGGTGTTTCAGTTGCCCTTCACCATGTTCCAGGGGGTTGCAGGAATCCCCCCTCTTCTTCCTCGACTTTTGAAGAGGACAATTAGACTGAAGATGCCCCTGAGAACTACACTGAGGGCAGTAGGCAGGCCTATTCTCGTAGTTAATGACTTGCTTGTGAAGAAAGGACCCTCCAGACCGTAGAGTGATGGAGGACGGAAGGTTCGCCTCCAAATCCGCCAAAACACAGAAGCGAGCTTGGACAAATCTGGTTCGAGCTCGGGTGGGAGGGTCAATGGTGACTAACTCCCCAATGGAGCGAGCAATGCCTCTGATAACATTTTCATGCCAGCAAAAAAGGGGGAGGTTCGGGAGCCTAACCCAAATTGGGGCAATGTTAATATTCTGAGTTTCGGGGTTGAAATCCATCCCCCACTTCCTGAGAAAGAGACTCCTGCGTCCCAAAAACCAAGGACCCCCGGCCAGAATTCTACAATAGTCCTCTGCATTGTTCAGTCTAATTGCGAAAAAACCCCGGGATAGGGCAGCCAACTCCATGTGACCCGATGTCCGCCACTTTCCTGCCGCCCACCTGCGAATGGTCTCCATATCGGGACGACCCCCAATAAACTTACCGATTAGGGTAAACTTTTTGAAATCCATGAAACTTGAGAGGATTTCCTCCGGGATGTCCAACTCATCCCCGGACGAAAATAGGTCCTTAGTGAATAAACCACTGGGGGTTTTAGAAGCCGCTGCCTGAGCATACGATTTCTGTTGACCAACCCACCGCTTGTCAGGCGGATCCTTCCCACGGCTGACATCATCTTCGGTTGACTCCGCAGAGCCTCCGGCCTCTGACTGGCCTCCCTCCGCCTTGTTGTGGCCCTCCGCTTTGCTAAGCCCCTGGTTCAATACGCTGGTACTCCCGCTCCCGTGCCCTCCCGACGCGACCTTCCCGCTCTGCGACATCTCTCCCTCTTTCAATTCTAATTTGGTTCTTCTATATATATATAGATATTATTTTCCACCTCACTCAGTCATTTAATTTTGAAGGTACTTTTTTGTACCTTTTTTTCCACCACCTATGGATTACTTCCATAGGAACCTCTTACCTACAAATTATTTCTTTAATATTATTCTTGTTTATAAGAGATTTGTTCCCATCCTATCAATTTCTACCAACTATCCTATTCCTTATCATTCCTTTACTTGATGAATTGTAATTTCCATCTTACATCATCCCATAGGTGATGCCACAGTGCTATGATTACTATTTGTCGTGTACTTATTAATTATAATGAATAAATTCAACATAAGGAAGAATCATTTCCTTAAAAATGATGTGCCACATGGACATATGCAGAGTGCATAAGGATAAGATCTAACAAGACTCACCAAATTTGAGGTATAAAATAGAACTAAGATATCTTGAGTAGAGTGCCCCTATAACACTATGGCAAGTTGGGTACATGTGGGATAAAATCTCTTAGTTGAAAAATTTAAAGGGGATCAAAGTAAAATACTTGAATTGTAGTCATGGTTAGGACACAAAAGTATAGTGAGCCAATAGGTACCTTGTATATTATAGAGAATGTAGAAGTTGTAAGGATTTTATGAGAGACCAGTTGGCTAGATTATTTTTCCAAATTGCTAGAGTTTAACATAAAAGTGGCCCTTGAGTTTTCACAAGTATTGAAGGGAGAAATATCTTGATTCAAATAAATATCAATTTTTGTAACATAGAAAGCATTATGAAAGTCACAAGACTCCCTATGAATGGTGATGAGTATCATAAAAGCTATGTAGAATCTAGGTATTATTGAAAGGAGTTTCTATAACAAGAAGTGTGGAAGCTATCCCAAAATGGAACAAGAGGTCTAGTTCACCAACTTCATGGGATGAGGTAGCATTGCATGTTGTTAAATATCTCACATGTGAAGGGCATCATGAAAAGCTTTTCTCTTATCATTTTAGAATCTTGTCGCATCTTTTTTATGAGAGAAATATTAGTATTCACTTTAGCATGATTTTTACAAGACAAAGTAACCAAGGTACAAAGCAGAATGGAGACTAGTATTGTGCATTATGGGTTAATTTGCTACTTGTAAAGGATACCCTACAAACTCAAAAACTTAGGGTTTTCTAGGAAGATTTACTAGAAAAAAATATAAGAGAGACATCCCAATCCTTAAGGTGAATAAATTTAGGGCACTTACAAGGAATTTTAAAAAGAAAGTACCTACATAAAAGCCTAAGGAAGATGCCCTCTTACGAACCTCTCATAGAGCTACTGCCTTATCTAGTACTGTCACCATGATAGTAGATTTTTATGAAGAATATTTACCCCTTCTAGAAGTTAAGACACAAAGTGAGAGGAGAAGACATTGACAGAGGATGGAAACACTCATTCCACAACCATCCAAGAAATAGAAAAATAAAACATAATTAAATTAAATTCTTATAAGTACGAAGAAGGAATAGGGATAGATGGAACTACCCATAGAAGAACTACCTAAATAAAAAGTTCCCATAGTAGATGTAGGAGCAAGTGAAGTAGTTGAAATCCTTATTGAAATGGAAAGCCAGGAAGAACAACAAGATAAGCTAGAATTAAAAGAATTTATATAGGAATTCAAAATACCCCTATGGTACTTAGGAAGCTCTTGTTGACACAATAGAAACCCTCTTGGAAACTCAATAGACCCTAGGGGATAAACTCCTATGAAATAAATGATAATAGAAGTGGAAGAATCACATATAGATAAAAAATTAACAAAAAAAAGGGAAAAAAAACCTATGGATATTGTATCTATAGTAGTGGATACTAAGGAGGAAGAGGTAAGCCCTAAAGTCACCACCAATATTCTAGATGAAATCCATAAGTTATAGAATAAATTGGAAGCTACAAACACTGAAATATAATATTAAAAAGGAGAAGCAACCAAATTGAACCTCAATCTTAAATTGTCTCAAGGAGAAAGAGATAAACAAAAGCAAGAAATATAAAAATGACAAAAAGAGGCTAAATCCTATTGAAAAGCATAGAAATGAAGTAGCTATCCTAAAGAATTTCTTCATAGTGTAGGTAGGGAAATTAGAAGATACCATGGTCTAGTTAGGCAATGAGAAAACTAAGAATGATAGGTTGACATGGGTTCTTAATTTGACTATTGAATTGGCTACAAATATGGTAGACTGCAGAGCCCTTCCTTGTGTGTATGCCTTATACATTAAGTAACAGTGGCTACAATTGCAATTGGAGCATATACAAAAAGGAAACCATATAAAACATTATTTTATATGGTCTGTGGCCCAAGTTTTTTGGAATTCATGATATTTCCTAGAAATAAATAGAATCAATCCATCCACTCAAATCTCATACAAAATGTATTTAGAAGAAATAAGAGAGAGATATGGTGGGTGCCCGTAGGTACCATAAATAATCACTATATATGTAGATATAATTACACAACACTTCAATAAGAAATGAGAAGTGCGAGGGGGGTATTTATAGCAAGACCAAATCCTTTAATTATATCATAAATTTTAACCTAAGTCGACATAACAAGTGGGATTAATGTTAACTACAAATATTAAATAAGGTTTAACCATAACAAGGTTAACCATGACCCATTGTAATTACATAATAAATATATTACAAAATAATAAATACATTGTGTAATGAAATTCCCTTAGGTCTATCTAATAAATCACACAATGTAAACCTTTGGCCATAAAGCATATTATGATTTTAACACCCCTCATAATCTACATTAAGGGGTCAAGTAGAGAAGATATTAGTGACAATAATATATTCCTCCCCATAATGAATGCTCTAGTGGGCCTCTATAGTTGAGGAAAATCCATCTAAAACTCTCTCATCATCTCGAAGATGTCCACCTTGCTTCAAGAACTCAGCTTTAGTCCTTTGTCGCTTTAGTGAGCATTTTTCATTGGATGTCCCTCCCTTTTACAATATTCACAAGTGGTCTTTGATTTATTTTAATGAAGATAAACTTACCCATAGGCCCCTAGGTCTTAACCTCCTTATATTTGAATTCCTTTGCATGATCCTATATTTAAGGAGTTCCACCACCATAATTCTACATTACAACTTGAAAGTGAACTAGGAGAGAAAAATGTTGATCAAGAGTAAGATTCTTTTGTAATTCCAACAATATAATAATCATATGAAATGTTGGGTTCAACATCTGAAAGGAGAGGGAGATATTAGCAAGGAAAATATTTTTGCATTTTTGTGTCATATTTATTTTTGTCTCTAGAGTATGCAATATATACCCTCAAAACATTGAATATTGTAATATAATCCTCAATGTTATCAAACTTGACTAACTTAAAAAAAGAAACCTCTAATTCCAAGTGACTTACTTCAATAGTATTGATTTTTATAAAAATTTAATGCAAATTTGACCATACCTTGAGAGGGTCACTTTCTTCTTTAATTTGGAAAAATAATTTAGGTTTAATCATCAAGGAAAATCAACCTAGAGCTTCTATATTTTGATGCTAAGTTTCATCATGAAAAAGCACTGCTTTATCCTCCTGAAAGATGCACAATTGGTTATTACTTCATAGTAGGTTGATCATTTGAGTTGATTAAATACTATAATCTCACATACTATGGTGAGTAACTAGAGCTTTATGGTCCATATTACACAATTTGACCCCTAACACCATAGCAGGTCCATGACCTAATTCCACAAGTACATAAAGTTTAAAAATTATGTGTTAAAAATAAATACGTACAAAATACTTCCATACGCAAAAGTTATGGCCTTTGAAAGATTTTTCCTAATGGATCCCAAAAAATAAAAGGTTAAAGCCTCTAATTTGAGAAAATCAAGAGCCAATTTTGACCTACCTCTTGGTGAGCCCTAATTCATTAAAGCACTCTAATCCACTTTTTCCACCTTATCTCTTTCGAGTCACCATATCATCAGCACTTGAGTTTTATTTGATTGGTTGCATGACTTTATATAGATAAAAGAGGATGTTTTTTGTTCTCATTGAGTGTTATATAAGCATCCACCTTAGCCAACCATCGAGAGAGAAAATATAAAAACTCTTAAAAACATAGGTAGAGAGGTTCAAACAATGAACCTCTATGAAAAATGGTTTAGGTAGGTTTGTTTACCCATTTTTCCACACCTCCACACTAGGATGAGAGCACCCCACTCACCCCTTAAGGTGAGCATACCCTTACAAAATGCAAAAAGGTGATTCAAACCCTAAACTTGGTGCATTCTATTCTTATTTGGAGTTTTCTTAACACTACACTAATATAAATAGGTGGTATTACTAGAGGAATACCTCCTTGAGGATGTTATTATCTAAGTGCTAGTACAAAAAAGAATTCCACATAGGGAGATTCAAACTCGACTCTTTACTACCAATGTATTTTGCCAAAAGACTATTGCCACTGTGTCAAGAGGTCTAATGGTTAATGTTGTATAGCTTCCCCCATGAGGAAAATAACCTGAGATAAATACTGAGGCAAATAAAAGTTTTATCAAAAAAGTGAGGGGAGAGTAGATTGATTCCCAATTTTATTTGAGCAACTCCACTCATATTCTTATTATTTCCACCTCATTAGGCACATTAGTTAAGATCACATTCTCTCCAATGTGATCACATTCCCCTATAAATATATGCATATTCTTATGTGACATCTAATCAAGAGTTATGATCTAGAGACATATAGAACTTAGTGGAGGGGATGGTTTTAACTGTACCTTAAAAAAGGTGATATTTTTTGAATCCATAGAATAGATAACCCAATAAACCAACCTTCCAAGCATTCAATTTGTGCACTCGATAAAAATTCTTATAAATAAGAGAATGGAGGTAAAACGGGTGGTGTCCCTCATTTTTGAAAATTCAAATTTGAGCTTTTCCCTCCTTAAGGGATCCCTTCACCAGAAAACTCACATAGGTGACAACCAATTTAAGAACAAAATAAAAATTATTTTGCCAAATATTTTTATCTTGTATGTAGCATATAAAACCTTGGGAAATAAATTGTTCAAGAGATCAGAAGAAGAATTGGAGGATCCAATAAAAATTTCTATGTGATCAAGTAGTGTCACTTCATACCCACTCTGATACCATTTTAAAATTCATAATATTTTCTAGAAATGATAAAAAGTAATCCATCCACTCAAATATTATATATAAAGAAAAAATAAGGATGAAAATAGAGATATGGTGGCTACTCATAGGCACCATAAGTAATAATTATATCCATAGATAAAATTACACAACACTCAGATAAGAAATGGGGAGTGTGAGGGGATATTTATAGCAATGCCAAAATCCCTAATTGCATCATAAAGTTTAACCTAAGTCGACATAACAAGTGGGCTTTAGGTTAATTATAAATATCAAATAAGGTTTAACCATAACAAGGTTAACCATGGACCATTGGTATTACATAATAAAATATTATACAATGAAATGCCCTTAGGACTATCCAAGATATCATACAATGTTGGTCCTTAGGCATGAAGTAGATTATACTTTAATTACCCCCTATAATCTATAGTAAGAGGCCAAGGAGAGAAGACATTTGTGAAAATACTATCTTCCCCCACAATGGATGCTCTAGTGGGCCTCTCCATTTGAGGCTGATCCATATGAACCTCCTTTATCATCTAGAATATGTCCACCTTTCTTCAAAAACCCAACTTCAATTCTTTGCAGCTTTAGTAAGGAATTATTCATTGGATGTCCCTCCATTTTACAATATCTACAAGTGGTCTTTGATTTATTTTAAAAATTTAGCTTTGCTTGTAGGCTTCCAAGTCTTAGCATCCTTGGATTTAAATTCCTTTACATGAGCCTCTATTTCAAGAATTCCACCACCACAATTCCACATTATAACCTAAAAGTGAACTAGGAGAGAAAAAAGTTGATCAAGAGTAAGAGTCTTTTGAGATTCCATCAATACTTAAATATTTTATAGATGTCAACTATAAGGGAACTACAATAAGAGGCATCATGTAAAAGTAAAAACACATAATAAAGTCATCAACTAACAAGCTTTTCATATCAATCTCTAAGAAATGAGAAATTGAATATGCTTTTCATGAGAATATAAAAAACGGATGGCAATTCTCAAAATATTTGAAGATGTGATTCTACAAGACTTGCTCAGTTAAGTAACATTAAATTGTTATCTATGTCTCACAATAAAATTTGTATAAATAAAATACATAAGAGAAAAAGGTACAAGTAACATAGATATGAACTTTAGCCTTGGTCTGAAAATCTTAAAAATTACTTCACCACTCCCAAACCTTAGGGTCTGCTAGTGTTATGGCACCGTTACAAGTTTACCCTACTTTAACAAAGCACCTCATTATAAGCAACATAATGTGCAACAAAAAGGTATTAATTAAATTATCCACACAATATAATTCATCATTTCACAAACTTATTTTCCTCATCTACTATACACTTGAAAATAAAAAGCAAGAATAACCTTATTATATTGAATATATGTTAGCTAATTTTAAATAATTTTCATCTTTCTATTCACTCTAGAGAACTTGTAGGAGTGTTAGATGAATATTTGGACACTCATATTTGTCAAAAATTATGTTTTCATCATGGTACAAGTACTATGGAGAATACTTGTTTAAGGGAGAGTTGTTAAAGAAGTTGTCAATAGTCAAGAAGAATATTATAATAAAATCAACACCATTTCAACTAGTTGGATTGGAATTTTGTGAAGATGTATAATGAATGAGGATATGAACATAGTACTAAAGGATACTCATGAAGGGTTAGAAAGAGGAATATTGTGCCAAACACAATAGTGAGGAAGGTACTTCTAACAAGTTTGTGGTGGCCCACCCTCTATCATGATGCAAAGGATTTTGTGACTACGTGTGATAAATTCCAATGAGCCAAGAAGCCACTACAGAGGGACTTCGTACCTTTGTACCCATATTAGTTTTAGGAGTTCAAACTTTGGGGTCTCAATTTTATTAGACCTTTGAAGACCAACATTTTTGGCGTGTTGTTGGGTCTATTCCTGCTTGTCTCCTCCTTTATGCCTTCTGGTGCTGTTCCTTTTTGTTCCTTTGTGCTAAAGGATCGCTGGTAATCCTTTAGGTTGCTTTTTGAGTGTAATGGATTCAGGCCTTTTAGTTTTGATGAGATTTGCTCTGTTCTTCGTGTTTCTCTTTTCCTCTTCTTGTTCCTCTGAGTTCCTTTTTGTAAAAGGTGACAGGGCACCTTTCAAATGCCCTTTTTGAATTAATATAATTAACTTACCAAGAAAAGAAGAGGTTGTTGGTATATTATTGTAATGAGTGAGTATCTAATAAAGTGGGTAGATGCAAGGGTGCTACTAGATAATTTTATAAAGAGCATGGTACAACTCCTATATAAGAAAATTATTACAAGGTTTGGAGTGCCTCTTCACTTTATGAGTGATCGTAGAGATCTCTTTATCAATGAAATTTTTTAGAATTTGATATCAAAGTTCCAAATTTTGCATTTTTTCGAGTTCATACTATCTAAGGGTAAATGGATAAGTAGAAGCAATGAATAAATTTTTAGTTTAAATTATATACAAGACATATGAAATTGAGGATGCTGACTAGGAGAAGAAATTACTAGTAATCCTATATATGTACAAAACAACGTATAGGCCGATGACAAATCATATGCCATTCTAGTTGATGTATGTTCAAGAGTTAATAGAGTTGATTGAATTCCTAGTTCCAAGTTCGAAAGTGGTGGTGAATAATTTTCATGGTGATCAAGATATTCTAGAAGAGAGGTTGATAACACTCATCAATTTGGATGAGAAGAGAGTGATGGCACATTGGGCCATGGAGGTTGCCTAGTGTCGACATGAGTTTTGGCATGATGAACATATAAACAGGTTGAAGGTAGGTTACCTCATGTTAAAGTATAATGGTAAGCATAGAATCAAGTCATGGAATTTGAAGATCCTATGGATTGGACCCTTCCAAGTTGAAGAGTTGTTGGACAACAACACAATCCAATTAAAGAGGCTGGATGAGACAAACATCCTAAGATGACCAATTGTTCAAAATTGAAATTGTATAATGTTAGGGAATAGGTGAACCTTGTCAATTATGAAACATGTGGATAATATTCAAGTATGAGTAGGTTGAAATTCACACCAATTTAGTCTTTGGTATCCCTTAATGTGATATCAATACACGAAGTTGGAGAATGTAGCCATGTAGGAGAAGATAATGTAAATGATACAAGTGACTCAAAAAATAGTGAACTTGCACAATAGTTGGTGTGATTGTACAAATAGGAAGCCAAAAAGAGTCAAGGGAATGATATGCAAACTATAATTAAGCAAGAAGAATTAACACCCAAACCCATTAAATGTAGGAGATTCCTCGATGTTGAAGAAATAATAAATTCACTTGGTGATGAGGACGTGTAATGAATGGTGGTGAGGCATGTCAAATAAGAAGAATGAGAAAAATAAAAACCTTGGAGTGATGGAAAAAATATGAAGGAATGAGCCTCTTAGTAGCCATTAGATGCACATAGCAAAGAATGTGTGAAGAAATGCAATATTTTGTGTGAAAGGAGTGAATAGTTGAATGACTGCATTTATGAATTACAAAGATAATGTGCACAAGAATTGATGCAACTATGATTAGACATACAAGCAACCAAAAAAAGTAGATTATTTGAAATAGGATCAAGTCTAGAGGATACTCATACAGGTATATGATAAATAAGAAAATATTGGTAAATATTGATAATCATGCTACGAAACTAAAATTTTTGGAAGAAGACTGTTGAGAATACCAACTTAGAAATTAATGCAAGGACATGAAGATTGTTATTTCTATTAGCTAGGACCATTAGCAAAAAATTGGATGGAGAGATATGCATAAGTGTAACATGAACCTATTCACATCACTAATGCACCTAAATGGGCATTACCAAAAAGAATGATAAGTAATGGCAAGTTGTTAGAGGAAGAAAGTAGTAGTGTATCCCTCACAAGTTTGGTAAGTGAAGAGGATTATTGGAGTAGTGATAACCTCAAATCAAACTTTGAAAGATAATTTTAGTAGTGAAACTAAAGATAATGTTGAAATTTGACAATGATGAAGTAGTGATATGCTCACCAAGTAATGACAAACCACTGCCAAGTGATATTTTGTAGGAAGAACAAGAATACAAGCTTGATATCACATCTAAATATGAAGACACAACATAAACATGGTGTATTAACAAATGACAATAAACAAGGAAAATCAGGCTTAGTTAGATTCCAAGTTGATGAAGGCATAGAACAAGTTGAACTTTGACTAAGTCCCAAGGAGATGGTGTTGGGAAAAGTATTAGTTTTCATTATCCATCAAGTTTGAACAATTATTTAGGTAATGTAGGTGTGTCCTTAGGTCCATTAGATTTTCCAAGGATAGATTACAATTAGGTATTCTCGGGTCATTTGGATGGGTAGGTTGTCAAGTCCTCTAGGCCATCTAGGATAGCCCAATCAAGAGGAAGGTAATTTAGCCTTCCTTCCAACCATCTAAGGAAAGTAAGTCATCTAGCTAAAATGGTGGGTTTCCTAGGCCACCCCCTAGTCTTTTGGTAGGGACATCAAGTCCTTAGATGACTCTTCGGTTTTCAAGCCTAATGGGAGGGCTATTTGAGCCATTCTTAAGTTATCTTGGGAGTCTATCTAAGTCTCAAATGATGGTTAGATCATTAGATGGTTACCTTGGGTCATCTAAAAATAGAGAAATATCATACAACATTCAAGTTGGGTCATATGGAGCCCAAGTCTAGAGGACTAAATAAGTTGGGTTGTATCAAAACCAAGAAAAGTTGTATGACAATAAGGATGGGTTATCTAAAGTTCATGTTAGGTGAACTAGTGAAGTGGAGTCATCTAGAGATGGAACTAGGTCATTTGAGGTTAGTCCAATAGAAGTCATTTGATAGGCCATCTAGATGGCTAGGTAGGCCGTTTGGACCCCTCAATCATCTAGGCCAAAGACACACAAGGTCATTTATATGTCCATGTAGGTCATTTGGCCACCTAGTTTGTCCAAGCTAAAGGATCAAATTTACCAAAAATTGAGCATGCACATTCTACCAATGGGCCCTTCATGCATGAAGACAAGGAAGAATTTGAGTGTATATAAGAAAAAAATATAGCACAAAATGAACAGTTGCATGGACAATAGTTACTAGAGTTAAAGTGGTAGTTAAGGGAGTGGATCGAAACTCATCACATGCAAGCCAACTATCCCTTTATCCCCCCAACTTGTAAAAAAAGAGAAGCTCACATTTTGTTTTGTAACAACCCACCAAAACCAACCCGATATATATATAATCACAAGCAATGTTCAAAAAAGAAGTCCCAATAGTTCTTAGTATTATAAGGCATAACCACATTTTGAGTCAATGTTGCTACAAATGACACTCAAGTGGATAGGAGTGGCCAACATCCCATATTTCTAGGGTTCACCTTTCTAAACCTCACTATTTAGAAAGGATTTCAATAATGGTACTTCAACTATCCTACACCCTCCCCGGTATAGGACAACTTTACCATGGCTTAGGTATTATCCTTCAAGGCCCAAAACACTTCCCTAACCCTAAATAAGTTCTTCTATGTGGTTCTTCTATGTGGGTCTATTCTAGCGTAATTCCTTAGTGCTTAGGAACCACACCTTTGTGGGCTAATTAAGGTCATTACCACTCACTTGGTAATTATCATGGTCACGCAAACCTCACCGCTTAAGGTACCACCACTATTGACTTGCAAATGATTCCTAGACCCCACCACCTAGGACTTCCCAAAAGCCTCATCGCTTATCATTCAAGGTGTAACATTCAAAGATATTATGCTATTGCATTATTGTATATCCTCCCAGATATATACCTAGTTATTGCATCATCGCAACTCCTTCCAATATTGGGATTACATTTTTGACTCGAGGGTTATAATATGACTATAGATTCATGCCCCTAGGTTCATGCCCAATAACCCCACCAAACCCAAGAGTCTAACCAAAACAATTTAATAATATCTCCCTAAAAAAGTGCTATATTAAAAGATCATGCTTGAAAATAAATTCATTACTAAGCTATCATCATAATTATTCTCAAAACATAATTACTAGAATAAAGCACTCAATATTGAAATAATGAAATAACATCAAATGAATTATAATTCCATAATCATGAATTTAAAATCTAATACATTTTAACAATGTAGATTCCACTCTTTTCATAAGGAATTAGTAACCTTAATATTAAATCAATAAATCAATAATAATAACCAAGTATTACATAACATGATCTCCATTTACAATATCCTTTCCATCTTAAATACAATAGTAAAACTTCATCCAAATGGCTTCTAGCTCATCCTTTTCCATGGACCTCTTCATGAAGAATAGTCTCCCACAAACTTGAGAGAAGGCCTAGGGATTAGGACAGCTCATGAATTGCTTATGCAAGCTTATCATGCACTAAGCAATAAAAACATGGAAGATGTAAATATATTTCAACTAAAAACCATACAAAGGTATTGGGAGAATCCCATACTTCTGCTAAAAATTGTTCTCTTATCTACACAAGCTTCAGAAAAAATCATTTTTATAACATACATACTTTACTCAAAGAAAGCTATCAAATACAAAACATTTCTCTTTTCTCAAAATGAAACCCCACATCCCAATTTTCCACCAATAAACTAACATTAATTACATTTTCTTTCTCTATCTTACTATCACAAACATTCTGAATAACAACTATCTAGCATCAATATTTATAAATCCAAACTCTAATAATATTAAAACACAAATTAGGTACATATCAAAAAAATCCCAAATCTTAATTATTCCAAAAGATGCATTTTTATTTTAACAAAGGTGAACCCCCTAAAATTAACACAAAATCTTCCAAATAATATTACCATTGAAAGATGTTCATCTATATGATTATTAAACACTAGTATCCAACCTAGTCTAAGCTACTAAAGCACCATTCTTAAAATTCAAAGGTTCCTTTCTACCAAGTAACCTTACCAAATTTTAATATTGGTTTAAACCATCTAAAACAAGGTTCACAAACTATAATGAAAGATTCAACTTATAATAAATTTTAAAAACCTTCAAACCAAGAACATTTGAAGCAACATGCACCCTAATGACATGAACCAACCATAATAGATGAACCATATCCATGAACATGCCCAAAAAATAAATCAAAGATCATATAGGTGCAAGAGACAAATCCTAAAACCAAACCATCTATAAAACCTTTCCTAGACGACGACACTCTAAACTAGAAGTAAGAAAGGGCAACTGAAGAAAAGAACTAAAATCCTAAGCTAGACTAAATCCATAAGGACTCAAAGGAAGATTTCACTACAACACAAAACCAAACAAGTGATAAGCAAATCGACATCACCTAGCAGAAACCAAAGGATTAAAAGATAAATCCAACATAGAGATCAATGCAATATATAAATAATCATGTCCAAAAAGAGATCTCGGATACCAAAGGTTGAAAGAAAAAATAAAGCAATACCAAGTGAATTCCAAGCCTTACTTGAATTACCCTGAGCTACTCCTCCATCTCTTTGATAGTGTTTGGTACGATCACCACCTGATCTTTTGGATTATCCTATGATAGATGTGTTTTACATCTCTTGCTACACAAGGCCTCAAATAGAGCCATTCCCAAGGATGCATGATATCCATTATTATATGAAAACTCAAAAATATCAAAAAATTCTTCCCACTTGAACTTTTGATCCATGTAATACATGTGAAGCATGTCCTCTAAAACTTGGTTCAACCTCTTCATTTAACCATTTATTTTTGGATGATATGCAAAACTGATATTCAACTTAGTGCCCACTACACGATGAAGAGCCTACCAAAATTTTGATGTAAACCTAAAATATTTGTCTGATATGATCACCTTAGAAAAACCATGTAACCTAAATAATTTTTTGGTAAACTTATTTGCCACCACCGATGCATCATCCTTGATGTTTCTTGGTATAAAATGTGCAACCTTAGTCAAATTTTCAACCACCACAAGAATTGCATCATGTTGGTACCTAGTCTTAGGTAAACCCACAATAAAATCCATAGATATAACCTACCACTTTTGAGTAGGTATATCATGTGGGTATAATTTCCCTATTGGGTGTTGATGCTCTGCCTTAACCTTCTGATACTCCAAGCATCTAGTAATAAAACTAGTGATATCTTGTTTCATTCTTTCCCAATAGATCCTTTTCATGTTTTCTCTCATATTTGCCCCACATGGATGAGTAGAATATGGAGAACTATGCACCTCTTGCATAATAATTCTCCTTAAATCACTAGTTTTGGGTATGACAACCCTATCCTTGAAGCATAAAAGTCCATCTTTTATGTTAAAATCCTTATTTTCCTCAAGATTTCTCTCAATTTTTGCCTAGATTTCAATGCAATACTAATATTATAGTTGCATTTCCCTAACTTTGTCCATCAAGTCTATATGACTCTGGGTCAATGTTGCTATATGCCTTCTCCTACTTAAGGCATCAACAACCTTGTTTTCTTTTCCTTTGATATACTCAATACCAAAGTCATACTCAACTAAGAACTCTATCCACCTTCTTTGTCTCGCATTCAACATAGGTTGGGTAAAGATATACCTTAGACTTTGGTGGTCTATCCTTAGCTCAAATGGTTTCCCCAACAAATAGTGCCTCCAGACCTTTAGTGCATGCACAACCGCTGCCAACTCTAGGTCATGTGTAGCATAATTTAACTCATGCTTCTTGAGTTTCCTAGACTCATATGCTACTGTAGCCTCATTCTGGGACAACACCCCACCTAAACCTTCTAAGGAAGCATCTGTACATACTATAAAATTCCCAAGAGGATCTAGTATCTTGAGAATTGGTGTTGTAGTTAGCTTATTCTTTAGAGTTTCAAAGGTGGTCTCACATTTATCCATCCATTTGAACTCTTTTCCCTTTCTCTGAAGGTTGGTGATAGAGTAGGCAATTTTTGAATAGTCCTTCACAAAATACCTATAATAACCCATGAGCCCCATGAAGCTTCTAACTTCTAACACATTTGTGGGTGCAGGCCAACTCAAAATGGCCTCAATTTTCTTAGGATCTACAACAATCCCTTCTACAGATATGATATGCCCCAAATACTAAACTTGTGAGGCATAGAACTCACACTTAGACAACTTCCCATAAAGTTGGTTTTTCCTCAACACCTCTAACACTAACCTCAAATGTTGGTCATGTTCCTCTTTGGTGCGAGAATATATCAAGATATCATCTAAAAATATCAAAACAAACCGATCTAGATATTTCTTGAACACACTGTTCATCAGATTCATAAAAGTTGTTGGTGCATTTGTCAACCCAAATGGCAACACTATGAACTCATAGTGTCCATATCTAGTCTTAAAGGTTGTTTTATGAGTATCCTCCTCTCAAATCCTCAACTGATGATATCCTAATCTCAAATCAATATTTGAAAATATAGTGGCATCCTTTAGCTGATCAAAGAGATCATCAATCCTTGGTAAAGGATACCTATTCTTGATGGTCACCTTATTCAACATCCTATAATCAATGCACAACCTCAAGGAACCATCCTTATTTTTCACAAATAGTATTAGAGCACCCCAAGGTGACACACTAGGTTTAATTAGACCCTTTTCCAATAAATCTTGAAGTTGCACCTTTAACTCTTGCAACTCAATAGGAGTCATTCTATAAGGTGTCCTTGCAATGGGTTCAACTCTAGGCATTAGTTCAATGGTGAAGTCAAATTCACGTCGAGGTGGTAGGCCTAGGAGATCTTCTAGAAATACATCCCTAAATTCATGCAAAATTGGATGTTTCTTAAATATTTCCTCATCCCCATTATCACCTATCTTGCCATTTATCTTGACTACATATAACATACCACCTCTTTTAATAGCTTTCTTTAATTGCATAGCTAACAATAGATGTGGTCAAAAAGACCCTTGCCTACTTTGAACCCTTACTCTCTTCTTATCCTTATTGGTGTAGTCCATCCATCTTTCTTGGAAGTTGATTAAGGCTCCATGAGCCTTCAACCAATCCATCCCTAGGATAATATCAAAAGCATGTAGTGGTGCTACATATAAGTGCCATATAGTGGATCCATTGGGTAAGGTGATCTCAATCATAGGCAAACATTGATCCACTGAGTAGGTCTATCTAGACCCATACTCGACTTTCCACCCTTGTGCAAAAAATCTAGGTCTTTTCGGCATATCCCCAATAATACTAGTGGAAATAAAACTATCTATAGCTCCACTATCAATTAAAACTTTAACATTCTTATTAAACAACTTACCATTCAATAACATAGGAGTTGCTTGTCCATCCAGGTTTTAACTTCTTATAGTGGCATAGATTTGGTGTGGTTGCTCCTCTGCTCTATTACTCGACTCTAGCCATTGGGGACACTTATTAGCATAATGAGGACCCCCACAAATGAAGCAACCTATCCTGGGTGCTTGAGATATTTCCTACCTTTTCTCCCCTATTCCCTCTTTCTGAGCTGACTCATTCTACTTCTAAGGTTGAGGGTTTTGAATTATCCTTTTTTCTAGAAATTCTTCTTATAGTTCCCTTGGTTCCCATTGTTCTTATTCCCAAACTTTGGGTTCCCTTTAATTTTCTTGTTTTGCTCCTTATCCCATTTTATAAACCCCACACTCTTCCTCTTCTTGAGTTCCTATCTCTCTACCTCTATCAACCCTACATAGTTGAAGAAGGTCTTTTTGGTTTGAAGATTGGTCTCTTCCTATTGGGCCAAATCATAAGCTTTTTGTAGGGTTTTGGGTTTGAGAAAATTAATTACTATCCTAATCTTAGGATCCACCCCTAAGATGAACTTATGCACCTTTAGTTGTTCATTGATCTCATACTTAGAAACATACTTCAAAATTTTAATGAATCTTTGGTAGTATACCTCCATAGACAATGTACCCTATTAGAGCATAGAGAACTCCTCAAACTTCTCTACATAAAATTGATTTAATAGGAATATCTTCTTAAATACCCTAACAAAACTATCCCATTTAAGGTCCATAGCTTGGATTCCTTTGCCTACCTTGAATGTGTTCCACCATTCTAAGGTTGCATCCTAAAGATGAAGGGTAGCCCAAACAGTTTGGGTTTTGGATGAGTAATTCTTCATGGAAAAGAAAGTTTCCAACTCATTCAACCATGACTCTACTACATCACCCCCTTCTCTTCCATTAAATTTAGCTACCTTAACATTCTTAAGGTCCTTGGCAAGCTCAACCTCAATTCAAGCTTTGCCTTCATGGCTTCTTCTAACAAGATTCTCTTCTCATCTACCCTCTAAATCCTTGTTACCTATTTCCTTATTAATCAGGGTTTCTAACATTTTACATTGTTGTTCCATCTATTCTTGAAGAAACTTAACTATAGAAGAAAGGTCTTCCACCCTCTCACTAGAGTCCATTGTTCTTCTAGTTTTCTTGTTGGAGTCCATTGTCCTTCCAGACTTCTTACTAGAGTCCATTGTTCTCTCAGTTCTCTTGTTGGAGTCCATTGTTCTTCCAGACTTCTTTTGGGGATGTACTACAACTTCCTCTTGTGTAGCTAACCCTACCTTCTTGGATGATCCTCCTCTCAAAATAGGTGCCATCTCCTATCCACAAAAAGGAGATGGGTAAGTTACAATTTCTCTCAATTGTACTTACAATCAGTTAGTTTCATTTCCCCATGAACTAACTTAGACCATTATCACTCACTTGATAATGATCATGGTCACACTTGCCTCACCACAAGGTGCCATTCCCAATAAGAAACTATACTCTCTAAGATTTTTACTCCTTGGTCTGACTAGTCTAATCAACATGCAATACCCATATTATCCCAAATCAAGTTAAGGTCCCTAGAAGAGTAAGTCTCCCCAAAGTAGCACATCAAGTCAAGGCTCATCCTAGGTTCACTCCATGGAAGCTTCTAGTCCTATGACCTAGAGCTCTAATACCAACTGTAACAACCCACCAAAACCAACCCAAGAGATATATATATATGTATGTATCACAAGAAAGGTTCACAAAAGAAGTCCCAATAGTTCTTAGTATTATAAGGCATAACCACATTTTGAGTTCAATGTCACTGTAGACAACACTCAAGTGGACAGGAGTGGCCAACATCCCATATTTCTGGGGTTCACCTTTCTAAACCTCACCATTTAGAAAGGATGCCAATAGTGGTCCCCCCACATTTCCTATACCCTCACCAATATAGGACAACTTGACCATGATGTAGGGATTATCCTTTAAGGCCCATAACACTTAAAGGGGAATGCCTTTTCCCTAACCCTACATAAGTCCATCTATGTAGGATTATTCTAGCATAATGCCTTAGTGCTTAGTTACCACACCTTCTATGGGCTAACTAAGGCCATTACCACTCACCTGGTAATGAGCATGGTCACCCAAACCTCATTGTTCAAGGTACCACCACTATTGACTTACAAATGACTCCTAGACCTCATCAACTAGGACTTTCCAAAAGCCTCACCACTTTGTGTACACCCGAGACTCACTGTTCAAGGTATAACATTCACAACTATTTGGTTATTAAATCACTACAACTCCTCCCAGATATAGAATTGGTTATTGCATCACCACAATTCCGTCCAATATTGGGATTACCTTTTTGACTCGAGGGTCCTAATATGGCTTTAAATTCATTGCCAAGAACGCCCACAAAACCTTAGAGTCTAACAAAAAAATTTAGTAATATCTCTCAAAAAATGCTATATTAAAAGATCATGCTTGAAAAAAAATTATTACTAAGCTAGCATCATAATTATTCTCAAAATATAATTACTAGAATAAATCACTCAATATTGAAAGAATGAAATAACATCAGATGAATTATTTTTCCATAATCATGAATTTAAAAGCTAATACATTTTGACAATACATATTTCACTCTTTTCATAAGGAATTAGTAACCTTAATCTTTCCTCAATAAATCAAGAATAATAACCAAGTATTACATAACATGATCTCCATTTACAATATCCTTTCCATCTTAAATACAATAGTAAAACTTCATCCAAATGGCTCCTAGCTCATCCTTTTCCATGGACCTCTTCATGAAGGGTAATCCCCTATAAACTTGAGAGAAGGCTTTTGGATTAGGACAACTCATGAATTGCTTATGCAAGCCTATCATGCACTATGTAATAAAAACATGTAATATGCAAATACATTTCAACTAAAATCCACAATGGTACTAGGGGAATCCCATACTTCTCTAAAAAATGGTTTCCTTATATACACAAGCTTTAGGAAAAACCATTTTTATAACATACATACTTTCCTCAAACAAAATTATCAAATACAAAATATTTTTCTTTTCTCAAATGGAAATCTCTACATCCCAATTTTCCACCAAGCAACTGACATTAATTACATCTTCTTACTCTATCTTACTATCATAAAAAATTTTCTAACAACTATCTAGAATCAATATTCATAAATAAAAACTCTAATAATATTAAACTTATCCCAACAAAATCCCAAACTCTGATAAGATTCAACTTATAATAAATTTTAAAAACATTCAAACTAGAAATGTTTGAAACAACATGCACCCTAAAAACATGAACCAACCATAAAAGAGAAACATAGAAATCAAAGATCAAATATCATTCAAGCACAAGAGAAACACAACAATCCAAAACTAAATCATCCACAAAATATTTCCTAGACTATTACATGCTAAACCAGAAGTAAGAAAGATCAACTAAAGCAAACCACTGAAATCCCAAGCTAGACTCAATCTAGAAGAACTCAAAGTAAGATTTCATTGCAACACAAAACCAAACAAATGATACATAGATTGACATTGCCTAACAAAATCCAACGGATTAAAAGATAAATCCAACATAGAGATCAATGAAACATATGAACTACCATGCCCAAAATGAGGTGTCAAATACCAAAGGTTGAAAGCAACAACAAAAAAAAGCCATACAAACACCTTCCAAGGTAACACAAAGACATAACTAGTCTAACAACCACTAATTAGCTTCGAAACAACTACTACAAGAGAGTTGGGATAACATCACCCACAAACATGGTGCTAGCATGCAAACCAAGAAGAACATGGAATCCAAAGATCAAACTCCACTAAGCTAAGACCAACCTAAAATGCATAATAAAGAGCTTGTTGCAATGAACTCTACCAAGATGTCCATATTCAAAAATGAAAGTTAAAGTAAGGATCAAAGAGGTACGAACATCTAGCATTCGTTAACACAACATGCAAACATCCATTTTACTAAAAATGATAAAACAAATACCTTTGTATTTGCACTCCCAAGCATAACCTTTTTCCTCAAGATTTCTCCATTCTAGCATCTTCCTTCTACTTCCTTCTTCCTAACCCTCGGCTTGGTAAAAAATCCCCTTCATATAATCTTCCAAGATTTTAACGATGGAATTTGATCTTCCATGTAGGCCACCATTGCAAAAGTAACATTCACAAAGTTGCATTACCAAGATCGTCCACCATGATGCCACCTTTATATTACTTAATGAGATTTCCCATAGAAGGTTTTTAACTTAATAAAATATTTTACCTTAATTTATCAAACTCAAAAGGATAATCTTAACACAACCTCCTATACTTTAATACCAAAAATAATTACCATTATAAGAATTTAATCATTTACTAACATCCTATAATTGATTAATGAATATCAAATTCTTTTTTATTAGTTGAAGAAGGGATTTTGAAAGGATTCCCAAACCTTTTACAATTTTATAAAGGGAAAACTACTACAACCAAAAGAGATAGAAAAGATAACATACTGCTACCTCAACACAAGACCCTACCATTAACTGAAACTAAACCAAATAGCCACAAGAGAAGAGGACACAAAAAAGACCCAAAAAACAACCACCCAACCAAGAGACATCAATTACAACCCATGGCTATAGAAGAAAAAAGAGGAACCAATTAGGGAGGGGGGTAGAATAGATTATCACCCCTTAGACAACTTACGTAGATTAGAAATTATGACCTCCTACTGGTCATTGTCTAATTTAACCTTTAGCTCCTCAATATCCTAAAATATCTAAAACATATTAGTGCCAAGCAACCTATAACATAAACCTACTAAAAATAGTAGATTGAGAACCACTTGGAACACTCCCATTTTTTCCAAGAAGAGAGACCATACAACTCATTATCTTGATGTAAAAAGGATGCCACATCAAATCAGCCAATTAATAGAGGAAAAAACAACTTGTAGAATGTCTTCCACAGAAAACCAAAGAGAAAAAATATTCCTCCTACAAATCTCACAACCAAACAGAAAGCAAAACCTAGGAGAGTAAGGAAATAAATGGCTATCCAGCACGAAGGCAAGAAACCTATGGAAATCTATTAGGGACACTAACATGTCAGCCATCATTCATTGATATGAATTATAAGCCTTGTGGGAAATTATCCTTTTAAATGGATATCCTGGATTGGAGCAACTCCAGGTTGGCAAGGAAGTCAACCATCTTGTTACCTTCCCTATACATATGTCTCATCTGAATACTTTCCATGCCATAGATAATATAATTAGCTTCCTTAACCATATTAGCAATATTCTAGCTAGGGAATTATAATCTAGAGATCATATTAACAATGTTTAATGAGTCACATTTGATAATAGTTTTCCTGCAACCAATCGAAGGGAGGAGCACCGCACCTTGGAAGAATTTTTTGGCTTTCACAAAGTGGTAGGTCTAAGACCCAAGATTTTTAGTAAAAGCTAAAATGATATCTCCACTGTGATTTTGAAACACACCTCCTGCACCAGCTTTCTCAAGGTTTACTTTAGAGATATTGTCAAAGTTAAATCTTACCCATTCAAGGGGGGCATGATCCACTTGGTTAAAGCTTTGGTATTCCCTAGGTTTTGAAAAGTTCTTCTTCTAGCTTGTTGGAAACCAAGATTGGATTCAATGAGGCCTTTAGCCTTTGGGCCATGGGAATCATCCAAAGATAGGATAAATACATTATCAATAATTGTTGGTAAGACTATGTATTTTTATTAGGTGGAAGAGGGGGTTTTGAAAGGGCCTCAAAACCTTTTACAATGGGGTTTTAAAAGGGACCCCAAACCTAAATTTGGCCATAAGGATATTCAATGAAAATAAAATAAGAACATAAATGAGGTTGTCTCCCCTAGGGAGAACTAATCCTGCATCCAACAAAAATGATCCGACATCCAGCATCCAAAATGTGAAACTAGCATCCGACAAAGATCTCACCAAAATAAAATTTAAAAACTAGGCACTCATATTTGACATTTGAAATTCTCTCGCTCATTTTAATATTTTTGCCTAGTGAGAGAACCTACCAATTCAAAATAAAACTAGTTACTCATATTTGAAATTTAAAAAAAATCCCATTTGAAAATTCTTGCCCACTAGGAGAACTAGACACATCAAACATCAGCAAGAAAATTAGGTTTTGAAAGGAACCTAAAACCTGAACATAGGGTTTTGAAAGGAACCTAGAACCTTGAAGTGAAACAAGCCTCTAATAGAGGACCACAAAATTTAGAAAGTAACCTAGAACCTTGGAAAGAATAATTGAATCTGAGCACTCAAGATGAAAAATAACTAGATTCTAGAATGCTCAAAGGAAGATGGAAAAAACTACCCAGTAGGAGAATCGAACCAAAAATCTAGCTACTACCTAAGATAAATCTACCCAAGTTAATGCATTTTCTGGAAATAATGAAATTTTAAAACATCCAGCCTAAACCGGGAGATCAAATCCACGAACCACAAAAAAAGTTCTCAAGCCCATGCTTTAGTTAGAAGATTAAAATTTGAAACATCCCACAAAAAAATGAGATAGCAACACAACCAGCCAAGATATCTGCCCATCAAGTTCAAGAAATTGCTATATTCTACCAAAAGATGTCAATGAAGAAGACCACAGGGTCAAAGAAACCCTACTCCATCAAAACATGGAATTGGATCTGCCACACTGTCTAGCCATGAAATAGGGTAAATTAAGTAAGTCTAAGAAATAAGCAAACCCAAAAATACCCCCACCACTAGAAGATATTCACCCAAAATTCGAGTGAGCAGGAAGTAAAAATAAAACCCTTTCATAGGGTTAGTAGGATTACCTCCCACAACAAACAAACCAAATATTACCCCTAGCAACTTATTGACCCACTAGATGTAGGGACCAACAACAAGAGTATTTCTCAATCAGATAGTGAAGAATCCCAAGGTCTCCCCTTGGTATTTACTTCAAAGAGAGGGGCAAAGACCCAAAGAATATTGAGAAGAAAAACCCATCTATCCAAAACCCACATCCAACAAACAAAGAACCAATAGGATAGCCACATTCCTGCCAGATGTGGGGACCGACAACATGAGCCTTTCTCAAATAGAAAATGATGAATCCCAAGGTCTCCCCCTAGTATTAAATTTTGATAGGGGTAAATACCAAAAGAATATTGCAAAGAAAAAACCCATTTTTTAAGCATTCATATGTAGCAAACAACCAATAGGACAACCACACCTGATAAACATGGGGACCGACAACACCAATATTTCTCAATGAACAGTGATGAAGCCCAATGTCTTCCCCTAGTATTAACTTTAGAGAGCGGGTAAAAGACTAAAAAATCTGAGGAGAAAAACCAATTGTCCAACACCCACAACCAGTAAAAAGATCTTCCAACAACCTAGAAAACCTCACAACCCAAAATGAACAAAACCAGCATTCCTCCCAACAACATAGTCAATCATTGTAGTTCCTTTAGATGACCCAACCTTCCACCTAGCCCCCAAAATATGGTTCCTTCAATTGACCCAACCTTCTACCCAACAAACCAAACTGTTGTTGCAGGGCCAACTACCAAATTAGTTCTTCACCCAAAAGGGCATCCATCAGGATGTAGGGCTTTGTTTTTAAAAAATCTTAGCCTATGGCATGGCACACCGCTTAGGCCCACTCAGGACCTTGTAGACCCTAAAATTTTAGGCTAGAAAGAAACCTTGAGATTCGCTCTTAGGTGGTTGAAATTGGTAAGTATATGTTACTATTAACCAATAACATCTATATTATTATTTTTAGTATTAAATACTTGACTTAATAGAATCATTAGCCATCCAATCCTCAAACACATGCATCATAACCAAAAATTGCTAGCAAAAAAAAAATCATTAATTTGTACAAACAATGCTTATTCCTTAAGTAGGCGGTATTATGATAACTAAGATGTTATCACCAGCCTAACAAGGATGGTTCTTTTTCTTAAGCAACCTCCTTGACCGACGATGCAAACACAAACATACATATATGGAATGCATCTATATGAGGGTACTATTTTACCCTTGAGCTATCAATGAGAATGTCATCCATTATTTTCTAGTTTTCTCTCAACTCTAGTGATTTTCCCATACTAATCCATCGGTGAGAGTACCTGGTCTTGCAACCACAAATATATCAACAATACCATATTTCAATAGTATAATAATCAAATCATAAAGTTCAACTACCAACACATATTGGTAACATAAAATGAGATTATGCATTAGACATCCATACATCAATACATAAATCAAATGTCAAGAATAAGTCTTGCAAGGAGGACTATTACATACTCCTCCCTTGGACTAAACACAATCATTTGTATTTTTTGCAATTAAGCATACATATAATTCATTCAAATAAATCGAGATTTTCTCTCATTTCCTTAGCATCTTCCCAAGTTGCATAATTTTCATAATATTGGTCTTATTGGACCTTAAATTGATCTAGGGTTTGTTTCCTCAACATATTGGAATGAAATCCTAGAATTTTTATCGATCCCACCTCAATGGATGAGGGATATACCATCTATAACAAACATGAGAAGGATCAACAACATATTTCCTAAGCAGAGATATATGGAAAATATCATGGATATTTGATAGATTGGGCAACAATGCAAGCCTATAGGCTATTGGACTAATCTTATAAATGATCTCAAAAGACCCGAAATAATGAGGATCCAACTTAGTTGACTTGATGACACTTTTTATGGGTCTTACCCTCAAGAATACTATGTCTCCCATAGATAATTCTCTTGGTGATCTCTTCATATAAGTATATCTCTTCTGATCATAAAATACTTCCTTGACCCTTACTTGAATTACCGTGATCTGCTCCTCCATATCTTTGATAGTGTTTGGTTCGATCACCACCTGATCTTTTGGATTATCCTATGATAGATGTGTTTTGTATCTTTTGCTACATAAGGCCTCAAATAGAGACATTCCCAAGGATGCATGGTATCCATTATCATATGGAAACTCAACAAGATGTAAAAAGTCTTCCCACTTGAACTTTTGATCCATGTAATACATGCGAAGCATGTCCTCTAAAACTTGGTTCACCCTCTTCATTTAACCATTTGTTTTTGGATGATATGCAGAACTGATATTCAACTTAGTGCCCACTGCACGATGAAAATCCTACCAAAATTTTGATGTAAACATAAAATATTTGTCTCATATGATCACCTTAGAAAAACCATGTAACCTAAATTATTTTTTGGTAAACTTATTTGCCACCACCGGTGCATCATACTTGATGTTTCTTGGTATAAAATGTGCAATCTTGGTCAACTTGTCAAACACGACAAGAATTGCATCATGTTGGTACCTAATCTTAGGTAACCCTACAATAAAATCCATAGATATAACCTACCAATTTTGAGTAGGTATATCATGTAATTACAACTTCCCTACTGGTTGTTGATGCTCTACCTTAACCTTATGATACTCCAAGCATCTAGCTATAAAACTAGAGATATCTTGTTTCATTTTTGCCTAATAGATCCTTTTCATGTTCTATCATCTTTGCACCACCTGGATGATAATAATAAGGAGAACTATGCACCACTTGCATAATCCTCCTCCTTAAATCACTAGTTTTAGGTATGAAAACACTACCTTTGAAACATAAAAATCCATATTTTATGTTAAAATCCTTATTTTCCCCAAGATTTCTCTCATTTTTTGTCTAGATTTTAATGCAATATTGGTATTATAGTTGCATTTCCCTGACTTTATCCATTAATTCTATATAAATCAGGGTCAATGTTGCCATATGCCTTCTCCTACTTAAGGCATCAACTACATTCTTTTATTTTCCATTGATATTCTCAATACCAAAGTCATACACAACTAAGAACTCTATCCACCTTCTTTGTCTCGTATTCAACATAGGTTGGGTAAAGATATAGCTTATACTTTGGTGATCTATCCTTAGCTCAAATAGTTTTCCCAACAAATAGTGCCTCAAAACCTTTAGTGCATGCACAACCGCTGCCAACTCTAGGTCATGGATAGCATAATTTAGCTCATGCTTTTTGAGTTTCCTAGACTCATATGCTATTGTAGCTTTTTTCTAGGCCAAAACCCCACATAAACCTTATAAGGAAGCATATGTGCATACTATAAAATTCTCAAGAGGATTCTATATCTTGAGAATTAGTGCTATAGTCAGTTTATTCTTTAGAGTTTCAAAGGCAAACTCGCATTTATCCATCTATTTGAACTCTTTTCCCTTTATTTGAAGGTTGGCGATAGAATAGGTAATTTTTTAATAGTCCTTCACAACATGCCTATAGTAACCCATGAGCCCCATGAAGCATCTTATTTCTAACACATTTTTGGGTGCAAGCCAACTCAAAATGACCTCAATTTTCTTAGGATCCACATCAATCCCTTCTATGAATATAATATGCCCCAAATACTGAACTTAAGAGGCATAAAATTCACATTTAGACAACTTCCCATAAAGTTGGTTTTTCCTTAGCACCTCTAACACTAGCCTCAAATGTTTGTCATGTTCCTCTTTTGTGCCAAAATATATCAAAATATTATCTAAAAATATCAAAACAAACCAATCTAGATATTTCCTAAATACACTATTCATTAGATTCATAAAAGTTATTGGCACATTTTTTAACCCAAATGGAAACACTGTGAACTCATAGCATCCATATATAGTCTTAAAGGCTATTTTGTGAGTATCCTCCTCTTGAATACTCAATTGATGATATCCTAATCTCAAATAAATCTTTAAAAATATAGTGGCATCCTTTAGCTGATCAAAAATATCATCAATCTTTGGCAAAAGATACCTATTAAATATGGTCACATTTTTCAACATTCTATATTTGATGCACAACCTCAAGGAACCATCCTTATTTTTCATAAATAGTACTGGAACACCCCAAGGTGACACACTAGATTTGACTAGACCTTTTTTCAATAGATATTTAAGTTTCACCTTTAACTCATGCAACTCAATAGGAGTTATTCTATAAGGTGTCCTTGCAATGGGTTCAACTCCAGGCACTAGTTCAATGGTGAAGTCAAATTCACGTCGACATGGTAGGCCTAGGAGATCTTCTAGAAATACATCCCTAAATTCATTCAAAATTAGATGTTTCTTAAAAAATATCTCATCCCATTATCACCTATCTTGCCATTCATATTCACTACATATAACATACCACCTCTTTTAATTGCTTTCTTTAATTGCATGGCTAACAATAGATGTAGTCAAAAAGACCCTTGCATACTTTGAACCCTAACTCTATTCTTATCCTTATCTATGTAGTCCATCAATATTTCCTAGAAGTTGATTAGAGCTACATGAGCCTTCAACCAATATATCCCTAGGATAATGTAGTGGTGCTACATATAAGTGTTATCTAGTGGATCCATTGGATAAGGTAATCTCAATCATAGGCAAACATTGATCATAAAAGATCATGCTTGAAAATAAATTCATTACTAAGCTAGCATCATAATTATTCTCAAAACATAATTACTAGAATAAAGTACTCAATATTGAAAGAATGAAATAACATCAGATGAATTATTTTTCCATAATCATGAATTTAAAAGCTAATACATTTTGGCAATACATATTCCACTCTTTTCAGAAGGAATTCAATACTCTTAATCTTTCCTAAATAAATCAAGAATAATAACCAAGTATTACATAACATGATCTTCATTTACAATTTTATTTCCATCTTAAATGCAATAGTAAAACTTCATCCAAATGTTTCCTAGCCTATCCTTTTCCATGGACCTCTTCAAGAAGAGTAATCTCCTATAAACTTGAGAGAAGGCTTATGGATTAGGACAACTCATGAATTTCTTATGCAAGCCTATCATGCACTAAGTAATAAAAACATGTAAGATGCAAATAAATTCCAACTAAAAACCACAATGGTACTAGGAGAATCCCATACTTCTCTTAAAAATGGTTCCCTTATATACACAAGCTTCAGGAAAAACCATTTTTATAACATGCATACTTCCCTCAAACAAAATTATCAAATACAAAATATTTTTATTTTCTCAAATGGAAACCTCTACATCCCAATTTTCCACCAAGCAACTAACATTAATTACATCTTCTTACTCTATCTTACTATCGTAAAAGTTATGAATAACAACTATCTAGCATCAATATTCATAAATCCAAACTCTAATAATATTAAAATACCAATTAGGTACATTTCAACAAAATACCAAACTCTAATAAGATTCAACTTATAATAAATTTCAAAAACCTTCAAACTAGAAACGTTTGAAACAACATGCACCCTAAAAACATGAATAAACCATAATAGAGAAACATAGAAATCAAAGATCAAATATCATTCAAGCACAAGAGAAACACAACAACCCAAAAACAAACCATCCATAAAATCTTTCCTAGACTATGACATGCTAAACCAGAAGTAAGCAAGAACAACTAAAGCAAAACACTGAAATCCCAAGATAGACTCAATCTAGAAGGACTCAAAGTAAGATTTCATCGAAACACGAAACCAAACAAGTGATACATAGACTAATGTTGTCTAACAAAATCCAAAGGATTAAAAGATAAATCTAACATATATATCAATGCAACACATGAACCACCATGCCCAAAAAGAAGTGTTAGATACCAAAGGTTGAAAGCAACAACAAAACAAAGCCATACAAACACCTTCCAAGGTAACACAAAGACATAACTGGTCTAACAACCACTACTTATCTTCAAAACAACTACTACGAGAGAGTTGGGATAGGATCACCCACAAACATGGTGCTAGCTTGTAAACCAAGAAGAAAATGGAATCTAGAGATAAAACTCAACTAGTCTAAGACCAACTTGAAATGCATAATAAAGGGCTTGCTGCAACGAACTCTACCAAGATGTCCATATCAAAAAATGAAAGTAAAAGTAAGTATCAAAGAGGTATGAACATCTAGCATTCATTAACACAACATGCAAACATCCCTTAAACTAAAAATGATAAAACAAATACCTTTGTAATTGCACTCCCAAGCATAACCTTTTTCCCCAAGCTTTCTCCAATCTAGAATTTTCCTTCTACTTCCTTCTTCCTAACCCTCGGCTTGGTAAAAAATCCCCTTCATATAATATTCCAAGAGTTTAACAATGGAATTTGATCTTCCATGTAGGCCACCATTGTAAAAGTAACATTCACAAAGTTGCATTACCAAGATCATCCACCATGATGCCACCTTTATATTATTTAATGAGCTTTACCATAGAAGATTTTTAACTTAATAAAATCTTTTACCTTAATTTATCAAACTCAAAAGGATAATCTTAACACAACCTCCTATACTTTAATACCAAAAATAATTACCATTATAAGAATTTAATCATTTACTAACATCCTATAATTGATTAATGAATATCAAATGCTTTTTTTATTAGTTGAATAAGGGGCTTTGAAAGGATCCCCAAACATTTTACAATTTTATAAAGGGAAGACTACTACATTCAAAAGAGATAGAAAAAGATAACAGATTGCTACCTCAACACAAGGCCCTACCATTAACTGAAACCAAACCAAATAGCCATAAGAGAAGAGGACATAAAAGAGACCCAATAAAACAACCAACCAACCAAGAGACACCAACTACAACCCATGGCTATAGAAGAAAAAAGAGGAACCAATCAGGGATGGAGGTAGAATAGATTCTCACCCCCTTAGACAACTTACGTAGATTAGAAATTATGACCTCCCGCTGGTCCCAATCTAATTCAACATTTAGCTCCTCAATATCCTAAAGTATCTAAAACATATTAGTGCCAAACAAACTATAACATAAACATACCAAAAATACTGAGAACCACTTGGAACACTCCCATTTTATCTAAGAAGAGAGACCATACAACTCATTATCTGGATGGAAAAAGGATGCCACATCAGATCAGCAAATTAATAGAGTTAAAAACAACTTGTAGAATGGGTTCCACAAAAAACCAAAGAGAAAAAATATTCCTCCTAGAAATCTCACAACAAAACAAAAAGAAAAATCTAGGAGAGTAAGTAAATAGTTGGCTATCTAACACGAAGGCAAAAAACCTATTGAAATCCATCAGGGACACTAACATGTCATCCATCATTCATTGATATGAATTATAGGCCCTGTGGGAAATTATCCCTCTAAATGGATATCCTCGATTGGAGCAACTCCAGGTTGGCAAGGAAGTCAACCATCTTGTTACCTTCCCTATAGATATGTCTCATATGAATACTTTCCATGCCACAGAGAATCTAATTATCTTTCTTGACCATATTAGCAATATTCCAGTGAGGGAATTACAATCTAGATATTATATTAACAATGTTTAATGATTCACCTTTGATAATAATTTTCCTGCAACCAATATAAGGGAGAAGCACTGCCCCTTGGAAGAATATTTCTTATTTCACAAAGTGGTAGGTCTAGGACCCAAGATTTTTAGCAAAAGCTAAAATGATATCTCCACTATGATTTTGAAACACACCTCCTAAACTGTCTTTCTCAAGGTTTCCTTTAGAGATATTGTCGAAGTTAAATTTTACCCATTCAGGGGGGGCAAGATCCACTTGGTTGAAGCTTTGGTATTCCCTAGGTTTTGAAAATTTCTTCTTCTAACTTTTTGGAAACCAAGATTGGATTCAATGAGGGCTTTAACCTTTGGGCCATTGGAATCATCCAGAGATAGGACAAACACATTCTCAATAATTTTTGGTAAGACTATGTTTTTTTATTAGGTGGAAGAGGGGGTTTTGAAAGGGCCTCGAAACCTTTTACAATGGGGTTTTAAAAGGGACCCCAAACCTAAATTTTGCCATAAGGATATTCGATGAAAATCAAATAAGAACATAAATGATGTTGTCTCCCCTAGGGAGAACTAATCCTGCATCCAACAAAAATGATCCGACATCTAGCATCCAAAACATGAAACTAGCATCCGAAAAAGATCTTGCCAAAATGAAATTTAAAAACTAGGCACTTAGATTTGACATTTGAAATTCTCTCATTAATTTTAATATTTTTTGCCTAGCGAGAGAACCTACCAATTCAAAATAAAACTGGGCACTCATATTTGAAATTAAAAAAAAAAATCCATTTGAAAATTCTTGCCCACTAGGAGAACCAAACACATAAAAAGTCGACAAGAAAATTAGGTTTTGAAAGGAACCTAGAACCTAAACATAGGATTTTGAAAGGAACCCAAAACCTTGAAGTGAAACAAGCCTCTAATAGAGGACCGCAGGGTTTTGAAAGGAACCTAGAACCTTGGAAAGAATAATTGAATATGAGTGTTCAAAATGAAAAAATAATTAAATTCTAGAATGCTCAAAGGAAGATGGAAAAACTACCCAGTAGGAGGACCGAACCAAAAACCTAGATACTAGCTAAGATAAATCTACCTAGGTTAATACATTTTCTGGAAAGAATACAATTTTAAAACATCCAGCCTAAACCAGGAGATCAAATCTACCAACCACAAAAAAAGTGCTCAAGCCCACGCTTTAGTTGGAAGATTAAAATTTGAAACATCCCACAAAAAAATGATATAGCAACACAACCAACCAAGATATCTGCCCATCAAGTTCAATAAATTGCTAGATTCTACTAAAAGACATCAACGAAGAAGACCAGAGGTTCAAAGCAACCCTACTCCCTCAAAACATGGAATTGGATCTGCCACACTGTCTAGCCATGAAATAGGGTAAATTAAGTGTCTAAGAAAGAAGCAAACCTAAGAATACCCCCACCACTAGAATATCTTCACCCAAAATTCGAGTGAGCAGGAAGTAAAAATAAAACCCTTTCATAGGGTCAGTACGACTACCTCCCACAAAAAAAAAACCAAATATTACCCCCTAGCAACCTATTGACCCACTAGACGTAGGGGCCAACAATAAGAGTATTTCTATATAAGATAGTGAAGAAGCCCAAGGTCTCCCTTTGGTATCTACTTCAAAGAGAGGGACAAAGACCCAAATAATATTGACAACAAAAACCCATCTATCTAGAACCCACATCCAAAAAACAAAGAACTAATAGGATAGCCACACCCGCCAGATGTTTGGGCCGACAACATGAGTCTTTATCAAATATACAATGATGAAGCCCAAGTTCTCCCCCTAGTATTAAATTTTGAGAGGGGTAAAGACCAAAAGAATATTGCAGAGAAAAAACCCATTTGTCAAGCATCCATATCTAGCAAACAACCAACATGACAACCACACTTGCTAGACACGGGGACCGACAACACGAATATTTCTCAACGGATAGTGATGAATCCCAATGTCTTCCCCTGGTGTTAAATTTAGAGAGTAGGTCAAAGACTAAAAAATCTAAGGAGAAAAACCAAATGTCCAACACCCACAACTAGTAAAAAGATCTTTCAACAACCTAGAAAACCTTGCAACCCAAAACGAACAAAACCAACATTCCTACCAATAAAATAGTCAACCATTGTAGTTCCTTTAGATGACCCAACCTTCCACCTAGCCCCCCAACTATGGTTCTTTCAGTTGACTCAACCTTCTACCCAAAAAACCAAACTGTTGTTGTAGGGCCAACTATCAAATTATTTCTTCACCCAAAATGGCATCCATAAGGCTATAGGGATTTGTTTTTCAAAACTATTAACCTGTGGTGTGGCACACCACTTAGGCCTGCTCAAGCCCTTGTAGACCCCAAAATTTTAGGCTAGAAAGAAACCTTGAGAGTCACTATTAGGTGGTTGGAAATTGGTAAGTCTATGTTACTATTAACCAATAACATATATATTATTATTTTTAGTATTAAATACTTGTCTTAATAGAATAATTAGCCATCCAATCCTTAAATACATGCATCATAACCAAAATTTTCTAGCCAAAAAAAAAATCATTAATATGTACAAACAATGCTTATTCCTTAAGTAGTTGGTCTTACAATAACTAAGATGTTATCACTAGACTAATAAGGACGGTTCTTTTGCTTATGCAACCTCCTTGCCTGACGATGCAAACACAAACATACATATATGCAATGCATTTATATGAGGGTACTCTTTTACCCTTGAGCTATCAATGAGAATGTCATCCATAATTTTATTTTTTTCTCTCAACTCTAGTGGTTTTCCCATACTAATCCACTGGTGAGAGTACCTGGTCTTGCAACCACAAATATATCAACAATACCATATTTCAATAGTATACTAATCAAAGCATAAAGTTCAACTACCAACACATATTGGTAACATAAAATGAGATTATGCATTAGACATCCATACATCAATACATAAATCAAATGTCAAGAATAAGTCTTGCCAAGGAGGACTATTACATACTCCTCCCTTGGAATAAACATGGTCATTTGTATTTTTTGCAATTAAGCATACATATATTTCATTCAAATAAATATGGTATTTTCTCTCATTTCCTTAGCATCTTCCCAAGTTGCATAATTTTCATAATATTGGTCTTATTGGACCTTACATTAATCTAGGGTTCGTTTCCACAACATAACGAAATCCTAGAATTCTTATCGATCACACCTCAATGGCTGAGGGATATACCATCTATAATTTTAAAATAGTCCAAACATTAGAAGGATCGACAACATATTTCCTAAGTAGAGATATGTGGAAAATATCATGGATTTTGATAGGTTGGGCAACAAGGTGAACCTATAGGCTATTGTACTAATCTTATCGATGATCTCAAAAGACCCAACATAATTAGGATCCAACTTAGTTGACTTGATGACACTTTTGATGGGTCTTAACCTCAAGAAGACTATGTCTCCCATAGAAAATTCCTTGGTAATATATTCATATCAGTATAGCTCTTTTGATGATCAAATGCTTTCTTGAGCCTTACTTGAATTGCCCTGAGTTGTTCCTCCATCTCTTTGATAGTGTTTGGTCTGATCACCACTCAATATTTTGGATTATCCTATGATAGATGTGTTTTGCATCTCTTGCTACATAAGGCCTCAAATAGAGCCATACCCAAGGATGCATGGCATCCATTATTATATGCAAACTCAACAAGATCCAAAAAGTCTTCCCACTTGAACTTTTGATCCATGTAATACATGCGAAGCATGTCCTCTAAAACTTGGTTCACCCTTTTCATTTGACCATTTCTTTTTGGATGATATACATAACTGATATTCAACTTAGTGCCCACTACACGATGAAGATCCTACCAGAATTTTAATGTAAACCTAAAATATTTGTCTCATATGGTCACCTTAGAAAAACCATGTAACCTAAATTATTTTTTGGTAAACTTATTTGCCACCACCGGTGCATCATCCATGATGTTTCTTGGTATAAAATGTGCAATCTTGGTCAACTTGTCAACCACCACAAGAATTGCATCATGTTGGTACCTAATATTAGGTAACCCTACAATAAAATCCATAGATATAACCTACCAATTCTGAGTAGGTATATCATATAATTACAACTTCCCTACTGTTTGCTGATGCTCTACCTTAACCTTCTGATACTCCAAGCATCTAGCGATAAAACTAGTGATATATTATTTCATTCCTGCCTAATATATCATTGTCATGTTGGATGAGTAGAATAAGGAGAACTATACACCACTTGCATAATTCTTCTCCTTAAATCACTAGTTTTGGGTATGACAACACTACCCTTGAAGCATAAAAATGCATCTTTTATGTTAAAATCCTTATTTTCCTCAAGGTTTCTCTTAATTTTTATCTGGATTTTAATGCAATACTGGTATTATAGTTGCATTTCCCTAACTTTATCCATTAATTCTATATAAATTTGGGTCAATGTTTCTATATGCCTTCTCCTACTTAAGGCATCAACTACCTTCTTTTCTTTTGCTTTGATATAATCAATACCAAATTCATACTCAACTAAGAACTCTATCCACCTTCTTTGTCTCGTATTCAACATAGGTTGGGTAAATATATAGCTTATACTTTGGTGGTCTATCCTTAGCTCAAATAGTTTTCCCAAAAAATAGTGCCTCCAAACCTTTAGTGCATGCACAACCACTACCAACTCTAGGTCATGGATAGCATAATTTAGCTCATGTTTTTTGAGTTTCCTAGACTCATATGCTATTATAGACTTTTTCTACAACAAAACCCCACCTAAACCTTATAAGGAAGCATCTATACATCCTATAAAATTCTTAATAGGATCCTATGTCTTGAGAATTTGCACCATAGTCACTTTATTCTATAGAGTTTCAAAGGCAAA
This sequence comes from Wollemia nobilis, assembly GCA_028583015.1. NCBI lineage: Eukaryota > Viridiplantae > Streptophyta > Pinopsida > Araucariales > Araucariaceae > Wollemia > Wollemia nobilis. The sequence goes on from JAQPPZ010002581.1 coordinate 13,589,848, forward strand.
CTCACATTTATCCATCCATTTAAACTCTTTTCCCTTTATTTTAAGGTTGGTGATAGAATAGGTAATTTTTTAATAGTCCTTCACAAAATTCCTATAGTAACCCATGATCCCCATGAAGCATCTTATTTATAACACATTTGTGGGTGCAATCCAACTCAAAATGACCTCGATTTTCTTAGGATCCACATCAATCCCTCTACGGAAATAATATGCCCCAAATACTTAACTTAGGAGGCATAAAATTCACATTTAGACAACTCCCCATAAAGTTGGTTTTTTCTTAGCACCTCTAACACTAGCCTCAAATTTTGTTCATGTTCCTCTTTGGTGCCAAAATATATAAAAATATTATCTAAAAATATCAAAACAAACCAATCTAGATATTTCCTAAAAACATTATTCATTAGATTCATAAAATTTATTTGCACTTTTGTTAACCCAAATGGAAACACTGTGAAATCATAGCATCCATATATAGTCTTAAAGGATATTTTGTGAGTATCCTCCTCTCGAATCCTCAATTTATGATATCCTAATCTCAAAAAAAACTTTAAAAATATAGTGGCATCCTTTAGCTGATAAAAAATATCATCAATATTTGGCAAAAGATACCTATTAAATATTATCACCTTTTTCAACATTCTATAATTGATGCACAACCTCAAGGAACCATCCTTATTTTATAAATAGTATTGGAGCACCCCAAGGTGACACACTATGTTTGATTAGACCCTTTTACAATAGATCTTGAAGTTGCACCTTTAACTCATGCAACATAATAGGAGTTATTCTATAAGGTGTCCTTGCAATGGGTTCAACTCCAAGCATTAGTTCAATGGTGAAGTCAAATTCACGTCGAGGTGGTAGGCCTAGGAGATCTTCTAGAAATACATCCCTAAATTCATTCAAAATTAGATGTTTCTTAAAAAATATCTCATCCCATTATCACCTATCTTGCCATTCATATTCACTACATATAACATACCACCTCTTTTAATTGCTTTCTTTAATTGCATGGCTAACAATAGATGTAGTTAAAAATACCCTTGCATACTTTGAACCCTAACTCTTTTCTTATCCTTATCTATGTAGTCCATCAATATTTACTGGAATTTGATTAGATCTCCATCAACCTTCAACCATTCTATCCCTAGGATAATATCAAAGGCATGTAGTGGTGCTACATATAAGTGTTATCTAGTGGATCCATTGGATAAGGTAATCTCAATCATAGGCAAACATTGATCTACTAAGTAGGTTTATCTAGACTCATACTTGAATTTCCACCCTTGTGCCAAAAATCTAGGTCTTTTGGCGTATCCTTGATAATACTAGTGGAAATAAAATTGTCTATAGCTCCACTATTAATTTAGACTTTAACATTCTTATTAAAAAACTTACCATTCAGTAACATAGGAGTTGCTTGTCCATCCAGGTTTTAACTTCTTATGGTTGCATGAATTCAGTGTGGTTGTTCCTCTGCTCTGTTATTCAACTTTACACTTATTCACTTAATGAGGACCCCATAATTGAAGTAACCTATATTGGGTGCCTTAGACCTTTCTTGCATTTTATCCCCTATTCCTTCTTTTTGAGCTAACTCGTTCTACTTCTAAGGTTAGGGTTTCAAATTATCCTTTTTTCTAGGAAACTCTTCTTATAGTTCCCTTGGTTCTCATTGTTCCTAAAATTTGGGTTCCCTTTACCTTTATTGTTTTGCTCCTTATCCCATTTTATAAACCTCACACTCTTTCTCTTCTTGAGTTCTTGTCTCTCTACCTTTGTCAACCCTACATAGTTGAAGAAAGTATTTTTGGTTTGTAGATTTATCTCTTCTTGTTAGACCAAATCATAAGATTTTTGAAGGGTCTTGGATTTGAGCAATTTAATTATTGTACTCATATTAGGACCCACCCCTAAGATGAACTTATGCATCTTTAGTTGTTCGTTGATCCCATCCTTAGAAACATACTTCAAAATTTGGACAAATCTTTGATAGTATACCTCTATATTCAATGCACCCAGTTAAAGTGTAGAGAATTCCTCAAAATTCTCTACATAAAATTGATTTGATAGAAATATCTTCTTAAATACCCTGAAAAAACTATCCCGGTCAAGATCCATAGCTTGGAATATTTTGCCTACCATGAATGTGTTCCACCATTCTAAGGTTGCATCCTAAATATGAAGAGTTGCCCAAACTGTTTGGGTTTTAGGTGAGTAATTCTTCATAGAAAAGAAAGTTTCCAACTCATTCAAACATGACTCTACTACATCACCCGCTTCTATTTTATTAAATTTTGTGATCTTAACATTCTTAAGATCCTTGGCAATCTCAACCTTAATTCAAGCCTTGCCTACCTAGTTTCCTCTAAAAGGATTCTCTTCTCATCCACCCTCTAAATCCTTATTACCTATTTTATTATTAGGGTTTCCAATATTTTACATTTTTGTTCCATTTGTTCTTTAAGTTTTCTTGTTGGAGTCCATTGTTTTTCCAAAATTCTTAGTGAAGTCCTTTGTTCTCTCAGTTCTCTTTTTGGAGTCCATTATTCTTCTAGACTTCTTTTAGGGATGTACTACAACTTCTTGTGTAGCTAACCCTACCTTCATATGATCCTCCTCTCAAAATAGGTGTTATCTCCTATCCACAAAAAAGAGATGGGTAAGTTACAATTTCTCCCAATTGTACTTACAATTAGTTAGTTTCATTCCCCATGAACTAACTTAGATTATTATCACTCACCTGATAAATGATCATGGTCACACTTCCTCACTACAAGGTGCCATTCCCAATAAGAAACTATACTCTCTAGGATTTTTACTCCTTGGTCTAATAGTCTAATCAGCGTGCAATAACCATCTTATCCCAAATCAATTTAAGGTCCCTAGAGGAGTAAGTATCCCCAAAGTGGTGCATTAAGTCAATGTTTATTCTAGGTTCACTCCATGCAAGCTTCTAGTCCTATGATCTAGATATTTGATACGAACTGTAACAACCCACCAAAACCAACCCGATATATATATATATATATCACAAGAAATATTCACAAAAGAAGTCCCAATAGTTCTCAGTATTATAAGGAATAACCACATTTTGAGTCGATGTCATTGTAAAAAAAACTCAAGTAGATAGGAGTGGCCAACATCCCATATTTCTAGGGTTCATCTTTATAATGGTCCCCCACATTTCCTATATCATCACCAATATAGGACAACTTGACCATGGCTTAGGGATTACCCTTCAAGACCCATAAGACTTAAAGGAGAATGCCTTTTCTCTAACCCTACATAAGTCCTATGTGGGTTTATTCTAGCATAATGCCTTAGAGCTTAGTTACCACACCTTCGTGGGCTAACTAAGACCATTACCACTTACCTGGTAATGAGCATGGTCACCCAAACCTCATTTCTCAAGGTACCACCACTACTGAATTGCAAATGACTCCTAGACCTCATTGACTAGGACTTTACAAAAGCCTCACCACTTTGGGTACACCCAAGCCTCACTGTTCAAGGTATAACATTCACAAATATTTGGTTATTGCATCACTACAACTCCTCCCAGATATAGAATTGGTTATTGCATCACCACAACTCCTTCCAATATTAGGATTACCTTTTTGACTCGAGGGTCCTAATATAGCTTTCAATTCATGCCCAAGAACCCCCACAAAACCTTAGAGTCTAACCAAAAAATTTAGTAATATCTCTTCAAAAAATGCTATATTAAAAGATAATGCTTGAAAATAAATTCATTACTTAGCTAGCATCATAATTATTCTCAAAATATAATTAATAGAATAAAGCACTCAATATTGAAAGAATAAAATAACATCAGATGAATTATTTTTCCATAATCATGAATTTAAAAGCTAATACATTTTGACAATACATATTCCACTCTTTTTATAAGGAATTCAATAACATTAATCTTTCCTCAATAAATCAATAATAATAACCAAGTATTGCATAACATGATCTCCATTTACAATTTTATTTCCATCTTAAATACAATAGTAAAACTTCATCCAAATGGCTCCTAGATCATCCTTTTCCATGGACCTATTCATGAAGGATAATCTCCCATGAACTTGAGAGAAGGCTTAGGGATTAGGACAACTCATGAATTGCTTATGCAAGCCTATCATGCACTAAGCAATAAAAACATGCAAGATGCAAATACATTCCAACTAAAAACCATACAATGGTACTGGGAGAATCTCATACTTCTCCCAAAAATGGTTCTCTTATCTACACAAGCCTCAGAAAAAAATGTTTTTTATAACATACATACTTTCCTCAAATAAAACTACCAAATACAAAACATTTCTCTTTTCTCAAAAGGAAACCCCCACATCCCAATTTTCCACCATGAAACTAACATTAATTACATCTTCTTGCTCTATCTTACTATCACAAAAGTTATGAATAACAACTATCTAGCATCAATATTCATAAATCCAAACTCTAATAATATTAAAACACAATTAGATACATTTCAAAAAAAGTCCAAATATTAAATTTTCCAAAAGATACATTTTGCTTTTAACAAAGGTGAACCCCCAAAAATTAACACATAATATTCCAAACAATATTACCATAGAAATATATTCATCTATATGATTATTAAAGACTAAAATCCAACCTAGTCTAAGCTACTAAAGCATCATTCTTAAAATTCAAAGGTTCCTTTCTACCAAGTAACCTTAATAAATTTTAATATTGTTTTAAACCATCTAAAACAAAGTTCACAAACTATAATGAAATATTCAACTTATTATTAATTTTTAAAAACCTTCAAACCAAGAACATTTGAAGCAACATGCACCCTAATGACATGAACCAACCATAATAGATGAACCATAGCAATGAACATGCCCAACAAAAAAATCAAAGATCATTTAGGTGCAATAGAAACAAAACCCAAAACCAAACCATCTATAAAACCTTTCCTAGATGACGACACTCTAAACTAGAAGTAAGCAAGGGCAACTGAAGAAAAATACTAAAATCCCAAGCTAGAATCAATCCATAAGGACTCAAAGTAATATTTCACTACAACACAAAACCAAACAAGTGACAAGAAAATTGACATCACCTAGTAGAAACCAAAGGATTAAAAGATAAATTCAACATAGAGATCAATGCAATATATAAACCACCATGTTCTAAAAGAGGTCTCGGATACCAAAGGTTGAAAGAAACAATAAAACAATACCAGGTGAATGCCTTTCGAAGGTAACATAAAGACGTAATTGGTCTAACAACCACTACTCAGATTTGAAACAACTACTACAGTAGATTTGGCATAACATCACCCATAAACATAACACTAACATGCAAACCAAGAAGAACATGGAATCCATAGATCAAACTTTGCTAATATAAGAGCAACCTGAAATGAATAACAAAGAGCTTATTGCAATGAACTCTACCAAGATTTCCATATCTAAAAATAAAAGTAAAAGTAAGGATCAAATACGCATGAACATCTAGAATTTATTTTTCAATGGGTTATATGGGATTGAAATGGGCCCCATCCATATTACATCATTACCATATAGTGGTATCACAAGAAAAATTGAATATTATCCATGTATCGTTTGGAAATATTTTAACTTGGATTTTCTTCTTGAAATGTTGAGGAATCTAACTGAATGAGCTAATATCACTTGATAAACGTCTAGCATTCATTAACACGACATGAAAGTATCCATTCAACTAAAAATTATTAAGCACATACCTCTGTATTTGAACTCCTAGGTAGAACCTTTCTCCTCAATCTTTCTTCGATCCAACACCTTCCTTCTACTTCCTTATTCCTAACTCTCGACTTAGCAAAAACTCCCCTTCATATAATCTTCTAGGAGTTTAACGTTGGAATTCAATCTTCCATACAAGCCACCATTGCAAAAGTAACATTCATAAAGCTACATTACCAAGATCATCAACCATGATGCCATCTTTATCTTATTTAATGTGATTTACCTTAGAAGGTCACTACATCAAAAAAGGCTTTAACAACGACTAAAATAAGGTGATTTTTTACAATGGTAAAAAACCTAACAGAGTCTAAGAGAGTGGTTTATAACCTCTCTCTTAGGATAACCGTCCTCTTAGGGTCACCCTAAGAGGGTAGTTTTAAACTACTCTCTTAGGGCTAAGAGGGTGGTTTATAACCGCCCTCTTAGGTCACCCTAATATGATGGTTTTAAACAGACGTCTTAGGGTGATCTAAGAGGGTAGTTTTTAACTTCCCTATTATCCATAAGAGGGTGGTTTAGGCAACCCTAAGACAGTATTTTAAAACCACTCTCTTAGGGTCTCAACAAAAAAAAATATAAATACAATAAGAAAAGTGAAATGAGAATTTTCTTTCTCTTTTCTTGCTAGATAGAGAACTCAAGCTAGGTCGTTCACTCAGATGGAGGTTGGAAAAAGAGCTTGAGCTAGGAATTCACTTAGACAAAGACTAGGTAGACATATTAATGTAGGGTGTTCACTCAAATGGAGGTTGTATAGAGAGCTCAAGCTAGGGCATTCACTCAGATGGAAGCTGGATAGAGAGCTCAAGCTAGGGTGTTTGCTCAGACAGAGGCTGGATAGAGAGATCGAGCTAGGGCTGGATAAAGAGCTCAAGCTAGGGCTTGATATAGAGCTCAATATTTTAATTGGTATGTACTACTCAAGGTTTGGGGATGCAAAGGGAAATTGTGTTTAAAATTTAGGGTTTTCTTTTTCCTTGTTAGTTTGGTTTTAGGAATACATGGTTTTGTATATATACTCAATGAATATATATCCATTGCATGTGTTTGCATAAATTGAGTGATGGTGTACTTGAATTTTGAATGTGCACCCCTTCTATTTTTAGGCTATATTTTTTAGTTCTATTGACCTATTTTGGTCATGCATCAACATTAATACAATTTCCCTCCTTTAGGGTTTGGGGATGTAGAGGGAAATTTTGTTCAAAATTTAGGGTTTTATTTTTCCTTATCAATTTGGTTTTAGGAATACGTGGTTTTGTATATATACTCAATGAATATATCCATTGCATGTGTTTGCATAAATTGAGCGACGGTGTACTTGAATGTTGAATGTGTACCCCTTTTATTTTTAGGCTATATTTTTGAGTTCTATTGATCAATTTTGGTCATGCATCAACATAAATACAATTTTCCTCCTTTAGGATTTGGAGATGCAGAGGGAAATTATGTTCAAAATTTAGGGTTTTCTTTTTATTGTCATTTTGGTTTTAGAAATACGTGGTTTTGTTCATGGTCTACCTTATTACGGTTTGTCCATCATAATGCAAGAAAATTGAGTTGTAGTGAAATGAATACATTTATTTGAACTGATATGAATACTTTACATTGACCATTACTCCATAGTGCTCTTAGGAATATTTCCCCCCACCTCCATCCAAAATTTACAATGGAATTTATTTATAACGAGCCTTACACCTCTAATTTTTTGTCATATTGCAGTAGGATCACCATTATTTACAAAAATTGAACTAAACAATGATTTTTAATGGGCTTGATCATAACATGGATTAACTTTGCATTGATTATATGGGAAAGGACCAGTCTTAAATAAGCCCATTGGCATGTTAAATTTCCTAGGCAGGCTACAACCCCAACTCTTGACACCACATTTTAGCATGGGCAATGTGGAAGGCATTACCATTCAGCCCAATTATCACTTAGTCAATCACATGGTACGTGTAATTAATTAAATGTAAGAGTGAATCCATATATCTTGATTGCTCTACATAACTATAGCCATCATACTACTTATGCTTAGCTAATTTTAGACTCCTTACATATAACTGAGTCAACAAGGTCCTATTTACACATACACATGCACAGAAGCTCCTCCTCCTCCTCCTCCCTAGATTCTTACCATAAGTTCATGCATGCACCCACATTGTAGCTCTAGATTGATATGATCCCCATTGAAATGGAAATGGAAAATTATAGAACATCCAAATACAATCCTACGAGCCAGGAATGCCAAGTAATGTCTTCCAACTTCTTGGAAGTCCATGTTCTCTATGGATGTAATGATGATGATGGCCCCTTCTTTGACTTGGATCTTACAGTACCTCTATATTTGATGGGAAATACAACAACCCATGCACAAATTAGGAGTGTGAAGAGGAAGAATTTGAGTTCAACTTTTCTATCTCTAGTTCCAACCAATCTAACCCAATTCAATCCATTTCTCTTGTAGATAATTTGTTCTACCAAGACTAGTTGCTTCCCCTTAATGAAAATCCTGACATGGCCTCAAAGCTTGTGTTGGGTGATGAAATTTATGTTCTTCTTCACTTTATAAGAAACACCTTTAATTTTTATTGAAATTTATGTTCTATCAACTAACACAAACCTATAATTTTAGGCCTTGAGATCACTTCAATATGAAATCTGAATAATTGATCAATTAAACAATTTGGGAGTTTCTTATTTTTTATCATATTAACAATTATCTTTAATTTGTGATAATATTTTCTTGATAAACATATATTCTTATTATATCTTCTCCATATCTTGTATTCCCATTCTTCTTATCACTTGTGAAACTTCATGAAAATAAAGATCATTTGTTTTTCTTACTTCATGAATAGATCTTTTGCTCATACAACAAGTGTAACACAACTTGACTCCTCCATAGATATTCTAGGGTATCCTCATACACAAAAATACTTGATCATGAGGTTTTAAAATAAGCTAGTATATACCTTAAATAGTTTATATGTCATGATTGTTATCCAATATCTCTATTTTTATAGTTTTTAGCTATTCAATATCTCTATTTTTATAGTTTTTAACCATTGGAGCTTGCATTAGACTAGTGTTCAATATGGTTTTTATTTCCTCCTCCTCTTGAAGGTTGGTGTCTTCTTGGATATATAAATATAGTTTTATTCTATTTCTTGAGCATTATTTTGTGCAATAATAACTTCTTCACTTTATAAGAAACACCTTTAATTTTTTTTGAAATTTATGTTCTATCAACTAACACAAACCTATAATTTTAGGCCTTGAGATCACTTCAATATGAAATCTGAATAATTGATCAATTAAACAATTTGGGAGTTTCTTATTTTTTATCATATTAACGATTATCTTTAATTTGTGATAATATTTTCTTGATAAACATATGTTCTTATTATATCTTCTCCATATCTTGTATTCCCATTCTTCTTATCACTTGTGAAACTTCATGAAAATAAAGATCATTTATTTTTCTTACTTCATGAATAGATCTTTTGCTCATACAACAAGTGTAACACAACTTGACTCCTCCATAGATATTCTAGGGTATCCTCATACACAAAAATACTTGATCATGAGGTTTTAAAATAATCTAGTATATACCTTAAATAGTTTATATGTCATGATTGTTATCCAATATCTCTATTTTTATAAATTTTAACTATTCAATATCTCTATTTTTATAGTTTTTAACCATTGGAGCTTGCATTAGACTAGTGTTCAATATGGTTTTTATTTCCTCCTCCTCTTGAAGGTTGGTGTCTTCTTGGATATATAAATATAGTTTTATTCTATTTCTTGAGCATTATTTTGTGCAATAATAACTTCTTCACTTTATAAGAAACACCTTTAATTTTTATTGAAATTTATGTTCTATCAACTAACACAAACCTATAATTTTAGGCCTTGAGATCACTTCAATATGAAATCTGAATAATTGATCAATTAAACAATTTGGGAGTTTCTTATTTTTTATCATATTAACGATTATCTTTAATTTGTGATAATATTTTCTTGATAAACATATGTTCTTATTATATCTTCTCCATATCTTGTATTCCCATTCTTCTTATCACTTGTGAAACTTCATGAAAATAAAGATAATTTGTTTTTTCTTACTTCATGAATAGATATTTTGCTCATACAACAAGTGTAACACAACTTGACTCCTCCATAGATATTCTAGGGTATCCTCATACACAAAAATACTTGATCATGAGGTTTTAAAATAAGCTAGTATATACCTTAAATAGTTTATATGTCATGATTGTTATCCAATATCTCTATTTTTATAGTTTTTAACTATTCAATATCTCTATTTTTATAGTTTTTAACCATTGGAGCTTGCATTAGACTAGTGTTCAATATGGTTTTTATTTCCTCCTCCTCTTGAAGGTTGGTGTCTTCTTGGATATATAAATATAGTTTTATTCTATTTCTTGAGCATTATTTTGTGCAATAATAACTTCTTCACTTTATAAGAAACACCTTTAATTTTTATTGAAATTTATGTTCTATCAACTAACACAAACCTATAATTTTAGGCCTTGAGATCACTTCAATATGAAATCTGAATAATTGATCAATTAAACAATTTGGGAGTTTCTTATTTTTTATCATATTAACGATTATCTTTAATTTGTGATAATATTTTCTTGATAAACATATGTTCTTATTATATCTTCTCCATATCTTGTATTCCCATTCTTCTTATCACTTGTGAAACTTCATGAAAATAAAGATCATTTGTTTTTCTTACTTCATGAATAGATATTTTGCTCATACAAGTGTAACACAAATTGACTCCTCCATAGATATTCTAGGGTATCCTCATACACAAAAATACTTGATCATGAGGTTTTAAAATAAGCTAGTATATACCTTAAATAGTTTATATGTCATGATTGTTATCCAATATCTCTATTTTTATAGTTTTTAACTATGCCACATACTCTTTATAAAAAGGATTTAGGTGTATTTAATATTTATTTAATTCACATATTTACATATGCCTTTTTCAATTTTCATGAATTCATTTTTGCACAATCTTTCAAAGCCATCAAAATTCCTTGCTAAATAGTTCATGTACTGGCTTAAGTGATTTAACTATTTTTGCATTGTAGGAATATCTTTGAGTTTCTTTTCATCATCTATTTCTTCTCTTGGTAGAAATGGAATAATCTTTTCTTTGCCATCTTCTTCCTTATTTAGGCCTATATATTCTAACACATTGTTAGGCCATCTCCATGGTAATGGTATAAGACATATTTCTATTCTTGAAGGCTTCTTTTTAGTAGTTGGTCTTGTTCCTGATCTTGGTAATGATAGATCAACTAACTCTATGACTCTTATGTCATATTCTTCTAATTCTTGTTTTTTGGTTTCTTCTGAGATGACTCCTTTTGGATCTGCAATAAACCTTTCTGGTAAAGGTCTAAGTTTTACATTTAACATTTTATTGTTTGCTTTTGCATGATCTATCGATTTGGCCTTACTTTCATTGAAACATTTTCACAACAATGTTATCATAGATCTCTTCAGGCCTACTAGTTTTTTCTCCAAAGATTGACACATATGACCCTAAAGGTGTGTCATCTATGTCTATGTCCATGTGTGCATGTTGGACTGTATATGTGTTGTTTGATGAAGAAGCGGTCTTCATTTGTGGTTCTCTAAAACTTTTTATAGTTGAAATCATTGATGTAACAACTAATGCTAATGGAGATAAATTTAACCATGGCTCTTTCTTTTATTTTGAAACTAGTTCTTTTCTTTCAACTGACTCTTCTAGTTTTTGTTTAGCTAAGGATTCTTCCTTTTGTTTTGCAGCAACTTCTTTTGCTTTTTGTCTTAGAAGAGTCAGTTGAAAGAAAATAATTGGTTTTAGAACAAAGCATGTATGAGTATTAGGTAACTGATTTGGACATAAACTAAATATTTTTTCAACTACATTGCAACTTTTTTTAATTTTAAATTGGTTAAATGGGATTGAAATGGGCCCCACCTATATTACATCATCACCACATAGTGGTATTATAACAACTTGGTTGTTATTATGCATGTATTGCTTGGTAAGATTCAAACTTGAGTCTCCTTGAAAGTTGAGGAATTGAACTTGGGTGTTGCTTTTGTTGTCATTTAACATGTTGTTTATTTGTAATTATTTCCTCCTGATGAATATGTATTACATAGTGTTTGCTAATATTTCATATTGAGTCAGAGTCCAGAGAGAGTACATAAGGCTAGTACATATCTCTTCTAATTTGTTAATATTTCATATTGAGTTAGAGTCCAGAGAGAGTACATAAGGCAATATGAACAAAAAAGACCAAGAAAGACACCACGAGTAGCTGAGGCTATCACAATAAATTAGGAGTCAGTGATAGACACCTCACACACTAGTAAGTACTTGAAATTTGATAGTGTTGTTCAATAGTGGTTGACCTAGGCATATTAGAATTGATCTTGGTTTTGTCATTGACTATGGTGTATTGTAGCAATTGGTGGAAGATACCAGCTATGAAGTTCCATGAATGAGGAAGATAAGGAGGTGACCCATAACATAAATAAATTCAATGGTGAGAATACTCGAAATGAGGTTGATAATGCTTTGGCTAATGAAGAAGGTATGTAGACCACACAAGAAATTTGCTTGTGATGTTGGGTTACTCGTTGTTGTCATACTATATGGCATAATGATGTTTAGATGGTGCCAACATTATAGGTGTTGATGCTAGGTCATCACACACTTCAAACACTAAATATCATAGAAAGAGAGGTCCAACAAGATGTGCAACAGATTCAAGTAGCACAGATAAGGTGGAGATCATTTACAATCTAAAAGGATAAAATGTAGAAAAAAATCTATTAAGTTTACATCTTACTTGGGGGTGATTGTGAGGGATATTATCCCTATCACCCATACATACTAGAGAGAAGTCCTAGTGGAAGTTAAAAACTAGTTATGGACACTCATTATGGTAAATTTCTAGCCAATGGAGTTTATAGTGTCCATTTTTTTTTATAAGTAGCATTTTATATACAAGGAGGGTTTTTTAATAGGATCCCAAAACCTTATGACAATAGGGGCTGAAGCACCGATACATTAGGCATAGCCTTGAAACCAAAAAGAGCAAAAATATACAGACTACGCATTAAACAGAAAAGTGAACAGACCCTTGGACTGTCCAGGAAACCAGAGAAAGGCAATTGGAAGAGGATCCAACAAAACTATGCAAAAAACTACATCAAGACTAGAAGCCAAAACAGAGAGATACCCGAAGCTAAGAAACCACCATCGTAGGCACACACCAAAAATCCCCATGCTAGGGATCACCTCAAAATAGAACCAACACTCATCAGATGTTACCAGGATCCTCCTAGTCAGACCCCACTCCCTGCTTCCAGGCCAACTGCTTGAGGATGTGAATAGTGGAGGTAGCTGAATTTTTCACTATGGTCATTGTATTGATGGCCATTTCCAAGAGAATTTTAGTTGGGAAGACCTCGAGGTCACTGTCAGTGTCTGAGATGATCTCAAGGGAGGTCTTCCTCTATTTTTTTGGCTTTTTGAGTTGAGGATATGGACCTATCGAGGGTACCTTCAGTAGCTCACCACTTCCTTGTGGGATTGTGCTTGTCGCCTTTGGGAAGGGACAATTTTCCTACCACATCAAGGCTTCCATCCCCATCTTTGGATTTAAGGTTTGTAGATGAGGCCAGGGATTGAGGGGGGATTAAATGATAGGGGGGACCTCCTGGGCATGGGGATGGTTGGCCACAATGTGGTGGTAGATAACAGCCAGAAGCTCTTGATGCATGGGTTTGGCCTAGGATTTCTTGGCTTTCTCAATGGTGATCATTATGGAGTACAAAAGTTAATCGAGGATGCAAAGTTGCTTAGAATCTCGCAAATGGTTAATGAAACTTCGACGAAAGCTATGAAGGAGTTTTTTGGATCATCGCAGGTAATGAACTGCATGACAAGGAAAATGTCTTCATTCCAAGGGGAGGCAGGGCATACCAGTACAATGCCAACTTATCCCACCCGAATCCTTTTACTTTGTCTGAGAATTGGTTGAGCTCTTCCTCCCAATTATGTTTGTCCCACCTGATGAAGCACCCATCAGAGAAGAGCCCTGTAAAATTGCATAAAAGCTCTCTGGTGAGCTTAAAGTGGACTCCCTAGACCACCACTTTGCCATTCTACTAGGATTCAACAAAGTGTTTGGTAATCTCATCATTTGGGTCAAAAAATTTGCATAAGAAATGGGTGAGGCCCTTTGCATTCATGAAGACTAGGGCAGATTCATTAATGGATAGGGTAGTTGGTTCAATGTAGATAGCAGCCATCAAATAGGGATGGAAGAATAGGGTCCACTGAGAGTTGATGAGGCTAGGGAAAAGGTAGATCCAAAGGCTATGAAGCAGGGAGGCATCATATCAAAGAGAAGGGCAGGTGAAAAATGAACTATACATACAATGAGAGGGGAATAAATATACCAGGGTTGACAATGAGGAATACGAAGCGTTAGGGAGGTACCATCATATGCACAGGGACTCAACAATAAAAAAGAAGAGTTGTACACTTGGAATATGGTGGGGAAGGGGAAAAATCAAATGGGTACAGTGAAAATATAAGGAGTGTGATGGATCATGTGCCACTCGAGAAGCGCACCATGAGGTGGTACAAAGAGAGGGGCTGCAAGCCAGATCCAAGATGATTGAAGAGAAAATAACACGTTGTTATTATGAGGATATAAACCTAAATCACCATGACATGTGAGGATATTACACACGAGATGACTATCAATGAAAAATATGGGGCTAGCACAATAGTTAAGGAGGTTGTTGGGTGCCAACAGGATGGAGACGATAGGACTGATGTGGAGGTTAGAGCAAGGACCACTTATTAAATGCTTATTTGGAAAGCCCACACAAGGGGGTTTAGGACACGTGAGTCTATGTGGAGGCCTACTACTCCAAGGTAATGAGACACACGGGTCGATGCCACTAGGATTCAACTTGTTGGCAATCAGCATCTTGGCACATGAGTTTTTCTTGGGAATCTGCAATGGCTAGATCTTTTGGGAAGTCATTTCTTCATATCTTGAGTCCTATTGATGAGGCATATGAGTTGGCCATGGAATCCACCAACTTGTTGCCTTATATAAAAATATGGCAGATGGACGTCTGGGAAAGACTTTGTAGGATCATCCTTGATTCTTGAATGATGTTAAAGATTTTCCAAGATGGATCCTTTTGCTTAGTCATGAAGTTAATGGTGTTTAGGGAGTCTCCCTCGATGATGACTCTTCTGGGATCTTCCTAGAGGATAGCCAGGCCATGCCAGAGCATCGAAGCTTCAAAAAATTATTGGTTTGGGTGCCTAAGAACTTAGAATAAGCTAATATCATATTTCCTTCATGGTCATGAATGACCCCGCCTACTCCTAAAGGACCTGGATTACCTTTGGAGGCTCCATCAAAGTTCAGCTTAACCCAACTGGTTGGGGGTGTCACCCACTTGATATTGGCTCTAGTATTGGGATGAGGGTGGGGATCCAGGATATCAATAGGGATGCCTATGGAGCCGAGAAGAGCTAGCTCACTTTCCTTTGAGGGTGATGAGGATGGGGGAAAATGTGAATGTTCTCAGACACGTAGCCCATATCTTTTCTAGCCACTATGAGGGAACCCCTACGAGGGAAGAGAAGGCTTTGTTGTTGTGTTCCAACCAAATTTTCTAGATCATGTGGGGGAGGCAGAGGATCCAGAGGGAGCGGAGTTTGGGGTGGTGGAAAGGATTCGGCCACTAGGAAAAAATATCAAGGATGGTGTTGGGTTGGACCCACTAGATGGAGAAGGATTGGAGAAGGTGACCCAGGGCTTCAGTGGAGAAAGGGTAGCTGATGAACAGGTGATTAGTTGACTCCTAGTTTGAGCAGCAAAGGAAGCACCGATTTGGGATTGTGAATCCCCTTTTGGCCAAGTTTTTGATTGTGAGGATTTTGTTTTGAATGGTCATCCAAGAGAAGAAGCTTATTTTGGAAATGAGCTTCTTGGTCCATACAAGATTAACTAGGAATCATAACACCTGGGGTGCCTCTTGGAGGGAGTAAGTAGACTTGACTAATAATGATCCGCAACTGGTGCTTTTCTAGATAGACCTATCCTCTGCCTCACCTGATGGAATACTAACTGATTTGAGGAGGGCAAAGAGTTTGGTCACCTGGAGGGGAAACTTGAAATCTTCAATGGGGCCTCAATCTAGTTTCCCATGGATCCTGGCTATGAATTTGGCCACCTTGGGTCCTTTGGAAGCATCCAATGAGGGTCTAAGAGCCAAAATATCTCTGTCCTCACTTAGGGCCTCATCAAGGATCCACCTATCATCGTAGAAGTCAATTTTTCTACCATCATCGAGGATCCATTTGGAGCCTTTCTGGATGAGGTCCTTAGTCTGATCCAAGGATCTCCAGAATGTTGACCCCTTGCGGGTCTGATGGTCACTTAAAAATGGATGGTGCTAGAGGAATTTTCTCTTAACTATACAAACCCAATCATTCTAGTTGTTGGTGAAGACTTTCCATGCGTGCTTGGCCAAGAGGGCAAGATTCATTTAGGAGATCCTCCTAAGGCCAATCCCACCTTATTTCTTGGGTTGGCAAACTAGGGACCAGGACACCAACGGGATCCTTTTCTTCTCTTCACTCCCAAACCAAAGGAATATATTTTTAATATGCTCGATGCATGTGCTGATAGAGGCCAGGATCCTAAAGATTGACATGAATTACATCGGGATGCTCTGTAAGCATGCTAAAGTTAGGGTTGCTTTGGCAACCTGGGAGAGGAGGTGGCCCTTCCAGGAAGCCAATTTATTTTGAATCCTCTCTATGACGTTGTTCCACAATAATTTGGAATGGAAACCAGAGAATAGGGGAAGCCCAAGGTAGGTAGTGGGGAGGACCTCCAAGGAGCATTCGAGGATCCAGGCTATTTTGACTTGCTTGGCCTTGGGGGTGTTAATAAAATAGATTTTGCTTTTCAAGAGATTTATCTTCTACCCAGTGGAATTGATGCTACAGGGAATGATATCCATATATTGGAGGTCTCTGATGACTGCACACACCTCTGGTCCAACTAAATCCCAAAAATCTTGGAAGAATTGGGGAGGGAAGTTGTCTGGGTTGGGGGCAGTATCAGGCTTCATGGAGAACATGGTCACTTTGATTTTGACAGTTGAAATAGGGCTAGTGAGCATTTTTTGGTATAAGTGGAAATGGAGCATGGGATGTGTTGAAGGAGAACCTTAGCCTCTTAGGGAGAGGATTGGGATGGGGTGCTGAGGAGGCCTTGGAAGAACTTGGAGGCCTCTTCCCTGATTTCGCCCTCATCCCTAATAGTCCTACCATCACTACAAGTGAGTTCTGAGATTTTTTTGGTGCTTCTATTTATGAGCATGGAAGCATGGAATAATTTGGTGTTCGAGTCACCATATTTGAGCCAAAGGGCTCTTGATTTCTACCTCCAGTAGGTTTCCTCCCTTGCCAGAACATTGTGGTATTCTACTAGGATTCTGCTTTCTTCCTCCCTGGATCCGGGTTCCTGGGTGCCTTCTTGGAATTTGTGTTCTAGGGCCTCCAATATCTTTTATGGCCCTTTCATTCTCAAATATGTTATCAAAGGTGTCTCTATTCTAAAACTTTGAGATTATATTTGAGGAGCCTAAGCTTTTGGTGGAGTTTCCCAAAAGGAGAAACTCTAAAGGGTTTGGGCCACCACTGGGCCACTTGCGATCTGAAGTCGAGATGATGAAACCACATGGACTCAAGAAAAAAGGGTGTTTAGGAGGGGGATGCCTTCCAGCTTCAAAGAGGATGGGACTATGATCAGATCCAATCTTGGGGAGGGGGTGGAGGGTTGCATCTATAAATAATGGTATGAATTCTATAGACAGAAGACTCTGTCTAGTTTGACTTGGATGAGGTTGGTACTAGCCCTTATGTTGATCCAAGTGAAATTTACCCCTTTCAGTTGGACGTCCATAAGCTCATTTGAGTCTATCAATACCCCAAAATCCTCCATTATTCTAGAAATCAAGGAGGATCCATCTCGATTGTCTAAGGAAAATAGGGGACTGTTGAAGTCTCCTACCAGGATCCACGGGAGGAATTTGAACACTTCCTACATGAGGCTTATCTCGTCCCATAGGGAGGCCCTTTCCATCAGGATGTTAGGGGCATAAATTTTGGAGAGGATCCAGGTATGGTAGGAGGCCAAGCTATAGAACAAAATTTTGATGATTCTTGGGGAAGACAAAATCAATATCCCTTTGACTATGGTCGGGTCCCACAAGCATAGTAGGCCACCAGAGGATCCTTGGGCCAGGGTGAAGAGGAAATTGTTTTTGCTCCAAACTGACTTGGCTATTCTAGGAGATGAAATATCATCTAGCTTGGATTCTTGGAGGATGAGGATGGAAGGTTTATGTTCCTTTTGAAGGTGGGTTAGGATGCGTCTCTTGGGGGCTCCATTGAGCCCTCTCACATTCCAAGTGAGGATCTTCATTTGGCACCTTTGGGGGGATTTTTGCCTCCTTTCCCCTGATGGGAGGGAGGTTTGGATCTCTTTGGTTCTTCTTTTAGTAGTTTGAGGGCATCAGATAGTAAGTTCAACTAGAGCCCATTGGCAATGTTATTTTCTGCCTCCTTCCTTCTCTGGTCACCCAGGGTGGGTCACCCTCTCTTCCTATCACTGCTAAATTTAGAGGTGAATCTTTTGTTGTAGGTCTACTTAGAACTGAAACCTTTTTGGGGATGATTGGGAAAAGGATGGATTGCCTTCGTCATTGCCATTAGACTACTCAAACACAGCCTCAAGGATAGCCAAGGGGGAGAAGGGGATATAGGGGTGGAGGAAAGGGTGGATCAAGGGGGGGTGGGATCTGCAAGATAGATTCCCATACCAATATCGAGGGTAGGGATACCTAGGTCATGGGGAGGGTTTGGGGAGGGATCTACAGGGGAGGCAGCTATAGCAATGAGGAATTCGAGGATCAGTGGCAGGTCTTCTAGACCAACGAGCGATGGGGAAGGGTCCATAGGAGATATCGGGACTTCAAAAATAACCTCCAAGGTAGGGTCGGGATGGGTACATACCTAGTCATAATCTGGCATCGAAAGAGGACCAACTTTCTATTTCCCTTTATCAGCTAGAGCAGGCCTCTTTTCTTGCCATGACAGGGGCCCGAAAGCCCTTAGGATGGGTTAACCATTTCAGAGGAGGGTCGAACCATGGGGGGAAATCTACTTTTGGAGGGGAACTTTGGGAAGGATCTGCCACCCATAGGATCTTTTGGATGCTTGGTGATAGGGCATTGGTTCTGAATATGCCCTTGCATGCAACAATAGGTGTATAAAGCTAGTTTGTTTTCATATTCCAACAGTTGGTGCCATTTGTACGATCCAAAAATCAGGTTGACATAAGACAAGAGCTCTAATTTGAGGTTTGAATTAACACATATATGGGCATGGACCATTCTAGATCCCACCTTGGTTGCAGAGTCAAATACTACCAGCTCTCCAATGGCCCTCACAATGATTTTTAGAATGTCCTCTTACTAGAGGTGAAACGGTAACTCTAGGATCCAAACCTATATTAGGGTGAAATTTATGCTTTGAGTGTTGGGGTTGAAGTCTGCAGCCCAAATTCTGAGGAACGGGCTTCTTCTACCTAGGAACTAAGGCCTTCTAGTGATGATCCGACTGGAGTCATCTTGGATTTTGAGTTTAATGATGAAAAATCCCTTTGAGAGGGCAATGATATCCATATTTCCTATGGTATTCCATTTGGATAAAATCCAACGTCTTATGGTTTCCATGTTTGGGTGACCTTCGATGAACTTCCCAACAATATAATAGGATACCCCCAAAACTTAGTTGGAGAAGACGTCAGTTGGGATGGAGATGTTCATCCCTTCCAGGGATAAGCACAAGCTTGAGGTTTTTTGGAGGATTGTCTCCCCCAAGGTGATTTGGGCATAGGAGGACTTACTGGGGCTCCTAGGGGTGGATTATTTGATAGGCTTTTCAGGGGGCTCCTTGTCCTGGGGGTCCGAGTGCGCAGTCCCACTGGGTCCTGCTAACCCATCCTTGTCCTTACCTGGGTTTGGATCCCCTGGAACATACATGGATCCCACTCTCACCATTGCTATCTTCCACTCCCGCTCCTGCTCCTACTCTCGTCATCTTTATCTTCTTGCAAGCGATCCACAAACAACTTATAGTATCCATTTTTTAATACTTATATAAATGTTGCATTTAATAAGATATTGATTTGATGCAACAAAATTATATCATTTTGAACACAATGAAGAAATGGATCTTCATGACCATGGACGAGCAATGGCGTGAACATAAGCATCGACTTGTGAAAAACCACTATGATAAGTATGATAATGATGAATATAGAATTGCTAATCCCCACCTCATGTATCATAAAAATATTGGGAAGCCTTTATGAATGGCAAGAGCAACCCTAACTTTAAGGCAAGTACCAACCAATCTGCTATGGTAGTTCATATCATTGTTATGTTCATGTGAATTTTTTTGACCTTGCTCTCCCTAATAAATTTATATATTGGTTTCTTCATTGCATTGTAGGTGGTGAGGCAAAGGAATAAACAAAATAGATCTCACCAATCCATCATGCACACTTGCAAGAAACAGGATATGCTTCACTGGAGCATGAAATTGTTTTCTATGTGACAAACATAGCTCTATTATTTTATTGTATGAATTATCCCCATGTATCTCCAACTATATATATATTATAGAGGAAGAGACAAACAAATGCAAAAAATCCACTACCAAGGGCAATTGTGTGGATAATAGCTCATACAAAGAAGGATGGGGCTTCTATTTCACTAGAAGTTACAAATACAATTGTAAGTGATATTCCCTTGGAAATAGCAATACATTTAACTTCAAACCATTGTTATATTGATTTTTTTTTTAACATTTCATCAGTTAACTATGCATTGATGTTTCCAGGAAAAAATTGGATGATGAAATATCATTTTTGAGCTCTATAAATCAATGTATTAAGGATGATGTCCTCACCAAGGTTTTAGTACCCAAAATATCAGGTCATATTTGGGGTGTCGATAAAGGAGTATCACCAACTGATCTATTTGTTTTACATACAGAAGTTACGTCAGATACAAGAGCATACAATAGAGAAAGAAAAAAAATTGGAAGAGAAGCTTACAAATAATGAAAAAAAATACTTGGAAGATAAGCTTGCAAAGAAAGATAAAAATATTGAAGATATTTTGACACAAATTTCACAGATAGAGGTGTGTTAGTTTTTTCATGATTTCATATTTGAAATATTTACATGTTGCACTCCTAAAGTTGTAATGATACCTTGCATATAATTCCATAGACAGCATCACTACATGCTACCCCTATAATTGGACACAATATTGGTGGTGGTAATCAAGGCACAGGTAGTTGCTCAATACCCTCTAGGAAAAAGCCATTAATGGTACGACTATTATCTCAAATATAATACATTTGACTTAGTTTATATTGTATGCTATGCAGTGAATTTATCTTGGTTTTTGATTTTCCATGTAGGGATTAAAAATGACACCGATCACTCAAATTGAGAGAAGGGAATGATGCTTGACTCATATCCATCAGTATAACATAGTGGTCAAAGGCACGATGATCAATACTGACCCTGAAGGCCTTGTACATGGTCAATGTTTGGATGAAGGTTATTGTAAAGTCAATGTGCATGTCTCCCATAAAGAGGAAACAATCTTGTTTAGAAGGAATGATGAGATGGCCACAATGAAGGATGTTGAGGACTCCTTTATTGCTTGGCCTATATCAAACATTGTTTACAAATAATGGGCATCCAAGCTAAGAGTGAGGCGAGTAGGTATCCTGAGCATGAGGTTGGCGAGTCAGATACAAGAAGGTAATTTGGTAAAAAAGAGAGAGAGAATGCAAGTGTTGTTAGGGCATAGGATTAAGATTCTAATCGTGCATGCATGTTGTAATGTATCCTTAGCAACGATACTTGATTTGCATAGATGGATATTTATGTATCTAACAGAAGTCTTAGGATACCCTCGCACCTTATCTCTGACTGTAGGTATTTTTAGACATCTACCCGTTATATGGAGGGCTCATGTTGTCCATTCACTTATATCTATAAATAATAATTGCATTTGAAATAAGAATTTTCCCTTTACATATAATCATAACTAATCATAATCATAATATTTTCCAAATCCTTCATTCTATTGAGTTTTAGGGTAATCAAGTTAAATGCTTATTGGATTCTTTTGATTAACGTCTATCAACTCTTCAATTTTTGAATGGTTTCGATAAAAATGGAAAGGATATGCATTTTTGTGACCTTATTTTTAACTAATTGGAAGGAATTTTGTTAATAAGTAGTTTTCTTTTAAATATTCTTTAACTTGATTCAACAGTGTTCAGTTTTAGAAATTTATATGGAAAAGATTACAGTTTCTTTACTTAACCATGTTTAGGAATAAGACTATCAAATTCTGCCAAGTTTTATGTTCCTTGAATGTTTCTAGGTTGATAGAGTCATATTCTTATTCTTTAACAATTAATTTTGTTTCTTTTCAGCCATACTTCTAACTCACTTTGTCTAATGTGTGCAAGGTATTGAGCCTACATGAGACATTGGCTTCATATAGTAGTGTCCACTATGTAGTGATACTAGTACCATTTGTTTTGAAGCCACAAAAAGTAGCCAAGGCTAGGTCTAGAAAGGAACATTAGTAAGTAACTACATCTTATCTGGTTTAAAGTTGAAGCAACATCACTTGCCTTGGTGCTGAGATCTATGGTTTACCAAAATAATCCAAGATAAAGCAAGAATTGACATGATTGAATATTATTGCAATACTTGTACCATTAGTTCCTTATGTTTCATCTATAGCAATGTAAGTCATCAGTATATTTCATTATGACCATTGAATGGATATTTTTTATTTTCATAAATGTTTTGATAATGCAGGGAATGATTATAATTTTAGGTTTTTGCAATAGACCCAATAACTAGAAAGGTCTTGATTTTTATCTTTGTTTTTGTTTATGATTTATCATATTTCTATTTATTTCTTGCACAATTTCAACCAACTTAATATGGTGATTTGATAATTTGGTTAACACAATGTTTGAGTGAAAAACTGGTAGTTCAGAGGTAAGGTGTATTGTAACTATATTATTGAGTATTAAGAGAAGTCACCATCCAATCTGAATATCACCTATTAAACTAATAAATATTGCAACACTGCAAAAAATGAGCACATTTGAAAAGTAACTTCAATTGTTTCTAATATGATATGAAATTAAGATGTGATTTATGAACACAAAAATTGTTATTAGAAAATACTTTGCTTTTATGCATTGCTTTAGCAATTTCAATAAAGTTTTTCAATATGTTTATTGTTCATTATTGGGATTTGATATAATTGCATTTATTAAATTAAATTATGATCGGAAATTATTATCATGTGAATATTACAGTATTTTGCAAATATCTTTTTAGAGTAAAACTATAACTATATGTATTTGGAAAGTAAATTGTTCATTGTTGAAGTTTGATATATTTATGTGTATTGAATTAATTTATGATTCAAAGATTATTATCTTTTGAATATTACAAGATTTTGTTAATATTTTCTTAGAGTAAAACTATACCTTTTGAATATTAGAGTATTTTGTTAAAATTTTACTAGAGTAAAATTGTAACTATATGTATTTGGAAAATAATAAGTTATACAATTCTATTGGTTCGAATTATTTCTAGCTAGTAGATATAACAATATTTTTGTATTCTTTCATCCTTAGCATTGGAGGAATGAGAACATATTAAATTTTCACATATATTTTTTTGAAATTAATGGTTTACTATGGGACATCCCCTATTGGTTTTCAGTTGCTCTTTGCTATTATACACTATAGATATAGGTATAGTTATAGCACATGAAAAGGAAACAATGGGAGCTAGAATTATTATTTTACCCTTTGGAGTGGGTGTTGTTTCCAAAGCTACCAAAGCTCGGTTGTACCTATATGTATTTTGAAAGTAACAAGCTATATAGTTCTATCATCACTAATCATTTCTAGCTAGTAGATATAATAATATTTTTGTATTCTTTCATCCTCAGCATTGGAGAAACTAGAATAGACTAAATTTTCACATATGTTTTTTTTTTAATTAGTGGTTTACTATGGGATATCCCTATTTGGTTTTTAGTTGCTCTTTGCTCTTATACACTATAGATATAGGTATAGTTATAACACATGAAAAGGAAACAACGGGAGCTGGAATTGTTGTTTTACTCTTTGGAGTGGGCATTGTTTCTAAAGCTACCAAAGCTCGGTTGTAACTATATGTATTTGAAAAGTAACAAGTTATACATTTCTATCATCACGAATCATTTCTAGCTAGTAGATATAATAGTATTTTTGTATTCTTTCATCCTCAGCATTAGAGGAACGATAACATATTAAATTTTCACATATATTTATTTACAATTAGTGGTTTACTAGGTCATCCCCTATTGGTTTTCAGTTGCTCTTTGCTCTTATACACTATAGATATAGGTATAGTTATAGCACATGAAAAGGAAACAACGAGAGCTAGAATTATTATTTTTCTCTTTGGAGTGGGCATTGTTTCCAAAGCTACCAAAGCTCGGCTTTGCTTTTCTCACATCCTTTATATTTTTTTTAGGTGAGACCCTAAGAGGGTAGTTTTAAACCACCCTCTTAGCCCTAAGAGGGTGGTTTTAAACCACCCTCTTAGTTCATCCTAAGATGGTGGTTTAAAACCGTCCTCTTAGGCCTACGAGGTCTTAACCCTAAGAGGGTGGTTTAAAACTACTCTCTTAGCCCTATGAGGGTGGTTTTAAACCACCCTCTTAGACCCTAAGAGGGAAGTTTTAAACCGCCCTCATAGACCCTAAGAGGGTGGTTTTTTGAGGTAATTTTCAGTCATCGTATTTTGTAGAATTTTTACGATGCCCTCATAGATGGTGGCTGAATAACCACCTTTAAAGGTCCTTAAGGGTAGTCTATAATCGTCGTTAAAGCCTTTATTTTGTGTAGTGGGTTTTTAACTTAATAAAATCTTTTACCTTAATTAATCAAACTCAAAGGCTAAGATTAAAACAACCTTCTATACTTTAATATCACAAATAATTGATATTACAAGAATTTAATCAATTACTAACCTCTTATAATTGATCAATGAATTTCAATTGTTATTATTAACCAATAACATCAATATTATTATTTTTAGTATTAAAAACTTGATTTAATAGAATAATTAGCCATCCAATACTCAAACAGATGCATCATAACCAAAAATTGCTAGCCAAAAAATTAATCATTAATATGCACAAACAATATTTATTCCTTGAGTAGGTTGTCTTACGATAACTAAGACATTATCACTATCCTACTAAGGATTGCTCTTTTGCTTAGGCAACCTCCTTTCCTGATGGTGTAAACATAAACATACATATATGCAATTCATCTATATGAGGGTACTCTTTTACCCTTGAGCTGTTAATGAGAATGTCATCAATAATTTCCTATTTTACTCTCAACTCTAGTGGTTGTCCCATATCAATCCACCAGTAAGAGTACTTGGTCCTACAATCACAAATATATCAGTAGTACCATATTCTAAAAGTAGTATAATCAAAGCATAAAGTGTAACTACCAACACATATTGGTAACATAAAATGAGATTATGCATTAGATATCCACACATCAATACATAAATCAAATATCAAGAATAAGTCCTACAAAGGAGGGTTGTTACATGCTCATTCTCAAGCATAGGAGAGCCAAGGAAAAAGAAGAAGCAAGTGGAGAACAAACTAGGCAACTGGACCATAATCATCTAGGCCATGGCCTAGGGCACACATCAAAATATCCAAAGGGAGAACACATTCCACCATGCAAAATTTAAATATTATGAAGGAGAAAGGAGAACCAAATGCAAGGAAGTACATTGCATAGAGTATTGGAGCTAACGAATTGGTGGAAACATGAAAGTACAAGGTAAATGACATCGAGACAAAAGCATGATTACAAGGAGGAAGTGTTTGGAAAAGGAAAGATATTCATGTAGTAGAAACATGTCATTTGAGGGTTGTTATTGATTATTTGGAAATTGAGCCACGTCAAACACAAGGTCATAAGGGTCATATAGGCTATATGGAATGTTGAATGGAGAAAGGATAGGTTTGTTCGAGAGAAGCAACACAAATTTTGAGGTGAGGGGAAGGTCATATAACTACTAAAGTGGGTCATATGGCTAAGAAAATGCATCATACAAAAGAGAAATAAATATAGCAAGGTCATCTAAGAAATGGAATGGATTATCTAATTGTAGTTGTTTGGAAGCTAGGATGAGTCATCTGGGTGAGGAAGATTATTTAATAAATAAATATCACTAGATAACTTACCATGGCCATCAAAAAAATTCCTTGGGCCATTAAGCAATTTGGTTGGACCATCTAGAAAAATTTTTGGGCAATAAAAAGAGTAGTACAAACTATTTTAGTCATTTGAAGTAGGAGTCAGGCCATTTGGAGTAGGCATCAAGCCATCTAAAATTAGAGGTAGGTTGTTCAAGCTTGTCACAAGGAGAGAAATAGTTAGGGAATATACACCAAGGAAGAGAGTAAAATGGAATAAAAAATGTGTACCACATGGATCTAAATGAGAGTGTCACACTAATAGAGAGACAATTGGGGTAGATGAGAATAACTGCTACCAAAGAGTTCAAGTTTGAACACCTACAAATTTAAGTGCAACTAGAATGTAGTGGATTTCATGAGTCATAAAACCTAAAGAAGAAATAGAGTTATTAAAAGGAACCCTCCAAGAGTTGTGCCTAATACTATGTTGTACCAAGGATCCCAAACATGTAGAGAAAGCATAAACATAGGATTCCATATGAGTCATGTGAAACTCACACACCACCTACAATGGGAGGAGCACAAGGTGGAAGTAGATCAAAGAAGCACACAATATCACCAAAAGAGAAGGAAAATAATGAGGTGGCTTGAGGTTGCAATCAATAATGAGAACTCCAGATGATGATTACATGGAGTAGGGGAAGGAGTCAACAACATCTCCATAGTAGCAAAAATAAACGAAGAAGGAAAAGGTGCAGATGAGATAATTTGGACAACACCTATAGAAGAGTATTGAAATTTTTGGTGGAATCATAATATTGTAGACCACCTATTGAAACCATATTTTCAAAACACGAATATCCATCACATCAAAAAAATAGCCAGTTTTGACAAAGACTTATTCAAACCATATTTATTTTAAATGTTGGAGAAGCATAACCCAAAAAAGAGTAGAACCCAAGTCAGTGAAAAGGATGTATGAATATCTTACTCCCCCAAAAATTTTAGTTTTTTGTTTGAGCTATCAACAATGAACAACATATTGGAGAAGGAGAATATAGAGTTGTACAAGTTACAGGTGTTTGTTAACAAATTTTCCAACCTGATTCCAAGAGAGGTTGGGAAGCTAATAAAGGATTACAACCACAAGTTGAAAATACAACCTGAATTCAAACAAGTTGTGTTGTGCCATGAATACGGTAAAGTCCAAATTGACAGGAGAATAGTGAGCCTTGGATATTCCCACTTGGCCCATACCATACATGGAAGTAACCATGTGCGACGTGAAAATTGATTGGCCATTATATTGAATTCAAAATATTTTGTTGTTGTGTACAAAGGTTTTTCGATGTCTTTTCATGCCATCACTTTGCTTTTGGATGTTGTAATATATGAGAATAACCAAATTTTGAGGCTAGACTTGCCTCAGCATGTGCTAGAAGAAGCACAATTTTTTTGTTTGATTCATGTGGCCCTAATTACAACTAGACTAGCAAGAAAATCAGTGTTGGCCTTGGGAGGACAAAAGAATGCCATAATAACAAAGATAAAGACACCAAGGTGCAATAATTTGTATCATTGGAAGGGGAATATAAGGGAGATGACATGGATTTGTTGGTAAAATAATACAAGAAGTCTGAGATTGAAGGGAGAAATAAACAAATAACCATTACAAAGTTGGAGAGAAAAGAAAAGAGGCAGAAGCAGTTGGACCAATAGTGGTAAGAAATGGAGTAGTAGTTATAGCCTCAACCTCAATCCCAACCAAATATGTATATGGTGAGGATTATACATCCCAAGGGATCATCTTAGACTGCAGTAGTTGGCATAATTGGTAGGCAATGTTGTAGGAATTGTACCAAGCCAATACTTTCTAATTCATGGACAAACATACATTGTTGTGCAGTCTAGTGCTCTAGTGCTATTGAGAGCAACTCTTTATCTATATTTCTGATTTGCACATATTGACATTGCTTTATATGGTGTGACTTTACAACTATTATTATTTTTAGTTGCACTACTATGCTCCATCCTTTATCCATGGATTACTTATTTATAGTTTCCTTGGTATAACTATTATTTTAACAATTGTCATTATGGGGGCGTGTAAGTAACAACACCTCATCTCATTTATCGATGTACATCTTAGTCAAATTCTACTTTTATACTAAGTGAAAGTACTATTATTTATTATTGATCAATTGTATTATCAAATCAATGATTTGTAACCCCAAATAAATTTTTGGAGGAGCATTAGAGATCTAGCCTTTATTTGGGGTTAAGATTCATTTCTTATTCTCATAATAATATTTAAGAAGTATCTACATCTCATTTTTTTCCTTTTGTGTATGAGGTATCACATCCCTTATAATGAATACTAGGAGTGACACATAAGGATAACAACTCCTCATACATGTATAGATTCCCTTTATAATTTTCTAGGTGAAGGTTACAGTATGGTGTGTTCTCACACTTAAATTATCAAGGATTTTTTTGAGTAATTGCTCATTTAATAATATTATAAAGGTTATTTTCCCATTAAAGATTTTTTTCCTTTAAAATATCTTATATCCATTTTTTTCATTCTTGCTTTCTTGAGACTATATTCTAATATATTTGGTGATCTAAGGGAATCAAAGGTCACTCTAGTCCTCATCATCCATGGTGTCAAGATCGTCTTGAATTCCAAGAAAGGACAAGCACATATGTATTGGCACCCATTTAATATTACCATATTGCAACATAGAATCTACTTCAAGGTGTGCCAACACTCTGCATGGCACAAACATATTTATTGGTGCTTCCTTGGTATAACCATTTTTTAGCAATTTTCATTAGTGGGACATGTGAAGTAACAACACCTCATCTCATTCATCGATGGACACCTTAGTCAACTTCTAAATTTCATAGTAAGTGGAAGTACTATTATTTGATCATGATCAATTGTATTGTCAATTCAATGAATTATAACCCCAAATAATTTTTAGGAGTATTAGAGATTTAGTATTTATTTGAGGTTAAATTTTATTGCTTATTCTCATAAGAATATTTAAGAAGTCTTTGCATCTCCTTTTCTCCTTTTGTATTTATGAGGTATCACATACTTCATAAGGATTACTAGGAGTAACGCATAAGGATAAATCCTCATACATGTATAGATTTCATTTATCATGTTTGAGGTGAAGTTTGTAGTATGGTGTGTTCTCACACTTTAATTATAAAGTATTTATTGATCGATTTCTAGTTGAATGATATTACAGAGGTTTTTTTTTCCCATTAGAGAATTTCCTTCTTAAAAATATCTTGTATCTATTATTTTTATGCTTGTTTTTTTGAGGTTGTGTTCTAATAGACTTGGTGATCTGATTGAAGAAAAGGTCACTTTAGTCCTCATCATCCATGGCATCAATATTATCTTTAAGTCCAAGCAAATAAAAACACATATGTCTTAACACCCATTTTAATCTTAACATACTACAACATAGCATCGTACTTCAAGGTGTACCAACACTATGCCTAGCACACACCTTCATTGATACTATCACCAAGACTTATGATGCCATGCCTAGGAACATAGAGTGATTCTTGATACCATTGCCTGGCACCAAATCCAACCATCGACATCCATATAACATGTCTTCCATACATCCAACGTCATTGGTTAATCAACAAATAACAAATTTGATTGTTAATTGTCTTCCCTTTTGATGCCCAAAAAGAATGTGGGTGAACAGTTTTGTAATTGTTTTCCTAAATTGCTTCTTAGGTCAATTGGAAGGAGAAATATTTGGCTTTGCAACAACTTTATAACTCTAATGTAAATGTTTGTATATAATCCAAATACTAGCATAGTTAGATTCTTTTAGATCTTTATTCCGGTTCCCATAGGCTTATTCTTAGATCAAGACTTAGCCCTAGTGCAGAATGCATATTATAGCCCAACACTTGCACTTGTAACCTAAAATTTAAGGTTATTTCTAACTTGGTTACATATGGGGTTTGTACTCTACAATTCAATTATGTTTGTATAAATCTATAAATTAATCTTCCCTTTCATTTTGCATATTTTTAGATTTTCCTTCATTAAGGAAGTATATTGTGTTGTATCCTATTGCATGACTTTGAAGCATAACTCATCCTACCTCACTAGTTGAGTCAAGGGATTTATCCTTCATGCAAACCTCTTGAAGCATAACTCATTCAAACTCACTAGTTAATTTGGGTAATTGTATTTTGTGTGACACTCCTAGCTAACTTGTTATCAGATTTGTCCATTCTAATAATTTTGTAGTTTCCAACATTTCTTTTCACAATAACCTCTACTCGAGTTGAGCCTTGAGTATGTTTTACCATTGCATGTCTGACTGCCATGCTCATGGTACCAAAATAAAATACCTCACATTAGGTTCTACGTTCTAGTACCCTAAAGAATACCACACACATGCAAAATTAGACAAAGCTACAAACTCATATTCAACAAATACCAAGATACCACATGTCAAGAAACTCATTCAAGATTATCTAGAAGAACATAAGCACACACTTTATTCGGCCACTTTCAGGATCTCATGTTCAACATGGGAGCATCATCAATCACTACCTCCATTCTTGAACCTTTCCAGAGCCATGGTCTATTCAAAGTATAGACTAATATAAACATCCTCATATTTTCAATCCAAATTAATGCTAAAAAGTTGGATATCTAGTTACAAAAAATATATACATATTTCTTAGCCAATCGATTCACTCACACTGATAAAAATTCTTTTGTAGCCTTGAATATGTCAAACTCATCTTGTGTTGGTGGGAAAATACTAGCATAAATCTCACAAAAGACAAAGATTCTATTAATACTTGGACAACATTTATGGAACTTATACATCCTCATTTTACCCCCTCAACCACCAAAATGATGAGTACACACACTTATAACAACTACTCCAACATTACAAATAGACCATCCAAAAATATATCAACAAGTAAAATTAGCTCCTCACTTGTCTATGAATCAACAATGATGAGACGCATCATGTTCCTGAGTACATTAGTGGAATCCATTACTACATCATATCAACAATGGGAGTTCCTAACTATCAACACATTGGCACAAGATTTTTAGTTTGCAACTAAGCCAATGGAGTGGTATTAAACAAAGAAAAAAATCCCTACAACCTCATATTACAAGAATTAATCGTTTCTAAAGCAAAAAGCTATGTGTTCTAAAATCCCCTATGGTGCCACAATCCAAGGGTTGTGTAGTGCAACAAAAGCCAAAGACCACCCCTACTATGTAAGACAAAGTAAAATAAATTATAAGAGGTAAATGTTACAATCACCATAAGACTTACACTCTTAGTAACACTAATTATAGAGCTTAGAAAAAAGTCTTTGGTGGTGCAACTTAACATCATCGATTGCATGTAGAAGCCACAAAGTAATGAAGAGGTATAAATTGCATGCCTAAGTACCAATGTCCAAAAAATTGGTAAAACCTCAACATCTAACACCTCTAAATAATGAGAGTGCTTGTTTTGCACTCATTTTTGGTCTCACAACAAGCATATCCATATAATCATTGATACTAAAAACTAGAAGAATATCATCACCTAGGATACAATAAAATGACTAGTCTTCCAAACTCCAATGCATCATTGACCTTAGTCCCTTAGGTAGTCTAGGAAATGGATTTGAGGGATGACACTAATGTACCTTCAAGTTAGGCATATTACCCATGCACAACATTGTCACCTATGACTTGGTGCCTTTGGATATTTGTAATATCTTACTTAGAAGATATTATTTTTTTGATCCCAATGACCTATCAAGCATGTCTGCAACAATAATCATTGCATGTCAAAGGCATGACTTATCATATAACATAATGCCTTAGAAAATAATAACTCTTATATCATCTAAGCAATGTTAAAAACTATATTTCTCATTCATAGATAACACAATGACTTCCTCAAAAAATAATAAGTCTTGTATCATCTAAGCAATGTAAAAAGCCAATTTCTTATGCATAGCAGTTTGTTCTTCTCATGGCTTGCCTTCCTAGGTGATAGATATATTACTCACACTGCTCAATTATTTTTCCAGCATGTGCAGATACACTACGACATTTCAAATTTATTTAAGTTAAAAAATAATTCTAAATTCATTAGCTTATTTTGATAGCATCTACATAATTGTTGTAGCACTCCCCTACACTATTTGGTTGCTTTACATCCTCAGACCAATGGATAAAAAAAGTGAATAGGAAGCTCGTGCACCTATCCTTAATATACAATCATAATCATCCTTGCATATGGGATGAAAATCTGCCCTGCATCTAGCATTCCCATAATAGGATGTCATAGCTTCACTAGACACACTGCTTTTTAGGCATGTCTTTGGCTTTAACCCAATGCTCCCTTCAATGTTACCTTTCACACAATTGTCAATGCTCAACACCAACATAGGATAAGGAAGTGGACAAATATGAATGTTTCTTGTAACACATCCAACATGTTTATCAAGTCCAACAAATACTTGGGAACTGACAACAAAAGTATAAAGAACACCATGATCAACATTACACTCCTCACACTTTTCAGATCAAAGATCGGGTTTGGCTTCATCTTAAGAAGGAATGCTTAATTGAATTAAATTTAGCCCAAAAATAATTTATTTTCTTATCATGGAGCAAAATGGACAATGGTAAGTTTTAACTTGAACCAAACCACAATCCTGTATGGATTTGAGATTTGGAATCCAAGTCTAGGGTGTGTTGATTGGGCTCGCATTGAGAGGGTTGAGAGTATTTTGCTTTATCAATTTATCAAATGTAAAATAAAAACTGTCCATATATTATTTAGGCTAATTTTATCACTCATATTCACCTTGAAAGCATTTTCAAAATTACTTTTAAGCTTAATCACCTTAGATCCATGGGTGACACCACCTTAGGTCAAGAGAGATACCCATATTTTTTGCTTTGCTCCTTAAAATGCATTACTTCTATGGGATCCTTTGGTCATAATCATGGATGGTACTCAAAAAAAAATTCTCTTATTTAGTCAATTGGCATCTCCATATATCAATTATCTCCTTATAAATACTCTTTAAATTCTCCTTCCCACCTTCTTCTTAATATGAGGGTAATTAATCAAGCATTCAAAGATGATGTTTATCAATAATATATTCAAATAACTTGGGCCACTTTATCTCAACCTCTTAGTCCCAAGTTGGTCTTATATAGTAAATATTTCATGAGGATTGAGAATGGCATTATTACTCATCCTAATTATGTCGAGCGACATTAGACACATTGCCTTAGTATTCCACTTAGCTCAAAGTATGCTCACATCAGTTGCGAGTGGAGATGAATGATATTATTCCTCAAGAGGACAGGGTATGTCATATTTGCTCTATTTTGGAGGTGGATACTGAAGAATATTTCATCTTTAGGTGTCATGTTTATTATGATATTTGAGGGAGGTACTATTGCTTATATTGACTCAAGTGGATTGCTTACCACTTTTTAGCTATCCTAACCAAAGATGCTTGGATATTTATACTAGGAAAGCTATCACTCTTTAGAATTAGTTATTACTAGGGAGATATACTACTACTTGGCTTATCACCCCATTCTTTCACTCTATTTCTATAGTCAAGAGAAATAAACACTCATTTGAACCTATAACTATCCAAAATATTAATGACAAATCTATGCACCCTTCTCTGCATATGAGAGTGGCTACTAGAGATTTAGTTTTTTCTTATTGCTTGTTATAAGACAAGACTACAATTCTCTAACATTAGGTTTTGGCCACCACTCACATACCAGGTTGTAGACAGGTGCAACTTACTAGTTTTTTGCCCTCTTCTATTGGTTCCACCACCATGGATGCTAGAAGAGTCTTGAGGGGTCAAACTCCATGTCCTTCTAGGATTATCCAACTAGGACCTATTAGTCTTGGTCATTCTCTTGGGAGCATTTATGAGGGTCATTGATCATTCATAATTTAGTAATTATATGTCAGTCCAGGGCAATTTCCAAAGGTTGTATACGATAGGAGGTGTCACAGTTGCAAGTTCAGTTTTTCCAAGAACAGGATTTTATTGGTAGGTATGTTAGCAGTGTTGGGGGTTGTTGTAACTTCCTAATTTTTAACAAAGAAAATCAAATTGCATAGTCTAAAGCTGAATTTAAATTGCAGGAAAATGAAACTGCAAAATCTAAAATTGACAAGAAATAAAATGTTGTTGAATTGACCAAAAAGCAAATTGCAGGAAAGTAAACTGCAGAATGGAAATTCACACATACACTTGCAGAAATTGAACCAATGATAAAACTCACAATTTTCTGAACATAAGTTGAACCAAATTAATGTTTATTGTAGTAAAACTGAAAATGACATAATTCTAAAAATTGCAGAAAATACTAAAAATGATGTAATTCTGGAAATTGCAGAAAATACTGAAAATGATGCCATTACAGGTCAAATGCTAAATACTATTTTAACACATGATTGAACATGTTCTATATGCTATGGTGCAATTCTAAAATGAAACTAATTCTGCAAATAAATGTTGACAAAATTCTGCTGATCTACTACCGCAAGAAATCAGCAAGAATTTTTTCTCACTATGTTGCCCTTCCTCTGATCCTGCAAGTGGCCCTTGCTTCCAGAACCAGAAGAGGGTGAAGAATTATACCAGGTAAATTAAATGTGCACTATCAACCATCAAATGCCAATAAAATCTAAAGAATGCACCTTTTATTCCATCTAAAGCTGCATTACAGTACTATAGGAAAAATTTGTAATTTACTATAATGCTACAAAGACTTTATCTTCTGCTAATAACTATCTTCTATTCCTCTATATCTATTTCTCCATTTATATATCTATATATTTATTATGCTCAACCGTGCTAGGAGATTTATTTATAAGACAAAGTTGATATATCTGTTTTCTAGGTTTCAGAGATTTCCAACTATTTACAAAATAGTTTCCTGGAATGCAGGGTTATAATTTGTCAACCTTTATCCCTTTATCCTAGTTGGTCCGCCTATGGTGAAGGAACGAAGTCCAAATAGGGTGGAATAACTACTTGGTCAATTTCCAATCATGATTTCCATGATTTTGGGGCATTTTGACCATTTTCATTTGTTCCTGCGATATTCCCTATTCCTACGCTGCTTATTCCTGTGCTGCTCCAAAATAACAGGCAGGTGACAATTCGTTGCTTATCTGCACTCCAAACGCATAGGGAGGAAGTTGTTGACCATTTGGATTATTTTCTCTTATCTTGTACACCCTTTTACATTGGTGGCACGTGATGGAGTGACTGATTCCAAGCCCTGCTATATATGTACAGTTGGCTGGAACTGTCACAATCACAGCCTATTTTCCTGCACAGTCAGCTATAGTGGACAAGTTCTTAGCGCATTTTTCCATTTGAATTAGTTTAAAAAGAGGAACACAATATTTTTAAGCACCATATATTCAACAAGTTCTATATTATGATTCTAAATTACTACAATACTACTGATTAATTAACTAAAAACAGGTGAAATTGCAGTAAAAATAGTAAAACAGAGTATATGCACTTTGTCATTTCAGAATATGCAAACAGCATCATATAATGCATTTTACCCATAATTAACTTAAAAACATAGTAAAAAGGGTGAGTCAAATAGTTATAATGTATCAAAAACTGTCTATGGATGAGGCAATTCTCAGCCTTATCATTCCCCCCAACTTATGGTAATGCATGCCCTCATGCATTCTGTGTAGCTACAGAGGCACATAGATCTAGGTCTAGATATCTCTCATGAAATTTTAACCATGTGCCACCAATTGCATAGAATCCTCTAATTGTTTTTATGGACTGAAACCATTATTGGAAGTGCATATCAGGTTGTGGGTCATTATCAAAGAAATAAGGGACATGAGTGATAATTATAGGCATCCTGTATATCAGACCTATCTAAAGCTCTTTGATTTCTAAGATAATTTGGACAATGCCTTCTACCCTTCTCCTTGACCACAGTAAATTAGTGGGAGAAATTGACTCTCATTTCTGTAGAGAGATAGATAACTCACCCCATCTATTTTTATAGGCTACCAAAGCATCATCAAAGAAGTCTACACAAAAACTCTGAAACTGAGTTATACATCTTTGAAGGTTCCCCAGATAGAGCTGTTTAATTTTGGTATTTCGCATGAAGGTATAATGATTACTTATACAATCCTTATGATTCATTGGAGCAGTCCTGATAAGTAAAATAGCTTGTGATTCCAATTCTTTAGTTAATTTCTTTTCTGTGTCCCAATAGATATGATTTTGCAGAGTGAACATGAAGGCTTTCAGTTGTAAGTCACCTGTATAAATATGAGGCATAAACATACTTTCTGTTGGCAAAAATAAATTGTGCAAAAATAACTCACATAATAGGTGTTGTTGCTCTGTTGGACTCTACACAAATGTCTCTACAAACTCTTCAGGAGTTTTCAACTGATGAGATAGCTCAGAAGCAAGTCTCATGATTTGCCAACGAAGATATCTCTCCTTGAGTAGGAGGCTATAAAACCTAGCTGGTCTTCTGCATTGTATTGCATATTCTGCAATCTGGCATACATCCTGCACTTGTGCTTTTAACCTATTAATTTATATTTCCTTCTCTGTTAATTTGGTAGTTGCAGAGTTCAAAGTGGCAACCTTTCCCTCTAACTTATGACACTGGGTCATCCAATATGCTAGGTCTTCATTGTACCTAGTTAAAGACACTGTGTCTGGGGGTCTCACAATGGGTTGCATTTGTGTCACTATATTTACTTGTACACCAACTTCCATAGTTGGTGTTGCAAATGGCAAATCTATTTGTGTTCCTTGTTCAGCTGTAACTGTAATAATTGGATTTAATTTAGTAGAAACAAGAGGAGAGAGTGTGGATACCTGGTCTTGAGTTGCAACCTCTTGTTCCTCCATAGAAAGTGTTTGTGTTTCCTGCTGAAGGGCAATGTCATTTTTCATCAAAATTCTTGATGGATTTTCATGCTAAATCATACTATCAGATATTTCTATTCTTGCTTCTTCTCCAACAGGTGATCTTTGTGTAGGTGTTGTGTTAGCCTCTGATTGTTTAGCTAAATCCAAGAGGATATGTGCCCATTCATCAGGTGATGCCTCTGCTAACTCTGTAGATTGATGTTCCAGATGAAACAATTTACTCTGTAGATCTTGAATTTGCTGCTGAAGTAGAGAAATTTGTTGATATTTGTGTTTTATGGCTTCTTCAGCCTGTTCAATCCAATGGGTCTAGGTTTTAATGACACTCTTTGCAGCATGCAATTGGGTGTGGATATCAATTTCTTCTATGGACTCAGACTCAATATTTCTCAAACTCAGCATGCACTGGAGTGGGCACATCAATCTTAGCTGGTTTAGAATCAAAATTCAAATGCTTCTCAGGATCAGAGTCAGCATAATCAACTAGTGGATGTATAGGGCTTATTGGAGTTTCTTCCATAGTTGTGTCCAGTTCCATTGGTTGTATCCCTTTGTCTATAATTTTTGTTTCAATGTCTTTTTCTTGTGCATCTTTTGTTCTAACTTCTCCTTCACTTGATCAACTGATTGGGTCTATGATATTTATTGGTGTCTCTGGCAGGGTT
Organism: Wollemia nobilis; assembly: GCA_028583015.1. Classification (NCBI taxonomy): domain Eukaryota; kingdom Viridiplantae; phylum Streptophyta; class Pinopsida; order Araucariales; family Araucariaceae; genus Wollemia; species Wollemia nobilis. The sequence continues at coordinate 13,627,784 of JAQPPZ010002581.1, forward strand.
TTAAGTTTTTGAAGTCTAGAAGACCTCCTTAACCTTGTAGTACCTGGATATTCTGTAGTAGGTGCAGTTTCTAGATGTTCTGGAGCACCTACGGATTTTGTTGTTGATTCAGGGGTAGATATAGGTTCTGTTGTTGATTCCAAAGCAGATGCATGTTCACTTGAACTCCCAATTTCTTTGCTAGGTTGTGCAATTTTTGCAAATATTACCTTCCTTCTTTTTAACTGGGAACCAGATGTGGATGCTTGTTGTTTTCTAGTTCATGAATATGGGGGACCGTCGGGAGAAGGAGAAATTTTGCTCTCAGAGGGCTCTGGATTAGGGTTTTCTTTAGATTCTTCCTCTATTTCCTCTTTCTTTGGTGCAAAGTTAGAATCATTTGTTTCTACCCAAGGAGAGAAGAAGCGATCAAAATTCCTAAGGTTTTCCCTAAAGTGATACTTCCAAATGAGTTTGATGAGCCCATGGTGTTTAGGGCTTCCCTTCCCTACTTGGTATTTTAGGGCCATAGCCTTTAGCTCCTGATAAAGATATAAGGGAATATTGAACCTATATTTTGGTTTGACTGATCCATGGCATAGATGGTTTAGAATATGAAGGTATGGGCCAAATACAATAGTAAATTGGCCATCACAAGTAATGTATCTCATAACCCACATTGCAACTTCGTCCCAAGGGAATGTTAAACTAGGTATTTTTACCCCCTTACAAACATTTCGATGCATCAAGAATTCAATTTGTCCACCCCCTTCTTTCTTAAATTGATTAACTAGGTCAACTAAAATATTCCTCCCAATTTTCATAATCTGCAAACCCTAAAGGGGTAATTCAGTGATTTGGCTGAGTATCTTGGGAGTTACCTGGATGGTCATCCTGCTAATGTGTACTCAGTTTTTGTGAAATTTGCATGCAAACTCTGCCGCCAAGCCCTCTAAATAACAATCAAATTTTTGCAGGAATGACAAAAATCCCCCATCAGTAAATATTTGCAGAGATGCAGGATCGCTCTCTAGGTAGCTGATATTTTTGGGTTTGGCTCTAATTTTCTTTCCACCCATGGTGTAGTTTTCTGCCCTCTATTCTGTGGTGTCTATGAATTTTTGGACAGTACAATATTGCGTCTATTTTTAGGGTTTTAATCATTTTATCAGGAATAATTATAGCAACGTAGGAACTGCTTCAGAATTTGCAGAGTAATCATGACAGGTGACGTGGAAGAGTACGTGAACTTTTCAACCCTTAATTTTGCTCGTTCTTGTTATGGATGCCAGCTATCACATGCCACCTTGAATCTGAGACCTATCCTTTTTCCTCCCAAACCAATTAAATCACTGCAGGCCACGTGTCATAGAATTTATTGCACAAAACTTCATTCTTGCACTTAGTGATTTATTTCGGAGCATAGAGTAAACTGGTCTATTCCTGCACTTAATAAGTTATTATGTCACTTATACACAGCTCATTCCTGTTCCTAAAACATAAACAGCTTATTCTTGCACTTGATGAATCATTCTTGTGCTTTAGAATATAAACAGTTTATTCCTGTGCTTCCATTTTTTATTCTGGCGCACTTTTGTTTTTTTTCATTCTAGAGCAAACTTAGGCAGAGGCATTTTTGAAACACTGACAAGAACTTTCTATTTTTTATTCCCCTTTTATATGCTTTATACTAATCAAGGATATATACACTATATACTAATGATTTACATTATTCAAAAAATGAAAAAGACATACTTGTTATAACCATTTTATCTACATTTCGAGGTGTTTCTGCTGAGATTTCTAGCTAATCAATCTTTGAACTAAGGTAGGTGCAATATGAAAATAGATGAAACAACGGTCATGAGACAATACCGAACAATGATGGTGAAACCAACTAGGTAAACATGCCGAAACATCGATTTTCATGTAAACCCAACTCAGGAGTGCCTCAAAGAGGTTTTCACTTCCTGAATTTTTTTTTCTTTCTTATATTGTGTCAATTTGCTGAATTCGGTATGGAAGAAGTGTTTTCTTCCCAAATGTGTACATCCAAATTTTCCACTTGCTTGAGAAACTAGTCCCTGTTGTGTGGTTTATGGTACATACGAAGACGATGTCCATTCATCAACAACTTGTGTCATGAGTCATCAATAGGTGTAAGGCGAACAACTCCATTGTCAAACACTTCCTCAATTTGGTATGGTCCAAGCCATCTGGTCTGCAACTTTCCAAGGAAATCCTTGTATTGTGAATCAAACAACAAGGCCCAATCACCTTGCTAAAAATTTTGCTGTTGTATGTGACTATCATGCCACATATTTGGCTGTTCTTAGATTATCTTTGTCTGATGTAGGGAATCCATGCGTAGTTCATCCAATGCATAAAGTTGTAGAATGTGATCTTCTTGTGTCTGTGATAGATCAATACCTACTTCCAAAGTAGTTCGAAGAGTTAGTAATTCAAACTCAATAGGCAAAAGAGGTTTTTTTCCATAAACTAATTCATATGGCATAAATCCAGTGGTAGATTTCCAAGTGGTATTATAAGCCCAAATAGCTTCTGTAACTTGTCCAGCCAATTTCTTCTATGGATCTGCTATGGTTTTGGTCAGAATTCATTCTAATTCCCTATTAGTCACTTCAACTTGGCCATTGGCTTGTGGATGATAAGGTGAGGACTTTTTGTGTTTGACTTGATAGAGTTGAGTGAAGGCTTCAATAACTTTTGAAGTAAACTGGGGTCCTTGATCTGTAGTGATGGATTGTGGGGCTCCAAAACGTAGAAAAATTTGTGAATACAGAAAATCAGCAACTTTTTCTTCTCGACCATGCTTAAAGGCACGAGCCTCTACCCATTTTGTAACATAATTAGTACATACCATCTATGCACTTTGCCTTGGGAAGGAGGATTAATGGTTCCTACAAAATCTAAACCCCATATTTCAAATGGTTTTGTTCCTATTTGAGGTTGTAATGGCATTTCATTAGTAAAGGTAGGTTTTTCCATTCACTGGCAAACATCACAATGTCTAATGTACCTTTTTACATCTTTGTGCAAAGATGGCCAATAGTATCCGGTACCTAAAATTTTACGAATAGTGCTTTTGACTGAATAATGCCCTCTTGATGGTTCATCATGGGATGCTCGTAGGATATCATATACTTCATCCTGGTAGATACACCTACGTAAAACATGATCATGACTGCATTTAAATAGTAAGCCTTCTATCCATTTAAAAGAAGAGCTTTGCTTGATTAACTATTTCTTTTGTTTAGGGGTAAAGTGAAGAGGAATCTTCCCTATAGCTAAGTAATTAGCTATGTCTGCAAACCATGGAGATTGTACAGAGACAGCAAAAAAAATTTCATATGGAAAGGTATCTTCCACCACTTCTCCTATATCTGCATTTGGTATTCTTGACAAGAAATCTACAACTACATTAGATTTCCCAGGTTTGTTCACTATTGTAACATCAAATTCCTGCAACAGAATCAACCAACGAATAATTATTGCACTAACCAATGGTTTATTCATCAAATATTTGATTGTAGCATGATCCTTATGGATGAATACTTGGTACCCTGTGATATAGTGTCAAAATTTGTTAATAACATAGATTACAGCCAAGAATTATTTTTCAGTGGTAAGTGTAGTTTTTATCAGCTCCTATCAAGTTTTTACTGATATAATATATAGCATAATGTTCCCCATTTTTAATCTGTTCTAACACAGCTCCAATAGCAGTATTAGAAGCATCAGTTTGAATATGAAAGGGTAACTCCCAATTAGGACCTCTTAGTACAGGTGGAGTGGTTAACTTCTCCTTTAAGTCTTCAAAGGAATTTTGACATTCAGAAGACCAAACAAATTCATAATATTTCATGAGTAATGCAAACATGGGATTCGCTATGGTACTGAAGTTAGCAATGAATCTGCGATAAAAACCAATGTGTCCTAATAAACTGCATACATCAGTCTGAGTTTGTGGAGGAGGGAGGTTGTTGATGACTTCAACCTTCTTGGGATCAACCTTGATTCCATAAGAAGAGATATGATGTCCAAGAACAATTCCTTCCTCCATCATTAAGAAGCATTTCTCAGGATTAAGAGAGATGTGGTATGTTTCACAGCGAATCAACACTTTTTCAAGCTATTATAATGCATATTCAAAACTATCTCCAAATACTGTGAAGTCATCCATATAAATTTCAACACTTTCATTTGTTAAATCAAAAAAAATTGCTAAAACGACTCTCGAAATGTTGCTTGGAGCATTACATAACCCAAAGGGTAAAACCACAGTAAGCAAAGGTTCCCTAAGGACATGTAAAGGTAGTCTTTTCCTGATCTTCTGGTGCAACTTGTATCTGGTTATACCCGCTGAAACCATCAAGAAAACAGAAAAATTTCTTTCCAGCAAGGGTATCCATTACTCGGTCTATGAATGGTAATGGGAAATTATCCTTATGTGTGACCTTATTTAACTCCCTATAGTCCACACATACTCTCATTTTACCATTTTTCTTTGGAACAATGACCAGTGGTGAAACCCACTTACTATCTGAAATTGGATAAATTAATCCAACATCTAAGAGTTTTTCAATTTCCTCTTTCACAATCTCCTTCAAAGCAGGATTCAAACATCTCTGAGGTTGCCTTACTGGTTTTACATCTTCTATGTATATCCTATGTGTACATACCTCAGGATGAATGCATGTCATGTCTTTATAGTTCCATGCAAAATCTTGAACAAGTTTCTATAATACTGTAAACAATTTGGTTTCTTGGTCCTCAGTTAGCTAGCTATTAATGTTCAAAAATTTACCTGGTTGTATTTCAATTTGTGTGATCCCTGGATGGATAGAACTAGTTGCTTCATAGTTATTGATTAATGCATTTAATGGGCAATGATGTGGCTATAGAGTATGAAAGACTCTAGAATCTGTCTCAGAGATGATACCTGATGGAATCGGAGGACATTTGAAGGTGTTAAGAAGATGATGATGCCATCCATGTGGTAGTATGAATGATATTTCCTGACTAGGCATGGATGACAGAGGTTCTAAAATTTGTTCCTCTTTCCACAATAATCGATGAACAAGAATTTGATCATCAGTTAGTCCTTCTGATTGTAATGTTTCAATCAGGACAATTTCATTCTTGAATATTTCTCTTTCTGGTGTAGTGATTTCCTCAATATGTTCCTTCACTACAACCGTAGCCAAAGTGGCAATGGTTTCTTATTCTTCATCGGATTCGGGATACCAAAATTGTCCAAAAAATTTAGTTGAAGGTTGATCTGGTGGATACAAAGAAATTTTCTTCGGGTCAACACCATTAGAAATGGTCATTTCCCCGACCTACGGTCTATAAAAGCGATTGCGTGAGCTGACCAAGGTCATCTTAGAATTATAGGGTATCCATTGGCTGAATTTCTAGGTTGCAAAACTAAGAAGTCTACAGGATATTCCCAAGAAGAGACTTCAATGGCTACATCTTCTAGGATACCTTCTGGTTTAGCAACTGATCTATCTACCATTTCCAAAACTGTGGTGGTAGGACTGAAATTTTTGAGCTGCATTTTTGCATTGTGTCCTTAGTCATTACATTAATTATAGCTCCAATATAAATTAGCACATTAGGAATTTGCATTAACACAATAGTAATTATGTCTCCTCTTCCCATTAAATCTAACACTTCTCTAGATTCATCCTGCAATCCTCTTAAGAAGATAGGCTTTAAGAAATCTAGTTCTACAGGACCACATCTCTTTTGGAAAAAGGTAAAGCGATCAAGATAATCCTCTAAACTCTCATCTTCTTCTTGCTTGATCCAAAACAACTCATCTTTCTTGTTTTGTACTCTACAATAATCTTGATAATTATGTAAGAATGCAGTCTCCATGTCATCCCAAGTATGGATTGAATTAGGTTCAATATTACTCACAAACCATCAGAGAGCAGCATCCTTAAGCGTGGAAGGAAACAATTTCAATTTTTTATTATCATTTATGTAGTCATAAGTATGACATAACACTTTGAATTCAAACATAAATTGATCAGGATCTTTTGAAACAATGCCCCTAAAAACTGGCAATATGGATGGAAAATTAGTTTTCATGGGAGCATCTAGATCTGGATCCAACTGTATGGGGTATTCAAAAGTCCTAGGAGGATCATCAGCATTATTATGCCCACCTGGCGGTGGTGCTACTGCTACCATAGTTGTTTTCTTTCTTGAGTCTAATGTGGATTGTTCAAGCTTAGGGGTATGTCTAGCAGCAAGTGCTTCAAAAAGTTCTTGTTCTAATCTTTCCAAATATTCAGTTGATGAAGAAGGTATTTCTTGCTTAAGTCTCTCAAGGATTTCATACACAGGAAATTCTTCACCTGATCGTGAAGAACACCTTGGTGGTACAGAACTGGTTCTGATAAACCTCCCTCTTTCATCTCTTGGCCTATGCATTCATGCCTATTCACTAAATAAACTAAAATGTAGTATTTCAAAAATCGTAATATAATTCTTGACCTGTTTCACTTTTCCTAACAACACCGTGTGTTCCCTGATAACGGCACCAAAAATGATGAGGGTCATTGATCATTCACCATTTAGTAATTCTATGTTAGTCCAAGGCGGTGTCCAAAGGCTGTATACAATATGAGGTGTCACAGTTGTAGGTTCAGTTTGTCCAATAACAGGCTTTTATTGGTAGGTATGTTAGCAGTGTTGGGGTTTGTTGTAACTTCCTAATTTCTAAAAAAGGAAATCAAATTGCACAGTCTAAAGCTGAATTTAAATTGTAGGAAAATGATGCAAAATCTGAAATTGACAAGAAATAAAATGTTGTTGAATTGACCAAAAAGCAAATTGTAGGAAAGTAAACTACAGAATGGAAATTCACACATACACTTGCAGAAATTGAACCAATGATAAAACTCACAATTGTCTGAACATAAGTTGAACCAAATTAATGTTTATTGCAATAAAACTGAAAATGACATAATTCTGAAAATTACAAAAAATACTGAAAATGATGTAATTCTGGAAATTACATAAAATGCTAAAAATGATGCCATTATAGGTCAAATGCTAAATACTATTTTAACACGTGATTGAACATGTTCTAGATGCTATGGTGCAATTCTGAAATGAAACTAATTCTGCAAATAAATGTTGATAGAATTATGCTAATCTACTGCAACAAGAAATCAGCAAGAATTTTTTGTCACTGTGTTGTCCTTCCTCTGATCCTGCAAGTGGCCCTTGCTTCCATAACCAGAAGAGGGTGAATAATTATACCAGGTAAATTAAATGTGCACTATCAATCATCAAATGCCAATAAAATCTGAAGAATGCACCTTTTATTCCATCTGAAGCTGCATTACAATACTGTAGAAAAATTTGCAATTTACTATAATGCTACAAAGACTTTATCTTCTACTAATAACTATCTCCTATTTCTCTCTATCTATTTCTCCATTTATATATCTATATATTTATTATGCTCAATCGTGTTGGGAGCTTTATTTATAAGATAAAGTTGATGTATCTGTTTGCTAGGTTTCAGGGATTTCCAACTATTTACAAAATAATTTCTTGGAATGCAGGGTTATAATTTGTCAACCTTTATCCCTTTATCTCAGCTGGTCCGCCTATGGTGAAGGAACGGAGTCCAAATAGGGTGGACTAACCGCTTGGTCAATTTCCAATCATGATTTCCATGATTTTGGGGCATTTTGACCATTTTTAGTTGTTCCTACGCTATTCCCTATTCCTATGTCACTTATTCATGCGTTGCTTCGAAATAACAGGCAGGTGACAATTCGTTGCTTATCTGCGCTCCAAACACATAGGGAGGAAGTTGTTGACCGTTTGGATTGTTTTTCCTTATCTTGTACACCCTTTTGCATTGGTGGCATGTGATGGAGTGACTAATTCCAAGCCCTGCTGTACATGTACAGCTGGCTAGAACTGTCACAGTCACAGTCTGTTTTCCTGCATAGTTAGCTACAGTGGACAAGTTCTTGGCGCCTTTTTCCATTTGAATCAGTTTAAACAAAGGAACACAATATTGTTAATCACTAGATATTCAACAAGGTCTATATTATGATTCTAAATTACTACAATACTACTGATTAATTAACTGAAAACAGGTGAAATTACAGTAAAAATAGTAAAACAGAGTATATGCACTTTGTTATTTCAGAATATGCAAACACCATTATATAATACATTTTACCCATAATTAACATAAAAACATAGTAAAAAGGGTGAGTCAAATAGTTATAATGTATCAAAAAGTGTCCATAGATGAGGCAATTCCCGATCGCATCAAGCATCATAAAATCCTATGTTGGTAATTTTTGGATAGTTGGTGATGACAATGATTGTGCTTCTACTTTACATCCCACTAAAAATTAATATTTGTGCTTCGATCCACTGGATCTCCTTTCTATCTTTGTTATACCACAACTTCTAACTCTCTCAATCATTACTTTTAGCATGTTAGGGTTTATCCATTTTGGGTAATGCTCAACATTGTAATTTTATGCCACTCATATGTTTCACTTTAAAGTAGTTTACACTAGATTCTTTACTTTAGCTTATTTTCATAGTACTTTGTGGTTACTACAATGCATTGTAATTTGTAACAACTCTTTTCAATAAGTCCCATTGGCCTACTTTGGTCATTTGTGGATATTAATAGAATTATCTTATCTTATCTCAAGTTAAGATAAATAATATCCAAATGAAATCAACCCACATTTCACTAGGATCTTTAATGATGATAGGGATTAAATATTAATTAAGCATTTGATTTAATTAATTAAGTTGCAATTTAATATTCGACAGTTTTTTGAAAAGTTAGGTTTTTAAAAAACTTTTAAAAGTTAGGTTTCTAAAAAACTTTTATCAAAAGTCTCTCATGCCTCATCTTGTTGGTCGCTCATGGTTTTGGGCCAATGGTTTTGCCCCAACCATAGTTTATAAATGTCTATAAATATGCTTTCGTGATCAATGAAAAATCAATCGAGTTCCAAGTTTTCCCAATTCCATATTAGTTTGGTATTAGAACACCTCGATCCTCTCTGGATTACTTACATCAAAGACACCATGCTACTAAATCAAAATCTTTGAAAGGATCTTGATTTACAAGATATGACACAACCAGCCAAGGAGCTCTATGTTGAGATGATGTTCATCATGTCAAACATGGATGACACAGATCTGGAAGAGGGCATCACTGTTAAAGACCCAAAAAAAAAAGGCCGATGAACCTCTATTACCTTGGCATGTTACTGCCGAAGCTCGAAGCTCGACAATCTCTCCAAATCCAACATGATGGATGTCTCATAGAATCAACTGATCTGCCCACCAGAACTGACACCTATTCCCAATGTTTTGGAGGAGGTGACCATCCATACTCTTGCACTTGACATTAAAAATTTCATGTTTGTTGCAAACGTTTTAGTCACAGCTTAGTATTTTCGTGGCTTGCTCTTCGACGAAGATAAAAATTGGGGGCCTGGTCTCCCTATTGTTCCACCCCTCCGCCAGCTCTAGAAAGTAGAACACTGCTCATCGTCACGGCCTCCCAGTTTGCCGCGCTGCCTTCCACCCTTTTCCACCACCACAGATGGGATTATTTCTCTATTCAGTTGCAGCCTCTTGTGCCTCATTCTCGGCTTCTTACATGAATATTGTTCTTACACTCGACGACGACCTCTATTGTTTTTTGAAGCCATCGACGTCATTGCCTTGTTTCCTGGCACACCTCCTCATTTTTTGGTGCATTCCTTGTTGCCACCATGTTTTCCCCGCACGATTGTTGTCAACTATGTTTTTCTGCCCAATGGTTGGTGTCCCTTGATTGACCGTTTGCATGACCCAAGCAATTATCATTAAAAAAAACAAAAAAAAACTTAGATTTAAACTTAGGAAACAGATCCTTTGTAAAGTAATAGTCTACTATTCCTGAGTGCACACTAGATCCATAATGGTACAAACCCTGGGACCGGTGGTCCCCATCTCACTCCTTATCGGGAGTAGTTCATCTAATTTGAACCTACTCTGTAACTAACTAATGCTTACCATGGCACTGACTTTGCTTCAAATTTTGCCTCATGGTCTGAATAGCCAATGTCGAGCTGGTCCATACAAGGAGGAGAACGAGATCTTTATCGATCCGGTCATATGAGGTGGCCCCGACTACAACTAGCTGCTCCTACAGCCCCTACTGTAACAAGTCGCGCCCCACGGATCACAAAATCTAGCTCAATCCATGCACAGTTTTGTGCGAGATACCCCCAGATGTGAAGCATGCATTTCTTCTTCTTGGTACTCTGAGTATGTGCACATATGCCCTCGACGTGACCCGTCAACCAACCTACAGTGTCACTTTTGCACCTCCACACCAAAAATTCATCCTACTGCTTGCCTGTATATCCATTGATACACTGTGTTTCGACTCTCTTGGATTCTGTCTGTGTTTTTGTTGATACATTACGGGGCTGGTTTTAGGCCTACTATTCTGTAGGTGTCCTCCACTCCCCTAAGTCTCTCTCTAAAGCAATCTGAGTAAGTCCTGCTTGCTCCCTGGTCTCCCTTCACCGTGACGCACCATCCTGCCTTGTGACATGGAGATTTATAAGCTTTCCATCCCTCACCATGGCTTAATACCGAGAAGACACACGACGCTCTCATGTTGTCCTAGCCATTAATATTATCCTTAGGTGGATATTTTAAAATCAATTATACCGCATGCATGATGGGATGAGAACTTAGTAATTTTTTTTTAAATAAGGTCACTTCCATTACAAAAATAAAATATTACATTGTTCTCTCGCTTTTTTTTTTTTTTATAGAGATATTTTTCATTTGTCTTTTTGTCAAAGATATTTTTCATCAACCTAAAATTATTATGTTTCCACAATCAACTCTTTTTTATATCAAATGCCTATTTGTTGACCAACTTCTATATCTATAAATATTTGTTTATAAGAACCTCACAATTTTTTTACACCTTTTTTGAAGGTTCTTATTCATTTCCTAATATTCCAAGATATTATTTTCATTGTCATTTTTTATTTTTATTTGTCGATTTGTACTATTTGCTTTTGTTTTTCCATATAAATATCCTTATAGGTTCCTTTTTCTCTTTTTTTTTGCTTCTTAGGTCTTCCTCTCTTTTTTCATTTCCAACAATACTTTCATCTTCGTCAATCTCTTCAATCTTCTCACACTGCTCATAATAAGACTTATCATCTTTAGGTTTACTTTATTTAGAAGGATCTGAAGTGCAAGGAATAACCTCAAAAGCATAATCTTCTTTATATTTCCCTGGAAACCTTGAAGTGCAAGGATGCTTTTCTATAACAATTACCTTCTTATTATGCCCTAAAAATCCTAAATTGTTACGGGTTTCTTCCAACCTCATTTCTTTATTATGTTGCTCTTGAAACATTAAAGTGCAAGTGACAACATCTTCGTCACTTTCACTTTTATTACCTAGAGAGGATTCTATACTACTTGAGGAAAAATAAGATGATTTACCTAGAATAAGCTTGACCTCTTTTGTTGTCTTTATTTTAGGATTTATCTCCACATCTTCTTTTGCACCTTTAACTCCTTTTGAAATTACCAAACAATAATATAAATAGGATTTCATTGCTTGTCCTTTTGATGTGGAATATCCTTGATCTGGTATAGCTTAATGTATGATTTTTTTGCTTCATATTGAAGTTTATCTCATTGCTAGAATTATTTCTCTTTCTTAATAGTTTTCACTTTGCAAACTCTTGCCATGTGTCCAATCTCATGACAATTGTGGCAACAAAATACGATATTTTCATAGTTTACTTGTTGATCTCATTCTCTTGATTTAGATTTAATCTTAATGGGTTGTGGTAAGGTTTTGAAATATCCATAGCAACAAATATTTGGGTATATGTAGCATGCTTTCACTCCTTAGTAGTTAGTTCTTCCTTGATTAATTCCCCTAGGATATTTCCAATATTTTTTAAAACATCCTTATTTATAAGCTGATATGGAAGTCCAAAAAGCCTAACCCACACTAGGAGCTTCTTAATAGTTTTCGCCTCAACAAAAAAAAAAATCATTCTATTAGCTCAATTAAAGTGCATCTCTTCCTTTAAACCCTGGGCCACCAACCATTATTTTATTCCTAATTTTTGAACTAGAAAATATGATGAGGAAAAAACCTTTAGGAAGAAAAGTCACAAAATAATTTGAATTCAATCCTCATTTCCACTTGATCCAATTTTGAATCTCCAAAAACCTTGGCCATGATCTATAGAACTTACATATTAACCCTCTACTTTTCAAAGCTATTAATCATCTCATCCTTAATACTTACTTATGGTGTAACATCTACTACTTGGATCAAACTTATCATGTATTCACTCTTTTGCTTATCTCCAATTTGAGCCTCCATACTTCCAACTAGGGCAACTTGACTTCTAGCTAGGGAATCCTAACTTCCCATTAGGGCTTTCAAACATGACTTTCCTTCCATACTACTTAATGGGGCTCGCTCTTGGCTTGCACTCCCTCTTGGTTCATACTCACTCTCGGCTTGCACTCGCTCCCAACTTGCACTCTCTCTTGCCTTTCACTCACTCTCGACTTGAACTCCCTCCTAGATAATAATTGCTCGTGTCTCTTCTTTTTCTCAGTGTTCCTTTGCTTCAGTATTTTGTTAGAAATAATGTTCCACGCATTCATGGTAAGCGTTTGAAGCATTAATGTGCTTCAAATGAACTTATCACTCTTTTACCATGACTGAATATCGGCTTGCACTTCCTCTTGATTTTCACTCCCTCTCAGCTTGCACTCTCTCTTGCCTCACACTTGCTCTTGGCTTACACTTTTTTAAAATAAGAACTTTATACCTTATATTTGTTCCTTTAAAAAATATAAATATGTTTGATAAAAGAGTATGAAAATGTAAATTTTTTTTTAAGTCAGCAAAATATTCCTTTCAAGATTCTATTTGGAAGGGAATATTTTCACTTATCTTTTTTTGCTCAAGATTATTTTTCTCAAAAAATCAAGGCATCTCTTGGTTGTGAGTTTAGGCTTATACATACTCGACAAAAAATATTTTTCACAACTAGTCTAATAGTTTTGTGAAGACCTTCTCAGGCTATTGAAGTGTCGAAGTTTAGGTGACCCATCTTTCAACTTTTATGCTCTTCAAGATTTTCTCCTCCCCTTTTTTACATATTGTATTCTAATGTTTTTGTTTTTGGGAGGAATGATAGGGATTAAATATTTAATTAAACATTTGGTTTAATTAATTAGGATTTAATTAAATTAATTAGGTTGCAATTTAATATTTGACAGATTTTTGAAAAGTTAGGTTTCTAAAAAGGTTCTATCAGATGTTTTTCAAGTCTTATCTTGTTGTCTGCTCATGGTTTTGGGCCAATATTTTTGCCCCAATCGTGGTTTGTAAATGTCTCTAAATGTGCTTTTGTAATCAATAAAAAATAAATTGGGTTCTAAGCTTTCCCAATTTCATTTCAAATGAGGCCATATATGGACATTAATAGAATTATCTTATCTCAAGCTAAGTTAGATAATCTCCAAATGAAATCATGCCATATTTTACTAGGATATCTAATGAGATCTCTTCACACACCTTAGTTTCATCTAATGAGGTCTCTTCACACACCTTGCTTCCATTTCATCAAACAACTGTAGTTTGAACCAAGCAACCTTCAAAAGGCACAATCCTATTTTCTTCAATATAACAATTCTCTCCTAATTATGTTGAACTACGAAATTGTTTTAACTTTTATTTCAATGATGCACCCCAATTCTAGCTTCAACAAAGTTGGAAGGAAAGGCCAATGGCTCCTCCCAACTTTCATATTGAGGTCAACTCCCCACTCTCCCTATGGAAATACTCCTATGCTAATATATCAAATTGCATGAAAAGTAAATTGCATAAAATAAATATCTATAAAATATTAAGGATGAAATCAATTTAAATGTACTACAAGTTTTAACCATAACAAGGGAGTGCAAGTGATCAATCACCACATGAAAATTTGAATAACATAAATGTTCTTCCATTCATTAAGCATAAAATGAACAATCAAATAATAATATGGGCAAAAGTGAAATGCCTCAATGACCATGCACTTAGCAAACCAAGAGGGTGGTTCCATTGATATAATGCATAAGGAGTTGCCAGTTTCTCAAAAAAATAATGAGGTCAAAGCAATGTGGGTTTCATAGAGTGTAGCTCTCAATTCTCATGGGTAAAAGATGAATATAATGCAACCTAGGGTCCTATCTATAGTTGGAGTCTACCCTTGAATTACCTAGAGTGAGAAATAATTACTCCTAGTAAAAGTAAATATTTAGGGGTATCTTTAGCAAAATGGTGTACTACCAAATATTACATGGATTTAATTATACCTCTAGTAGGATTATAAGGATTCTAAAATGAGTTAGTATGCCACTACATGCCAAAAATATCACTCTCAAAAGATTCACCTTGGTATCTATGCCTTTGTTTTTATCCCTCTACTAGTTGTCAAGCTATTGGATTTTGTTAGTGAGTGAATCAATCACTTTTTCTAGTAGTTCACTCCATGGATCTAATTGAGCCACTTTGTAAGGAATTTCACTCCTAAACTAAATGGGTGACTTTGCAAGTGAATCACTCGTTAACCAATCAAACCACTTTGCAAATAAATAAAACCTAAACCAATTGACATCTAAGTTGGACTTAGCCAAATTTTGGAGGGTTTTCGAAGATTTTGGTTGCTTAATTTCTCTATTTTGTGTCCTTCCAAAATTATATTTCTCAAGTAGTGTCAAGGCACTACACTTGCTAAAATATTATTTCCCTCATGTTATCTATCTATAGCAATAACCTTCCTTTTTTGCTCATTTGACTTTAACTAGTGCTACTCAATATCTTATGGAGGATCTACTCTAAATTGCAAGTTCTCTATTTTTTCATCCTATTTTGGTATCTAAAAATTAATATACACCACAAATGGGCTCACACCTCATGGATATTTCTTCATAAAGTGCTTTGGAGATGACTTCAAATTTGTATCCTCATTTAAGTCACTGATCATCATAGGCTAATATAGGTCAATATTGATAGGTCGCGTGGTGTTCCTAACATTACAAATCTTGTCTATTTATATTGTGATTAGTCTCTATTTCTCTTATATCATCTCGATTGACTATTTAGTCACAACTATGTACCTCTCCATCACCAATTTGATCTCATGTTGCTCACCTACCTATGTGTCCTTAGTAACTAGTTGTGTACCTCCTATGCATAATCCTCATTTCTTACTTTATGTGTAGGTGTTGAGTACATATTATCTCTCTTATAATCCTAGGGCTTGAAGGTGAATTAACCTCCACAAAACACCTTTGTCACTACAAGGTTTTCTCTAAAGTACTCACCTCCTTATTATCACCTTCATCTTCCTCCTTTCATATGTTTGATTCTTCCTCTATAAATTTCATTTATGGTCTCTTATTCTTAGATTAAGGGCTAGTTGCATGGTACTACATAGGTGAAATATCCACCCCATGGAACATGGTAGGTGTGCTTCCAATGATGAAAAGTTGCTATCATCAATCAGGTACACTCTTGTGTTGCCTCTATGTTATATCCAACATCAAATCAATGTCATAAAATCCTACTATGATATTTTTGGTGGTGTCATATAGGATTTTATGAATTTTCTTTGCTAAGTATGAGGTGTAGTCATAATTGATCTTATCCTTGATACCTTGGATATGTGAAACAAGCCAATTGACATCTTTTAAGCCTTCTTCTTGCTTGACAACCATGATACCATAAGACACATTATGCACTTGAGCTCATCATTGTATAATAATTGTATATTTAATTTATAAATTCTATAATACAATAGCCATGTTAATTCCTCTATCATCAAGGAGTTCATATCATGTTACTTTATCAAGAAAACATGTAATTTATGCTATTATAACTTCTTGTACCTTAATATCTATAAGAAGTCCCTGGGATTCCAAAGACTCTCATGAAGTCCTATTGAGTAAAATTCATGCTTAATATTTGTGCCCTAGTCTAGAACTTGCTCCTCTTTATCTTAGGATTAAATTTATGAAGTAATTCAATCAAGTACCTTTTAAATGTGTCATGATCAAAAGGTAGTACCTATTAAATATAATGCATTAAAGTATCTCTAAAGTCCCACTTCAATTTTGATATTGTCAACATCAGATATGGTATGGGCTCTAGTGTATCTATATCCCCCAACTGAGATGGACAAGGTAGAGCCCACTCGAAAGAAGGGATAGGAAAAATATCTTACCACCACTTTCCACATCACTCTCTAGTTTCAAGGTCTATATAATATCTTGAGCATTAACCTTTGACTTTTCACTTGCACCCTTTGCTTTTTCCATTCCCTTGGTAAGTGTTGATGTATATGTATTGCTTTCTCACCTTCTAGTATGTAGATGGGATTTCATGGTTCAATATTCAATATATTCATTGACTACCTAGTTTTGCATTCAATGTATTTGATAATATGGATACGTGGATGGTCATGATAATCATAGTGATACTAATCACCAATAGAAGAATGAATATGTGTGTTGTAGGTGGTGCCTTATTAGTGTATATTGTCCCTTTGGCATATCTTATCAAGATGTTGTAGGTACCTATGATCTCTAGGATAAAACTCTCTATAACCTTGAATTTCTATCTCACTTCATCATTATTATGTGCACTCTCATCATAGCCTAAAAAATGAGCTCTATATCCATGTAGCCTAAAATCTCTTAAGATTCTAATATAAGGGAAACCTCAATTCCAATTGTAAACACTTTGGTAATTGACTCAATGCAGCATGTGTATTGATAATGTCTTTTACAACATCCAAATATTTAAATCATTCATGTATTTATATTTATTACTATTTCATCCCCATTAATCCATAATAGGTCTAGT
This sequence comes from Wollemia nobilis, assembly GCA_028583015.1. Lineage (NCBI taxonomy): Eukaryota > Viridiplantae > Streptophyta > Pinopsida > Araucariales > Araucariaceae > Wollemia > Wollemia nobilis. The sequence continues at coordinate 13,644,765 of JAQPPZ010002581.1, forward strand.
TCATCCCATGGAAAATGCACTACAAGGTTGTCTTCTACTACATGCTCTCACTTGGTTTTTGAAGAGTCGTACTAGTTGCTTAGAAACTCATGATTTCATCTAATTTAAAACTCAAATTTTCTAGTTAAGATCACAAAAGAGTGTGATTCAAAAATAATATATTATAACAAACTAGAACACAATAATATATAAGCAAAACAACAAAATAATTTTATTATTGAGAAAATATAGTATAATGTAACATAGTGCATCCATTACTCATGTTTTTTACAGTCAGGTGTGCATCTCTCTCTATGCAATAATTGGTGTATTAAAAATTCACCATATTAAATATGGAAGGTCACTCGTATGGAAATATGGCGTTTCACCTTCCATGAGTTAGAAGGTTGCCCATATGGAAATGTGGTGATTCATCTTCCATGAGTTGCAAAGTACATATTAAATGAAAATTACATACATATAACTTGTCATTTTTTAATATTTTCTTCTACTAATGTGTCAACATTGCTAGAGATTCATTTTGGCTATGAAAATCTAAAAATAGAAAATTACCATTTTTAGCAAATACTTTGTTTTACCTTTTTTAGGACCTCTAGAGCATTTTTCCATGTAGTTACTAGCAACTCTATCACATGCTGAAATTGTTTTTCCTCTAATATTTCCAATGCTTTTTAAATGGATTAAAACGAAGTACCAAGTGTAAATTTATGCCCCTGACAAGGTGGTTAGGATCAAAAAATAGGGTTTCAGGCATTTTTAGGCATAAAACCATACTCCAAAAAGGTCGCACACTAGTGAATGACCTCTAAGATAATAATATATGTGTGTTTCAACCATAATAAGCTTTATAGAGGTTTGGTTAAATAATTTTTAGTATAAATTCACCATTGAAGAATTAGAAAATACCATATTTACAATGTTAATACTATTAAAAAAAATCATATAAAATTCAAAGAAATATCTAAAATAACAATGAAAATATTGGTATCAAGTGGCATTAGCTCAACCGGTTAGATTCCTCAATATTTAAAGAAGAGGCCAAGATTCAAATCTTGCTAAGCGATACATGGATAATATCCAAGCTTTGTTGTAAGACCACTATGTGGTGATGATGTAATATTGGTAAGCAATTATTTTAGTAGTGCCATAAACATATCATTGGCACAAGATTATAAGGACTAAAGTTATTTTTTCAACATTGCTAGTCTAACAAAAAATACATACTGTTAAAATTAACTAAATCTATTTGAGAGAAAGATTTGTTAAATTGAAATCATCCTAGATGGCTCAATTTATAATATTGGTATATAGCCACTAATTACATTTAATTTTCCGTACTTTTTCATAAAATTATATGCCTCATTACACTCTTCATGATATTTTGGATTATTATATTCAAAATGAATTTGATAGCTTTATCTTCACTATTATAGACTTGGAGATTAGCCTCAACCCTTATGGACTATTATTGATCTCTAGAATAATTTATTATTGTTGAATAAACAAAAATATTTTAATTTAGGATCATGGATTTCATTAGAAATTCTACATGATTCATTAGAATGCTATATTTGTTATAAGAATAGATGAGGTTATAGATTCTAAAAATGTAAAATTTATCTTGAGACAAAATAAAATTGAAGTTAAAAAAATTGTGTAATGTTAAGAAAAAAACATGTCTAAGGTATTGTGGAAAAATGATAAATGGAAAAAAATCACATGACTATAGTTTAAGTTTAAATTTCCATGATGAATATTTACATGATAGTCTGACTTATGATAACATAATTTATTATGACAACATAATTTGTTGAAGTACCAATATATGTTGTATTGATTTAATACTCGTGGGTCAAGATTCAACCCTCTATCAACTTATATGGTCTCCATAAAATATGGATGGGGAACAATTCAACCTCATATAACCAATTCAAAAAATATTTATTGAAAAGAAAACACAAAGAGGTAAGAGAGGTGGGACCCATTTCAACTCCACACAGCCAACTTAAACATATTTTTAATGATATTTATTTAATAGAGATCATATAAAATAAAATTTGAGGTTAAAGGAGATATAATTATATTTTTTAATTTGTAAAATATTCAACATAAATTATCCAAATGAATAAAAAATAATTTTGTGAGCTATGATCAATGTTCAAATCTCACTATTATTTTGGACACTCATAATAAGACAATATTTCATAATACAATTTAATAAAATGCCATCATAATGCAATTAAAATGTAATACAATTGGGTTTGTTTAATCTCTAAATAATCACTAAATAATACTACTTAATTCTATTGACATCAAAAGATAGGTAAATACTTAAAATTTAGAAATTATTATTATTATTATTATAATAATAATAAAGGAGTCACTATAGAATTTAGCATGTTATTGTTATGAAAGCATTTTTCCTCTTTTATAAGGTTATGTTATCTTAACATTATTTTTGTATGTAGACAGTGATGAGCATTCACAAGTTAGGATGTTTTATAAGAGTATTCTTAAAAAGCTAGTTAAACTTCAAAACTAGGTAAGTATATTTGTATGCACAAGATAAAATTTATTTATTTTAGTTAAAAAAATTTAAAGTATAAGAAATAAAATAGGGTGAGATTAAGCTAGTTCAAATCTTGCAAACTGATATATGTTTAATTGCAAAATATGAAGTGAAATATTAGGTAAATTGTCAAAGGTTATCCTTGCCAAGTCAAAATTTGTTAATCAAAAAATTAAAAAATAGAGAAATATTATAGTATAAATAAAATACAAGGAAAATCATACAAAAAGGTTTTCTATAATATTGGTGAGTTGAAAATATTTTATGAAAGATCTTAAAATCGGACCTATATGGTTGTTAAATCTTCAATTATTCAATGTCTAATTTAATAAAACCAACAAAATAAATATATTCTTTTTAAATTGGTTATATGTGATTGAAACAATCCCACTCAAATTACCTCAAGACCACATAGTGGTATTACAATAGCTTGACAATTATATATGTATTGTTTTTGGAAAACAATGAATCTAAGTCTACTTGAAAGATGAAAAATTTAATCGATTGAGTTCATGTCATTTGCTTAAATTTTAAGGTTCATGTTGGAGTATATTACATTATTTGGTACATGCTAATGTACCCCCATGGTACTTTCATGGTACAATTGTAAATAATATATTAGGGTTGAGTCATAGTTTAGAGTGTGAGTATTATTTCTCCTTTATGTAAGTGTGAATGTGCAGGATATGCACAAGTGTCATGTAAAGTTATAATGTGCAGTAAATGCACAAGTGTCATGTGAGTGAGTGTGCAAATGTAAGTTGAGTCTATGTACATAAGTGTCTCATATGTAAGAGTACAAATATGTTATGTAAATATGTGCATAAGTGTCTTAGGTTAGAGTGTGCAAGTTATAGAAGTATAAGAGTCATGTTTAGGTGTGTATACAATATAGTGTCAAGTATGTATGCAAGTGTCAAGTATATAAGCCAAGATTCATGAGACTTGGCATATGGAAAGGAATAGTCAAATATCCAAAGAGTCATTCTACTATGGCTATATAGTACTTCATAGAATAAGAATAAAGAAACTGATTACAACTGAATACATCAGATCAATATTTCATATCATAATTGTAAGAGAAAGAGGAGTAGTAAAGATTACATGCATTTTAAGCAATTAATATTGTAAGTTGCTCTACATGCTTTGTACATGTATGATTCAGGCTATTTACATTCATATTATTTTTTATTATTTAATATTATTTGATATATTATTAGCCTTTATTTACATATTAACTTGATCATATTACTCTACTCATATCTATATTTTGACCTTATTATATTGTGGCTATATTATATTAGATATTGTGATATTTTTGGTAGTATTAAGGCTTAAAAATCCATTAATGGTATCAAAGCTATCACCTAAATCTATCCAGATTGATAGAGTTTATTAGTTACTATTATTAAAATTTTATTTTATCTAGTTGGATAAAATTGATTTAGAAATTGTCCACTTTGAATGCAGTGAGACTCAAATTATATTTTAAGGTCATATTAAGTATAAATACTAAAGTCTTTCCATGGTTGAAGTATAACCATAAAATATTAGGACTTAGCTATATTGGAGGTATATCAACTTTAAGATAGTTGATCATTCAGGGACATAGCCAACCCTTGATATTGACGGTTGAAGGTGTATCAACTTTAAGATAGTTGAAGAATCAGGGAACTAAGGTATCCCTTGACATAGAACATTTATAGAAAGATACAGAGACATTCAAAGTCACCTTGACATCAAGAGAAGAATTAGGGACATTTAATTCACCATGACAAGAATTTGTAAAATTTGTAGTAGAAGTGTGAGAAGCTTTCTACAACAGATAGAGAAGGGCTTCAGCTTCGAGGTGCAGAGAAGAAAAGTTAGTAGCAGATTGAGAAAGAAAGAAAGTTGAATAGGAGAAAGATATATCAGGTCTTGAGAAAGATACATCTATCTTGAGATAGATATATTAGTCCTAGAGTAAGCTTACTTCAAGTAGTGAATCAAACAATATTAAGAATTCAAGTCATAAGGAGATAGACCTTGACATAAGGAAAAGCTTCAGGTCTTGAAGATAGACCTTGACATAAGAGAACATAAGAGAAGATTCAGGTCACATAGATATTGGCCTTGACAAGATGATTAAGGTTACACAAACCTTGACATTGAAGACATAGGTCATATAGACCTTGACATTGAAAGGAGAAGATTCAATTTCAAAAAATTTAACTTGAATAAAGAAGAAATAGCAAGCAACAATAGATTGAGGCTACCTATTTTGGAAGAATCAAAATAGAGGTGGTCTATAAGGAGATAGGAGAGATATGTATGAGGTTCTTATATTGGAAAGCTAAGAAAGGAAGCATTCAAGTCACTTTAACCTTGACATTGGCAGAAAGACAAATATTTAAGACAATATTTTAGGTCACTGTTGATATTGACCTTGACATAATAAGATCTATTGAAGAGAATATAAGGTATTGAAAAAGAGCCTGATATAAAGTTGAATATAGGCCTGATTTAAAATAAAGCAAAGTAAACGACACCCAAGAAGAAGAAAACCAAGGGTTGATATACAAAATATGCCTAAGGCTGAAGCTTAATAAAGCTTAATAGAATATATCTAAGGTTTGAGCTATAGAAGCAAGTGGACCAAAGTCTTACTAAGAGAAGACATCTAATATTTGATCCAATTGCTAAAATTTTCAAATGATTTAAGGGTGCAATAGATCTAAGGGAATGTAGCATCCTGAGTAGTGGTTTAACATGAAAGGTAGGTCATAGAAATACCTTATCCTAGTAGCGTTGAACTAGGCAAAGATATATGTGAAGATTACTTCTAGGCAAAGATATATGTGAAGATTACTTCATCCAATATCTTGAAGTTATCAACTTGCAACACACCAGAATCAACATACAAGCAAATATTGGCATAAACAATAATAAGCCAAGGGAATAAAGGACTAAGTAGTATTGACAATAACAATAATCTCTACAAAATTTACTAAGTTGATAGAGCAGAGAATAAGTGTAGCATTTTGAGCAACACATGACTGAAGGAGCCTAAGTGTCAAGAGTGAGAGTAGCATGAAGTCCAAGCTTCACATAACGTTCACAAGGTAACGGTTCAAACTTAAGAGCAACATCTAGGAGCCACACGAATACACCTAAGAGCAACTATGTTACACTCCAAGAGTGATACCTAAAAGCCACACATCCATCAGACGTTACAACTGAAGCAAGTTAGATTTTGATTGTTGTTGGTATTACATCAATTGGTGAGTGCAATAAGGTTTGGTGTAGTATAATGGAGGTTAAAAGTGTTAGCTTCTAAAACACTTCATTTTTGCCATGAAAACATACAAGTGGAAAAATAAAATTGTATCCCGAGAGCTTGAAAGGAGCGCAAGCTAGAGTGGAAGATATCAAGAATACACACAGAGCAATAGCAGTAAATCTGAGACGTTCACACACACCAGAGTAGAGGTTAGATTTTCCAAATTAATATTTAGAAGCTTAGATTTTATAAAGTCAATTTTAAATTATGGTGAGATAAGATTATGAAATTTATTTAAGTATTGGAGAGATAAGTGAAGCTTATGAAATTAATTTATGTTATGGATTATTAAATATTTATTATTTGGAGAAATAAGGTTAGGGTTTATTTAAGTATTTAAGTTAGTTGGAGTAATAAGGATGTCTACAAACTAGTTAATTTGCTTAAGAAGTTTTTGAAAGGATTTTTAAAAAGTCTTTGAAAAGTTTGTTTTGTGAGTTTTATAGAAATATTTGAAAGTAGTAGTGATAAGGTTTTATAAAATTTTGGAGTGATAAGGAATGAAAGTAGTTCATTTGGTTTTTAAAGTATTCAAGTTTTTTGAAGTATATTTAGTTTGGTTTTATTTTTTGAAATTTTGAAAATTAAAAGTTTTTGAATTTTTGCAAATTTATTCATTTGGGAGATAAAAGGTATTCAACACCAAACTTAGAAAAATATAAATTTGCAAAGATTTATTTTTTAGTTTCTAAAACTAGGGAGACATAAGGTTTACTACCTCATAGGAAATAATTTAGAAACTTATATTTATTTAAACCTAGGAGTTATAGTGTTGTCTACTTCATGGGAAATAGTTTTTAATATTGCATATCATGGAAGAGATTATTAAAAATGCATTCAATGAGGATAGTAATGAGATAATTCATAAACTTAAATTTTATTCTCAAAATTTGATAGATGATTTTGATGGAAAGAAACAAATGACTAATAATTTGAAAGAGAATTTGTCTTTGTTTCTCAAGGATGAAAAATAGGAAATATTTACAACTTTTATAAAATTTCTTTATGAAAAACTTTTTAGAGCATGGTGGAATTCTCAAAACTCCATTATATTTCTTTAAAATAATGCTTAATGGTGTATTTATCATTAATTGGTTTTGATATTTTTCAATAGAAAAAAACAAAGAAGTATGACACATACAACTTGAATGAAGCTTATGTTAGCCTACAAAGAATCATTGAAATCAAAGATGTATTATTGTGATGATTTGCTAACTCATTGTTTAGAAGGTATATCATCAGGTATATCTCAAATGAAGATGCAAAAATAGAGAAGAAGAAAGAAGAAGAGAAGAAATCACTTCAAGAAGGGTAATAGAAAATCTGAATTCAAAGACAAAGAAGAATCTCATATTGAAGGTTTAGATATTGATTTAAAGAATTTGATTGAAGATGAAGATGAAGATCATGATTGAAGACTAAAGTCTTCAACAACCAAATAATATAATACAAGGGGGTTTTGGAGTATATTACATTATTTGGTACATGCTAATGTACCCCCATGGTACCTTCATGGTACAATTGTAAATAATAGATTAGAGTGTGAGTATTATTTCCCCTTTATGTAAGTGTGAACATGTAGGATATGCACAAGTGTCATGTAAAGTTGTAATGTGCAAGAAATGCACAAGTATCATGTGAGTGAGTGTGAAAATGTAAGTTGAGTCTATGTGCACAAGTGTCTCATACGTAAGAGTGCAAATAAATTATGTAAATATGTGCACAAGTTTCTTAGGTTAGAGTGTTCAACTTACAAAAGTGTAGGAGTCATGTTTAGGTGTGCATACAATATAGTGTCAAGTATGTATGCAATTGTCAAATAGATAAGCCAATAGTCATGAGACTTGGCATATGGAAAGGAATAGCCAAGTATCCAAAGAGTCATTCTACTATGGCTATATAGTACTCCATAAAAGAAGAAGAAAACAATCGATTACATTTGATTATAGCTAATTACATCTTATCAACGGTATCATATCATATTTGTAGAAGAAATAAGAGTAAATAAATATTACATACATTTTGAGTAATTAATATTGTAAATTGTTTTGTATGCTTTGTACATGTATGATTCATGCTATTTACATTCATATTGTTGTTTATTATTGAATGTTATTTGATATATTATTAGCCTTGATTTACATATTAATTTGCTCATATTTCTCTACTCATATCTATATTTTGACTTTATTATATTGTGGTTATTTTATATTAGATCATGTGATATTTGTGGTAGTATTAAGGCTTAAAAATCCATCATTTCACCCATGAGGCTTGATCTTTGATCTATGGTGCGAAACCGTTTACTCCCAACCAATTTTCATGATCCCTATTGACAACCAAAAAATAAATATTGCTACCATGCAAAAATTCCAATTTCAAACCCATGTGAATATACAACATTTTTTCCACATTCCTCCAGTTTAGTTTTTGCTTTAATTGGTTAAAATGATTTTTTTTTAAGTGAAACTTATGGATGTCATAAGTATTGAGTTTTGATGAAAGATTGATTATTGCACTAGTATCATGTTTTAAGTATGTAGTGAGTCTTATTAAAAGATTCCATCATTGATATATTCCCTCCCATAATGTTTATTAGACAAGGGTACCACTTAGAAAGTTGTAATTGTATTTAATATTGCATATAAATCTTGTGGATGTAATGAGTATTGAGTTTTGATCTAAGATTGATTATTGCAATAGTATCAAGTTTTAAAATATTTAGTGATCCCACTTAAAAGAGTTCAATATTGATATATTTCCTCCCCCATAAGATTGATTAGACAAGGGTGTCGCTTTAAAAGTTGCAATTGTACTTTGTATTGAATATAAAATTATCTTGAGTTTTTGAACAATTGGGTCTCATTTGTATTACATCATGATCTTGTTATAATAGTATTTGGTAATTATGCATTTATTTTTGGTAAGATTTGAAATTTATTATAGTTATATTTGGCAATTATATATTTTATCACTTGGCAAGATTTGAACCTTGGCATTTACCTTAAAAGTCCATATTTTTAACCATTTGAGCTCATACTCTTTTATTCAAATTTTACAGTTCATATTGGAACCTTGCTCTATGGTGTGAAAATCTTACTCCCTACTGCTTATCCAAAACTCATGGGGATAGGATGGATACTCTATTGTATTGCTTGTACTTTTAAATTTAGAAGTGAAATCTTTAAATATTTTTTGGGAGTTGATTCTACTAATTATTGAGGTTGTCATCACTAACATCGTCCTCGATATATACCAAAAAATTTGATATTCTATTTGACTTTAAAACCTCCATATAGAAATTTAAAAAAACAAGGGTGATAATTTTTAATGTATTATTCTTGTAAATGCTTAGTCTTGATTATATTTTTTATTCAACTTTTGTGTGCATTTTATTTTGAAATCTCTTGATTCCAAAATTTATAAAGGTTAGAAAGAACTCTTATTATTTATATGCCATAAAAAGAAGCATGGTGGTATTGGTCTGAGAAAACTTAGCCTAGTTAATAGTGCTATGGCAGCCAAGGTGGGTTGGAGAGTTCTAAGGGATGGTCAGATTGTTTGGGTAAGGATTTTTAAAGAAAAATATCTTGACAACTAGGAGGATATCATATTTCTCACAATTCAAGATCCCTATTGTGGCTCTTCTTTATGGAACCACTTGGTGGAATCTAGGGAGGCCTTGTGAAAGGGTGTGAAATGGCATGTTGGATATGGGGTCTCTATAAGTTTTTGGGAAGATGCCTGGTTAGATGACAACCCTTTAGCCAACAATGATATTTTCTCTAATCTAAAAGAGAATCTAGAAGATAGATATGGTAAAAAGCTTTATGACTACATGACTTTATTGGATTACCAGTTGGGCTGGAAAGATCTAGAGGTAGTCCCTACTAATTTGGAGGCTTTAAACCTCCTTATAGCTAAACTAAAGGTTTATTACTTAGGTGTTGTCAGGCAAAGAGACTCTACAATTTAGAACAAAATTGAGAATGGTGAATTCAGCATGAAGATAGCTTATGATCTTCTGGATTCTACTATAGATAATGGTTTCCATTGGAATAGAATTTTGGGTAAGATAGTTATTCCTAAACCAGAGACTTTTCTTTGGAAAGTAGTTTAGAATAATATTCTAATAGTGTGTAATCTTACAAAGATAGATTATCAGTTACCTAATAGTTATAGTTTATGTAAAAATATACAAGAATTAGTAGAACACATCTTCTTAAAATATCCTTACACTTTAAACATTTTCCAACTCCTCATCAATAGGATTGGAATTTATTGGGTGATGCCTTCTAATATGGTTTTGTGGTTACAACAGTGCGAGAACCACTTTTTTAGTCCGTGTATTAATGTAATTTGGAACTTGATTCAATCTCATTTTGTGTGGGGAGTATGGTTAGAGAGGAACAAGAGAATTTTTAGAGGGGAAAAAAGGTTAGCAATGAGAAATTTTTGAAGTATCACCTATTTTCTAAAGGAGAATGTTATATCTATCATGTACCCTTTCAAGCTAGAGAATACTAAAAATACTAGAATAACTAAGGCATGGAATTTGGAACCCATTAGTAGTGGAGAGGCAAATGCTTAGGTTAGCATTGATGTAAAATGAAAACTATCCCAAGATGAATGGTTGAAGTTGAATTTTTATGGGGCATCCAAAGTAATTTAGGTAAGGCCAGAGTAGGAGCAATTTTGAGGAAATATTAGGGTAGATTTGTGGGGTAGCCTATAAGTTTTTGGGAATGAATACTAGTCATAAAGCTGAAGTTAAAGCTTTACATCTAGTTGTAGATCTAGATAAGGATCTAGGTGTTAAAAAGTTATATTTGAAGGAGTCTCCATGAATATTATTAATATTTTGAAAAGGGAGGGAGAAGCTAATTAGAAAATTGATTACATTGTGCAAGATATTAGAGATATTATAAAGCATTTTGAAGAAGTTGACTTTGTTCATGTCTTTAAATAAGGTAACAAACCAAAAGACAAGCTAGTAAACTTTGGTTCCATTAAAGAAGAGGATAGGAGATGGATCCCCCCACGGGTGGTTCATGAAGACTTAAAATTTTTATGAGGGATAACTACAACTAATTGGGTTTTGGGATGGATACTATTTGTCTTGCATCGAGGGGATTTTTGGTTATTTTCCCTTGGTAGTTGTGTAGTTGATGGGTTAATTTTTTGTTGTAAAAGGCTTTGTGCCCTTTCAAAATCTTGTTTTTACCCTAATAAAATAATGAATAAACAAATGCACAATTTTAATTTATCCTCTATCTTATGGTTGTAGTTTTGTGGTTGGAATTCACACTATGCCCATGGGTTTAGAGCAATTGGTTGCAAGAGAAATATTTCATCTTAAACCAAGTTGTGGTTGTAGTTTTGTGGTTAGAATTCGACGTTATGCCCATGGGTTTAGAGAAATTGTTTACAAGAGAAATATTTCATCTTAAACCAAATGGTATTAGGTCACCAATTAAATTTATCAACTTTCAAGGAGACCCACATTCAAATCTTGTCAAGCAACACATGTGGAATAGCCAAGTTGTAATACTATTATGTGGTGATAAACAAGCAGGACTGGTTTCAATCCCATATAACCATTTTAAGAAAAAAAATATTCCCTTGTGGTTTAATAAATCCACATTAAACTAATATTAACTTTAAATAAATATTTAGAGACATAAAGCAATGTAAATGTTGAGATCTTTAAAGCAATAAAAAAAAAAATGATGAGATCTTTAAATCAATAATAAAAAAATCTTCTTTTTTGATTGCTAACATATGCACAATCACCATGTTGTTGTAATACCACTATGTGATGATGATGTGATACAAGTGGATTTGTAATTAAAACTAATTAGTAGTGTCATTAGAAGCATAAAACAGTGTAAATATTAAATGATGAGATTTCCTAAGCAATAAAGAAACTTCTGTGGTGATAATATAATATAAATGAGCCATATTAATTCTATATAACCAATTTTATTTATTTATTTATTTCAAAAATCCATATTAAAATAATATTAATTTTTAATAAAAAATAATTAGTATGATTACAGAAAATAAAGCAATCTAAATGTTAAATGATAAATTTTCCTAAACAATAATTTTAAAAATCTTCTTTATGTGATCTGATTGTTGACAATCTAAAATTCAAGGAAATTATATTTTAAAATCCATGTAGATAGCACAGGAGATATTAATGGAAGATAGTGCCTTTTCTTTCAAAGTCTACGTAAATGTCCGTTGACTATTTTCTATTAGTAAGAGAGGTTCTATATTGAAGTGGAGCAAGGAATCGCATTGAAACCTACATCATTGGTATAAACACGGTGGAAGATTATAAAATATTTTTAAGTGTTAATTAAATGGTATTAGTTTAATTAATTTTATATTAAAGTAGAGTAAGGAATCGCATTGAAACCTATATTCTGTGTGAATGATTGGTATAATCATCAGAAGATTACAAAACATTTTTAAGTGGTAATTAAATGGTATTAGTTCAATCGATTATATTTTTTAACTTTTGAGGATGAGATTTATTGAAATTTTATCAAATAATACATACATAATTATCAAGTTGTTGTGATACAATTATACAATTATAATTTTTATACAATCATATAATACTAATGAAAGCCGTTCCAATTCCATATAAACTATTAAAAAAATAAAAAGCAAAAGTGGTAGACGAGAATATCACCAAAGTTCGGTATCAAGAACATCTGTCTAAAAAACTAAGCAACAACAACACAGGCCAATTTCAATACAAAACAAACACTATCTTAGGTATAATAGATAAATATGTGCACGCTTCATGTTAAAAAGCATGGTCTTAAACTAAGATGGTAGTTGGCAAGCATGAATAATGAATGATTAAACCTTTAATGGATTTTCACAGTTTATTGAAATTGGTAAAAACAAAATTGCTTTGATAATTTCTAAAAAGTAAGGACCATATTGTTTCGATTGTATAATTTCAGGAAGGCATGTTTCTATAGGGTTCCTACTCTCAACGAATTTTCATATGATAGTTCCTGCACCGCATGCAGTTTTACGTCTCATAGCATGTTTTTAATTAATGTATGTTTTACAATTTTTGGGTGGAAAGCTTGCCCACAAGTTCTATAAGTTTTCAGGAAAGCTTATCAAAAGGAGGAAGGCAAGGTAAATGTATTAGTCTCGGTATTATCTATCTTGTTTATCTACCGTCAATCTTTGTGCTTCCAATAAAATCATTGTTTTTTTTTTACTCCTCCCATGTAACCTATGGAAAAAGAAAATATGACTTTAATAACATGTTTTTTTTTAACTCCTCCCATGTACCTCCTCCACTTTCATACGTGCGATACTTCTTATATCATGTCTTCGCGTCTTCGTTTTCGATACAGTTAAGCATTGAAAAGCCAAGAGGTTTCTTAACCTCAGGTAAATTACAAGAAAAGGTATGTATGTACCTGACCCAATTTCAAGGAAACAGATTCCCATGTGCTACCAAAAAAAATTCAAGGAAACAGAATTACAATTATAGGATATCTGGGATGTTCTGAATGACCAAGATTGCAACTCCGATAGACAGTATAGACCGGGTTATAAAAGTAACGTTGCTTGTATTGTGATATATACATGGAATATGACTGAAAAAGACCTGCAGGGGTTCCTTCAGTATTGCCAAAGGTTATTCCCAGCCAAAGGTATATGTATATTTCAATAAAGTTCAAGCTGCTGATGAAAATCTGCCTGTTAGAGTAGTCTATTATAGTCAACAATAAGAGCAATTCCTGCCTTGAAAAATTATTTTCCTTTTTGTTAAAAAGTGGTCCACTTTATTTTGACCTTGGTATTCTCAATGCAAATCATATGGTTTCTTTATTATTTTTAGCATATTTTTATGCTAAATGATTAGGAAAAGTCAATTTTATATGCATTAATAATTTGAATACTTTATTATTTTGGTGGCAGTTTATTGTGGTAGGGTTCATGCATTAAGGGTGCAACAGTTACGATCTCGACAACAGTTAATTTTGGTAGGGGTGCAATAGCTGCGATCTCGACGGTAGGTTTTTATGGTAGGGTTTTTGTGGTAGGGGTATAGCCGATCTCAACGACAATTTATTGTGGATCTCGGTGGCAGGATCAAGCCCATATTTTGTATCAGGAAAGGAATGATGGAGGGAGAGGTGAAGAGCGGTGATGGTGGAAGTGGCGATGGTGGGAACGAGGATGAGGGGAAGGAAGACAACAAAAAAGTTTTTTCTCAAAATGGCATTCCTCTGATAGAGGTGAATAATGGTCCAGGCCCAAATTTTGTTTTTAATGTTGATAATGTGGCGCTTTGTTCAGGGCTTGTTGGAAAGGACCCACATTCCTTTTGTGGGGGTCCTTCATGGTCATCTATGGTTAGTGGTAAGAAGAAAACCCATGAACCTTGTTTTACCCTAATCCCTAAAGGAGGCAAAATTGTTGTCCCATATGAGCTTGTAGATATGGAGATTGAACAAGGGTCTACAAATTTGGTAGGGTGTTTCATGGGTGCTCGTCCAGATTTGGACATGCTTAGGAAATGGGCTGCATCAAAATGGAGGTCCAATGGCCACATGGAAATAGTTGCTTTACCGAAAGGTTTTTTCATGGTCAAGTTGCTCTTCAAGGAGGACTTAGACAAAATTTTGGGGGTAGGACCATGGTTTTTTGGACAAATGGATCTCATCTTGTGAATATGGAGTTCAAATTTTGACCCAGATTCTAAGAGTTTTTCCCAAGCCCCAATCTATGTAGGCTACCAAGTTTGCCCTATCACTTTTGGAATGAGGATGTGTTGGCGGATATCGCAAGAGAAATAGGGGTCCTGGTGGCTATTGACCCAACCACCAAAGCCCATTCTTGACTAATTTATGCAATATTATGTGTTAATGCAGACCTTGAGAAGGTTTTGCTTGCCTCAGTTAGTTTTGTCTCAAAATTGGGGGTTTGGAACCAGAAGATTGAGCATGAGAATGCTCTGGTCATATGCGCAGCATGCAAGAAACTAGGGCATTCGTCTAATATATGCCCTGCACAGAAAAATTCTCCCAAAAACATAAAATATGGAAAAACAAACAGTCTGAAGGAGAGAGCTCTAAATAAGGTAATGGAAGGTGTGAGAATCAGGTGTATGGCATTCCCCATCAGGTTTTTCTATCAAAGAATCATACATTCGTGAAGAAGAAGGATTCCCAATATCCCTCACCTGCAAAAAATGAGGAGATACTTTAGGAAAATATGAAGTAAGTTCTCCTCCTAAACTTATTTCCTTTGTGATGAATAAAATTCCCATGGAAAATATGTTCTCCTATCTTTTAAGTCAGGAGAATGATATGGATGTTAATCCCCAACCCCACTCTTTTGAGGGTTTGGAAGAAGTTTCTTTGGAGGGAACTTTGCTTGAATTTTTGAGGGTTTCTGTTAGGACCCCATCCTAACACCTTGATGTAATAGTCCTTGTGGAACGTGGGTAACACCCATGTTAATATTTTGTAATGTTTTGTTATAGTTTTGGATTAAGAAGCGCCTAGCCAAATGGTGCCCTTCTATGTAACCGTTTTTCAAGAATGTAATTGATTGTAGGTAGGAGATTCTAGCCCGGGTGGCATTTTGCATGTAAGCCAACCTTGGGAGTTAGGTGCTAGAGGAATTCCTTAAAACTGCGAGGGGCAGTATTGTATGTATATTTTTGCATAATTGAATGAAGTATTGAAGGAGGTTGCCCCCTCGAAGAGGCTTGCAATTCAGTGCTATTGTGAGATTGTTCCATTTCTGCAATTTATTTCCTTAGTGTGCATTTTATTTCCATAGTGTGTTGTGAGCATATATGTTTATTTTCCGTATTTGTGTGAGTGTGTTTATTTTTAATAGTAGGTTCCTAACAAGTGGTATCAGAGCGCTTTCTAGGGTCGTGTTCTGCTGTGACTGTGATGGTTTCTGCCATTTCGACTGTTAGGTATAAGATTTATGTGTTTTTTTTTTCCAGTTTTTCCTTATTAAAAAAAATAGAAAACCAAAAAAATATACAATCCTTTTTATCCACAATAGCTGAGTAGGTTAGAAACCCTATGTCGAGGGTTTTAAAATATCGTGAAGGAGATGTTGTATCCCATGCACTATCCCCCTAAACTTCACTATATTATCCATAGTACACTAGACACAACATCCAGAAAGATTACCCTCTCGTACTATCAGAGAGGCAGATAGTGTGCTCAAGGGTATGCATGGAATCCTCCTTGGGTAGTGGCCTAAAATATTGGTCCGAGCACTATTGTTCATCACTATGGTATAACAGAGGGCCTATGGGTATTACATACACCTTTGCCTAGCATACCTTGGTCATGTTCAAAACAAGTCCTACATAAAATCTTGTTTACTCCAACCAAAATTTTTAACCTGTTACCATATCCTTCACAAAAGTTGAGCATACAAAGAAGACATCCCTATTCCAGAGTTCCTGCATGCAAAAATACAAAATCATATAAGAGTATAACAAAACAAAATCTTAAAATAAAACAGGGAAAAAAGGGGTGAGTCAAAGTTACAAGAAATTCCTATCATATCATTACAGGTTTCATATCTAATAACAAGGAATATTTGTGATAGAGTCATATATAGGGATAAGAATAGTGTCAGAATTAGTCATTAGTCAAAAAAGGGTGTTCGACACAGAACTCAAATTTTGAACCAAACCTCCAGAGGAAAAACCGACCACACCAATAGACTCATCAAAACAACAATATAAAAAGTTTGGGTGCCCAAAATTAGTGTTGTGGTAAATAGCTCATTGTGATTATTTTTTCGAGCTGATCATTTTGATATACAACACCCAAACCATTTTTTAGACCCTTACTAAAAATAGTAACTCCTAAAACCACCTTTCTATTTTTAGTAAGTTCCACAAAAAGGATACAAACCTTCAAATATGGTTGGGGGTACTCAACAACAAGAATTAGATAGGGAAATTCAATCCAAAGTGGATGCTATGGGCAACAAACTATGGGATACAATTAACAAAATCCTACAAGCGATACAATCACAACTCCAATCTTTCCAAGAAACTATGAGTGAAATCTCCCTTGCACAAAAAGAAATGAAGGTTGAATTGGATAGTCGAGTCTCTACTAGTTTCGTAGATCAACATGACCAAGAAGAAATTGGTACAAGCAACCGCCAACGAATTATACCAACTCACAATGGAATGAGACTACCAAAATTAGACTTTCCCAAGTTTGATGGAAAAGATCCTAAGGGGTGGATTTGTAAGGCAGAACAATATTTCACTCTTCATAATATTGATCGTTTCCTATGGTTGACCATTGCTTCTTTTAATTTTGAATCAGATGCACTCCATTGGTTTTTATGGCTTAGAAAGGCCGAACCTGAGCTTTCTTGGTCTAAATTTGGGCAACGCCTACTCACTCACTTTGGTCCTAGCGAGTTTGAAGATTTTACAAGAGCCCTTTTCAAACTCAAACAAACCTCAACCATTCGAGAATACCAAGCTCAATTTGAAAAACTTGCCAATCGAACCACTGGTCTAAGTGTTGACTCTTTCCAAAGTTGTTTTGTGAGTGGACTGAAGGATGACATCAGGGCTGAGGTTAAGTTGTTGCGACCTCTATCACTACCATAGGCCATACAATTGGCCAAATTGGTAGAAGATAAATTCAAGGCTCTCGGTCGAACTTCTAAATTTCCTCAATCTAAGCCATCTTTTTCGGCCAAGCCAATGCCAAGTCCTACTACTAAATCTCCACCTATAAAAATATTGAGTCATGAGGAGATGGAGAATAGAAAGGCACAAGGGTTATGTTACAATTGTGATGAAAAATATTCTAGAGGGCATAGGTGTGTGCAACAAAAATTGTACTTGCTCGATATGGATGAAGTTCCCACTACAAAATCTTCTGAGGATGAGGAGGATCCTCAAGAAACAGAAACCATAGACCAGACGACCGATCAAGAGGAAACCCAACCAAAAATTTTTGTACATGCTTTAGCGGGAGTATCCACCCCCCAAACCATGAAGGTGATTGGCCATTTCAAGGGACAAAGGGTCATCATTTTGATTGACTCTGATAGTACACATAATTTTATTGATCCACGTATAGCCAAACAAGGAAATTGTTACATCACCACATGCAATTCCTTTGAAGTCATGATTGCTAATGGTGGCACCCTACCATGCAAAGGCAAATGTCATAATGTTAAACTAAAAATTGGGGACTATAATCTCAAGTCCGACATGTTTGCCTTACCCTTAGGAGGGTGTGATATAGTTTTGGGAGCGCAATGGTTGAGAATGTTAGGACCAATCTTATGGGATTTTGTAGAATTATGGATGAAATTTAGTCAGGATGGGCAGGAATATACTTTTCGTGGCACAAAGGTGGGAGCAGTTCAGTTTATTTCTTCTCATAAGATGGAAAAATTGTTAAAGAAATCTTCCCATGGCGTGGTAGCTCAGCTTTTTGCTATCACCGCCCCCGAACAAGGGGAGTCTAATCACCCACAACAATTACAAGGTATATTAAACAGGTATGCTCATGTCTTTGAGGAACCCAAGGGACTTCCTCCTCAACGCTCACATGATCATGCAATACAACTTTTTCTTGGCAGTCTACCTCCTAATGTTCATCCATACCGGTATGCTTATGCTCAAAAAATAGAAATTGAGAAAATTGTGCAGGAACTTCGAGCTTCTGGAATTATCCATTCTAGTGTTAGCCCCTATTCCTCACCAGTGTTGCTAGTAAGAAAAAAGGATGGCACTTGGCGCTTGTGTGTGGATTATCGAGATCTTAACAAAATCACTATTAAGGATAAGTTCCCTATTCCTATCATTGATGAACTACTTGATGAGTTGCATGGGGCTCAATATTTTTCCAAGTTGGATTTGCGGTCGGGCTATCACCAAATTCGCATTAAGAATGAAGATATTCCCAAAATAACTTTTCGAACTCATGAAGGGCATTATGAGTTTTTGGTTATGCCTTTTGGTTTGACCAATGCACCTTCCACCTTTCAGAGTTTGATGAATTATATTTTTCGTCCTCATCTTCGCAAATTCATTTTAGTCTTTTTTGATGACATATTGATCTATAGTCACACATGGGAGGATCATCTTCACCACTTAGATGAAACCCTCAAACTTTTGTCTGACCATCAACTTTATGCAAAGCAATCAAAATGTTCCTTTGGCTAGTAGGAGGTTGAATATTTGGGACACATAGTCACTAAGGAGGGAGTTCAAGTTGATCCTAAGAAAATCTAAGTTGTTCAAGATTGGCCTAAACCTCATACATTGAAGGGACTTCATGGATTCTTGGGTCTTACAGGATATTACAGGAAATTTGTGAAAAATTATGGCAAGATAGCAACTCCCCTGACAACCATGTTGAGGAAAAATTCTTTTGTGTGGATTGATTTGGTCGAGAAGGCTTTTGTTGATTTGAAGTATGCTATGACCACCACCCCTATTTTGGCAATGCTAAATTTTTCTAAACCCTTTGTAATTGAGAGTGATGCCTCAGGTATGGGCATTGGGGTAGTTTTAATGCAGGAGGGTCGACCATTGGCTTTCACTAGCAAGGCACTCTCCCCTCGAAATTTGGGCAAGTCCACTTATGAGAAGGAGATGCTTGCCATTTTACATGTGGTCACCCATTGGCATCCATATCTCATTGGCCGACATTTTTCCATTAAAACTGATCATCAGAGTCTAAAATATTTTTTAGAACAAAGGGTGGCTACTCCGAAACAACAAAAATGGGTCTCCAAATTGTTGGGGTATGACTATGACATCTCTTATAAGAAAGGTAAAGAGAATGTGGTGGCGGATGCCTTGTCTCATCTCCATGAAGATCAGGCCATGTTACATGCTATCTCCACTCCCCTTCCGCAATGGATTCATCAACTTCATGAGGATCTGGCCAAGGATTCCTCATTACAAACTCTCATCCGCACTCTCCAAGAGGATCCTCATTCCCACCCTAGCTATGCTTGGGATGGTCAGGATTTACGGTTTCATGACCATTTGGTTATACCATCTCAGTCTCAAATCAAGGACCTCCTCCTTCAAGAAATGCATGCTTCTCCCACAACTGGTCATTCGGGTTTTCTCAAAACATATACCCGAACCAAGCATACTTTTTTTGGAGGGGAATGAAAAAGGACATCCAAACATTTGTGGTCGAATGTGATCGTTGCCAGTGCATGAAAGGTGAAACTGTGAGTTCTCCAGGGACACTTCAACCTTTGCCCATTCCTGAGCAGGTTTGGACAGATATATCTATGGACTTCATCGAAGGGCTACCAAAATCCGGAGGCAAATCGGTTATTCTAGTGATAGTGGATCATCTTTCAAAGTATGCTCACTTATGTTCCCTATCCCATCCTTATACTGCATCCATTATCGCCCAACTCTTCCTTGACTCCATATTTCACCTCCATGGGATGCCTAAATCCATTGTCTCTGATCGGGATCCTACCTTCACCAGTCGCTTTTGGTAGGAACTATTCAAGTTGCAGGGGACACAACTCAAGATGAGTTCGGCCTACCATCCTCAAACCGATGGCCAAACCAAAATTATCAATAAATGCTTGGAAACCTACCTTCGTTGCTTCACTTCTGAACATCCTACTCATTGGGCTAAGTGGCTTCCTTTGGCCGAATGGTGGTATAACACCACCTATCACTCTGCCACTAAGGTGACTCCATTTGAAGCAGTCTATGGTCAGCTTCCACCAACTCCAACTTCTTACATTCCAAGCAGCTCCAAGGTTCAGGTGGTGGATTCCACTCTCTGCTAGCATGACTCCATTCTTCGCCAACTCAAGCTCAACTTGGACATGGCTCAAAACCATATGAAACAACAAGCAGATCAACACCATACCGAACGTAGCTTTGTCATTGATGACATGGTCTTTCTTCGCTTACAACCATACAAACAATCATCTCTCCAATTGCGTGGTTGTCAAAAACTTGCCACCAAATACTATGGTCCTTATCAGGTATTGCAGAGGCTTGGGGTGACAATGTACAAACTAGCCCTTTCGGCTAGTTCCAAACTTCATCCAATCTTCCATGTGTCATCTCTCAAGAAGGTTATTGGCAACAAGGTGCAGGTGTAGTCTACACTTCCAGAGTTGGACGAGGAAGGGTCCATCATTCTTGAACCTGAATGTATTCTTGACCGAAGATCATGTACCCTTCGTCGACGTGTTATCACAGATGTCTTGGTCCAGTGGCATGGCTTACAACCAGAAGATGCGACATGGGAACCTCTTCAACAACTCCAGCAATAATTTCCTCACCTTCAACTTTGAGGACAAAGCTTTTTGAAGGGGAAGGGCATGTTAGGACCCCATCCTAACACCTTGATGTAATAGTCCTTGTGGAACGTGGGTAACACCCATGTTAATATTTTGTAATGTTTTGTTATAGTTTTGGATTAAGAAGCGCCTAGCCAAATGGTGCCCTTCTATGTAACCATTTTTCAAGAATGTAACTGATTGTAGGTAGGAGATTCTAGCCCGGGTGGCATTTTGCATGTAAGCCAACCTTGGGAGTTAGGTGCTAGAGGAATTCCTTAAAACTACGAGGGGCAGTATTGTATGTATCTTTTTGCATAATTGAATGAAGTATTGAAGGAGGTTGCCCCCTCGAAGAGGCTTGCGATTCAGTGCTATTGTGAGATTGTTCCTTTTCTGCAATTTATTTCCATAGTGTGCATTTTATTTCCATAGTGTGTTGTGAGCATATATGTTTATTTTCCGTATTTGTGTGAGTGTGTTTATTTTTAATAGTAGGTTCCTAACAATTTCTCTCCCAACCTCAGATTCTCTTATTACTCCCATTCAAAGGTCATCGAAAAAATAGGACAATGCTTCAGATTTACCTCTTAATGGGAAAGGTTTAAAAGCCAAGCCCAACATTAGCTTCTATTATTTCTTCCATCCAAAGCCTGTTAGAAAAATAGGCAAGTGCTATAGATTCACCACCTAATGGGAAAGTTTCAAAATCTAGCCCCAATCGCATCACGAGGAGTAGCAAAAAAGGGATAGTGGATGTGGGAGCTGAATCTAAGCAAGGGCAACCTTTGAACCAAGACTCAAGGTTGAGGGAGACCTTAAAAGACATAGCTAATGGAACCCAAATGACACTTTCTATGGGAGGGGGAAGAAGCACCCCACCAAGTCTCATAAATGAAAATATTATCTTGGAACATAAGGGGTTTGAATGCCCCTTTGAAGCAATGATTGGTTGCTTCTATGAGGAAAGATCTGAAACCTCATATTTTTTTATTCAAGAAACTAAAATTAAGGAGAACAATTTTGATAAGGTTAAGAATGTCATATGGAAGGAGGCATGTTATTCTGCAAGCCATGCTTTGGGAGCTTCTAGGGGTTTAATGTGTCTTTGGGATAATTCAAAAATTGAAGGTAGAGTGCTCTCTTCTTCTGACAGATTCATTAACATGTTTTTCTATTGCAGAGTTTCTAAAATATCTTGGGTTTTAACTAATGTGTATGCTCCAAACTCAGTTGTGGGAAGAGGAAGACTATGGGAGGAGTTGAGCATAAATAGAAATGCTTTCCCTGACCTTGCTTGGATGTTGGTTGGGGATTTTAATTGCCCCCTCTTTCCCTCAAAAAAAAAGGAGGAAGCCAATCCCCCTCTAATGGTATGGAGGACTTCGAATTTTTTGTCAATACTAATGAGTTGATGGACTTTGAGCTAAAAGGAAGTAAATTCACTTGGAGCAATAGAAGGCTAGGGGAACATCTTATCCAATCAAAATTGGATAGGTTTTTTGTTTCTAAAGAAGGGCTTCATCATTTTGGTGACTCTGTTCTCTCTTCTCTTCCAAGAATAGGATCAGATCACAATCCTTTGGTACTGGATGTTTCAGTTGGGAATAGAATTTTTAAGTTTCCCTTTCATTTTTAGGTTATGTGGCTAAAAAATGATACCCTTGAGGCCCTGATAGCTGATTGGTGGAAGAAGGATTTTCCAGGTCCCCTAATATCTCAAGTTGCCAATAAGTTAAGATTTGTGAAGAGCAATTTAAAAGAATGGAATAAAAATATCTTTGGTAACATTTTCCAAAAGAAGAAATCCTTGAAAATGCAACTTTCATCCATTGAAGTTGCTATGGAATCTTTTCCCCCATCAGAGGCTGATAGAGATATTGAAAGGAGTTTGTTGGCAGATTTCCATAATGTATTGGCCTATGAGGAATCCTACTAGAGATAGAAGTCCAAGGCTCTCTGGTTGAAATATGGAGATAGAAATACAGGTTTTTTCATGCCACAACCTTGAGACATAGGAGTTTCAATAAGATTACTAAAATTGTTAAGGAGGATGGTACTAAAACTAGAAATATTTTGGAAATTTGTGAGGATGTTGTATAATTTTTTAAAAATCTCTTAGGAGTGGCGGCACCTATAAATGAGCAGGCCTCCAATTATTTTTTGAATTTTATTCCTTCTCTAATTTCTAAACAAATGAACTCTAGTCTTATCGCTCCATTCAAAGAGTCTAAAATCAAAGAGGTAATGTTTTCCATGGTCGATGAGAAGGCCCCTAGACCTGATGGTTTTCCTACAATTTTTTACCAAAATTTTTGGGGAATTGTGGGGAAGGATATATATAATGCTATGGGTGAAATTCAAAATACCCTTCATATTCCAAGTGACATCAATTCCACCTTTTTGGTTCTGATTCCTAAATTGGTAGGAGCTAATTCCTTCAATAATTTTAGGCCCATAAGTCTATGTAATACTCTTTATAAAATATTGGCTAAAGTCATAGCCAATAGAATGAAGGTCATTCTTCCTCAGATTATTGATCCCTACCAAGGTGCTTTTGTTAAAGGGAGGCAAATCTTGGATGGTGTGATTACTATTCATGAAGTTCTTCACTCCATAGATAAAAGTGGTAGAGATGGATTGTTGTTGAAATTAGACATGAACAAGGCATATGATAGAGTATCCTAGAATTTTTGTTTAAAGTTATGGGTAAATTTGGCTTTCACCCTACTTGGATAGACCTCATCAAAGGATGTCTATGCTCAATCATGAATTATGTCCTAATTAATGGTTCTCCAACAGGTTATTTCAGAAGCCTCTAAGGCCTAAGACAAGGGGACCCATTGTCTCCTTATCTGTTTCTTATTATGGTTGAAGCCTTGGGTAGATCTATTCAGACAACCTAGTCTAAGGGGTTAATTTTAAGGATAAAGCTTACCTCCTTCTACAATCCCATAACCCACCAACAATTTGTAGATGATACTCTTCTTGCTTCAAGATCCTCTATTCTAGAAGCGAAAGAGATTAAGTTTATTCTATCTTCTTATGAGGTTGCCTCTGGATAGAAGATAAATTTCAACAAGAGCAAGGTGTTTTTTTTAATACCCCCTTCAAAGGTAGGTAAATATTGTAAAAATATTTGAATGTTCCATTGGGAAGCTCCCTTCCATTTATCTGGGTTTACCACTTTTCAGTGGTAGGTTACAAGATTCTTCTTGGCTTCCTGTGGTTGAGAGGGTTAGGAGAAAGTTGGCAAGCTAGAAAGGTGCCCTCCTTAGCCAAGTTGGTAAGGCACAACTCATTAAATCCACCCTCCAAAGTATCCTGGTCTTCTTTTTGTCATTGTTCAAGATGCCATAGAAAATCTGCCAAAATATTGATAGTATTCAAAAGGCCTTTCTTTGGACAGGCATGGAAGAAAAACACAGAATTCCCCTGGTGGATTGGAAGCAGGTTTGTTCCAGGAAGAGCAAGGGTGGATTAGGCCTCAGGAAACTAAAACAAATGAATTTGGCCCTTATTGCAAAATAAGGTTGGAAGTTTTTCAAAATGGATGAAGTTGGATGGGTAAATATTTTAACAGCTAAATATCTTGGCAGAGATGGTAATTTCCTTGATATTCAAGCCAATCCAAAGAGCTCTATTTTTTGGAAACACCTTCTTGATTCCAGGTTTATTATTCAAAAAGGCTTGAGATGGAAGATTGGTGATGGTAGGAAAGTTAACTTTTGGGATGATAGTTGGATTTGTAATGAGCCCTTGATTAGAGACCAACTTCTAAACTGCTTAGACCTTTATTGTGCAATCCTGTGGATCTAGAGTCGCTGACTTTATTGAGGTAAGGGATGGAAAAAGGACTTGGAAGACTTTATCTCTTGTTAACCCCTCCCCAGGAAAATTCATGCTCTAAGTTCTTTATCCAATATTCTCAGAATTCATCTCCTTAATCCTAACCCATCAGTTGATTCCCCTATTTGGAAAGTAGATAATAAGGGCCTTTTCATGGTTAAATCTGCTTACTTTCTTCAGTTTGATGAGGAAGAGGACTGGTTTCCAGCCAGTAAGATATGGTTCAAACACCTCATACCTAAAGTTAATTTCTTCTTTTGGTTGGCCGCCTAGAACAAAATCCTTACTATTGAAAACCTTCACAAAAGAGGCTTGCCCATTTTGAATAGGTGTTATCTGTGTGAAGTTGCTTGGGAGAATGCTAATCATTTATTTCTCGAGTGTCCCTTCTCCTTAGAAGTTATCCACCTTCTTCTCATCAAATTCAATGTTACCTGGGTCATGCCTAATAACATTTTGGACCTGTGTTTGTAGTGGGTTGCCCCCTTCCATAATATTTTGCTTAGAAATTGTTGGTCTTTCTGTTTGCCTCATTTTCTTTGGGGTATTTGGAATGAAAGAAACAATAGAGCCTTCAAGAATGTTAAAAAGGATCCCCTGCATGTGGAAGCTAAAATTTTCAATTCCTTGAAAGAAAATGTTTCCATAATCCCTATCAAAGATGATAAATGGTCCCATAGCGAAGGTAAGCTTGCCAGCCAGTTGGGTATCCTGAATCTGGAAGGTATTTGCAGTCTACCCACCCCCAATCCTAGAGATCTTGTCAAATGGTAGCCTCCACCTCAAGGTTGGATAAAATTGAACTTTGATGGGGTGGCTAAGGGCAACCCAGGCACCGTAGGGGCTGGAGGAATCATCAAGGATGACAAAGGGGTTATTCTTTTGGCCTTTGCTGACTTCTTAGGTGTTCAGTCCAGTTTTTTTGTTGAAGCTTGGGCGCTTTATCAAGGGGTCATGCTCCTGGAAAAGCTGAATGCAAAGAAGGTGGTGATCGAAGGTGACTCTCTTTCTATCATTAATATTGCTAAAGGAAATCATTCCCCCCACTGGTCCATTGCAGATTTAATAGAAGATATTTACCGTCGCACTGAGAATTTGGAAGGTGTTGAATTCAGGCACACCTTTAGAGAAGGAAATAAGGAAGCTGACCTGTTGGCCAACCAAGGGGTCAATCAGAATGCTCTTCAAATCTGGATGAAGGATTTTCCTACCTTTTTAACTTAGTGTGTTCTGGTTTCGAATTCTGGTCTCTTTTAGTCCTTGGTTGATAAGGTGCTCCCTCTTGCTTTTTGTTGAAGGCCTTTTCTTCCTTCTACCTATTTGTGGCTATTTTGTTGTATCCCCTTGTACCTTGGGGTTGTTCTCCTCTTGATCCGCTTACTGTTCTTGTTTCTATTATGTCTCTCATTGTAAAAGGTTAAGGATCCTTTCAAAATCCTATGTTTTCCTACCTAATAAAAAAAAATTATGTTCCTTTTTTAAATTAATTATATGGAATTGAAACAAGCCCCACTTGTATTACATCTTGACCACATAGTGGTATCACAAAAGCTTCGCAATTATGCATGTATCACTTGACAAGTTTTGAACCTGGGTCTTCTTGAAACTCTAGGAATCTAACTGGTTGAGCTTATGCCATTTGATTAAATGTTAAGGTTCATAAATGGGATTCAAATATTTGGTCTACAATGTGAAACCTTGTTCCTCCCCAAACCACATACACTAATCTTAAGGTTCACTCACTGGATTTGAAACTTGGTTTATAGCGTAAAACTCTTCACCTCCCACCATTTGCTCCATCCAAACCTCATAGACACATTATAGAATTTTGTTGATTTTAAGCCCTTAAAAGGATTTTGCTAAGCAAGATAAAGAGAACCCTCTAGATGTTGTGTTCAGTGTCTTTCTATCAATTTTATTAATCTTCCTTGATATTTTCCCATTGTTGGACCTTGTTCTATGTTCTTATTTCTATAGGATATACCTCCCCTCGACTTTGATTATAGTTCTTCTTTTTTGACTTTGCTATGACACTGGCTGCCATGGAATAGCATTGTTGTTTTACCCACATGCACAAGTGCACACATGGAAGGAAGAAAAAAAATTCAGAGAAGCTCGTATCCAAACCATGCAACAATGTGATAAAATTTAACATCACTCTATACCACCATTCACTATATCCTTAAGGCCATATCTTAAATACAAGGTGCACAATGGTGCATCTTTCATAGATATTAATCACTTTTAAATCAGAGTAAACTAAAGCAACATCTTCAAGAATTGGCAACAAAAAAATAATAGGGTGAAGCTTATATGCAAATTTAGTTTCATTTTTTCAAGGAATTGCCCAGAGCATCTCTTTTATAAATAAAATAATGAAGCCCAATGTATGGAAGATATCAATACAAACTTCTAGAAAACAATGCACTAGCATACTAATGGACGCAAAAACTTTAGCAACTAAAAACCTGTTAGATCTTCCCAAATCAATGTCATTATAATTACCATGCAAATTAAAATTCCTGATATCTGTATGAGTAGTTCATGCAAAAACATTGTATCTCAGACGGCAATGCTAGATGTGATCGTAAGATTAAAATAACATTTAGCCCTAACTGCCCCGTTCCAAACCATAATCCTGACGCGGAGGATATGTTTGCATGTATATATTAACAGAGTTATTCCCTTGTTCACCATATCCTTAGATATTTCACAGATGTCAACTACAGGGGAACTACAATGAGAGGCATCATGCAGAATCAAAAACACACAATAAAGTCATCAACTGACAACCTTTTCACATCAATCTCTAAGAAACGAGCAACTGAATATATGCTTTTCATTAGAATATCAGCAGTGGATGGCAGTTCACAAAATCCCTGAAGATGCGATTCTACAAGACTTGCTCAGTTAAGTAACAACGAATTGTAATCCATATTTCACAATAAACTTTGTATAAATAAAGCACATAAGAGAAAAAGGCACCGCTAACACAGGTCCGAACTTCAGCCTTGACCTGAAAATCTTGAAAATTACTTCACCACTCCCAAACCTTAGGGTGTGCTAATGTTATGGCACCATTACAAGTTCTCCCCTGCTTCAAAAAAGCAGCTCATTATAAGCAACAGAATGTGCAATAAAATTGTTTTTAAAAAATCATTTGCAAAACGTAATTCACCATTTCACAAAGCTATTTTCCTCATCTACTATACACTTGAAAATATAAAGCAGGAACAGCCTTATTATATAGAATAGATGTTAGCTAATTTTCATACCCAGTCCTTCCAAGGTGATCTCTTTAACTGGTTCTGAAGCATTAATTAGGCGGACTATACCTGTAGAACCACCACAGAAACTTTTGGTAAATATCAAATAGAAAATAAAATTGTCAAACATATTGATGTCTAATGCAACAATTTGACAACATTTGATATGAGGAAAGAATAACAACCTTATTTATTTATAATATAAAAAAGGCACATCATAAAATCAACATGGTTTTTTCAAATTTTGTTTTTAGTTTTTGGTCATATAAGTGATACACTAAGAGTCCATTAAATCACACTATCAATGTATAAGCAATCTTCTATTGAAATATTATTTAAACGAAAAAATATTAATCATGTTACAATGACACATGAAGGATATATTTTATTTCTCTTATTTTCCTAACTATTTAATGGTACACAAGCAGTTAGTTAACAGTGTCAGGTCATTCAGAATGCTGCAAACCTAGACGATCAGGAAGATCTAATTCAACAGGATCTAAAGGATTTATATTTTATTTGAGAAAGTATGAGGCTGGGCAGTACAAGAGAAGCGGAGAATGGACCCAAGAGCTAACATGGGGGCCACAAGGGAAATCAACCAACGGAAACCACACATGGGGAGAACTCCACACTCACCACCATCAAGTGATGCTCCCATAGGAGAGGATGGAGCATACAACTGGGCCATGATTCGCTCATTTGAGGAGCTGGGTCATGGTTCACCTGCTTCCACTAGGGCATTTCACCCAAAAGCTAATTTGCAAAGCTCTATGTGGGTGTTGTGCTTTATATACCACCATGAGGGCCATCGTGGGATACATGTGGGATAATGGCTCAAGACTAACAACGTTGCTCAAGGTATTTTTAGAATTTTTTATTTGAGGAAGTACGAGACTGGGCAGTATGAGAGGAGTGGAGAATGGCCCCTAGAGCTAACATGGGGCCCACAAGGGAAATCAACCAATAGAAACCACACATGGGGAGAACTCCACACTCACCACCATCGAGTGATGCTCCCACAGGAGAGGATGGAGCATACAATTGGGCCATGATTCGCTCGTTTGAGGAGCTAGGTCATGGTTCGCCTGCTTCCACTAGGGCATTTCACCCAAAAGCCTTCTTCCTAATTTGCAAAGCTCTACGTGGGTGTTGTGCTTTATATACCACCATGAGGGCCATCATGGGATACATGTGGGATAATGGCTCAAGACTCTCATAGCATTGCTCAAGGTATTTTTAAAAAAAATTATTTGAAAAAGTACGAGACTGGGTAGTACGAGAGGAGAGGAGAATGGACCCTAGAGCTAACATGGGGCCCAAAAGGGAAATCAACCAATGGAAACCACACATGGGGAGAACTACACACTCACCATCATTGAGTAATGCTCCCACAAGAGAGGATGGAGCATACGGTTGGGCCATGATTCGCTTGTTTGAGGGGCTGGGTCATGGTTCGCCTGCTTCCACTAGGGCATTTCACCCAAAAGCTTACTTCCTAATTTGCAAACAATCAAGAAGCGTGGGGGATTTGAATTTTTCTTTTTCCTTTATTTCTTTTAACTGTGTTTTACAATCAATTGGACCCGCCACAAAGGATGTAGAGGCATCCCCAGTCCCACTAAAAATGCAAGGACTCAGTAAGGCATCCCCCAATCGCTCCCCCTCCCCCAATGAAAGGACAGCTAGGGGATATCCTTGTCGCTTCCCCATATCCCCATCCCCCAAGGGACATATACTGCTAGGTATCCAAGCCCGAGCACATGTCCTCATGTAACTTACCATAGAACATATGTTTAGGTGACTTATAAAAATATTCCAATCCCAAGAGATTATCATAACCCCTAGATGCAACTTCAATAGAGGAGATCCATATAAGAATACTCATCCAAATGGGAATTGTTAGCCATCTTGGTGAACAAGATTCCTAAACACGTCGCTTGAGAGCTATATTAGTGGACTCAAAGCTAATTTGAAAATGTTTTACCTCAAATCAATTCAAGTGCCCTGTATAAACCTCTCTTGGGCAATGGAAAAACTCTCATACCAACAATGTTCTTTCACGTCAGTAAGACCCAAGTGCCAAAAGTAAAGTTTTATACTTTAAAACAGACTCGATAGTGCCAAACCAATTCACCCCAAAACTAATAATAATTTATAAAACATGTGGAAAAATAGAAACTGAGGTTAAACTCACAAAATGTTGTAGCTTCTTCTTTATAAAACAAGAAGAAGATGATTATGATACAAATTTTAACCCTAAGGAAATTGACAACAAGACCAATACCTTTGACTACGAGCAAGATCAACCCATCAAGCAAGAGTGATTTAGGAAGCTATAATATGAATATTGGAACATACTTCAAAAATTCAAGTATATATATTAATATGAGGAAGGCCATCATTTAATTGATACCTGCAGAACTCAGAGTTGATTACTATCGTAGTTGTTAAGACCATGGAGATTGAGATGATGTTGGATGCGAGTATAATTTTGAAAGTGATGGTGAGCAAATGGGTGTCTCCCATCGTCAGCAGTCTAAAGGAGAGGAATCAACCCTACATTTGCATGGATTTTTGGAGCTTGAATGCGGTGACAATAAAGGATCCCTTTCCAATCCCATTTACTAATTCAATTTTGGAGGTAGCAAGGCACAAAATCTATTCCTTTCTAGATGGATTTTCGGGCTACAATCAAATCAGTATCAACGAGGAGGATAGGCGGAAGACAACCTTTCTTGTAGAGAATGGAATCTATGCATACAATGCCCCTGCCACATTTCAAAGGATCATCTTATATGTATTTGAGCAAATGTCAACAAGCAAGTTCAAGATGTTTATGGATAACTGGTCATTATACAGGAAGAAGGATGATCATTTTAAGGCGTTGGAAGAATGCATGAGACTATGCATGAATGCCCGACTTTCTTTGAACCCAACGCAGTGTAAGTTGTTGGTACCATATGGAAAGTTGCTAGGATATGTGGTGTGCAAGGAAGGACTAAAGACCGACCCCGCCAAAATTTACATCATGATGAGCATAGAAGAACCATATAACGTGAGTTCATTGAAGTCATTTATGGGGCATATCGCATAGTACCGACGCTTCCTCAAAAATTTTGCACAAATGTCCCATCTACTAGACACATTGACATGCAAGGGTGTTCCTTTCAAGTGAATAGAGGAGCACCAAAAGGCGTTCAAGGAGTTTAAGGAGTTTAAGGCGAAGCTGTTTTGCGCACCCATCCTAGTGTTTCCAAATTGGGAGAAGGAATTTCATGTTGACGTGGATGCATCCAATTCTGCAATTGGATGCAAATTGGTGCAAGGACAATATGTGTCGGATCAGCCCATATATTTGTCATGTCAATTGTTGTCCAATGTGGGGAAAAATTACAGCAGGACGAAGACGAAAGAAAGGGAAAGCATGTAGCAACAGGTTCATACAAGCATGACTTGTTTATCTTAGATGCCATTTCTACGCCTCATGTTGCCATGGCGACAAACACAAAGGAGGCCACTTCTCTTTGGCACAAGATATATGGGCCTCTGAGTTCAAGATATTTGCTCGAGTTGAGTAAATATGAGATGGTGATAGGTCTTCCCAACCTTTTATCTACTTTGCCAGTTTGCTCGGATTGCTTAGCAAGGAAGCAACACCGAGTCCCATTTGAGGTGAGCTCTTCACGAGCTAAGAAACCTTTGGAGTTGGTACACACCGATCTGTGTGGTCCTATGCCCAACAGTTATGGTGGAAAGAGGTATTTTCAATTGTTTGTTGATGATTACTCACGGAAGATGTGGGTTTTCTTTTTACAATTGAAATCAAAGGCATTTTTGTACTTTCAACAGTTCAAGAAGAGTGTTGAGGAGTTAGGATGTTCCATCAAGACCCTCCACTCAAAAGGAGGGGGGAATATACCTCCAAAGAATTTTCATCATTTCTGAATTCACATGGGATTAAGAGACAGCTGACAACAACCTATACTCCACAACAAAATGGAGTTGCTGAGAGGAGGAACCATTCCATCATGGAAATGGTTCGTTGTATGCTTAAGGGGGCACATCTTGAGCAGCAGTTTTGGGCAAAAGCAGTCAATACAGCAACGTACCTCTTGAATAGAGCACCCACAAAAGCTCTACAAGGAATGACTCCACAAGAAGCATGGAGTGGTAGGAAACCCTCCATTTCTCATCTAAGGATTTTTGGCTGTAAAGCATTCATGCACATTCCAAAACATAAGAGAAAGAAGTTAGATGAGAAAACCTTGCAGTGTATTTTTCTTGGTTATGATGAGCATTCAAAAGGATATCAGTTGATAGATCCTAAAACCAAGAAAACTCACATAAGTAGAGATGTGGTATTTGATGAAGCTTTCACATCAGATTACACATCTTCAGCTGTATACCTGGATGAAGAGGAGCCTAAGAAAGAGACTCCACCTCCACAGAAAAAGGTTCCAAAATGGTATACTAGCACATTGAGAGATTCAAAGTTGACTTCACTTCCAGATCTAACTCTAGATCGACCTTGCACATGCAGCATGACTCAGCAGATGAGAGCAAAGGCATCAACTTCAGAGGTTGACGAGCTTTGCCAACAGTTTGATGAACTATTTGTAGATGCAAAGGAAGACAGAGAAGCAGATATGGATGATGAAAGGGTTTGTGTCTGCATTGGATGAGAATGAACCCACAACAGTTCAAGATGCACTTAGTGAACCTCAGTGGAAGGCTGCTATGGATGTTGAACATACATCTCTCATGAAAAATAACACATGGAAGCTAGTTGATCTACCTTCAGGAAAGAAGCCCATTGGCTGCAAATGGATGTTCAAAGTGAAGTATAAGGCAGATGGAACTATTGATAAGCATAAGGCTCGTCTTGTTGCAAACGGCTATGCTCAGAAAGAGGGAATTGATTATGAAGAGACTTTTGCACCCATTGCAAGAATGACTACAATTCGTGTACTTTGTGATATGGCAGCTCAATTCGGGTGGAAGTTACATCAAATGGATGTCAAAAGTGTTTTCCTGAATGGTGACTTGCAAGAAGAAGTGTTTATGACCCAACCAGAAGGATTTGTGGTTGAAGGCCAAGAGCAGAAAGTTTGCAAGTTGGTTAAATCCTTGTATGGGTTAAAACAAGCTCCACGAGCTTGGTACATCAAAATGGACAGTCACCTATTGCAGCATGGATTCAAAAGAAGTCCTTCAGATGCTAATCTCTATATCAAGAACAATGGTTCTGACATAGTGATTCTAGTACTCTATGTGGATGATTTGATCATCACTAGGAGTTCAGAGAACATGATAGAGGCAATGAAAGATGACTTGAAACAATCATTTGAGATGACAAATCTAGGACTTCTTCACTATTGTCTTGGTTTAGAAGTGGAACAAAAGAAAAATCATATCAGAATAACACAGAAGAAGTATGCCAAGACATTGATTGAAAAATATCGCATGACTGATTGCAAGCCGAAAACAACTCCAATGGAACCAGGGCTTATGTTATCGCGATGATACTTCTCCACAGGTAGATGGTACTCTATCGCCAGCTGATTGGGAGTCTCATATATCTGACAAACAACAGGCCAGATATCAGTTTTTGTTGTGGGTTATCTTTCAAGGTTCATGCAAGAACCTAAGGTGAGTCATTGGAAAGTAGCAAAACGGGTTCTTCATTATGTCCGTGGTAGTATAGAATATGGCCTAGAGTACAAGAAGAATGACAATTTCTTCTTACAAGGATACACGGACTCAGACTATGCCGGATCCATTGATGATCGGAAATCAACTTCTGGATATATTTTTCATCTTGGATCTGGACCTGTCTCTTGGCACAGTAAGAAGCAGCAGGTGGTTGCTTTATCTTCTACAAAGGCAGAATATCGCGCAGCACGTGGAGCAGTCTGCAAGGTGATATGGTTAAGTCGCATTCTTTCAAGCATGGGTCTACCAAAGAATCTTCCAATTCACTTGTTTTGCGACAACCAAGGTGTTTTGAAGCTTGTCAAGAATCCAGTGTTTCATGAACATACCAAACACATTGACACTCAATGTCATTTTATTCGAGATGAAGTTCCAAGACATAAGATACAGCTCCAGTACATTCCCACCAATGAACAGGTTGCGGATATTTTCACTAAGGCACTTGGACGTGTTAAATTTGAGTTGTTTCGCATCACTCTTAGTATTTCAAAATAATGTAATAAGGGGGGGTGTTAGCATATTACATTAATGTTCCTTGTATATTAGCGCATTATTTAATAGCGTTAATACCAAGGTTGTTAGGGCATGGTAGTTGGTGGTTATCAAATCGGTTGAAGACGTTGCTCACCGAACTCTTCACCAAACATCATGTATTATTTAATCACCCTATTCTAATGCTAAGGTTAATGCTTGCATCATTCGCAATAATTATGAGATTTGAGGGAGGTACTATTGCTTATAAAGACTTAGGTGGATTGTTTGCCACTTTTTTCAGCTATCATGACCAAAGATGTTTGGCTCTTTACCTTAGGGAAGTTATCACTCTTCAGCATCAGTTATTACTGGGGAGACAAACTACTACTCGACTAATCACCGATTCTTTCACTCTATCTCTACAATCGAGAATAATAAGCACTCATTTGAACCTACAACTTTCCAAAATGTTAATAACAGATCTATGCACCCGTTTGCATACAAAAGTGGTTACTAGGGCTTTAGTTCTTTCTTATTGCTTGTGACAAGACAAGACTGCAGTTCTCCAGCATCAGGTTTCGACCACCACTCACATACTAAGTTGTAGACAAGCACAACTTACTAGTTTTTTGTCCTCTTCTATTGGTTCTACAACCATGGATGCTAGAAGAGTCTTGAGGGGTCAAACTCCATGTCCTCCCAAGATTATCCAACCAAACCCTCTTAGTCCTGGCCATTCTCTTGGGAGCATCATTAGATCATGTGTTGGCCCTAATTGGAAAATTGGTGACAACAATCCCACTATAGATTAATGTTGGTGCTCAGATCTACTAGAGCTCCTTTCTATCTCTGTTGTACCTCAACTTCTAGCTCTCTCAATCATTACTTTTAGCATGTTAGGGTTTATCCATTTTGGGTAACCCTCGACGCTGTAATTTTATGCCATACAGTTGTTCCACTTTAGAGTAGTTTACACTAGATTCTTTACTTTAGCTTATTTTCGTAGTACTTTGTGGTTACTACAATGCATTGTAATTTGTAACAGCTCTTTTCAATAAGTCCCATTGGCCTACTTTGGCCATATGTGGACGTTAATAGAATTATCTTATCTTATCTCAAGTTAAGCTAGATAATCTATAAATGAAATCAGCCCACATTTCACTAGGATCTCTAATGAGGCCATATGTGGACATTAATACAATTATCTTATCTCAAGCTAAGCTAGATAATCTACAATTGAAATCAGGCCACATTTCGCTAGGATCTCTAATGAGGTCTCTTCACACACCTTGCTTCCATTTCAGCAAACAACTGTAGTCTGAACCAAGCAGCTTTCAAAAGGCACAATCCCATGTTCTTCAATGAAATAATTCTCTCCTAATTATGCTTACTTGAGACAAAACCACAATCTTTGAGGTCAAACCCCTGGGCTTTCATTCCATGTTAAAACATACTGTCTTTTTTGCATCAGAAGCCAAAAAAGATTCCCAAAGCATGCAACAAAGGAGACTACTTTGAAGGGTATGGATGGTATCAAAAGATATCAAAATTATTTATAACAAAATGAATAGTCAAATTAATTGCAAACAAAAGAGAATAAGATGATGTGAAAGGGTGTTTACATCAAGTATTAATATATCCCAAGGACACCACACAGGTCGATTCTCATTGGTCATTTATAAAATGGAAAATACAAGGTGAGGTCCCAGGTTAAATTGGGCCTGATAAGTCAGGTCTACACATCACTGATAGTCTAGAATATTACAACAACGGCATTAATTGTCAACAAAATCCATCAGAAAATTATCACAGCATATAAACTAAATATACATGCGGAGAAAAATTTGAACACCATCGTTGATCATACATCCAATGTAAATTTGATAAACTTCCTCATGTAATGAAGTTGGAAAGTTTTACTAGAAAACGTTAGGTAACATATGGTCTTGAATGTTGAAAAGACTTAGATCAGACAACCATTAAAGATAATAATTCATGCCCTGCTTATAGATATACAAGTTTTCTGCTCATCATGTCTTATATTTTGCGAGTACTCAAAAAGAGAGTAAAACAAGGAATTAATTTGCTAAACCATAAGGGAAGTTTACATACCATCACGTCGAATGCATATTTCTGGAATATTCCGAACTGTGCCATTGATGTTATCGTTATAGACTCTGGTCTCAATATCCCCCTCAATATAAACATGTGCACTAATCCAGGACATCAAACCATACAAAGGCATATAAGAGAAACACAACTTTAGTAAAAAACTGAACATATCATCAAATAAAATGCCTTAAACTTAGTACCTGCCCATTAATTTGTTTGCCATATTAAATTTATTACGATCCTTAGTTATCAAATGGCATTATCTCAACTGATTAAATTCCTTAACTTTCAAGGGAGAGACCTAGGTTCAAATCTTACCAAGCAATATATGCATACCATTCAAGCTGTTGTAATACCACTATGTAATCATGATATGGGTGGGGACCCTTTCAATCCCATATCACCAATTTAAAAAAAAATATTGTCCTTAACTTATAAACTGGTTTTAGCTTAGAGGGAAAAACACTCCTTTCAGACAATGAAATTCATTACATTCAAATCATACATACCTTTTAATCAGACGCTGAACGGCATAAGCTCCAAGTTGATCATTGTGAACTGCAATTCTATGCCACTGCATAGGCCTGTTGGCTCTGTCCATGCCTATTGTCCTTTGGTCAAACATACCAGCAGTTCCCACAGTAAATATAGTCACAGTTCTGCCATTCCTCAATATTTTTTGAACAGGTGTTTGTCCCACTTTACCACAAATGATGGCCTGCGCAGAAAACCAAATGTGGTAACAATAATGTTAAAATAAGCATTTACAGGTGGAGTTGAACAAGCAGATTTGCTCTTACCCAAGAGTAATAATACATGTAATTGGAGCTCTTTAGATGAATGTCAGTTTCACTAAACAAGCAAATTATAAAACTAAAGAATGATAGCGAGTAAAAGACCTTGTGAACACCACGGAAACCCCATCCCTTTCTAGGGTCCACACCTTGCGGCTGTGATTTTCTCTGTTCTATATCCATTTCATCACTCGCCTTTACATCTTTAGATTCTTCCTCTTCCGTAGAATTATAATTAAGAGTAGAGCATCCCAGTTTCTGTACTCCAATTAAACCTGTAACCAAACAAACTAATTTTGAATTCCACATGCATACCTTCAAAATCTAAGCAGCAGTACCCACACTAAGGATATCAATAATAACCTAAGGAATCTTGTCTACTGTCTAGATGTTGCATGCAAAGGTAGCAATAGTGTTTAAGCTGAAAAACCCATGCCACAATAAAAAAAAACCAAGAGCATTAATTGTCTCTTACAATGGCTGTGAAGGGATGACAATATTGCATGTGACTGTGCGAAAGAAATATATTCTCTGTTTCCACATTTATATTGTATACAGAAAGAGCATCTGCCCCTACCATCCCTCACATAAATGGTGTCCAATTAAGTAAATTCTGAACTATTAATACAATGTTACTATTTAAGTTTCTAGTAAATTAAATGATATTCAAGTAAACATTACTGAAAAACAATATCAAGATACTTACTGCCACAGATGTGTATGTTCATGAAACCTCTCTCTTACTAAAAATGACAAAATAGTTGTACTTGAGAATGCTTCGTATCAACCCAATGCAGGGAAAGTTTTATTTTTAGAACTAGAAATTGGTTTCCTTCTCAACTGGGCTCTTGCATCCATAAAAAGCAGTACTAGTGGATAATGTCATATGTATAGCATGTTGAAGCCCAAAAACAAACTCATTAGTTTGTTTTTCAGCTTCTCTAAATTATTTTGAGTGATTAGTGGCTTGGGAGTCTGGTGTGGTTATAATGATAGAAAAGAAGATTCATAGATATTAATTATAGATGTATGAGCCAAAATTCCCTTTCTTTTTCTTTTCCCCCAACCCAACCGTAGTAGCCACTACCAATCGCTTGGCACTGAACATTAGGTTATGATACTATCTAAGACTATCCCTATTGATGCATGCAACTAGAAGAATTGTTCCCTAAGAATAACATTACAATGATTACATCCATTCCACCAACCTATCTACTCAAAAGTTTCCATACAGCAATTTAAGACCCAAGTGTCCATTTTATTTCATTTTAGCCACTATTCCCATTGCATTTATTAAGAAATGGGAAGCCAAACAAGTATTTTGTTTCTCAACTAATTGGTGTCCTCAATTGGAATGTCCTTTCATTTACATTCTATGGTAAATGGACTGGTTGCCATGCCTGATTCCATGCTCAGCCAAAAGGGTATATCAATTATTAATAAGAAGGAATGCACACTCTAAATAATTATTGAGGATTCTGCATTCAAAAATGATGGATGAATCAGAGACCAAAAAACATGCATTTTAATACATATTGAGGATGTATTTTCTCCAAAGATGAAGAGAGAAACTCTGTTGAAGTCACCTGTATGTGTATTTATATGTATGTGGAACTTAGTTTAATGCTGCTTAAGAGTAGCTGTTCTTTAGTTTAATGCTGGTTAATAGATGGCGTTCTTTCCGCAAAGAGTATCATACAAGAACATTGAACTATGCATGCATTCCATAGTCAAAGAAATTACATGAAAGCTGATGGAAGAGAAGAGTTATGAATATTCAAAATAAAAGTCAAGATTCATACATACAATTGAAATGTGCCAAAGGCAGAATATCTAAAACCCAATGGTAAGTGACTTTCAAAAATCAACGTTACCTTAAGAAAGGCTAAATTAATTCAGTGATTGGAAGTTCAGCTAATTTCCAAAACAGAATTCATAACAAGGTCCTTAAACTATCCCTTTTCCATCTACAGTTAACAGCCACTTAATCTCGCAAAGAAGCCATCCAAAGCAAAGTTGATGGATCCTGAGATGCATTATGTGATTGTCTTCTATCAAAGCTAAAAAGAATGACATATAACAAGTATCCAATGCATTAGGGCTCTACCTCTGTATTTTATGTGGCAACATGGTCCTCAATTGGAATGTCCTTTCATTTACATTCTATGGTAAATGGACTGGTTGCCATGCCTGATTCCATGCTCAGCCAAAAGGGTATATCAATTATTAATAGGAAGGAATGCACACTCTAAATAATTATTGAGGATTCTGCATTCAAAAATGATGGATGAATCAGAGACCAAAAAACATGCATTTTAATACATATTGAGGATGTATTTTCTCCAAAGATGAAGAGAGAAACTCTGTTGAAGTCACCTGTATGTGTATTTATATGTATGTGGAACTTAGTTTAATGCTGCTTAAGAGTAGCTGTTCTTTAGTTTAATGCTGGTTAATAGATGGCGTTCTTTCCGCAAAGAGTATCATACAAGAACATTGAACTATGCATGCATTCCATAGTCAAAGAAATTACATGAAATCTGATGGAAGAGAAGAGTTATGAATATTCAAAATAAAAGTCAAGATTCATACATACAATTGAAATGTGCCAAAGGCAGAATATCTAAAACCCAATGGTAAGTGACTTTCAAAAATCAACGTTACCTTAAGAAAGGCTAAATTAATTCAGTGATTGGAAGTTCAGCTAATTTCCAAAACAGAATTCATAACGAGGTCCTTAAACTATCCCTTTTCCATCTACAGTTAACAGCCACTTAATCTCGCAAAGAAGCCATCCAAAGCAAAGTTGATGGATCCTGAGATGCATTATGTGATTGTCTTCTATCAAAGCTAAAAAGAATGACATATAACAAGTATCCAATGCATTAGGGCTCTACCTCTGTATTTTATGTGGCAACATGGTCCTCAATTGGAATGTCCTTTCATTTACATTCTATGGTAAATGGACTGGTTGCCATGCCTGATTCCATGCTCAGCCAAAAGGGTATATCAATTATTAATAAGAAGGAATGCACACTCTAAATAATTATTGAGGATTCTGCATTCAAAAATGATGGATGAATCAGAGACACCAAAAAACATGAATTTTAATACATATTGAGGATGTATTTTCTCCAAAGATGAAGAGAGAAACTCTGTTGAAGTCACCTGTATGTGTATTTATATGTATGTGGAACTTAGTTTAATGCTGCTTAAGAGTAGCTGTTCTTTAGTTTAATGCTGGTTAATAGATGGCGTTCTTTCCGCAAAGAGTATCATACAAGAACATTGACCTATGCATGCATTCCATAGTCAAAGAAATTACATGAAAGCTGCTGGAAGAGAAGAGTTATGATATTCAAAATAAAAGTCAAGATTCATACATACAATTGAAATGTGCCAAAGGCAGAATATCTAAAACCCAATGGTAAGTGACTTTCAAAAATCAACGTTACCTTAAGAAAGGCTAAATTAATTCAGTGATTGAAAGTTCAGCTAATTTCCAAAACAGAATTCATAACAAGGTCCTTAAACTATCCCTTTTCCATCTACAGTTAACAGCCACTTAATCTTGCAAAGAAGCCATCCAAAGCAAAGTTGATGGATCCTGAGATGCATTATGTGATTGTCTTCTATCAAAGCTAAAAAGAATGACATATAACAAGTATCCAATGCATTAGGGCTCTACCTCTGTATTTTATGTGGCAACATGGGACTTAAAAAGCCTACTTCAGTCAGTTGCCATAAAAAAAAAAAATTCCAAATCTGTTTATAAATAAGCTT
This sequence comes from Wollemia nobilis, assembly GCA_028583015.1. Lineage (NCBI taxonomy): Eukaryota > Viridiplantae > Streptophyta > Pinopsida > Araucariales > Araucariaceae > Wollemia > Wollemia nobilis. Next base: position 13,685,988 of record JAQPPZ010002581.1, read on the forward strand.
ACCAATAACGGCAATATGAAACATGTGATCTCAAAACCAGATGATACTAATGCTGTTGCAGATAAGGGCATGAAATATCCAAGAAATACAACTCAAGAGTCGATATCCCATTTACATTATAATGCGCCTCAAAAAGAACATATGGAACCGAGATATACTACCACAATTACAATTTCGTATGAACTGGCTTCAAGAATATTTCATTCAAAACTTTGCTTATATTTGCATAAAATACATCATGGACTACAAAGTAAGATTTTGAATTATTCAAAAATATAAGACAAGGTTGTTTTTTTCACTAAAATGTATCTGCTTCTAGGGGAGAGGGACCTATATTTAGACGAGTGACCAATAATTAAGATAGCACGTGAGATATTAAACCCCAATTCTCGAACACTTTTTAATGTTTATTTGAACCAAAAACATCAACAAATTAAACAAATTTCTACGCTAATCATACATCTCGGCATATATTATTGTAAGAAAAATTTTATCATACGGCATGTTATATGTAACAAGAGATCTCCAAAATAATATGTATAATGTGGTCATATCCCCTCTTGGGATACCAGCGTGCCACTTACATGAAGTTATATAGGGTTTTATATGAATTATGTGACTTTTAGTGAATGGATGCACAACTTTTGGGGATGTGTATCTCAAAGAAATGGTCTAACCATTTTATGCATGCAATATTGACACATTTTAAAAAACCAGTTTAAATAAGCATTTATCATGATTGGAGGACATCAAAAATGAAGATGCAAATAAGACAACATTACAAACACGTTACCTATAAATTTTCAAGAGCTACAGTGACAACATATGACCTCAGAAAAAGTATCAATTTTGGGTGTTCAGCTATAGGCCCCTCTTCCCTAGTTGATATTTTATCAACATTTTCAAGATAGAAGCAAGAATATTCCACAAAAGAAGATGATTCACACTGAAAGAATTGTTAGAGTATATTACATTATTTAGGTACATGTAAATGTACCACCTTTGGTACATAACTAGAGTAGGAGTTTACTTTAGAGTAAGGTTAAGTAGTTACTTGGGGAAGAAGTAATAAATGCACAAGTGTCAATGTGCAATGATGTAAATGTACAAGGAGTCCACTTGTACATGAGTCATAGGAAAGGTAGTTAGGAAGAGTAAGGGCCAAGTAACTTATCTTCTTATATATAGGCCCCATAGTGAATAGAGAGGGGAGCATAGGAGAGATTACTATGGAGTAGTGAGTAGGTACAATGTAGTTTCCATTAGAGTTCTGGAGTGTTCATTTCCTCCATTATATTGCATTGTACTATGTACTATTTTGCAACTTTCCATTAATAGCATATTTCAGCATTCTTGCAGAATTCCATTATCTTACTTTTTTGCATATCTTACATCTTGTGATTGCTTTCTCCCATATCATACATTATCAAAAGCTAACAGTGGTATCAGAGCCATGGTAGATCAGATAGGAATAGGGAGAGCCACAAGAGAGATTGAGAGGAGAGAAGCAAATCTCAGTTCCAAAATTTTTGAGATTGCATTTGGTTAGAGTCTTTCCACAAAGTTGCAGAAAAACTCGTGAAGACTAGGACTCAACATTCATTCCACTAGATTGAAAAATCAACTAGTGAAGATTTATCACTTAGAATTTCTTCCATTATAGTCCTAATACTTTGTTGCAAGAAAAAGGAGATTCAAAGAAAGTTGGGAAGCTTCCTACAGAGAGCTAGGAAGAATATCATCTTCAGAATCAATCCAACACCAGAAGCAACAAATAGAAGAAGAGGAGATTCCAGGAACCTGAGGGAAGTCCTATTGTAGACCTGCACAGTGCAGAAGAAGAAAAGGCCATAGGAGCCTTGTTCCAAATTCGAGGAAGAGACTCCAAAGAAGAGTTCGGGAGAAGATAGGAGGGTGGTGATCTCCATTGAAAAATTGCAAGTAGCAGATTGAAGAGACTCCAAAGAAGAGTCTAGGAGAAGATTGGAGGTTGGTGATCTCCATTGAAAAACTGCAAGTAGCAGATTGAAGAGACTCCAGAGAAGAGTCCTGGTGAAGATAGGATATTGGTGATCTCCATTGAATATTGAAGACTTCACCCTGAAGGAGTAGAAGAAATCAGCCTGAGAAGTTGAAGAGACCTACAAGAGATCCCATTGAAGAACTTCCAGTTTTGGAAGAGATAGAGAAGGACTAGCAAAAGTCATATTCCTGAAGCAAGCAGATTTTAGAGATCCAAAAGGGAGATCTCATTGCAACACTTCCACAGTAGAAGGTTGAAGGAAAGGTCTCATTGAGAAGACCAGAGAAGCTGCAATATTGAAGACCTTGGAGAGGTCTCAAGGAGAAACAAGGAAAAGGCTTGGTGAGCCTCATTAAAGGAGTTCCTAGAAGAACTCATTGGAGAAATTCACTACCAAGGAGAAGCTCCTAATAGTGAAGGAATTGGGACAATTGTTGCCATCTGAAAACAAGCCCAAAGGAGAAGAATTTGGCAAGTTTGTCAAATTTTGGAGGAGACTAGTGAAGACCTCAAGACTTTCAGATTCTTGAGAAGAAGGCCCTATTTGAAGTCAAAATTCGACAAGGAGGTTGAAGGAGAACACAGATAGAAGAAGCCTACCAAATCCAAGAGATTTGGAGATTACCTTTCATAGCTAAGAAGGCACATTTTGGAGATAGGGGTTTGCTGAATCTACAACAAAATACTGAAGGTTTCATAGCTGTGATTTACTACCATTCCAAACAGAAAATTGGTGAATCTATTCATCAAGATCTACATCATCTTCAGATATCATTAAAGGTAAGCAACTTAGGTGCAAAGGGTTCATTACTTGAACACTCATATTCAGATTGTTACTTAGCTTCATTAAGCACCTTATTAGAATTAAAGTTGCAAGGAGAAGGGCTCATATTATAGTCTTCAAGAGAGTGCAGAAATATTCTTTTAAGGTTATTACCTGCACATTAAAATAGGAGTTGGATATATTTCAATAGAAAGAAAAATATCATCTTCCTATTATCTAGTTACAACAAAGAAGACTACATTAGATTGCAGATATTATAGAGCATTTGTGAATTCTTTAAGAGTTATCATTAGTGCATATTACAAGTTACTTTTAAGGAGTAATAAGGAGATTGCAGTTGCACTATATTAGTTTCTCTTAAAGCTTATTAGAGGTGCACTAAGTGTTTCAGTGAAGGTGAAAGTTAGTGCAAATATTAATCTCTCAAGAGCATATTATTTACATGATTATTAGCTTGGATTCATTGTTACTAAATTATCCAAGTGAAGGAGTTAGATACTAGTGTTGTCTAATAAGAAAGGTAACAATACATTGCTCTCAAGGATTAGAGCAAGTAGCGGCCATATCTAAGAAGCAAAGGAAAATATTCAGATCTATCTACATTTGTCCTCAAGCTATACAACGAGGAGCCATCATATCAAAGGAGAAAATAGCATCAAAAGGAGACAAGGAACTCTCAAAACTTTGGTGCAAAATAGAGTTTCTTATTTATATTACATTGGTGCACCATATCCCTCCTAAAGAGGATGAAATATAGAGTGTCTCAAGACACTAAGACAACAAGTATTCTACATCCACTATTGGTGAATCATCGAAGGCAGAAGGTGCAAACTTTGGGTAGAGAAGGTGAGTCAACAAAGGGCTCACATTATGGTGTCTAAAGACACCCCCATTAGTCATAAAATTAGGCATCCACAACAAGAAACCTGAAGCACAAGGCAGCCACGTAAGGGAGCTATTATCTATTGCATAGCACAAGTAGGATATCACAAAGAAGCTATCATTTATCTATGTTAGCTATCATCTACTACACATTGCAAAGGTAGTACTCAAGACAACATATCAAAGGCATAAAAGGGGTAAGGTACAAGATAGAGTTAAAGGTGCAATACCCAAGACCTAGCTTGGAGGAATCATCCACCGAGAAGGAGCATTCAAATCCACCCTTGGAGCCTCATAGAACCACCACTGCATCACCTAGAATCACCACAACTGGAGACAGAGTTTGGATAGCACAACTTGCACTCATTGGCAAGAAGAAGGAAGCGTTCGAAAGCGTTGAAGCAAATTATAAACAACTTACACTCATTGGCAAGATAAGGGTTAAAAGACATTGGAGACACCTCTACATGCAAAATAAGATGTGTCACTTGTCACACTAAGGCGCCTATTATTCTCTCTAACGCCTGTCCTATAAGGTAACGCTCAAGATGAAATAACGCTCGCCTTGGAAGCATTAAGAGGCATCATTCGAAGGATGAAGGGATTGCAATCATTTCGAAGGAGAAGCATTATAAATTAATGCTCGATTGTTCACCACCTTGTAACGCTCATTAGAAGACTATAACGGTTGTCTGCCACCTACACACTTGAATAACGATTGCACCAAGTGTCAAGAGGAGCAAGAAGGCATAGTAACGTGCCAAGCATTCCACGTAGGGATAAAACTATTAATAGGTAACATTGGAAGGCACTCTAGACACGATTCATACACATAGACGTGAAGGAAGAAGCACGTAGTTGTAGCATCGAAGCATTGATACACAACAAGGTCAAAGGCTATTAAAGGAGGTCGAAGACTTTGACAAGATGTCCATTGAAGATAGAGCATTGAATGCTCAACATTGTCCAGCAAATACAACATTCAAAAGATCCGTTGGAGGAGCGAAGATAAAGGTATATTGTGCAGCGAATACAACGCTTGAAAAATATGTTGGAGGAGCAAAGATAAGGTTTATCACATGCAATATTATAAAGGTAATATCAAATTGATTACTTGCTTTTTATTAAGGTTTAAAAGGAGTTATAAGGTGAACCGTATAAAGTTAAGTTTACTATTGCATTGGAGTAATACAAATCAACCAAGCATTAGTAAGTTATAAAGCAAGTTCATATTTCAAGGTATAATCGTTGAAGTGCATATACATATTACAATATTTGCAAATAACCAAGTAGGAGATATAAGGTTGTCAACCTTGATAAATTAAAATATCAATTTACAAATATTATTATCATTATTTTCTAACATTCCAAAGTAGGGAGATATAAGACATACTACACCAAACTATAGATACTTGGATTATTGAATAGAGAAGCAAATCTATTGCTTACATATAGAGTTGGAATTAATTGGTTACATTTGTCTCATATTCACATTAAAGAGACAAAAGAAATCCAACCATAGAGAACTTCAAATTGATAAGTGCATAGTTCATTAGGAGAGATAAGGTAAAATAGAAGTTGATTATTGATTTACAAAATATTACAAAATCAACTCAAAAGGTGAACTATTACTTACTAAGCACTTTATCAAACTTATAGCACATTCCAATCACTAGGGAGACATAAGGAATCCTACAAAACCTAATTCTAGAAAGGTTTTATCAAATTGGTTCATATACTCTAAACTAGGGAGTCATAAGGTAGTCTACTACAAAGGATCCATCAAAAGTGTTCTTAAAACATAAAAGAGCTAAAACTAAGAAAGATGTCTACCTCAAAGGATACAATGAACAATGATATGAACAACACCATTAGAAAGGAAAGAGCAAGTGTCATAAAAATTGGAATCAAGAATTTACTTATAAAGCGAGGAGACAGACCACCAAAAAAAACAAAAAAAAAAAAAAAAAACTATAAAGTCTGAAGGAGACTTAGACCTTACTTCAAAAAGGATTCATAGTGAAGCTTTAAAAGATAACTTTGAAACTATGGAATATTATCTACATGCTCGACTCACTAAAGCAATTGATAATGGAAAAAGTGACATTCAAATTCCTTTAGACTTTGGTAGCATATTATACATGGCACTACTTACATTCAAATGTTACAAGGATGAGAATGTAGAACAAAAAGGATTGATAGAATCACTTAAAAAGAAAACAGAAATGGATGCATCATACCTAGAGAAGATATTTCAATCCTCATGTAGTATTGATACTTCAAGTTCTACTAACACAAAATCTTATCATGATGCCTTAAATACTTGTTCAAAAGCTTCTATACAGAACCTGGAAAATGATATAAAGGACAAAGGCAAATAGAAGATACTCTTGCAAGAATCAGGTGATAGTACCTCCACCTATGAAAGTACTGACTCCAAATATGAGAATAAAGAAGAAGAAGAAGAGGAACCAAATCAAGGAGGCATACAGTGCAATGTGAATTAAATATAATACAAAGGACCAGATCAAGCTGCAGAACATCTAAAGATCGAAGATCCATATACCCAAATAATGTAATATTGGGGGGTGAGAGTATATTACATTATTAGGGACATGTAAATGTACCACCTTTGGTACATAACTAGAGTAGGAGTTTACTTTAGAGTAAGGTTAAGTAGTTACTTGGGGAAGAAGTAATAAATGCACAAGTGTCAATGTGCAATGATGTAAATGTACAAGGAGTCCACTTGTACATGAGTCATAGGAAAGGTACATAGGAAAAGTAAGGGCCAAGTAACTTATCTTCTTATATATAGGCCCCATAGTGAATAGGAAGAGGTGCATAGGAGAGATTACTATGGAGTAGTGAGTAGGTACAATGTAATTTCCATTAGAGTTATGGAGTGTTCATTTCCTCCATTACATTGCATTGTACTATTTTCGCAACTTTCCATTAATAGCATATTTCAACATTCTTGCATAATTCCATTATCTTACTTTTCTGCATATCTTACATCTTGTGATTGCTTTCTCCCATATCATACATTATCAAAAGCTAACAAGGATATTATGCATTGATAAAAATACTAGTAGACTACAATAATCTTTCACAGGAATGGAAATGAGAGATTCCTCATCATTCGAGGAGGAGACCCAAGTTCAAATCCTGCCAAGTGATACATGGATAATATCCAAGCTGTTGTAATACCACTATGTGGAGATGATGTAATACGGGTGGGGCCCATTTCAATCCCATATTAACCAATTGAAAAAAATGATGAAGAGAACCAACAATCAAGGTAAAAGAGATATAGAGACTAGCTCCAGTGGATCCAAGTGCCAACACAAATCCAAGTAGGATGTAAAGTAGAAGCACATTCGTCATTGTCACCAACCATCTCAAAAGGGCCAACACAAGATCTAACGATGGTCTCAATAGAATGGGCAGAACTAAGGGGGCTTGGTTGGATAATTCTACAAGGACATAGAGTTCACCACATCAAGAATCTTTTAGCATCCATAGGGCCTGGTAAGTTGTCTAATTGCAACTCCTTGGTATATGAAGAGTGTTTGAAACCTAACATCAAATAACCACAATCCCATCCTATCGCATGCCAAAAACGAATAAAGAATCGAAACCCTAGTACCCATTCCTCTATATAGACAAGGGTGCACAAATCTTTCATTAACATTGTGGAGAGTTGTTGCTTCAAATGACCACTTGTTACTCTCAATAGTGGAGTTACACTGAAAAAATGAGGTGATTAGTCAAGTAGTACTTGATCTCCCTTGTAATAACTGACATAGGAGAGTGATATCTTCCCAAAGGTATAGAGCGCATCTCTAGTTAGAATAGCTAAAAAAATCGGCAAGCAATCAACCTTAGTCTCGATACAAACAATAGTACCTACCTTGAATCTCAAAATAAACAAGACACCTAAGGATAAAATATTCTTCAACCTCCACCTCCCAAAAAGAGCAAATACAACATACCCTATCCTCTCAAGGAATATGGTGCTCTTCACTTGCAACTAATGTAAGCATGTAGGCAGACGATTTGACACATCTACAAGAATTCATCATTGAGCATAGGAATGTATATGTGCAAATGTGTGTGCACAAAGTGTTTGTAATAAGTTGTCATGTAGTGTTGTGTGTGTACATGACAAAGTGTTTGTAATAATACACACATGACAAAGTGTTTTTAAAACTATAATGTAATTTTTATATTCTATGAAAACAGGTAGTTCAGAGGTACTTGGGTGGTTGTCAACTACCTATTGGTTCTATTATATCTATAAGTATTCATCTATGTCAGAGATGTAGGTGAGAATGTGCTTGTGGTTGTTCGCCAAATTGTATTGTTGGCCAAGAGTTGCTTGTTGGTAGATCGTTCGCCAAAATATGATGTATTGTAGATAGTTGTTGTGTAGGATACATGTCGTGTGCGCAATGTATCCATTTGTATTTGTAAGTATTCCCATTGTGTATTTTGTTTATATAAGTGGTAATGGAATTATATTGCAATGTGTTGTATTCCATTTCTACAAAGCATACTCGAAGTTGTCCAAGAGGAATCCTAAGGTTGGGTGCCTAATGTCACTGGATATAATCATAACAAGTAACAATGCCATTCTCAATCCTCATGAAATGTCTAGTGCAGAAGGCCAATTAGGGCAATGAGGCTGAGATGGAGCAACCCAAGTGATCTGAGTATATTGTCAATAAACATCATCTCTAATTGCTTGATTAATCACCCTTTTATCAAGAAGAAAGCAAGGAGGAGCATTTAAAGAGTATTTGAATGGAGAATACCGATCTAGGGAAATTCCAATTGATTGAAGAAGAGATTTAAGTTCTAAGTACCATCTTTGATGGCAACCAGAAGTACTCCTATAGGTAATCCTTTTTGAGGAGCAGAGCACAAAATATGGGTATCTTTCTCAACCTAAGATGCAGTCACCCATGGATCTAAGGCAATGAAACTGAAAAATAATTTTGAAGGAGGTGAAGAGGATGAGAGCCAATCTCAGCTTGAATAATACACTAGGGAGCAATCCTTTTACATCGGATAAATCGCTTGGACCCTCTCATTGCAAGACCAATCAACACACCCTAGACTTGGACCCCAAATGTGAGATCCATAAAAGACTATGGATTTGATTATGCAATCAAAGAGCTCTAGTGAAAATATCAACCATGTGATCCTTGGACAAAATGTAAATCAACTTAACTACTCTACTCTCCAATTGCTTCTAAATGAAATGGTAATGCACATCCACATACTAGGATCTATCATGGAACACATGGTTCTCTGAAAACTATATTGTCTTTGGTTATCAACAAAAAAATGTTGTAGAGTCATATTGTGGAAGCCTAAGATGACTAAGAATTATTCTTAGCCAAAGTTTCTCGCATGAAGCCAAAACCTATGTTAACAAAAATTGGGAAAAAAAATGCAAGAATCATGATATGAAAAAGGCAGAAAAGTCTTAACATAAAAACAATAAAATCATGGGTTTCTCAAGGGATGATTATTGTCAAAAAAAATGTGCTATATAGCAAAAAGATCTTGAAAAAAGTTGCATAATACAACACGTTCATGTCTCTTTTTTCATCACTTTCTTTCATTTTCCAATTGCATCTAAATCAAAGCATGAATCAGGATTTTGGCAATGGGCAAATGCATTAAAAGGGCAAGGAAGGCAATTTAAACTCGATTTTAAGTGAACATAATGGAGTAAAATCAGAAGTGAATGAAAAAATCTAAAGATTCAAAGGGTTGACTTCACTTATCAATTGGCAACCAATAGGTCTCCATGTACCCTCCAAACCTCTGTTTGTTCCTCCTCCATTCATTCTCAACTTTTTTCCCCCTTTTTTTTTATGTGTTGGGGGATGGGGGGAGTACGATGTTAGGATTTGATTGTTGTTTTCCTCCTTTTCCTTTGCATTTTTCTATAGTTAATATCTTCAGCTTCAGTTTTTCTCATCTTGCCACAATATGAAGACAAGAAGACCCATTTTGGCAGTATGGGACTCCAAATTAAGTAGAGGTAAACAGAGTAAAATGCAATCTATGCCTCTAAAGGTGTTCAAAGGAATTTATCACTTCATAACACATTTGTCAAGGTTTCTTCAAATGGATCTGGAACCATGCACAAATGTGAGGACCAATATTAGGGCACAAGCAAAAGCATCCGTAGAAACTACAAAGGAGAAAAAGGCATAACAGGTGCCACTAGATCGTAGTTGCCATCATGTTTTAAGGAAGTTGGGTTAGTGGTGGTGCAACCGTCATTGTTAATGCTAAAGTAGTTACTTTCCAAGCTTAGGCATAATTGACTATAACATTCCTTTGTCATAAGCATCAAAAGGATCGAGTCATTTTAATAACATTCTCAAATAAATTGCAAATAGCGAGCCAAGGACATCTAGTAATTTTGTTCCTAGGATACAATTGTGCTCACAACAAACATTAAATCCATGGTAAAGACCAAAGACAAGGTGGAAGCAAACAAAACTTGTGTCTATACTTGTTATGGAGTGACATGCCCTTCAACATCACAAAAAACACCACCTTTTATAAAGCTATGTTAGATGTTGTAGAGATTGTTGGCCTAGATATAAGGCCCCTACCTGCAATAAGCTTTGACAACGCCTACCACAAAAGAGAAAAAATGAAAGCATTAACAAACTAGAGGACTTAAGGAAGTTCTAGGCTAGGACAAGATACAACATTATGTTGAATGGGTGGACCAATGGAAAGAGGAGGGCAATACTTAATTTTTTCCACCTTTGATTATTGATCTTTTTTTAAACCTTGTCAATACATTGTCGATTATGATCTTTCCCATAATTGTCAAAATTGTTGCCTTGTATTTCACTTCAATTGATCACAAAAATATAGTAGCTAGTTTATCACTACACCAAAACCAAAAGTGAATGCATAGGCTAATGTCACCAACCCATATTTGTGTCCCTAAAGTTTAAATTCGTGACATTTAGTGAAGAGAGTCCATATTGGAGAGTCTCTACCACATCATAGAACCCTCTTTATAGATTTCCAACAAAACCAACAACTTAATTGACATCAAGACATGTTGTAGTTGTATAAATGAGACTTCTTGCAAGTTGCCTATACAATGTACCATTAACAAGCTTATCAAAAGGATCCCTATTTAACTTCAACTTCCATAGGAGGGGACATGGATTTGCAATCCTACATATGAAAGCATTGTAACAAACAATATGTATATTTAGAATAAATTACAAATATGTTTTACATGCATTGCCATACTTCCACACCTTTTCAAAAATATGATTTTATTAGCAGTAGCACCAATAACGATGAGGTCATCTACATATAGTGCAAATACAACAATTTCACGATCTTCATATTTTACATAAAATAAACGACATGATTTGCACATAGTGAAACAATGTGTAGTGGAGTAATCAATAGAGGAAGTCTAAGTTCTTAAAGCTTGCCTTAACTCATAAAAGGCTTAGGAAAGCCTAAAAGCAAGATACTCTTTATTAACTTGTCTTTCATGTGGAGGAAGTTCAATAAAGATCCCAAATGTCACTTTTAAAGCTAGAATTGGTTTTTTCTTTAATGGCTTCTTGCCACATAGGATGAGTTTGGAGTCTTTATATGATATAATTTTATCAACGCTTGGAGCATCAAACATAAATGCATAGTTGATTTTATGAGTACTTGTTGTTTGAAAATCTCCATCAACATTGAAATTTTCAACCTTTGCATCTTTAATGGTTTGCAAGTAACATTGGGAAAGCTTTGACTTTGAAGTAGGAAAGGAGGAGAAAGAATAACATGATGCATTTTTACTCCTCTCTTTAATTTTGTGTTCACTCACTAATTTTTCCACTTTCACTCGTTAAATTGTTTGGCTCACACTTGTCGTCAACAACATGGCACAGTGGTGGTGTTCCACCCTTGGAGGAACAATTTGGATTGATAGATTAACTATCTACAACTTGCAATGATGCAACTATACAGCCTACATCATCTCCTTGTCTCTAACAGCTTTATTCACTACTCCAAATGGCTGAGTTTGAGAATCAGACGACCTGCACTCTTCCCAGATGACTAGCACTAACTGGATGGCTTGCCTTTAGTCTTGATGACCTAACAACTACACTATATGGCTTGCCTTTAGTCTTGACAATATGCAACTGCACTGCACGACTTGCCTTTAGTATTGAATGCAGGCAATTGCACTATACGGCTCACCTTCAATCTTGACAGCCTAGCAACTACACTATGCAACTTAGCAACTATGTTGTACAGCCCTGTATGGCAAAACATAGAAAATAATTCAAATGAAGGATTGAATCTAATCTACTGCAGCAATCAATCAATAGCAATACATGTAAATCACACACAATAGCAATAGCAAATGATGAACAAGTATGAACAAATATTGCATTAATGATAGCCTATTACGACATTCTCTTACATACACAGTATCTGATCCTATGCAGAATACCTCCAATGCACTCTACACTATCTCTCTTAGCATACACAATGCTACTACAATGGATTGTCTTTAGCATATACAATGTCTTGTGTGTGAATATATGTACCCAATGTATCCTCTCAAATGAATGAGGGGTCTATTTAAACTCATGGGGAGGTAGTTACAAACAACTACCACCTCTGACACCTCACCTCTTAACTACAAGACAAACTGGGTGTTAACTACCCTTGCATGACTATGTTCGCACATATCTCCAACTTGAGTCCTTATGTTCGCGCACATCTCCAACTTGAGTCCTTATCACATGTATTATTACAACATACAACTTTATTCAATTTACAAAACTTTGGTATATGTGTACTTGACTTCCATGCATATTTTATTTCCAACTAGTCTATTTTCTTTGTTGAGGTGGCACATCAGAACTAGCGCCTACATCTGCCCTCCCCTCTAGATTGGTTGACGTCCTCATCAACGACTGTTGCTGCTCCTCGAGACTCTGGCTCCCTTAAGGTTGAGATGATAGAATAGATACTCCTCCAAGATCCTGTATTTGCAGCTTCAAATCTTTGTTCTCCACCTTCAGTCTTTTGGGATAGGCCCGGAAACGAGCCCACTGGAAGCCATAGTGATGTGACTTCTGCTCGACTTCTGCCAGTCTAGCCTTCAAATCAGCCTCCCGCTTTTTTGCTTCTACTTCCTTCCTTGCAGCTACTGCTAGCTACTCATCCCATTCCATGATCAGTTGATCTTTATGAGCAATCTCCTTCATCTAGACTTCTAGATTTTGCTCGCTTATCGCACATTCAAACTTCAACTGTCCTATTAACTGATCTTGTTGTTCATGTGTTTGTCCTATTAAAAGGAGTAATTTTAGAAAATTAGTTGTGTATTTACTATTTAACGTCATTGGACATATGTGATTTGACATTTGGATCTATTTCATAACAAAAGAGAATCAATGCTCTTTTTAAAAGAATGGATTTTAAATTTTGTAAGCTATTTGTTATCATGTTGATGCTAACCTTACATTGCAATCATAGAAACAAATAGACAAGTCTGCTATCAAAGTGAACACCTAAATTCAAATTGTAAACAAATATATTAATAAAGGTACAGGGAGGGGTAATTAAAGAGAAAAGGAAGAAATAGATACCAGAGTTCAACTTGGTTGTGCCAAGTATCCTATTTAGAGGGTGCATTAAATTTACTAAACGTGGAGCCATAAAGTCTGCAGATGATTGCTAATAAACCTGCAAAGATGCAACCAATAAGAATTACTTGATGAAGAGTTTGAAAACAATCTTTAACAATTTTACATGATTATCTAAATAGTGAAGCTCAAAATAAAGACCTTGCACACACGCTTTGTTCACATTGGTAGGGTAATAGGTAATAGTGAACATATGAAAAATCTTTTCAATGCAATACCCTTTCTCTTACCAATAATTCTACATACTTCTTTGGCCAAAAGAAATCTTGATCCATTTCATGGAAACAGCAAGGCACATATCATACGTTTTCAACTTCATACTATGAATAACATGAGAAGCAAAGATTCCCTTCCTAATTTGCATATAAATATTGCATAAGAACAAATGCTTATAGCCATTCCAAGCCATGTTCCAATTAATATTTTTACCCTAATGGGGTTGTGTGGATAGTAGTCCTCATACATAACTTAATGGTCACTTGCTCACTATGTCCAATTAAGATTAGATTGAATGCTAGTGCATTTTATAATGGTTTGCCATCTTATAATGTGTTCTTGCATGTATAGAACGTGGTCTGTTAACACTCAAAACTTCCTGAAGATAATTTAAGATAAGCCTCCTTAAAAAATCAGCCTCAAATAAACAAAATATTAGTTTTGCAATATCGTCCTTAAGATAATGATTAGACCTCTAGAGAGAACATGGTGATCTCATGATATGAAGCAACAAACCTGAACAAGAAATAACTCATTTACACAAGACTGAAACCCACACGGTAACCACCTTAATGGTAACCAAAGGGAGGATGTTGGGCAAATCGGGGGTCAATATTCTGGAAGGACCATGGATAAGGCCCGTAAGGAGGCTGCTGAGGGAGTCGGTGGTCATCCAAGTGGTCAGGAGGAGGATCAACTGGATGATATTCAGGATCCTTCTACTTATCTCGTTGTTGTTGCCCCGAAACCTGTTGGAACTTGTCCAAAAAATGCTCGATGTGGGGAGGTCGCCCAAGTAGCTAGTTCAACGAATCCTAGATGTTCTTAAGTTGGCCCAATCTATCCTTGATGGAATCCAATTGATGTTGCATCCTTGACTCTGAAGAACTAATGGTGGACATCTTTGTATCCAATCGATTACACTCATGAGACAGAAAAGCATGAAGATCTAACAAAATGCTCTCAGGAAGAGGGTGAGGACCTTCCTGGGTAGGAGTGGGCAGGATACTCGTTTCTGAAGCCCCAAAAGCACGTAGGTCAAAGCTATTGATGTGAGACGGAAATTTATGATGCTTGGATGGTCACCCAGGTTGGCGTTTCTTTCTGCAGGCACTCATTCTTAGGTGGATCTGTGTGCTACAAACGCTCTTTGATTTGCGCCCAACCAACAAATGCCAAGGGTTCACTCATACAATAGGAACTGAAAGCAAGACATTACAGATAACTTTGAACTCTTCAAAAAGAAAAAAGTGTTGTCCGAGATACACCTTATTTTGATTGGCTTGACGAGACAATCACAATAAAACAAATCTCTCACAAGGGTTTAGGTGCCCCCGACCTTTTTTTAATCGGGTTCAAGATAAGCAAACAATAGCAGCTAATTCACAATATTATAGAAGAAAATGGTGCCAAAACATGGAACCTAAAAAAATTTGACAAAACTACTCGGACAACAAGAAGTAGATCTGGCTGAATGAGGTTTTGGAGTAGCTTGCACACCGTTCTGGCGTTTTTCGCTCCACTACAAGGAGCCAAGATCAAAGCTCTAATACCACTTGTAACAAAACAACTTCTAAAAATAACAACAGTAGTAGCAAACTCATAAATGCACAAAGAAAACATTCACTGGAACAGTAAATCAGATTCTATAGCAGAAAATCAAATACTGCAAGGAACAGATTCCATATTCAAATCAATAACAAATCCTAGCCACTGAAAGTGGGCAAAGCTTCATAACCACTTGGAGAGGGCGAAGTCTCATAAGCGCACCAGAGGCGACTTAACATAACAAGTATAATTGATATCCCAACTACAACATAATAGACTAAAACAACCAATAACCCTTACCCTGATGGTCAAGGGCCAAATAAGCTAATCCTAGGGCCCGAGCTAATAATAATGAAGATAGTTGATGTGGCTATATTGGATTCATTACATAATACTTCAGGGTTACACGAGGGGGGGCGGGGGGGTACGTGTCCCCCCGTCCCCCGCATCCCCCAGCATGGGGGGCGGCATTGGGGACGTTTCCCCCTCCATCCCCCTTTTGGGGGATGGCTGGGAAACGTCCCCGGGACGCCTGAGGCCTACGGCCTCCCGTCCCCGGGACGTCCCCTGTTTTGGGGCATCCTTGGGGACGGCTGGGTCCCTTTGGGGACGCTCGGGCCGTCCCTAGGGACGGCCTGAGCGTCCCCAATGGCGCCCAGCCGTCCCCCACGGCTGGGCATCCTCAGCCAAAAGAAAAACATAAAAAAAAATTAAAAATTAAAATTTAATAAAATAATTCAGCTGTTTTTTCTTTGAGTTGATTGCTGTTCTATACACAGGTTTTGAACTGGAGTTGTTCATGCTCAGAGTTCATAAACTAAGCCATTTTTATTAGAACATCCAGGTTCAATGTTTGGTTGCTGAAAAAATTCTTCAGCTGGGTGTATGCACCATTCAATGGAGGCCAGGTGATCTTAGTGGTGATAGACTATCATGAATTGCAGGAAGAAATGAAATCCCAGTGGCAATAAATTACATCTAACTACAGGAGGAGTTACTCCATCCTTCGGAAGGTGAAGGCCCAAAATTTCTGTGTAAATGGCTGAGTGTTTTCCTTGTAGTGCCCATTTTCAGATTATGCAAGGCTGATAAGTAAAGTGGACTTGTATTTGGATCATAATTAGAAAATTGAAGGATCATATAGACATAGGAACAATTTAACTTAATGCATGTCAGAGTTGAGCCGCTGGACTGAAGTGAACTAAAAAACAACAGAGTTTTGACTGATTATTTAGTTATCATATTATTTTGAAAAGTTTTGATGACAGCCAAGTCCAGCTGAGTCTATTCTATTCTTATCAAGTCAGTTCGTTTGGACTTGTAGGGATTCATATCACAAGTTTTCCAAAGTCTGCAAGAGTTGTGATACAATAAATTGTCCTATTTGATTAGGTATTGGCTAGAAACATGGCAATACCCTGCAGCAGTGCCATGAATTGGCAACTTATACCAGGGAAAGAGGTTGTTGATTCCTTCTTGGAAGCATATATAAATCAAACCTGCAGAGCTAATTAAAATTCATTGGTCTGCTATACACACAGGGTCCTTTGAAAGTTTTGTCTAGGTTCAGCATGTATAGCCTCTGCACTCAGTTACCAGGATATGGTTACAGCCATCTGCTTATCAGGGACTCCCTACTGTACACTAGAGCACCAATGCTAGTGTGGATGATATGTAAATAGGCATTTATTAACAGAAATTAAGAAAATACAAAAACATATATTTATTCTGAAATTAAAAACATGATACTGCAAATTTCAGCAAAATCTTAAAATGAATATCAATTATACCTGAACATTCTCAAGAGGCGGGCTAGCTTTAAGGGGTTCATGTCGAGGCTCATGTTTCATACATTGATGTAAATTTCTCATATATTTACCAATAGAATTGATGCGTTCAATTGAGACTCAGATGTTTCCCATGAACATTACACATTCCCTTCAATAAATAAATTATACTGTTACTTCTTTCCCAATGTTTTATCTTTCACTATATATTTATGATGACTGTTATAACTTATACTTATTGTTTGAATGTTAAAACTTAAAAGCTGAACAGTGTGGCATTCATTACATGAGCAATAGCAACTAATTTGGTTAACTGTTAGAGATTGGCAGATTGCACTTGATATCCTTGGCTGAACCTTCAAGTTAAATTTGTTGAAAGTTGAAATTTCATAGTATTATATTGTCATTTACTATTTTTCATTTTTGTTGTGTGTAGAATTTGTAGATTATTCTAAATTTCTAAAAAAATTGAAATTTCATAGTATTATACCAGCCGTCCCCTAAAATTGGCCTACCGTCCCCTGAAACCCGTCCCCTACTGTCCCCCCGTCCCCCAGGCTCGTGGACCCTTGTATACGTTGGTAACATCAGACTTTTAACACATTGAACAAAATTCATACCTAAGTTTCTCATGAAAAATTGTTGTAATAATAGGTAAATAAATAAACCTTCCTCAAGCCTAGCCAAAGGACAACTGTCTGAACTCAAGATGACACATAGGCTAGGTCCCAAATTACCCTATGTTCTATACAACTTGTCACAGAAAAATTAGCAAAAATCCTTAAAATATATAACACGGAGGAAAAATTTATCCCCCTAGCACCCACAAGAGCATGATTGATACAAAGAAACATCCTGTATACCCCAAGCTACAAAGTCCTTGTTCATGTGGAATACTCTATTCAAGAAAAATAGAAAGGTTGACTCGCTGAAAAACAAAGAACCTTGTCTTGACAGCCAACATCTTCTCCTTCTTAAATGAGTGCTCATAAAACATTTACATAGGTCCAAACACCATATTTATATTGAAAACAATAAAGTAATCACTACAAAAGACCACTATGCAAATCATCACATTGGAGAGGTCATCAAAATTGAGCAGCAGAGGAATGATCTCAATAAAGATGATGGTCTTAAATTGAAATATATCTTATTACAAATCTGTTTAATGTGAAGGAAACTTAGTAAGAAGATGTTAGAAAGGGGGCTCAAAAAGAAACTTATATATAAATTAATATAATTTGGAGTCATTCCTCTAAATAATTACTTGGAAAAGTTGAAATATATATATATATATTGGGACATTCACACTTTTCTTCTCTCCAAAAGATGGGTCCAGTTAATCCATTTGAAACGTTGTGACTAAAAACCATTCACACTATTGATCCCAAAAACCGTGACTCACATACTCACAAATAACACTATGAAAGCCTAAAAATCTTTACTATTTAAGCATTTCAAGAACAATATAACACACTTAGCTTGCAAATAAACTATAATATCATACTGTGTATATATGAAAGTGCATATTGTCAAGAAGCATTAATATTCATGCACTTCAAGAAAGGATTTAGGAATTTGAGGCTCTAGGCATCCTCTTTAGCTTTTATTAGGTTCCACCAAGGTTTAGGGACATGAAGCAAGGAAGCAAGGTGACAAATCTTACAATCAATGAAAGCCTATACCAAAATCTTAAGGGTCGCTACAAACAACAACCATACAAAAAAACACAATATGCCAAACACATATTCAATGTTGGTACATTGTAACAGCTCATTTAAAAGATAAGTGAAGTTGACTAACTTGACCAAAATCCAGCAAACAGCCATCAAACATGACAAGTCTTTAGCAGACATAATGAATTTCCATGCACTCGGAAAGTCTCGGCAAATTCAGGAAGTTTCAAGAGTACTCAAAGAGTCATTTTAAACTTCGGGAGTTTCTTGAGGACCTGCAATGTTTAAGCAAAACCGGAAAGTTATTTGAGTGATCCTGAAGTGTGTGGAAACTAGCAAGCAGGACAAACTCAGTGAAAGCAAGTGAACTACATGTTTGATGATAAAAGTTAGAGAATGAGTCGACAAAACCCAAATGCTTTCTTCCTGCAGCCACAAAAAGTGTTCTGTTACCAATTATAAGTCTTTTGCCCCTATAGTTAAAACTCATTTGACAATACAAACGTATGCAAAACATATTTAATATGACTCCAAAAAAGGATAAATGTCTTACCTAATAACATTGACTCATACAAAATCAGATTTATCAAAAAAAAGTCTGAACGTGTCAACACATTCAAGCAATAAATTTTCCTATGACTAGCAAGAATTTAAAGAATACTTTGTTTTATAATTTGCTAGCACTGCTTGACCACCAGCAAGCACTTGGGATTGAGATAGATGTCTTTGAGATACTATAGAATTCATTTTATGATGCATGTTACCCCAACACCTACCACTTTGAAGACTTCAGCAATATGCCATAACATGATTATATACATGATAATGTACTTTACACACATGCAATTCTTCATGGAGTTTGTCAGTGTCAGAGAGCCAATTTGTGATTCACTCGTCCAGAAGCATTGAAATTCCTCAAGTCCCAATCAAAAAATAGAGGATATCCAACATATAGCAACCGACATGCAACAATTCCACTCGATATCAAGAACAAAAAGAGGACTAATAAGGTGACAAACTGTCTCCTGAAGCAGGCACTCAAAAATATTTTAAATATCTTCGACAATGTAGGAGGGCATGATTTTGTAGATTGGCCAACTTCGTGCAAAACAGCCTCATACTTTTGACGTGTTCACAACATCAAGTTGAATCACACTATTTGCAAAACAACCCTTCTTCCCCTCTTTACCCCCAACCCCATCATCTTGTGTCCTGCATGGAGTGTTGTTACAATTGATTCGGGTAGCTCATACCAAGGCAAATTGACACTTTGGCGTGAATAAAACCGTTCCTACTTTACATAAGCACTTCAGTTGTACCAATATAAAGCAAGATGCCTACCTACACATTGCAAACATGTATATATTGTTGCATTTTGCATTGCCAAGCCTACACATGGAAAGCAAGATCTTCAGAAACCCTTTTAAGTTCCTATGGATATCCATGAACCAAATAATTAATATAAAAATATAGTTGCATTCTCCTGCAGACCCTAACCTCGGGATCGGTTGGGTTTGCTTCCCATGGGAACTACGCCAATTCAAACCCAGCAGGATTATGTCTCCCCAAGTGGTAGCTTTGTAACTATCAAGACAAAGGGTCCTCTGCTTTCCATTAAAGCAGTCAACTTAAAATTTACTGAATGAGTGACCATTAAAAGCAAGAATGTGATATCAATATCCTCACAAAGATGGGCATTGGGACATTGTTATTGGAACTGTGGTGCAACTTCTTTGGAGGTGCAAAACAAAAATCATTCCATGCGTTGATAAGAAAGGTGCCACGAGTATCCAAAGCAAGGAATGGACCAGTTTTCAATGGTATCTGAGTCAGATACCTAAAGGTTTGATTAACAAACAAACACACACATACATATATATATATACACAAGTAGTAATACGGTTGTCTTTTCTGTTTGACTTGCAAGCACATTTCTAATTTAGGGTCATTTCATGTGACTATGAATAGATAGCAAAGATGCTCTAAGGTTTTCTCAAGATCGTAACGAAACCCTAGCGCGCAGGCAAGGCAAAATAATGCAATGCAATGAAGCTGAACAAAATACTTAAACAGACACTTACTTGGTGAATTCCTAAATTTGACAACGCCTGGCGAAGTGACAGAAGATTGCGCTATTTCTCAAGGGCTCCAGCTCTGACATTCATTCGTAAGCTTTTTTGCATATACATATCCATACCTATTTGCTGTGTTTTTGTTAATGTCAAGGTCTACCAGATATATACGGTTATTTTTACTGGAAAAGTTTAAATGGCACACTGATACAGGCGATTTGAAGCATTTGTGCAATTTTCTATTTTCAAAACAAATTACGCGTCTCATACTCAAGCAACGGCAGACAAAATTTCTGTCGAGAATAGTATACTATCATTTAACTAAAAAATTTAATTTTAAGTTAAATTGTTTTTTTTAGGGTTTGTAATTATTTTTTAAGTAGGGTTTTGAAAGCTTGTCTTTTTTTTTTAACATTTGACTTGGTAGTATTAAGTTATATTGCTTATTTAACTTTGTCCCATTAAGTTATAGTTATATTGCTTATTTAACTTTGTCGCATTAAGTTATATAGTCTATTTGTTGTAATCAAGATTTGAACCTTAACATGAACTATGTCTCCAAATGTCTCAACCATTGTTGGTCCCATTGGTTAAAATTCTCAGGTTAAAACATATATTTATACTAGGGGTTTCAGTCGCTCAAGTTATAGTTATATTGCTTATTTAACTTTGTCGCATTAAGTTATATAGTCTATTTGTTGTAATCAAGATTTGAACGTTAACATGAACTATGTCTCCAAATGTCTCAACCATTATTGGTCCCATTGGTTAAAATTCTTAGGTTAAAACATACATTTATACAAGGGGTTTCAGTCGCTCGAGATTTGAACTTAGGTGTCAAAATGAAAACCTAAAAACATACCACCTCATTGGATTAAAATTTTGAGTTAAAAACACGATTTTTTATTATGCATAGGGGAGTTGGTTACAACCACACTACCACCACACTACCAAGTGCAGGGTTCAAACCATAGAGGTTGCTTCCAACAAGCCTATACCACCTTGTTGTTGATGACCCGATATGAGAGGGATCATTAGTCGCTTAGGATTCATACCATCATCGTCGATCTGACACGCACTTAAAGGATTCATATCAAACTACTATCTTTGCAACAAACATGTCCCAAGGTTTGAACGTAGGTCTTTTCTTGGTAAGTATCTGGCCAAACAAACAATTACCAATCCACCTAGCCCTTGGGGGTCAAAAACACTAGTTTTTAATAAGGGTCCCAATCTTGGATGAAAACATAGACATACCACTACAATATCTCTCAAAGTTAAATTTTATTACATCTTAATTTTAATAAAAAAATTAAAACTAAGTTTTATAGTTTATGATAAGATACAAAATTTGGTATATTATTCTCAAATAATACTTGTCTTAAAAACAAAAGGAAAAAAGTAAGTCAACCCAAGGTAAAGGGAGGTTTGGGATTAGGGAGATAAAAGATAAATAATAAAGTTGTGGCTGGAAAAAGTTAAATAATAAAGTTTTGGTGGGAAAGTTTTACTGAGGTGGATTTCTCAACCAACTTCTTTATTTAGTACAATTTTAACTAGTAAATATTTGGGATAGGTGAACCCGGATGAGGTGAGTTATTTTCTTTTGGATGGTAATGGGTATTTGTTATGGCAGGCTCTAAAGTTAGGATCTAAGGTAGTGAAAGATGAATTATTTTGGAAAGTGGGGAGACGGGAGAAGGCATGATTTTGGATAGATTCATGGGATCAATATCCACCTATCATTGTTGAATTCTCATAACTGCAACCAGTAAAAACAACGATGGAAAGTAAGGGTTGGATCCGGATTGAAAGTTATTTCAACACTAGTTAGCTAGGGGATTATAAGTTTAAGAAGTTTAAGAAATTGGATGAGTGGCCAATTTCAATCCCTATGAAATTGACACCCATCATGACTAAAATCTTGGCGAAAATATTTTCCACAAGTAGAGATGTCGAGGATGAATTAACTTGGGTCTGTGGGAGCCTTGGAGTCTACATAGTGAAGGATGGATATGATAAGATCCTTCCAAAACTTCATTCTCATGCATATCAGGTTGAGGATTGACAAAGATTTGGCAATCCAAGGGTTGGTTGAAAGTAAACTTCTTTGTCTGGTAGTTCATGCACAATGAAATTCTTACTTTTGATAATTTAAAAATTAGGGGAATCGTTGGTCCATATTTATGTGTTTTATGCTACAAGAGGAAGGAAACATCTGACCACTTGATGTTTGAGTGCCCATTTACGTGCCATATCTAGGAGCGATGGTTTTTAACCTTATAAAATTCGAGCCAATGGTGATTTGAATCGAATTAATATTTGGGAAAGATGGAAGAGGGGTAGATTTAAATCTAAAGCTCTTTGTATCAATTGGAATCTTAGATTAAACTTCATTTGGTGGCAAGTGTGGTTGGAGAGAAATGGTATAATTTTTTAAGGAAACATTTTCATCCTTAAATGGTGTTTGCCAGGTCATTTGGAGCAAAGTCACAAAAATTGTGGCAAAGTATGCTAAAGAGGAAACTTAGGTTGATATAGGGACAATGGAGAAGGAAGCTGAAGTGCAAGAGGGGCAAGAAGGAGCTAGTTGGAAACCACCCCAAAATGTTGTATTAAAATTAATATTGATGGAGCTACAAAAGGTAATCTGGGTAGAATTGGAATTGGAGTGGTCTACAATAATCATGTTGGGATAGTGCTCTATTGGGAACTTCATGGCCTGGAAAAGGCCATGAACAATGAAGCAAAAGACTTAGCTATCATATATGCTTCTATTTGGGTAATAAGACAAGGTTACAAGAGGATAATCCTAGAATCATATTCTCAAATATTGGTAGGAGCTTTGGATTGCATGAGGAACTTTGCTTTGAAGACATGGAGGTTGAGGATTCTTATCACCCAAATTAAGGAATTGTGGAGGGAATTAGATGATGTGATTCAAGTTTATGTGAGTAGAGATCTAAATAAAGTGGCTGACTTCCTGGCTAATATGGGCACCAAGAAGGAGTTAGGGGTTCAATGGCATAGTGACATCACTAATGAGGATGAGAGGATTAGGCAAGTTGATGAGCAAATCAAGTGTTTAGCTTATTTAGACAACCATTGTAGAAATATGGTTTAGGAGATTTGGTTCCAAATGCAAATCTTCTTTTATTGTTGTAAACATGTGGACAACCCTTGTAAAAATATGGTTTAGAAGAATTGGCTCCAATGCAAATCTTTTTTTTTTTTGTTATAAATAGGTGTTATTGACTAAGGTTGGGAGGAGTCTTATCCCAACTTGTAAATGATATTGTTTTAAAATAAATTTTTCAAATTTTGCCTTTGTTATATAGTTTAATAAAATCTTATAATTTTTCCACCTAGGACAACATAATGGTAGGGTTCTGGGCTCTTTTTTAGGAGACCTAGGTTCAAACCATGACGTACCCAGAAGGGGATAGGCTAGTTGATAGTGATCGAGTGTTTGTCGGTTGGATAGGGATCTCATTAACTTCGTCTTACTCAACGGGCTAGTTTAGATGGGCTAATTGGTAGTGGTTTGAGTGTTTGTCGATTGGCTATCCTATTTCGATTCATTAAAAATCTCATTAATTTCGTCTTATCCAATGGGTTAGTTCGATTCGAAGTCTTGCTCCATGTTGAATTTAAAGTCTTGCATCGTATCAAACAAAGTTATTACCAGTTCCCTTATATATCAAAATGAAAAATCTTATACTTTTTTATTTGTGACCGTCAATTTTTTTTTAATTTATAAAATAAAATATTTATCCTTGAATATTTCATTTAAGTTTAGTTTAACATATCGGTATTTACATGATTTTTATTTGATGTAAGATTTATCTTTGTCATTAATGTGACCTCTTGTTAAATTTAATTAAAATTAAAAAATTGTTTAAAATGGATTATGCGGAATTGAAATGGGTTCACTTATATTATATTATGATTACATTAGTATTTTTTTAATAAGTATATTTTTAATCATGTTTTTAAATGTTTATTTTTTTCTCTTTCAATTTGTTATATGAGATTGAAATGGGTCTCACTCGTATTGCATCATCATATAATGGTATTAAAACAAAGTTTAGATATTATCCATGTATCGCTTAACAAGATTTGAACCTTGATCTCCTCTTTAAATATTGAGGAATCTAACCTGTTGAGCTAATGCTACTCGATATCACATTAATATATATATTTTTCGGTTATATAGGAGAGTTGGTCACAACCACATTATTTTTAGTAATTGGCAAGTACAGGGTTCAAACCACATGGGGTTGCTTCCACCAAACCTATTATGCTTCGTTATTGTTAATCCGACGAAAAGGGACCACCGGTCGCTCGAGATTCACACTGTCATTGTCGCACACTCGGAGGATTCAGATCAAACTACTACCTTTGCAAACAGGATGCCCCAAAGGTTTAACCTTAGGTGTCATACTCACATTAATATTATAACAACTACAATTATACATATTATCTTCAATAACTTCTTCTTAAAATTTGAAAAATTTAACTTATGACTCAAATTATTATTAATATTATAATATAAAATTATGATTCATTAATATAATCCTTTATTAAATATATATTTTAAAAAATACTTATCTAAACAAAAAACAAATGTAAGGATGTTACTTTAAGAAATATGTTCACTGTCTCATTTAATTGAACTCTTCAAAGGAGACTTAGTTTCAGAACTTACATCGCTAAAATCCATTCCAACCTAAGAAAAAATTAATCAATAAAACTAGTGTGCCACATATAAAACATTAAAAAAATAATAATCAATGAAACTGAGTGGTGTGCCATTTGTTTACGCAAATGAACCATCCAACTGAAAATATGGAGTCAAATTCTAAGCAAAGTACTATTGAAAATTTATGCACAAAACTAAGTTTTCAAAGCCCATGATAAGATAGATACTTTGATACACTATTCACAAAGGTCATATGGTAAAAAACCAAAACCTCCTTCTTTAACTAAGTTAAAGGATTGATCTTGGATATTTAATCATATGAAATGTTTTAATTTTAAAATATGTTTTTAATTAATTATATTAGAAAAAATTATATTTTTTAATTAGTATGTTTTTCGGCGTTCCTATAATGGTGGGAGGCAAAGAGGTCATACATGGGTCGGCATTAACAAAAACATTTAAACTAGCTTATATATAAAGGATATATATCTAAAATGTTGGGAGTTATTAATCTCGAGACGCCTATCTTGGAGATCACATCCCGAGATAGACGCCTCGAAATTGATAACTCTCGACATTTTTAGATATATATCTTTTATATTTAAACTAATATATATATATATATATATATATATATATATATATATATATATATATATATATTTCGTAGGAAATTATGCATATAGTATTTTTTTAGTATGAGATAATTTTTTTTTTTTTGGTTATATAGAAGATAGGAGAGTTGGTCACAATTACATTATTTTTAGTAATCGACAAGGGTTCAAACCACAGGGGTTGCTTCTACCAAACTTATTTCGCTTCGTTATTATTGATCCGACATGAAAGGAACCACTGGTCGCTCGAGATCTGTATTATCATTGTCGGTCTGACACACACTCAAAGGATTCAGATCAGACTACTACCTTTACAAACAGGTTGCCCCTAAAGTTTGAACTTGGGTGTCTTTTTGGTAAATCCCTGACCAGACAAGCACTTACCAATCTACCTAGCCCTTGGTGGATTGGTATGAGAGACTGTTATCATCATTGATGTTTAAGGTTAAGTATTTTCATATCAGCCATGACCTCTTATAAGACTGAGAGCTAAGCTTATCAACAAAAGATTAACATATTTTTATCTTTCCAAAAAAATACATTGAAGTAAATATAAAAAAAAATGATATATTGGTAACGGTTGCATGAGTTGTAGAAGAGGTATTAAAGTGAACAAAATTCCAACATAAGAATATACCACTAAAAATAAACAGCTTGTATGAAACAACATCACATGAACTGTTTAGAAAGTAAGAGGGTCAACTACCCCCTACACACATGTCACAACTCAATGTTAATAGAGGTAAGAAGTCTCACAACAACACCAAGGACTTCCACCTTTAAACGTGTTACCTCATTAATAATTGTAAATAATAAGATTTTATTTTTATTTCATACTCGTTGATTTAAAAACAAACATCTTTTATGTCTAACATGTTCCTAGTGCTATATAATGAAATTTCGTAGTTTTCTATTTATTGTGAGCATTAAATTACATTGTTAGTTTATAAAGTATCAAAACTTCATGTTTAATAAAATTAATTTATGGTAAATTATTTCAAATGAGAATATGTAAAATACGGGTTTTTATTATTACGTCGATAGGCGTTCTATAATGGAAGGTCAGCCACGTCGTAAACAATATTAATATTTTATTAAAAAAAGCCAATATTAAGAAAATTATCTGCCAACATTAAGGGTTACAATGAATTTAAAATATTTAAACTAGTTTAGATATATAAAATATATATCTATAAATGCCTAGAGTTATCAATCTTGAGGCGCCTATCTATCACACCCCCAAGAAATGAGATAGGCGCTTCGAGATTGATAACTCTCCCCGTTCATAGATATATATATTTTATATATCTAAACTAGTTTAGATAGTGTGATAAATTTGTATTATAGATGCAGAATTTTTTTCGGTTATGATTCCTCATAAAAACTGAAAATTAAACTTATCAATAAAAAATTAATACACAACTACATACACTATAATTTAAATCTTAAACCTTTAAAAAACCTAAACTCTATCCTATGATTTAAATCTTAAACCTTTAAAAAAAACTAAACCCTATCTCTTTCAAACCGTTAAGCTTCAGGTTTGAGGTTTTATTTAGAACACCTTGTGAAACATTTCCTTCCTTTGCTTATGTTTAAGCCAACTCGTAAGGTCTTATAAGGGAGAGTGAGGCTTATCTCGGAAGACCAGTGGAATATAAGAATTATATTTTTTTACAAAAAAGGGTGGGTGGGATTAGGACACCCCGTAAACCAATACATTAACCATTATGGTTAAGAGTATACAAGAGTGTCAGAAACAACCCATAAACTGCCAAAACAGTATTAAATATGCATTCGGGAAAGAAAAAAGCCGAGAAATTACTGCCACCTGGAAGGGGAAGGAAGATGCACATGACTTATAATGTAGGGTGCATTCGCCCAATGATCCATCAGGGTACGCAAGTATTGCAGCTCCACCTGTACTTTTTTAACCTGTACTTGAATCTGTAACCAGCAATCAAAGAATATATCATATTTATCAACAACAGAGAAGACATGTCCGACATCTTGCTGAGAAAAAACAGCTCTATTCCGGGACTTCCATAGATAAAACAAGGTACCAATTCTAAAAATATTCCAAACAACATCCAAGTTGAAGGAAAAAACAATAGGGTCACCCAAAATAGCATGCACCCAAGTAAAATCCTCCTGCATAAAAGGTCTAAAAAATTCAAGAAGCCACTCCTAAGCTGACTGAGCCCAATCACAAGACCAAAAAACATGTAGTAAATCTTTCGCTTGTCCACAAACCGGGCAAATGAGATTATGAACACCCAGATGCTTGAGCCCACTGCCAACAGGTAACCCTTGATGTAAGAGACTCCAAGCAAAAAAACTCTGTTTAGGTTCAATATAAGTAGCCCAAGGAATCTGAAACCTCTTATTCCATTGAGAGGGAAGAGAGACTAAATTCCATCTTAGAGTGAACTTATCAACCATTGGAGCTTGTGGGGTGAGTCATTTGTAACCAATATGAGCTTTATATTGCAAAACAGGAAGCTCCCCAGGCCAACACCAATCTGACCACCAGGGTTTTTGAAAATGCTTATGTAGTTTGCTCCAAATAGAAAACAAAATACTATCAATAACCACCTCATAAGTGTCTTTATCACCAGGATTTAAATTGTGAATTTGACGAAAACTTTCCCAAGGTATCCAACACCTAGCATGTCGGGAGAAGAAATAAAAAATGGAAGCAATACCACGCTTATAGAACCTCTGCGCTTTGACCCACTGCACTAGAGCTAAGGGAGAACCTTGCCAAGTGATAACAGGAGACCACCAAATATTCATGGAAGACAAAGAGGCACCTGCTTTGCGAAAACTCCCTTTCCAACTAAGCCAGGGTTTGAAGGCCTCCTAGGCTTTCCAAATACTCTGAATGACAAAAGAAACTTTAACTTTAATAGGGACAGGGGTAGTAAGAATGGATTGCAATCCCACCCCTTTCCAAATCTTCTTCCCCTGAAGCAAACTAGAAGAAATGCAATGCCTGACTAGCACATTCCAACATTCATCCCCAATTAAAGATCAGGTGATCCATTTAGCACAAAGGGCAAGATCTTGTCGGTGACAATCAAACAAACCCATGCCTCCACAATCCTTGGGCAAACAACAAATTTCCCAGGCTACCCGATGAAAACCTTGCTTGACAGAGTCTTTGGCCCACAATAAGTCTCTCAGAAGCTTATCCAATTTTTTATAACAAGATTTGGATGGAACCCAACAAGATGAATAATAGACATGGGTAGTGGCTAAAACCTTAGAACAAATCTGAAATTTTCTTGCCAGAGAAAGTTTCTTACTAGTCCAGTAAGAAAGCTTCTTTTCCACTTTATCAATAACATACTGCCACAATTGAGCGGAGGAACCATGAAATGCAAAAGGAATTCCAAGAAATTTAAACACCTCACCTGGATGAATCCAAGTCCATTGGAATTGATGTAACCAGAGTGTGGCGATTGAGATTGAGATTGCTAAAAACAGGATGTTTTTTTACATTGTATAGAAGAACCAGAGGCTAAACAAAACATCTCTAAGCAACTAATAGCCGAGGAAAGGGATTGCTCATCTTCTTGAAGCGTTAAGAAGGAATCATATGCAAAATGACAATTGACCAACTGACGGTTAGAATTAAGGAGAGCAATACCCTTGATTAATCTTGATCCATATTATGCGCCAACAAATAGCCAAAAGCCTCTATAGCAAGAATGAAAAGAGATGGAGCAAGAGGGCACCCCTTTCTCACAGAGCGACCAAGAGAAATTGACTGAGATTGACTATTATTCAAGGTAAGAACAGCTGAAAATAAGGGTACTTGGGTGTTAATAAAAAAAAAACACTCGAACAAATTTTTCATTTTTACAAAGCCCCTCATTTTGTTATGCAAGTGAATGAAGATGAAGGTGACAAGGAGTTGTAAAGTAAAACTTGGAGATTGAGTTTGATGTCTAAGATGTTGAGTGGTTACACTAATTTGCCTATTTTAGGAATGTATTTTTGGAAAAAATTATTTTAGGTTAGGTTAATTTAGAAGCAACATTATACATAGAAATTTTTTATAAAAATTTCTGTAGTTTTGTAATGGAAAATAATTCGAAGTTTTTGGAACATACATTTAATCAAAGTTATTTTATACATAAAGAGACATTTTAAAATTTAGGACATGAGAACAAAGTTTGTGTGAAAGCATACTATAATTTTTTTTATTGAGGTGAGTGTGAAAAATCCTTACGACCGACGTTTAGGGTTGGGCATCCTCATCTCAATCATAACCTCTCATAAGGGTGAGAGTTAGACTTATCGATAGGGACCAAACACACAGTCATACACACACCCACCCCCTCATACATTCACCCACCTCACGGTTTGAACCTTGGACCTCGCGAAGAAAAGCCAAAGTCTGCACCGTTGCGCTATTCCTTTGAGACGCATGCCAAAATTTTGGAAAAGTGTTATGGAACCTCTTCATCTATTTTCTAGAATTTCATCCAAACAACTAGGTACTTTTAGTGCATTGTGTCTTTGACTTCTATCCTTATAAGAAATATTTTGGTTACCATTTTTTGTTTGAGAAAAAAGAATATTTTTTATACCCATTGGTAAAAATGATTTACTTCCTTTTCAAATCGATGAAATCATTTGTATAAATCTTATATGCTATTCAAATACATATGAATTATTTTCTAAAATCGGGAGATATGGGTTTTGGTCTAAAATAAAAAATAGAAATGATTTTTTTTTTTTTTTTTTATAAGTAGCTATTGTATTTACAGCGGGTTTTAACTAGGATCCCAAAACTTGATTACATAAGAGTTGGAAATAACATGCCGAGAATAAGCCATTACAACAAAATTCTGGGCCCAAGGCACCAATACCCTGAAAATAAAAAACAAACAAAAATCCCGCCCAGTGGGAACAGGTAAATTTGAACAATCCCGCCCAGCGGGAAACCACCAATTTCGAAGGAAGGTAAGTTTGAAGATCCTTCCCAGTGGGGAGCAGCTAAAAGCGCCATCGTGTAAATCCCGCCCAGCAGGAAGCAGCAAAAAACCATTATAATATAAATCCCGCCTAGCGGGAAGCAATCGAAAAACCACCAAAGAGTGAATCCCGCTCAGCGGGAAGCAGCTGAAATCCATCCCAGTGTAGATCCCGCCCAGCGAGAAGCAGAAAAAACCTCTACCAAGTGAATCCCACCTCCCGAGAAAACCAGTAGGAAATGAGAAAAACCCGCTCAGCAGGAAACCCAACAGTTCTGGAGAATCCCGCCCAGTGGGAAACCATCCTACCCAAAAAAAAGGGGGAATCCCACCCAGAAGGAAGTAGCTAAAAACCAGCAAAGAGGAGATCCCGCCCATCGGGAAGCAGCCAAAAAGCACCACCAAGAGAATCCCGCCCCTAGGACAACCAACAGGAAAAGACAATAGGTTAAGGGACCAGGGATATAGGGACTAGGGATCCCAGGTGGGAAGAGGTAACAACCACAAAGATGGGATCCTTGGGAGCCTAGCCTAGGGGATCCAAGGTCTGCATGCATAGATCAGATCCCCCCATGATTTGAAAAATGCATTAAAACCCAGAGAACCCCAACAACAAGGGCCAAGAATCCCATCCTTGCATAGGAGAAACTTCAGGGAACTGGGACTAAGGCTGGGAACAGCCCAGGCAGAGAAAAAGCCCCCCCCAAGGCCAAAAAAATGCCCAGGGTGTCCACCAAAGAGCAGAACCATCATGAAGAAGCCTCCAAGCGAGAAATCGAAGAGGGTCCTCCCCATAGGGACGAGACCAACAACAGCCATAGGATCCCAGAGAGGATTCACTAGCAAAAGGGGGAAAGAGACCCCCCCAAACCACCCCCAAAGTAGTAAGGACCTCAAAGGAAACCCCAGGAAGCCGTCAAAAAACCCAACCAATCACCCCCACCACCCAGAGAACCGCAGGGAACCATATCCATGCCAAAAACCTGCAGAAAACCCCAGGGGGAAGCCTGAGGGAAAAAAAAGGGAAGGGATCCCAAAAATAGCAAGGAACCCTGGGAAGCACCAGGCCAAAAACTCAAACAAGGGAACTCTGATCGACTGGGAGAGGTGTAGAAAGAGGAGAAGGATCTCCCTCAAGGAGATCATCTACAACAAACAATCCTAGGGAGGGATGACCTGGGATGAGCCAGGGACTGGGCAGGAACCAGGGGAGGGGGAGCAGGGAAGGGATCGGGACCCTCCCCTCTCTACTTTTTTCCCTCATCCAAATATAATAATGAAATGAATCTTCTTTTAGTAGGTTTTATGTGTAATCATTTTTGCAAAATTCCTTGTTGCTTTTTGGAATAAGGGTTCATAAATTTTGAGATAATTTAAAATAGGTATTTTGATTTATGTGCTAAATTGCATTTTGAAACAAGGGTTTATAGACTTGCATTTTTTTTTTTTGGTAATATTAAGAGATGGGGGTTTTAACCAGGAATCCCCAATCTGTTACAACAACTCCACCAAGGAGACACACACCCACCCCTCCCATACAGACTTGCATTTTTAAACTAGGGTTTCATGTTTTGTTGTTTCTAGATACAAATTTGTATTCTTCTTGTTTTTTTTTTGAAGAAAAAGGGGTTTACATAAATATTCAATTTTGTAAACTTATTGCTTTTTTGTAGAAACCAATGATAAATAGTTATGACATTCTCTTATCATTTTTCACTTTCATAAAATATTAGGGAAAAACCCTTTATGCAATTATGAAAGTCATGTTCAAAATTGAAATGAAAATCCCTTGTTGTGGTAGCCTTGATCAAGAGGCATATTATTTAAACACCCTAAATTCTATATGGAAGTTTATAAAGGGACATGGTTTTTCCTTTTATATTCATCAAAATTTTTGTGTTGTCCATTAGTATATATAAGTGGTCTTCCCTTCATGCATTTTATGAGACATTAAAATTGTGAGTGGAATTATAGGATTATGTTTTTGAGTGTGATGTTGCAGAATGAACTTTTCTCCTTAAATTTAATTGCTTGGGACATATCCATATATAGTAATATTTCCTTTTAGTAGAACCATGAATGCAATAAAACCTTAGATTAAATTTAGCCTTATAGCTAGAACAAAACATGTTCTCAACAAATGGAAAACTTTTAATTTTTGCATATGACTACTAGCCTTTAGAATCATGGATGCCTTTTTGTATAATGGAAGTTTCCACTTGTTTGAGCAATGATATATTGAACATTACTTTGATAACTTGATGAAATAGTCTTATCTTCATGAAAAGAAAGTGGAACAGTCCCAATTGTAAATCCAACTGCATACCCATATGTATACCAAGGTCAAGGTAATGTTAAGGACTTCAATATAAGAACACTAATCTAAACTTATTTGAAATTGTTAGGGCTCCACCCTAACTCTATTAGATATTTAGTTATAATATAATTTAGCTAATGCTGGCATTATGTGTGTGAGGGTGGTTGGTTTATTGCTAACCCTAACATTCATTGTTATTATATATTTATATTGTGATACCACATTAGGGTATCATGAATATTATTTTGTAGCAAGCTTGCTTCAAGAGGTTGCCCCCCTTGAAGTGGCACAATGAACATTACAATCATTGTGTTCTTTTTTTGATCTATTGTTTTCTTTGTTATAAGTGCGTTATAAATGGTATTAGAGCACTTTGTTGACCTATGAGCTTCCAAGATTTTTTTTGGGATGGAAGTCTTAGCAATCGAATCTCCTGTCATAATATTTTGTTTTTGTATTATTAGAAGACCTCTTGTATGAAATTTTGATGTAACCATGAGAAATTTAGGTTTGTCTGAAATTTAACTCTTTTTTTCCTTTCTAAGAAACCTTGGGTAAATTTTTATGTTGTAATCTTAAAACATTGAATGGTTTTGGGGTTTTGCTTGAAAGAAGGAAAAGAGAATTAGGTTGAAATTAAATTGGGAAAATTGTTGGGCTTGTTGTGGATATTAAGTGGATGTCATTATTATTCTTGGGTGATTATTTCCCCAGCTTTGGACTTGTTGAAAATGAGTGTATACCCATCATGTGATTACGCTCTGTTGAATTTTTTAAAACTTTGTAACTTCAAAAAAGTAGTGTTTAAAATCATAAGATAAAAAAATGAGTCTTTCCTATTTGACAAGGAAAAAGTCACTCCTAGATTGTAAGACCACCATTAACCAATCGTTCTTCAAGCTTAATCAAACAGTTTGCGAGCAACAAAAAGGATTATGTGAACATTATTTAGTACACAAAATTTGCAGTTTTAAGAATTTCTAAAATTCATGATTGCAATTTTTCGCATAGCATCCATGACAAAAGTATCGTTTTATATGAGGTACCTATAACACTTATAGGACACCCTATTGAGTGACTATAAAACCAAGCATTAGATAATAGTCACTCGAATATGATATGCAAGAAATGAAGGAACAAATAGAGAAGAAGCAATAGTCCCAACACCAAGTAAATATGTTATAGTTCAAATTAGATAGTATGGAACCTCACTTTAAAATAATTTCAAATATTGTAGAAGCTATGAATAAATTGAGCTCAAAATTATCAAGCATGCACAAGAAGATTGAAGGAGTGAGATATTAGGTAAAGCAAATAAATTGACATATATGTTGTTTCTTACATGTAGTTTATCTAGTGGAGGTTTAAGATCAACTCAAGGAAACACAACCAACTAGTCGATTCCATTTCCCAAACTCTCATTTCCTAGATTTAATGTTGGAGATCCAACTTGTTGAATATACAAAGCAAATTAGTTCTTTAGTTTACATCAAGTTAGTGATAATAAAAACATCAATTTGTGTCTTTTAACCTAGATGATGCTCTAACTAGATGGTTTTTTAAACATACAATTCAACATGGTACACCAACATGACAAGAATTTACTGAGTTGTTGCAACGTCATGGACCAACATATTATAAAGATTCCACAAAAGCTTTGACATAATTATGTCAAATAAGGTCAACTAACAATTATCTAAAGGAATTTGACATTTTGGCAAGTTGTACAAAAGGATTAGATGATTATTTTTTCAAAAGTTGTTTTATTGGTGGCTTAAGAGAAAATATATGTGTAGAGGTAAAAAAGTTTAAACAAAAGCTTTTCAAGGAAGCCATGGGATTAGCCAAATTAGCAGATTAAAATATTTCTAGCAATCAACATAAATTTTTTTAAAAATTCAATAAGTCCAACTACCCCACATCAAAATATCAAGCACAAACAATACAGTGAAATCCTAAACAACAAAGGATTCATAGATTAAACCCATCCCAAGTGGAAGAGAGAAAAGTAAAAGAATTTTTTTTCAATTACAATGAAAATTTTGGTAGGGGACATAGATGTAAAGAATACAAACTTTTTGTTATTGACATCAAAGAACAAAATTGCTTAATAGAAGCAGCAACTTAGTCTACTAAAGAGCCAAAATAAATGCCCTAACAAACTCAAAATATCATATAAAGGGAGCCCCTTATTTCTTTACATGCTTTGGATAAAACTTATTCTCTCCAAACCATGAAAGTTATTGGCTATATCAAGCAACAGAAGGTAGTAGTTTTGATTGATAGTGGCAACACCCATAACTTCATCCATAGGAGGTTAGTAGACTAGGTGCATTGCAATATCTATGTTAACAATTTTCATATTATGATTATCAATGAAGGAATGATGAAATGCAAAGGTAGATGTGACAAAGTAAATATCCAAATGGGTGACTTTCATCTCAAAACTAATTTATTTACAATTGATATGGGTGGATGCAAAGTTGTATTAAGCGTTGATTTGTTACGCATATTGGGCACTATAGAAATGAATTTCAATGATCTGGTCATGAGTTTCACCATTGATGGCAATAAATATACCTTGAAGGGCATTCGTGCAAGATCCCCTAAAATTATCAGCTCCCATCAAATGGAAAAGTTATTAAAAAAGGGTGCCTCAGGTGTAGTTGCACAACTCCATGCAATCCACCTGTCAAAGGTTATGGAGGATCAAGGGGTTAACAAGCTACAAGATTTGTTAGATAAATATCGAGAAGTGTTTGAGGAGCCAAAAGGTGAGAAGTGTTTGAGGAGCCAAAAGGTTTACCACCATCAAGAGGAAAACATGACCATGCAATCCAACTAATTTTGGGAATCCAACCACCCAATGTTTGTCTTTACAGATATTTGTTTCAATAGAATTAGCTTTATCTAAAACACCCTAAGTGTGCTTTTGGCCTACCTAAGGTAAAATATTTAAGCCACATTGTAGGAACAAATGGAATTTTGGTGGATCCTAAGAAAATTGAAGCTACCCAAAGTGTCTA
Organism: Wollemia nobilis; assembly: GCA_028583015.1. Taxonomy (NCBI): domain Eukaryota; kingdom Viridiplantae; phylum Streptophyta; class Pinopsida; order Araucariales; family Araucariaceae; genus Wollemia; species Wollemia nobilis. The sequence continues at coordinate 13,722,339 of JAQPPZ010002581.1, forward strand.
TTACAAAAAAAAATCACAAATCTTAGAGCATTCTCGGGGGTAACAGGCTATTAAAGAAACTTTGTGATAAACTATGGTAAAATTATCTCTCCTTTATGTGCCTTACTTGATAAATATGCTTTTGGCTAGCATGAGGTCATCGATGAGGCTTTCCTAACCTTAAAATAAGCAATGTGCACCATACTAGTCTTAGGTAGACTTTTCAAAAACCTGACATTGAATGTGATGTGTTAGATAGGGGCATGGGGACAATGCTAATGCAAGAAGGAAGACCTCTAAAATTCACCGTTAAGGCTTTCTATAAAAAATAGGCAAGCCAAATTATGAGAAGGAAATGTTTGCAATTCTTCATGTAGTGCAGACTTGGAGACTATATTTAATAGGGCAATGATTTCAAATTAAAACTTTTCAATCATAATTGACAAGCTAATGTAAATATTTACTAGAAAGCTTTCAATATTTATGTAATACATTGAATAACATCATACACATACCTTTATATATTTACAAAGCTTTCCCTTAGGATAGAATTCCCATACAAAACAATAATGGGATAACTAACATGTAACTATACACATTAAATGTTACTACGTGACTATCCTTGAAATAATAAATGTTAAGGATATATTTTAAATGGCTTATAAAAATATAAGGAAATATCCTAACACCTCCATTATTTTATTATTATTTTTATTTAGTAAATACTTCTTATACACAAACATATCCGCCATGGGGATTGAACCCGTGAATAATGGAATAATTGCCCCCTTGAATCCTGAGGAGAATTAATGTTGAATGTGTACAATGAAATAACTGCTCCTTCTGAACCTAAGGAATGATTTTTAAGTTGCTTCTAGATTGATTGTTGGTTTGTACTAATTATGATCTATGGATCATTGTGGAAATAGTAGCACACTAAATTTTCTTTTATAATGTCCATAAAATATGTCTTTGATTTGATTCTATTCCCTGATATCCATCCATCCACAATTTAATTTTCATAAGTAGTTTTGTTGTTGTTATGAACAATCTCAATTTTATCTTTGCATACACAATTGTTGCTTTTTGCATTATTTTTATCTTCTCGATCAGTATCATATCACCAGTATCACATGCTATATTTCTTCTATGCAAAAGACCTTTTGTGTCACACAATTTATTTTCTTTTTGAAGTCTGACTTTAGAATCATTTGTCATTTAAATTTTTGAATCATTAGTAGAGCAACATACATTTATTTTTTATGATAATTTTTTGTATCATTACTTACATTAGCCACAAAATATATTCTTTGAAGTAGATCACTTGTATCACAACATTTATCTTCCTTTATGGGTCTCTAATCATTTGTATCACAACAACCATCCATTGTTATAGATTTATTATTCAATATTTTAATTGTTTTTGTTTGCCTTGTGTTCTCTCTCATAAGTACATCAAGTGAGAGTAGTATTATCTTTCCTATTTTGCCAGGAAACTTAATACAATTTTCAAAATAGTTATCAACTTCATCGAGAATATTACTTAAGTAATCTTTTAATGTTGAAAAATCTCCATCTTCTACCGCTTTGAAAAACATTGGTAAAAGACACATTAATTCTGATGATTCATATTCTTGAGATGTTTTAACAGTGGAATGTAAGTTGGACTGTTGTATTAAAGACTCTTCATTTTCATCTTGAAACCAACATTCACTTGTTTTCTCTTATTCTCTTTCACTTGGTGACTCATGCACTTTTGCTTGTTTTACTTCACAAAGAGATTCTAATTTGGGTGTTCTTTGAATAATATACTCTCTTTTTTATCAAGACTAATTTTCATGAGTTAAAATATTGTATTTACAATTTTTAGTATCATGTCCTTTGTCATAAATATAATAGTATGGTTGTTGAGATTGATTTCCATGAATGAAAATATTGTATTTATAATATTTAGTATCATGTCCTTATTTGTCACAATATAACAATATTTATTTCCATATATTTGGTTTTCTGCTTGTTTTCGTAATGAAGCATTTTTTTGAGTATTTTGTTTCTTTGCTTGATTCCTCTTTGTTTTTTCCATTTTATGCTATTCCAAATCAATTATTATCAAACTTGAAGTGTATTACAATGTATAAAAATACAACAAAAATGTACTTGTGCACCTTATATCTTCTTTCTTGAATATGAAGACTAGTAATCTATATCTCATTATTTGATCAACTTTATTTAATGAGAAAGAAGATGCATATTCATGAGAATCAAGTCCTATAATGTTATTTAATGTCTTCTTATCACTCCAATATGATCTCGATCTTTTAAAATTTTAACTATAGCAAATATTTGAAAGCTTTTCTTCAAAGTAAAATTTTGATATTTGCTATAGAATATTCTATTCAATAATTTTTTTAAAAAAATACCTTATAATTCCCAATTAAATGCAAGGATTATATATTTTTTTACTTGTATACCTTAAACCTTATCTCTTTTTAAAATATATTATAACATATTCTCAATACTTATATCAAGTGCTTCACTTTTCTTTTAAAACTATTATCATAGGTAATTTGTTATACTCAAGCTATTCATCCGCTCTTAAATGATTTTAATAAAACCTTAGAAGGCATACCTAGAAAAAATTCTACATATAACTTTCTCAAAATTATTGTTGCATATAACCTTTACTCTGCCAATAAATTGTTATATCCAAATGTCTTATGATTTATGTCCTTTAACAAAAAAAAAAATCAATATAAACAAGACGACTGTTAACCAAAAAAAATCAATAAGCAAAAGTATTACAAATGCTCACTATAAAATTGCATGCTCAGGTTGCTTTCATTAAAAAAAATTCTAGTTGGATGTGAAATATAGTAAGCACAAATTGCTTTTCTTCAAAATGTTTAAGCTGTATGTAATATAATTGCTCACTGTCAAGGGCTTAGCTAAGCCAAATATATTGCTCATGGCCAAGTGCTTAGGGAAGCTTCTTCCAAAACTTCCAAAACACAAAACACGTCTACACAAGAATTTGTTACAAGAGATCTTGCATTTTTCTCCATAACAAAGCTTCATATATGTATTATATGAAGCAATATATCCAAAAATCATTCAAAATTCAATATGATGTTAAAGTATTATAAGCAAAAATAAAAGATGTCGAATACCTTTGATGTTCGATACTTGGCAAGTTGAAACTAGCGCCAATGATCACAATATGTGCCAGATGGTTTTTCTACTTGACATGGGCATTTTTGGAAAATCACACCAATTTTTTGTGGTAACAAACCTTTGGTGAATTCAACTAGAGATCTGGAACAAATATTTAATGATTGTTGTCTAGTGTAATCAACATATTCTTTGATGGTTGCTTTTTGTTGTAATCAACTAGATGCATTAATCCACTTTGGTGTAATCAACCTTAATTAACCAGGATAAAGTTTCTTTGATGCAATATCAACCAAAGAAGTCCATTATTTTCATCAGTGCAATATCAACCAAATAAGTTTGTTCTTTTCATCGGTGCAATATTAACCAAGAAAAAAATTATTCCACTGGTGCAAAAATCAACTAAGGAAACAAAGAAGATTTTGGTGCAATGTTGACCATAAGGATTACATAAAGCACTATGGATGAGAAACTTGGTAAATTCCTTTCCAATATAGGCTTAGGATATTTCGCTTTGATACCATATGTTGGCCATAATTGACATGCTAATGTAAATCTTTATTACAAAGCTTTTAACATTTGTGTAATATATTGAATAACATCAAATGCATATCTTTATATCTTTATAAGGCTTTCCCATAGGATAGAATTACCATATAAAAAAATAATGGGATAACTAACATGTAACTATACACATTAAATGTTACTACCTGACTATCCTTGAAACAATAAATAAGGATATATTTTAAAAGGTTTATAAATATTTAAGAAAATATCTTGACAAAACTGATCACCATAGTCTAAAATATTTTTAGATCAAAGAGTGTCATCAACAAAGCAACATAAATGGATTATAAAAATGATGGGCTATGATTATGAAATTATTTACAAAAAAGATAAAGATAATGTGGTTGTAGATGCACGATCCAAGTGGATTACTTGATTTTGACATACGAATTGTGGATCTCCAACGGATGGACTCAAACTCAGACTTCAACATACATACATAGACCATGGAATTTGGATTATGAAATAGGTGTGGATCATAGAATATGGATTACAAAATGGATGTGGACCACAAAGTGCAAATTACAGAATGGATGTAGACCACGAAGTGCGGTGTAAACTATGAAATAGGTGCAAACCATAAAGTGCATATTATAGAGAATCATCATAACGATCTTAACCATTATCTCAAAATTTAAACCATAATAATGGTCAAAACTGTTATCTCAAAAGTTGATCTGTCATAATGGTCATAACCGTTATATTGAAAGTTGAATTGTCATAAAGATCATAACTATTATCTCAAAAGTTGAACCATCATAATGATCATGTAATTAATGTAATAAGGCAATGACATTGAGGTTGGAGATAATGATGTGGTTACATGCTAGTCTTACACAATTGTAGTGGACAACAATATTTACACATTATTCTTTTTTGCAGACACCTCTTCTCAGATATTGCCTTGTGTGTAATTTCATTCAAAATTAATGAAATTTGTTATTCACTCTGCAACCCTCTTTTCATTTCATCCAAAGACAATGGATTATTTAGAGTTGAAAACTAGAAACAAAAAAGAGGGTTGTAGAGGGAATAGCAAATTTTATTATTTTTGAACAAAATTACACAAAAAATAATCTTTGAGAAGAGATACCATGCAACCACGTAAATGTCTCCAACATCAATGCCACTACATTATTAGATTAAATACATGATCATTATTATGGTCCAACTTTTGAGATAACGATTATGGCTATTATGATGGTTCAAATTTTGAGATAAAACTTGTGACTATTATGATGGTTCAACTTTCAAGATAAAAATTATGACCATTATGATAGTTCAACTTTCAAGATAAAGATTATGACCATTATGATGTTTATTCGTAATCCAGACTTTGTGATCTGCATCTATTCCATAATCTGCACTACACTTCATGGTTTGAATCCATTCTATAATTCACACTCCATGGTCCACACCCATTTTGTAATCCACATTCTATGGTTTACACTCATTCCGTAATCCACACTTTATGGTTCATATGTAGTCCAAGTTCATTTGAAGTTTGATTTTGAGTCTTTTCGTCAAATCTCCATAGTCTATCTATCAAAGAGTCACAATCCATCTATCAAAATAAAGTATTCTGCTTGGATCAGTCGATCCCCATGAGAAGCAATGGTCCCCATTGTGTCAAGTGTTGGCACCAAGTGTAGATGCTCTTTTTTATTTCTTTTTCTTTGTGGTGTGAAGTCCATAGGTGAGATTGGAATAGCCACACCCACATGCATCAAAGGTTGGAAACCAAAACACACACGAAAGAGGTTGTTTGGTAGAGCTGTACAAATCCTTGTTATACCCATGTTGGATGAATGATAGGCTCTCATCCCATGTTAGAGGATGTTTTGGATTATACATATGCAAAATATGAACAATCAGTCTGTTGACAACTTATATTTATCTAGAAATTTGAGGATGGAAAGTTGTTTATCTTGTGATATTTGTGTCCCTATTATCTCACATAAAGTGTTCTAGAAGGTACTTAAGAATTTGATACCCTTGTCTGAAATAATGGATTTTGGCAAGCTGAAATGAAGCCATACATGTCTAAAATATAGTTTTGTAGTCTTTTCAACCGAGAGAAAATCCATGGAGACAAATTCCCAAGGTTTAGCAGGTAATGGTAGGGCAAAAAAAAGTGTTGAGCATAGTTGAGCTTTCAGCTCCTCAAAGGCTCTTTGTTGTACTTCTCCCCATTGGATCTTCATTTTGTCTCCTCCATTTGTTACCTCATAATGAAAATATACTTCGATGGATGACTTGAAGTGTCACTGTATTCTACAATGACCTGGTCTATTTTCTATTGTTTTTTTTATACATAGAGGAATCAACAACTACCTTTCAACCATTTTCTATTGTTTTTGTGATGACTATGTAGTCATGGTAGCAAAAACCATCTTCTTGGAAGATTAAGGCTTGATCATAACAAGAAATATTGCTTTGTTTTTTATTATCCTTTTGCATTTTTTGGCACTAATGAGGGAAATAGAGGTGGAAGGAGTTACCTTTGGTATACTATATTGTTGGTCCCCAAGGGTGATGATGACTTTACACACCTTCAACTCATATACACCATATCTCTACAACATGTATGGTTGGCCAAGGAGCACATCACAAACACACAGTGGAACCACATCACATAAAACCTTATCTCTAAATGGTTTGATGGCATAAGAGAGAAGGCATTGTTAAGTGGCATGGATATCTCTCTCGTGGTTCAACCATCCAATATTGTATGGTGTGGGTAAGGTTTCATAGGTAGACTTAAATTCTTAACAATATCAATAGAGATCAAATTATTCTGACTCCCACTATAAACAATGAAATGTAAGGGATTATTATTTATCCAAAATTATGAGTGGAATATTTGCTCCTCCTCAGATGAACCCTTTGCTTTGATCTACGTAGTAGAGGTAGCAATAGTCACATATGGTTTAGCCTTCACAATCTACTTGCACATATCCTTTGTTGGAGGATGTGTTGGTGTTGTGGATATAGAAAGATGTGTCTCAAAAAATAGAGACTAAATTTCTTGACTCTCTTCTCGAGAATGTTGATTGCTCTTATGGTAGTCACAATATTTTCCAATCTAGTTCCTTTGGAGCTTCTTGTATTATGGTTCTTTCTTCTACTTTTAGTTTTGATGGTGTTGTTGACCTTCTTTATTTGGTTGCTTTTGGAAATCACCTTTATCTTTTTCTTATTTTTGTGTTTATACTTTTGCTCAATCTTGATGATAAATTTGTATGCTTCAACTAGCATCTTGAACTCAAATAAGCCCATAAACTCCCTTATGTACCAATGTAGCCCATTGTGGTACTTTAGAATTCGATGCATCTCAATGTCTTGGATGTCACGTGTCATAGAAAATGAATGGAAAGCATCGGTGTAGTCTTGAACAGACTATGTTTTTCCCTAACGTAGTTGTTGCCATTGCATGTATAGCTCTTCACAGGCACCTACTAGGTGATATTTTTTCTTTATCACTTCCACAAAATCATCCCATGTAGGGTCTTCTAAATCTTCTTGATTATTATCATATGCTTCCAACTAATTTCGAACTGGTATTGAGGATTTTAATAGGGCAAAAGTAATCTTCTCTTTATTAGAGAAATGATTGATAAAGAAATACATAGATAACTATTCTAGCAAATTCTCCACTACTTTTGCATTGATTTTTCCCTCAAAGACTAGGATATCAAAGTTCACTTGAACTTTGAATGATGTAAAGGAACTGAATGGTCATGTCGTAGTGCTGGTAGATGGCAAACGTTAAAAAATCTAGGTAAATTAATCCAACATCTGTTTCTTCTAACTCTCAAGAGCTTCATCCATGAACTACATGAAAGGATTTGTTGTCTCAATGTTGTTCACAATTTGAGATCACTAAGGTTATTGGATAAATAATTAAAGGGATTGTGCACTTGGCACCCAAGCTTATGATAGCCTAACCTCATATTTAGGATCATACACCTACTGACAACCTACTCTAATACCACTGATCCAAAAATGTTTGAAGACAATTGATTCTTTAGAGTTGAAAACCACAAATAAAAAAGAGGGTTGCAAAGTGAGTAGCAATTTCATAAAATTTGTATGAAATTACATAGAAGACAATATTCGAAAATAGATGTCTACCAATAAAACAATTTGTGTAAAAAAATTATTACCCACTACATATGTGTAAGACTACCATGTAACCATGTCGTTGTCTCCAACCTCAATGCCACTATATTATTAAATTAATTACATGACTATTATAACCATTTAAATTTTGAGATAATTTATGACCATTATGACGATTCAACTTCCAAGATAATGGCTATGATCATTATGATGGTTCAACTTTTGAGATAACAATTATGACCATTATGATGGTTCAAATTTTGAGATAATGGTTATGACCATTATGATGATTCTTTATAATCCACACTCTATGCTTTGCACCTATTTTTAATTTGCACCACACTTCATGGTTTGCACTCATTATATAATTTTCACTCTATGGTCCACACATATTTTTTAATTCATATTCTATGGTCTGCACCCGTTTTGTAATCCTTACTTTGTGGTCCATTCGTGGTCCGAGTCCATATGTTAGGGTCTAAGTCTAAGTTTATTTTTTAGAGTCCACAATTCGTTAATTATAGACCCACAAATTTTCTGTTGAATAGCCATAATTCATCTATCGAAATCGGGTAATTCGCCTGGATCAATGCATTATCACAACAACATGGTGGAGAAGACTTTTTTTTGTTATATCTCTACCACATCCAAATTGGTTACAAGGGGTTAAGGAAGAGTGGGAAATATACCTCAAAGTATAATAGCTCACATCTCAATTACAACAAGACCCCATAGCCAAAGTTAACTATGAATGGAAGAATAGGGTTCTTAGGTACAAAGGAAGTTTTTTTATTTATTGAAATTGCTACCAAATTCATATTAGCCAAAATATTAATGGAAAAAATACAATATAAAGGCTGACCATGTTCTGGGTGCCTACATCCAGACTTGAACACCTAACAACATCAAAACTATGATAGACTTCCCTCTAGCAGGGAAAAAGCAAACACATGTGCATTCACAGGGCCACGCAGGGCATCCAACACAAAAAATAAGTACATTGGAGACCACACATAGAATCCCACTATTGTATTACAATATTAGGCCATGAAGGGCCAACATAGAGGAGAACTGATAAAGATTATGACACTCAGGACACCCAACTACAAGCATTGGAAGTGAACAACCACACAAATGATCCCCTAGTGACCCATGTTAAAAACTAAGATATCCCCAATGGTTGTTATATGGATGAAAATATATGTCATCACCAAGACTCTAAAAAGATGTGTTGACATAAAATTGAATGACTAGAGACTATTGGGTTACTCCATCTAATGGATAACCTGCACACTATCTGCTAAGAAGAGACTATTGCACTGCCAAAACAAAAACTGCAAGGGAGTAGCCATGCTGGGAAAACATTTGCTTAAGGAGACAAGTCTAAGTGAGCCTGCTCCACCTCATGTTGTGATGGGAGCCTAATATGAGGACTAGAATGAGTGTTGTTGGCTTCTAATTCCACTTGACCTAAATGCTTCATCAAGTGTGTCTAATTATACATCATCGAGCTATGTTTTTCAGTTAATTCACCTATTACATTTTGTAATATATAAATACCATCTGATCTATGAGCTGAGATCTCACAAATATACCTCTTTAGAGCTATGATTTCTTCTTGTAGTGCTTTCTCCTTACGGGTTCAACCTGTTGACTCAGTATGCAATTAGAATTTTACAATAGCAAAGATGTTAGCTACTGAGAGATTTGGGATATCTTCTTGATCAGTTTCAAAAATAGATTTGCATTGAGTCTTCCATTTATGAAAGATGACAACTGCCCTGGTAATGGTGAGAAGAAATTTTTGATTGGGCATCAAATTGATCCCTAATAAGGCTTGATTATTTATCATAGGTAGTGGTAAGGGATAAAGCAACTGATATGCTTCCCACAAAATACGATGGGTACGAGCATAGTTCTAAAACAAATGTTGTACTATCTCTTCCAAACCACAAAAAGGGCAATCACCTTACCCTTGGCCCATCCATTTTAGCCTTCTTCGAGTAGGTAGACCTTGAAGGACTACATTCCAAAGAACAATCCAAAATTGGATCAGAGTTGATAAGCTTGAAGGTTCTTGCCCAAGTGGCTCAACTAAGCCCTAAGTTCTATTTTTTTATTGAGTATATCTGCAAACTATTGATAGTTCATAAGACGCAAGGCTTGGTACCAAAACTTAAGGACTGGTTGCTCAAAGTCATGATTATCAAACAATTTCCAATGAGACCAATTGGGATTAGCTTCCAATGGAGAAGATAGAGGCTGGGAACCTGGGAGGCGATGGAAAAGATCCACATAATCACTACTTTATTAGTAGGATAGAGGTCAAATTTTGATTGGATTTGCTTCCAATTTTTCCATGAGGACTGAGAAAAATCCCAAATGTCACCCACTAGAATTAATCTCCTTTTGAAGAGCTACCTAGCAGGAAACCAAGGATTCATTCCAAGAGGTTGTGCATCAAGGGTGAGGGTGACCACCATAAGTTGTTTTGGAGGAAATCTGTGGGACCTTGCTCTGGAGGTGTCTGCCATGAAATAAATTGATGTACTTGTTGCTAGGCTTTCCAAATCTCTTTGAGAATATTACAACCTTCTATAGAGAAATAAGGGGCTTGTAAAAGAACATCAGTGTATGACATATTTGCCCAAATTTTACCATCCACCTAAGGGTTTTTCAAACGCCACCTCACCAACACCTTCTATGGATCATTCCCTATAATCATCCTATGCATCCATTTAGCCGTGAGTGCATAGCCCTGTGCTTGAAGGTTGGGGATTTCTAACCCACTACATGAAACTGGTCTACAACAATTGCTCTAGGATACCATTGGGAGGCCTCATTTGGCTAGGTTTTTTATCCAAAAAAATGCTCGATGCATATTGTTCATATTATCATACCCAACCTTGCTAGGATTCAAAATAAAAGAGAAGTAAACATGGAAGGGGTCTAAAAATTTTCCAGTAATCTGGATTTTAGCTACTTGAGACATTTCCAGAGATTTCCAGTATTCCAATTTTTTGGCAAATTTGTCCATACACCAATCCCACATAGATTTTGGTGAAAGGTCAACACCAAAAGGAAAGCCCAAATATGTAGATATTTCTCCTCTTTGCACCCACTTCCATGTTGTGGGTATCCAATATGGATTATTATCAAATCCAAATGGAATACTAGAGTTATTATATTCTTGGATTCTTTCACCAGAGGCCCTATAGAAGGTGTGAACTATCTCAAGGATGTTTGCAAGATTTTGTTGATCTACCAAAGGAAAAAGCATATAATCATCTACAAAGTGAGAGTTGATAAGATGGGAGCCATCCGAAAGAGGGATACCTCTTATCCTCCCCTCTTTAATTATAGATTCCAATAGATAACCAAGGGCATCAACTGTAATTACAAATAGATAGGGGGCCAATGGATAATCTTGTCTAACTAATATTTCCACAGGAATGCTATTAGATAATTTTGTATTAATAACCACTCTTGCAAAAGCATTTGGAAAGAGGAAAGCTACCATATCGATGAATCTATTGCCAAAACCAAGCCAATGGAGCATGCTTAAGATGAAGGGCCACTATAATCAATCATAAGCTTTATCAAAATCAAGCTTAATGTAGAGCACATTAAGCCCTTGTGCTTGAGCCCACTCCATCCCTTCTCAAGTTGTAAGAAGATTATCCAAAATATAGCGACCTTTAAGGAATCTTGTTTGCTCTGGGCAAACAATTTTTGTAGCCACTGGAGAAGTCTTCTGGCCAGAGCCTTGGATAAAATTTTATAAGAGGAATTGAGTAAAGTAATGGGACACTAATCAAAAAATAAATATGGCTTATGTTTTTTGGGAATGAGACTGATCAATCCTTAATTAGTGGCCTCCCCAAGGCCTCCAACAGTAATAACCTCCTCACACATATACAAAAACTTAGCTCCTATAGTCTCCCACATGGTCTTAAAAATTCACGTAGAATCCCATCAATGCTTGGGGATTTTTCATTTGCCAAAGAGAGGAGGGCAGAATGAAGTTCATCCAGTGAAAGAGGTTTCTCCAACAATGCTCTATCTTCTTTAGATACTTTGGGAGATATGCACTATTTGCAACATTCTCTAAAAAACTCAACTTCTATGTTGGGCCCTTCACTTTTGAAAAGGGCTGCAAAATGCTCTTGGATGAAGGATGGGAGGTCCTCCAACGAAATTTGTAGGCTAGATATAATATTTTTAATAACCTCTATCCTATTTGATCTATTCTTCTTCTTAATGGTGTTAAAGAAAAATTTAAAATTTTTATCACCCTCACGAATCCATTGAAGACATGCCCTAATTTGTGCCCCATGGGCTTTATAAGCTTGGAGTTGCCTTAAATCTGCATGTTTTTACCCAAATGCTTTTGAGAAGGGGTGCTACTAATATTCTGGTTGAGGTGGTGGCTGAGTTGGTCAACTTTTTGCTCCAATTATTTCTCTTTTTTCCTATGAAGAGAGGTTAGGATTTTTCCAAAATCTCAAAGGTAATCCACTGTTCTTTTGATGGTTTCCTCCCACCACATGATCCACCCTCTTCCTCCTGAGGACCTTGGAAAGAGATTCTACACTTTCTTTATTTCATCAACATAATATTTGCACTTGAGAAAGAATGTGTTTAACTTGAAAGGCAAATTATTTTTGGGTCTTTTTATGGGGGCACACCCAATACTCAAGGCAATGGGGAGATGATCTGAAGTTACCACTGAATAGATTGGATGAGACAAATAATTTTGGAGTATATAAATATTTTATTCTACATAAAAGTGGTCCAATCTTGCCATTCTGAGAGCATCCCCACATCGTGCATTGCTCCAAGTAAACCAAACCCCATGATTTTCAAAACTCTTTTTCCAATTGGGATCATAAATATTCTAAGCCCTTCTAAACCTAGACCATGATCTAGCCTCTTATGGTTGTTTGAGTGGAGTGCCACACCCCAATATGTCTCCCTCCCACTCTACCATATTGAATTCCCCTCCTATTATCCAATATGATTTAAGAAAATTTAAGCACATCCAATCCTAGAGGGTTGCCCTTCTAGCTGCATCATTGGATGCATAAACGACTACAATACCCAATTTTTTGCCATTAAATATTATTGCACACCACACTAATCTATGCATTGGATCCTCTCATGATAATAAAATAGAGTCCCACAACTCTTGAGAGAGGCATAGGACAACCCCCCTTCCTTCATCATGAATCGTACATAAGGCCCCCAACCTGCCATAGGGTCTTAAGGGCATTTTTAGTCTGAAACCTAGAATTTTGACTTCTTGCAATAATAAAATATGCGGGAAAACTCTCTTTATGACTGTACAGACAACAAAAATCCACTCTTGCAGCGTGATTCCATGTACATTCTAAGACACGATTCTTGTCGATATCAATCTGACATATTTTCAGCTAAAGCACTATAGGCATTTATGGTGGGTATAAATTGCATATAATCATGTAAAGTACTTGTTCCATTAGATTGACGTTTGGCTAAGGAGGTATTATTTAAGTAAGAGTTGGTGGGCTTATGGATCCATTCCTTACCTCCTAGGTGTTGGTCTTTCTGGACACATCTAGAAGGAGGGGGGAAGGCATCCCATGATGAGTTGCACCTATGTTTCTTGTTATGTTGGGTTATCCAACCCTCCTCAATTGTTTCATGAGGAGTTTGATCCACAAGAGTGTCAAAAGCTAGAGGGGGTTGAAGGGAGATGTAGGTAACTACCAAGTCAGAATATTGGGGCATTGAATGAGCAAAGAAAGAGGTCACATCATGAGAACTAGAAGGTTGTAAAGGCTAAACATGAGGTATTATTTTGCTTGCATGTTGAGTAGCGGTAGTAGGAGTACTAGTAGGCTGATTTTGTTGTTTACAATAGAACCATGAATTTGACAAGTTGAGATAATTAATCTGTTGTTCAAATTGGCAAGTTGAGATAATTAATCCGTTGTTCAAATTGGATACCAGGGACTCTGAATAATATCTTACTCGGGAGGTCCTTGGAGACATCAATCTCAAACAAGATGCTCGGATGGGAGCACATGAAGTGTGACAACTCAAATGGGAGAAATAATAGCCTTCCAAACATAGCAATAATCTGAGGTAAATAATTTTTGCATGCCAGGTTTAAGAAAGGGTGTTCAATCCAAAGGGGGTATTTCATGTTTGACACATTCTCAGGGTGAAATTGGAATGTCCAATGTTGAAGAAATACCAGTTGACAAAAAATCATCCAAGTGCCGAGTCTTAGGATTTTAAAGCAAGATTCTTTGGAGGTGAAAGTGACAAAAACAAAGGATTGACCAAGGCAATGATGAGAGGCAATCATCCAACCCTTGGATTCCCAGACTTTGACAAACCACCGATTGAGCTCTTCATCAGGGGGGATTCTTCTTGAAAAAAATAGAACAACAATTCACTCTTCTAATTCTTTTATTTCTTCAGTAAAATCATCTTGCAATTCAAACTCAAAGGTACCTAACTATTTTTCTTGTTGATTTGCATATTTAGAGCTTTGATTTCCTCCTACATGTCTAGCTTTGAGGGTTCCCTCTTTTGATACATGTTGGTAACCACCTCCTTGTTCAGATCCTCTAGGTCCCTTATGGGCTAAGGGTGCGAGGTCAACATTATTTTGTCTTATGTTGGAATGAAGGTCCTCCAGTTGAGTTGTTAGGGATGCTTGAGAATTTCTACCATTTAAAGTCAGGTTGTTGAGCAATGCATGGGCATAAGAGGAGCTAGCATTGGCTCCCATTACAACTTGGCACCCAATATGGTGAGGGAGCTTGAACGGTAGCATAGGTTACTACATTTGGAAATCTTACTTCTATTGTGTTCCTCTCCTAAAGTTACATTGTTTTGCATGTCACGGTAGCAGTATGACTCATATCTGGAAGAAAATCCATGAGCAGGGCTAGAAAATCCCTCGAGCCCCAAATGATCATCCTCTCATTATAGTTGTTGGGTTGATTTCTTGAACTTAAACAGGGGGTCTGCTAGCATGTTGTTGAAAGGTGAAATGAAGAGCTCCTCATCCTGTGACTTGCCCTCTCTACAGGGATGAGAGATATAACTAGAAATCAGTGGCCTAAGCTCATTCTCTTTTTTTTTGAGTTAAATTGTGTGAATCCCACCATAAATGGCATGTGATACACCTTCCAGAGAAAATAACCTAAATTCAACTATTGTATTAGACTCTTTGGCATGAAATGACAATGTTGCAGTCTCTATCCTGGGTAAATGGTCACCTGTAGCACCCAACAATGAATTTCCATCATTTGACAAAGATCTTGGAGAGACCATGTTCACATCAATCTCCATGTTGCACCCCTTGGAGAGCCCTCTTTATGTAGAAAAAACCCTAGCTTTTGAAAAAAACCCTCGACTCTCTCAATATTCATACATGATTTGAGAAATTGCATTTTTCATATATTACAAAGGAAGAGTTGTCTTAGATCAACAATCAAAATTCATTGAGCACGTCCTAGAAGAGTTACATGATTCATCATTAGTAGGGAAATTTGAATTTCCTAAGACATATGAATGAATCAAGTATTATTTATATTGGCTGAGTATGAAGGGTGATATTTGTCTCGATGTATCTAATTGTGATATCTGCCAACATCATAAAGGAAAAACTATTCCATCATATGGTATGTTGAAACCCCTACTAATTCTCGATAAAGTTTGGGAGGATATCTCAATGTATTTTGTGGAGGGATTGCCTAAATCAATAGGAAAATATGTCATTATGGTGGTGGTAGAGAAATTATTTAACTATGCCCATTTTTACACGTTGCATCATCCATTTCATGGATCCACTATGACCAATATTTTTTTGAAAACTATTTTTGAATTACATGGAATGCCTTGCTCCATTGTTAGTGATAAGGATCCCATTTTTATCAGTCATTTTTGGTAAGAATTATTCAGGATATAGGGTATGCAACTGAAGATAAGCACTACATGTCACCCTCAATCTAATGGGTAAAATGAAGTGGTGAACCAATGTTTAGAATCATATATTTGTTGTTTTTCCTCATAAATATAAAATCAATGGGACCATTGGTTGCCATTGGTTGAGTGGTGGTATAATTCCATCTATCATACTGCAACAAATATGACCCTATATAAAGTACTTTATGGATAAAAACCTTCTACAATGACTTTATGTACCAAGTACCTCAAAAGTTCCAATAGTCAATATGGCCTTAAAAATAGAGAAGATATTGTGAAGATGCTTAAAGAAAATCTAGTCAAAGCACATAATCAAATGAAGCAACATGCTTATCAACATCGTACAAAGTGTATTTTTGAGATGGGTGATATGGTATTTTTAAAACTATAGCTATATAAAAAAAATCAATCATAGGTAAGGGTAGACATAAGTTAGTGACCATATACTATGGCCCATACAAAATTTTAAAGAAGGTGGGTCAAGTCGCTTATTAGTTGGAGTTACCATCGACAACAAAGATTCATCCAATATTTCATATCTCATGTCTTAAATAGGTCAAAGGTGAAAAATGTAGAGAATAAATAGCTCTACAAGAATTGAATGAAGGGATAGTTAGACTTCATCTGGAGATAATATTAGAAACAAGAGAGCATTATCTTCACCATAGGGCAATAAAAGAAGTACTAATACAATGGAGAGGTTTACCATAAGAAGATGCGACGTGGGAGTCAAAGGATATATTGCAACAATTTCCAAAGTTGTAGAATTAAGGACAAGTTGCTTTTAAAGTGGGAGGACATGTTAGGGCTTCACCCTAACCTTATTAGTTAGTTATAATATTAATTAGTTAATGTTGGTATTATGTGTTTGAGGGTAGTTGACTTGTGGCTAACCCTATTTAGTGTTACTATATATTTATATTGTGATACTACATTAGGGTGTAATGAATATTATTTTATAGCGAGTGTAGCTCCAAGAGATTACCCCTTGAAGTGGTACAATGAACATTGTGGTCGCTCGTGTTCTTTCTCTAATCTATTGTTCTCCATGTTACAAGTGTATTGCAAAAATTGTATTATGATTGATTATTACACGAAGTTATTTATTTTTGGTGTTTGTTGAAGTTATATGGTGTATTGAGGAGTTTGGTTACATGAGGATTGATTGCATGCTTGCTCGATATATATAAATATGTCCTTGTAGTGAAAGGTAGTTGCCGATTCCTCTATGTATAAAAAAAACATGTCCTTGTAGTACACCTACCTTAACAATTTAAAATAGGAACAATGATAAGAGAGAGGTTAAGCCATAAGGGGAAGAGCGCTATGGATGCAATAGGACTTAAATTGTAAGTCATAAGTGAATGAACATAGGAGAGGCATGCTAAGAATACTTAGTGTTGATAAATTCTTACATTAATTAAAAACTAATTAGATTTCAATGTATAGATCAAGAAGACTATGGAAGTTAAATCTTGGTGAAACTATGATTCAAATAACTATTATGTTCATTAGACCACATGATTTAAGTTGATTTCATGTAGATGGAATAGATTCCTTGTGTGTGTAATGTTGCATGATTTAAAGTAGACTTCATGTAGATGTTGTATGATTTTAAGTAGACTTTATATAGATACATTAGCATTTCCATGATATTTCTCTTTCTATAAAGTAAGTGCCTCGTATCTGCTTTCCTTATAGATGGATGAATTATTTTAGGTAGGAAGAATGGTTGAGGGAATTCCTTATGAGATTCTATGGTTGGGTAGTAAATTGCCTTGATGACACTCTCCCTCCTCTATAGATTTATTAATTCAAGGTATTTACATCATTTTTACCATTTCAATTGAGAAGTAGTACCTAGATTGATAGTCTCAGGTGTAATGGCCATAGGGTAGAAACACAAAGTGTTTTCTTGTAGAATGTTGAAATGAACATTGTCAAAAATAATAACATAAAGTTTTTGTAAGTATAGAAACTTTTATTCTAATCTTGTTAGAAGAATTATAAATCATGTTCCAATATGATGATAAATTTGTTTATGATAACTATAGTGAATGAAATAAATCTTGAAACCATATCGTCATTAATGCTTGTTGTTGTCCTTATGAGGCTTTTCTCTATATTGGTTGTATATTTATGTTTGAAACAACTTTTAAAAGTTGTTGAATGAGTGCAATGGTCTTGTTAAGAAAGTTAAGCAACTACATTGGCTTGAATAGTCATATATTGGAAGCATAGTTGGAAAACCCCCAACTCATTAAAAACTTAGCACTCCAATTTTGGAGAGTTACTAGGCAACTTGGAAAAACTTAATAAACACTCGGTTAAAAAATTTGAAGAAAATAATTTAATTTGAAAAATATATTTAGACATAGTTACGAAAGTCCTAACTTAATATCGATCTGATCCGATTTTTTTCGATTCGGTAAGGTTCTAATTCAAATCACATAAGAATCTTGATTTTCAAAAATTAACAATTTTTTTCCCAAAAAATCATGATTTTTGCCTTTTTTTTCAAAAAGTTATGATATGCATGAAAACAACTTTTTCAATGAAATATTGCATTTTATTTGTTTTTTTTCCAAAATTTCTCCATTTTTTTTGTTGATTCTTGTTTTTTCTCGATTTTTTTCCATGCTGATTTTGGTTTGATTTTAGTAACTACGCATTTAAATAAAAAATTAGAGGATAGAAAACTGATAATCAAAAAAGTGTTTAATTACAATTATTGATCATCAAAACCAACAAAAAACACAATAAAAAATGTTGAGGTGAGTTTTGTGTTTCTGTGTTTTCTTCTATGTGGTCGAGTTACTTAGCAATTTCTTGGTAAGTAGATTTTCTCGCAAAAAATTAGGAACTAGCGCGAAATCAAATTCTTTATCACTAACAGGAAGTAAGGTCTCCATATTAGTCTTGGTATGATGTACTTACATAAACTATAAAGAGTACACTTGGTATAATTGTATAAAGTTGTAATGATGCCTTTGGGAAAATAATCATTGTTCTTGCCAAAACCATGAGTAATGTTAGAGATAGACTCGGTTAAATCCTCATCTTGAGTATGCACTTAATCAAGTGGAAATTTAAATCTTATACTTCTAGGTGTTGGCATGTGTAGGATTTGTTCTAAAACTATATATTAGAGTTGTTATATTTTATTTTTATAGTTGATTCCTTTATATGGAGGATAACATGTGTATATGCTAACCAGACTAAAACTGAAAAGCCTATTTGTAAAGGATAGAATTTAAAAATAATAAATAGAACAATTGGTAAAGTATGAATGTAATAAATATGTCTTAGTATGAATAGGATGACTATATGAAAAATTAAATTATGTATTTGAATGTTTAAACCATGTGTTTTGTTTTCAAAGAAACCATGAGTTGAATGTATTCTTCTCAATTGTGTTCATATGAAAGAAATTGGTACTTTCATTTGGGTAGGAGATAAAATTATGGAGACGTTGTCAATTTCTCTGTATTAAAAATAGAATAAAATTAGTACTTTAATTTATAATTTGCTAATATGAACTTGATAGTATTGCATGAGTTCAATGGGTAGAGTTTTAAGGAATGAGATGAATGAATCTATGTTGTAATGGTTAGCTAGTCTTGAGTCATCTGATTATGGAAACTACAATCATCATGATTGGCTAAAACAATTTTTATGACAAAACAAATTGAATGATTGTATACTTTTCTTTATGTTTATGGTACTTCACTTAAGTAGTGCACCTACAATATTTTGCTTCTTTTAGTATAATTACATAGTGTTATAAAAAAGTCAACATTTATAATTAGATAAACTTGTATTCAATCCTATATGACAAGGAGATACTTCAAATCAAACTATGTAAAACAAGTAAAATATCTAGTTAAACACTTTTTAATTCATGTATAAATAATATGATAATTATCATAAACACATGAGAAGATAAATGCATAGTATCTTTGTAGATGTGTGATCCCTATTAATGCAAGTGTATGCTAACCATCCCATGAAAGTATTTTTAGAAGTAAGACCATTATAGTTATACATGTTCTTAGTTGACTTAAATGATGCTATGAAGAGAGAATAAGTAAAGTAATTGTCTTGAAAGTGCTTCTCTAACTTATTGATGCTAAGCTTATAGTAGTAGACTTAGTGGGAGTTATACGGTAGAGTTATCCTTGCATGCATGAAGGTTAAGGAAGGATAATATGAATATTTATAGTAGTAGGTCTTTATGATTGATGACGTTCTCAAGGTTAAACTTGAAATATACGATAAAAAGGAAACCATTTGGATATTAGGCAGTAGTGACCTTGTAAATACTTAGTGTAAACTTTCTTAAATGAATGTAAGGTTATGATGAATATACAACCTTGTCTATATATGAATCTATATGGAAGACGTAAAACTAAACTATTCACAACTAAGAAACTTAAGAGACCAATTTGAGTTGTCTCTTGGCCTTAACAAGTTGTATAGAGTTTAATATGGAATTCAATGTAGCCTTGTAAAAGGATGACACTATTATAATGGATAGACAATGGACCTATCCACATATTTGCATCAACGAATACTTTTATATCTAATAGGTCTAGAATACTTAAAGATTAGATAAACTAGGTAGCTAATTAGATTGTCTCCAGGGCAAATGAACTAATTAATTGATGAAAACTTTTAAAACGTATGAGACAAATTTATATAAAGGTTATTGTGATTAAATTATTTACTAGATTATATTCTTCGAAGTGGTAATAAAATTGATTGCTTCCATTTATGATGAAAACTAATTAGAAAAAAATTATGATGCTTTTACCAACCCCAGTATGGAGGCTTGTTACATAAAGATGCAACATTTTTTATATTTTACAAGATTACCCCTTGACATTCCATAAAATTTTAACTTATCATTGCTTAGATGGTTTTTGATTGACATGAGATCCATCCTTGCTACTAATGTGACCCCCTTATTAGGGTGTGTAACTGCAATTTAAATATTATTATATAGAGCCATATCTCATCAATTTTAAGTAGTAATGATTATATTGATTAATTTTGTCTAACATATATATGTATATACACATAGAGGGGTATATATACACACAAACATACATATATATACATATACACACAAGATATGAAAATAGGTCAATAGAACCGAAGTCAACCCTCTAATGTTGAAGAAAAGTATAAATCTAAAGCAATAGCAAATCAAGGTGTAACCCAAGACAAGTGAACTTAAATCCAAATGATATTATCTAATTCTTGAAACAAATATAAATAGCCATGTAAGAGACCAATATTAGTACTCTTCTATATCAATACTCATAGGAAAAGATAATCCCTTACATCTATCACCTAAGTTATTAGAATGTCTTAGGATAAATTCAAGTTAGATTATCTTAAAGGGAGAACAGTACCCCTGTAAAGACCTCTCGCCACAGTCAAAATTGATGAATTTTCCAAGGTGAATAAAAAGTAAAGGTTTACTTATGTACATGCGTTGGGTTGCTAGACAAGATCACCCTAACATTAAATATATATAGGTGTATAATATATGGTGTAAGAGTTGGAATAAAAAACCTAGTCACTACACACAAAGAGAGTCATTATCTCATCAACATTTTATCAATAGATTAAATATTTTTCCAAATTGAAAGGATTATTGAAACTCCAATATATGAGATAGAGTAAATACTTGAGGTAATTATCCTACTAGGCACATTACTTCCTTGTATTACATTATGCTTGTAAGGGGAAACTTCTCATGTGAAGTAACATTGGTTAAGGTACCTAAGCGTAGAGTATAATGAAGCTTTGCAATGTTGTGCATGATAAATTAACTTTTTAAACTCCTAATAGTTACGAAATTTAAATATAAATTTCTTATTATATTCTATCTCAGAAAAGGAACAAAGACAATCCATATTTACTATATAATGCATATGGTGGTTAGACTCTACACATAACTAGTAGGAACCAACCATCACCTACAAAAACAAAAAAGACATTCATGTGACTAATGAAACCATATATAGTTGAATCCTTTCAGGATGTCATCCATAATCTATAAAAATATAGAAAATAAATTAAACCAATAAGTAGATAGGGTAATTTATTAGCATAGTGCATGAATCTTAAAATACCAATGTTGTTTGCATCTAACTAGAATCTATAAGATAGTTCTTGTAGAATAATAAATAATTTATTAAGTGTATATTTCTTATCAAAAGGTGAGCTAAGAAAACTTTGGCCTATGGAAATAAAAGACAATCCTTAAAGATGATCTTGAGGTTAAAGCATTGAGCATTGAACACAACTTCAATAAATTACACCATGACATCATCGATATATAGCATATCATAACTTGAAGCATGACATTTATAATTATTTTGATACAATTCAATTAATTGACTTTAATATAGGTCCTCAAATCTCAAACCCATATAAAAACATAGGTTCAATAATGATATATTAGGTACATCTTTGAAATGATATGTTATAAGCATGACTAAAAGCATTATCACTCCACAAATAAAACAAACAAACAAATACTTTGCAAATATGATATTAAAAGGTAGGTTTATTGATTTTGTAAGCAAGACTTGTTGAAGCAATGGAACAAACACGAGACTTCCAGAGCTTAAAAAATTATGTGATTTGATTGGCAATATTTTGAGATGGCGGGAGCAGGAGCGGGAGTAGGTGCAGGCGCAGGAGTAGGAGCGAGAGCAGGAGCAGGTGCAGGGCTGGGGGCAGGGTCAGTGCTTGCTGCAAGTCCCCGATCAGGATCAGGCTCAAGGTAGGGGTCAGGCACGTCGGGGCCTAGTCCCAGGCCTGCAGGACTCCCAATAGTCCCAGAGGATGGTTCTGCACTTGATCTGTTTGGGGGTCAGCGTGTCCTAGGCCCTGGCCCATAGACTAGCATCGATGCGAATGCAGGGTTGGGAAATAAGTCCCCTGCTCCTGAGCGGGGCTTTGTCCCGAGCGGGTCTAAACCCTCCTTTTAGCAGATCTTGACGGGCACCAGGGCCCCTTCCCGAGCCCCGGGGCTAGGTCTGTCCCTCAAGGGCATGCACATCTCCATCCAGGAGGAGGTCTTCTCCTCCTTGGTAGCTGGTGCTTCTGCCTCCTTGGTAGGAAAATTCCTGGGAGGACGCCCTGACATGGAAAGCATCCACAGGTGGGCAACTACCAAATGGAAGGTCTCCGGGCACATCCAGCTGGTTGCCTTGACTAAGGGCTTCTTCATCATCAAATTAAACAATAGTGAAGATGCCAAAAATATTCTTTTGGGTGGGCCCTGGTTTCTAGGGCGTAAGAGCCTCTTCCTCAGGCGGTATGGAGTTGACTTCCACCCCAGCACCCAAAGCATCAACTTTGCCCTGATTTGGGTTTGGCTCCCAGACCTTCCCTTTCATCTGTGGCATGAAGACATCCTCAGGCTCATTGCTAATTTGATCGGGGACCTGGTGGCCTTTGAACCTGCTACCAAGGTAGGATCCCAGATGGTGCATGCTCGGTTTTGCATCAATGCCAACCTCAAATCAGTGCTCCCCTCCTCGATAACCATCTCATCTGGGTCCTACTCCTAGATCCAGCCCATGATCTACGAAAACAAACCTGCCTTCTGCCCCTCTTGCAGCTCTTAGGGCCACTTTTCTCACCAATGCTTAGTTACAGAAAGGCGACAGACCCTCCCCCCAAACCCTCCTCTCAATCAGGTCGGGCCCCACCTCGCGGGCCCCCTTGCGATGGCCCTAGATCCTAGGCCTGGACCACCAAGGGGGCCCCCCCGACCCCAAAGGATTCTCACCTGGACCTCGGTCTGGAGGACACTCTCCCCTAGGTTTCCCCATCTGTTGCTCCCTCCCCTGGGTCGTCTTTCATGGCCCTTATCCCAGGCTCTCCCGCCCAACCCATTTTGAACCCTTCCCCGTAGGGCCCTGCTTGCGTGAGCGAGTGGGCCAGGCTTTCTTCCCCATCGGCTCCCTTGGCCAGGGCCCCCTCTTCCCCCCCATCCTCGCTCCTCCCTTGACCCCCTCTCGCCCCCCGACATTCCCTACTGGGCTTCCCCCCTTGGAGTGCGGATTTGAGAAGTTCGATGAAGAGATCGAAGCTAGTTCTTCGTTTGGGCCCGACGAAGTCAGTCCTAAGATGACCCAGAGCAGGTCCTTTGCCATAGACTTTTGCAACAAACTCAAAAGAAGGTGCCCCACCCTGGGTGATCAGCGGGCTAGGATCACTAAAGATGACATAGCCAATGGCTCCCAGGCTACTCTATCTGACGTGGGGGCAAGTTTCTCCAAGACAGATGCCAATTGATCCAAACCCCCCGCTCAGTCTGAGAAGGGGGGCAAGCAACCCCTCAAGGGTGTCAAATGAAGCTCATCACCTGGAATATCAGGGGCCTCAATGGGGTCCCCAAGAAAAGGATCCTCGACCAACTCTATAGGGATCACCGTCCATCCTTCCTCCTCCTCCAGGAGACCAAAATAGATGAGGTTGCTACCCGAAGGGTCGCCCAAGCTACCTAGCATAACTGTGAGTCCCTGTCCACCCCTACGGTTGGCTCAACCGGGGGACTATTGTGCATGTGGGACCCCCAGTGCTTTGAAGGAAGACTTATATCTTCATCTCCTAGAATCATCAACATGCTAGTTCATTCCATTAAGTCAAGGCGATCATGGATTATGTCCAACGTCTACGCTCCCAACAGTCCCATCGAGAAGGCAGCTTTATGGAAGGACATTAGCTCGATGAGAGAAGCCTTCGCCCCCTGCCCTAGATCTTGGTCGGGGACTTCAACAACCCCCTATTATTTTCTGATAAAAGCAGGGGCTCGACTATTCAAGGAAGGAGCATGGAGGACTTTGGTGCCTTTATTACCCTCAACGAGCTTATGGATGTCAGCCTAAAAGGAGCCAGGTTCACTTGGACCAACAGAAGGGCAAAAGCAAATCATATCTAGGTCACCCCCTCCTCTTGGAAACTGACCATAGGCCCTCCCCTAAGAGGCCTTTTTGGTTTGAATCCATGTGGCTGCACCACCCTGACTTTCGGGCCCAGGTTGGGCACTGGTGGGCTCCCTTGGTCCCTAGATGCCCTACTGAGCAAATCTACCACAAGCTAAGATGCCTTAAGGATCAAATCAAGGCATGGAACAAGGAGGTGTTTGAAAACATCTTTGAAAACAAAGTAATTCTCAAAGAAAAACTTGAAGCCCTTGAGGCTAGATTCCAAGCTGGCTCCCAAGACCCGGGGCTCAGGGATGAGGAGCGCCTTGTTCTCAATGAGTACCATAACATCCTGGCCTGAGAATTTTTTTTTTTGGTGATAGAAGTCGAGAGCCCTATGGCTCCGAGATGGCGATGCTAATACTAAGTTCTTCCACTCATCGACCCTCAGGAATAGGGGCTCCAACAAAATTGTTGAGTTGGTGGGTAGCGATGGTAGTATCATCAAGGATGAAGAGGACATTCGAGCAGAAACCACTCGCTTCTTCCAGGAGCTCCTGGGTGACAGCCCTCCCATGTCCCCAGATGTGACTGACTCCCTTCTGGAGCACATCCCATCTTCTATTTCGCCCATGGCTAATCAGATGCTATTGCAGCCTCTGTCTGATTTTGAAATCCATGCTGCCACCTTCTCCATGAAGGCTGAGGCAGCCCCAAGCCCAAACGGTTTCCCCCTAATTTCTTCCAATCATTCTGGGACATTGTCGGGGTGGAGGTGTGTGCTGCCATCGGGGACCTGCAGACTACCTGATCCATCCCCATAGGTATCAATTCCACCTTCATAGCTTTGATCCCCAAGACCCAGGCAACCTGATCCCTCTCCAATTTTTGCCCCATTAGCCTGTGCAACATCCTATACAAAATCATGACCAAATCCATGGCTTCCCATCTCAAGGACATCCTTCCCCTGATCATTGCCCCCTATCAAGGTAGCTCAGTCAAAGGTAGATTGATCACCAATGGGGTTATTATCATGCACGAGGCCATTCACTCGGTTGTCCTTTCCAAAAAGGCCTCCTTTCTGCTCAAGCTGGATATGAACAAGGCCTTTGATAGAGTTAACTAGGATTTCTTGTCCAAGGTCCTCCTCAAGTTCGGGTTCCACCCCTCTTGGGTCAGGCTCATAAGTAACTGCATGTCCTCCCCATGGTTCTCTATCCTCGTCAATGGGTCCCTTGCCAAATTTTTCCCTAGCTCCAGAGGCCTCCGTCAAGGTGACCCCCTGTCCCTGATCCTCTTCATCATCCTAGCTGAGGCCCTGGGGTGGACCATCTCGGGCGCTATGACTCATGGTCTCATTTCAGGCATCAGGCTTGCATCGGGCCTCCCCCTGTGTCTCACCAGTAGTTTGTGGATGACACCATCCTGGCCACTTCTGCCTCAATCCCCCAAGCCAAAATTCTCAAGCACATTTTGATCCTGTACCAGGAGGTGACCAACCAAAAAATTAATCTTTGGAAGAGCACGATTTTCTTCATCCACACCCCCTTGGCTAGACAAATCAGAATCAGAAAGATTTTGGGCTGCACCCTTGGCTCCCTCCCATCCTCGTATCTCAGGCTCCCCCTGTTCACAAGTGCGTCCTACAGGGCCCTGTGGGGCGGGGTGATTGAGTGGATTCAGAGGAAGATGGCCCCCCTGGAAAGGTCACCTTATTTCGCAGGCTGGCAGAGCCACCCTCTTGATGGCTATCTTGCAAAGCATCCCGATATACTTCATGTAAGTCTTCAGAATATCGACTTCCATTACATCTCACATCGAACAAATCCAAAAATGCTTCCTTTGGTTAGGAAGTGAAGACAAGAAGAGGATTCCCCTAGTCTCTTGGTCCCTGGTATATCGCCCCAAAGCTGAGGGAGGGATCGGGATCAGGAGGATGGTTCCCATGAACAAGGCTCTCATGGCCAAGCATGCCTGGAAGGTGCACACCAACACCCCTGATGAGTGGGTCAACATTGTGTGTAGGAAATACTGTCATACCCACCCCTTCCTTAGTGACTCTCAGCCTCAAGATGGATCTACCTTCTAGAAGTCCCTGTTATCCACCAAAGACATAATCTAGAAAGGAAGTAGATGGATCCTCGGGGATGGAGCTAAGATTGATTTATGGGATGACATATGGATTCAGGATGAGGCCCTATCTTTTGACAGAGAGCTCCTCATTCTCAAGCCAGGCCTGGTGGTTAGAGGCCCCAGGGTTGCAGGCTATCTCTCCTAGAACCTGGGGGCCGCTACCTGGATGCCCATCCTGGACCCCAGGCACCCGATTCAAGCTGCCAGACTCCAGGGCCTCCTCACTGTGACTGTCATACCGTCCTCTAGAGGAAATGACAGATGCGTTTGGCATGGGACCCCCAGCGGAGTCTTTTCAATCAAATCTACCTACAATCTCTAGAGAGTCCTTGATGAGGCTCCCTTCCCAACCCGACAGGTGTGGGCCAAGAAGCTAATCCCCAAAATCAGCCACTTCGTTTGGGCGGTCGTCCAAAATAAGATTTTGATGATCGAGAATCTCATTAAGAGGGGCTTCTAGATCTTGAATAGATGCTACCTTTGCTGTGATGCCTGGGAGTCCACCAACCACCTCTTTGTCAACTCCCCTTTTCGTCTGAAGTCTTGGGCCTCATCCTCTCCCAATTCTCCATCCAATGGGCAGGCCCCAAATCCATTTATGACCTCCTATTGCAATGGCCCAACCCCTTTGTCCATCCCTTCACCCGCTTTCTCTGGAATTTGTGCCTCCCTCATATGCTTTGGTAGCTCTAGCTAGAGCGCAACAACAGAGCCTTTTCCTCCCCGACCCATTCCCCCATGTGGATTGCGACCAAGGCTGTGACCTTTGCCATTGAGAATTCTCAATCCATTCCCCTGTCCGAGGAGCCTCGGCGGCCGGGCAAAGCCACTCTCCTATCCTCTCTCAACATCCAGCTCCCCCCTGGTCCCCCCCTGCCCCCTCCTGTCGATATTTGACCAAATGGACGGCCCCCCCGGATGGGTCAAGCTCAACTTCGATCGCGTGTCTAAAGGCAATCCCGGGCCCTCCGAGGTGGGTGGGGTCATCCGCGATTACCACGGGGCCTTGATCATGGCGTTTGTTGCTCCGCTTGGCTTCCAGACCAATAATTTTGCTGAAGCAACGGCTCTGCTAAGTGGGTTAAATGCCCTTAGGGAGTCTCCGTCACCAGTCATCATTGAGGGTGACTCCCAAGTCATCATCAAAGCTACCCATAGCCCGGGCAATTGCTTCTAGCGCATACACAACTTCATCCGGGAAGCCCTCTCCGTCCTCCAGGGATTCCCTGACCATAGCTTCCGGCATGTGTATAGGGAATGCAATAGGGCGGTTGACTTCATGGCAAACCAAGCCATCTCTACTGACGCCTTCACTACCTAGACCACAAAATTCCTTGAAGCTCTGGTTCACATTACCATGCAAGATCAGGTTAGCAATGTGGAGGACCTCGATGTCTAACTTGCCCCGTGTCGAGGCCCCTTCTTTCCACTGGCATATTCTCCTAAGGACCGAAGTCTTAATCCCTTGTGGCAACATGTCGCATGGTCCTAGCCCGTATCCTGCTCGCCTGTTGGTCTCTCAGATCCCCCTCACAGTGGTAGGCGTGCCAGACCATGCCAATAGTTTGGCTATTTTCGATGTGGACCTGCATTGCTCCGTTGGCACCTCTGGCAGTCCCTCGATTGTTTTCACGTCGGCCCTTCCTGACCTTTACGCCTTGGTCACTTTGCGGATGGATCCCCATGTCACGTCAGCCCGTCCATGACATTATCCCGAGTTGTCCCCTCAAGGCGCTCCCCTGATCAGCTTGTGCCACCTGGCGCGTTGGCAGTGGCCCCTTCCCCTGGCCTCGCGTGGCAACCTACAGTCATGCCCCCTCAGCCCCTCCCCCTCGTGTCACCCCTGACCTCGAGCGCCCATTCCCGACGCTAGTGGCTACCCCCTTCTTCGCCCCCCTATATGATTTTAAATTTGCCTTACGTAGAGCTTTACCACTGTGTCTGTTTCCCCCATCCCTTGCCCCTATGCTTTTGGTCAGATTTCCCATCTCTCCCCTGCCCCATGGTGGCCAAAAGTGTTTTCATTGAGCCCTCCATGCTCATTTTGAGTGAGTCAGCTAAGCTGTTCTCCAATGCCAAGCATTTCACCCCCTTCTTCAGCAAATTCGCTAGAGCTGACGATGAAATTACCCAATGCTTCCTGGACTCGTGGAACGACGATGAGGTTAAGGTAAAGGGGCTACATTTTAAAGTAAACAAAGAATTTCTTACAGAGGTGACAGGCCTCCACCATGAGGATAAGGGTTGGGTTGTCAGGCGAGACAAACATAATTGGGAGGAGGAGTTGTCCCACTTCCCAGAGTAGTAATGGGACAAGGCAAACTTGTTTCGTTCCAACCTCCCTGCCCCCTTTGATGAGGCAATTGTCTCAGTAATGCAATACATTACCTACGATGACCCAGATTAGAGGCTCTTCAGTTTCCACTTGAGCTATTTCAACCACCTCCGTGGGGCCATGGTGGTTAGCACTCCCCGCTTTCTGTTGTATTCCTTGGGCCTTTCCATTGACCGTGCCCGAAAAAGCCATTCCCGGCCCTCCCACCAAGGCCTCATGGCTGTGCTGTATAGGCACGCTCTGGCCAACCAGCCACAGCTCCATCGGATCCCTCCCTTGTCTACTGTCCCCTCGATGTGGCTAATTCCCCTGATGGTTCCCCTCTGACTTCCATTTCCAAGCCCTCGCCTGAAGGCTCCCCCACCCCAAAGCATCGTAGGCCAACCCGAAAGTGCAAGACTTCGGCCTAAGGCACAGGTAGGGCCCCAAATTCTAGGGGCACCCGCAAAGGCCCCTTCCCTGCCAGTAGCAGGGCTACTGGTAGTGCCAAGAGGACCAAACAGGAAGCCCCAGAGCCCACCGATGTTAGTTTCGAGTCAGGCAGCAGAGTGTAGAACCTGGCTATCAGAGCCCTCCTTGACGCGGCTATCGGCTCTCTGAACATGGCTGCCCAAGCAGCCTCCTCTGCTACCTCTGCCCTGGCTGAGCTTCGACTCAAGCTAGGAGACGGCCCCGACAGGGATTAGTTTTGATCGATGTGGGGCCCCGTCTGGCCAGGAGTGGCCGCTGGGCCTAGTGGTTTTTTAGCGTCCAGCTTCTGCGCATTGTTGGTGGTGGTTTCTGGTTTTGATGGCTCCTAGCCATGGTTTTGCTTTTATTTTTTCTAGTTGTTTTGCAGGCACCAGGGCCAGGTCCCCGGGCCCCAGATTGCTGCCTTTGGGCGCAACCCCGTTTTTGTTTGTTTTTCAACCTAGGCTTATGCTGTAACTAAGGTTTTGGGATCCTGCTCAAAAAACCCGCTGTATATAGTCTGTTACTTACCAAAAAAAAAAAAGGTAGGTTTATTACTAAATTGTGGCATAATAACTTGAGCTCCTAAGCAGGTATAAGATAAAATCATGATTTATTTTTTGTTTTCTCTACAAGAGAACTTGTACATGGAAAAGTGTTTTTCACAATGTTAAAAGTGTAATATTAGTTTTAGTAAGTTGAATGCAAGTTATAGAGCTAATAAAAATGAGAAAAGGTATCTAGTAATCTCCAAAATCAATTATGATAATAAGAGATTATTATCAAATCAACAACAAAAATAAAAAATATTCAAGGATTTACTTCTAAAGAAAATCCTCTTGCTCATCAATGTAAATGTAAACAAATTCTAGATTATTAAAAAAAATGTAAACAAATTTTGAAAGGAAGGGTTTTCTTTTTTTACTAGAGTATTATTATTATTTTTTAATGGGTTATATGGGATTGAAATTACCCCCTCTATTACATAATCACATCATCACCACATAGTGGTATTACAACAAAGCTTGAATATTATCCATGTATCATTTGACAAGATTCCTAGGTCTCCTCTTTGAAATGTTGAGGAATTTAACCGGTTGAGCTAATGCCACTTGATAACTCTAGTAGTATTTTTGAAAATTATATATCATTAATAATTATATCAATTGTAATATTTGGATTCTCTTTTCTTGATTTCATCTAATATTATTTTAAATTTATCCCCAAGGGTAGGTGGATTGGTAGTTGCTTGTTTGGCCAGGCACTTACCAACAAGATACCTGGGTTCAAACCTTGGGGGTGCCAATTTGCAAAGGTAGTAGTCTGCTCTGAATCCTCTGAGTGCGTGCTAGATCAAATATGATAGTATGAATATCGGGCGACTGATGGTCTTCCCCTCACGTCGGGTCAACAATAATGAGTTGGAATAGGGTTGTTGGGAGAAGCCCATATGGTTTGCTTGTTAGTTACTAAAAATAGTGTGGTTGTAACCAACTCCCCTATGTATCAAAATATATATTATTTTAAATTTCCTTTGTGCATTTCAATTATATTTATGCTATAGCTATATTATTTTATGAAACTCCATAATTTTCTATAGAGGAGATTATTATATCTCTTGTAATTTTTAAAGAAACTACCATGTCATATTTTCCAAGATTGTTCTTAGAGGCTCCATATAATCTAAATTAATTCATTCTTATTTAGATGGTTCTCATTTAATGTTATTATCTCATCTATTAATATAAACTCATATTGGGGAATACATAATGCAATTTAAATATTATAATGGAAAATCACAATTCTTCATTGATGAGTAGTAATAATTCTTTAAAAAGAGTGTTGGAAATATTGATTAATTTAGTTTCACATGTTTTTGTAGATAAATGGATGTATGCATAAGTGTTTGAAATAGGCTATATGGATTGAGTAAAAAATAAATATAATAACAAAAGTAAAACCCTAAATGTAAGGTAACAGTGAAACAAAAAGGTATCAATGCAATTAGCTCAATTGGTTATATTCCTCAATTTTCGAGGAGACCCAGGTTCAAATCTTGTCAAGTGATAAAGGTATAATTGCCAAACTATTATAACACCACTATGTGGTCATGATGTAATACAAGTAGGGCCCATTTTAACCATAAAACCAATTAAAAAAATACAGAAACAAAAAGTTGTAACCCAAGGCAAGTAAACCTAAACCAATGTCTATAAAAAAAAAAAAGCAAAATCAAAGCAAAGACATCCATAATTCATCATAGAGTAGAACCAAAAGTTATCAACAAGATGAATAATTTTAATCTAATGAATTGTGAAAAAAATTAAAATCAAAATCTATATTATGATGTAAGTCCATTCTACTTCGAGCTAACAAAGTCTCCTAGTCTATTTAAAGAGGGAAAAGTCTCTTGATTGAGATAAAATATATGAATAACAATAAACTAGATATATCTCTTCTTATTTAAAGACTTCTAAATTAACAACATTAAGCCTAATACTCAAGTGTTGACTCAATCCTAGCCTATGTGCCTCATCTAAATAAATAAAAGATAATTAATTTTAATACATTGGGGTTGGTACATGCTTGACCCTTTAAAAATATTTATCCTCAAAGTTGGAAATATATAGATATTGTTTATTGAATCAAAATCATATCCTCCTTTGGAAGATCTATCTATTTGATAAGAAACTCATACACCTACCACTTTTATAAATTTTCATTCATTTTTGCAACACAATTTCAAGCTCCAACTCAATTTGTCCCTCCTCATCTAACTGCAACAACTTAGTATAGAATTACAACTTTTTCTTATAACCTATTTAAGGCAAAAAAGACATGGAAACTAGGGTGCATTTTCGATGTAAGTGGAAACTTTAATTGGTATGCCACCTTGATAATCCTATGAACTACTCTATATAGACCATAATACTTGGGATCCAATTTTTGATTAGTCTTTGCCTTGGGAGAGACTTTATTATATGGATTAAGCCTTAAGAATCCTATGTCTCAACTCTGAAAATATCTCCCCAATCAATATTGATCTTGTTGTTATTTCATGTAAGTTTGAGCTTGAACTAGATTATTCCTAAGTATCCTAAGAATCACTTGCCTTTATTGTAGGAAGTTAACCACCTCTATAACCTTAAGAGAAGGTAGAGGTAATTTGCTTTTTAATTGGTTATATGTGATTGAAATAGGTCTCATCTATACTAGATCATGGCCACATTATCATGGTGTTTTAATCTATGAGCACTACATATGTCAATCTATATAAGTAGACTTGTGAGTCACTGGGCACTATACAAATATTATAGAACTAATACAGATTGTAACCTACATGATCCTATGGATAAGATATTAACTCTTAAGGGTTGGGAATCACATATTTGTTCATTCCAAATATTCCATAGGAAGAACACAATTACATAGATATATTACAAAATTAAAGAACTAAACTAGAAACTATAGAAAACTTAAATGAATAAAAATATGGAAATTGAGGGAGAGGGGGAGGGACCTGCTCCCTCTCCCTGCTCCCCCTCCCTTGGTTCTTACCTAGTTCCTAAATCATCTTGGGTTATCCCACTTTGAGAATGCTTTGTAGCAGATGATCTCCTTGGGGGGAGATCCTTACCCAATTTTTGCTCCTTTCCCAATAGTTTTAGGATTTCCCTGCTTGAGTTCGAGGCCTGGTGCATCCCAAGGTTCTTCTAGGGTTTCCTGAATGTTTCTAGGATCCTTTCTCTGATCTCCCTCAGGATTTCCCTTGGGGTTTTTTGTAGGTTTTTTTACTTAGACCCGGTTCCCAGGGCTTTCTCAATTTATGGTGGTTGCAGGTTGGGTTTTTGCGTGCTTTCTGGTGTGTCCAATGAGGTCCTCACTTCATCAGGGGTTGGTCTAGGGGATCTAATTTCCTCTATCCTAATGACTCCTCTTTGTGATGCCTTTGGTTGTTGGTGGTCCCATCCCTTTAGATGGGGCCCTATTTGATTTATTGTTTGAAGGCTTCTTCTTGCTGGATCTACTGCTTTGTTGATGCTTAGTGCATTTGCATGGACTTGGGGGGGGCTCTTCCTATGCTTGAGTTATTACCAGTCTCAGTCCCAGTTCCCTAAAGTTGTTCGTGACCAAGGATGGGGGGTTCCTAGTTCTTTCTACTAGGGTGATTAGAATTATCTATTACATATATCAATCTTAGGAAGGGGACCTATGATCAATGCATGCAAACCCCTAGCTCCCTCATTTTAGGCTTTCGTGGATCCCATATTTGTGCCTGCTACCGCTTTTAGGCTGGGCTCTACTGGTTTTTTGTTTTAGTTTCCTATTCGAGGGCTTCTAATTTTTGGTCCTACTTCTCGATGGGCTCTCAGAGCATGTTCTTGGCCTTGGGGGTGGACCTCATCCTATTCTTGAGTTGTTCCCAGTCCCAATTCTAGTTACCTGGAACTGTTCATGAGCAAGGATGGTGGGTTCTTAGTCCTTTCTATTGGAATGCTTGGGATTTCTTCTACATTTTTTTGTCTTGGGGTGGAGATCGATGCGCTTGCAATTGTGGTCACTCCTTCCTCCTTCAATTTTAGCTTTTGGGGATCCTTTCTTTGTGTCTACTGCTATTATCCCTGGCTCCTTTTAGCTTCCTCATAGTTCAACTTGGTTTGCATGGGGATATCTTGGCCTATAGATATCCCCAGTAGTGTTGTTCCATTTCACAAGCTCAAGCAAAGGCTTCTCACTATTGTTTCTCTAAGGGTCATGATACCATTTCCCAGGTTGTCCCGCTGCTGCGACTTGGACCGTATCTCGTTGCTTCTAGTTACTTAGCTCGCACGACTGATTACTGATCTACTACACCTTGGGTTGCATCCCAGGTCATCCTTGGGTGGGGATCCTCTCCAAATTTTTAAAGTCAAATTTCTTGCTTCTAGTTTTTGGGGGATATGTTGTTTCAGGCTATTCTTAGCCTTCTTGCTCTCCCTACTCGGGTCTGGGTAGGAATGCTTTTTTGACTTTTCTCGTTGCAGGTTGAGTGGGACTCAACCTTCCATATGGCTTGCTCACATGTTGCTATGGTCTAATGGGGAGTTTTTTTGAAGATCTAAGGTGCGCTGTATCCACCCTCGGGTGGATCCCAGACTGACAACAATGGGAGGATGGTGTTTTTTGGTGAAGTGGGTCTCACTAGTTGATACTAGAATCTAGTCTCTCTGTTGGATCAAGGGTATTTCTAGATTTTTTGCTTTCTGTTTATGTTTATTTCCATGTACTAAGGCAATGCCTAAGAACTCGGTGCTATGGCACTTTTTGTTATAAGGTTTTAGGATCCTCTTAAAAAACCCAATTTGTATATAAAATTAACTTAGCAAAAAAAATATGGAAACTAAAAACTACAAATTAGAAATGAACTGAATAATAGAAATGAAGCTACTAGCGCAGATGATAGAGTGTTTTCTAAAGAAGAGAGAAGGAATGATCCAATTAAAGAACAATCATATTCCCAGGGGATTGATTTTGTTGGAGAGTTTGTTTTACCAGAATGACAGGTTTGAGAAGCATAAGATCAAAGTGGATGCGAAGGAGTATAAGGAATTACACACCATGTAATTAATTATAAAAATAGAAAATATACACACCATGTAATTAACTATAGAAATTAAAAATAATAAAATTTAAGTTATTTATTCAGAACTACATATGAGTTACTATAAGAAAAAAAACATAAAACAAATGCTCACAAGGATTCTTGCAAATCATACTCTTGTAGTGGGCCCTCTCTCCAAAAGTAAGAACAGTTCCTCCATGGTAGGAAAAAGAAATTAAATTTTTAGAGTGAAAGTATTCATAGATCTATTTTATTATTATTGGAAAAAGTATATAATTTTTTTTATCAATTGTTCTACCATTGAGTGATGCTAAGTACTAAGCAATTCCTCTTACTATTCTAGTTACTACTTTTTTCTAACCTAGCTTAAAATATGTATAATAATTTAAAGAGACCATATAGCTTCTCTAAATTGCTTGAAAGCTCTTAGAAGATGTAGTTGAAACTACCATGGCCAAAATTAACTAAAACAAGAAACAATTACATAACAGAAATACAATTTTAGATTTTTTGTAGTTGGAGAGTCAATGCTATAATTTTATTAGGTAAAATAGTTTGCAAAAGAAAAAAAAAGATATGATAGATTGGGTTTCATCTGGCACAACAATTCTATTTCTATTTATAGCTAATTGTCTAATTACATCAACAATACCATAAATAGACATGTTAAAATTCTATCTTATTTCTAGCTATATGCCAATCCCATGGATGGTAATTTATAACAACCCAAGTCTAACCCACCTGGTTGTACAACCCATTCTAGCCAACTAGTTCATAAGGTGAAAATCTTGTTCTATTTTACTACTAGACTCATCCTAAAGGATTTTTTTTTGAGATAGAGAGTTTGATTTTCACCCAATTTTTTATTAGTACAAGGTATAAAATACCATTTTTGGGAATTAAGACCACTGCAGATGACCTCCCAAGTGGATGATACTGGCCAAGTCCTGTAGAAGGTGCCTTTTTGTGGATCCATATCCTCATACTCATATGAGGGAACAAATCCAAAACTGGGGTTATCCTCTAGGGACCATAATACCTAGAGGGTGGACGCATACTCTCCCCGTCCCTTAACATGATGAAGATAGACTTATTTTAGTTTTTTTAGCTTCATATTTTAACATGTAGGGGGTTAGCGTATATTCCTAGTGCCTAATCGATTGTCCTCTACATCAGATTCAATTAAGGCCTTACCATTACCTTGGCTCAGGACCTAGTATCTATTGTCAAGACACGATTAGCGATAAATTATCCCATACCAACCATCGTAGAGTAGTCTAGCTTCTAGTTAATGCTAGAATTCCCTTAATCATATATATATTTTTGAGTAAATACTTCTTATACACATCCGCCATGGGAATTGAACTCGGGTCATATAATCGATAATGCAAGTGGCATCCTTGCTGGTAGACCACATCACGTAGATCCCTTAATCATATTTTGAACAAGGATTCATCACTGTACTACTCATACAATGACCTAGAGGAGATATCCCATACCGTCCCTCATTACATTTTCCATCCTAACCCTTCTCATTAGGAATGCAGTCGCTCTCGAATCACAGTGATTGCCCTTCCCGTAATCACCAATATTGGGTGTATTAAGGTTTATCATCCTCCATACTAAGAATAGTTTAGGAAGCTAATGGGGATTTATTATTCATCCTTCCTAATGAATTTAGGGTAAAGGATTTCCTAAAAGTTTAGAACTTTATCAAGACCCATATTTTGACTATTTTCCTCTCAGCAAATAATTGTAAAATAAAGAGTATATCCAACTTTTATAAGGAATTAAAAAACATTTATAAAGAAGGATGCACCTACTTTTAGATTTAATCCATTTCATCATTTGTATAATATTTACAAAAGTATAATATTTCTCTAAAAATAAAGTAGTCACAATAAAATAAGTAAAAATCATTCTTTTAAAACTATGCTAAGTAGCTTCTCCGCTTAAGGTGTTTTCTTAGGTCATTTACATATATCACTAAATATTCGGAATAGACGATTGCACACAAAACCATATATTTTTTTTATTAAGTAGCGTTTGTATTTACAACGGGTTTTAACTAGGATCCCAAAACCTGATTACATAAGAGTTGGTAATAACATGCCGAGAATAAGCCATTACAACAAAATTCTGGGCCCAAGGCACCAATACCCTGAAAATGAAAAACAAACAGAAATCCCGCCCAACAGGAACAGGTAAATTTGAATAATCCCGCCCAGCAGGAAACCACCAATTTTGAAGGAAGGTAAGTTTGAAGATCCTGCCTAGTTGGGAGCAGCTAAAAACTGCCATCATGTAAATCCTGCCCAACAGGAAGTAACAAAAAACCATTATAATATAAATCCCACCTAGCGGGAAGCAGTCAAAAAACCACCAAAGAGTGAATCCCGCCCAGTGAGAAGCAGCAAAAATCCATCCCAGTGTAGATCCCGCCCAGTGAAAAGCAGCAAAAACCTCTACCAAGTGAATCCCACCTCCAAAAAAAACCAGCAGGAAATGAGAAAAACCATCCCAGCGGGAAACCCAGCGGTTTTGGAGAATCCCACCCTGCAAGAAACCATCCCACCCAGTGGGAAACCATCTTGCCTAAAAAAAATGGGGATTCCACCCAGTAGGAAGCAACTAAAAACCAGCAAATAGGATATCTCGCCCATTGGGAAGCAGCCAGAAAGCACCACCAAGAGAATCTCGCCCCTAGGACAACCAACAAAAAAAGACAATAGGACCAAGGATACAAGGACTGGGGATACCAGACGGGAAGAGGTAACAACCACAAAGATGGGATCCCTGGGAGCCTAGCCTGGGGGATCCAGGGTCTGCATGCATAGATCAAATCCCCCAAGATTTGAAAAATGCAGAAGAACCCAGAGAACCCCAACAACAGGGGCCAAGAATCCCATCCTTGCACAGGAGAAACTTCAGGGAACTGGGACTGAGGCTGGGAACAACCCAGGCAAAGAAAAAGCCCTCCCCCAAGGCCAAAAAAATGCCCAGGGTGTCCACCAAGGAGCATAACCAGCACGAAGAAGCCTCCAAGCGAGAAATCAAAGAGGGCCCTCCCCACAGGGATGGGACCAACAACAGCCACAGGATCCCAGAGAGGATTCACTAGAAAAAAGGGGAAAGAGGCCCCCCAGACCACCCCCAAAAGTAGTAAGGACCTCAAAGGAAACCCCAGGAAGTCATCAAAAACCCAACCAATCACCCCCACCACCCAGAGAACCGTTGGGAACCAGATCCACGCCAAAAACCTGCAAAAAACCCCAGGGGGAAGCCTGAGGGAAAAAAAAGGGAAGGGATCCCGAAAACAACAAGGAACCTTGGGAAGCACCAGGCCAAAAACTCAAACAAGGGAACCCTGACCGACTGGGAGAGGTGCAGAAAGAGGAGAAGGATCTCCCTCAAGGAGATCATCTGCAACAAACAATCCCAGGGAGGGATGACCTGGGAAGAGCCAGGGACTGGGCAAGAACCAGGGGAGGGGGAGCAGGGAAGGGATCGAGACCCTCCCCTCTCTACTTTTTTCCCTCTCCAAAGATCAATATAAAAATCATCCACAAAACCATATTTTAATTTCCATAAAGAGAACTATTTAGTTTTATGTCTGCAGAAAACTTATTTATAAAGCTACTTAAAAGGAATATACAATTAATGCAACTAAAAAATATATCATGCTATGGTTTTAAATCTAAAGTTTATTAAGCTTCACTTCACAGAATGCCTAAGAATGAAAAATAAGTAACAAACCTAATAATATTCCATACACATAATCATACAAAGAGATACTAAAGGGCACCCATTAACTAATTTACTCAACACAGAGGCTAGTATTTAACAATTAGAAAGCTTTGAGTTTGGGCAACTAGATAACAGATTCAATTTCCATTATATCCTCTGAAGTGACTATGCATTACCTAAAGTTATAAGAACTACATATGATGTTTTTTTCTTAAATTTGAGTCCAAGAAAAAATAATTCTTCATCAAACATTTTATGCTATTATTTTAATCAGGCAACGTCATGGGGGAATTCCCTGACAAAAACATCCTATAAGAAAAAAGTCTAAATGACACCTAAGTTTATTAAAATATATTTAATCTTCTTTTGGAGTGCTAAAGAAAAATGTAGCAAGAGTATTCAAAACCAACAAATCTTATGATAAATTTCATCACTTTACTGGACGTCGACCAAATATTAATAGCTATGTTTCCCAAGCATATCAGATAACATACAATTTTGGAGGTTCTAATAAATAACAAAATATAAATTTTGCATATATTAATTTTTTTACACAAAAGAGACTACGCTCAACAAATACGATGTAAGAAACCCATAATTGATATAAAATTACTTCTATTAGGAACATATGCATCACCCACATAATAGTAAGTTTAGTGAACTACAATGAGTATAACATACATTCGAATATCATCTTTAAGGATTTATTTAGACTTCTCTTACCCAAATTTTATAAAGTATAATGTACAACACGATATTTGATTTATTACACTTTCAAATAAGTTCAATTATTTACTTTTGAATGATATCTCATATAGAATTGCTTAAGCCTAACAGTTGAGTTGGTTGTTTGATTCAAATCAAATCTTCTCTCTCTACCATGTTAGAGAAGCTTTCTACCTCTAACTCATTCTTCCCATCACGTCTAGTAAAAAAGGGTCCAGTTAAAGTCTACGCAAGATCAGAAAGGCCCAAATGCAGATGTATGCATCTAAATGACCTTTCTACTAAAGCAAAATACATCTATGCAATCTTACATGCCATTCTATAGTTAATAATTTTAGTTTGTAAACAAAATAACACTATCCAATCTACCAACACAAGCACAAAGTTTGACCCTATATGATAGATGAAAATCAACATACTTTGGCATTTGTTTGGAAAGTATTTGAAGGGAGTGGTATTACTCAGCCAATACCACATCTTTAGCAGACTGAGCGCCATCATGTCCTTAGACATAAAGCCACCCTTAACCAAGGTCAACTAATATTAGGCACCTACTCACCTATCTAAGATACTTGACTCCAGATGGTAAGGTCATCTAGCATTAAATCATCAAGAGGTACACACATAAAATAACAACAATATTAAGAAATAAACAAGCAAAGTTCTCCTGAACAATCCAATACAAATATAAATAAATAAATAAATAAATAAATAAATATATATATATATATATATGTATATATATAT
Organism: Wollemia nobilis; assembly: GCA_028583015.1. Lineage (NCBI taxonomy): Eukaryota > Viridiplantae > Streptophyta > Pinopsida > Araucariales > Araucariaceae > Wollemia > Wollemia nobilis. Next base: position 13,762,852 of record JAQPPZ010002581.1, read on the forward strand.
ATACACGCATAAACAAAATACAAATCAACACTTCCAAGCATACATTAGCAAATGTGAGATGCAAGGACTATTCAAGCTCTTCTACCTACCATTTTATAGAAATCAACACAAACACCAATCGAACATATGGCACATCATGCACATATCCACCCTTAAGTGTCTATCAGGTGGCACCTTACTCTAAAGCTTTTAAAAGAAAACATTTACTTTTATTTTCATCATAGGTTCATGCTTGTTTACATATAAATGAAAAAATTCCATTATTTATTATTTTACTATTATTACTATTTTTTAATAATTATTTTAATTAAATAAATTTTAACTATCATTTGAATTATTAATTTATTTAAGCATGAAATATCAGTATCAATCAAACATAAGGCACACATTCCAAAAGCAAAACAAACAAAATACAAATCATATAATGCACCTATATGAATGCAACTATGAATGCAATTTTTATGGGCTTCCATGTACCCATGAACCATGGTGTTTTTCACACCTCCATCATATCTCTCCTTACCTCTCACGATCAACCCTTATCTGCTGCTTGAAGGAGGATACTTATTTCCTGCAATCACAAGATCCATCAACAATATCACATTCTCGGAACAAAAGCAAATATAACTTATTTATATATTTAATAATAATGGCTGAGCTAGGAGGGTTGTTACATTCTATTCCACTAGAAATGAACACAATCCCTGTATTTTAAAGCTTTTGCAAACAATAGTCAAGTCATACATTCATTCATAATTTTACATCAAATATTTTTATTCATAAATCAATATAGCAATCAAATATGTTCATATTTATTCAAAAAAATAAGGAAATTGTCTTTTCATATTAGCCACATTCTTCCATGTGGCATTCTTATTAGTATATTGGTCCCACTAGACCTTACACTGCTCAATGTTTCTCTTTCTCAAATTCCTAGTTCGAAAACCCAAAATCCTGACTTGTCGGCCCTCAATGTGTAGGGGATTTGACATCTACAAATTAGAAACATTCCAAACATGAGAAGGATCAACATGTTGGCAATTTGAGTTATTTTATGTTGTCATTAATGTCACATGTATCATTTATATCACATGGATCACATTGAGTTTTGGTGGCCAAATGATATTTTGGAAAGCATGGATAAATACAGGGTTTTTGTGAAAACCAAGGTAAACAAAATAAAATGTTTTATTTAAAACCATGAATGGCATATTTGAATTGGGTTTTTCTTAAAACCAAAGTTGGCCTTTTGTTTCATCGAAAAAGGTGCCCCGGTGATGGAGATATTTAATTTTTAATATTTAGTTTAAATTTTAATTATTTAAAATTAAAATTAAAATTTAAAATTAAATATGCAAGATTTTCGCCAAAGTCATCGAAAATAATAAGGAGGCTATATAAATGGGATACCTAAGGTTCATAAACAAATGTGAGCTCGTGCGAAATCCTTTGGAAAGCGAAAGGAGCGAATAAGACAAAGTGAGGTCAAGACAAAAGGCATAGTGGGCAGCGTGACACATTGGCAATTGGCTTTTGGCTAAGGCATGGGGCAGACGAAACATCAAGGTTTCGAATCCCCTTGACTGCGTTCGAAAGGCATTGGAAGAAAAGCGCTCGAAGCACTTTTGATTTGCAGAAAGGGAGGAAAGGTTTTAAGGCACGTTGTGCCTTTCCCTTTCGAACGAGCGACTAGCTCGTGTGGCAACCTTAGCCACGACTAAGGCACTCATGGTGTGGGCAAGTCGGGGGTTCGAATCCCCTTAAGGAGGTAAATACGTTTTTTCTCTAATTAATTATGTTAAACCCTAAGTTGGAGTTATAAGGTGGTTAGGAATAATAAAAGTTTTTAATTAAACTTTGTTTTTATAAGGGTTGTGATTATTATTTCAAAGGTGGATGATTTGTTGATTTAATTTGATGTTCATGAAATTGAGAATTAAGATTTAGGAGAAATAAGGAGTTGTTATAAAATAAGTTTTGAGAGATTTATTGATTATTATTTTTGATAAGGGTTTTTATTAAAAGGACTTTGGTGGATGTGTTTATTAAGTTGGAGTAAAAAGGTGTAAATTGAGTTATGCTTTATCTTGTGATTATTATTTGAAGTCCACTAACCCTTATTGAGATTGGAAATGAAAGTTGTGTTTAGTGCGGCAGATTTTGTGGACAACTTCTTGGCATAAAAAAGGTATGGGCACATTCTCCTATTGATTTTTTATGGTGGTTGATTTCTGAAATATCATTGGAGTGAAAAGGATTAATTGTGGTTTCCTTTTTGAAAGTGGTTGGTTGAATGCTTCAAGATTTTCTGGTTTGAGAGTTGTGTTTAAACCTTGTTTTATAAGCATAGTTGTTGAAGCCCATTGGTTATGTAAAGAACTTGAAAAGAACATGAGTATCATTGTTATGTGAGATTTGTGGTTGAGCATTGTTGGAAATATTTGAGTTGGTTGATACATGCTTGGACTAGGGTTTTTTGAGAAAGAGTTATCCTTTGTGGTGATTGGTTGAGTTGAGTTGATTGAGCCTAGGCAAGTGATTGTGTGAGGTGATTTTTCAAGTCCCATAAAACAAACTATTCTATATTTCTGATTTGAGTTGAGATTGAGCTTAGAACATATTGAGTCTCTAACAATTCTCTTTATGCTTCTATGAGTTGACTTGAGTTGAGATTGAGCTTAGAACATATTGAGTCTCTAACAATTCTCTTTATGCTTCTATGAGTTGACTTGAGTTGAGATTGATTTGAGTTGAGTTGAGTTGAGATCATTGTGGATCATTGTTGTCATCCATTGTAGAGTGCATTGCCATTCATTGTTGAGTTCAAATTTGAGCCTTGCCTTCATATATTTGTGGATGATATTTGAGTACTACTTGAGCATGATTGATTGAGCCTTTGAGAAGGCCTTTGGGATAGATTTTTGGACAAATTTGTGGTAGTTTGTGTATGATTTATTGAGCCTTTGAGAAGGCCTTTGGGATAGATTTCTGGATAGATTTGTGGTAGTTTGTGTATGATTGATTGAGCCTTTGAGAAGGCTTTGTGGACAGTTTTTGCAACATATTTGTGGATATTTTTAGAAATATTTGTGGACAGATTTGGGATAGATTTTGATGAGGTTCTGAGTGAGCCTATTGAGCAGAGTTGAGCAAGTTCTTGGTGAGCTTGCTAGAGCAATTTTGGACAAGTTCTTGGTGAGCTTGTTGAGCAGATTTGAGCAAGTTCTTAGTGAGCTTGTTGGAGCAAATTTGAGCAAGTTCTTAGTGAGCTTGTTGGAGCATATTTGAGCAAGTTCTTGGTGAGCTTGCTAGAGCAGATTTGGACAAGTTCTAAATGAGCTTGTTGAGCATATTTGGACAAGTTCTGTGTGATCTTGTTGAGCAGTTTTGGACAAGTTCTGTGTGAGCTTGTTATGCAGATTTGGAAAAGTTCTATGTGAGCTTGTTATTGCCTAGCTTTGAGAAGATCAAAGAAATTTAGACAAGTTCTATGTGAGCTTGTTGAGCAGTTTTGGACAAGTTCTATGTGAGCTTGTTATGCAGATTTGGACAAGTTTTGTGTGAGCTTATTATTTTCTAGCTTTGAGCAGATCAAAGAAATCATTGTATTGGATAAGAATCCTTATTTTTGTGTGAAATATTATAAGGATATTATCTTGTGGAGTACCCCACATTGGGGGAACCATGTTAAATCTTGTGTCTCAATTGTGTATGGTGACTTGTGCTCTTGCTTACTATTGCTTGATGAGCACCAGAAATGCTCATATTTTGTACATATTTCTTTGATCAATATGTGGCTGTATAATAAGGATTGCATACTTTTATGAATGATTATATAGATATTTGATATAATTATGCGTGTTATCTAATTTGTGTGTTTTTAGTATGTTTTGTGGAATTACAGTTGATTTAGTTATATTTGGAACAATCGAGGTCCTTTTGATGGACCTGGCACTTTATTTCATTGGGGGTTAATGAAGAGAACACGAGTGCCTCCCTGCAGTCGAAAGGCACCAAATGAATACGAGCACCTCCCTATAGTTGAAAGGCGCCAACTAAATACGAGTGCCTCACTGCAATTGAAAGGCACCAACTGAATACGAGCGCCTCCCTATAGTCGGAAGGCGCCAACCGAAGACAAGCGCCTCCCTACAATCGAAAGGCGCTAACCAAAGACAAGCACCTCTCCACAGTCAGAAGGTGCTAACAAAAGGCAAGCACCTCCTCATAGTCAGAAGGCGCTAGCAAAAGGCAAGCACCTCCCCACAACTAGAAGGCGCCACTGATTCTTTGCCCGTTGACCAGATTTGAACGACGTGGACGACAACGGTCGGTGCAGTTCTAGCTCTACGTCATGCAGAGCTAAATTGGAGATTGCACCAACATATCGAAACGTCTTACTGATGCCAGGAAAAGCATTAACCAAACAATGAACATGCCGCCATTAGAACAAAATGCTAGATGTCGATTGCATTTACTAGACTATCTTGATTTAGTCTGGGACAGATCGACTGTTGTAACTACTTCTGTAATAGAAGTTCTACAGGAAGCCCTATTGTGGAAGGCTGTGGAGGATCAGACGATCTCGCCAGACAACCTTAGAGCATTGACTCAAAAATTTTTAAACGATCGAAAGGCCACGTTGCATTAGAAACCACATTTCTCGAAAAAATGGCAGATAATGATGAAGTCTCATCTGGATTTAGTTTCCCAATAGAGGAGGGAGTAGGAGATACCAAAATGAAAAACATATCCCCTGCTCACCTTCCGTCCTTTAGAGGACACCCGACTGAGGACCCTGACCTGTTTTTATTCAAGTTTGATGTTTTGTGCAGGTCTGTGGATTACAAATCAAACACGCAGAAGTTGAAATTATTTTCTTCTACATTAGACGATGCAGCTCTACGATGGTTCATCGGTCTAGGAGACAAACACATCACCACATGGGACCAGACGAAGATTTCTAGAGCAATATCAAGATTTTGGGAGAGCAAGAGACTCCAGGGAGGAGGTCCTGAGCATGACACAAAGAGAAGATGAGTCTCTCAAGGAGTATTGGGAGAGATTCAACTTTAATCTTCAATGGTCCCATCACTCGAAGCTATCTGATAAGTCCCTCAAAAGCATCTTCTTGAGGGGACTTACCAATGAGTCACTGGAGGCTCTCAACATGATATCTGGAGGTGATGTCTATCAGCATGCTATGGATGACATCCAGCAATTATGCCAAAACTACTCGAGAAGGTGAGGCAAAATCATCACCAGGACCATGAAGGCGACTGCTTCAGTCACCAAAATAGAAATAGGCAACATGTTGGAGGATTTGAAGAGCGAAATGCTCTCATCTCTAGCACTGCAGATGGATACGCTACTGTTAGAAAAGAAGAAACAGGAAAATGACACAGCATTAGCCTATTTCTACCCAAAATGCAGAGGAAGGCATGCAAAGAATGCATGTCCAGAAAACAAGGTCAGAGTATGTGTAGTTTGCAGGCTGAATCATAAAACTCGATTGTGCCCACAACTGCCTAGTAACTAGGAAGCGGTTGAGAGCACGGAGGCCTACTTCATAGGCAATAGGAAGAGTTGGCCACAACCCCCCACGGGGAATATACCAACCGAAATGCCATCATATGGGGGAGGGCCATACATGCACCAAGGACCCCCTCAACCACCTAATATGGGGTGGTGGGGACCATCACCCTGGACTAACGCACCCCCAGTAGCATTTCGAATCAACAGCCATGGATGCCATATCCATATCCTGGACAGCAGTGGAGAGGCCACAATGCATGGAATCAAACTCCATAGAGTGCAGCGCCTGCTCACATCCAACAGAACTTACCAGCATTGCCAGCAGTGAGACCTGCACAACTACTAGCACAACCGACAACAAACCAGAACAATAGAGTAAATCATCTGGTATACAATGTAGAAGGTGAGATGTATCATATGTACAATATTCAGCTTAGATTAGGCAGGAAGCTAGGAGTAGAGACACCGCCTCTGGTAGAAGAGGAGGAAGAAATAGTAGAGACACCTCCATTGTAGAAGAGGAGGAAGAAATAGAGGAGACACCTCTGGTATAAGAGGGAAAAGCACTTGAGAGAGTGGAGGCTCCATTTCCTAGCCGGCTACAGGAACAAAGAAAAACAACACAGCCAGAATTCGACATCTTGTCGAGCTTGAAGAATCTCACGATGACAATCCCATTATTTCAAGCAATTCGAGATGTCCCCATTTACACCAAGGCAATTAGAGAAATGTGTCTAAGGAGACCAGGATGAAAAGCTACCCAGACTATCAACGTCGTGGGTAAACTGGCAGATCTAATGATGGGTGGAACATGTCATCCGAAGTATGCAGATCCAGGCAGCCCAGTGCTGACCGTAAAAATTAGAGGACATTCCCTGTCCAACACATTGGTTGACCTCAAGGCAACCATCAATGTGATGCCTCAAGAGACCATGTAGAGGTTGCAGCTCACAAACATGAAGCCAACCACGACAATACTGTAGTTAGCCGATTTATCAACCATGTCACTAAAAGGGATGCTGGAAGATGTGATCGTAACAATTAGTGCATGGGAATATCCAACCGATTTTTTAGTTTTGCAAACCAAGACCAGGCTGGGTGGTTACTCGCTCATTTTTGGGAGGCCATGGCTGGAAACAGCTGACGCTTACATCAGCTACCGGGATGGGCTAATGACCATCTCCAATGGGCAAAACATCAAAAGGCTGACCATTTCACCTCTAGCTCAGTCTATGGACTCGACAAAAGAACCCAGGATCACCGAGCATGGAATTACGGAGTTGTCCATAATCCAACCGATGATGACCTTGGAGGAGGTGGCAGAAGAGGACAAGGATGGTGCTATCATGGAGTTTCTCCATGGAGAATCATCCACCCCCACACCTGGATCACCGTTGACTGGCACCCAAGATCAACACATCCGACAAATACATGTTGGGCTAGGGAGGATATTAAACGTCAACAATAGGTTGATGCCCACACAACTAGAAAAATTGGAAGAGCTTCTAGTAAAACACTAGCAAGCATTTGCATGGGACTACGCAGATATGCATGGCATCAGCCCAAAAATATGTACCCATCAAATTTATTTAGATGACCAAGCAACTCCTAGTCGGCAGCCACAGAGAAGGATGAACCCAACAATGAAAGACATTGTCAGAGAAGAACTGCACAAACTTTTGGCTGCTGAATTCATATATCCAATTTTTGATAGTGAATGGGTATCACCATTAGTGGTGGTCCCCAAAAAGAACAAGAAATGGTGGATCTACGTGGACTACCAAGAATTGAACAAGGCGACTAAGAAAGACCACTTCTCGCTCTCGTTCATCGATCAGGTCTTGGACACACTTTCAAGAAGAAAATACTTCTCCTTTCTGGACGGTTTCAGTGGTTACAACCAGATCCAGATAGGGGAAGAAGATCAAGATAAAACAACGTTCACCTATCCATGGGGAACGTTTGCCTATAAGGTATTGGCTTTTGGACTGTGCAATGCATTGGCCACCTTTCAAAGGACGATGCTTAGCATATTCTCTGATATGATAGGAGACGGGGTGGAAGTATACATGGACGACTTCACCACCTATGGAGAAACCTTCGAGGAGGCAATGACAAATCTAGAAAGAGTGCTCGATAGGAGCAAGGAAAATCATTTGTCCCTAAGTAATGAAAAATGTTTTATGATGATGCAGGAAGGCATCGTGTTGGGACACCACCTCTCTGCGAAAGGAATAAAAGTAGACAAGAGGAAGATCGAGGTCATCAGAGACCTACCTAGCCCCAAAACGTAGAAGGAGGTAAGAAGTTTCCTTGGATCAGCCAGGTACTATCGGCGATTTATCGCCAAATTTAGTAAGATTGCCAAACCACTGCACACCCTACTTTCTAAGGACGTAGAGTTCAATTGGATGGGAGATTGTGAAGAAGCATTCCAATTGCTGAAAGAAAAATTGATATCTGCACCGGTCTTGAGAGGACCGAATTGGGCCATACCGTTCCATATTTACTGCGATGCATCTAACGGTGCGATCGAAGCAGTCCTCGGGCAGAAAGACGGTGAAGAATTTTACGCCATCTATTATGTCAGTAAAAACTTGGCGGGAGCAGAGCTCAACTATATAGTGATAGAAAAAGAATTCCTTGCAGTTGTCCATGCAATAACAAATTTTGCCACTATATAATGGGATACAAGGTCTTCATCCATATGGACCACGTGGCTATCAGGTATCTGATGAGCAAGCCGGCCATTGGTGGTAGAATTATCAGATGGCTGTTGCTATTGCAAGAATTCGACATCACTATAGTCGATAAATCGAGCAAGGACAACATCATGGCGGATTTTCTATCCAGATTGATACCAGCAGATCATCAAGCAGGGGAAGATTAGTTTTCAGACAAACATATGTTCGCTATTAGTGAAAAAACTCCGTGGTATGCAGACATAGCCAATTACTTGGCCATCGAAAGGACCTCACCTGCTCTCTCCTACCGATAAAAGCAGGCGGTCATAGAGAAGAGCACATCATTCCTTTGGATGGATGGTCTCCTATTTAAAATAGGATGGGACCAAATTATAAGATGTGTAGCAAAACACAAAGTTTTCAGAAGTGCTCAAGGCATGTCACGATGAGCCATGCGAAGGACACTTTGTAGGGAAACGAACTGCCTACAAAATCCTGTAGGCTGGGTATTTTTGGCCCACTCTATTCAAGGATGCGACAACATATACCAGCAAGTGTGACGAGTGCCAGAGGATGGGTAGACCAACCCACCGAGATGAAATGCCCCTGCAGCCCTAGGTACACCTGAAACCTTTCGATAAATGGGGCATGGACTTCGTGGGACCATTTAATCCACCTTCGATGGGAAGGAGGTTTATTCTGGTCTACATGGATTACATCACCAAATGGGTGGAAGTGCAGGCATTAAGGGACTCAAAGGAAAGAACGGTCGTCGATTTCTTATTTGCCCATATTTTCACATGATTTGGGGTTCCTCGAGAGATAACAATAGACCAAGGGCCCCAATTCACCTCCAAATTGATTGAGGAGCTGATGGAGTAGTATAGAGTTCAACACAATAAAACCACGCCTACCATCCGTAGGTGAACGAGCAAGTAGAAGTGACAAATAGGGAGATAGAAAACATCCTGACCAAAACCGTGTAGCAACACAAGAAATATTGGGCCACACGGTTGTCGGAGGCAGTTTGGGCATACAACACCACATGGAAATCCACCATAGGATGCACACCTTTCCAACTGGTCTATGGAAAAAATGCGATGATGCCCATCGAGTTCGAAATCAAAACTCTGAGGATGGCTTCAGAATTAAATTTGAGCTTGGATGAAGCTCAAAAGCAGAGGATTCGCTAGCTAGATCAGCTGGACGAAATTCGATTGGATGCTTTATAGAGGACAGAGATTATACAGAAGCAGGGAAAGAAGTGACATGATAACCGCATCAAGCTGAAGAAGTTCCAGGTAGGGGAATGGGTACTGTTGTACGATTCTTGGTTCTAGGAAAGGAAGGGCAAACTTATGCAGAGGTGGATGGGGTCGTATGAAGTGACAGAGCTCATTAGGAACGGGGCGGTGCACGTTAAGATAATTGACGGCAGCAACACCATGTTCACAGTCAATGGACACCGACTACACCCCTATAATACGTTCGAAACGTTACAGGTGGAATCCATAGTAGGCATGGGGGAGACCCCATCTTGCTAGATCTGGACCGAACTCTCACAGGTGAAATGGTGGGCACGAAAGTGCTCACCCAAATTTTTTTAGTTAATATAGTTTTTTTTGTAATGTGTGTTTTTGTAGGGACGACGCCCGCATGCAAGTTGCAGGCATCCTAATCCAGGGCCTAACAGGCATGGAACGCATCTAACTACCTTTATTTTCCTTTATTTTTCGGTTGCTTTTTGTAGGTGGAGGACCTGACAACATGAGGGATAGGTATCTGGGAAACCAGGCCTGATTCAGCTTAGCATTTCGACACCGGCTCGTAGGTAGAATCTGGGCAGCGTGAAAAATTAGGAAGGCTTGATCACCCTTTTTCCAATCAAATCACCATCCAGAAGAAGGCGCCTTACTGCATCCAGAAGGTGCCAAGTCCAGAAGAAGGCACCTTACTGCATCCAAAAGAAGGCGCAAAGTCTAGAAGAAGGCGCCTTATTGCATCCAAAAGGTTCCAAGTCCAAAAGAAGGTGCCTTACTACACCCGAAAGGCGCCCATATAGAAGAAGGTGCCTTACTGCATCCAGAAGAATGTGCCAAGTCCACAAGAAGGTGCCTTACTGCACCCGAAAGGCACCCATATAGAAGAAGGCGCCTTACTGCATCCGAAAGGCACCAAATCGAAAGACAATGCCTTCCATCCATTCAGAAGTTCTATTAAAAAAAAAAAAAAGAAAAAAAATATACATATGTAGGCGCCTTCCGTGGCAGGAAGGCACCAAGTCTTAAAAAAAAAGAGAAAAAGAAAAAAAAAAGCCAGCAGAATATACCTTCCAACATCAAGAAGGCACATTCATCCAGCCAAGACACCTTCCAACATCAAGAAGGCGCATTCATCTAGCCGAATACGCCTTCCAACATTAGGAAGGCACATTCATCAAGATGAACGCCTTCCAACATCGAGAAGGCATGAACCAAAAGGAGGCACCTCCCACATTGGGAAGATGCATGCAGGCAAAAGCGCCTCCCACAAATCAGAGGCACCTCATAGCACCGGAAGGCGCATTCGTTCGAAGAAGAGCACCGAAAACGTCGAAAAGGTGCTACAAGGACACCATCCACATGGGAAAGGTACCAAAGAATGCCTCCCGCATGCAACATTTACATATACTGGATGCCTCGAGTAGAATGAAGCATTGCACGAATGAGCGGCATCAAAGGACCATACCCCTCCCTCGTGTCACAAGTCAGCAAATCAATGGCTACCATGATGATTGGAACGACGAATCAGGTACACGCATACTAAATCAAATCGTTTATATAATTATTTATAAATACGTAGTACCAAAAAAGATATCGCCGTCATAGAGATCGTATCCCCCCATAGCTGAAATCACATGCCAATGATAGGGCATCTTCCATAACTGCTAGGGTTAGGCATCATTTCTATAAGAAGGTGCCTTCCTGAAGAAGGAAGGATAGAAAAAAATATACAGCAATAGAAGGCACCATGGGAGGAAGGTCCAAGAACCATGTGATCAAGAAGAATGAACCCAGTGATACTGATGGGATCAGAGGGGCAATGAAGACCCAATTCGAAGCCGAGGGGTGGCTCGAATACTGCACCCTGGTCAGTCAGGGCCAAGACGTGGAGGTAGCTAGAGAATTTTCTGCCTCTTTAAGGGGCGATGCAGCCCAAGTACGAGGGGTGGAAATTCTAGTCACCCCTGAGTTCATCTCATAGGCGACTGGATTGCCTCTCATGGGGGAATGTACATACAAGGGCGGAGTGTTAAAACTATATGCCGAAATACTGCTGCCAAGAGGAAATGTGCAAATAGACAGGGAGGGGTTACTCAAAAATAGTCTTCCCATGAATATGCGGAAGATGTTCGAGCAGATTGCTCAATTTTTCACATGCACAGGAAAGTATACCCATCTGCACATTAATCATGTGCACTTCATCAATCATCTAGTGCATGGGAGGAAATTAAACATACCTTTCTACCTGATGAATGCTCTGAAAGATGAAGCGACTCGATACCAGAAGGGGGCACCGTCCGCCTTAGCCCACCATGGGCTGATATCGACATTGGTCCGCCATGCAAAAGCACAAGGACAGAACCATGACGTAGAGGGAGATGGCGGCCAAATAGAGCAACATAATGCGGTTTCCAATTAGGGCAAGATGAAGCATCCCCTGCAGAGGAGATAACAAACATCGGGCAATTGGTGTTGCCCTATTTTCTAGGAGGAGCAGAGTAGTCACCGATGCCCGAAGACAGAGGACAGAGGGCATTCCCCAGTGCCCAAGTATGAGGAGGAAGGAGTGCCACTCGCTGGTGGTGAGGACGAACCAATCCCCAGGAGGAAACATCTACGACGATTCCTCTCGATAGAGGAAGGACAGAGTGACCCAGAGATAGACATTGCCGCACAAACCCTCCGAGAATTAATGAATCAGAGCCCAAAAAATGAAGGAACTTTCGAGAGTAACGACCAGATCGATGCGGCCTTGGAGGAGGCGCTCGAAAGGCAAACCAATTGCTGGATGGCACAATAGATTCTGGAAGATTACCAAAACCAACATAAAAGGGAATTAGAGGAAAGAGATAGGCAAATTTCTCAGCTCGAGCAGCTGGTTTGGCAGTTGCAGGAGGAAAATCAAATGCTCTAGGACAGAGGAACAACAAGACAGGAGGCGTCCACTCAGACTGATTGGGTAGAAGAAGTGCCGACGAACTCTCCCACATCCGTCGAACGAGTATTTTCTTTGGGGGAGATTCGATCGGACGTCCGACAGAGCAGCCCAGAGGCAGGGGAGGATTCCTCTATTTTCAGGGGTGCAAAGAAAAGAAGTCCTACCATGCCCCCTGTCATTGTCCTGAGTGACATAGAGCAGGACGAAGGTCTCCAGCAATAGATAAGACCAGAGGATAAGGAGGATCTCCCCAGGCTCGAAGAAGGAGAAGAGCTTGAGGGGTCGACACCAGGTAGACAGGCGAACGAAGGATCACCCCCGGGGATAGCAGCACAGCCGATCCTTCAGAGCAAGGAGAAGTTCCCGAAGGAGAAAGGAGAGACCCCTGTCCAAGCCACCACATTTTTTGCAGAAGCCAAGGCAAAGAGGCCCAGGACGACTTGACAAAAGGTAAAAGTGACCTTCGCCGACTTCGAAGAGAATGAATGGGACATGTAGTCATTTGTCGAAAGGCAAAAATATTTCGAGCAACGACGCAACAAAATGAAAGCAGCTAAGGAGGCCAGGAAGGCATCCTCGAGGGTAAAAGGAGATTCTGGCATCTGCGTCAATCCGACAGAAGACAACCAGTTTTGGGACATCTATGGTTCATCCTAAGGGTGGCCTACCATGATGAGGAAGTACTTGGAATGGTGGGGAGTATATGGCCCACAATTGGAGGCCGTTGTGATTGCAAAGGAGAATACAGGGCTTACCCCTGAAGCGGCCGGATTATACAAGGCCCAAGTAGTGCCTTCTAGAGGGGATAACTTGGATATCCCTCTGGCAGTGGTCAGACCTCCAGACATCGACCTATGGCAAGATGTCGAAGCTACATTTCAATCGACAGGAACAACGCTGGCTAGACCACCACTAGTAGCGACCAGAACAAGAAGAGGACAATTGACAGCCACAGTTTCCCATAGGCAAAAAGGCGAACCACACCTTCAAATTTTGGAACAAAAATATAGACTCGAGCCACAGGGCAGCAGAATCCTCCAAGAGATGGCGACGATGAAAAGTCAGAGGGCTACTTGCAGCTTGGATGCCACGAGGGCGTGGCATATGTTAGGCGTGGGGGGATGATGAGCACCAAAAATGCTCATATTTTGTACATATTTCTTTGATCAATATGCGGCTATATAATAAGGATTGCGTACTTTTATGAATGATTATATAGATATTTGATATAATTATGCATGTTATCTAATTTGTGTGTTTTTAGTATGTTTTGTGGAATTATAGTTGATTTAGTTAGATTTGGAACGGTCGAGGTCCTTTTGATGGACCTGGCACTTTATTTCATCGGGGGTTAATGAAGATAACACGAGTGCCTCCCTGCAGTCGAAAGGCGCCAACTGAATATGAGCGCCTCCCTGTAGTCAGAAGGCACCAACTGAATACGAGCGCCTCCCTATAGTCGAAAGGCACCAATTGAATACGAGTGCCTCCTTGCAGTCGAAAGGCGCCAATCGAAGACGAGCGCCTCCCTACAACCAGAAGGTGCCAACCAAAGACAAGCGCCTCCCCACAGTCGAAAGGTGCTAACAAAAGGCAAGCGCCTCCCCACAGTCGAAAGGTGCTAGCAAAAGGCAAGCGCCTCCCCACAACCAAAAGGTGCCACTGATTCTTTGCCCGTTGGCCAGATTTGAATGACGTGGACGATAGCAGCCAGTGCAGTTTCAACTCTACATCATGCAGAGCTAAATTAGATATTGCACCAACATATCGAAATGTCTTACTGATGCCAGGAAAAGCACGAACCTAACAACGAACACGCCGCCATTAGAAAAGAATGCTAGATGTCGATTGCATTTACCAGACTGTCTTGATTTAGTCTGGGACAGATCGAATGTTGTAACTACTTCTGTAATAGAATTTTTGTGGGTGTGTTATATAAACACACACAAATCATTCTGAGAAATATATAGAAATAAAATAAAGATCCATTTAGACGTACAAAGATAAATTGTAGCGTGTTGACAAATATATTAAAGTTCCAGAAGTTCTAAGCATGTGTTCGATCGGGAAGAAGCTGCTGGAGCCTGGGCCCACTCCAAGCCAGTATTTCTTCCCCATTTCCTTTTCGTTTATTGATTTTAATTAGTTTATTGCTTTCATAAGAACGTTTGTTAGTTTATTAGTTCCAGCATTTGCAGTAGATTTATTTCTAGGAACGCGTACATGATTTATTTTCTGTAGGTTTAATTTTGTTCTTCTTACGTAAATCATTGAGGAGTGCGGGAATGATTGACAAACCATTTCAAGAACACCCCCCAAAACGTAGGATTAGCATATTCACCTCCAGTGGTATTGTAGTAACATAATTCTGACTCTTCGCAAGTTTATGAAGCTCCCTGGGTTGATAATTAAATGCACGGGCATGTCACAAAAATAGGAAACCATTCACCTTGTTTGGCCCACAACATTTTGGCGCCATTGTCGGGGAAGCGTCTTAATTAGATTACTTACAATACCCTGAAACCTTCCATCTGACCTTGTATGAGTTCTTCAAGAAGAAGAGGACCTGACGGTCGCTTTATAAGAACTAATCCATTAGGACCTAAGTCAATCGAGAATTTTGGATTTGAGTTAGACTCGCCTGACCTACCAGCAGTCCATTGGAGTGAGGAACCGCACTTTGTGCAAAGTGCCGCCTCATCCCATCAACAAGGGGACGAATGAATCATCATAAATCCCCTATTTAATAGGACTCCTCTAGAGGAAGCCTTGTTGTGGAAGGCTATGGAGGATCAGACGATCTCGCTAGACAACCTTAGAGCATTGACTTAGAAAGTTTTAAACGACCGAAAGGCCATAAACGCTGCATTAGAAACCACATTTCTCAAAAAAATGGTAGATAACGATGAAGTCTCATCTAGATTTAGTTTCCCAATAGAGGAGGGAGTAGGAGATACCAAAATGAAAAACATATCCCCTGCTCACCTTTCGTCCTTGCGAGGACACCCAACTGAGGACCCCGACTCTGTTTTTATTCAAGTTTGATGTTTTGTGCGGGTATATGGATTACAAATCAAACACGCGAAGTTGAAATTATTTCCTTCTACATTAGATGATGCAGCTCTACGATGGTTCATCGGTCCTGGGAGACAAAAACATCACCACTGGGACCAGATGAAGAAGCTCTTTCTAGAGCAATATCAAGATTTTGGGAGAGCAAGAGACTCCAGGGAGGAGGTCCTGAGCATGACACAAAGAGAAGATGAGTCTGTTGAGGAGTATTGGGAGAGATTCAACTTTAATCTTCAACGGTCCCCTCACTCGAAGCTATCTGATAAGTTAGAGTTATTAATGCACACTGCTATATTTGGTTATTGCAATTAAGGACATTAATTGATATTGGTTTGGAAAGAAAGTAAAAATTGGTCTTATACTGTTCACCCCCCCTCTCAGTATAAGCTTGTGTTTTTCACAACCACATATTTCTTGAGGGACACATGGAAGGTATCATGAATTTTTGACAAACTGGGTGGTAAGGCCAACTTATAGGTAACATGACTAGCTTTATCAACAATTTTAACAAGCCCTACAAATATGGAGTCAAGTTTGAAATACTTTATAGAAATTTTGGTCGGTTTTACCCTCAAGAAGACTTTGTCTCCCACATAGAATTTCCTTGGCATTATTTTCAAATTTGCATAGCTCTTTTGGTGATCCGAGGTCTCCTTGAGTCTTTGACATATTTTTCTTAGTTTTTCTTCCTTTTTCTTAACAGTTTCTAGTCTGGTCACTACCCGATCTTTTAGATTATCCCATGATAAAGGAGTCCTACACCTTCTCCCGTATAGGGCTTCAAATAGAGCCATTACCAGTGATGCATGATGGTTGTTATTGTAATTAAAATCTAATAGGTAGAGGTAGTCTTCCCACTTGGTCTAGTGATCCATGCAATACATACACAACATATATTCTAGAACCTGATTAAATCTCTCCATTTGATAGTCTATCTCAGGATGGTATGTAGAGCTGATATTAAGATTATTACCCAAATCTTGGTGTAATGCTTACTAAAATTTTGAAGTGGAATGAGAATCCCTATTTGAGATAATAACCTTGAGAAACCCATGCAACCAAACCACCTCTCTAGCAAATTTATTTTCTATGGCAGGTGCATTATCATGTATATTTCTAGGTATAAAGTGCATGAATTTGGTTAGTTTGTCTACTATGAATAGTATGGTATCATGACAAAATCTGATCTTGGGTAAACCAACCACAGAGTCCATTGAGACAACCTGCCATTTCAAAGTAGGAATTTCATGTGGGTATAACTATCCCATAAGATGAAAATGCTGTACTTTGACCTTTTGGTATTCCAAACACCTTGCCACAAAATTGTTAATATATTTATTCATAGTCAATAAAAGGCTTGCTTTAAACTCTCATACATTTTTCCCCTCTCGAGTTCACAAATTAAGGAGTGCAATGTACCTCTTTCAAAATAGTGTCCCTTAACTCACCCTTATCTAGAATGACCAATCTATTCCTGAAGTATAACGAATCATCTCTGATCATAAAATCTTTGTATTCATCAGGTCCCTACCTGACCTAAGCTCAACATTTACTGTAGAAGTCATCTCTCTGTTGCAAATCTTTAACTTGGCCAATTAAGTCATACTGATATTGGGATATAGCAGTTATATGGCCCTTATGACTCAAGGCATCCACTATCTTATTTTTCTTTCCATTAATATACTCTACACCAAAGTCATACTCTACTAGAAATTCCATCCAATGACACTGTTTGACATTTAGTAGAGGTTGTGTAAAGATGTATCTAAGCCTTTGGTGATCAATATTAAGCTCAAAGGGTTTTCCAAGCAAGTAATGCCTCTAGATATTGAGAGCATGTACAACTGCTACCAATTCTAGATCATGTGTAGCATAGTTTACCTTGTGCTTATTAAGATTTCATGACTCATAGGCTATAACTGCTTCATATTGAGTAAGAACTCCACTCAACTCCTCAATAGAAGCATCTATGTAAACTATGAATTCCTTAGAGGGGTCAGGTATTTTAATAATTGGGGCGATTGTTAATATTTATTTCAAGGTTCTAAAGGCCTCTTCATATTGACTTATCCAAATGAAAGCCTTCCCTTTCCTTTGGATATTTTTTATTGGATAAGAAATCTTTGAAAATCCTCTTACAAAATATTTATAATATCCTGCCATACCCAAAAAAAATTGTGCCTTAGTGACATTTGTGGGTGCAATTCAATCTATAATAGCTTCAATTTTCTTGGGGTCCACAACAACCCTGTTAGTAGAGATTATATGCTCCAAATATTGTGTTTGAGGAGTGTAGAACTCACATTTAGATAGCTTCCCATACAATCAATTTTTCTTGAGTATTTCAAGTATAATTCTCATGCGTTGATCATGTTCTTCTCTGTTTTGGGAGTAGATTAATAGGTCATCAAGATATATGAGCACAAAGTGATCTAGTTGTTCCTAAAATAAACTATTTATGAGGTTCATAAATGCAACTGGGGCATTGGTTAAACCAAAGGGTAGAATTGTGAACTCATAGTGTCCATATCTGGTTATGAATGTAGTTTTATGGGTGTCCTCTTCATGAATTCTTAGTTGATGATATCCGGATCTAAGGTCAATTTTGGAGAAGATAGTGGCCCCTTTCAATTGATTAAAAAGATCATCAATTCTAGGTAATGAATACCTGTTCTTAATGGTGACCTTGTTGAGAATATGATAATTTATGCACAATCTTTAGTATCCATCTTTTTTCTTAACAAAGAGGACATGATCACCCATGGCGACACACTAGGTTTGATGAGTCCCTTTTCTAGTAATTTCTAAAGTTGTATTTTAAGCTCTTGCAATTCAATGAGATTCATTGTATATGGAGACCTTGCAATTAGTTTTGGTCCTGGTAGAAGTTTTATAGAGAAATCAAATTCTCTTTGGGTGGAAGACCCGAAAAATCTGTTAGTTTTTGATGAGACGATATTATAAGGAATACAACCACAAGATGCAAGATGACTAATCCGAGATAACTATAAACTAACAACACAATAATATGTAGGAAAATAATGAGATGAACATCTGCAAATAACTCAGAAATATACCATTAATGAAAGTGATGAAAATAGTACAATGCTATATAATGAAGGACATGAACACTCCATGAAAGGATATGAAGGACTACATTGTATTACACACTCTCTATAATTACTACTACATATGTTCCTCTATGAAACACTCACTATGAGGCCTTTATATAGGAAGATAGATTTCTTGCCCCTTACTCTACCTATCTAATTGATGTACAAGTGGACTTCTTGTACATTTACAACTTGCACATTTTACACGTGCATTTATTACAGTAATTGAAGTAACTAAATTTACTCTAAAGTAAACTCCTACTCTGGTTATGTACCAAAGGTGGTATATTTATATGACCAAAATGATGTAATATACTCTAACACCCCCTGTATTACATTATTTGGGTATTGAATACTTTAGTATTCAATATGGATCTTCGATTTTCAGATGTTCTTTAGCTTGATCAGGTTCTTTGTATTGTCTTTATTTTTTCGTATGCCTCCTTGATATGGTTCTTCTTTATATCTTTATTCTTGTCTTTGGATCTAGTTTCTACACTTTCATAAGTGGTTGTACTATCACCTGATTTTTGCAAAAAATTTCCTCTTTGCCTTTGTCCTTCTCATTTCTATTCTATTTCTGTATAGAAGCTTCTGAACATACACTTAGGGCATCATGATAAGATCTTGAGTTAGTAGAACTTGAAGTATCAATGCTGCATGAGGATTGAAATATCTTCTCTAGATATGATTCATCTATTTCTATTTTCTTTTTAAGTGACTCTATCAATCCTTTTTGTTCTACATTCTCATATTTGTAACATTTGAATGTGAGTAATGCCATATATAATGTGCTACCATAGTCTAGAGGAATTTGAATGTCATTTTTTCCATTATTAGTTGCTTCAGTAAGTCGAGCATGTAGATAATATTCCATAGTTTCAAATATATGTTTTAAAGCTTCACTAAGAATCACCTTTGAAGTAAAATAGTTTCCTTCAAATTTTATAAGTAAGTTCTTAATTCTAGTTTTTATGAAACTTGCTCTTGTTGTGGCTGATCCACAACACACCCCAAAATTGGGGACCCACCTTTTCGTTTTGATATCCGGGTGTTGACATTTCATTTTTAGTGTCTAATCCTTCGTTTTGTCATAGGTTTTGCAATTATTTTCGGTTATTGTTGGCAGTATTTTCTTGTCGATGATATTTTATTGTCGACAAATTTTTCTTGTCGACGATATTTTATTGTCGACAACTTTTTCTTGTCGACAATATTTTCTTGTCGACGACTTTTTCTTGTCGATGATATTTTATTGTCGACAATATTTTCTTGTCGACAGCTTTTATTTGTTCATTTTGGTTGACAATTTTTTATCGTCATTGTTGTTGGTGATTTTTACGATTAATTTTGTGTTAACTTTTATGTGAAAGTTTAAAATGAAAAGTAAAAAAATAAATAATAATAAAAAAATAATAATAAAAAGGAAGGTAAAATTTCATATATATATATAAAGCCGTTGCTTTTTTGGTTTTAATGAAAGTATAAAAAAGGATTTTGCTTTGTTTTTAATAAGGGTGATGCACGCTTTAGGCAAAGACGTTTAGTAAGGAAATTTATTTTATTTTATTTTTATTTTTTGTTTTTTCTCTTAACTTTGTTGTTTGTCTAAAGTGCAGGTCTCGCAATTTCGGAGACGTGACCCGAGTTCACCCCACGGCGGATGGAATCCAAGATGAGCGCATGCCAAAGGATAGCACAGGGATAAGTCCAGGGCAACGAACAGAGAACGACCGGTTACAGGGTAGAACCGGTGCAGTGAAGCAGAGGCATTAAAGTGGAACAAAGTTCCAACAGAATACATAGATGAGATATTTGACCGAATTCGTCGGACGGGCAGTCAGAGTGGGACGGCAGTGTAGTGAGCGACCTGGCGGAAGATTACCAGGTATTCGACGAGATTTTGAGTGACGCGATACATGCCGAAAGACAGTGATGATGTGGACTACCGAAAAATGCATACAGGCCTGTGAGGACATGAGGGGTGGCCACGCGATACAGGAGTCGCGGGTGATTTACCGGCTAGACAAGACGTGGACCATCGCTACGGCGTCGAAGAGGACATATAAACCAAAGCAAAATGCCAAGTGGCACGTGTTCATAATTATGGGGAAACGTTATAAATTAAAGTGTGCCTTTGCTTTGAGAATAACTATTATGGTATAGTCATAACTGTTCATAATAGTTTTCGTAATGTTATTCAATGATTTCGGGGGCAGATATAAACAGAGGCATAGGAGCGTTTTATTATGGGCAAGACCTTATGATTAATATTCGCTCTCCCAAAACCAATTAAGTGTGCCACTTGGCATCACTCATCAAGACGTTATTGAAATGAAAGGCATCATGTAAACAAAACAATAGGGAATTTTGGTTACGCCTTGAAGTAAAAAGGAAAGCCAAACGCCAAGGCTTGAACGTAGGAAAAGGGAAAACGAAGGGCTACGAAGGTGAAGAGCTTTCCTGCAAGTTTAAATACTCCATCGAAATATTGTAAAAGGGACTGGAACTTTTGGCATGGCCAAATGGCGGCAGATTTTGATATGTAAAACTTGGAATATAATTTGAATGCCAAAGCTTCTCTTCAGAAATTTCAGGCCTTGTTAGCAAGAAAGAATGAGAAATTTTCTGCATGCTCCATTTTAATTGTTTTATGTTTCTCCTTCCAAATTTCAGATTTGTATGTGAAATTTATGCCATTGTTTTGGGTTATTTCATGTGAATGTCTGCAATCCGGAAATTATTTTAAACCCTAGGAGCCAGCACCTAGTTTACTTTGATTGTGTTTGTTTTGCAGGTCAAATAGGCTAGGTTGCATGTACTAAACTCTCACGTATTCGGTTTTGCAGGATGGGGTGCTATCAAATTGAAGGAGCTTTTGCATTGCTGCATTTTCAGCAATTATTTTGATGCAAATTTTTAATTTTCTGTTTTCAAAAATTTTAATTTCAGAATTTTTTCTTATTTTCAGGCATTAAAATAAACATTAAAAAAATTTCAAAATCTAAAAATAATTTCACCATTGCGTAGGTTATAGTTCAGACTTCCAATACGCACTTTGAAATTTCATTTTCGGAGTTGTTTAGTATTTTTAAAAATTCATCGAAGTTGTTGTTTTGTTACAGATTTTAAAAATCCGAAAATAGAAAATTTCCATTTTAAGGTCAAATTTCATTTTTCCAGTTTTGTTTTGCACTCATGAGCCTATGATGACATTCCCTTCATGGAAATTCCAATTTCATTGAAGGAGTTATGTTTTATGGCATTTTCACAAATTTCCATTTTGGGCCTAAAATTACCCTTTCTTCATAAAAATTCTAATTTTACGAAAGAGGGGTAATTTGAGTATTACATTGAAGGTCTTTTCCTTAAAGCACTTAATTGTTCATCTTGATGAAAATTTGATTTCATTTAAGAGGGATAAGTTAAAGTGACATTTTGAAGCTACATTTGAAGACCCTATTCATCATTGAGGATTTAATGCAAGATAAAATCTATTTTAAAACCATCAAGATAAAAGGAATTAAAGCACTACATCGTGGTCATATGAGGGCCAACTCACATTTGATTTATTTTGGTTCAATGAACAATCACTAAAGTTTCATGGTAAAATAAACCAACATTGCCCCTTGTTTACAGCTTACTTGCAATCACTAAGGTGTTCCAAGCATTTAAATTGAATATCTTTATTTGAGATTACTAATGCACATATGCAAATGCTAATATAACGGAGACCTTGGAGAAGTTGTTTGTTTAACTTCTTTGCAAGAGGGGATTTGGAATCCAAATCCTAAGGGAGAGTGTACTTTCACAATTGGGTGAAAATACCACTCAACATTTTGGCGCTAGAAGGAGGGCCTGAATAGGTTTATTTTAGTATGATTTAAATGCTATAGGGATTTAAATTTTGAATATTTCATGCCCTATTGATTATTATCTTTAGCCCTCTTTTAATATTACAACTTTGTACTGTTAAAAGGAGGACATGAATTGCTATGCATTGTTCTAACGCTTTGATTGTTCATACAGGAATAATGGGATTTGATTTGATGTTAAAAAAAAAAAAATAAAAATAAAAATAAAAATAAAAATAAAAAAAATTGGGTATTAAAGTTATATTCTTTAAGATTCACTAATGGCTATGTTTTCACCATGGATGACAGGTAGCCCATTGAACATACCAGGAGTTCAACATTATTTGCCCGTCGGTTTTGAGAGATGTCTTCCTCGATTTTCGTCTAATGGGACAAATACTGCACAAGAACATATTCAAGCATTCAAATTTGTTGTGAATCACTTAACAATTTGGTATGATGATGTTGTTTGTAAAATGTTCCCTTACACCTTGGACAAAGTGGCATATGATTGGTTTACAAGTCTACCTTTAGGGTCTATCACTTCTTGGGCTCAATTAGAGGCAGCATTTCTTAATCAATTCAACAAAAAGCAAGTTGACCCAATCC
The DNA here is from genome assembly GCA_028583015.1 of Wollemia nobilis. Classification (NCBI taxonomy): domain Eukaryota; kingdom Viridiplantae; phylum Streptophyta; class Pinopsida; order Araucariales; family Araucariaceae; genus Wollemia; species Wollemia nobilis. Next base: position 13,785,919 of record JAQPPZ010002581.1, read on the forward strand.
GCATGTATGAGCAATTTTTCACCATCAAAAAAGGACCAAGTGAAAATGTGAAGTCATTTTCTGAAAGGTTCTTTGGATTATATGCTCAATTAGTGACATGTTATGTTTTGCAAGAAGAAGTGGCTCTCCAAATATATGTCAATGCTCTTGACCCACTCATTTCCACATATTTGCGAGGGATGCCCCTAATCACATCTTTGTCTCAAGCCTATACTCAAGCAATGGCAATTGAGCAACAATTGAGTTGTCAAAATTATGGTGTGGGTTTTGGATCATGTAATCTTCAATCATTTAATACTTCCTTTACCCACCCAATGATTTATCCACCTCAACCAAATTCAAGTGTGAATCAATTTCAGAATCAACAATCATTCCCAAGCTTCAATCAATTTCAAAATCCTCAACCTACTATGCAAGATCAACCATCTTTCTTAAGTATGAATCAACTTCAAAATACTCATCTTGATTCAAAGGATATTTCTAAAATCAATTTTAATGATTTTCATAAGAATATGATTTTAGGCAAGGGAGGAGTACTAGATCCAACTAGTATTGAAACATGTGACAAATTGGAAACCCTTGACTCACCAAAAGATGAATTCTATGAGGATGAATCTATTTCGGATGACATTGTTGAAAGTGATGACCAAGAGGATCCACACCTTCCAAATTGTGATAAAATTGAATCATGGGTTACACATGTGGATTATGATAGCCTTATCAATTTGAATACAAGCAATAACCCAATTTTGGAAGTAATTGAACCATCTAAGGAAGGTGAAGATAAATTTGATGAGAAACATGTTGATGAATTAAAAGATGAAGAAGAAATAGTTGAGCATCACAATTTGATTTTGAAAGATGATCATTATGATTCTTGGGAAGAGTATGCTCACTCCAAGCCTTCTGATGAATTTTGTGTGCCTATTGATATGCAGGATGATACAATTGCCCTTTCACATGAGGATATTACAAGTCCTGTACAATCTGAGAATGTTTTGGAAGAAGGGTTGGAATCTCATCAAAGGTTGGAGAAGGATAATGATTTTACTACCATGGATCAAGAAGGAGAATCAATTGTTTTTGTTCCCCTTGAGGGGCAAGAAATAGAAAATCTTGATCCACCTATTGTTTCTACAATGTCTATGCCATCTCAAAATGATGAAATTACAAAACCTAAGTGGTGTGGGTTTGATACTATTGATGATCCTAATGAAAATATGGATTTTGAGGCAACTCAAGCCATTGATCATGGAAAGGTGTCACGTGACACATATCTCGAAACATTAGGCTCTTGTTTTGAAAAATATGGATGCATGTTTGATTGGGTGCCTAACTTTGGTGTTTTTGAACAGGTGTTGGATGATGAAGAAGACAATGAGGAAGAAGAAAAAGCTACTAACACCCATCAAGTTGTGGTAAATTCTAATCATGATGGGTTGAGTATGGGTGACAAGGTGAAATCTTTACCTTTGGTGATAGCTACAAAAATTTCAAGTGATGGATTACATGATGTCCCTTTGGATGCTAATGTCATTAATGATGAAATGTCAAATCTTGGTGATGTTTGTCAAGTTTTGATTGATTTTGATTGCTTCAAAATCTTGAAAAATAATTTGAATTCAAGACTTTTAGAAATAGGCTCTTGTTTGCAATATCTCACATTTGAAAAGGAAAGCCTACTTCTAAATCATGAATGGAATGATGAAATTTGCACTTTAAAGAATAGACATGATAAAATTGAAAATCAATCATTGTCTGATCAATTTAAAATTTTGAATCTCACCTATGAGAATACTAATGGAACTAAATCTAATTGGTGGGGTGAGAGAGGGAAGTTGAAATTTGTTGCATTGCTTGGTATGATCTTATTGTTGTTGGATTCCTACAACATTTGGCATGTGTATTGTGACATATGTCTTTTGAAATGTTCTAATCATGTTTGGGATCCAGGAAAGTAATAGTCCAAGCTTGGCATCATCTTGTACTATATTGTATATAAATTTTGGTTTTGGGTTTTGGTTTGTGCTTTCAAGTTCGTTTTTGAAGTTACTTTTGGGTTTGGTTTTAAGTTTTGTGTGTTAGTCCTCTGGACATGTTGGTTTGTCTATAAAAAAAAAAAAAAAAAAATTGAGATGTCAACTTATGCCTAAAATCAAGAGAATATGAAACATTGGAATTGTGTTGTAGAAAGCTCCACAAGTAACACAAACATTTAAATAATATCGTTTGAATCTTGTGATGCATGAAGTTGTCAGTTTTGCACATTATGGTAAATTAGATGATATATTCCAAAAGAAGCAATGCATTCATATCTCATGTCATATTCCACATTGCATATACATGTCATCTCAGTTACATTTTCATTCCATGGGCAATTATTGAGAAGGTGTTGAATCCTCTTAGGATTATTACATAACATATATTAAAAGGATCCTAAGGTTGGGAACTCGCTGCCCAAACTATCTTGAACCAAGCACATTCCATGCACATTAAAAGAATCTTGAGCAAAATGGTCAAAACCATACTTGGATGAAAAGGTGAGGTGAAAAGAATATTTCATGTTTGTCCTATCATGCAACATAATCCTTGAAACAGTGGTTTTTACCACTCCCATAAAAGCTTAAAGCCTAAAACCAGAGTAGTAAGGATAGGGTTAAATCCTCATCGAACTTAGGTTGAGGATCCAACTCCCCAAAGCTATGGTTTGACCTACATGGAGTAGTAAGGATAGGACTTAATTCTCATCTCGCTTAGGTTGAGAATCCGATTCCCCAAAGCTTCCATTTTTCCCATTTCATCATAAAGCTTGGATTGGAAGGATCGTACTACATGTCCTCTGCAAAGGATGGGTAGTCATCCCAAAGGTCCAAGTAATAAAATAAATTAATATTTCCCATTTTTCATAAATCTTGGATTGGAAGGATCGTACTACATGTCCCTAGCAAGGATGGGTAGTCATCCCAAAGGTCCAAGAAATAAAAGAAAAAGAATGAATGAAGCCAAGTCATGGATTATGGGGTTAAGTATGCTCATGCGTGGCAACATGTCTTGCCTAAAAGCAAGACCACTGATTGCTCATATGGATAGACTAGCTCGACCATTTCATCCATAACAGGTTAAATTATTTTGTTCAAGATGAGGTAATGAACTCCAAATCAGAATAGTAAGGATAGGGTTAAATTCCCATCTCGCTTAGGTTGGGAATCCTATTCCCCAAAGTTCTGATTTCACTTACACTTGCACATGGGTTCAAGATGGTAGTGACACATAACCAACTTTGGGATCTAAGAAATTAATTCAGTATACATATATTTGGTCCTAAGAGGGTTTGACATCTTTAATATGTTTGTCCATGATATAAAAAGGTTTGAGCATTTATAAAGCAGGTTGTTACATCTCTAGCATCTTCATCATGCATCAATCATTCATAGCCTTGCATACAAATCATAAGTAAAACTGACAATGGAATGTTGATCAAGTTCAAACGGTAGGGAATGAAAACACATTGCACACACCGAGCTGATACTTATGATTCTGATGTTGCATGTATTTCTGATCTTTCGGTATTTGTTTATCTTTATGTGCTGACGCCTGTATCTAAGCTTGTATATTTCAGGTTGGGTTCTCACCAAAATGCTCAAGAGCATTTGACAAGTAGAGTCGCCATTTGTTGTGGCTGATCCACAACACACCCCAAAATTGGGGACCCACCTTTTCGTTTTGATATCCGGGTGTTGGCATTTCATTTTTAGTGTCTAATCCTTCGTTTTGTCGTAGGTTTTGCAATTGTTGTCGGTTCTTGTTGGCAATATTTTCTTGTCGATGATATTTTATTGTCGACAACTTTTTCTTGTCGACGATATTTTATTGTCGACAACTTTTTCTTGTCGACAATATTTTCTTGTCGATAACTTTTTCTTGTCGACAATATTTTATTGTCGACAACTTTTTCTTGTCGACAATATTTTATTGTCGACAGCTTTTATTTATTCATTTTTGTTGACAATTTTTTATCGTCATTGTTGTTGTTGATTTTTATGATTAATTATGTGTTAGCTTTTATGTGAAAGTTTAAAATGAAAAGTAAAAAAATAAATAATAAAAAAAAAAATAATAAAAAGAAAGGTAAAATTTCATATATATATATAAAGCCTTTGCTTTTAGTTTTAATGAAAGTATAAAAAGATTTTGCTTTGTTTTTAATAAGGGTGATGCACGCTTTAGGCAAAGACGTTTAGTAAGGAAATTTATTTTATTTTAATATTATTTTTGTTTATCTCTTAACTTTGTAGTATGTCTAAAATGCAGGTCTGCGCAATTATGGAGACGTGACCCGAGTTCACCCCACGGCGGATGGAATCCAATATGAGCGCATGCCAAAGATAGCACAGGGATAATTGTCCAGGGCAACGACAGAGAACGACCGTTACGATGGTAGAACCTGCGATGAAGCGGAGGCATTAAAGTGGAACAAAATGCCAACAGAACACATAGATGCGATATTTGACCGAATTCATCGACGGCGATAGTGGGACATGCGAAGTAGTGAGCGACCTGGCGAAAGATTACCAGGTATTCAACGAGATTTTGAGTGACGCGATACATGCCGAAAGACAGTGATGATGTGGACTACCGAAAATGCATACATGCCTGTGAGGACATGAGGGGTGGCCACGCGATACAGGAGTCGCGGGTGATTTACCGGCTAGACAAGACGTGGACCTTCGCTACGGCGTCGAAGAGGACATATAAACCAAAGCAAAATGCCAAGTGGCACGTGTTCATAATTATGGGGAAACGTTATAAATTAAAGTGTGCCTTTGCTTTGAGAATAACTATTATGGTATAGTCATAACTGTTCATAATAGTTTTCGTAATGTTATTCAATGATTTCGGGGGCAGATATAAACAGAGGCGTAGGAGCGTTTTGTTATGGGCAAGACCTTACGATTAATGTTCGCTCTCCCAAAACCAATTAAGTGCGCCACTTGGCATCACTCATCAAGACGTTATCGAAATGAAAGGCATCGTGTAAACAAAACAATAGGGAATTTTGGTTACGCCTTGAAGTAAAAAGGAAAAGCCAAACGCCAAGGCTTGAACGCAGGAAAAGGGAAAAACGAAGGGCTACGAAGGTGAAGAGCTTTCCTGCAAGTTTAAATACTCCACCGAAATATTGTAAAAAGGGACTGGAATTTGTGGCATGGCCAAATGGCGGCAGATTTTGATATGTAAACTTAGGAATATAATTTGAATGCCAAAGCTTCTCTTCAGAAATTTCAGGCCTTGTTAGCAAGAAAGAATGAGAAATTTTCTGCATGCTCTATTTTAATTGTTTTATGTTTCTCCTTCCAAATTTCAGATTTGTATGTGAAATTTATGCCATTGTTTTGGGTTATTTCATGTGAATGTCTGCAATCTGGAAATTATTTTAAACCCTAGGAGCCAACACCTAGTTTACTTTGATTGTGTTTGTTTTGCAGGTCAAATAGGCTAGGTTGCATGTACGAAACTCTCACGTATTCGGTTTTGCAGGATGGGGTGCTATCAAACTGAAGGAGCTTTTGCATTGCCGCATTTTCAGCAATTATTTTGATGCAAATTTTAATTTTCTGTTTTCAAAAATTTTAATTTCAGAATTTTTTCTTATTTTCAGGCATTAAAATAAACATTAAAAAATTTCAAAATCTAAAAATAATTTCACCATTGCGTAGGTTATAGTTCAGACTTCCAATACGCACTTTGAAATTTCATTTTCGGAGTTGTTTAGTATTTTTAAAAATTCATCGAAGTTGCTATTTTGTTACAGATTTTAAAAATCCGAAAATAGAAAATTTCCATTTTAAGGTCAAATTTCATTTTTCCAGTTTTGTTTTGCACTCATGAGCCTATGATGACATTCCCTTCATGGAAATTCCAATTTCATTGAAGGGGTTATGTTTTATGGCATTTTCACAAATTTCCATTTTGGGCCTAAAATTACCCTTTCTTCATAAAAATTCCAATTTTACGAAAGAGGGGTAATTTGAGTACTACATTGAAGGTCTTTTCCTTAAAGCACTTAATTGTTCATCTTGATGAAAATTTGATTTCATTTAAGAGGGATAAGTTAAAGTGACATTTTGAAGCTACATTTGAAGACCCTATTCATCATTGAGGATTTAATGCAAGATAAAATCTATTTTAAAACCATCAAGATAAAAGGAATTAAAGCACTACATCGTGGTCATATGAGGGCCAACTCACATTTGATTTATTTTGGTTCAATGAACAATCACTAAAGTTTCATGGTAAAATAAACCAACATTGCCCCTTGTTTACAGTTACTTGCAATCACTAAGGTGTTCCAAGCATTTAAATTGAATATCTTTATTTGAGATTACTAATGCACATATGCAAATGCTAATATAACGGAGACCTTGGAGAAGTTGTTTGTTTAACTTCTTTGCAAGAGGGGATTTGGAACCCAAATCCTAAGGGAGAGTGTACTTTCACAATTGGGTGAAAATACCACTCAATAGCTCTTTCCTTTCTAATAGTCTTGTTCATATCATTATTCACTTTATTGCTTGAGGTAGAATTTTTTTTAGTTTTAGCTCTTTATTTTTAAGAACACTTTTAATAGATCCTTTGTAGTAGACTACCTTATGACTCCTAGTTTAGAGTATGTGAACCAATTTGATAAAACCTCTCTAGACTTAGGTTTTTTAGGATTTCTTATGTCTCCCTAGTGGTTTGAGTAAGCTATAATCTTAATAAAGTGCTTAGTAAGTAATAGTTCACCTTTTGGGTTGATTTTGTAATGTTTTGTAATCAACTCCTATTTCACCTTATCTCTCCTAATGAACTATGCACTTAATTTGAAGTTCTTTGGTTGGATTTCTCTTATCCCTTTAGTATAAGTATGAGACAAATGTAAGTATATAATTCCAACTTCTTAAGTAAATAATGAACTTCCTTTTATATCCCTTAATATACAATATTTATAAATTCGAATTATTTATGTTTGATGTAGTATACCTTATATATCCCTAATTTTGGAATATTAAAAATTAATAATATTTGCAATATAATTTCTAAGTGTCTAAAGTAGAAACCCTTATTTCTCCTACTTAATTATTTGCAAATATAATACTCCTTAAATTATCCCTTAAGATTGCACTTTTGATCTTATTGCTTTCTCTAAGGTTATATCTATTCCACATATTTTAACCTTAGAATTATACCTTCCCTTATACCTACTTTTAAACTTTATTGAAAGCAAGTAAGTGCAAATATACCTTTGAACTTGTGCTGACTCGTATTGAATATGAGTGTTAATTATGAGCGCTAGTTTATGATAGACTCGACGAACATCCTCTTATGAAAGTCTTAAATGCACCTTTGAATCCTTGACTTTAGGCTTTGAATATACTCTCCCTTAATGCTCACTGTAAATTCTCTCTCGTTCACTCGTTTGTTCGTTCGTTCGTTGTGCGATTATTATATGGTAACTATATGTAAGCTTCTTCTTCTTGAAGTGGGTGCCAAGTGGTTGTAGGAATTAATTAAGTCTCCTCCTCAAGCTTGGCTGGATCTTGTGGAGCGTAGATATCATGGCACTGGATTAGCTTCTCCTTGTTGAGTGTTGAAATTTCTTGAATGTTAGGATAATGATGAGAAGTATTATATGAATGAGCACCTTTCTTGAGCGTTGGATATAAGACAATAATGATGCCTTTTGTGCCAAGTGGTACAATATTCCTTCCTATTTCAAGATAAGTGTAGATATCTCCTTTGCATGCATGCTCTCTTCAATGTACAAAAAATTAACCTTAAGACCTTATGACTGCCTATTAATTCCAACCATTTGCAAGCTTGCTTTGCTATTTTTACAACAATCAATTTTCTTCTTGAAAGATATTCTACTCGAGGATGATGGTTGGGTCTAGCTGTGAGGTACCAAGGGTGATGAAGTGGTGTTTCTATTGTGATTCAGTGGTAGAATGTGGTTCTCTCACTTGGAATCCTTACTAGGCATTGCACCTTCATTTTACCCTTTACTATACCACTTGTTATTCGCTGTCCTTGACTTTATAATTACGTAGGTACTTGTGCTATAGGTTGATGCAATCGTGGAAACTAGATAAGGTGCTGAAGATGGTGTCTCTAGACACCCTAAATGGATGCTTATTTACCCTAGGTTGGTGCACCCAAAGTTTGCACCTTCTGTCTTCAATGATTTAGTCGATTGTGGATGTAGGATACTTGCTGCCTTAGTGTCTTGAGACACTATATTTTGTCCTCTTTAGGAGGGATATGGTGCATCACTGTAACATAAATAAGATACTTTATTTTTGCACCAAAATTTTAAGAGTTCTCGGTATCTTTTTATGCTACTCTTCTCCTTTGATATGGTAGCTTCTCGTTGTATAGCTTGAGGACAAATGAAGATAGATTTTTGAAGCTTTTCCTTTGCTTCTTAGATATGGTGATTGCTTGCTCTAATCCTTAACAACAATGTATTTTTGCCTTTATTTTTAGATAACACTAACCTCTATCTTGGATAATTTTAGTACCAATGAATCCAAGCTCTTAACCATGCAACTGATTTTAACTTTGTACTAATGTTCACCTTAACTAAAAATCCTTAGTGAACTTTGATTAACTAATATAGTGCAATAGTAGTTTCTCCTTATTCTTGTATATGAACAAGTATTTAGTGCATCTTAAAAACTATAACTTAAAGTATTTAGTGCATCTTAAAAACTCTTTAAGAACAAGTAGTATAGTGCAATATTGATCTCACCTTATTACTCCTTAAAATGAACCTTAAATCATGCACTAGTAATTGCTCCTAAATGCACTATAATCTCTGTAACTTAATGTAGTCTTCTTTTCTGTAACTGAATAATAGGAAGATGATATATTTTTCTATTAAAATATATCTAACTCCTATTTTAATATGTAGGTATAAACCTTAAAAGAAAATTCCTTCTACATTCCCTTTGAAAACTATAATATGCAACCTTCTCTCTACAACTGTTAAATAATTAAAATGGTGCTTAATGGAACTGGATAATAACCCAAATTAAACTTCAACTAATGAACCTATTTGCACCCAAGTTACTTACCTTAATAATCTCTATAGATGAAATATTACTAGGTGATTAGACTCACCTTATTGTTGCCTTTAACTAGATAAACTTGCAACTATTCTTGGTTTTCTGAAAAAACTCTCTAACTCAACTTTTTGAAGCTCCAAAAAACCTCTAACTTGCTACCCTTAAACTATAGTAGGTGACTTGATTAACCTTTAGGATGGACTCTATAACTTCTAAAGTTTTGCAACTAGTAATGTTGCCCTGATTGCTACCTCTCTCGCAATCAATTTTTGCACTGAAATGTTGTTCTTAAAACTCAAAAATTTGGTAGGGAATTCCTCCAAATCATAGTTGAGTCTTTATTCAAGCAGACTTTAGTATTTTACTATAGATTCAGCAAAACCTTATCTCTAGATGAGCCTTCTAGCCTTCAAAGCTAATCTTCAAATATTTTAGGTTTAGTAGTAATGTTTGGCTCCTTTCTCCTTTAGCATCCTTGTTGAATTATGACTTCGATCTAGGAATTCTTTTAAAAAATTTGAAAGTCTTGAGGTCTTCACCAATCTCCTCTAAAACTTGGCAAACTCCTTTCCAAATACTTATCTCTTGGACTTATTGCTAGATGGTGGTAATTGTCCCAAGTTATACTTTCGATGGTAAATATCTCTAATGAGTTCTCCTAGGAACTCCTTTATTGGCCTTCTTTGAAACTGTAATAAGGCTCTCCAAGCCTTATCCTTATTTCTCGTTGAGACCTCACCAAGGTCTTCAATCTCACATCTTCTTTGCTCTTCCAAATGAGACTTTTCCTTCAACCTTTTGCTATGGAAGTGTTGGTAATGAGATATTCTTTCTAGATATTTAAAATTTGCTACTACTAGAATCTAGAATAGGACCTTTGCTGGTCCTTCTTCACTTATGTAATCTGCAGGCTTTAATGGAGATCACCAACCTCCAATATTCTAGAACTAGAAGTTTTGTAACTGGACCTTCTAAGGGTCTATTTAGCTTCTTCAAACTGATTTCTTATTTGTTGTTTGCAGTCTTTAATGGAGATCACCAACCTCCAATATTCTTCTAGACTCTTCTCTAGAGTCTCTTGAATCAATAGTAAGGCTACTATGGCCTTTTCTTCTTCTACACTCTACATGTCTGCAATATCTAGTAATGGGACCTTTTCTCAGGTCTTTAAAATCTTCAATCTTCTACTTGTTGCTGCAAGTGCTTTGGAATGATTATGATGAAGATATTCTTCCTAGATCTATGTAGGAAGCTTCCCAAATTTATTTGAATCTTATTTTCCTGTAACAAGATGTTAGAAACTAGAATGGAAGAATCTCTTAAATCTAGAGATGACAAATCTTCACTAGTTGATTTGTCAATCTAGTGGAATTTATGCTAAGTCCTAGTCTTCACAAGTTTTTCTGCAACCTTGTGGAAAGACTCTAGCCAAATGTAATATTAAATTTTTTGTAAATGATATTTTTGGATTTCTCTTGATCTCACATGTGGCTCTTCCTATTTTATAACTAATCTGCCATAGCACTCACTTGATCCTAACTAATCTACCATGTGCTTTGATACCATTGTTAGATTTTGATGAGACGTTAGTGTAGGAAATACAACCACAAGATGCAAGATGACTAATCTAAGATAACTATAAACTAATGGCACAATAATATTGAAGAAAATAATGAGATGAAAATCTAAAAATAACTCAAAATATGACATAATGAAAGTTATGAAAATAGTACAATGCTATATAATGGAGGACATGGACACTCCATGAAAGGATATGAAGGACTACATTGTACCGCACACTCTCTATACTTACTACTACATATGATCCTCTATGAAGCACTCACTATGAAGCCTCTATATAGGAAGATAGATTCCTTACCGCTTACTCTACCTATCTAATTGATGTACAAGTGGACTTCTTGTATATTTACAACTTGCACATTTGACACTTGTTCATTTATTACATTACTTGAAGTAACTAATTAAATTTACTCTAAAGTAAAATCCTACTCTAGTTATGTACCAAAGGTAGTATATTTACATGGCCTAAATTATCTAATATACTCTAACAAAATCTTCAGGGAATACATCCCTGAACTCATTTAGTACAAGATACTTCTGGAAAAGGCATAAATTGGACTCAGTGTCTTCCTTTTTATTTAGCTTGACCATATAAATTATACCATCCTTCCTAATGGATTTATTAACTTGCATAGCTGATAATAAATATGGTCTAAAGGATTCTCTATTACAATGGACCCGAATTCACTGATTAGATTCATCCATGAAATCTAACCACCTTTTCTCAAAATTAAGAAGGGCTTTATGGGCTTTAAGCCAATCCATACAAAGGATGATATCAAAGGCATGTAGAGGCTACATACAAGTGCCAACTAGTTTTGCCTTGTGGTAGGATAATATGTGGGTCATATAGGCATTGGTTAACTGTATAAGTTTATTTTGACCCATATTCGGCCTTCCACCCAATTGCCAAAAATCCTAATTTTTTTGGTATGTCCCTCAGTATACTAGTAGAAATAAAACTATATATAGATCCGCTATCAATTAAAATATGTACATTCCTACCATAGACTTTATCATTTTAAAGGAAAGGTGTTGCTTTCCCATCAAGTGTAGAATTACATGTTGCAACAAATATTCGATGAGCAGATTCTTCTAGTGCCTTCTTCTGGTCTACTGTCTAGGGGTATTTGTTTGCATAGTGAGGATCTCCACATACATAACATCCCATTGTAAGAAATTTCTCCTTCCTACTATCCTCACTTCTGCTCTAAGGTGCTGATTCCTTACACTTTCCTAAACTAGAGGTTTCTGTTCATTGCTACCTGTATAACCCTTCATGTCCTGTCTATCCTTGTTATTTTGGTATCTATTTCTATTTCTATTGTTTGACTTAGATTTATCCCCCTCGGATATTTTGTTACAAAGTTTGTACTCTTTATTTTCTTGAGTTTTTCTTTATCTTTCTCAAATAATTTATGATAATTAGAATAAGCTTTCTTAGCCTTCTGATTTGTCTCCTTTTGATGATCCAAGTCATAGGTCTTTGGGAGATCTTCAGGGTTAACCAGACTAATCATGGATATAATCTTTGGGTGAAGCCCCAAAATAAAATTTTGTACCTTCATATCTTCCTTATTCTCATATTCAGGTACATATTTAAGTAGTTGTATGAATTTCTGATGGTATTAACGAACAAACAAGTTTTCTTGTTGTAAGGTGCTGATTTATGCAAATTTCTCTATATAAAACTGCTTGGTTAAGAATCTCTTTTAAATTCCTCCCACTTGAGATCAGTAGATTCAATGTTCTTACCCTTCTTATAAGTAGTTCACCAATCTAGAGTTGTTTCAACTAGATGGACTACCCATGCTGTTTTAGATTTAGATGATAGGGGTTTCATAGAGAAATATGTTTTGATATCGTTTAGCCAGTTTTATACTACATTACCATCGTCCCTACCGTAAAATTTGGTGATCTTAACACATTTCATATCTTTCACTAATTCAAACCCTACTTATTTTTTGCTAGTCCCTTCTGCTTCTTCTTGTCTAACCTTAGGTTCTTTACCCTTAGTTAAATTTTCTATCAGTTTTTTTTGTTAAGCAATTAGTTTGTGTTGTTGGGCCATTTGAGCCTTTTAATGCTACATTTGTTCCCTCTGTTCCTCCATTTGTTTCCTCAATTGCTCCATTTGCTCTTGGATTAATTTAACTATATATGCTAAATTTTCTTCCTCATTAACTTGAGGCTCATTAATTTATTTCATAAGCCTCTCTCTTTGAGGTCTATCAATCACATTTTCATTTCTAACCTCCTTCCCAAGTTCTTTTCTTATTCCCTTACATGGCCCTTTTTGTGGACCAACAACTTGCTCTTCTCATTGAGCTATTACGAGGTTCTTTGAAGATCCTCCCTTTAACATTGGAGGTTTTTTTTCTAGGATGCAAAAGAGCTATGTTAATTATCTGGTTTAGGTTTTTAAATATGACACAAAGAATTATACAATATAGGGTCTTGCAACCTAGGGATTTGATACCAACTATAATAACCAAAGTCTAACTCACTTGGTTGTACAATATAGTCTAGCCCACTTGTTCCAAAAGATGAAAATATTGTCCAATTTTACTACTAGACTCAACCTAAAGGATTTTTTTTTGAGATAAAGAGTTTGATGTTCACCTAATATTTTATTAGTATGACGTATATAATACCACTTTTGGGAATTAGGATTGCTGTAGATGACCTCCCAAGTGGACAAGATTGGAAAAATCCCATAGAAGGTACATTGTTATGGATCCATATCCTCATCCTCATATGAGGGCACATATCCATGACTGACATTATCCTCTAGGGCCCATAATACCTAGAGGTGGATGCATACTCTCCTCATCCCTTAACATGAGGAAGCTAGGCTTATTTTAGCCTTTTCTACTTCATATTTTAACATGCAAGGGGTTAGCATATATGCCTAGTGCCTAACTAATTATCCTCTACATTGGAGTCAATTAGGGCCTTGCCATTACCCTGGCTCAGGACCTGGTATCTCTTGTCAAGACACAATTAGCAATAAGTTATCCCATACCAAATGTTGCAGAGTGGTCTAGCTTCATGTTCATGGTAGAATTATCTTAATTGTACTTTGAGCAATGATCCATCACTGTACTACTCGTACAATGACCTAGAGGAGACATTTCATACCATTCCTTGTTACCTTTCCCATCCTAACCCTTCTCATAAAAAATGCAACCACTCCTGAATCATAGTGATTGGCATTCCTGCAATCACCGATATTGGGTGTATTAAGGTTATCATCATCTATACTAATAATGGTTTAGGAATCTAATGGGGATTGATTATTCATCCTTCCCGATAAATTTAGGTTAAAGGATTCCCTAAAAGTTTAGAAGTTTATCAAGACCCATATTTTGACTATTTTCCTCTCAACAAATAATTGTAATATAAAGAGTGTACCTAAGATTTTATAAGGAATGAACAAATGTTTATAAAGAATGATGCACCTACTTTTAGATTTAATCCATTTCATCATTTGTATAATATTTCCTAAAAATAAAGTAGTCACAATCAAATAAGCCAATATTATTATTTTAAAACTATGCTAAGTAGCTTCTCCGCTTAAGGTGTTTTCTTAGCGCATTTACATATATCACTAAATATTCAAAATAGAAAATTGCATACAAAACTATATTTTAATTTACATAAAGACAATTTTTTAGTTTTATGTCCATAGAAAACTTATTTATAAAGCTACTTAATAGGAATATAGAATTAATGCAACTAAACATTATATCATGCTATGGTTTCAAATCTAAATTTTTTTAAACTTCACTTCACATAACGCCTAAGAATGAAAAATAAGTAACAAACCTAATAATATTCCATACAAATAATCATACGAAGAGATAATAAAGGGCACCCAATAACTAATTTACTCAACACAAAGGCTAGTATTTAACATTTAGAAAGATTTGACTTTGGGCAGTTAGATAACAAATTTAATTTCCATTATATCATCTGTAGTGACTACATATTACCTAAATTTATAAGAAATACATATGATGTTTTTTTCTTAAATTTGAGTCTTAGGAAAAATAATTCTTCATCAAACATTTTATGCTATTATTTTAATCAAGCAACATCATGGGAGAATTGGCTAACAAAAACATCCTATAAGAAAGAAGTTTAAATGAAACCCAAGTTTATTAAAAGACATTAAATCTTCTTTTGGAGCACTAAAGAAAAATGTAAAAGGAGTATTCACAACTAACAATGCTTATGACGAATTTTATCACTTTACCGAACGTTGACCAAAGATTTTAAAAGAGAAATAACTACGTTTCCCAAGCATATTAGATAACATTAAATTTAGGAGGTTCTAATAAAGAACAAAATATAAATTTTGTATATATAATTTTTTTTTATACAAAAGAGACTACGCTCAATAAATGCGATGTAAGAAACTCATAATTGATATTATATTGCTTCTACTGGGTACATATGCATCATCCACATAATAGCAAGTTTGACGAACTATAGGGAGTATAACATACACTCGAATAACGCCTTTAAGGATTTATTTAGACTTATCTTACCCAAAGTTTATAAAGTATAACGTATAACAAGATATTTGTTTTATTACACTTTCAAATAAGCTCAATTATTTACTTTTGAAGGACATCTTAGATAGAATTGCTCAAACCTAACAGTTGAGATGGTTGTTTGATTCAACTTGAACCTTCTCTTTTTGCCACATCAAAGAAGCTTTATACCTTCAATTTATTTTTCCCATCACGTTCAGAAGAAAAGGGTCCAATTAAAGTCTACGCGGGATAAGAACATCCCAAATGTAGATGTATGCATCTAAATGACCTTTCTACTAAAGCAAAATATATCTATGCAATCTTACATGAAATTCTATAGTTAATAAACACTGTCCAATCTACCAACACAAGCACACAGTTTGACCCTATTCGATAGATGAAAATCAACATACTCTAATTTTTGTTTGGAAAGGATTTAAAGGTAGTGGTATTACTCAACCAATACCACGTCTTAAGAAGACTGGATGCCATCATGTCCTTAGACTAAAAACCACCCTTAACCAAACTTAGCTAAAATTAGGCACCTAATCACCTATCTAAGATACTTGACTCAGAATGACAAGGTATTCTAGCATTAAATCATCAAGAGGTATACACATAAAATAACAACAATATTAAGAAATCAACAGGCAAAGTTCTTGTAAAAAATCCAACACAAATGTCAATATATATACAAGCATAAGCAAAATATAAATCATTTTTTTGGTAGAATATTAAATAATCAAGTATTTTATTTTAAAGACCATACAACAACATCATATAGTCTCTTAAAAATACAGGCAATAGAAAGATAGAATTTCGACTTAATTCACACTAGTTGTCTAGGGACTCTCTTCACTTTCTTTCGACCAACACTCCCAAGAACACATCAACAAATGTGACACACAAGGACCATTCAACCTCTTCTACCTACTATTTTATAGAAATCAACACAAACACCAATCAAACATATGGCACATCATGCACATATCCACCCTCAAGTGTCTGTCGGGTGGCACCTTACTCTAAAGCTTTTAAAAGAAAACATTTACATTTATTTTCATTATAGTTCATGCTTGTTTACATAGAAATGAAATAAGTTATATTATTTATTCTTTTACTATTATTACTATTTTTCTTATAATAGTAATATCTAGCATTTATTCCAAGTTTGATTCTTTGAGTGTGTTTTTAAGCCATGTTGGTTCCTTCCTTTGATGAATTGTGGAAGTTCTTGTGTATTTTATATGTTCATCTTGAGATTCTAACTCTGTTTCTTCATTTTATAAATCTTCATCTGAGAAATTTAAAAGAAATTTTGCATCATGACCATGTTTTTCAATTTCAACCTTGAACTTTTTATTAAAGACAACATCTCTGCTTATATATACCTATTGAGCAAGGTGCAAGAACAGTATTGTCATTGTTGACAACACAGTCAGACAGATCGGTTGATGTAGTGGATAGGAGTTCAGTGATGCAATGGAAGTGGTTTTCCAAAAGATAGAAGTGGCCCATATACTAAAAATCAAAAGAAAATCACAAGGCAAAAAATTGTCGCGATATTGCGACATGTTGAGCTAGAAAGAAAAACTATCGCGATATCGTGACATGTTGAGTAAGAAAGAAAAACTGTCGCGATTTCATGCCATGTTGGAAGAGAGAGAAGAAGAAAGAAAAACTGTCATGATATCGTGACATGTTGAGAAGAAAGAAAAACTGTGGCGATATCGCGATGAAAAACTGTCTCGATATCGTGACATGTTCAAAGACAAAGTGCAAGAAAGAAAAACTGTCATGATATCGTGACATGTTGAGAAGAAAAAAAACTGTCGCGATATCGTGACATGTTCGGAGAGAAAGCGCAAGCAAGAAAAAGTGTCGCGATTTCGCGACATGTTGAAAGAAAAAGAGGCAAGTAGAAAAAGTGTCATGATTTCGCGACATATTGCAAGAGAGATAGTACAAAAGAAAAAGTGTCGTGATTTCGCGACATATTGCAAGAGAGAGTACGGAAGAAAAAGTGTCACGATTTCATGACATATTGCAAGAGAGATAGTACAGAAGAAAAAGTGTCATGATTTCGTGACATATTGCAAGAGAGAGAGTCCAAAATAAAAAGGTGTCACGATTTCGCGACATGTTTCATTTTCGTGGGCCAAAGCAAAGAGAAAGAGGAGAGAGAAAAATGTGTCATGATTTCATGACATGTTTCATTTTCGCGGGCCGAAGCAAAGAGAAAGAGGAGAGAGAAAAAGGTGTCGCAATTTCGCAACATGTTTCATTTTCGCGGGCCAAAGCAAAGAGAAAGAGGAGAAAGAAAAAGGTCCCACGATTTCACATGTTTCATTTTCGTGGGCCAAAGCAAAGAGAAATAGGAGAGAGAAAAAGGTGTCACGATTTTGCGACATGTTTTATTTTTACAGGCCAAAGCAAAGAGAAAGAGGAGAGAGAAAAAGGTGTCGCGATTTCGCGACATGTTGCATTTTCGCGGTCCAAAGCGAAGAAAAAATGCAAGGAGGAAAAAGTGTCGCGATATCGCGACATGTAGCATTTTTGCGGTCCAAAGCGAAGATGAAGGCAGAAGAGGAAAAGTGTCACGATTTCGCGACATGTCGCATTTTCACGATTTGAAAAGTGCAGGAAGACAGAAAAGAAAAAGTGTCGCGATATCATGACATGTCAGGTTTTCGCGACCTGAAGGCAAGAGAAAGAGAAAAGGAGAGAAAGTGTCGCGATATCGCGACATGTCACATTTTTGCGACTAAAGGAGGAGAGAGAAAGTAAGAAGGCGAAAGTGTCGCGATATCACGACATGTGTTTTCACTGGTACAAGTCAAGAAAAGGATAAAGAGACAGAAGTGTCACGATTTCATGATGGGTCACTTCGATGCGAGCTAAGAACAAAAACTAGTTGAAAGAAGATATGTGATAGTTAACTAAAGTCGGTACGACAGTTACAAGTGCAGTTATAGAAGAAGTCGATACGAAAGTTACAGGTGCAGTTACAAGAAGAAGTCGATACGACAGTTACAGGTGTAGTTACAGGAGAAGTCGGTACGACAGTTACAAATGCAGTTACAGAGAAAAGGTTATAAAAAGAGATCTGCGTGGAGAATTTTGTGTTGAAGAAAAAGGCTGAAGAGTGCATGCCGTAAGAGAGCATTAAGGAGAGTCGAGAGAGCAATAGACTAGACAGGGTCTTGTATAAGCGAAGGCATTTTTATGTCAATCTTATAGTTTCAAAATTGTAGTTTGAGTTGGTGCTTGGAATCAGGGGTTGGTGCTCCTTTCTGTTGGTGCAGATAAATCAGGGGTTGGTGCTCCTTCCAGTGGGTGCTGGTAAATTGATTGTAAAATTGATATTTTGCAAAGGCTGGATTTGGACGAGAGTCCAAGCAGTCATTTTTGAGGAGTAGCCAAAATTGGTGAA
This sequence comes from Wollemia nobilis, assembly GCA_028583015.1. Lineage (NCBI taxonomy): Eukaryota > Viridiplantae > Streptophyta > Pinopsida > Araucariales > Araucariaceae > Wollemia > Wollemia nobilis. Next base: position 13,804,581 of record JAQPPZ010002581.1, read on the forward strand.
CCTCGTTACATCTTGTGTTGTGTGATGCTCTCTTGTGATACTTGCATTATCTGATTTAAATCTTCATTGTTTCAGTATTAAGAGTTGTAGATTTGAATTTAAATAGCTACACTAATTCACCCCCCCTCTCAGTGTCATTGTGAGACTAACAATTGGTATCAGAGCCAAGTTTCTGAACAAAGCTTAACCAGCTAGGGTGATCTTGGATTAGTACGCAATGGCAGGTGGTGAAGGCTTCTCATCAAACAAAGCACCATTGTTGGACGGAACTAATTACTCATTTTGGAAACTCAAGATGTAGACATATCTTTGTGCTTTGGGATATGACATTTGGGATTTAGTAGATAGTGGATATACAATATCTACCACTCCTCCAATCGATGCTACCGATAAGAAACTGTTTGAGAATAACTCTAAAGCAAAGAATGCTATCATGTGCGGTTTAGTGGACAACAAACTAATAAATATTATGAGTTGTAAAATGGTAAAAGACATATGGGACAAACTAAGGAGCATTCATGAAGGAGATGACAAGATCAAGGAGGCCAAGTTATAAACGCATCAAGCTTAGTTCAAAGCATTAAAGATGAATGACGATGAGAACATAGAGGCATACATGCTGAGAGTTAATGGAATCATTAATGCAATTAGAGGACTCGATGAGGAAATGGAAGATGCTATTATCGTGAAAAAAGTACTAAGATCTCTTCCCCAAAGATTTTATTCTAAATTTTTAGCAATAGAAGAAGCTAAATATCTAAATACTTTTAGTATGGATGAGATGAATGGTTCTTTGACTGCATATGAGATGAGAATAAGAAAAACTAAACCCACAAATAGAGAAGCTACTTTTAAAGCACATAGAAATATAAAAGCAAAACAAGAATCCGAGGAAGAAGAGACATCAGATGAAACAGAAGCAAACTTTGTTCGAAAACTAATAAGGGGAAAAGGAAAATACAGAGGAAAGCTACCGCTTAAATGTTTCAACTGTGGAGGCGTTGGGCATTTTGCGACTAACTGTCCACTTAATGAGAAGGACGAAAATAATGAAGGATCGCACCAAGAAAGAAGTGACTGGAAGAAGAAAACAAATTTTAGAAAAGGCAACTTCAAGAAGAAAATTTTCATCTCCAAGAATGTCAGTTCATTAGAAGATAGCTCCAGTGAGGATTCTGAAGAGGAAACAGATGAAGCTCTTTTCATGGCATTTGAAGAAGTAGAATCAGAAAAGGAAGAAGAAGTGAACTCTGAAGTATGTGGTGAAAACTCTGAGGCTGAATTAGATCTAGAAGGTGAGTTGATCTCTGCACTTGAAGAGTTGGGTTTAGAAAGGAAAAAGAACAAAAGACTATCCAAGAAGTTGGAAGAATATGAGGGTAATATTTAAGATCTCTTCTTACAAATTCATAAAGCCAAGAAAATAAAAGAAGCCTTGAAGTCACAAATCAATGAGAAAGAGATTGTTTGTTGTAAACAAGAAGAGGAGATTGTGTTATTGAGGAAACAACTAGAAGAGGCCAATACAAATATCAAATTTGAGAAGAGCACAAAGCTGCTAGATAAAATGATAAGGCAACAAAGAAGCCCCATGTGCAAGCTTGGTCTTGGATATGAAGCTGAACAACCTTCATCGTCTAAATCTGTAGAGAAGAAGAAGTCCACTGCTGAAGGATCAAAGCAAGAAAATCCTGGAGCTGAATCCTCAAAAGGAAGAAAATCTCAAAGGATATCTACATAAAAGCAACCACAAAAAAAGAGGTTCTATCACTCTCACTTTATTCATAATAATGCTTTTAATGGAAATTATTTTAGATGCAACCATTATGGTCACAAAGCAATTTATTGTGGACAGAATAATAGATCAAAGAGGTATGCTGGTAGAAATACATCTGTTATTCCGATTGAACACCATGTGCAATGTTTTAAATGTAATGGTCATGGGCACATAGCAAGGTCTTGTCCAAATCTAAGGCAAGACAGTAGATTTTATCAGACGCAAAGAATGCAACACAGACAGGAAAGAAATCATGTGCATCAAAGAAAGGAAAAGAATCATCCATCAAGGATGTACAAGAAACAACCACCCAAGAGAAATGTTCAAGTTCACGAAAAGGTTCAAAATAGGGATGCAGGTGAAAACCTTCAGCCTAAGTTCAAGAAATACTGGAGAAATAAAGAAGAGAGGAAATCATGTCTCCTTGGATAGAAGGATATTACTCCTCTATTGCACTAAGCAGCTCTAGGTAGCACATCCTTAGGGGGAGCAATGTTAAAGTTTATTTTAATGCTCCTATGTATTTGTGTAATTATCTGAGGATGAAAGGAAAGTAGTCGGGGAGTTGTTGTATACTGTCAAAGTGTGTTTTCTGTTCATGCAGTTGTTTGTGGTAGTGCCGTGAAGGGTGGTGATTAAATTGAGAGTTGTCATTATTGGTAGTATTGCTATATGTCATTGTTGTATTGGTGATGGTTATTACTGCCACTGTCCAAATTTAAGGATTATAACAGTTCAGATAATTTGGTTAATGAAAGAATGTTGCCCTAGTCGCATATATGTGTTTCAATAAAAGCAGTGTGTATTTGAACTACACATTGACGTGAAGATTGTTAGATATATCATGACATTGTGGTGAAAAAATATTGAAGTCTGATTATTGATTCATGTTTAGATCATCAAGATGAGCAACTTTGATTTGTGAATCATACCTATCCGAGGTCCAGAAGTATGAGTTTGAGTAATGTGCACTATAGTTGGCCATGAAGTGTTTGACAAAATGTTGTCTCCTAATTCGAATAGTTGAAAGTAAGGTGTGACCAACGGTGACTGTAGAAAACATAGACCAAGTTGAAAATGTAAAAAGTGATTGGTTGAGTTGTGTTGAGATTGGGATTTGAGTATAGAACATATTGAGTCTCTAACAATTCTCTTTATGATTCTATAAGATTGGATAGATTCTGTGTGAGCCTATTGACAGGATATAGAGGACAGAGTCTCAATGGATAGAGATCCAGCAGCCAACACAGTTGAAGATAGATCTGAGTGAGGGACCACATTCTCAGGGGGAGCATTTATATATTTGATTATCTTTTTTGCTCATGTCTGTAATTTTTGCTAACTATATTAATTTATGCCTGAGAATGCTATGCATGGACTCAGGGGGAGTTTGTAGCAACCCTTTGGTATTATTGTCAAAGGGGGAGAAGAATTATAGGAAATTGCATGTGTGTTGCCAACAATTCCAAAGGGGGAGATTGTTGAGCAAGGTGCAGGAATAGTATTGTCATTGTTGTCAACACAGTTAGACAGATCGATTGATGCAATGGACAGGAGTTCAATAATGCAGTGGACAGGAGTTAAGAGGTTCTTCAGAGTATGTACAGTGGTTTTCCAAAAGATAGAAGTGGCCCATATACTAAAAATCAAAAGAAAATCACAAGGCAGAAAACTGTCACGATATCGCGACATGTTGAGCCAAAAAGAAAAACTGTCGCGATATCACGACATGTTGAGCAAGAAGGAAAAACTGTCGTGATTTCACGACATGTTGGAAGAGAGAGAAGAAGAAAGAAAAACTGTCGCGATATCGCGACATGTTGAGAAAGAAAAACTGTCGCAATATCGCGACGAAAAACTATCGCAATATCATGACATGTTCAAAGACAAAGTGCAAGAAAGAAAAACTATCGTGATATCGCGACATGTTGAGAAGAAAGAAAAACTGTCGCGATATCGTGACATGTTCGGAGAGAAAGCGCAAGCAAGAAAAAGTGTCACGATTTTGCGACATGTTGAAAGAAAAAGAGGCAAGTAGGCGATTTCGTGACATATTGCAAGAGAGATAGTACAGAAGAAAAAGTGTCATGATTTTGCGACATATTGCAAGAGAGATAGTACAAAAGAAAAAGTGTCACGATTTTGTGACATATTGCAAGAGAGATAGTACAGAATAAAAAGTGTCATGATTTCACGACATATTGCAAGAGAGAGTCCGAAAGAAAAAGGTGTCGCGATTTTGCGACATGTTTCATTTTCGTGGGCCAAAGCAAAGAGAAAGAGGAGAGAGAAAAAGGTGTCGCAATTTTGCGACATGTTTCATTTTCATGGGCCAAAGCAAAGAGAAAGAGGAGAGAGAAAAAGGTGTCGTGATTTCGTGACATGTTTCATTTTCACGGGCCAAAGCAAAGAGAAAGAGGAGAGAGAAAAAGGTGTCATGATTTTGCGACATGTTTCATTTTCATGGGCCAAAGCAAAGAGAAAGAGGAGAGAGAAAAAGGTGTCATGATTTTGCGACATGTTTCATTTTTGCGGGCCAAAGAAAAGAGAAAGAGGAGAGAGAAAAATGTGTCATGATTTCGCCACATGTTGCATTTTCATGGTCTGAAGCGAAGAAAAAATGTAAGGAGGAAAAAGTGTCGCGATATCGCGACATGTAGCATTTTCGCGGTCCAAAGCGAAGATGAAGGTAGAAGAGGAAAAGTGTCACGATTTCGTGACATGTCGCATTTTTGTGATTTGAAAAGTGCAGGAAGACAGAAAAGAAAAAGTGTCACGATATCGCGACATGTCAGGTTTTCGCGACCCGAAGGCAAGAGAAAGAGCAAAGGAGAGAAAGTGTCGTGATATCGCGACATGTTGCATTTTCACGACTAAATGAGGAGAGAGAAAGTAAGAAGGCGAAAGTGTCACGATATCGCGACATGTATTTTCGTTGGTACAAGCCGAGAAGAGGACAAAGAGGTAGAAGTGTCACGATTTCATGATGGGTCGCTTCGACGTGAGCTAAGAACATAAACCAGCCAAAAGAAGATATGTGACAGTTAACTAAAGTCGGTACGATAGTTACAGGTGCAGTTATAGAAGAAGTCGATACGATAGTTATAGGTGCAGTTACAAGAAGAAGTCGATACAATAGTTACAGGTGTAGTTACAGGAGAAGTCGATATGACAGTTACAAATGTAGTTACAGAGAAAAGGTTATAAAAAGAGATCTGCGTGGAGAATTTTGTGTTGAAGAAAAATGCTGAAGAGTGCGTGTCGTAAGAGAGCATTAAGGAGAGTCGAGAGAGCAATAGATTAGATAGGGTATTGTATAAGCGAAGGCATTTTTATGTCAATCTTATAGTTTCAAAATTGCAGTCTGAGTTGGTGCTTGGAATCAGGGGTTGGTGCTCCTTTCTGTTGGTGCAGATAAATCAGGGGTTGGTGCTCCTTTCTATTGGTGCAGATAAATCAGGGGTTGGTGCTCCTTCCAGTGGGTGCTGGTAAATTGATTGTAAAATTGATATTTTGCAAAGGCTGGATTTGGATGGGAGTCCAAGCAGTCATTTTTGAGAAGTAGCCAAAACTAGTGAACCTCATTACATCTTGTGTTGTGTGATGCTCTCTTGTGATACTTGCATTATCTGATTTAAATCTTCATAGTTTCAGTATTAAGAGTTGTAGATTTGAATTTAAATAGCTACACTGATTCACCCCCCCTCTCAGTGTCATTGTGAGACTAACAATACCTTCTATGTACTTGGATCTATTATTCTATACCCTGTAGATTCATCATCATAGCCAACAAATATTCCAACCATTGTCTTCATCTAATTTTGTTCTTTTTTGTTTTGGAATATGCATATAAGCTTTGCATCCAAAAATCCTTAATTTTCCAATATTTGGTTTTTTCCCCGACCATGCTTCTTCTGGTGTAACATTCTTGAGTATTATTGTAGGTAATATATTTTGTAAATATACTTTTGTTTTTACTACTTCAGCCCAATACTGAGAATCAAGATGAGTTTCTTTTATCATACACATCACCATTTCCATTATAGACATATTTCTTCTTTTTGCAATTCCATTTTGTTGTGGTGAATATGTTGTAGTGAGTTGCCTTTTAATTCAATTTTCTTCTAGAAATAGATTGAATTATTTTGATACAAATCCACCTTCTCTATATGAACAAAGAATTTTGATAGGTTTTCCTGATTCCTTTTCTACTTGGAGTTTGAATTGTTTTAAACAACTAAATTCTTTTGATTTGTACTTCATAAAGTATACCCACATTTTTCTACTATAATCATGAACAAATAAATGAAATTACTTATGTCCTCCAAAACTAGTAACATTCATTGGACCACACAAATCTATATATATCAATTCTAATGGTTGTTGGTACTTATGTTGATGAAGTTCAAAAGGAATTCTATGTTGCTTTCCTGCCAAACATTCTGGACAAATAATAGATTTCCAAGTTAGATTTGGTATCCCTTCAACCATTTTATGTTTGACCATGTCATTTATGGATGATGCACTAGTATGTCCCAACCATTTATACCATAAATATTTTTTTCCAATGTTGTAACTGAAAGGGTTGAGTGTGTAGTAGTATCCAAAACAAATAGATTACCTTTATAGAAGCCTGGAGCTATATTTTTTCTTGTTTGATGATACAAAATTGTTTTCTTTTATTGATAACTTTAAGCTTTATTATCATATCTTGATCCATGAGTTGAGAAACTGAAAGAAGGCTGGTATTTAACATAGGAACATACAATACATTATTAATCATTCCTTTTCTATTTATCAAGTTAATAAGAATATTTTCTATCCCTTTTACTTCATGTCTTACTATTTGCTATAGCAAACAGTTTCTCTTTTATTTTTCTTGTAAGGAATTAAACAATTGTTTGTTTCTAGTCATATGTTTGCTTACTCCTGAATCTATGTACCAATAATCCATAGTTATTTTTGTTTTGTTTTTCAATTTTCTAGTCAACTCTACACTTTGCTTCTAGTATCTTTCAAATTTTAAATAGTGTAGTTCCTAAATTTAAAGAACTTAAATTTGGTGTTGAAATCCTTATAAATCCCTATTTGGAAATTTATAAACAAAGGTATTTGCAAATATAATATTTCTATTTCAATGTAGACATTCTTATACCTCCAAATTAGACTATTTGCAAATTTATTATAATGCAATTTGAATGAGATAATTTTTTTTTTTTTAAAATACTTCTTTATTCAAAAACTTCTAAGGCATTCAATAATACTTCAAAGGTTTTAAATCTATACCTTATTTCTCCTTTTATCAAAAAACCTTGAGTATAATAAATTAATTAACTTGCCTTCAATATTATGCCTTGTATCTTTTGCAAAGGTTTAAATAAGACTAAATATTTATTACCTCCTTTAATGTAGCGCTCCAAAGCTTTATCTTACTTGATTTAAACTACAATATACTTTCTTCTTTCTCTGTGATGCATTTAATGCACTCTAGCGCTCGAGCTCCAAAGCTTTGACTCTCCACCTTGCATCTTTTACTTCCCTTCATTGTGGTGCATATAACCTAATCTTTACGCTTCACTCCTCTTCACTGTTCACTGTTGACTCTTTGAATTACATATTTCTCTTTATTTTAATGCATGTAGGAGGTGTTACGTTAGTAAATATTGGCACTTTATTTTAATAAGATGCTTGACATTCTAGTTAGCATGCTTGAGTATTGGAAAACACGTTCTTTACATGATGATTGAAGTTGTGCTTCTTCTATGGTTCCTGAAGATTCCTTGATGGTTGATGCTTTGATGACGAGTGTCTTTTACACTTGTTGCATGTTACAAATTTCTATCTTCTAGGTAATTTTAGGGTTATCACTGTGCTTGTCTTGTTTTTCCCCTCTATAATGATTGTTTCACTTTCTTGGTGCTCAGAGTCTCCTCATGATGGTTGGTGCTTAGTGTCTAACATGCCAAATGGTAAATAGTAACCTTATCTATTCTCCTTACGTACCATATGATTTCTAATGCCTTTCCTTCCAATGTAATGCTCTTTAATGAGCAATTTTCAACCAACTCTATCGCTCTTCCTTTTGTATACGTTATGTTGGCTGCAACTCAAGTGTCTTATCTTCTTTTTGCATTATGTAGCAAGCATTATATCCAATGATGATAGCCTCTTCACTATCCTCCTTTAAACGACCTATTATTGAGTTTTGTGCAACCCTAATGGTGTTTTCTTAACCTCACGAATGCTTCTTTGGTGGTGAATATTCTTTCTCAACTATGTTCTTGGCTGAATGATGATGGTGCTCTAGGTAACATTCTTTGAAGATGGTGGCAGCTCCTCTATGTTGGCCTGCTTGGTACTTTGCTATATAAATGGTACTACTTATGAGTTCTTAAATTGAACATAACTTTGTGCTCTGTTGCTATAACATATTATTGATTGTTTTACATAGATTTAGATAAACAAATAACTATTGCTTGCCCCTATACTTTTAGACCTTCTTAAACTATTGTACTAGTTTTCTTGAAATGGTGGCTTTCTTATACAATATGGTTGTACCTCTCTTTACCAAGACTTGGTATTGGTGGTTTTCCTTCCATGAAAATTTCTCCTTGTTGGATACTCTTCCAAAAAAACTCCTCCTCATCTCTATGCTTGGTAGCTTCTTCTTTGATGACTCCAAGATTCTAATTTATGCCTTTCAAGTAGAATGATACTTCTATTTTTTGCTACAACTTATTTACTTTTCAAAGGATAATAAGGATTTGATTCCTTTCCTTATATTATTTCTAACTTATCCTTTCTTTGTTGCAGGTTTTAATCCCTTGGGAATGCTATCTTCTCCAACCTTGAGGATATAAACTTGAGACCTTTCCTTTTGCAACTTTAAAAACTTAAATGTGGTGCTTTTAAAGACTTAATAATAAGCTAATATGAATGTTCAAATAATGAACTTTTATTGCATCAATATTACATATCTTTTGGTCTTCTTTTGTAGCTAGATTTCTTGGTGATTTGATTCATCTATATGCTGCCCTGAATTTGTAAAAATTGTAGCTTCAATTCCTTTTGCTTGTCAATATTGTAGCTCTATGACTCTTCAATTTTTTGCCTTAAAAAAACTGATTTCTCCTTCTTATATTTGGGGCTTGTTGTTGGATGGTCATAATTCTCCCAAATTCTTCTTTTTAGGAGCTTATCCTGCTTGCAATCTTCTACATCTAGCTTTCTTCAAGTCTCCCTTGTGGCTTTGATACCATTGTTAACTTCTAATGCTTATATATTTAGGTAAATACAACCACTAGGCACAAAAGAGTATGCAATATCAAATATATGATAATGGCAGTATTATATGCAAGTAAATCTCACAAGAAATTATGTAACTACTCATAAAAGTGCCATTAATGAAAGCTCACGAAAATAAGACAAGAGATTGGAATCTACTAATGCATGCTATGAGCAATGTATTCCTCTCTATCAATTAAAATGCTTAGTCACACATATATAATAGTATGTGACTCTTCACTTACCTACTCTAAGGACAAATGCATACTATGCATGAAGAACACTTGTGCACATGTACACCTAACTATGAAATACTTAATCTAATATAACAATGTACCCATGGTGATACATTGGCATGTACCAAATGATGTAATATTATCTAACATGACATGGGTATCAAACAAACTCCAACTCTTATATTTTGTGACAATCAAGGAGTACTCAATCTGATTAGAAATCCAATTATACATGAACTAACTAAGCATATTAAAGCATAATTCCATTTCATTAGAGATCATTTTTAGAATTTTCATATCAGTTTAAAGCATATTCCTATAGAAGAACATATGGTAGATATATTTACAAAATCTCTAGGATGAAACAAGTTTCAAATATTTAGAGATCATCTATGCAAATCAAGGGAAGTTCATACCAAATAATGTAATACATGGGGGTGTTAGAATATATTACATTATTTGTTATACATGCCAAGTGTCATGTGAAGTAGACCAAGTGTCATTTGAGGTAGACCAAAGGTCATTTTGTAAAACCTATATTATGGACTCGTAGTTCCATAGTTCATTGTACAAGTTTATCCATGTAATAAGAATTGATGCTTATTTTCTCATGTAGTTCCTTTGCTTTCTTATTTCTCCTTAGCAATTATGTTTCTTGATTAGATTGAATACAATAAAAACTATCATTATCCACTTTTTGGTAGGGCATATGAATAAGAAAATGATTAAGGAATGGGGAGGAGTAGATATTGTTCATATCCAAGATAAGCTTCCTTGGATTCAAGAAGGATGGTTCAATTATGCTCAATTTTTTAGAAAATTCCTCCTAAACATTCATTAGATGCTTTGTGGACACATTTAGAGTAGGATTGGTATACGGTAGCTAGGTTCTTGCATGAAAAATAGATAGGAAACTATTTATTTTCTGAAGAGTTCACCTATATAAGATTTTATGGGTTAAAAACACCCCAAAGGTATTACCTAAATATACCATGTCTATAGTTGCATTAGAGATTACTATACAAATAGCAAAAGAATCTAAGATGAGAGTAGTAAGAAATAACTAAAATTTATTTGGTTAGAACTCCCTTGTAGGATGAGACTTTTTGTGTACAAAGGTTATTTCAGGCTGTTAAGAGCCATATGGAAGATGGACTTATATAGCTTCTCAGATATAACTTGGAGACCATATGATCCTTTTGACTATTATCAAATGTCTACTCATAAAATGACCTATACCCATGTAAAACATTGAAAAGACCCCTTTGAATATGCAATGCAAGAAACTATAATTATAGACCTCATACTCTAATAGAAGTGGTAGATAATTATCTAGCTGAGTTGAACGTATGAGAAGTGCTTCAGTAGAGGCAATTGCCCCACTGGTCCCCACTATACACTTAAAATATATTTCGGATCCTATTTTAGAAGTCATAAATCAAGAATATAAACAAGTTGAGGTGCTAATGGAAGTAGTTGACACAATTGAAGTAAGAAAAACGGAGCATTCAATTACTCAACCTACCCTAGATAATGTTGCAAGTACAAATAAAGATAGAAATTATTCCTACTTCATCTACAAAAATTTAGCCAATAGTCTTGGATCTTACTCAAATATTGATGTCTCTCGAATGTAAGCTTGAGCTGGTAGTAAATCTACCTAAGGTAATACCCACAACCTTAGTAATAAAAAATAAAGAGATCAAGATATCCTCAATGATAAACAAAAGTATTCAAGATACTGGAGGATTATCTAACCTTATTAGGGAACATCAAGTTAGAATTTCAAGTCCCTCAAGCTCCCCAAAGCACAAAAGATCCAGACATAAAATTATCTCTTCTTCAAAAACTCCCGATAGCCTTACTCTAATGAGGGTGGAAGAAGCTATTCATTTGATCCTACTGAAGAAAGGTACCTTTAGGCTATCACATAAGGTAAATATATTAAAGATATCCAATATACATTCAAGGAACCAATTGCTCAATCTCTAGTAGCTTCAACCGCAACTGTGATAATCCCCATGTCCAAAAACATAAAAAAAGTTCAAATCAGCCTAAATACAAAGGAAGTATAGGTCACAAGGGACTTAGTAGCTATGATATAATTAGGTGGTCAAATGCAATTTCAAGCTACAATAGCCATGCAAAAAAAAATATAAGCTGAAGGAAAAAGTAGGGTACTTAGAGGTTGGAAAAGGAGAATTACAAGTCAAGATAGAAAGGCTCAAGAAACATATATCATATCCTCAAGCTGCAATTTAGAAGGTAGAACCTCAGATCTTAATCAAATGCATAGATTGTTCTAGCTACATTTACAAGTATAATAGAGAAATATGTAACAAAATATAAAACAAATTAAAGGACCTAGCAAGAATATTCAGGAGCATCAATGTACTCAAAATTTCTATAGAAAACATGAAAATCTCTTAGAATAGATAGATTTTAGAATAGGTATGGTACTTCTTATCTTTCAACAATTTGAAGAAAGGTATGAAGAAATAAGTGAAAAACAAGTAACGCTAGAAGATGGCACAATCTTGGAGTGCGCTCAAGAATTTATAAAAGTATCAATGCTCTTAAGAGATAGACTTGAATGGGAAAATTATATCAAAGAGATAGCAACATGGTAAGATAAAATAAATAATGAGTTGGATGGCTTAGGATTGCAACTTGAAGAGTGTTTGGAGGTGTATTATTTTGAAGATTTTATTCTTAACAAAATTTAGGACTTTGATTGTGATCCAAATAACGAATTTGAATTGTCGAGGCAAACCAGAATTTTAGCAGAGACAGTCAACTATCTATGCAGTTTCTATCAAAAAAATAAAGCATGGCCAAAAAGTCAAAAGAAAAAAGTCCTACAGGATTTGAATATGATAAGATTTACTATATCCTTTTATGATGAAGCATGGGATATTATGGGTACACTAATAACAGAGGTCTAGGAAAAGCAAAAGAAAGGAAAGAATGCCAAGAAAATCAGTATTGAAATGTCCATGGGAAAATTGAAGCCATATAAGAAAAAAATAAGGAGAAAAGGATAGAGCTCATGAAAATATAAAATTATAGGAGGCTAAGATCAAAAAGGTCTAAGATGATACAAAAGGTATACCCCACAACTAAGAGGAGGTAAATGTGCTAAGAATAAGCCAACTGTGGGATTCAAATTAATACAACTATGGTCCACTAGTGTTAGCTTTGATAATGTATGATATGGGAGAAAACAATCACAAGATGTAAAATATGCAGAAAATTAAGATAATAGAATTATGCAAGAATGTTGAAATATTCTACTAATGAAAATATACGAAAACAGTACAATGCACAATAATGAAGGAAATGAACACTCCATAACTCTAATAGAAACTACATTGTACCTACTCACTACTCTATAGTAATCTCACTTCTACTTTATGCTATTCTATTAACTATGGGACCTTTATATAAGAAGATGAGTTACTTGGACCTTACTATTCCTAACTACCTTTCCTATGACTCATGTACAAGTGAAATCCTTGTACATTTACATCATTGCATATTGACACTTGTGCATTTATTACTTCTTCCTCAAGTAACCTAAGATAAACTCCTAATATAACAATGTACCCAAGGTGGTACATTGACATGTACCTAAATAATGTAATATACTCTAACACCCCCCTATATTACATTATTTGGGTATTGAAGACTTTAGTCTTCAATATGGATCTTCTTCTTTTGAATAGTCTTCAACTCAATTAGGTCCTTTGTATTATCTTTAATTCACATTACATTGTATGCCTCCTTGATTTGGTTCCTCCTCTTCTTCTTCTTTATTCTCATATTTGGAGTCAGTACTTTCATAGGTGGACGTACTATCACCTGATTATTGCAAGAGTATTTTCTCTTTGTATTTGTTCTTTTTATCATTTTCCAGGTCCTGTATAGAAGCTTCTGAAAAAACACTTAAGACAACATGATAAGATTATGTGTTAGTAGAACTTGAAGTACCAATACTGCATGAGGATTGAAATACCTTCTCGAGGTACGATTCATCCATTTCTATTTTTAGTTTAAGTAGTTATATCAACCCTCTTTGTTCTACATTTTCATCTTTGTAACATTTGAATGTAAGTAGTGCCACATATAATATATTACCAAATTCTAAGGTAATTTAAATATCATTCTTTCCATTATCAATTGCTTTAATGAGTCGAGCATGTAGATAATTTTCCATGGTTTCAAAGTTGTCTTTTAAGGCTTCATTATGAATCCTTTTTGAGGTAAGGTCTAAGTCTCCTTCAAACTTTATAAGTAAATTCTTGATTCCAATTTTTATGACACTTGCTCTTTCCTTTCTAATAGTGTTGTTCATATTATTGTTCACTGTATTCCTTGAGGTAGACATCTTTCTTAGTTTTAGATATTTATGTTTTAAGAATACTTTTGATAGCACCTTTGTAGTAGTCTACCTTATGAATCCCTAGTTTAAAGTATGTGAACCAATTTAATAAAACCTTTCCAACCTTAGGTTTTGTAGAAACCTTTATATCTCCCAAGTAATTTAGAATATGCTATAGGCTTTGATAAAAGGCTTAGCAATAATTAGTTCACCTTTTGAGTTGATTTTGTAATATTTTGAGAATAATAATCAACTTTCAATTTTACCTTATCTCTCCTAATGAAGTATGCTCTAATGGAGTTCTTATAGTTGGATTTCTTTTATCCCTTTAATGTGAGTATGAGATAAATGTAACCAATTAATTCCAACTCTTAATGATGCTTAATGAACTTCCTTCTTCTACCTTCAATAATTCAATTTTCTAAATTCCAATATGCTAGGGTTTGATGTAGGATACCTTATAACTCCCTAATTTGGAATATTAGAAAATAATAATAATATTTGCAAATCAATTTATCTAGGTTGAAAACCTTATACCTCCTACTTAGTTATTTGTAAATATCTTAGTGTTTGTATATCAAGCAATTTTATGATATCTTCTACCTTTACCAAAATTGCTTTCTTTAGTTTCCAAGGTTGATATATCAATGTAATAATAATTATATTTCAACCTTATAGTATGCACCTTATAACTCCTAAATTAAGGAAAGCAAAAACTAATCGATATAGAACTTTTACCTCCCTTTGAAGTATGGTGAATGAGCTTCTAAATTTGGATGTTGATGAGCAATAAATGCTCTTGTCTAATCAACGATGTTGGTCTTAGAACGATGGTGGTCTTCCCTTTAAAATATAAGCATTCAACACTCTATTTCATTGCTAGTCTTCACTTCCTTGAACTATTATGGTCTGCGAATTCAATGCTCTATTTGTGGCTGGTCCTCACTTCCTCGAACGATGTTGGTTTGAGAATTCAATGCTTTATTTTGTGGTTGGTATTCACTTCCTTGAATGGCACTGTTCTGAGAATTCAATGCTCTATTTTATCTACCTTTCAAACGGTGATGGTGTATGACAATATTCCTATGGTTTTTCATGACTGTGATGCTTCTACTACCATTTTATTTGTTGCATGCTTCACTGTGTGCTATTACTTCACTTCACTAGCATCCTATAGGCTTGGGTGCTTAAGTAGATTTAGTACCATTTGAAATGACACCCATGTGGATTTTGTTCTTGGGTAATGCTTGTGTGACTTCAATGATTCTCAGGATGACACCCATGTGGCTTATGTTCTATCAAGATTCTTTCAATGCTCCTTATTTCATAGCTATGATGAATATGCTCTTCAAATGATTTTATAATGCTCAAGAATGGGTGTTTTATTTCTACATAGATGTTATGAACAATATGGGTGCTCTACCAAATTTTCCAAGTGGTAACCCCTTTGTTTGCATGAAAAACCTTTCTCAACATATATTATGCTTCTTGCCAATGATAGCTTCACTGTATCTTTTCCTCAATGCTTCTCTTGGGTGTTCGATGATGCTATTCTCCTTATTGCAAGTTGGATCCAGTTTGATGGTGCTTTGATGATGGCTATATGACACTCTTTTTGTGATTTCTAGTGTTGTACTTAGCTAGAAATTTCTCCATGATACAACCTAGTATAGCTCCTCCTCAGCAGATGATTTATCCAAGCTAGGTCTTGGATATTGCACCTTGAACTCTATCTTGTGCCTTATACCTTTAATATGCTATCTTGTGTTTTAGGTTGCTTGTTGTGGATGCCCTATTCCATGACTAATGAGGGTATATTTAGACATTATAATGTGAGCCTCTTGTTAGCTCTTCAACCTTGCTCAGATAGTGCTCTTTTATCAATCGCTTTGTGATGGTTCTTGCTAGCGTTGGATGTGTCCTTAAGACACTCAAAATTTATCTCCTTTTTCTATGTAGAACAAGAGATTATGGTGCAAGCAACTAATGTAAATAGCTTTACAATAAATAGAATATAATATCTTGATTTTGCACTTATATCTAAGATCTCCAAATATCTTTTGCAATCTTTCTTTCTTCTATTTTTTATGGCAAATTCTTTGTACTAATATTTATAGGCAAGGGATGATTCAATGTTATCTTGTTTACTGGAAAACTCTCTCCTTTGATTGGCTAACTTAACAATGAATCCAAACTAATAATCATGCAACTAATATGCCCCTAAGGTGGCTTAATATTGCACTAATTTTTACTTTCACTTAGTGAACTTCTAATAAGATTTAAGAGAAACTAATATAGTGCAACTGCAATCTCCTTATTGCTCCTTAAAAATAACTTGTAACATGCACTAATTATAAATCTTAAAGAATTCTTAAATGTACCAAAATATCTATAAATTAATGTAGTATTCTTTTCTATAACTAGATAATAGGAAGATAATTTTTTCCTTTCTTTTGAAATATATCTAACTCCTACTTTAATATGCAGGTAATAACCCTTAACAAAAACTATCTTCTGCACTTCCCTTGAAGACTTTAAAATGTAACCTTCTCCTTGCAACTTCTAGATTCTAATAAGGTGCTTAATGAAGCTAAGTAATGAACTAAATATAAGTGTTCAAGTAATGAACCCTTTGCACCTAAGTTGCATACCTTTAATAATATCTAAATATGGTGTATGTATTGGTGATTTGATTCACCATTTACCTTTAGTTTGATGATTTGCAACTCTTCTTGGCTGTCTAGAACAACTCTCTAACTCACCTAGTCATAGCTTTTGAAACCCTCTAACTTGCTACCATGAAACTATAGTAGGTGGTTTCAATTTCTCCTTTAGGATGTACCCTGGAAATCTAAAATTTTGTAATTGAGATTATCCTCAAAGAATCCTTCAATATTCTACTGTAGATTTAGCAAATCCTTATCTCTAAAATGTGCCATATTAGCTATGAAATGAAATCTACAAATCTCTTGGATTTGGTAGGATTCTTTTGTCTTTGTTCTCCTTCAATCTCCTTGTTGAATTCTGACTTCAAACATGGCCTTCTTCTCAAAAATCTAAAAGTTTTGAGGTCTTCACTAGTCTCCTCCAAAATTTGACAAATTGGTTACCAAATCATTCTCCATTGGGATTGTTGTTGGATGATGATAATTGTCCTAATTCCTTCACTATTAGGAGCTTCTCCTTGGTAGTGAATTTCTCCAATGAGTTATTCTAGGAACTCTTTTTATGGATTATCTAAACTCTACAATGAGTCTCTCTAAGTCTTCTCCTTGTTTCTCCTTAAGACCTCTCTAATGTCCTCAATATTGTAGCTTCTCTAGTATTCTCAATGAAACCTTTCATTTAACCTCCTACTTATGTAAATGTTGGTAATAAAATCTCTTAGATCTCTATAATATGAAGCTTTTAGAATTTTGAACAAGACCTTTCTAGTCCTTCTTCACTTTTGCAATCTGCAGGCTCTAATGAAGATCACCAACCTCCAATATTCTAGAACTAGGAGTTCTTTAATGGGACCTTCTATGGGTATCTTTAGCTTCTTTAGGATGATTTCTTCAATCTGCTATCTACAGTATTCAATGGAGATCACCAATCTCATATCTTCTTTTGGACTCTTCTCTAGAGTCTCTTGAATCAACAATAAGGCTACTATAGCATTTTATTCTTCTACAATGTGCAGGTCTACAATAGGACTTACCTTAGGTTCCTATAATCTCCTATTCTTCCAATTTTTTCTTTTGGTTTTGGATTGATTCTAAAGATGACATTCTTTCTAGCTCTCTATAGGAATCTTCTCAAATTTCTTCGAATCTTCTTATTTCTACAACAAAGTATTAGTACTGTAATGGAAGAAATTCTAAGTGATGAATCTTCATTGGTTGATTTGTCAATCTAGTAGAATGAATGTTGAGTCTTAGTCTTCACAATTTTTTTTGCAACTTTGTGGAAAGACATTAGCCACATGCAATCTCAAAAATTTTGGAACTGAGATTTGCTTCTCTCCTCTCAATATCTCTTGTGGCTCTCCCTATTCCTATATAATCGACCATAACTTTAATAATGTATAGCTTTTGCTAAGGAACTGAGGATAGCTTTTGATAATGTATGATATGGGAGAAAGCAATCATAAGATGTAAAATATGCAAAAAAGTAAGATAATGAAATTCTTTTTAGAGTGATTTGTCTTGATAATGTATAATTTTTTCTAAGGAATTGAGGATAGCTTTTGATAATGTATGATATGGAAGAAAGCAATCACAAGATGTATAATATGTAGAAAAGTAATATAATGGAATTCTGCAAGAATGCTGAAATATGCTATTAATGGAAATATATGAAAATAGTACAATCCACAGTAATGGAGGAAATGAATACTCTAGAACTCTAATGGAAACTACATTGTACCTACTCACTACACTATAGTAATATCACTTCTACTTTATGCTATTCTATTCATTATGGGACCTTTATATAATAAGTTAAGTTGCTTTGTCCTTATTGTTCCTAACTACCTTTCCTATGACTCATGTACAAGTGGACTTGTACATTTACATCATTGCACATTGACACTTGTGCATTTATTACTTCTTCATCACATAATCTAAGATAAAATTTTAATCTAACAATATACCCAAGGTGGTACATTGACATGTACCTAAATAATGTAATATACTCTAGCAACTAGAAAGATCTAAATGCCACAAGTATCCAGATGGAAGGGCTAGATTGAAAAAACTCAAGACAACCATGAACTTGTTGTCTCCCATTAAGGAAATAATAAAGGAGAGGATTCCAAGTGGAGGATCCAAATAAAGGTAGTTGTAATAGAACAAGGCACCCTGAAGCTATAAAAGGAACAACTACAATCGAAGAAGACATCAAGTTTTGCATAACCATTTTTTCCCAAAGGTATCTTAAGTGTCCTTGTATTGTTGATTGTATTCTCTTGTGTGTCTTATTCTCCATTTCCATTCCTTATTCTTCTTCATCATTGTGCAAATTTTGCTAAGGAAGCACCCAGTTAGCTAAGATCATTTCCAACATTTGGATCGAAAGCTTGAAGTTGTTTGTCACTATTATTAGGATGAAGAGTTGATTTACTTTGTTACATCATTTGAATGGAGATAAATCTTTGTATTTTTAATGATATCTAGGCACTCTGCAAAACTCTAAATTATAAAAATATTTAGATATAAATACAAATTTAACTTCCTCCTTTGTGCAATTTAGTGTTCAATTATGTGTTTGTTACTCATTTACATATTACATTATTTGAATGTGTGAATGACACTTTTCTTCATTGGTTAATCTCAATTATGCTTGTTACATCATTTGAATGAACATAATTGAACCAATTTCTCTTTCCTTTTCTGTCTATCTCATTTAATTTTTGAAATATTGCTACAACTGATAATGGACAAGGCACCAATCTACTCATAAGGTATAATTAGTGAGTTCTATAAATCTTGGTCATAACTTTAAAAATATTTCATTTGTAAATTTGGATGAGCATGAGCATGTATGTCATATTATAAGCTCACCTCTAGGATTTCCTTATCATACTTGGTCTATTTGAAGTCATAAGATAATTCTTTCTTGAGTCCACATTACTGCTTGAATTCAGAAAACCTTACGGTGTGACAAATCTAAAGGAGACATGAATTTTCTTCAATAGTTTTAGGTATCATTTTAAAGGATGAATATGTACTTTTATATTGATTTTTTCATTTCATATTTTTTAAATTCAAAAGCCAATGGTCATGGGTTTTATCGGTTTGTTCATTCTTTAAATTTTTTTTCCATCATTTCCTAAATCCCTTGAGTGAAAGAATATTATATGAGATTGAGAGCATTTTAAATCGAGTAATATTTCTTGGAGAGTGATCTTTCTTTCTACACATCTGTGCTGGCGACTCCAAAATTAAAAAAACTAAATAAAGGAAGAAGATATTGATCTGGCATATATAAGAAGAAGCGGTAAAGGTATCTATCAAGAACTGCAAAATCCACAGGTTCTTCTCCAATATCATAGAAATTCATATCTATCATTGAATTCTACTTCTGGTAATAATTTGAATTCAACTTTTGTTAGTGTTAGTTTTAGCACTATTCCTTCCTTGAGTGTTACTTCAAACCCTATTGCTAGTACCCCAATAGTAAATATGGTAGCTCCTAATCAGAACCAAAATATTCAGCAATGGAGGACTAATAGGTATAGACCATTTATATTACCACAAATTTTAAATCCCTTACTTGGTAAAGCTCATAAATACTTGCCTAAATTCCAAGGAAACAATGTTGTGACTAGTGAAGACCATATCAAAGATTTTATGTATGCCATGGATAGTTTTGAGGTAGAAGATGAATATGAAGTCCTGAGATTGTTCCTTCAAACTTTAGAAAAATATCCTCATGAATCTTTCAATCATCTTGAGACTGATACTATCAATAATTTTCAAACCATGGAAGAAGTTTTCCTCAAATAGAATGGGAAGAAAAATAATGAACAATCATTGTTGATAGAGTTGGCAACAATGAAAAAGAAAGAAATGAGTTGGTAGAAGATTTCAACAAGAGATTTTTCAAAATCATATTAAGGCCTAATGATGATCAATCTATTTAATTCTATAAGCATACATTACTAAGGAATTTTAACTATGAGTTAAGAAAACAAGCAATAACCACCATTGATGCATGTATGAATAGGGCTATTGAGATTGAGAGAAACATGGTTGATAGTGGGAAGATGAAACCATACTCATTAGAGCCTAATATGCTGATAAAAAAATTAAGAAGGTTGGGTTTAATATTCTCAAAATAAATGAGCATGATCCAATAGATAAGATCACCAACTAATTGAGCTCTATGTAAGAAATGTTTAATACTATGAACGATAGATTGACTAGAATTGAACGAAAAAAGGGATAATGCTAAGCCTTCACAAAATCAAGGGGATAACATATATCAATCTAATAATAGACCTCCTTTTAGAAGAAATTTCAACAAAAATTAGAATAACAATAATAACTGGAAAATAAAAGGATAAAAATATTTTGATGCTATTCCTAACCCTATTCCAACTACCAATATAACTTCAAATTTTTCTTTTATTGTTCTGCATGTGATGCTCCTCATAACTCTATAGATTGTGGAATTTATTTGAGTTTATATTCCAATTTTAATCTTGATGATGAATTTGAAGAGGATATTAGGATCAATATGTGTTGGAATCAAGAAGACAACTCTAGAGATAAAAAATTTAAAATATAAGTGAATTTATATGCTTCAAATCATTGACAAAGGGCCTTAGTCCTTGATAAAGTGAAAATTCTATAAAAGCCAACTGACACTAGTTTTGAGAGAAATAAATAGGGTAAATTAGCATCCATAATAGAAGAAATAGAAGCACTAGAAATAATACATGCAGTAAATCTGAGAAATATAATAGTGCCAGATAGAGGTGATAAGAAAATTGCTAATGAAAACAAAGGGCAACCAAGTCAAAATAAGTTTATCCCTAAAGATAAAAATGTTACAAAACAAAGTGATAAAAAATAAGAATTCATCCTTGAAGATCCTAATATATAGGATGATATTAATAAACAACTAGATGAAGCATTTAAATGAGAATCTACAAAAATAGTAGATGTTAAGAAATATGAATTTGATGCTGGCCTAGAAATAGCCAAATAGAAAGTTAAAATTACCTTTGGTGAATTGATAACTGTTCTAGAGTATAGGTATCAAGTATGCAAAGAATTTGGATTGATTGATAAAAAAAAAGAATATATGTACAAATTTTTAAGATAAAAAAGTCATAAGGTCAAAGCTCCATCTTTAGTAAGGCTATTTTATATCTCTCTCAAATATACATCAAGATTTGGGTGATAAATATGTCATCCATAATTGCATGCTTGATAGTGGAGCTTCACATAACATTATTCCTAAACAAGTAGTTGAAAAATTGGGACTCATTTGCACTAAATATGGCCCTTCAATTTTGGTAATGAATAGTAGACAAGTGCCATGTGTGGGAATAATAACTAGGTTACTTGTTTACCTAGATCAATATCCTAATAAATACATTGTCATGGATGTTACAATAATAGATGTAGACCCCTTGTTTTCCTTGTTGTTGAGTGGGCATTGGTATGAATAGTTAGGAGGCTCTATTAAGTTAGATTGGTCTTACAATGCCATCCTCTTATCAAGAAAAAAAAAGGCAACCCTTAGAAGAGAACCTTTCAATAAATACTTTATTGAATTGAGGACTGATGACACCATGATCAACCTTGTTAATTTTGTTGAAAAGAAATAAATGGTAGTATATTATGTGTGGCATACACTTTTCCTTGTAGAAGTCCCTAAAGAAAGAGATATGGATCCAAAAACTAGAGCTAAGGTTGATGCATAATCAGATAAGATTCTAACTGTTGAAATGTGGACCATGAATTTTGATGGAGCAAAGTCACAGACTAGAGCAGGTGCTAGGGTGAATTTGACTAATATTAAGGGTAATTACATAGGTATACCTTACAAAATTGAGTTAACTTGCACTAATAATGTTGTAGAGTATGAGTATTTACTATTGGGACTCAAAAAAGCTAAGGAACTAGGCACACATTACTTAATTTTTAGTGGAGATAATGAACTTATCATTCAATAGGTTAAAGAAAAATATCAGGCTAAACATCCAAATTTAATATAGTATAAACATGTTGTCCTTGATGAAATTGATAAGTTCTTAGCATTCAATCTATTTTATAATCCCAGGAAACAAAATCATGTTTCAAATTTGCTAGTTGGGAATGCATCTGGTGTAGATTATGCAAAAATAGATATAGAATACATGGATAAATTTCCTACCATTTCTATCTACAAACCCTCTGTTCAAGATAATGATATTTATCTTCAAGTTTTTTTAGGATGATGTAAAAATAAATGACTTTATGACTCTCCAAAGTGAATTTGTTGATGTAATATGTGATAAAGAATATGATAAAAAATTGAAATATGTTATAGGAGAGCCAACAAAAGTCATTCAATTAAAAACTAATAGAATTCCTAGGGGTTTGTTTCTTTGGAAAGTTTATTTGATAAATTTCATAGGGCATATAAACCACTCTTCCAAGAATATGAAGTAGATTATGTCAATATTGGAACAAAGGAAAATACTAGGTTCATAAAGATTAATAAGGCCATATTAGATAAAGAGAAACAACAATACATTAAATTCCTAAAGTAGAAAAAATATATTTTTGCTGGGAGTTATGAAGATCCGAGGATATTTAATACAAAAGTTATGACTCATATAATACCTCTTCAGGATGATGCTAAACCTTTTAGGGAAAAAATAGAAAATTTACTCCTACTTTGCATCTAGTAATGCAAAAAGAAGTTCAAAAACTGTTAGATGCAAAAATAACTAGAAAAGTCATATTCTCCTCTTGGATTGCAAACTTGGTACCAGTTAGAAAGAAGAACGAAGATATATGACTGTGTTTTGACTTTAGAAATTTGAATGCAAGCTCACTGAAATATAATTACCCACTCCCCAACATGGAGCAATTGTTGCAAGTAGTGGTAGAGTGAGCTAGAATGTCTTTGCTAGATGGTTTCTCAGGCTATAATCAGATACTAGTAAATTTAGAGGATAGATACAAGATAACATTTACCATACAATAGGGACCATTTAAATATCTCAGGATACCTTTTGGATTAATAAATGCAGGTGCAACCTTTCAAAGAGCTATGAATTTTACATTTAAATATTTGATGTTTGAGATAGCAGTAGTGTACCTTAATGATATTACAATTTTTTCAAAAAATATTGAAGATCATTTTTCACATCTAACCAAAGGTATTTGATAGATGTAAGGAATATTATATATTATTAAATCCTAAGAAGTGATCCCCAAAAACTAGGTGGATTGTTAAGTGCAAGTGTGGCTAGGAACTTTCCAAGGAGAGACCTAGGTTCAAACCTTGGGGGAAACCAACCCTTTGTAAAGGTAGTAGTCTACTTTGAATCCTCTAAGTTCACACCAAATCGATGATGATGGTACAAACCTTGAGTGACCGATGGTACCCATATCATACCAGGTCAACAAGAACAAGATGGATAGGTTTTTTGGGAGTAGTCCCTATGGTTTGAAAATTTCACTGGCTAGTTACTAAAAATAGTGGATGTAATCAACTCTCCTATGTAATAAAAATAAAATAAAATAAATAAATCCTAAGTGCATATTTGGAGCCTTACAAGGGAAATTAATTGGGCATGTTATTTCAAAATAAGGTATTAGCATTGATCCACAAAGAATAGAAGCAATAGCTAAAATTTCTCCTCCTCAAAATATAAAAGGAATCATATCTTTCTTTGGTAAATATTTTTTTTAGAAGGTTAGTTCCTAATTTTATTGAAATTGCTAAACATATCAATGATATGATCAAAGAAAGATGGGGACATAAGATGGACATAGGATAATACTAAATCCTTTTAGAAGTTTAAAGATAATTACCCAAGTCCCTATTTCAAATTATCTTTATTATTCCAAGAATTTTAATATATGCTCATTTGCTTTAGAGCATACAATTGCTACAGTTCTATCTCAAAAGGATGGAAAGAAACATGAAAGACCTATAGTCTTTATGAGTACATGATTGAACGGATATCAATTGAAATATTCCATGATAGAGAAACAAAATTATGCTCTAATAAGGGCATTAGAACATTTTAAAAAAATCTTTGGATCAAATAAAATAATAGCCTATATCCCCTACATAGCCAAAAAGGATGTTTTTACTCAGTCTAAACCTACAAGGAGTTCTACAAGGTGGATGGTTAAATTGTTATAGTATGATGTATAATTAAAAGCAATTTAGATTGTTAGAGGACAAGGATTGACAAATTATATGGCTAATAGATAAGGAAAAGTTATGAATAATACTATCATCGTAGATGAATAGCATGAAGCTAGGATGATAGGTAATTCTGATTGCAAGTGGTATGATGACATTATTTTCTATCTCCAAAATTTATCATTCCCTAAGGATATGCCCAAAAAAAAAGAGGTTTATCAAATAACAAGCCCAAAGATATTATGTTCAGGAAGGTAGATTATATTGGAGACATCCAGACGGTGTGTTACTACTTTGCTTGTTTAAAAAATAAGTCCCTCAAATATTAAAGGAGTATCATTCTAGATTTTGTGATGTCCATTTTGCACCTAAATCCATTGCTAACAAAATTAGTTAGACGTTACTAGCATTCCCTATTTAAATATGTCTATCAATTTTCTAGAAGTTATCATAATTATTAGATTTTTGTAGGGAAGAAAACTTATCAACTATGCCTCTAAGGATGCTCCATTCACACAGTGGGAAATAGATTTGATTGGTGAGATTTATCCTAACTCTTTTGGGGGTCATAGATGGATTGTAACAACTATAAATTACTTTACCAAATGGGCAGAAGCAGTACGCCTAAAAAAAAAAACCACAAAAGTGATAATTAAATTTCTAGAAGAAAACATATTGACCAGGCTTGGGATACCCAAAATATAGTTACTGACAATGCTAATTATTTCACTTCTTTCGAAATGATTGAATTTTATGCTTAGTATAGATATTTCTTATTATTCCAATTATTATCATCAAGGAAATGGTCTGGCTGAGTCTTCAAACAAGAATTTGATCACCATAATCAAAATATCATTAGGCAGAAACAAAAGAAGTTAGGACAATGAAATAAAACATGCTCTTTGGGTAGACAAATTATCTATTAAAGGGGTATAGGGAGATACCCTTATGAATTAGTATATAAATAAAGTTCTCTATTGTTTCCATAGTTAGAAAGCTATGCTTTGACCCTACTTATTTAGGATCATGGGAATTTGGATGTCTTGCAGAGGAGACTAGACCATATTATGTAGTTGTAAGAAGATAGAATAGAGGCCTTAATAAAAATGATAGAATAAGCTCAAGAAACAACACAAGTCTTCAAAAATAAAGCAAAGGATAAACATTTTCTAGAACGAGATATAGTGTTGTATTGGGACCCCAAGAATGATAGACATGGTGAAAAAGGAAAGTTAGAGCTCAAGTGGCTTGGTCCATACCAAATTGTTTAGATAGTTGGGTAACATACTTATAAATTGCAGATTTTAGGAGAGCAGATGCAAATTCTTGTTAATGGCCATCTAAAAAATATCACCCTACATTTGGGGCCAAGAGAGTGTGATTGTTTCTTTGTACAAGAAAAAAATAAAAAAGAGAGAAAAGTGTGTGCATGTTGTTCCTTTCAATTTTTTTTGTTTCTAGGTTTCTAGGCAAAGTGTGTCAATAAGTTTATTTGTGTCTCCCAGTTAGTATTTCATAGGTTTAGGTGATTAGGAAGAATATCACAGGTCTACGCAACCAAATATTCTAGAGTTCTCAGGTACTTCATATGTTATTTTCATCACCTATCCTAGTTAGAGCTTCTGTTGGATCCTAAAAAAATCGAACTTGAGGTTTACCCCTAATTTTAAAATGCAATATATCTTATGGTGTCATAGATCTAGTTTGTGTTGTTACTTTAGGTATAGTTTAGGTTCAAAAGTTCATGGTCTTTCAAAATTTACAATAATCTCTAGGTTAGTTCTCATTAAAATGTTCCATTTTGTCTTTCCATTTAGTCCATTTTTATTATTGTAGAATTTATTTTTCAAGATTCCCCTCCTTTTAAGTCTTCTCAAGCTTTGTAAAATCATATGCTCAAAGGTATTGGCATCTCAAAGTCCTATATGATCCTTAAAATCCCTTTTGAAATGGTTCACTAGACATTAGCCCCTCTCAATTTTCCTAGTCATTAACAATCCTCAAAATTCCTAAGGTTCAAAGATCCTTTGTGCAAAAAAAATTTAAATCCTACCAACCCTCAACCTTATTTTATAAAGCCTAAGTTTATGTGGATCTAACCATGCACCTCCACTATAGTTTTATTTTCCTAAGGTTCCAAGGTATGTCACACAAATATTAATGCATTAATCATTGCCTAAGTTTGCTTCTAAAATCAAGTCCATGAGACCCCTTCTACTAAATACAATGCACCTTCCTCATATCTTACGGTCTACATCATATTCGCTCTCCTTGATTAATATTAGTCATACAAGTATATTAAAAGCTTCTTACCTAAGATTCACAAGCAAATAAAATATGCAACCTACATTTACTAGTGCCATCGAAAATAAATTCAGACCACAAGTCCAATCGCCATTTAAAAAAATGAGTGGTCTACATTTTCCCAGAGAAAACAAAGTGCTTTAAACTTATTGGTATAAAAATGAGCAGCCTGTGTTTATTCAGAGAGATCTAATGACTCATAATAAGTGTGAAGACCAGATTATACCATATGTATTCCACTAAGGTGAGCCTCCCGTAAAATGGATAATCCATATTTATTGAATCAAGATCAACGGTATGGGTCAATTTGTGAGGGGTGCTCAATATCAACGGTCTGGGTAACTCTACCAAATCCAATGGTGTGCATTTACTAGTGCTAAAATATAAAATATTATCGTTGAAAACTTCAAAAAACATGATCCTACTATAAGAGGATTGACAATCTGCATTGCACAAGGAAAAATACAAAAGGTCTAAGTCTAAAGTCAAAGTAGTCAAAGTGCATGAAATCTACGACTTGAAAGAGGCTTCACCAGATCCAATGACCCATTTTACTTGGTACTAAAGGAAAATGAACCACCACTAACAAATTTAAACCACATAATCTTGTTGTTAAAAGATCAACGGTCTATTTTATGCGAAAGAGGTTGATTAAAGATGTGGACCTCGATGGAAGATTAAATAAATTACAACTACACGAATTAAACCTAATCAAGCATTTAGGGCTTAATTATGCATGAATGGATCAATGGACATAGTTTGTCAAAAATTAAAGGAAAATAAAGACAAAATATTTGTACCCTCATGGAGAAAAAGACAAATAAATTGAACCATAGGGGTTGATACTAAGCTTGAATCAACAATCTGTGTTGAAACTACCCTGTAAGTTTTGTCAATTAAAATTAATTTTTATTTGACTAACCATTGAATGATTTTTTTGTACAAATTCAATGAAATATATGGCCATGAGTTTTTGAGCATGATACGAGTAGAGGAACTTAAAAATACTTTGAACGACTAATAGTCTCTAGCCAAAGAAGATTGGAAAAATTTGGGTAGTAACAAAAGAACCTTTTTCAAGAGAGAGAAAGACAAATCGACAAGAAGGTGATTTGGCACATGACTTATAAGCTTCTTAATGACTCATATTCAATATTCAGAGAATTAATGGCCAGAATTCAAATAGGGCATGGTACACTAGCCAAAGCTCTCCAAACCAATAAAAAATCATAAAATCACCACACAATGACAGTTAATATTGTTGAAAAGATTAAGGTGGTAGAAATAGAGTGGCAGATTAAAAAGACGTAGTTGGCAAATATTAAAAGTTGAAGCATGTAATGCCATCATCAAAATTGCTATAAATATCCACATAAAACATCCAAAATTCACATATAGTGGGCATTTATAGAGAATAGAGCATTGAAAGATAATGAACTTGCAAAAAGTTAAGAATTTGAAAGAACTCACCAAAGGTTTCTAGAGTATTTCAAAAAAATTGCACATTAGTAGTAATGAATTCTATAAGCACTCCCCTAGCCTCTCTCTCAAGAACCGTGGCTCACATTAAGAAAATTATCGAAGCTCAACCATATCAGGAACTACCAAGAAAGCCCATTGCCAAGGACATGAAAGAGTTTGCACTACAATTTGAGCCTAATAAGGAAATTACCCTTGTGTAGTAGTGGGAATTAGAAAATATTGCTCTTTTTATCTATGAGATGATTTAGGAAGATTACAAGCATCACCTAGCACCGATGAAAGGACTTTTTAAAAGGGCATAGAGGACTCAAAATAAAGTTAGCCCCTACTGCAATAAATGGATGAGCAACTTGGAAAAATTGGTCTACCCCAAGGTCTATTTTTATTTAGATATTTTGTCTTGGCTAGTAGTAGCTTATGACCCCAAGACCACAGTGTTTAAAGACCACACAAATCAAAAAGTATTCAAGATCATGCCCAAAAGAATCTAAAACATATTCTAGCTAAGTAAGGCTACATTGGCTCTAGATAAAAATGTAATATCTATACAATCCCTTCATATGCTCAATACATATTTCTATGATAAGCTTTTCGATCATGATCAACCTGTATCTTATGCCTTCCCTATCAAAAAAATTGCACTCCACCCTTGGGCAAGGGATTATGCCGATATGATAAAAATTGTATTGGGGTTTAAAAATTTAAATTGGCTTAGTAGGGAGGTTATGTATTTAATTATCCAATGTAATAGAAAAAGGTTAACATCAAAGTATAGATGGGAAGATGTAATAAGTGATACTATGGACACATAATTGAGAGAGATTCAAAAAGCTATTAGAGAAGAGCGAGAGCTAATGCCACATTTCTCTTATTGCTTATTTCTTATCCACTTGTTGGTAGGGTACATGAATAAGCAAATGATTAAGGACTAGGGAGGAGTAGATACTATTCATATCCAGGATAATATTCCTTGGATTCAAGAAGTATGGTCGAGTTATACTCAATTTTTTGATGAATTCCTTCAAACCATTCATTTAATTCTTTGTGAACACATTTAGAGTAGGATTGATTTTGGG
Organism: Wollemia nobilis; assembly: GCA_028583015.1. Classification (NCBI taxonomy): domain Eukaryota; kingdom Viridiplantae; phylum Streptophyta; class Pinopsida; order Araucariales; family Araucariaceae; genus Wollemia; species Wollemia nobilis. The sequence continues at coordinate 13,833,981 of JAQPPZ010002581.1, forward strand.
GTAGCTAGGTTCTTGCATGAAAAATGAATAGGGGACTACTTCTTTGTTGAAGAGTTCACCTATGTAAGATTGTATGGGTCAAAAATCCCCCCAAAGACATTGCCTAAATATTTTCCCATGTTTATAGTTGCATTAGATATTACTAGAAAAATAACAAAAGATGTTAAGATGAGAGCAAGAAAGAAACAAGCAAAAGTTCCCTGGTTAGATCTCCCTTGTAGGATGGAACTTTATTTGTACAAAGGTTATTTTAGGCTATTAAGAGCCATATGGAAGATGTACTTGTATAGCTTCTTAGAGATAACTTGAATACCATATGATCCTTTTGACTATTATCAAATGTTAGCTCAAAAAATGACCTATGCCCATGTAAAACACTGAAAATACCCCCTTGAAGATGTAATGCAAGAAACTATAAGAAAAGGAGAGTCCCTAGAACCCATATAGAAGGAGAAAAATAGACCTCATACTCTAATAGAAGTGGTCGATAATTATCTAGCTGAGTTGAGGGTATTGAGAAGTATTTTAGTAGAGGTAATTGCCCCACTGGTCCCTGTTGTACGTCCATAACAGCTTCAAGATCCTATTTTAGAAGTCATAAATCAAGAACCTGAACAAGTTGAGGTGCTAATGGAAGTAGTTGACATAGCTAAAGTAAGAATAGGGGAGCCTTCAGTTACTTAACCTACATCAGACACTATTGCAAGTACAAATAAAGGCAAAGAAATTATTCCTACTTCCTCTATAGAAATTTAGCCAATAGTCCAGGATCTTACTCAAATACTGATGTCTCCCAAATGTAAGTTTAAGCAAAAAGTAAATCTACCTAAGGTAATACCCATAACCTTAGTAGTAAACAATAAAGAGATAAAGATATCCTCGAATATAAACAAAATGATCCAAGTTGCTAGACAATTATCTAACCTTCTCAGGGAACATCAAGTAAGCCCATCAAACTCCCTAAAGTGCAAAAGGGCTAAACATGAAATTGTCTCTTCTTTAGAAAATCCCAAGAGCCTTCCTCTGATGAGGGTGGAAGACGTTATTCATTTTGATCCTAATGAGGAAAGACACCTTCAAGCTACTAAAGAAGGTATATATCCTAAAGAGATTCAATATACATTTAAGGAACTAAGTGCTCAATATCCATCAACCTTAACCACAACTTTGACAATTCCTATACCAAAAAATATAAAAGAAGTTCAAATCAGCTTAGATATAGGGGAACTATAGGTCACAGAGGACTTAGTAGCTATGATTAAATTAGGTGGTCAAATGCAATTTCACATTGAAATAGCCATGCAAAAAGAAAATCAAAAGCTAAAGGAAAAATTAGGTGACTTAGAGGTTGAAAAAGGAGAATTACAAGCTAATATAGAAAGGCTCAAGAAACATATATCAAATCCTCAGGCTATAATTCATAAGGTAGAACCTCATATCTTAATTAGATGCATAGATTATGCTGGCTATATTGCCAAGTATAAGAAAGAAATGTTTAACAAAATACAAATAAAATTAAAGGACCTAACAAGAATCTTCAGGAACATCAATGTACTCAATATTTCTATAGAAAGCATGAAAAATATCGTAGAATAGACATATAACATAATAGGTACAATACTTCCTATATTTCAACAATTTGAAGAAAACTATGAAGAAATAAGTGAAAAATAAATAATGCTAGAAGATGGCACAATCCTAGAGTGTGCTCAAGAATTTATAAAAGTATCAATGTTCTTAAGAGATAGACCTAAATGGGACAACTGTATCAAAGAGATAGAAACATGGGAATATGAAATAAATAATGAGTTGTATGACATAGGATTGCCACTTGAAGAGTGTTTGGAGGTGTATGATTTTGAAGATTTTATTATTAACAAAATTTAGGACTTTGATTGTGATCCAGATAATGAATTTGAATTGGCCAGGCAAACCATAATTTTGGCCAAGATAGTTAACTATCTATGCAATTTCTATAAAAAAAATAAAGCATGGCCAAAAATTCAAAAGAAAAAAGTCCTACAGGCTTTGAATATGATAAGATTTACTATATCCTTTTGTGATGAAGCATGGGAAATTATGGGTACACTAATAATAGAGGTCCAATAAAAGTAAAATAAAGGAAAGAATGTTAAGAAAAGAAATACTAAAAATTCTATAGGAGAATTGAAGCCATCTAAGAAAAAGATAAGAAAAAAAGGACAGAGCTCAGGAAAAAATAAAATAATAGGAGACTAAAGTCAAAAATATATGAGATGATCCAAAAGGTATACCCCACAACTAAGAGGAGGTGGATGTGCTAAGAATAAGCCAACTATGATATTCAAATTAATACAACTATGGTCCACTAGAAAGATCCAAATACCACAAAGTATCCATATGGAAGGGCTAGATTGAAACAACTCAAGACAACCATGCACCAATTTTTAGCCATAAAGAAAACTAATGAATGAGAGGATGCCAAGTGGAGGATCCAACTGAAGGTAATTGTAATAGAATAAGGCACGTTGAATCTATAAAAGGGATAACTATAATCGAAGAAGACATCAAGTTTTGCATAGCCTTTTTTCAAAGGTATCCTAAGTATCCTTGTCTTGTCAATTGTATTCTATTGTGTTTTGTTCCCCATTTCTACCCCTTATTCTTCTCCATCGTTGTGCAAATCTTGCTAAGGAAGCACCCAATTAGCTAAGATCATTTCTAGCATCTATATTGAAAGCTTAAAGTTCTTTGTCACTATTCTTGGGATGAAAAACTGAGTTACTCTGTTACATCATTTGAATGGAGATAATGCTTTGTATTTATTTAATGAGATCTGGAAACTACTAGAATATAAATTGTAAAAATATTTCAAATATTAATACAATTTCAACTTTCTCCTTTGTGTAATTCAGTGTTCAATTGTGTTTTTGTTACTCATTTATATATTACATTATTTTAATATGTGAATGGTATTGTTCTTCACTAGTTAATCTCAGTTACACTTTTTACATCATTTGAATGAACATAATTGAACCCATTTCCATTTCATTTTCTGTCTATCTTATTTAATTATTGAAATATTTCTACAATTGATAATGGATGAGGCACTTGTCTACTAATAGGGTATAAGCAGTGAGTTCTATAAATCTTGGTCATAACTTCAAAATAATTTCATTTCATTTGTAAATATGGATGAGCATGAGCATGTATGTAATATTATAATCTCACCTCTAGGGTTTTATTACCATACTTGGTTTGTCTGAAGTCATAGGATAATTTTTTCCCAAGTTAAAGAGGTGGATCAACTAGAGTCCACAGTACTGCTTGGATTCAAAAAACCTTGTGACATGACAAATCTAAGGTATGCAAGAATTTTCTCCAATAGGTATGTTCATGTTTTGCATGCTTTCTTGTTGACCTTGGATAAAATACTACTAAATTATTCTCCACCACCTCCTCTTCCTTCTTGGATTAAAATATGTTCAATTAAGTAGCCAAGGAAGAAAGGATATTTGTCTTGGGTTCTTCGAGCATGTTCTCAACTTTAGATCTATATGTAATTTCACCACCTCCATCCACAATCCTGCAATATAAGGAGGATTGTGATTTTATTGAGGCCATGTAGCCATTTTGCTAAGGCATCAATATACCAAATTGCATGCAATAACTTTTAAAGCAACATGATCAATATTAGATGAAGCTCCTATGGTAGATTTTATATATAAATAGGAGATCCAAAATAAGCCAAAATATTTTAGAACAATGCAAAGAGCATAAATGTATGGTCAAATGCAAAATTAGGCAAGGCAGATAATAGAGCAGTAAGCATAAACTTGCTAGATTACAAGAAATTCTAAGGCAATTAAATTTAACTAGCAAGAGCAAAATAAATGAAAATTTGGCTAAGTAATTAAGTGGCCAAATAATTATGATAATAATTTTAACAGATGAAGAATGAAAGTTTGACATATGATAGAAGAAGCTAATGAAGTATGTCAATGCTCCAACATCCGATGTTAAGGCAATGCTTATAAAATACAAAATTAAAGCCAAAGATTAAAAGCAACTAGATAAATAATGATGTTGACATCAGCAAGGTAGCATAAAACCCCAACATAGTATATAAGAAAGGCCTAAATATTCTAAGGTATTTTGTATGGTAATGCATAGGACAAGAAATCAAAATATTATTTGGCATTTGACTAGATATTTTGCAAAGTTTTCAAGGATGTTGGATTCTTGAAGTGATTATGTCATCACCAAGAGCATACAATTTTAATAAACCAAAATAAATGTTAGATGCAAAATAAGTTAAGGCATAGAATCTAGCAATGAATCTAACATTTGACACTATGCATGAGCAGATGCGTCTGTGTGCAAAAGTGGTTAGACTCTAGAAGCAATGACATCATCAAAAGAGAAGAAGATCTCTAGTACACAACAAAAGGCAATGCAGAGTCTAGCATGAAGGAATGACAAACATATCAGCTAAGATAAACAAGCTGGTATCAAGTAGTATGCCCCCACATTGTTACCTTCTATAAAAAGGCTTTGGACTCATCCTAAGAAACAAGGTCAAGCATGCTAATCAACTGTAAGGGTATCATTGTTGTTAGAATACTATTAGCTTTTGAGGTAGATTGCAATGGGAGATGGTAGTCACAAGATGCAGAAATATGAGAGAAAACAAATTAATGAGATTGCAAAAATATGGTATAAATAGAAATGATGGAAATAAATACAATATTGCTACGGAGGAAATGGACACTCCATGCAAGAAGCTATAGGACTACATTGTACTCCATCAATAATGGAGTTACACAATACTACTATTACTACCTACTATCTTATTAATCTATTACAATGAGGCCCTTTTATAATGGAAGATATATTCCTTGGCCAACACTCTACTTAGTTGTACAAGGGACACCTTGCACATTTAAAACTTGCACATTGACACTTGTGCATTTATTAAAATGCAAAAAGTAACTAAATAACTTCCCCCTAAATTAATTTAATGTCCTAAGTATGTAACTAGGAAGGTACATTTACATGACCCAAATAACGTAATAAAATCTAACTCTAACACCCCCCTATATTACATTGTTTGTGTATTAAATAATTTAGTCTTCAATATGGATCTTCTTCTTCATATTTAAATTTGTACTCTTCCTCTGGATTCTTTGCAACCTATTCAAGTAAATGATTAGTGTCTCTATAATGTGTTACATTTGTTGATAGAGATTTCTCCTCATAAAATTTTGAGTGTTCATCCAGTTCATCAATTTCTTCTATCCTCTGAACTAGGTGTCCTTTACGATTCCTCTTTTGATACTTCAATCGAGGATAATTGATTGGTTGCTAAAATTATTGTTGACGAGAATTTCTTTGATATTGTCATGGTTGAAATTGATTCACATTGTTTATCTGATTTTCTTGATTCTAGTTTTTGGGATTGTACCTACAATAACTGGTACTATGACCTTTCTTTCTACATATCTGACAATATCATATTCTCCATAATTTTTCTAATGAAGGAATATTTCTCTATGGATTATATTTTGGTGTCAATGCAGTGTTAGTCATCTTATATTTCACAATGTGTTCCACCTCATATTCCTGAAGGATATTGACTAAGTCATCAAAAGAAGTATCCTTACTTAGGATTTGTAAAGATGTGACCAAATGCTTATAGTTTTCAGGAAGTGCTCTCATGGTTACTTGTGTAGGAAGTTCATATTTAGGCTCTTTTCCAAGGGCTAACAATTTCCCCTTAATATCTACTACGTTACTTAGAAATAGTTCTATGCTTTCCAAACTGCTCATTTTCAAGAAATGTAGTTGAGTTTGTAGATGAAGAATTGTGGCTATATTCTTTCCTTTGAATATTTTCTCTAAGCTTGTCCAAGCTTCAAAAGATGTTTTGGTGGAACTGATATAAGGTTGTATTTCATTAGTGATAGCAAATATTATGATCATTAGGGCTTTTGAATCATTTTTCTCAAATTTTAGAATATCAATATCACATGTGGTAGGTTTCTTTGTTTTCCCTTGGAAAATCTCCTAAAGTTTTTCATATACCAAGATTGCTTTTACTTAATTCTTCCAAGAGAAATAATTTGGGCCCTTGAGTAGTTGGGATTCATCTAGGAAGAATTTTTTGGATGCCATTGAATTCCCTTTATCAACTCTTAGATTTTGTGGACTTCCTTATGTCTCCCTAATGATGAGAGTTCACAAACCTAATAAGATTTTCGGTTTTTTAGGAATATTACATCTATTTAATGAATTTAGAACTTGATAATTTTTGATGAATGCTAATATTACCAAGTTTTTTAGAATTCCTTATGACTCCCTAGGGTGTTTTGGATAGGATATATGATCAATATAGTGTTTTTTGTAAATTTTAGTTCAATTTTGGGTTGATTTTTTGAAATTTTGTAAACACCAAAATCAACTTTTCTATCTCTTTATAACTCCTATTGAATTAAGCACTATTTTAAAATTTTAAGATGTTTTGAAGTTGGATTTATTTTGCCTCCTTTAAGTGTTTTGAGACAACTATTATAAAAAATTCCAACCTTTGAAAATTTATTAAACCTCTTTAAGTACCCCTTTTGGTTGATTTTAATGTTTTCTAATTTCCAATTCCAAAATTTAATGTTGTATTCCTTATAACGCCAAATTTGGAAAGAAAAGAAAATAATATTTGCAAATAATTTAAATTTTAGCAATAACCCTTATTTCTCCTTGGTAACCTTTTGAATATAATTAAAATTTTTGAAATATGCTTGCTTGATAAATCACTAATGCTGAATATTGCAATGGTAGATGAAATGTACCCTTATAACTCCAAAAACCTTAGGTTTAAAGTAAGAAAATTATAAGTGCCACTTTGCATCGTTCTGCTATGTTCTACTTCATTTTGCTTCATTCTTCAAGATAGGCATATTAAGTAGGATGGGATTTATGACAAGTGTCACTCAAAGCATTACAAGGTAGGTGTCTTCAACATACCTTTAACAATGATGAGGTTGGTGGTAACCTCCAAATATTCTTAACTTTCTTCAAATGTATGTAACTCCATTTTAGGTGAGTGCTTGGGTCTTCATGAATGTTGAGAAGCTTAGAGAATTTGTGCCAAGTGACTCTCAAAGCTTGTGCATGCAATCCTTATTTCTAACGCTTCAAAGATGAGCTTGCAACCCTAATTCTTCCTTTATCTTTGCATCCTATTTGAGATTGCTATGTTTCTTGATATTTAAGCTTCCTTTTGCATGTTGTCTTGGTGAGTATGATGGATGACTACAACTAGATTGCTCCATGGTTCTATGGCACACTTTTGAGCTCCTTTTTCTAGGAACATTTGCTTCAATGGATGCCTTAGGTATTACTCCTTTCTCTTTACCTATTTGCAATTTTCATAGCTTGTTCTAATGCCGATTTGCACCCTTATTTAGTTCTTGAAATATAGTGATGTCTATAAAAACCAATAGGTGGATCTTTTTCTTAGCCTTTTACATATATAAATTATCACTGAATGTTGCCCTTATTTTTACGTAAACACAGTAGATAACACCTTCTTTCAATGGATCCACTGTTGCAAGTGATGTGCTGCTTATAGGGCTAGATTTGATGGAGGAAAATGGTATTTTTAAACACCTCAATTCTTGTACATGTGAGCTCTTTGGTGGATCCTTCCTCTTTCTAGGAATTTGTTGGATATAACAATCATGTGAGCTCTTCGATGGCTCCTTCATCTAACGATCGTGTGATATTCTTCGATGTATCCTTCCTCTTACCAAAAATCTACTGGATATAACATCCTTACTACTCCCTATAAATAGTGATACTTTTGCCTTTCAAAGGAATAAAAGTGGTACCATTTTTAATAGATAGATCTTGCACCAAAATGAAGAGTTTTTATGTAATCCTTCTTGCTTCTTCTTCCTTGGATGATAATCAATCCAAGCTAATGAAATGCTATTTTGAATAAGGATTCTTGCACTCTATACTAAAATGAAATCCTTACTTTTATCCTTGAATCTTGAGACTTCCAAGGTCTCGATTTGAGGCTTCCTTCAAGGACTTCAATGGTGGTTTTCTACTCCACCTTTTTGCTTGTAATGGTGGATTCTTTTGGCCACGAAAGTGCTACAATTTTTTTTATAGTTTTTGTGCTTTTAACAACACAAACTAATTGAGAATAACTAGTTAAAAATCAACTAGTATGGTTCTTAATATATGCACTTTTAATGGTAACAACAATATCTTCTTATTGCTCCACTAATTTCTCAAAAATACACTTTAACAATTCCATCACAACATTTCAAGTATAATCTAGAATGAACTCTTGCAAATTTCACTACAAACATAGGTGTAGGATCTAGTCTTCTTTTTCTCTTCAAAATATAAGATAGGTAGTTGATTGTAACTCTAAAATCTGATCAACTCCTAATGTGAAAATGATTTTTAAAAGGATTTTTTCTCTTTTGCACTTTTGAAGATTGTAATTCAATTTGCACCTTTGATCCAATATAAGGTGCTTTAGCAAATCTGATAAGTAATCCAATTAATGAACTACTTGCACCAATAGTTGCTTACCTTTTTGAAAGCTTTTTGTAGAGGATGTAGATCAAGCTTGTTGCTTTAGATGTTTGCAAATTTTGTTAGATTTTTCAAAAAGCTCCTCCTTCACCAAAAAGAGGTCTCAAAATTTCTTTCACAAGCTTGGGATTTGGTGGATTGTTATTCTCTAGTAATATTATCCTTTCTAATGTTGGAGAAATATTTATGCCTTCTTGTCATGAAAGGTAATCTTCTAATCTCTCGAATTTGGAAAACTACTTCTGTATTCAAGTCTTCTTATCAAATTTTAACTTCAAGCAGGATCTTCTTCTCAAGACTCTAAATGTCTTGAGGTTTTCTATATCTTCTTCGACACTCCTTGAAAATTCTTCTTATCCTTATTGGGCTTATTTTTGGATGGTAACAATTATCCCAATTCTTTCTCTTATAAAAAAATTTCTCCTTGATGGATAATTTCTACAATGGGTTCTTCTAGGAACTCTTTTGATGATCTTGCTTCAGCAACAAGACTCTCCAAGCCTTTTTCCTTGAGACGTCTCCTAGATCTTTGATTTTACAACTTCTTTGGTCTTCCTTGAGACCTTATTCAACTTTTGGAATTGAGATCTCTTTCATGGACCTCTTTGTTCTACCACTTCTATATTTGAATAGGACTCTCCTAGTCCTTCTCGTACTTCTAAGAATGGAAGTTTCTTCAATGAGATCTTCACCTGATCTCTTCACCTTCAAGTTTGCTTCAAGAGCTGGATTGATTCTAAAGAAGATACTCTTCCTAAATTTATTGTAGGAAGTTTTCCAACTCACTGAATCTTCTTTCCATGCAATAAGTTATTAGTATTAAAATATGAGTCAACTTATGGATCAGGTGCTCTCTTCTGGAGTCTTCTTCAGGATCAAGGCTTCTAGGTTTTTTTTAGATCAAGGTTTCTATGGCCTTTTTTTAGATCAAGGCTTATGTGGCCTTTTTTCAGATCAAGGCTTCTATGGCATCTTTTTAGATCAAGTATTTTATGGCATTTTTCAACTATGAATTTGACTCTATCGATTGATATATTGAATCTCTAGACTTCACCATGACTCTTTCTCCTAAAGTCTCTTCTATAGTATTCTTATATTGCAACAACTAATCTATGCACTCTTTTGTAGTATTCTTCTCCTGCAACAACTAATATCAGGTAACAAAGTTGAAATATCCTAGATTTTTGTTGTAGAAGGTGTCCCAATCATCTCAGAGTTAGTTTCCTACGATAAAAAGAACTTTAGGTAATAGTAGACTTTTCAGATCTCTTAGACAAGATTCACTAGTTGATTCATCCAACTAGTGGATCAAATGTGGAGTCCTTATATTCACAAGTTTTTCTACAACTTTGTGGGAAGACTCCGAGCCAAATGAATTTCACAATTTCTCTTTCCAGTATGTTCTACCAAACAATATTAAGGTAATAAATTTACATGTAATGGGTCAAATAAAACATTTGGTTTGCAAAAATCAAAGCTATGATGACTGGCCCAATTTTTAACAATAGTACTTTCTTGAAGCTCTCCCTACCACCTTGATTCTTTTGAAGATTTTTGCAAGAGCATATGCACTATGGTGAATCAGGTTCACAAAAATTCAGGCTCAATAATAATAGTGGTTCTCCTCTTAATCTACAATAGCTAGTTCTACTGTGACTAGATCTACCGTGGCTATGATACCACTTTTAGATTTTGAGGTAGATTGCAATGGGAGATGGTAATCACAAGATGTAAAAATACGAGTGAAAGTAAATTCCCAAGATTGCAAAAATATGCTATAAATAGAAATGACAAAAATAAATATAATATTTCTATGGAGGAAATGGACACTCCATGCAAGAAGCTATAGGACTACATTGTACTCAATCACTAATGGAGTTACATAGTACTACTACTACTACTACCTACTATCTTATCAATATGTTATAATGAGGCCCTTTTATAATGGAAGATAGATTCCTTGACCAACTCTCTACCTAGCTATACAAGGGACACCTTGCACATTTACAACTTACACATTGAAACTTATGCATTTATTACATTGCATAAAGTAACTACATAATTTACCCTAAAGTAATATAATGTTCTAAGTATGTACCTAGGAAGGTACATTTACATGATCCAAATGATGTAATAGATTCTTACTCTAACAAAGACCTCAACGACTGAAGGCTCATCCACCACACACTTGTTCCTACTCAGTTGGCTAATTAGATATTTAGAATCCAATGATGCAACATGTAAGCTAGCTTCACAAGGGAAATTTGCATCACACACACTAGCAAAATATGCTTAAGAAGTGTGACAACCACTTCCTACACGTGCCCTGATAGACTTGTAATATATTTTAAAGGCAATCATGCTAAGCTAACTAAATTCATTGTAAAAACTATATATATACTTAAATGTAGATCATTCAAGAGGTTGGATTTTTAGCATTTACAATTGCATATTGTATGATGACTGTATTATGTGCCTTTGAATAAATATTGAATTATTGTTTGGCCTCTATCAAATTATTGAAGATCATGTATGTATGTAAATTTAATCATTAAATATTTTTGCTAAAGCTATGTGAATGTTTTGTTCTATTATAGTTATTCTTCTTTCTAGATTTCTCCTTGAATTTGTTGTTCATTAGTTATCAAAATGCTTGATAAGGTCAAATGCTCTATAATAAGGAAATAAAGTTGGTTTGTTAGGTAGTATTATCTAGTTTAAAGTGCAATAATCTCATGCTTTTTGTCCTTTGATGCCACTAAATTTGTGTCACTTTAAGTCTATCCTCTAACTTTATGCATTTCTCACTTTAGTTTTCAATCCTCATTTTCCCTTTTGTTTGTTAGTGTAGCTAGAACCATAGGAACCAACCCACTATGGATGCCGACTCAGAAAAACCCATTTTTTGGTGTTCTAATATTGGATGAGGTATTGAGGGTGCAACTCATCCACTTAGGTAGATTTTAGACCAAGATTTTTGGGCACTCCTAGTGGAACATGAATATCCCACACTTAAAAGAGTGTTTCTAAAGATCTCGTTCAATTACTTGGAGAACTTAATTTTTTGGTGAATAGTCTTGACCTCATATGCAGAGAATGTATGTTCACCTGGTGACTCCATTGAAAACAAGAACCCAAAAAATTTGGTGACTCTACTGATAGAAAATCTCATAATCAAATGGTGATAGTACCAAAGAGCCAAGATAATTCACTATATACAAATTAGATGGCTCCACAGGTACATTAGTAAGAGTTTTTAGAGCCATGGTTGGGAAAATTTATCCATATTGGAATAGTTTTAGATCGCTTAATCTCCTAAAAATCCATGGAATTCCCCCAGTTGCATTAAAGATACTTCCCATTTATGATGGGAGTGGAAAAATTGCTTATGAGCATTTTCAAGATGTTTCAACCTTGGCCACCTTTTACAATATTGTCTTTGAAGGCATTATGGTGAGACTCCTTGCTCAATCCTTTCGAGGTAAGGCATTACAATGGTATAAATATTTAGAAGATGATAGTATTAGAGCTTGGGGTGACTTGAATAAACCTCTTATAATGATATTTGATAACCCAAGGGACCCCTTCTTGCTACTCACTTAACTATATTGTATTCAAATATATTCCTAGGAAGGTCTCTTAGATTTTAACATCTAATTTAAGAAACTCTAGAATGGAATTCCTTGGGAGATATGACCATCACACAAACAAGCCTATATATACTATATCAAAGCTTTGAATTCAAAATTAGGCTTTCAGATCCAATAGTACAAAGAAAAAAGGTTCCCATAGGTTTTTCAACTGTATATCATGGCTAAGAATACACTCATTTTAGTAGGAACATTACCTCATAAAACCATTTTTCTAGATGCCCATTAGATCTATCAGATGAGCTCATAGGCCTTGCACTTGACTATACCATTCTCACAACTACAACCAAACCCCTTCATGCCTTCGTTCAGGAAGGAATGGACCTACAATGACCATCAAAGAACCCTAGACAACTCAAGATATATGGTTTGTCATCCAACACTTTTCCAATAAGCTCAAGAAGATGGAACAACAAATTATGAATCTCTCAGAGGGTTGAGTAATGCATATCAATGAGAATGATAACCATGGTATGAGATATTGAACTCAATTGCACCCAAGTATAGTTATAAGATCAAAGGGATTGATGGATTGTGTGATGGGTCTAGATTAGTATCTTGTAACACAAAAATCTTCTATCATTGGTCCAAAACACTTAGTATGATTTGGTCATTTTTCCTTCCCATAATATGCTCAAAATACTGAGGATAACCTAGATAGAAAGAAAAAATTTGGGCAAGAAAAGGATGATAAGCTAGAAATGGTGCAGAATATGCAAGGAGAACAATAGGAGTATGGATTGCTTGAGGATAAAAAGCTAAATCTAGAGTTATGGGACATAAACCAACAAAGGAAAGAAGCCTAATGAGAGTTGTATTATACAAAAATAACTAAGGAACAAAGGGCAATAAAAAATCAACAATATAAGAAACCATTCAGAGAATCAACCCAAAAGGCTAAGACAATATTGCAGAAGAAATTAAAGAGCTAAAAACAAATCTGCTAATTTTGAAATAGGTGGACCTGGTGTAAGTTGCTCTCAAACAATAAAAATATGAAAGGACTACTTTTCAGGATCATCAATTGGCATCTAAGCAATTATTGCTAGATTGGAACATAATTTAACCTTTGTTGTTCTATTCATCCTTATGCCTAGAAGGATGGATTTTACATAATTGTACAACAAATTTGGTGAGCGTTGTCATAATTATGCCCTAAGTAGTCTACAAGGCTATAGGCTTAAATTATATCCAGCTTAACTCTAGAACAATATTTTGCATGGGTATCCAATTCCATACAATTGACATCATAAAGAATCTCCCAATATTACTGCATAAGTGCCTAGACCTAACAATGGTACAAGATGTGATAATTTTTGATCTGCCACCATCAATTGGAATATGCTTATCTAAGGAGTTTTTGGAGCAGTTAAGGGGTCACCTAGCCTTGGATCATGGTAATATTGTAATCCAATGCATCAAAGGACCAATTAATATTCACTTCAAACCATATCATATCAAAAGATATGAGGAGAAAAAGATAGATCCAACAAAAGTAGTTTCCAAAAACATACATAAGGATATTCACTTCACTCGAGCAAGAAGAAAAAAATACCTATTGTGAATATGTTTTGAGCCATCCCGAGGCATGGATTTGGTCAAACTTGGAAAATCAACAAAACTTAGAAACTAGTTACATCCAAGCTCAAGGTCCACATATTCACAAGATAAGAGATCAAAAGTTATTAGTAGAAAATCTGAATCCGGTAGGAAGATATAATATGCTGGATCCAAAGTGGATGATTAAAGTGCTTCTAGGAATCATGCAAATACATGTTACCAATATGAATTATAAAAGGAGAACATCTAGAAATTTATAGTTGGTTTCATTAGTTACAGATGCTTTATGCCAGGTAACTCTTAGAATTAGAAGTACCTAAATATTATAGCAATATCAAGACTAGACTAATACCAGTTATATGCCCAAGAAGACTTATTGGAGAATAAAGCTCAAATATGACATCATATGGTCAGACCACTATATATTCCAATGAGAATGAAAGCTTAGTCCAATGACATGAGGTAGCATACCATAATTTTGTGTAAGATAGCTAACATATAAATAAAACCTTTAGTAAATAGGTAAAACTAAATAAAGACATATTGTCACAAAAAGGAGACTTTGAAAAGAGAGATATGCAGCTCACATGTGTGAGATTTTGAAGACATGCACAAATTATACAAAATACTTGGTTGGCTATATGGGAATTATTTATTTTCAAAAGGAGATGAGCACTGCCTGAGAAGAGAAAAAGATGTTTTAACCAATGAAAAGGTAGTTATATGAAGTCTATAAGAAGATTCCCTCTTTCATTGTTGCTTTATCACCTTGAGCTCTAGTAGGCTTTACAGTATATGATAAGGTATTGTGGTGACATGCTACCTCTTTTAATTATCCCCATTATTTTCCTACTCATTACTTGAGAAACATTAAGACTGCCAAAGAGGCAAGTCTAAAATAAAGAGAATAAAGGAAATAAGAGGGGTCATCTAAAGAGATTTTGAGGGTAATTAGCAAGAAATAGTTGTAGACAAGGGGAGGTTTGTTAGGCTAAGCCTAAGAAGCATCGAGAGTGCATGTCTTGGAATAATTTTGTAAGATGTGAAACTCTCCATGATTTTTAAGTTTGACCTGGCAAAATTTCATCTTACTTTGTGCCTAAAAAGGAAGGAAAAATTTTATCCTTCTTCTCATTTTTGTGAGCATGATAGCTAAGCTATATTCTTATAGGAAAGTTTGACAATCCACACATTCATTTAACATCTTCATCATCTCACCTTCTTTTATGTTTTTATCCTTATTTAAATTCATGTCTTCCCACCATTCTCAAGTCATCCCTTTCCCATTATCCTATTTTCTTGACTCCATAGCCTAATGGAAATGCTAGCTAAACCCTCCCTTTACAAAAAAATGTAATCGTTTCACATGGTTGTGGAAGTATGCAAGATTAGTATCCCAATGATAAAATTAAACACCAAATATCATCATGATATATAAGCTAAACACATGTGGAGCTCACCAATGGAGTTTGAAGAGAGAGACATCATGTTAAGTTTATAATCGTATGCTATGGTTATAATATGATAAAAGTATATACAAGTTACATTAATGTGAATTCCATAGTGATGAGCTATGATGGATTGAAAAAAGAAAGATAAAGAAGTTGGATCTTCATACAAGGAACAAGATTCAGAAAAGTAGTGCCAAATCTGACAAAGGATGATTCAAATCATAATCCAACTATTATCCATGTCAATAATGGGATATAAAAGGATATGTAGGGCTGCCTAATCCATGAGGTGTTTTGAGAAACCATGTAGATTTTTGAAGCAACAACTTGTTCTGCTACACTCAATTTTTTTGAATAATACTGCTTGTGCAACTTTGTAAGGAATAAAGCAATGGAAGGGATAAAATTCTTGAGTTTATAGAATATTTACCTAATGCATTTTGCATGAGTGAATATTCACCTAAAGCTACTAATATAGACCTGAGACAATGTTCAACTGTAGTGGAATATGCTCATGGAGTTTGTAGTTTTGCAAGTACCTACATTTAGGTATATTTGTTTTCTCTTCTCTTTCTTCACTCATAAGTATTTCCCTCCTCTTTTTGTCTCTATTTTTAAATACTCGTATCATCCACTTTCCTAGCCATCTCCTTGCCCTGTTTGCATCTCGCCATCATTATCAACATCCATGTGTCCTAGTGTCCATGCTTTTCTTGCTTCTTGTAGTTCCTTTCCCATTTAAATAACCTTCACCTCTCCAGTCATTTCCTCACCTTATAAATATTTGAAAGCTCTTTTACTCATGGTTCTATAGTACATCTCATATTTTATAGGCAAATGAGATAAATTCTAAATAGAAGCCTATTTCAACATGTGCTTTAGAGGCCCTATTAATTCTATGGAATCCATGAATTGCCCCCAATCTTCCATTTTCCTATATCAATTTCCTTATTTATTCTAAAATTATTTTGTTTTTATCGGCTATTAGCTTCTCCTGCTCCCAATCAACTTCTCTTCTAGATCCATATCCTCTTAAAATTTATGTTATCCCATACATAACTCTTACTAGGTTTTTAATTTTATGAGCAAAAATACCTAGAAGTCAATTTATATAGGTCAATTTCACCACCTACATCCAATCTTGTAATATAATGTGAATTATGATTTTGTTGAGGCCATGTAGCCATTTTGCTAAGGCATCAATATAGCAAATTGTATGCAACCATTTTTAAAGCAACAAGATAAACATTGAATGAAGCTCCTATGGCAAATTCAGATATAAAGAGGAGATACAAAGTAGGCTAAAAGATTGTCAAATAGAGCAAAGAGCAAAAATGTATAGCCAGATGAAAAATTAGGTGAAGTAGATAACAGGGTAGTAAGCAGAAGCTTATCGAACAACAAAAAATTCCAAGGCAGTTAAATCCGACAAGCGAGAGCAAAAGACATGATAATTTAGCTATGTAAACAAGTGATCGAACACTTATGATGTTGATGTTAGAAAATACATAATGAAAGTTTAGCATCTAGTAGAATATGCTAATGAAGTATTCCAATGCTGTGACATATAGCGTTAAGGCAACACTTACTGGTTAGAAAATGTTGGCATTTTTGCCACATTGATTCTCATTGGTTGAAGTATTAATGTTTAAGTTGTTGCAAATCTAACTTCTATACTGGCTTGGATGCGGTTTTGATGAAAAAAGGAGCAAAAAGACTAAGTCCAGAAACTGTCGCGATTTCGCGACGTGTCGCGAAATCGCGGTCAACGCGGTCAACGCATGCAGCTTGGGAAGAACTGTCGCGATATCGCGACGTGTTCTATTTTCGCGGCTTGCGATGAGCAAAGGAGGGAGAGCGACAAATTGTCGCGAAATCGCGACAAAAAACTCAGCCGAAGACTTAAACTCGAAAGTTGCAGCGACGCGCTGCACGTTCCGTTATCGCGGCCGCTGTGGTTTCAAAAGGCTTAAGTCAAAAAGTTGCAGCGATGCGCTGCATGTCTCAAAATCGTGGGACGGTTGTCAAAGGAGGATAAAAGTTGCAGCGATTCGCTACACTCTTGGGAAGGAGCACAAAATGAACAATGCGAAAGATCGTTGCATTTTTTTCGAAGGAGTTAAGTTTAGAAAGTGTAGCGATATCGCTACCGTTCGAGACAAGGCCAAACAAAGTAAAAAGTTGCAGCGATGCGCTGCATGTTCCTTAAATCGCAGAGCATTGGTTGAAAGAGGAGTCACAAAGCAAAAGTTGTAGCGATTCGCTGCACTTTTAAGAAAGGGTTCCGACAAGGTAAAAGATGTCGCATTTTCACGACGAAAAGTGGCAAATGGTACGGAAAGTAAAAGACGTAGCGATATCGCTACATGTTCCAGAATCGCGGTCATTTTGATCCGAGAAGCAAAAAACATGAAGGTTGTAGCGATTCGCTGCAATTTTGACGATAAGGCCGAGCAAGATGAAGACGTCGCGAAGAAAGTTTTCGCGACCTGCGATAGTTCCCGCCAAAACACAGTATGAACGGCCCGAGAAGGTTTTTTCGATTTCCAAGGATTAAATGCTTGCCCGAATTTAATGTTTTGTGGATTTCCAATGCGGTCAAGGTCGAAGAAGCGCCCAGTGCCACCAAAATTGAAGATTTTATTTGTTCGAAGCTGCTATTCGTGGATTGTTCCAACGGTTTCATGCACATGTTCAAAAACAAATTTAATGAAGGTGACCGCTGACGTCAAATTGCATTCAATTTTGTGGTTCTTCAAGGCTGCGATTAAGGGGATCATGTTCCTAGTTTCCGTGGCATAATTGTAGATCTCAAGAAGGTCGGTGGCAAATATTAAATGCTGCAAAGAGGACGGCCCTCTATAAAAACCAATGTAAACCTCATTTGAAGGGGTTGGGAGTTTTTCTGCTAGAAACTAGAAGTGCTTTTGCAGGAATAAAAGAGTTGGCTTCTAATTTTTCAAGCGTTGTATGGGTGATTTTCCTTTCTGCTCTTTTTGCATTTCTAATAGCATTCATATTCCTTAATGGTCGTTGCATTTGAATTCTGCATATTGGATTTAAATACCGCTGTAAGGGTATGATTCCTGGAATGTAGTTTTGGAGGGATTTTCTGCATACGTTGTGCGAGAGATAAGTTAATACTTTCTGTTACTTGCTATTGTTGTGCTTCAAGTTTTTTGCTGTTGTTCTCCCGATCTTATAACTTCGGCTACGGCCATATTTCCCATTTCTTTCCGCATTTTTTAAAATTTCTTTCAGTAACCCTTATCTTCAAACAAAATTTAGAATAGTAAGGGAACCAGCCCACTCTGGAGATTGGTCTGGGAGCCATCTCTTGCTTCCAGCCTTTCAATGTTGGCCGGGTCTAGGGCGCACATGTAAAAATCCTTTCCTGTGGCAGATTCGTGACCAACAATTTTTGGCACGCCCGGTGGGACAGATTTCTTCTGTCTCTAAAAGATCCCATAGTGTTGAAGGTTTAATGTTCGCCTTCATACTGTAAAACTAGAGCATTTGGTGACTCTGTTGTACTCAGAAATCTCTGAACGTGGATGCAGTGAAAGCTGTACTTCATGATCACGAGATCACAGTCTAAGAAATTTGGAGATCTTGTCGAGTTTTTTGAACTTGACAGCTCAAGAAGTGGTGAGCATTCTAGGTTGGTTTCCCCATCCCTTCCATCATCTGCTACACAAACCTCTGGTATTGTTACTAGTGTTTCATCCTCCCAACCATATCCACTAGTTCAAATGGCACAATATCCTCCACCCCCACCCAGGAAGTTCTTGGCATGGAACAGCTCTGGAGCCTTGAACTTGCAGGCTCATAATCCAGTCCCTCAGGCTGCTCTGAAGGCTTTGCCAACTTATGATGGTACGGGTAAGACTGCATATGAACACATAAATGATGTAGCTTCTCTAGCGGCCATCCATGATATTACTGATGAAGATGTAATGGTGAAGTTGTTGGTATGCTCTTTGAGAGGTAAATTGCTGTTTTGGTACCGAACGTTGCCACCAGGCACCGTAACATCATGGGATCAGCTAGGAGATCTGCTAGTTAAAAATTTTCATGAACAGGCTGACCCCTTTTCATTGTTGAATCAGTTTACTATAATCCAGAGGCACCCGCAGGAAGAGATAGCTGATTTCAACGTCCGATTTACCAGAACCTGGCACAGAATTCCTGATGGTCTTCGGCCTGCTGATGAATTGGCTGCACTTTACTACCTCAGAGCGTTCAACACAGATATCGGCTGGGCTGTTCGACAGTCCAATGTGACAACATTTCCAGAGTTGTTTGAACAAGCCATAAAAGCAGAAGCTGATCTGATTGCTATAGGGAGACTTCCTCCAAAGGTAACTATGCCTATTATACCAGATTTGCCTCAGTATTTATATTCTGGCTCACTTCCATAGCCCATGCCATCTATGTATCCCACCCCATCATGGAGCTCCAAAGCACCTCAAATTGCACCTATCCCAGCTCCTCAGTTGCCTACTTTAGCTCCTCTGCCGCTTCCTGCACCCAGTACTCGACCATCTCCCATTTCCACTTCATTTCCAGCTTTGCCAGCACCACCAGCCTCCTTTGCCATTGCCAGCACCTCTCGCACCTGTGAACCCTGATCCTTATACAACACTATTGCAAGAGGTAAAGTCTGCCAATTCGGCAATTAGGGCAATGGGTAACAAAATCACACTCATTGAGAGGAAGCAAGCTGAGCGAGATTTCCAGCCAAGGAGATTTCAACCTCCTCCAATTACTAGAGACCAAGCTGCCTCAACAAGTAAAGCACCTGAGAAAAGCTTAACTGCTTTGGTAAATGAAGATGCAGCCCTTGCAGACATAATGTATTGGTGCTCGACTTGTAATGACCCTCATGGAGAGGATACTTGTATGGTTCATCTGAATTATGTGCAGACATTGGTTGCTAGTTCTTCGGGTGGACAAGTTAATATGATTTTTGAAGCTGGTCATAGTTTAATGTCTCCAGTGGAAGATCAAGTTTCAGTTCTAACAAGGACTGGGAAGAAGCCCGTGACAGTTGATCCTGCTGACTTAGAGCCATTAAGAGTGCCGACTGAGGTGAAGAAGCCAGTGAAAGCTCCTGTGCTAGTTCCAAAGTCTCGATGCGCCTGTTTTGCCAAAGGATCCCGCTTCTCACAGAGTTCAAGAAAAAGCTGCAGCTGCACCAGCAAGATCAGAAGCAGAGGAGCAAGCTCGAGAAAAGTTGAAGTATCCCTCATTGACAAAGAGGCTAAGAGTGGAAGCCACACAGCAATATCGAAGCAGATATGAACAACCTGTTGAAAAGAAGGACTCTACTGCAGTTGCATACAACATTGTTGAAGAACTGAAAAAGACCCCAACTAAGGTAAGTCTCTACGATGCTTTGCAGTTGCCTGGTCAAGTAGATTTATTGCAGGAATCATTAAAATCAGTAAAGGATAATGAAAAAGGTCCTACCTAGACTAGTGTATGCTCAAACCTTAACCACCTCTGCTACTAGGAAAAATAGACCACCCCCATTTTATTTATCATTGCAAATAGAGGGTTGGATTGTGCATAACTGCATGATCGACTCTGGAGCCGCTACAACTGTCATGCCCAAGGGAGTTTGTGAAGCAATGGGAATGGAATATACACGGAGTAGTCCTGGAGTTCTGCAATTAGATGGTACTCCTGTAAAAATGGTGGGTGTAATCAAGGATGTCCCAATTGTTCTGCATACTATGCCCCAGATTACTGTTATCCAAGAAATTGTTGTGGTAGATCTAGAACCCTACTTTAGTATGTGTTTATCCAGGGAGTTTACCGCAAAGTTGGGGGGTTATCTGGCACTAGATTATTCCCACTTAGAAATTCCTTTCAAGGGTAGACGTCTCAAGATTCAGAATGAAAAACCTTCCCCTTTTCATATCGAGAAGTTGGAAGAAGCAGAAAAAGACATGCAGTCTGTCCACATGCTTACTGAAGAGTCCGAGGATTCTGTTTTGATGAGTGAAGTTTTAGATAATCTTCAGTTGGATGATCAGTTTTCTATGCTTAATTTTAATGCTATGTTGGAGACTGAAATCGGTTGTTATGCCATCCAAAAGCCTGAGAGTGATACAAAGCAAGAATTTTCACACCAAGTTGATCAGAATGTTGTTACAGACCAACTATGGCAGCTATATTTCGATGGGGCTAGATGCAAGAACGGTGCCGGAGCAGGTATTGTTTTGATTTCTCCTTCTGGTGTGCAAAGAACATATTCATACCGTCTTACATGGAATTGTACTAACAATGCTGCTGAATATGAAGCATTATGTTTGGGTTTAAAGAAAGCAAGGAAGTTAGGAATTGAACAGCTCAAGATTTTTGGTGATTCTGAGCTTATTGTAAACCAGATTACAAATAGGTGCATTGCTAAGCAGCATTACCTTAAAGCATATCGCAATCAAGTGTGGGACCTGTTTGAGTTTTTCACAGCTCTAAATATTCAAGCTGTTTCCCGAGAGATGAATAAACATGCAGACCTTTTAGCATCTCTTGGAGCCAATTTTTCCCCTGTTGAACAAGTAATGAAAAAACCAAAGACAGTAAGGATGGTATACAGGCCAAGTGTGCCAGACAAAGAAACTTTCTGGCAAGTTTTTGAAGATGATGAGCAGATTGTCAATTTCTTGATCCATGAAGCTGCCACTGTTGAAGGGAGAACTTTGGAGCATGAAGAAGCTGAGGGTCTCATTCAGTTACGGAATAATCATATTCCGAAGGGTCTTATAACTCTGGAGAGCTTATTTGATCAGCATGATCGGTCCAAAAAACATCGGATCGAGATTGACAAAAAGGAGTACATGGAGTTAGAATTAGAGCCTAATAAAGCTATTAAGGTTGGAACTGACTCTACGCCAGAAGAACCGCAAAAGATCAGGCAACTATGTGAGGAGTTTTCTGATATTGTAGCTTGGAGTTATGAAGACTTGAAGGGATACAATAAACAGATTGTGCAACATACAATTGAATTGGAGGAAGGAGTCAGACCTTTTCGGCAAAAACAGCGACCAGTAAATCCAAAGATTGAGATGTTGATGAGGGCTGAGCTTGTGAAAATGCTGCAAGCTAAAATCATATATCCAGTTAAGCACTCAACTTGGGTTGCCAATCTGGTCCCGGTTCGAAAGAAGAATGGAGACATACGATTGTGTGTAGACTTTCGAAACTTGAACCGTGCATCATTGAAGGATCATTATCCTTTGCCACGTATAGATCAAATACTGCATGTTGTGGCTGGAGCTCAACGTTTTTCTCTGTTGGATGGATTCTCTGGATATAACCAGATTTGGGTGAAAGATGAGGATCAGTATAAGACAACATTCACAACAAAGTGGGGCACTTTTGCTTATCAGCGAATGCCTTTCGGACTATCAAACGCTGGGGCTACCTTCCAAAGAGCCATGGACATTGCATTCAAGGAATTGTTGAACAAGATCATTGTGATATATCTTGATGACATGACAGTATTTTCACATAGACGGGAAGATCACTGTTCTCACCTGAGGCAGATTTTTGAAAAGTGCAGGGAATTTGGGATTTCCATTAATCCAAAGAAGTCAGTGTTTGCAGTAAAAGAAGGTAAGCTTCTGGGGCATGTGATTTCAGAGGATGGGTTAGCAATAGATCCAGCCCGAGTTGAAGCATTGAAAAAGTTGTCACTCCCTGCAAACAAAAAGGAACTGTAGTCTTTCTTTGGACAGATCAATTTCATCAGGAAGTTCATTTCTGATTTTGCCCAGGTTGTAAAACCTATGACTGAATTGTTGAAAAAGGATGCAGATTTTCAATGGACCGCTCGAAGAAAAGAAGCATTCCAAGAAATCAAGGAAAGAATAGCACAGGCCCCTGTCCTGATTAATCCTGATTACTCAAAGGATTTCATTTTGTATGCAGTTGGAGAAGATGAAAGTTATGTTGCGGTTCTTACATAGAAAGGAGACGATGGGAATGAAAGGCCCATTGCTTTCCTTAGTCAGGTCATTCTACCTCATGAGGCAAAGTATAACTTCATTGAAAAACAGGTGTATGCAGTTATGAAATCCCTTAAGAAATTCAAGCATTTTATATCTCAGAGCAGAACAATTGTTTATGTGATTCATCCAGATGTAAGAAATTTCATTCTTCAAGGAGAAATGGGTGATAAACGTGCTGGTTGGGTCACCAAGATCCAAGAATTTGATGTTGAAATTCATCCGACTAAGCTAGTGCGTGGTAAGGCTTTATGCCAAGCATTTGGCAAAGATGGCAGCATCTAGTATAGGTGAATATCAAGCAGAAAATCTTGCTAGTGATGACAATTTGATGAATTGCTTAATTCAAGAAAAGGATTGGACAGAAGACCTCATTGATTACTTCACAACTGGTAGATGTCCTTCACAGTTGAATGCCTCACAGAGGAGAAGATTTCGTCTGCAAGCTCTTCGGTATGTTTTGTTACCAGAAGGATTGTTTTTTAAGAATATTGATGGTGTTCTTCTAAGATGTGTTAAAGAATCAGAAAAGGCTAGGCTCCTGGAGGAGTTTCATTCTGGTCTATCAGGAGGACACTTTGCAGGAAGACCGATGGCCTTAAAGATAACTCGAGCTGGTTACTATTGGCCGACCCTGTTCTCAGACGCTTTCAAGATTGCACAAGCCTGTGACAAATGTCAGAGATACACAGGAAGAGTTAGGAATGCAGCACTGCCTTTGCATCCGATTCAAGTTGAAGCACCCTTTCAGCAGTGGGGGTTGGATTTCATTGGGATTATTGATCCCAATTCCTCAGCTGGACATAGATATATTTTGACAGCTACAGACTATTTCACGAGGTGGTCTGAAGCTATCCCAACTAAGGTTGCAAACCAGACTGTGGTGATATCTTTTATTGAAGGCCTGATTACACGCTTTGGCATTCCAGATGCCATTATTACAGATAATGGGACCCCATTTATTGGAGCTGAACTAGCTGAGTTTGCAAACAAGTATGGCATTTTCCTAAAAACATCTTCCAATTATTATCCACAGGGAAATGGCTTGGCGGAGTCAACAAATAAAAATTTGCTCCGGATTTTGAAGAGGTCTTTGGGAGAAAACAAGAGATCATGGCACCTTTTACTGAATCAAGCTTTATGGGCAGATAGGATTTCAGTTAAGAAGTCCATCAAGACCTCACCCTATGCCCTAGTTTATGGGAAAGAAGCAAGGTTGCCTGTTCATCTTGAGTTGCCAGTATTGCAGCAGTTGCAGGCTTTTCAAGACAATGAAACAGACATAAGTTCCTTGGATATGCGGATAGCTCAATTGTTGCAGTTAGAAGAACAGCGTTCTGAGGCATATGAAGAGTTTTTCAAACACACACAGGGTATGTCAAAGTGGTTTCATAAACATTCTGCAGATCGTCCACTCAAAACAGGAGATTTGGTGTTGAAATGGAACGAAAATAAAGCTAAGCCTGGGAATCACAAGAAGTTTGATGCTTTATGGGAGGGTCCCTTCCGCATTACCAGCACAGGTGCAGCAAATTCGTTCTACCTCGAAGACTTGGAGGGCAGCCCACTTCCAATTTCAGTAAATGGCTTTCATCTGAAAGCCTATACTTCATGAATTGACAGTTCAGTATGAGTTTGTATATAGTAAAAAAAAAAAGAAAAAAAAGAAATATACATGTTTTACTTTTATTTTGTCGCCTTGGTTCTTGTTGCCTGCGAGCCGTAGGTGCCTTTTGTTTTTCTGTGCTTTTCTCCTTTCCCAGCAGCTGGTGGCTTTCCAGAAAATTCTTCTTTTCCCTTCCCTTTTTCTCTTTCCTTTCTTCATCTTCTTCCTCCTTCTTTTTCTTCTGCAAATAAAAAAAAAAAGCAAGCCACGACTGTTGTTTCTTTTCCCCATTCTCATTGTTCCCTTTCCTTCTTATCCCTTTCCTCTAAGTTCTATCTTTTTACGCATTTGCTTATAGTCTAGTTCATTTTCATTCCACAGCCTTCATATTTTCATTTCCATTCCATAAGTTCATTCACTTTCACACCACATCGCTTTGTCAATATATCATTCCATTATTATCATCATTCCATTTGCATTCACCGCTTGCGCAATCGCAGGAGCTCACTCCATTATCTCATTCCATTTGTTTCATTCCATACTCCGTTATATGCAGGTTCTTTCAGCTTTTCAGCAAAAGTATTGCAGCAGTCCCTTGAGATGTATCACAGCAGCCGACCTCCTGTTCTAATATGACTCTGTGCCCAATGGATTCAGGCTTGGATTCTTGCATACAGCGAGCTGTATACCCCGTGAGCCGCCAAGAATGTTGGCATTTTTGCCACATTGATTCTCATTTATTGAAGTATTAATGTTTAAGTTGTTGCATATCTAACTTCTATACTGGCTTTGATGCGGTTTTGATGAAAAAGGAGCAAAAAATGACTAAGTCCAGAAACCGTCGCGATTTCGCGACGTGTCACGAAATCGCGGTCAACGCGGTCAACGGATGCAGCTAGACAGAACCGTCGCGATATCGCGACGTGTTCTATTTTCGTGGCTTGAGACGAGCAAAGGAGGGAGAGCGACAAACTGTCGCGAAATCGTGACAAAAACTCAGCCGAAGACTTAAACTCGAAAGTTGCAGCGATTCGCTGCACGTTCTTATCGCGATGTGGTTCAAAGGCTAAAGTAAAAAGTGCACGATTCGCCGCATTCTCAAAATCGCGGATTTGTTCAAAGGGATAAAAGTAGCGATCCTACCAAAATAATTGAAAGAAGGACGAACCACTTAAAAAAAAGTAAAAGTGACGATCTGCATGTTCCTTAAATCGTAGAGCATTGGTTGAAAAAAGGCTTAAGTGCTAAAACTGTAGCGATTCGCTGCACTTTTAGAAAGGGTTCCAATAAGGCAAAAGATGTCGCATTTTCGTGACGAAAAATGGAGATTGGTACGACAAGATGAAGACGTAGCGATATCGCTACCTGTCCCAGAATCACGGTCATTTTGATCCGAGAAGCAAAAAACATGAAGGTTGTAGCGATTCGCTGCAATTTTGACGATAAGACCCAGCAAGATGAAGACGTCGCGTTTTCGCGACCTGCGACAGCTTCCCGCCAAAGCGCAGTATGAACGGCCCGAGAAGGTTTTTTCGATTTCCAAGGATTAAATGCTTGCCCGAATTTAATGTTTTGTGGATTTCCAATGCGGTCAAGGTCGAAGAAGCGCCCAGACCACCAAAATTGAAGATTTTATTTGTTCGAGGCAGCTCTTCGTGGATTAATTCAATGGTTTCATGCACATTTTCAAAACAAATTTAATGAAGGTGACCGCTGACGTCAAATTGCATTCAATTTTGTGGTTCTTCAAGGCTGCGATTAAGGGGATCATGTTCCTAGTTTCCGTTGCATAATTGTAGATCTCAAGAAGGTCGGTGGCAAATATTAAATGCTGCAAAGAGGACGGCCCTCTATAAAAACCAATGTAAACCTCATTTGCAGGGGTTGGGAGTTTTTCTGCTAGAAACTGGAAGTTCATTTGCGGGAATAAAAGAGTTGGCTTCTAATTTTTCCAAGCGGCTGTATGGGTGATTTTCCTTTCTGTTCTTTCTGCATTTCTAATAGCATTCATATTCCTTAATGGCTGTTGCATTTGAATTCTGCATATTGGATTTAAATACTCGCTGTAAGGGTATGATTCCTGGGATGTAGTTTTGGAAGGATTTTCTGCATACATTGTGCGAGAGTTAAGTTAATACTTTCTGTTACTTGTTGTTGTTGTGCTTCAAGTTTTTTGCTGTTGTTCTCCCGATCTTATAACTTCGGCTACGGCCATATTTCCCATTTCTTTCCGCAATTTTTAAATTTCTTTCCAGCAACCCTTATCTTCAAATAAAATTTAGAGTAGTAAAGGGAACCAGCCCACTCTGGAGATTGGTCTGGGAGCCATCTCTTGCTTCCAGCCTTTCAATGTTGGCCGGGTCTAGGGCGCACATGTAAAAATCCTTTCCTGTGGCAGATTCGTGACCAACAAGAAAATTAAAGCCAAAGATTGAAGCAATTGGATAAATAATGATGTTGATGTTAGCAAGGTAGCATAAAAACCCAATGCAATATGGAAGAAAGGCCCAAATATTCTAATGTATTTTATTCGACAATGCATAGAATAATAAATCAAAAGCTCATACGACATCTGATAGGATATTTTGCAAAGTTTCCAAGGGTACCAAATTCTTGAAGTGATGATGTCATCATTAGGAGCATAAACGTTTGATAAGCCAAAATGAATGTTGGATGTAAAATAAGTTTAAGGTATAGAATATAATAATGAAATCTAGCATTTGATACTAGGTCTGAGCAGATGTGATTGCATGGAGAAGTGGCCAAACTCTAGAAGCAATAATCTCATAAAAAAAAAAGATATTCAATCCCTAGAAAAGGCAATGCAAAGTATGACATGAAGGAATGAAAGACAAATCAACTAAGATAAACAATTTAGTATCAAGCAATATGTCCTTATGCTACTAGATTTTGCAAAAAGCCTTCAAAATCATCCTAATAAATAAGGTTGAGCGTGCCAATTATCCACCAGTTATCATTGTAGTTAGATGCGTCAATGGCCGAAGGCTCCTCCATCATATACCTATCCTTGTTTAGCTGGATAAGCATAATAGAAGGGAATGAACTATCATTAGATGGTTAGAATTCAATTATGCAACATGCAAGATAGATTCACGAGAGAAATTCATGCTGCACACATCAAAAGAACATGCTTAAGGAGTGTGACAACCACTTCCTACACTTGCCTAGATAGACCTATAATCTATTTTGAAGGTAATCGTGATAAGCTAACTGAATGCATTTCTAAAACTATATATACTTGAATGTAGCTCATTTAAGAGGTTGACTCTTTAGCATCTACAATTTCATATTGTATGATGATTGTATTGTGTGCCTTTGAATAAATAATAGATTGTTGTTTGCCCTCTCTCTTAAATTATTGCAGATTGTGTATGTATACAAATTTAATCATTAATCATTTCTATTAAAGTAATGTGAATGGTTCATTTTGTTACAATTATTCCTGCTTTCTAGATTTCTCCTTGGATTTTTTGTTCATTAGTTCTTGGAATGCTTGATAATGTTTAAGTGCTTGATAAGATTAAATTATTTGTAATAAGGAAATAAATATGGTTTGTTAGGTAGTCTTGTTTAGTTCAAAGTGTGAGAATATCATGTTTTATGTCTCTTGATACCACTAAATCCATGCCACTTTAAGTCTAGTCTCTAACTTTATGTATTTATCACTTTAGTCTTCAACCCCCATTTCCCTTTTTATTTGTTAGTATAGCTAGAACCATAGGATCCAACCTTGTTTAGAGGTCAACTCAAAAAACCCCATTTTTGGGTCTTCCAATCTTGGTCGAGGTCTTAAGGACGCAACTCATCCATTTAGGAAAATTTCAAAAGAATCTCTAGTGATGATTGAAGTTTTTGCTACTAAAATAGTACCTCCCCTAACTTCTTTACCTTTTTTTATGGTAGATCTTGAATAGTTTCGATAAAGAGTCTTGGTATCCCTAAAACTGAAAGCTTCTATGCACTCTTCCCATTTCCTTATAGGAGAATGAATTTTAATTTCTTGGTATCTAAACTTAAATATTTATACTATTAACAATTAAACTAAAATATCTCAATATAATATTCAAGGGTCTCCTCTTCTCTCTATATCATTTGAGGCACCCATTTCTCACTTCTCGATATTTATAATAGAATTGATATTTTTGCAAAAGTTATGTTCTAGTGTCCCACATACTCATGTTCTTTCCACCCAATCCCATGAACCAAAGTAAAGCTCCATCCTTGAGTATGTTTAAAAATGATTTGAGTTTTTATCGTCTTTCTTATAGTCATAACTCCTACACAACATGCCAAACTCAAATAAAAAAATATCCAAGTTTTCTATAATAATCTAATGAAATGTAGGAAGCATGAATGCAAGAAATTTATTCATCTTAGATTCATCTTGAGATTCTTGAATATGAAAGTCAAAGGTCACCATGGTCTAAGTTTCTTCTAGCATATTTGTTAAAATATGTATTTCCTAAGGTATCTAGTAGGCACTTCTTAGTGATAGATTAGCTTCAAAAGGTTGACCTAATAATCTAACTGGTTGTTGAGCTACCTCAAGTGGTGAATATCCTATAATGGAACATTCTCCTAGCTCTCCAAATATATAACTAATGTATTATATAAGAGGAACAACACCTTTAGGCATGAACTTAGGAACATGCCCAAGTCCATGTTAGAATATTATTATTGTTATAATGTGCACTATGCCTATAATTGACAGGTTGACATTTGTATTCTGCCACTTGTACCTGTCTTCAGTTTGAGTTGGAGTGGTGTCTTCTCAAAGACACTTGGAGTGGAGCTTATGACACTTGTCATATATCCCTCCTAATATTGATGCTTATATATTGTAAGATAACTTGTAAATAATTTAATGCCTTTTGTTTATTTCATTTTTAGGCCTAACATCTTGTATCAGAGCGGTGAGATCCACCTGTGAGGACTGATATATGGAGTCAAGGAGTATTCTCTCCACTCATTGAGTGGATCAAAAACTAGAATCTCCAAAAGAGAACAATCCTCACCATCCAAGGACATGCCTCTTTCCAGATTTTGTTTCTCAGATTTTTTAGTGTGTTGTTGGGAAAGTTTGATGATAAGCTCCCTCCCTTTCTAATTTCTATTGTGAGATTTTTTTTTATTTTAGCCGACGAGAGAAGGTTGAAAGGCAGTGTGGCTTCCAAATCTTCAGCAATGGCAGTTGGTTCGGATCAAACGACTATAGAAAGGGAAAGTTGTGACTGTTTTTTCATTTAAGGAGGGCTGCGATTATTGAGATAAAGCTGTGATTTGCGGACCAGTGGAGATCATGCCATAATTGGTGTGCAGTTCTGTTAATGCTGATGAAAAGCCACCACATAGAACACTCTCCAAAACTGTGGAAACCCTATTTGCATATCTGGTGGCCGAAATCTCCAAAGCGGGCGCGGATTTGATGAACTGTGGACAAATTTTATTGAAGCTGAGATGATCTATTTTTCTAGAAAATTTTTATTGAAGTGGATCTGACGAGCCATAAATAGATTTTATTGAAGCGGCTGCAATCTGTCTTTGCCGAATCATGTAGACGAAGTGCAATGGGAACAACACAGGAATTGGTTTCATGATTTTTTTTCTTCGGCTGCATTGCGTTCACTGTCATCAATGGAGGTTCTGCCTATTTATGTTTGCTCACCCATGGGAGTTCGAAGGATGATGCAAATCCAAGTTGTGAATTAAATTCCTATCGCCATCTGTTCAGGAGCCGTTACATACAACATTGATTCGCTAGAGAAGTCTGTCTTGACATGCTATTCGCTATTTCAAAGGTGACTGGCTACTTTCTCCAGTTTGACAGTACATCACAGGGAGGCCAATTCATTTCTTGCATTTTGATTTCTTGTCGTTAATTTCCATTGCATGATCACATACTTCCCGAAGAAAATGTCAGTCATCGGAATTTTCTTTATTTCTTGCTAGGGTTTGTTTTTTTTTTAAACAAGATGTGTTGTGTAGCTCGGAATCGCAAACCCTCGAAGGAGAAAGAAACCCTAAATTTATGTTGCCAAGTGTGCTAAAGTTCTTGAAGGACGGGCGTGCCAGTCAAAGAAACTCTGGCGAAATAGAGACTGAAGGCACCAAATGAATTTGAAAATTCATGTTTTTTTTTCATATCATAACGGGGGGATAATATCTTAATATCAAAGCCTGTGGAACATTTCATTTAAAAGAAAGGGGATTTAACTATTTAAATTTTATTTCTTTATGCTAAGTCTTCATTATATGTGTTACTTTGAAACTCTTCAAGTACTCATAAGGATAATTGGAATATTGGCAACAACTTCTATAAAAACTCCCAAGTCAAGCATAGTTTTCCAGAGCACAACTCGGATGGGTGACCACTTGGGAAGTCCCAGAGTTGCACACATTTAGAAAGTCATTTTGTTTTTGTCATTTTGAAGCATCAAATTGTATCCGACTATAGGCTTATTTATAGTCGTTGGAAAGATAATTTTGAAAGGGATCTATTGGTGAAATAATTTTTTAGTTTTGAGATCATTTACTCAGCTGAATTTTGACTTGAAGTTGAGATTGTAAAAAAAGAGTGCATTTTCGGTTGCATCCGACACTCTTGGTTGAAAATTTGGTAAAAATTGTGAGGAGCCAATTTCTAAGTCTTTGGGAGACATTATGCCAAGTCATTCGTTGAATTTGGCAAGTTTGAAGGCAATCTTGTAAAAGGAGGCATTGATATTGTCTCACCTTTTTTTGGAGGCACATTTGAGGCTAATTTGTTTTTTAGCCAAATACAAATCATCAACTTAAGGGGTGATTTAGGGCCCCTTGTCCCTTGGCAGTGGATTCATTTTGTGGCACTCTCTTGGCCAATAGGTGTTTGTTGCTTGCATCTTCTATTTGGGCTTTGTATACATTTTATGCTTGCTATCACCCTTGCATGACTTTGGGTTTTATAATTGTAATCAAGTGTAGTTCCAATTCATACACACTTGACACTAAGCCATATACAAGCAAGCAAACACATACAAGCATTTTCAACAAAAATACATTGGCACATTGATTGTAATAATTCTACAAAAAGCAAGCATAACACTTTTATAACCGCCTATGTTCCACGTATCAACTTCTCAAAATACTTATAGTCTCCCTCACGTAAGGGCGGGTATATTGAGTAGTTTGGTATAAAGGTCTAGCAGGTTATTCCCTTTCGTAATTGTCTATGTTCCACGTATCAACTGCTCAAATACTTACAGTCTCCCTCACGTAAGGGCGGGTATATTGAGAAGTTTGGTATAAAGGTCTGGAAAATTTCTAATTCTTACTCT
This sequence comes from Wollemia nobilis, assembly GCA_028583015.1. Taxonomy (NCBI): domain Eukaryota; kingdom Viridiplantae; phylum Streptophyta; class Pinopsida; order Araucariales; family Araucariaceae; genus Wollemia; species Wollemia nobilis. The sequence continues at coordinate 13,866,186 of JAQPPZ010002581.1, forward strand.
CTTTGGATAGAAAAAGGCACTTATGTTCAACTTAACCCTCCCACTGTTGGAATCTCTTGAAGATTCAGAGTGGAAAAACTAGGCGAACCCTCCTCTGGATCTTCAACGGTGTACCCTAGATTTTTTTTGAGGGCTCTAATTTGGCATTTGTCGTAATTACTTCATCCTTTGTTGAGCTCCCTTTTCTTTTGATCCTTTTCTAAATCATGGCTACTACAAATCTATTAAGTGGACTTACAAAGAAACTTGAAGGAGCACACACTTTTGCAAATTGGAAGTATGAGATGGAGTCAATATTGATGATGAATGACATGTGGGACTTTGTGAGAGATAGGCAGACTAATGAAGACCCACTTACTGCACCTACAGACCCTAAAGAAAAAGCACAATTTGAGAAGAATTCCAACATAGCTTTAAGTTTAATCAAGCTAGCTACAGGAATTCAATGCAGAGAAACTATAAGGGCTGCAAAAACACCTAAACAAGCATGGGATGCTCTCAATAGATTGTTTGATAGGCCAAGTCAAGATAATATTTTGTATCTCAAACAAAAATTGCACAATCTATGTATGAAAGGCTCACTTACCGATTATCTTATGGAAGTGAAGTCTATTAAAAATGATTTCTTAGTCTGTTGGTAAAACCCTAGATGATAATGAATTAATTCCAATAATGTTGCATGGTCTTCCTTCAAAGTTTCACTCCTATGCTACCATGTTAGACTTGAGTGGTAAAACAATGAATTCAACACTTGAGGATATTGAGATCCTACTTAAGAAGCATGAGCAAGCCCTAATCAAAGATGAAGAAATTGAAGCCACATCAGCAACTTTTGCCACCAAGGCAACTTTACAGACTAAACAAAACAAGGGTCAAAATCAGCATAATCAGAATCAAAGGGGTAGACAACACCAGAGATACACACAGTACCAAGAGCGACCAAATCAATAGTACCATCAACAACCACGTCAGCAATAGTACCAGCAGTAGCCACAACAACAACACTACCAAGAGCGACAAAGATGGACAACAAGACCTCAAGGGGGTCAAAACAACAATCAACAAGGGTGTGAATATTGTGGAAAATGGAATCATAATATTGCTAATTGCTATCAAAGGCAAAGAGAACAGGGAGAACCACAAAATAATAATATGAACACATTGTATGCGACCAACCAAGTTAATGTTGAAGATAAAGAATGTTGGTATATTGATTCTGGAGCAACAAAGCACATGACAGGAAGGCAAGATTGGTTGACCAAGGTTCAGACTACATCAAATCAATTCATTACTTTTGGTGATGAAAGTGCTCTACCCATTGAAGGTGTTGGGGAGGCACCACTTACTTTGCATGATGGTAATAATGTTCCCGCAACAGATGTTTTGTATGTGCCTGGTCTTAAAAGGAGTCTTCTTTCTATTGGACAACTTACAGATAAGGGCTATAATGTCTATTTTGAAAAAGAAAAATGCTACATTAAGGAACCCAATGGCAATGTCAAGGCCATGGGAGTGAAAAAGGATGGTGTTTACTACCTCCTTACAAAATCTGTAACACAAACATCTTTGCATACAACAACTACTTTCTCTTTGGAGTACATGTGGCATGAAATATTGGGACATTTAAATTTTAATAATCTTCAAATGATGGCTACAAAAGGATTAGTTAAAGGACTCCCACATCTTAAGGAGTCAAAATGTTTTTGTGAGCCATGTGTAATAGCCAAACACCATAGGCAACCATTTGAAACAGGAAAGGCATGGAGAGCTAATAGACCTTTGCAATTGATTCATTCAGACATTTGTGGGCCAATGTCTATTCAATATTATACTGGGGCAAAATACTACATCACTTTCATTGATGATTACAGCAGAAAGGTATGGATCTACCTAATTCAATATAAGTGGCAAGCCCTTGATAAGTTCAAAGAATTCATCGCACTTGTTGAAAGAGAAAGTGGCTATCAAATCTCCACCTTAAGATCAGATAATGGTGGAGAATATGTCTCCAATGAATTCTTTAATTTTTGTAAGTATCATGGGATAAGGAGGCAATTCACAACCCCTTATACCCCGCAACAAAATGGAGTTGCTGAGAGGATGAATCAAACAATCACAAATAGGGCAAAATCAATGTTACATGTCTGCTATATTACCTAACTCATTTTGGGGAGAAGTTGTTCTTACTCGCTGCATACTTGACTAATAGGTCATACACAAAGGCCTTACATGAAAGAACACCTGAAGAAGCATGGAGTGGAAGAACACCCTATGTGGGCCATTTGAGAATATTTGGATGTGATGCCTATGCTCATATTCCTCATAAGAAAAGGAAGAAGTTTGATGATAAGAGCCAAAAATGCATCTTTGTTGGCTATAGTGATAGTGCCAATGCATATAAATTATATGAGCCTATTTCCAAGAAAATCATTTTATCTAGGGATGTTATCTTTCATGAGTATCCTCCATCTAATCCTCCTAAAAACCCCACCTTAGAAATAACTAATGAAATAGTTGCTCCATTCATGCATACAATATCATCACGTTCTTCCCCTTCACTCATAAATCAAGAAATTCATCCACAAGAAGAACTTCCTACAAATGATCCATGTCCTCCATCTCCTCCTCCTAATGATCAAGTAACATCATCCAATCCTTTACCCAAGTGGGTTCAAGCCACAATAGATGAAGCCCAAAATCATTTGCCCACCTATACAGGTAAAAGGCCTTCAGCCCTAAGACACCAAGTGAATTATGCCCTAATGGCCAAAGTCCTTAGCCAACCTGAACCTTCTAATGTCAAAGAAGCACTTGGTGATCCTAAATGGGTTCATGCCATGGATCAAGAATTGGATTCCATTGAAAGGAATCACACTTGGGAGTTAGTTGATTTACCCAAAGGAAAATATACCATAGGCACAAAATGGGTATACAAAGCAAAATATAAAGCAGATGGCTCACTAGATCGCTACAAGGCTCGCCTAGTAGCTCAAGGCTATAAACAACAAGAGGGAATTGATTATGAGGAGACCTTTGCTCCTGTGGCTAAGATGACTACAATCAGGACAGTTATTGCTATGGCAACTCAAAAACATTGGCCAATATATCAAATGGATGTCAAAAGTGCATTTCTAAATGGTCATTTGAAGGAGGAAGTGTATGTGAAACAACCACCAGGATACACAGTTGAAGGCCAAAACAACAAAGTCCTCAGATTAAAGAAAGCTCTATATGGGTTGAAGCAAGCACCCCGAGCTTGGTATGCAAAGATTGACTCCTATTTTCTCAACCTTGGTTTCACTAGATCTCGCAAAAAATATACTCTCTATGTGAAACATTGGAGGAAATGTATCATTTTTGTTACATTGTATGTGGATGATCTTCTCATTACGGGGTGATGATATAGAAGGAATAAGGTTGCTCAAGGAGGACTTATGCAAGAACTTTGAGATGACAGATTTAGGCCTCCTCCACTATTGCTTAGGAATAGAGGTATGGCAACAACCTGGTAAGATTTTTATCTCACAGGCTAAGTACATTCAGTCTATTTTGGAGAGGTTTCACATGGAGGAGTGTAAGCCCTCTCTAACTCCCATGGAAACTAGATTGAAATTGCTAAATAATGATGAAGAAGAAAGGGTTGATGGTACACTTTACATGCAACTAGTTGGAAGTTTGATCTACTTAACTTCAACTAGACCAGATATTTGCTATTCAATTGGCCTCATTTCCATATTCATGCAGGATCCTAAGAAGAGCCATTGGATAGCAGCTAAGAGGATTGTGAGATTCCTAAAGGCCACACCTCATCATGGCCTTATGTATAAATCAAGTGATAATTTTTCTTTGATTGGATACACAGATTCAGATTGGGCCAGTTGTCCTAAAACCAGAAGATCTACATCAGGTTATTGCTTTCAATTAGGCCAAGGCTCTATTTCATGGAGCACAAAGAAGCAACACACAATATCACTATCTTCGACAGGCAGAATATAGAGCAGCGGTTGAGGCAACTAAGGAGGCAATATGGTTGAGGCGATTAATTCAGGATATTGGGCTATTCATACATGGTCCAACATATATATATTGTGACAATCAAAGTACCATCAAGATGACCAAGAATCCAGTTTTCCATGCTAGAACAAAGCACATTGAGATCCATCATCACTTCATTAGAGAAATGGTCCAAGAAGATATTATACACATGAAGTATGTACCAACTCAATATCAAGTAGGGGACATCTTCACCAAGTCACTTGGGAAAGACAAGTTTTCTCAGTTTAGCAATTTGCTATATCTATGTAAAAGAAGTCAACATTAAGGGGGAATGTTATCTAATGTTGACTTATTTTTTAGGATAGTGCACATTAAGGGGGAATGTTAGAATATTATTATTGTTATAATGTGCACTATGCCTATAATTGACAGGTTGACATTTGTCTTCTGCCACTTGTCCCTGTCTTCAGTTTGAGTTGGAGTGGTGTCTTCTGAAAGACACTTGGAGTGGAGCTTATGACACTTGTCATATCTCCCTCCTAAGCTTGATGCTTATATATTGTAAGATAACTTGTAAATAATTTAAGGTCTTTTGTTCATTTCATTTTTAGTCCCAACATTCCAACCATAAATCCTTTATTTAATATTACTTGATCAACAAATCCTATAGTTTGGTCCATAGTTTTTGTAAATAGCTATAACTCATCACTATTTTTCTTCTTATATTTAGACCATCTAGATGACTTGGGTGCTTTTCCAACTCCTTGTCCTACATTTATCCTTTTATTATTTGACACAAATATTTCTTTTTGTCCTTGGGTCGAGACATGCAATATTATATGGATTAAAGTGTATCTATTAAAAAAATATTGCAAATAGCCACTTAGGCTGAATGTTGACTTAAAAATCCAACATAACCCTATAGTGTTTAAATTTTTTTTTAAAATTCTTGTAGTTTTAGCACCTCCCTAGCAACGATGCCAAAAGTGAGAATCACTAAATATGTCAATCAAGGTAGGTATACTTGCAAGGCACTATATATGCATTACAAAACTAATAGAGCTTTTTTTCAATGAGCTATATGGGATTGAAATAGGTCCCACCCCTATTACATCATCACCACATAGTGGTATTACAATAAATCTTGGATATTTTATATATATCATTTGACAAGATTCAAATCTGGGTCTCCTTAAAATGCTGAGGAATCTAATTGGTTGAGCTAATACCACTTGATTAAAAACTAATAGAGCTTTTAACCTACATGCTCCTATGGATTAACTTCAACTATTGAGGGTTGATAATCACACATTTGCTCATCCCAAATATTGTATGGAAAAGAAAAATGTTATACATACATATTTATAAATTAAAGAACATAACTAAAACCATAAAAATCTACAATGACTTAAACTGCAAAAATTGAAGACTAAAAAATGAAATGAACTAAATAATAGATATTAATACAAACACCATGAATTTATCTACATAAATAAGAAATAACAGAATTAAAGTGGTTTATTTAGAGCTATGGATGAGTTACTTGTAGACACCTAAAAATGTCACATTATACCTTGTTTAATGCTAGTGTTTAATTGTTTTACAATTATTGCAAAATATCAAATTATTTGGTATTGTTACCTTAAAATATTAGTTACCCACCTTAGCACTTTTGCCCCACCAAGCCCTATCCTAAACCTAATCCATGGTCACCATGTGACCATCCCACTCACCTAGCCTATGTGCACATCACCCTAGTCTATCCTACCACCCTATCCTACCATCCTAGCCTACCCATCCCATCATACCCCCTACTCTTCACATCCCCATGCACCCACACACACCCCCATGCTCATTTAATGCATATGGACAGGGTGAGGACTCCCTCCATCCATATACATTAATGAGGCATGGTTCACTCAAGCCCCTTTGACCATCCAAGGGGAAAACCTATATTTCCCCTCCCTCACTCAACCCACTTGCATGTCATGTCACCTCCACCTCACCACCCCTCACTCTTGAAAAAAATCTATAAATAGCTCCCATTTTCTTCATTGAAAGAGGATGAAACTGTACTTAGGGAAACTATGCTAAAATTGCTCTAGAATCCACTTGTGTGTATTTGTGAGAAGTCATTTTGCTTAAAGTCCTAACACCATGGATAACATTGTGTCATTATTGTATATTTTTGTTTTGTGAAATGGTTGTAGGTATGGACTCCAATAATCACCAATTTCAAAGAGTAGCTACCTGACAACACATCAAAGGCCTCCACTGACAGAAATTTCATGAAATTTGATATAACAAAAACTGTCTAAATAGGGATGATTTATAGCTAAAACTGTCCTGATTGAGACAGTTCCTATCAAAAATAAATCTGAGTTAGGTATAACATAGCAGATAATTCACAAAGGTGAGTAGTAAGGTATATAATGTTTTTATCTCATTTTAAGATAAGTTATATTATTTGCCCCCTTTGATAAGTTTGGATCCAACTTAGGTGGATCCAACAGGTGCTACTAATGATTGATTTATTTTGTAGGCTTGAATATTCTACTTAACCAATGGTGGTACATAAGCCCACCCCTCTTGAGGTGGCCAAGGAAATAAGGAGTGCCAAATATTGTATTGCAAAGGAATTCCACATTGGAAAATCATGTTGTAGCCCAAGAGGTATTTATAAAAATCAAGTTGTAATATCAATAAAGTTTAATGAAATGACACATTTTCTTGTCCACATTTTGATGATCATGGTGAAACCCTTAAAACGCACACCACAAAAAGGCAAACACGATTTATAGGTTATAAAATTTTTAATTTCTCTCACCAACTTGTCTCACTTTTGCCTTGTGTATTTTTGTTAGCTTTTTAACTTATCTTGCTCACTCTATTAATTTTCTATCTGTGTTTGAAGATCCTAAATAAATCAAAGTCCATCCAAACCAGGACCCATCAAGGCTGGCCCAAAGCAAAGTCCACTATCTTAGATCATCACCAAATAATCTACGACAAAGACCATCTTGAAAAAAATAGTTCCTAATGAGCTAAAAAATCGGGACTCATCTTGTCAGGTAATTGGTTTTACATAGTGATTGCAGTAGTGTCAGGTAGGTACAAGGTAAAATCCTTTGCCTTATTATCATTTTTTATCATCATAGATAAGAGCCTTCTTAGGCCAACTCGTCCCATTTGGAGACATTCAAAGGTGCCCTTTCCCACCTATCACTCCTACAAAATTAAGCCCTCTAGTCCATTTTATTGCAAAATTTATATTTTTGTTAGCTTAATTTTATTTTCATTACAACAGTTGCTTAAAATCACTCCTAGAGTTAAGCTAGTCTAAAAGCAAATTATGACACTCGGGCTCTCTAGTTTTTACAGATAAAACCATTAAATTAGTCCTTTGTATCAAGAAAATAGACCTCGATAGAGAGGGAGGCCAGGAACATCTCCTAGCATAAACTGTCCCGATCAAGATGGTTTCTGTTGTAAATCATCAAGACCTTGATGATTTTTGCTGCAAGTAATACTTAAAAAAATAGAGCTTGTGCAATTACCCCATACAAATTCTAGAGAGCATTGGATCTTAGGTAGGTGCTTCTAAATTAATCTCTAGGTCAATATCACACAAAAGAACTTAATTTAGGATTTTACTTTATGTTTTAAATATTTGCTTTCATAACATAGGAAACACTAAACAAAAGCTCTATTGCTACCCATATGCTCTCCTCTCGTGCTGAAAGGTGAACTTGAGGATCATAAAGGTGGCATTATATTTTTAAGGAAAATATTTTTTTCTAGGAATTAAAAGCATTTCTTGTCCATCAGACCTTACACTAATAGGAAAATTGATTCATGTATGCTCTCTCCTCATGCCATATGAATTTTTTGGAGATCAAAAGTGGATCACTTCTTCTAGGTTAATGAACATCACACACATCACACACTAAAAGGTTAATTATATCGTGTATGTCCTTCCCTTGTGTTTTGTACGATTTTAGGAATAACTAGCTTAGATATAAAGGATATATATCTAAAAACGTTGAGAGTTATCAATCTCAAGAGGCCTATCTCATTTCTTTGGGGTGTGATCTCCAAGATAGACGCCTTGAGATTGATAACTCTCGATGTTTTTAGATATATATCCTTTTATATATATATATATATATATATATATATATATATATATATATATATATATATATATATATATATTAATGACTTGTAAGTTATGTAAGCAAAGTTTTTAAATTTCTTTTATTGGCTATTTTTTTTTTTAATTCATACGGTTTGTAATTGATTGTGGTGGGTTTGGTTATTAAGATGATTCATTTTTACATTAAATTGAGTTAGGTTTGGTTATTAAGAAGATTTATCTTCTAAATTAAAACATTCTTGTAGGCAAGATATGATGGCTAAGAGTAATCTATCAAAGACCAGTCTCTAGTCTCTATAATCTTGATAGATATTATAAAATTAGTTAATGAACCGATGAATGTTTGACCTATTCATTTTATGGATAGTTATGATTATCTAAGAATGTGTATATATATATATATATATATATATATATATATATATATATATATATATATATATATATATATATATATATATATATATATTTGAAATTATTATATAACGAGTTTTTCAAAAAAAATAAGTAATTAATTTTTATGTAAAATTAATTATATGATTAATAAAACATAATGTATTATGGTGATGTGACCCGGGTTCAATCCATATGGTGGATGTGTATAAAAAGTATTACTCAAAAATTAAAATAAATAAATAAAACATAATGTATTTTATTATTATTATTTTTTATTATGAAAAACCTCTATGACCGACGCACAGGGCTGGATATCATTTTATTAAATAGTCCTCTTAACAATATTTTATTAAACAGTTGCAACGGTTGGTTAGTCGGTTGTTTTAGTTTAAATATTTTAAATGTTTGCAACGGTTGGTTAGTCAGCTGTTTTAGTTTAAATTTTTTTAAATGTTTTTGTTAATGTTAACTTTTTTTAATAAAAAAAAAATTGTCGAATGCTAAAAGTCATCACAATAATACAATAATATGGTGTTGTTTTTAATTATAGTTTTCAAATATCTTAAATAACATTAATAATTACACGAATTTTTTAAAAATTTAATAAATTATTTTTTATTATAATTACGACATTAAGCATCATATTTCGTATCTTTGACGTGAAATCTCATGCCACAAGAAAAATTAAATCTTTCAGAAAACCCATAGAAATATTGGTAGAGCTTTTACCGGGAATTTAAAAATATGCACCTTCAATCTACCATAACGTATGATGTGATACCCCTTACATTCGCACATGATCAACATGATCTCCCAACTACCCAATATCGGATATCGAACTGATAATGTTATACTTAATGGGGAGAGATTTGCAAAACTTTATTTTATAAAATCTGACTTAGGCGCCAAAACCTTATTTTCTTCTCTAGGCAAATTTATTCAGGTTTTTCCAACAAAACCAAAACGAATTATCATTTTCTCTCCTTATTTTTTTTTATTGCTAATACTAATTTTCAACTTTTAATACACAAACCCTAATTCATGCTAGCCCAGCATTCAAAAACTTAAGGCTAACAAAATCACAACCAAAGGTGGTGTTACGAAACACCATTTAAAAGAGAACAAATCTCTTCCATCTCAAATCGAAACTATAATTTAAGCCTTCTTAGGAGACTTTGAGGACTCCTTGGTAGCAGCCTTCTCAGACTTCTTCGGTAGAAGCACCAGGTGAATATTCGGCAATACACCTCCGTAAGCAATTGTCACACCCGCCATCAATTTCGAGAGCTCATCGTCGTTCCTTATGGCGAGCAGAACATGTCTGGGAATGATCCTGTTCTTCTTATTATCTCTGGCAGCATTTCCAGCAAGCTCGAGAACCTCAGCAGCCAAGTATTCCATGACGGCCGCCATGTAAATGGGGGCACCGACACCAACCCTCTTGGCGTATCGGCCCTTCTTGATATATCGGGCAATTCTGCCGACGGGGAACTGAAGTCCGGCCTTAACAGACTTTGAAACAGATTTCTTCTTCGCCCCGCCTTTCCTTCCTCCCTTCCCCGCTTTCGCACCACCGCCTTCCATGACTTTTTTTATATCAGAGATCTCACCCGAAGCCTTCGATAGACGAATACCAGTCCGCGAAAATAAGCCCGCCGCAATTATGTAAATCTATTTGTCTCTGCTGGTTATATATAGGCTCTATGTCCTGTTTTGAAGGCGATTTACGCACTGTCCGATTAAGTCAATGCCGAGGCTGAGATGTATAACGCTCCCATCTAATACTTTTTATCCATTTCAGATAAAGCTTTTTTCTAATGGGGCTTCCCCCTTGCGTTTTTAATAAAAAAAATTTGTTTACGGCATTACATGTATGATCTTTTTGCCTTCCATCCCCTATTTGCCATTGTAAGAACGCCTCTTCACCTAAAAAACAAATAATTCAACTTCAATTCAACTTCAAGTCAAATAATCCCATCATTTCATTGCTTTCTTAGAATATATTTTATTCTAAACATCTTACTTATTTTCATAGCTCACATTAGAATAAGTTTTCTTTCACGTTATTTGCTTTCTTGTTTTGCACTTTTTCTTTACATAGAGTAGGTTTACTTACTTGTTTTGTTAGTTGTTCGCATTAGAATATATTTGTCTTATTATATTGTAATTTGTTGTCATTAGTTTAGTTTGCTTTCTTGAAATCACACTTTGCTTTTGTTAGATTAGCATTTGCTTATTGCACCTTAGAATAGGTATTTGCTTTATTATCCATTAGTCTAGATTTGTTCATTTGCGTACTTGTTAGATTAGGCATTTGTTATTATTTTCTTAGTTTAGGTTTTCCTTTTCAACAACACATTTGTTTGGTTAGTCTAGGTTTTTCTTTCTTACTATAAATTGCATTTTCCTTTCCTTTTCTTGTATAGGTTGTATTTTTTATCATTAGCATAAAAGAAAACCATATTCTCATTTTCTAGGATAAAATATGTTTAATTTCATTTTAGGTAGAGAATTGTCATTCCTAGTTTAGGATATGACTTGTCACATTTAGTTTAGGAAAACTAAAACTTAGCATTTGCATTCCTATATTAGCTCTTGTATGTGTATTATAGCCAGGTTTACTTCATCATGTTGGATTTAGTTTAGTTATTTCATTATCTTTGTTAAAATAATTAAAAATTAAAAAACATAGTTTAGTCACACTTTCACACACACTTAAAATAGATCGACGGAGTTGAATTTCACCACCAACCATCAATTGGCCTTCTAGACACCCTAGTTAGTTGTGCATAGTTTCCTGGATTTCATCATTGAGAAACTTACTACCCTTGGGATTAGCTTGGGGTAGTCTACCCTTAGATCTTAGCCATACACCTTTTGTATATTTAAGGGATACTTAACACAAAAAGCACAAAAAACATTTAACACATCAACCCAAAAAAAAAGTAAAAACAAAACAAAAGCAACACCAAACAAGACAAAATAAAATAAAGTAAAAACCCTTTGATTTAATTGTTTTTTGTGTGCTTTTTTATTTTCTTAGTTAGGTGTTTATTCAAAACAATAAAAAAATAAAATAAAAAAGAAAAAGAGCAACGACAAAAAAAAATAAAAGAGAAGCCACACATTTTCTTTCCCTCCACTGCTCGTTCTGTCTATATCCCTTTATGGTCATAACCAGAGGTTAAGCTAGAGCACAAGAGTATATTCCCATGGATCCCTCTAGGATGAGCCATCATACTTCAAATAACCCTCCCATGTGTCTAGAGGAGGCACCCTTCTCCTTGCCTAGTAGTCTGTCCAATATCTTTCATACCCATATATGAGTGATGCACATCATGGACCTTCATACTATGATAAGGGCCTAATGCACTAGACTACCCACACCGTTCTACCTGATGATAACCTTAGCAAGGGGACCCCTTCATCCTCCTCATAATGAACCCTTCCATACTTCCACCTTGACACTTCTTGGCCTTTCTTTACCTATGTCGCTCAACCTTTACCCCCTACTTATCCTAATTCACATCAACTGCTCTTGCCCTATCCTCCCTAGGATGATTTGCCTCGAGTCTCTTTGAACCTACTTTATGTTGTTGACCATTCCTTTTATCCTTTCACCTAAATTTAGACTAACCCTCACACTACACATGTCTCATCAATTTTTGCTCTTCCTCTCACACCTCAAGATGTGGATACTGTGTCCATTACCCCTGTTACCTTCAATCCTTATCATCCCTCTTTGTCAAACCATGATTCTAACCAAGAGAATCCTACCCCTTGGATGTCACCCTCATTCGCTTTTCTAATCCTCTTCCATTTCTATATTTGTGAGTCGATGCTACTTCCCATATCATTTATCCTATTTCTCAAATCACCTTTTATCCTCCTACTCTGCCTCAAGAGTCCACTCCTTTAAATCCTACTCATTTTGCACATTTTCCTACTTTCACCAATATTCCTCCGGTTGTTGTGCATGTTGTTTCTTATTCCCTTCCTAAACCTTATTTTCTTCCTCATTCTTCTCCTCTTCTCCAACCTTATTCTCATCCTCAAACTTCTCCAATTCCTCAAACTTCTTCTCATACCCAACCTTCTTATCTTTATTTTTCTTTACAACATACCCAACCTAGAACTTCTCATCCTCATCCTCATCTTACTTTCCACATAGTGCCAACCCCACTTTCTCAACCTCTTCCTCCTCCCAATTCTAGTCAACCTTCTTTCTTCACCCAACCTCCTTTGTGGACTCCCGCTCAACCTACTACTCCTCCAAAACCTTCACCTCCATCCACCTCTTATTAGTGACCACCCTTGCATTCTGTTGGAGAAATAATTTTTTTTTGTTTATTCTATTGAAGTGACCTTACTTAAATAGCAAGTGCATACAATATGTTCCATTGGATCATAACTAATTGAGTTGATCTCAACCACACAAATTATCCTAGTAACAACTTAGGATATGATATCTCTAACACCCCTCTTAAGTGGTACTAGGAGGTAGTGAAAAACAACAAAACTAAACAAGTGGCATATCCATAGATATGAGTCTTGGAAACAAGGCCTGATAAGGTACTCATGTACAATATATCCATAAGAAACTCTGCTGAAATATGATGAAAAAATATAAGGGAGAAAACCACCTTCCAGAATAGAAGAAGAAGAAGGAAGATGTGGAAGGAGGATGGAGATGAAGATGTCCTCTTCAACCCCCCTAGAACAACTTCTATCAAGAAGCTTGCAAAGGATCCATGAGATGTCTAAAAATAGTAGAGAAGCCTCATCACCGAACTTAAAGGAATCTCATGCTTATGATAATGAATATGGTTGTGAACCATGAAAAAAATCACCAAAGAAAGCCCCCTGAAACCAAAGTGTCTCACAAAAGAAGAGTGTGAAGATAGTATGGAAAAAACACCACATTAGCAAGGATAGTCTGAAATTGACTTCACAAGCACAAATGGTGTCCACCTATAGAACACAATGGGCTGATAACAAGGTCCAAACTATGTGGACAAACAACTAAAATAAGGGAATGAAAGGGCACCAATGGCTGTCGAACGTGTCCTTATGGTGACCTCCCAATCCTACTAGAATGCATGGGTAACCAATCACTACATCTGCTAGGTGTTATAGAGAAGGTGACTAGATACTAGGATCACATACAAATACCTTGGGAGTGTCGGGTTCAACCGAGATTGCACTCCATGATACAACAATATTCGAGCCACAAAAAATAATGGAAAACAGTTTCAAAACTAAAAATGGACACCACCATTGTGTCCGACTCAAAAAAATATTTCTGATGACTATAAACACCCTTATGATCATGTATCCATTTAGCCTTCATCTATAGGAAAAACAAACAAGGGAATCTTCCGGAATGTCCTTCGGAATTTACAATATTTGAAAGTGTGACATGGCCAAATTTAAACTTGTGGAAAAACAACAAAGGGGCCATATGGCCTTTCCACTTCCATGGGGAAAAGAAAAACATTTAAATAATGGTGAATAAATACTCGCACTTTGATAAAGGCTAAAGGTAGCCTTGCCCATGCTGCATATGGGAAAAATATGCATTGAAAAATGCAATTGGGTGGAAGAAAAAAAATTGAAATTGAAATTTCCACAAAGTGGCCATCATGTGGTTTTTTTTTAAAAAACATTTTCCCTCGTAGGCCTTCATTTTTTAGTGCCCCTTATTTAAAAAAAATTGCTTTTTAAAAGAACTATCCCTTTCAATGTCAAATACTGTAGTGTGAATTTCATGATCATGACTGACAAAAATACTTTAATACAACATAAGCCATAATACTTTGGCAGTGTGTGCAAGGCCCATGATTTAAAAAAAAAAAGAAATATCCTTGCACCTTCGCTATCCATAGAGGAAGCTTTGTGGATTATGTGCCTAGGGATGACGATCACCACAACCATTAGTTCAATCACCATAATATTCCATAGTCTATTATAGGATTGAATGTTGCACTTTCATAGAGATGATAGCATCGGAGTCGACCAAGGCAAAATACAAGGGTGACAACAACACAAAAATCTATGTAGGGGCCCATTTTCCACATCAAAAATATAGTATGTATTTGAAAATACATAGATTGCCACTTTGATAACACACAAAAAACTATAAACTGGACTTGATGTTTTTCGATCCCATTGGTGCTCTAACAATGAAGACGACGAATGTGTTGTCGCCATGACCACTAAGGCTATCATTCACCTGATCCATAGAGCTGCGATGACCTCCATGTTGTTGCCAATAAAAGAAGGTGACATCATGAAAATTACACCAATGGACAGTGCCCCTTCCAATATAGAAGGTTGAAAACCATCATTTGTTGAAGAAATTAATTTATCAAAGCCACATTTGACACAATAAAATACTATCACCCTAGAAGTAAATAGAAATTGCAGCTTTCCAAAATATCCCCTGATTGAGAAGAAGAATAACATAGATAGCAAGAATAGAAGCACACAACCCCTCATTATTATTAGCATAGTTGATATAAGATTTCCATCATTTCCTATAGTATCTGACACATACACACACAACTACTACCTCAACCATGTATTACATGGCGCCACATTGAGTATTGGAATGTGAAATTCTCATCCACATAAATGGTGAATGTGAAATCCTCATCCACATAAATGGAGACAACATCATATCTCAAGCATTACATACATATAATGACATCCGTTCCCACTGCTCACCAAAATCATGATCTCAATGTGAATGTCACTCTCAGAGCACTCTATTGGGAGGAGCGATTGAAGGACATCGAGATACGAAAAGGATGAAGTGTTGGATGATAAAATAATGAGAAAGAGCATCCCTGTGCAATATACCATAGTGTGTCCAAATCATCCTCACCCACACGTGACACACACAAGCCTCTGGATCCATTGGCCTTGAAATCCACCTGAAACTCATACAGAACACAACATATTGAGGTCCAACACACTTCAAACACTTTAGACTATCAGTTGCAACATCAAACACAACAATAAAAGAAGCATAAATATATCACTATGGAAATTATTTAACTATAATTGTAGTGGTGAGGAAGCAACATCAAACACAAAAAAAAGGAACTGATGGCTCTCTACTATGCATCATCTATTGGATGAAAAATTATGGGGATGCAACCTTGAGAAATATAGAACATAACATCGGTTAGAGTCACAGAGTATTGCCATGCTAGTAGTAACAAGTGGCACGGGGGCGACAACAATAAGTGGTATATGCATAGTACTGTGGGATTAAAACCCACAATAAAAAATGATTGTGCATACCATGAATGCTCTTGGGAATTTTTTTTCCACCTATGCAATTTTGTCTACCTAAAACAGTGTTACACCAGTCACAAATGCCTATGAGACTCGAACACCGTTGTAGAGAGTGGGGCGATTGTCGTATTCGAGTGGTTCTTCCAAAAGATTCAGTGCATATGGGGGAGGAAATATTTTGGATAACAATCGAGTGGACTGAATTGAAGTGGTCCCGATCTATGCAGCTAAACTAAAGCAAAATTTAAAGAAGATGAAGGCCCATTGTGGCAACCATTGCTGGCTAGAACCATTTCTAGCTCATCTTCTTTTGCACCATTATTGTTGATTGAATCACTTTCACTTTGGTATTTTTGAGTCTAATTCGGGGTGCACCAATGTAGCTGTTACTTAAGCAAAGCCTACCATGACACTTGCCTCATATTGGCTCAATGGAATCTCAAAAATTATCCAAGTCCTTAGAATAAATATCTGCACTCAAATCTCTACTGTACCCTATACCTCAAACACTAATGCTGCCTTCTCTTCTATGCATCTATACAAATCACCAGCACCACGTGAGCAAAATTTTTCAATCCACTTGAGGGTCCATAGAAGGAAATAACAGGTATAATATTTGATCTTCGATAACCTTTGCCACAATGGCACCACCGCAATGCCACCACTACACTGCACCATCAAACAAAAGCTACATTGGTGCCTTCCGTCCATATCCTCCCCAACGATAATGGAAGAATAAAAAAAATCTAAAACACTACTTTCAAAGAAAAAAATAAACAAAGCAGGGGTTCGTATTCCACCATCAATTTGTTCATCTCTAAGAAGGCATTTTTCATCTACGAACATGAGCAACTCTCCTCTACACACCTGACAGATTCACCTTTATATTTCAAGGTGTTTACTGTTTTCCTCTAAAAGGTAAACCTTATCTGCCTTTTGAGAAATTAGACAATACATATAATGAATAAGTTCTAGTGATGTTGACAGTAGCGTAGGTCCTCAAGTAGCCATTTTGACATCCATCCAGTGACTCTAGATTATGCAGTATTTGCATCAAGGACCTGAATCTGATATCTTTATTGAAGGATTACTTTAAGCACCTTTTGGTTTCACTGTAAAGAATAACCAAATATCCCTGTAACAAACACATGATTCTTAAAAAATTAGGATAGAAACAACCACTGTCACTGCTCCTTTTGCATTCCCAAGAACCTAAAGAGTCAGGAACTAGTGTGCTTAGTGACCAAAAAGTATGTCAAATTCACACAATATGCCAATGCTAAATTAAAAAGCAAGTAATATACAATCCTCATATCCTACCTTACAAGTGCTACAACTATGCCTAGCACATTAGGTTCCAAAAATAAATTTACTGAAAGCAGTAACACAACTATAATAGGAGCCATGTATAGTAGAAGATTCATAGAGTTTAACTTCTCCCCTTTAGAAGAAAGCAATATCCCTTGCAATAATGTCTTTAGAACTCTTGCAATAGTTGCTAAAATACACATTATGAAACCATAAATATGGAAGTTGGATTCTCCCCCACTAGCAATAATAACCCTTGCAATGACTGGAATAAGAGTGGCATAAGTAAGCCAAAATTTTCTCTTGACAATCATGAGATAGATGAACACCATA
The DNA here is from genome assembly GCA_028583015.1 of Wollemia nobilis. Taxonomy (NCBI): domain Eukaryota; kingdom Viridiplantae; phylum Streptophyta; class Pinopsida; order Araucariales; family Araucariaceae; genus Wollemia; species Wollemia nobilis. Next base: position 13,883,677 of record JAQPPZ010002581.1, read on the forward strand.
ATGAAGAAAGGGGTGTGGATCCAATAGCCTGATTAAAGGAAACAAGTAGATAGTGCAAGGAAATGTTGCCACTGATGACAGAATAGCAAAAGATGGCACTAAGGGCGGTGATCTTTATGAACTCATTTACTTTGAGGAAGTTTTTCGACTGCACCCATCGACATCACTTTTATTAAAAAAAATGTCTGGTCAACAACACTTGTTGGTCTAAAAATTGCCACAAATCGGGTATTAGAACCAGCGCGCATAACTCATGTCTCCTTCACCAGAAGTGTATCAGCTTAGGATTGTGTTTCTCTGATGACATACCCGTGCAGGGGTTGAAAACATAGTTTCATAGATACTATTTAGATTTTGAAAAAAACTTTCTAGATGGAGAATCTGGTAGAGGTAGAGGTACAACTTGGGCATTTTAGCATTCCCACCAATAGGGAAAAATCTGTAGTTGGTCCTGAATACAACCGCTCCATGCTACGCTCTATGGGAAGCCAAAATGTTGATGATGCTCATATTGAAGAGATTTCTTCAGGTATCGGATCATCTGCACCACCATTAGATATATCTGTTATACCCCCTGCTTCACCTTAGAACACGTAAAATTAGCAATGTGAGAAAACATTTTTCACAACTACTCAGCAACACAATTTGTGCACAAGGTGTTTTCGTAGGCCCAGATCAGGGAGAAAAAACCAAATATTAAATAGAGACTAAATCCAAAAAAAAATGTCTACCCAAAAAAAATAAACTACAAATTTTGGCAGCCATGAAATTTTCTTTTAACCATATGGTTTCTGATCCATAAAAATATGGAGAGCATACTCCCTCGATATTAAAAAAATGGAAAAAAATTGAGGGGGAAAAAAATGAGGGGGTATTTCCATGACGAAAATCCCCTCTCAAAATCACACTCAAACTCATGGGGTAGGGAAAACCTGCTCTGATACCATGTTGGAGAAAAAAACTTTCTTGTTTATTCTATTGAAGTGACCTTGCTTAAATAGCAAGTGCATACAATATGATCCATTGGATCATAACTAACTGAGTTGATCTCAACCACACAAATTATCCTAGTAACAACTTAGGATATGATATCTCTAACACATTCATAGGTTCAAATTCAAACCGTACAAATCCAAGATCAAGATCCACATATCCAAGCAAGTCAAATGGTTATGCCACCACCATATCAACCCCCTCCATCATATCCTCCTATCTAGTAACAATATCCTTCACCCCCTCAACCACCTCCTTCTTCTTCCCATGTGGCCCAAGCAACTTATATTCCATAATCTAACCAATCATCCTATCCACCTCATACACCTTATCTTTACCCATATCTGTATTCATACCATCCAGAGCCTTCCCATTTCACCATCCTTGTTGACCCTGCATAGGTAACCTAAGCCCCTCCTCAAATCAAGATTTAAAACTACTAGACTAACTTAAGAACCTTGAGTTGCAATCAAGTATATTTGGGTATAAAAGGCCAACACATAGGAAGATTTGTAATGAACCTTTCCACCCTTAGGTTCTAGTCCAACAGTACCCTTATAGGTATGAGTTGCCCAGGCTCAAAAAGTTCAAGGGAAAAGAGGATCCAAAATAGTATTTGCAGAGCTTTAAGTATTCATGCTACCTCATTAGTGGAAGTGATCCAATCATGCTAAGAATGTTCCCCATGTACCTTGGAGAAGAAACCTTGGATTGGTTCAACAAATTGCCACAACATAGCCTTTTTTCCTTCAAACAACTTACTAACCTATTCCTAGAGCATTTCTCCATCAACATTAAGAATAAGACTTCATTATATGATCTTTAGAGTCTTTGACAGTTTAATGATGAACCTATTAATGACTATGTCTCTAGGTGGCGAGGGGTTATTAGTGATTTAACATTTTCTATCCCCTCCACTGAATTGGTCAAGATGTTATCCAAGAGTTGTGCTAAGCACATTTCAAAAACCCTTCAAATCCAACAACACTGCTCTTTCAAAGAAGCTATTGCTCAATCTAAGGTTATTTGTTGAAGAATATTACATTATTTGGTACATGCTAATGTACCTCCTTGGTACAACTTTATAAATATTAGATTAGGGTTGTGTCCTAGATTAGAGTGTGAGTAAATATTTTATGTAATGTAATAATGTGCAAGAAATGCACAAGTTTCATGTAAATAAGTGTGCAAGTGTTATGTGTGTAGATATGCACATGTGTTCTTAGATTAGGATGTGTTATATGAAGAGTCATGTCCAAGTGTGCATACAAGATAGAGTCATATATGCAAGTGTCAAGTAGAGAAGCCAAGAGTCATGAGACTTGGCATAATTAAAGGAAGAGTCAATTAACCAAAGATTCATGCTACAATGGCTAATATTACTCCATAGAGAGGCATAGAGATATATCACTTACATAGCTTACACAACCTTCAAGAGTCAAGTTTAATATTTGATTAAGATATGGAGAGATAAGTAACTTAATAAGATAATTGTTTTTATCTGAGATAGTTTAGAGATAGATTTACATTAAAGAATTAAATAAAGATATAAGATATACGGGCATTTAATAGTTCCTTTGATTATTTTTTGTTTATAAATTTATTTGAAATAATTTGACTATTGAATTTTGCAATTTAATTAGTTGGGAGACAAAAGGTATTCAACATCAAAATTTAGAAAATTAAATTTGCAAAAATTCTTACTTTCATAGTTTCAAAATGTTAGGGAGATATAAGGAATTCTACTTCATAGGTTTTATAACTTAGAAACTTTGAAATTATTTAAGGTAGTCTACATCAAAGGAAATATATTCTTGACATTGATTGCATATCATGGAAGAAATTATTAATGCACTCAATAAAGGAGATATAGTAGACAAACTTAAAGGCTATTTTCAAAATATGATAGATGAATCTGATAAGAGAAAATTAACAAATAGTAAAAATACATCATTGAATTTTGTTACTACAAAATCTTACTCTAGTAATTCATCAATCTCAAAAACAAAATCAACTAAAGATCTTCATATTATTTACATGGAGAATAAAGATAAAATAAATGTAGTCATACATAAGTGGTTATGCTATTTTATCAAGCAAATAGATAAATGTGAAATTATAAGGAGGATGAATAAAGTAGTAAAAGTATCTACAAGATGTGATTATTGTAATAGAATCAGTCACGAAAAGTAAACTGTTGGAATATTCATTCATGTAAATATTGTGGAAGAAAATCTCATTCATTCATCTTATACTACTACAAGGAGAAGTATTATAGGAGATTTGAAAAATCATTAATATTCAGATTAGATTATCTTTTTCAAATACTTATTTTTGAAGCATATTCTAACAATGAATTCAAGTGTGGAATTTTTGAAGTACAGGGAAAGAAGTCATTCAAAGAAAAAGGAAAAATAAAGTGGATCAAACATGATCCAACTTTGCTTGATGAAATACTTAGATTACATGTATTACATGACTACTTGTAGACTGAAGAAAGCAAACATAGAATAAGGTAAGGACAGGTCCTAGGATCACATGAAGATGAAGACCTATGATTGAAGACTAAAGTCTTCAATAATAAAATAATGTAATACAAGGGAGAGAATATTATATTATTTAGTACATGCTAATGTACCTCCTTGGTACAACCTTGTAAATATTATATTAAGGTTGTCTCCTAGATTAGAGTGTGAGTAAATATTTTATGTAATGTAATAATATGCAATAAATGCACAAGTGTCATGTAAATAAGTGTGCAAGTGTTATGTATATAAATGTGCACACTTGTAAGTGTGCACATGTGTTCTTAGATTAGGATGTGTTATGTGAAGAGTCATGTTCAAGTATGTAGACATGATAGAGTCATGTGTATGAAAGTGTCAAGTAGAGAAGCTAATAGTCATGAGACTTGGCATAAGGAAAGGAAGAGTCAAGTAACCAAAGAGTCATCCTAAAATAACTATATATTACTCCATAGAGAGGCATAGAGATATATTGCCTACATAGCTTACATAGCCTTCATAGTCTACATAGTGAGTATTGTGATTATCATTGTATGAGAGTTTTATGATACATTTATAAAAAAAGAAGAGTAATACAAATTGCATACATTTGAGCAACTAATATTCACTACACCAAAAATGGATTTTAAGGGCGGCTAAAATATGATGGTAAAAAACCATCCTAATAGACTCTAAGAGGGTGGTTTTAAACCACCCTCACCAAAAAAATCTTTTAACAATGTCTAAAAGATGATAGTTTTTTCTGACACTAAAAAACCACCCTAATAGACCTAAGAGGGCGGTTTTAAACCACCTTCACCAAAAAAAGCTTTTAACGATACCTAAAATATGGCAGTTTTTTATGGTGGAAAAAAACTGCCCTAATAGACCCTAAGACGATGGTTAAAAACCGCCCTAAAAAATCACCCTTATATATATATATATATATATATATATATAAAGGATTCATGGGAACTTTAGAGGGTGGGATTTTTGAAATTTAGCTTGGGATGGTTTTAGAGGGCTCTTTGCTGATCCTAATGAATCTAGTGGTGCCTAACTCCGTATGTTTGAATGTGGAGCCTGATGGGGATGATGAAGAACTATATGCAGATCTGTATGAATAACTGGAAGATGAAAAGCAAATTTCCAAAACATCTTTGATGGAGGTATTGCTCTCTTATTATTTTATTTCTTTAGATTTTTTGTATATATGTTTGCTTCTATTCAATGCTGAGGTCATGGGAATATGTGTATTGATTACTTAGATGGAGGAGAGGGTGGGTCAACTCATAAAGCATATAAAAGAGATGCAAATGAAGATGGATTATTTATAGAAACAAGTATAGCTAGTAGCCTCTTAGAAACATTAGAGGGAAATATCCATAATTTTCAACTATGTGGGCTCACAAATGAGGAAATTATGGAACTATTTAGGGTTTTGCATAACATTTTCAAACTAGGAAAGGATAATATTAGGGAAAATATGGAATTTATAGTTAAGAACATCGATATCCCTATGAATTCTATGCTATATAATTCGATGTTGTTAATAATAAGCCTGGGAAGGGTTCAGAACCCTAGGTTTTTAGTTTAGAAAAAAATGAAGTCCATAAACGAGTCTGGGTATCTTAAGCTCAAGCCACTTTATACAATCTTGAGAATGCTGGAGCAAAGGCTTAGCAAGGATCTGAAGAGACACCTTGAATCTAAAATGTTGTATGCAATTTATCAAATTTGTCAGACAAACAAATAGACTAACATATTATCGTCTAGGAGGATCATAAGTATTTTATTGCAATTACTGAGTAAATTATCATTGTGAACATGGGACTACATAGGGTGTCTCCACCAAGATATAAAATATTAAATTTTTTGAACTATATGTCATTGGGTTTATTTTCCCTTTAAAATAGAATAATAATAAAATAAAATTATAGTTTGCATTTGTTCTCTCTAATTCAATATGAAAAATTCCAAAAGTTTCTTAATGCAGTTGGCCATAGAAACCCCAAATTTTACTCATCAATATTGATAGAATGATTAGGTAAAAGAATTTTCAAGATGTTGTGGTTTTTCTATTGAATAACTTTTTTTTTATGTGAGAAAGAGTGAATTTGAGATAGTGGTAGGTTGAAGATATTGGCATGTACAAACTACAAAGTTTTTAATGTGAAATATTTCATTAATAGGAGATACTGTTGAATATACAATACATGTGTAACAAATTATCTACAACACAAGCAATTATTTATTTTTCAAGATCCTAATGTTCTTGTGATTCAATTAAAAGTAGATAAGATGAAAAATCCATAATTTGTGTTTGTTTCTTTCTCTTCCTATTCATGGAATAGAAGTTGTGAGATAGGTTCATTAGTAAATTCAATTGTCTCACCATTTTGTTTTTCTTGTTTTTGGGATAAATATTTGAAGATGGATTTGGTGGCAAGATAGATCACAACATTACTTTTGAGGAACACTTGGTAATTGTTGAATATATGTCTAGATCCATTTAGGTATACTTAAGTTCTTAATTCAAGGGTATACTTTTACTTCAATTTAGTTCTATTCTTGTCATTAATTCACAATATGGATACTATCAAAACCATCAACTCTCATAATGTATATTATGTTTATATATCCTTGTTTTCAAGAAAATATTATGTGTTATGATACAAACATCACATGTTGGCATTTTTAAGGGAAGATGCATTAAATTGAAAAAAATTGATTTGTTTCTGCAACTATCTAAACCATAGTCAGTTCTGAGTTTGAATTTTTGTTGGCTTACTCAATTTTTAGTTGGTGTCAATTTCCAATTACTTTCAGAAGCTTGTAGTCTATTCACGAATGTTGTTTCCATAGACTACAACAAACATAAATAAGATATTTTAGGCATATAAGAGTAGTTTTAGTTTTCATGGACCATAACAAGTATAAATGAGACAATGAGATGCTTTAAGCAGATATATAAAAGGCTTATCAAATGGAATGAGCTCAACCAATTAAATACCTCAACTTTCAAGGAGGAGACCTAGGGTCGAACCTTGCCAGACATACAAGCATAATTGCTAAAAATGTTGTTATAATATCACTATGTAGTTTATCGAAAGCATAATTGCCAAAAATATTGTTATAATATCACTATGTAGTTTATCAAAATATTGTGGTAGCAAAGTCATGATGTAATATGGGTGGGGCTTGTTTTAATATGATATAAACAAATAAATAATTAATAAAATTCTGGCATAATCTGAGGGTCAAGGAGGTTATGAACTTTACACATGGTGTGTAATATAATGAGAGGTTATTCTAATTTTATTATTGTGATGTAATGATGCCCCTTTATTTTTATAAAAGCACTTATATAATGTTACTTATTGCCCCTTACAATACCAGATAACAAATGAAAAATTTGTTCAATATTTGTGACCTATTAATTAAAAATTTCAAAAGTAAATGATAGATGCAAATTAGTGGATATAATATTTGAACTAGCTAAATTATTTCTACTTTGTAGCATAAAGCTATTTACATGGTAAAAACCCTCCAATATGGATTGTAAAAATGTCAAACCAAAATAAGAGAGTCGAAATTACTTGTAACTGATACAGAGAGCTTTTCCAAAATATGGGCAAACATAAATTGCAAAATAAATCACAGTTCTTCAAGATAATGTATAGATTTAGCCTATCGATCACAATGACTCACATTGGATGTTTATACAATATCAAATACAAAAATAAGTAAAAGGGGAACAAGGGGAGTGCACAATATTAAGAAAACCTATATTAAGAGCAACATTACCATCAACAAGGGATCTGGCTTGAGGCCCCATAGAGAAGTTTAGATGAGAGTCATTGTCCATGGAACCCTCTATTGGACCTCTGCCTACAAGATTCTTTAAATCAATACTATGGATTCTCAGTTGTTGAATGCCTTGAACAATAATTCTTCCAACACAATATGCTGCATTTTTATGAGGATTTCCTAGTGTTAGATAGGATTCAATAAGGATTTGTTACACAAAGAGAACATAGACACTCATTTGTTACCCCAATATTCATTTAGGATGATATCAAACACTTGTTTACAAGCATGTTTGGTCACCTATTGTTTGAATAGACATTATCTTTAAGAGTGCTTGCATCTAAGCTATATTATAAGTTTTATCTAAGATTGCATCATACACTAGAACTCTTAACTCCCTATTTTTATTTTTTATATGTAGTATTTAGTATTCTATCAATCATTTAGAGAATTAGTTGTATTCTATCTTAGACTTGATGGTAGAGGATGTCACTTTTTATCTAGTATTGTGTTTATTATTTTCTTTGTAGATTCATCTTAGTTATTTGAATTATATTAATATATTAGATGTTTAATATTGCGCCTTCTATACAAGAGCGACAACCACTGTATACATTATTTAGTACCATTACCCATTTAAGCAATTCACAAGACTTTGGGTATTATTATGCATATGTTAAGGTATCAAAATGTACCCTTGTATGTTGATACCTTGGGTTAAAGAGTGTCAAATATTGGTATAAAATATATTTAGTCTGCGAGCATTGGGTATATGCATGTTGCTGATCAGATATTTATTGATCTATTGCACAAGAAATATATCCTATTATTAGCCTTCAAAGTAACTGATATTATGTTACATGCAAGATGTAAATTCTCATTGGTACTATTGTAATGATGCCCATGTTTTTGCAACCACCATAAAAGATGTTAGGAGAAAAGTATATATATTATTATTTGTTCAAAGTAGTCCAATACTAAAACAAGGCAAAAAATTGATATCTTTCAATGTAATAGACTGCACAAATTTAGTTGCTAATGGTGGAGATGTTTCCTTTAAACAAAGGCCATATGGATTATCCAACTCATCTATTGGAGTGCTTCCTTACAAAGGAAATATGGATAATGGTTTGGCAAAGTTGCATCCAAAACCACAATTAAAGATTACAAATATGAATAATGTTGGTTCTCAGATTGGGAGTAGTAGAACCGTTGAAAATGGTAATGATACATATAATTTTGATGTTGCTTTAAGTGATGGAGACTGTGAAAGTTCTATAAGAAAGACATATAAGAAGAGTGACTTGGATACTTCCTTTTGTAATAAATCTAGTATATCCAGGAAAGATAAATTATTGAAGCATAGAGAATCTTCTGATATTCATTGTTGATCTAGTAATGGAAAACTCTCATCTTTGTCTTCTCATTTATATTCACTTTACAAGGCTTCAAATTGCCATTTTGAAACAAATGGATAAAGTTGCAGTAATGTTAGTATAAATGAAAATATATTAATAAGTATACCATGGCAATCTTGTTATGTGGCCCAATAAGTATTCTTCTAATGCATAAAATATCTGTATATTAGGTTTATATATATTCAAAAGTAATAATAAGATGGCGGTTTAAAACTAACCTCTTAGGTTTTTATATTTTTAAGAGGGTGGTTTAGAACCGTATTCTTAGGTTTTTATATATGTTTAAAAATAATAATAATAAGAGTGTGGTTTAATACCACCCTCTTCTGTCCCTTTCCTGGTGTTTTCAACGACGTAAAAGGTTTAAAATGATTGTGGCATGGTGGTTATAGGGGCGGACTGCGCGAAGATCTGTGTGGCGGCTTCTAGGGCGGACAACACAGAATATTGTGGCGGCCATAAAATATGGACAGCCTGCCTGGATTCATGGCGGCTATCGATTCCACCATGTAAATTCAAAAAAAAAAATACCACCCTCTTAGGGTCTATACCCTAAGAGGGTGGTTTAAAACCACCTTCTTAGTGATAAACTAAGGCAATTTTTGAGGTGGTTTTTAACCACCCTAATAGACCTTAAGAGGTCGGTTTTTAACCGCCCTTGTATGATGTAGATTTTTTTACGATGTTCTCATATATGGTAGCTAAATAACCATCCTTAAAGGTCTTTAAGGGTGGTTAAAAATTACCCTTAAAGATCATTTTTGGTGTAGTGATTGTAAGTCTTTTTATATTGTATGATTCAAGCTATTACATTCATATTTCATATTATTAATGAATGTTATTTGATATATTATTAGCCTTGATATTTACATATTAGTTATCTCATATTATCTTTGTTACATTATTATTTTGATCATATTATATTACATCTATCATATATTTGATCCTATGATAAATTATCCTATGAGTTTACATTAATAGTAAGGCTTCAAAAGCCATCAATGGTATCAGAGCTACAAGCAAGAAGGTTCTTGCACAAATTATTTTTGATTAGCTACATAAGAAATTGTTTTTTTTTTTTTCAGTATGACAAGAAGGCTAGAGTCTTTCCATAGTTGCAGGAATATCTAGTGAAGACTAGGACTCAACAATAGAATTTAAAAAGTTAAAAGCTAGGGTATTTCCATTAGGTTGAAGGATAACTAGTGAAGACTAGGACCCGTATTTGGGAAAATCAACTTGAAGATAATGTAAATATCCAAACCTAACATTGATAAATATTTTTAGGGATAGAAAAATTCTTGGCAATTGGTTTCTATCAATAAAGTTGAAGAAGCTGGTACAATCAAGCTATCTTGTTTGGAGAACCAGGAAAGTTTATAGTTACCTTAACCTTATTGGGTTCTCTAGTAAGGAGGAGAATAATTATTGGAGTTATTAGGATTAACCGAAGACATTGCTACAATAGATATTAATATTTAAAGAAGTGAGAAGCTTCCTATAGTAGATAGAGAAGATTTTCATCTTCAAATACAAGAAGAAGGCATAAAGCTTTCATCAAGCAGGGATTGATTTGAGTTGCAGGTTATTATAGTTTCAGGTATTAAATAAGGGAAGTTGATAGAGACAAGATAGATCAAGTTTACCTATTCTAAGATTCTATTCAAAATAGAAGGTGGTCTATAAGAAAATTTTAGGTCTTGAAGGCAGACCTTGATAGAGATAATTTTAGGTCTTGAAGACATACCTTGATATTGATATTTTAGATTTAGATCTTAAGGAAAAATACCTTGATAAAAATTTCAATGATTCAAGTCATGTAGACCTTGACAATTGGTCTAAGAGGAGAGGCCAATATTAAAGGATAAAGAATCTTCAAATATAAGAGTCTATAGTTTAGAGAACTAGAGAATTGAGACCCTTTAGGGAAAGAGGTATTTTATCAAGATTTGTGGCCCTAATAGGAAAAGAGAAGATGCCATATATATAATTCCCATATTAAAATATTGAAAGGAGGCTTGAAGAAGTTTTGTGAAGAAACAAAACAAATATATAGATTTCAGAGAAACCAAAATAGATGATATAGACCTGAAAGTTTATAAGGTAAAGAGTTATTAAAGAAAGGATCTTATGAGAAGCTTGTATTAGGTGAAAGCTACAAAAGGATAGTGATCTCTATTCGACCAATGAATAGGGAAGGATATTTTGACTAGTGAATAAGAATAGATACACGACCATAGATCAAGCAGCCTATGCAAGATAAGGCATCCATTATGAAGATCATAGATCTAGTAGCCAACATAAGTTTGAGCAAGACACCCTTCAAGGAAAAAGAGGTCAATTTTTAAGAGGATAACATCAATAGAGAAAGAGATTAGTATATAAAGATGCTATACAACTAAGAAGGTTTATGTGGCCAACGTCAAAGAGAAAGAAAGTCTAAGAAAATAGAAGATTTTTCTACAAAAAGAAAGGAAGTATTATAAAATTCCAAGCTATATTTAGAAGCAGAAAGGAAGCTTCTATGAAATTAGGAAGAAAAGCATAGGATCTGAGTTAGATTTATGAAGAATAACAACAAGGAAGAGTGTTGAAGGATCACAATGAAGAGCGCTAAAGGAGAGCACCAAGGAAGAGCATCAAATATTGCTGATGATAGTGCTATAAAATATAGTTAGTATTGCCTCAAGAAAGAGAATAAAAGCATAAGAGTTAAAGGGAAAATATAAGCACTCAACTTGAGAAGAGCTTAACTAACACTTTGAAAATAAGCATACGTAAATTTTTTGCAGTACTCAAGGAACACAAAGCAAACTAGCAAAGAAAGGAAAGGTGAACTAGTCACCTAACTCAAAGTGATATAGTCACAAAAAATGACATAAAAGGTGAACCAGAGTTAATATCATACAAGATAGTGATAAGACAAATCGAACCCTTGAAGACAGAGGTCAACTAGGGCATGTAAGCATTTGATTGTACCAACATTGCCTAAGCGAACCAAGGTGTACATAGCAAGAAATCATATTTTTAGCCTTAGAAGAGAATGAATATACTCCTGAAGAAGAAAAAGAAGATGCTCTTGTGATTAAAGACATAGAAAAAGAGAAAGATTCAGAAAAGGAAGAGAAATCCATAGTTGATATGGAAAAGAAACTTGATTTTTATCTTGAAGAGTTGAAAAGGGAGAAATTAAGATTCAAGGATCAAGTACAAGAGGATGAGAAAACAAAGGAAAAAATTCTACAAGATCTCACTAATTTAAAAGTTAATATTGAAGAGGTAAAGAAAGTTGAATAAGGTATGGCTGAACAATTAAAGGCAAAAGAACTAGAATGTGAAAGACTAGAACATGAAGCTGATATTCTAAGGAAGGGACTTGAGGTGATATTATCAAAACATAGAGACCTCCATTTATGAAGACTAGACTTGGTTATGAGGAAGATCAAGAGGTACAAGATGAGGAGTCAAGTTCAAAAGAAATAGAAGCATCAAAGAAGGTATTTGAAGAAGAGCCTAAGACCTATACTAATAAGTTGAGAAGCAAAAGAATCAAAGAGGAAGAAAACAATGCACCATCAAGGAATAGGGACTATCACAGGAAAATCAAAGAAAGAACCATGCAATCATATCCTCCAAGGCAAGATGAATATCTCTTCCAAGGTTATTGCTACTCATGTAATATTTTTGGTTATAAAGCTATACATTGCAGGGTTTATTGTAAGAATAATTATGGCTTCATGAAGAGAAATTTCAAGTCATTTGCACCTTTCAAGGACTACAACATCATGTGTTTCAATTGCAATAATTTTAGACATAAAGCTAAATGGTGTAGAACATAATTTTTGGAACTTCCAAAGACAAAAAAGAAAATGATTCTCAAAATGTTTAAAGAGGTACGACTTCAAAAGTTTGAAGAAAGAAAATTGAAAAAGAAGAAGAGCATTATAAGTTGGGAGTAACTTAACTCCCATCTCAAAATTGATCACCTCAAGAAAAGGAGGTGGTGAGGGGGCTGCACTAAGTGTCTTATATTTAGCCCCAAGGAGCCCTTTGCCATTGATGTCAAAGAGGGAGAATTCAGTAAGGAGGAGTAGCTTGTCAGGGGGAGAAGATTGGGAATCCAATAAGTGTCTTATATTTAGCCCCAAGGAGCCCTTTGCCATTGATGTCAAAGAGGTAGAATTTAGTAAGGAGGAATAGCTTGTCAGGGGAGAAGATTGAGAATCCAGTTGCAGTAAAATAATTTTTTTTGTAGGGTTGCCATCAATGACAAAGGGGGAGATTGTTAGAAATATTGAGTTGTCATTGATGTCAAAGGAACAAGGTATTTAAGGTAGAAATATTCTTCAAGGGTGATGAGCTTATAAGGATGGATAAAATATCAATGATGGACAATCATTAAAGGCAAGCATATAATTAAGATGGAGCAAAGCAAATAAAATATTTTTAATGCATATAATTCAGATGGAGCAAAGATAAGAAAATATTTTTAAGGCATATAATTCATATGGAGCAAAGAAAACTATACATATACATTATAATAATATACATTAAATCAAAGGCTATTATTTTAAAGCATTAAATTATTTCTTCTTTATGAAAAGATGAGATCAAGTGATGTAAGTATTGAAGATTAAATCCTCTAAGGAAAACCATCTTAAAGGGAATGTGAGCAATTACAAGATGGATAGAACAAGGAATTGACAACCTCCTCCTAAGGATTTTGGAAAAGTCAATACTTATGGAGCCTCTAGAGGGAACCCTGGAAAAGCTAGTGTGGGAGGAATTGATAGAATTTCAGATGGCTCCTTGGTTTTTACTTTTGCTAAGAATTTGGGTATTCTTTCCAATAAACTTGTTGAGGGGTATGGTATCCTTAAAGGCCTTCAAGAGACTACTAAGGTTGGATGGAAAAAGGTTCTAGTTGAGTCTGACTCTCAACTCATGATTAATATTTTGAAGACTCCTTTTGAGAATTATAAGGTTGATTAGAGAATAAAAAGAATTATTGAGAAGATTTAGTTAATCTAGATGGGATTTTTGAAAGTTGATTACAATCTTGTGGTCATAGATAAAAAAAAGAGTGTGCTTTAGCTAATTGGGCTTTGGAAAAAGGTGATCTTACTTGCTATGGCCACCCTCCTAGATGGGCTTCACAAATAAGAGCAGCTCTTCTGTCTATCATTTCTTTGGATGGCTCCAATTCTGGAGGTACCTAGTTTCTTCTTGCTTTATTTTTGCTTCTCTTTGGTTCAATCAGGGTAGTTTAATTTTTTGAGGTGTGTGTCTTTTTTATTTTGTTTTTGTATTGTTATTGTTTTTTATTATTTTGTGTTTTTTGTTATTGTTCTTATATTTTCATTTTTCTTGTTCTTGTGTTTCTATATGTTTGTGTTAATTGGTATTTTTTTTGTTTTTGTTTTGGTGTGTGAGTGTTTTCTATGTTTTTGTTTATTGTCTATTGTTGGTAGTTTTTTTTTTTTGTTTTATTATTTTTTTAAGGTTTTGGTTGTTTTTGTTTTTTATGTTTTTGTTGGTTTTCTTTGAAGCTTTATGTTGTTTTTGTCATGTTTGTGTTTTTTATGTTGTTCTTGTATTTTTTTGTGTGGTTCATTTTGTGTTTTTTTTTTTAATCTTATTGTGTGTGTGTTTGATTGTGCTTTATATTTTTGACACACTCAAGGAGCATATTTTTTTTAATCTTCTTGTGTGTTTGTCTTTGTGTGTTATTATTATTTATTATTTTAGGTTTGCTCCTTAAGTATGTCAAAGGTGGTAGGCCAGGTGCGAACCATGGGTGATTTTGGTGGAAGAGATACCCCTGCCTCCTTGGGTCTTACCAAAAAGTGGCATCCATTTTGGGATGTTTTTCATAAAAAAAAACCAACAAAAACCTCCTATTAACAGTTACTTTCAAATCACTAATGTATTCCTAGCACTCATTTAACACATCTTTACAAGATTACAAATACACATGTGCAATGCTTATATAGCGAAACCTTGGAGAAGTTTTCCTTTTAACTTCTTTGCAAGAGAGGGTTTTGTGATCAAAATCCTAAGTGTGAGTGTGGTTTTGCAATTGGATAAAATTACCACTCAATATTTTTGGTTTTATTTTGTAGGTTTTATATTTATTATTTTAACATTTTTTTGCAATTTTTTTTAAAACTTCGATGATTAAAATAATAATAAAAAATTAAAATGCCAAAGGTAAATGCATGGGTGTGAAGAACGAGCTTCAATATTTTATTCAAAATAATTTTGATCTCATTCCAAAGTCATTTCAAATTTATAAAAATTATTTAAAGTTGTTTTATGAGAGTTTTATAATTTTGGAATTTAACATTATTATTTATTTTGAATGTAAATCATTTTTTTTAGCTTTTCATTTTTATTCGCAAGTAATAAATGAACGTCCCTTTATGAAAATCATAATTTCATTAAATAAGTCTATAGGCCATCATTTTCAAAGCAATAAATTGTCTTCTCTTTATGAAAATTTTGATTTAATTAAAGAGAGGTAATTTATACATTATATCAAAGGCTATTGTTTTAAAGCATTAAATTATTTATTCTTTATGAAAATTACAATTTCATTAAAAGGGGGTAATTTATAATGACATCTTAAGGCCTTTAAATTTCATAACTATTCATGCATATTTATTTCTTTTTCATCAAATAATAATAAAATGAATTCGATTTTTATGAATAATTTTTAGCATAGCATAATAAAATAAACCAACACATGCCCCTTGTTAATAGTTATTTGCAAATCACTAAGGTATTCTTAGCACTCATTTAACACATCTTTAGAAGATTACAAATACACATGTGCAATGCTTATATAACATAACCTTTGAGAAGTTATTTTTGTTTTTTTTGCAAGAGAGGGTTTTGTGATCAAAATCCTAAGTGTGAGTGTGGTTTTGCAATTGGGAAAAATTACCACTCAACATTTTCTGTTCTATTTTTTAGGTTTATTTTTTTCTAGCTTTTATTTTTGCAATTTTTTTTAAAACTTCGATGATTAAAATAAAAATTAAAAAAAATTAAAGTGCCAAAAAAAAATACATGTGTGTGAATAATGAGCTTCAATAGTTTATTCTAAACAATTTTTATCCCATTTTGAAGCCATTTCGAATTTATAAAAAATATTTAAAGCTGCTATTTTATGAGAGTTTTATAATTTCAAAAAATTTCATTATTTTATATTTTGAAGGTAAATCAATTTTTTCAGCTTTGCATTTTTATTCATAAGCAATAAATGAACTTCCCTTTATGAAAATTACAATTTCATTAAAGAGGATAGTTCTAATTTCATTGAAGAGATGTAATTTATACATTATATCAAAGACTATTGTTTTAAAGTATTAAATTATTTATTCTTTATGAAAATTATAATTTTATTAAAGAGGGGTAATTTTTAATAATGTTCTAAGGCCTTTACATTTCATATCTATTCATAAATATTTATTTATTTTTATTCATCAAGCAAAAAAAATTCAATTTTATGAATAATTATTAGCATAACATAATAAATAAACCAACACAGGCCGCTTGTTAATAGTTACTTGTAAATCACTAAGGTATTTTTAGCACTCATTTAACACATCTTTACAAGATTACAAATACACATGTGCAATGCTTATATAACAGAACCTTGGAGAAGTTGTTTTTGTTTTAACTTCTTTGCAAGAGAGGGTTTTTTTGATCAAAATCCTAAGTGTGAGTGTGGTTTTGCAATTGGGCAAAATTACCACTCAATATTTTATGTCCTATTTTCAGGCTTTATGTTTTTAACTTTTCTTTTTGTAGATTTTTTAAAACTTCGATGATTAAAATAAAAATAAAAAAATTAAAATGCCAAAAATAAATACATGGGTGTGAAAAATGAGCTTCAATATTTCATTTGAAACAATTTTGATCTCATTTTGAAGCCATTTTGAATTTATAAAAATTATTTAAAGTTGTTTTATGAGAGTTTTATAATTTCAAAATTTTTCATTATTATATATTTTGAAGGTAAATCAAATTTTTAGCTTTTCATTTATATTCACAAGCAATAAATGAACTTTCCTTTATGAAAATCATAATTTTATTAAAAGGGGTAATTTATATGGCATTCCTTAGGCCATCATTTTTAGAGCAATAAATTATTTTCTCTTTATGAAAATTTTGATTTCATTAAAGAGAAGTAATTTATACATTATATCAAAGGCTATTATTTTCAAACATTAAATTATTTTTCTTTATGAAAATTACAATTTCATTAAAGAGGGGTAATTTATAATGACATT
Organism: Wollemia nobilis; assembly: GCA_028583015.1. Taxonomy (NCBI): domain Eukaryota; kingdom Viridiplantae; phylum Streptophyta; class Pinopsida; order Araucariales; family Araucariaceae; genus Wollemia; species Wollemia nobilis. The sequence continues at coordinate 13,900,699 of JAQPPZ010002581.1, forward strand.
CTAAGGCCTTTACATTTCATAACTATTCATGCATATTTTTTTTCTTTTTATTGATCAAGCAATAATAAAAGGAATTCAATTTTCATGAATAATTACTAGCATAGCATAATAAAATAAACCAACACAGGCTCTTTGTTAACAGTTCCTTGTAAATCACTAAGGTATTTTTATAATTTCAAAATATCACATTTTTTCATATTTTGAAGGTAAATCAATTTTTAGGCTTTGCATTTGCATTCACATACAATAAATGAACTTCTCTATATGAAAATTATAATTTCATTAAGGGAGGTAGTTCATACGACATTCCATTGGCTATAATTTTGAATTTTGTGGGAAAAACTTCTCAGGGTCATAACTCCTCCCTCGTTGCTCAAATTGACTATTAGTGCATATTTTTGAAAATATTTCAAAGAGAGCTACAACAACGTAGGGCGAAATAATATTGAATTTAGTGTGTTTTAACATTCTTAGATTTTTGGTTCATTTTCTAGAATTTTATTTTTATTTTTCTAACCCTTTTGCAATTTTTTTAAACTTCGGTGACTAAAATAAAAATAAAAATACAAATAAAATTAAAATTTCATAAATAATGCATGGGTGTGAAGAATGAGCTTCAATATTTCATCCGAAATAATTTTATCTTATTATGAAGTCATTTCAAATTTATAAAATTATTTAAAGTTGCTGTTTTATGAGGACTTTTATAATTTTGAAATTTCATATTTTTTTCATATTTTGAAGGTAAATTGATTTCCAGGCTTTGCATTTGCATTCATAGACAATAAATGAACTTCCCTTTATGAAAATTACAATTTCAGTAAAGGGGGTAGTTCATATGGCATTCCATTGGCCATTATTTTGAATTTTTGAGGTAAAACTTCTTGGGGTCATAACTCCTTGCTCATTGCTCGAATTGACTATTAGTGCATATTTTTAGAAAGCTCTCGAAAAGAGCTACAACAATGTAGGATGACATCATACTGACTGTAGTGTGTTTTAACATTTTTGGCTTTCTGATACATTTTTCATAATTTTATTTTTATTTTTCTAACCCTTCCTCTTGCACATTTTTTTTAAACTTTGGCGACTAAAATAAAAATAAAATTAAAATTAAAATTTCATAAATAAATGCATGGGTGTGAAGAATGGGCTTCAATATTTCATCCAAAATAATTTTTATCTCATTTTGATATTATTTTGAATTTATAAAAATTATTTAAAGTTGTTTTATAAGGATTCTTATAATTTCAAAATTTCACATTTTTTTTTCATATTTTGAAAGTAAATCGATTTTAAGGCTTTTTATTTGCATTCACAAACAATAAATGAACTTCTATTTATGAAAATTACAATTTAATTAATGGAGGGTAGTTCATACGACATTCCATTGGCCATCATTTTGAATTTTGGGGGTAAAACTTCTCGGGTCATAACTCCTCGCTCGTTGCTCGGATTGGCTATTAGTACATATTTTCAGAAAGCTCTCGAAAATAGCTACAAAAATAGGGCGACATCATACTAAATGTAGTGTGTTTTAATATTTTTGGCTTTTTGGTCCATTTTTCCAAAATTTTACTTTTATTTTTCTAACCCTTCCTTTTGCAGATTTTTTAAACTTCGACAACTAAAATAAAAATAATAAAAAATTAAAATTTCATAAATAAATGCATGGTGTGAAGAATGAGTTTCAATATTTCATTCGAAATAATTTTTATCTCATTATGAAGTCATTTCGAATTTATAAAAAATATTTAAATTTGTTTTATAAGAATTTTTATAATTTTGGAATTTCACATTTTTTCATATTTTGAAGGCAAATTGATTTTTAGGCTTTGCATTTGCATTCACAAACAATAAATGAACTTCCATTTATAAAAATTACAATTTCATTAAAGGGGGGTAGTTCATATGACATTCCATTGGCCATCATTTTGAATTTTAGGGGTAAAACTTCCCAAGGTCATAACTCCTCGCTCGTTGCTCGGCTTAACTATTAGTGCATATTTTCGGAAAGCACTCGAAAAGAGATACAACAACGTAGGGTGACATCATACTGATTATAGTGTGTTTTAATATTTTTAGCTTTTTGGTGTATTTTTTAGAATTTTATTTTTATTTTTCTAACCCTTCCTTTTGCAAATTTTTTAAACTTCGGTGACTAAAATAAAAATAAAATTAAAATTAAAATTTCATAAATAAATGCATGGGTGTGAAGAATAAGTTTCAATATTTCATCCAAAACAATTTTGATCTCATTCTGAAGTCATTTCGAATTTATAAAAATTATTTAAAGTTTTTTTTTTTAAGTATTTTTATAATTTCACATTTTTTTTATATTTTGAAGGTAAATCTATTTTCAAGATTTTTATTTGCATTCACAAACAAAAAATGAGGTTCCCTTTATGAAAATTATATTTTTATTAAAGGAGGTAGTTCATACGGTATTCCAATAGCCATCATTTTGAATTTTGAGGGTAAAACTTCCTAGGGTTATAACTTCTCGCTTGTAGCTCAAATTTACTATTAGTGCATATTTTCAAAAAGCGCTCAAAAAGAGTTACAACAACGTAGGGCAACATCATGCTGACTATAGTAAGTTTTAATATTTTTGGCTTTCTAGTTTTTTTTCTAGAATGTTCTTTTTATTTTTCTAACCCTTCATTTTACAAATTTTTTTAAAAATTTGACGACTAAAATAAAAATAATAAAAAATTAAAATTTCATAAATAAATACATGGATGTGAAGAATGAGCTTCAATATTTCATCCGAAACAATTTTATTCTCATTATGAAGTCATTTTAAATTTATAAAAATTATTTAAAATTGCTATTTTATAAGGATTTTTATAATTTCAAAATTTCATATTTTTTTCATATTTTGAAGGTAAATCGATTTTCAGGCTTTGCATTTGCATTCACAGACAATAAATGATCTTTCCTTTATGAATATTACAATTTTATTTAAAGGGAGTAGTTCATACGACATTCCCTTGGCCATCATTTTGAATTTTGGGGGTAAAACATTTTAGGGTCATAACTCCTCGCTCGTTGCTCAGATTGACTATTAGTGTATATTTTCAGAAAGCTCTCGAAAAGAGCTACAACAACGTAGGGTAACATCATACTACCTATAGTGTGATTTAACAATTTTGGCTTTTTGGTCCATTTTTTAGAATTTTATTTTTATTTTTCTAACCCTTCCTTTTGCAGATTTTTTTAAAATTTGGCGACTATAATAAAAATAAAAAAAATTAAAATTTCATAAATAAATGCAAAGGTGTGAAGAATGATCTTCAATATTTCATCTGAAACAATTTTGATCTAATTTCGAAATCATTTCAAATTTATAAAAATTATTTAAAGTTGCTATTTTTTTATATTTTGAAGGTAAATCAATTTTCAGGCTTTGCATTTGCATTCACAGATAATAAATGATCTTCCCTTTATGAAAATTACAATTTCATTTAAGGGGGGTAGTTCATACGACATTCCATTGACCATCATTTTGAATTTTGGTGGCAAAACTTTCTGGGGTCATAACTGCTCGCTCTTTGCTCAGATTGAATATTGGTGCATATTTTTGAAAAGCTCTCAAAAATAGCTACAATGACGTAGGGTGATATCATACTGATTATAGTGTGTTTTAATATTTTTGGCTTTTTGGTCCATTTTCCAAAATTTTATTTTTATTTTTCTAACCCTTCCTTTGCAAATTTTTTAAACTTCAACGTTTAAAATAAAAATAATAAAAAAATAAAATTTCATAAATAAATGCATGGGTGTGAATAATGATCTTCAATATTTCATCCGAAACAATTTTTAACTCATTATGAAGTTATTTCAAATTTATAAAAAAATATTTAATATTGTTGTTTTATAAGGATTTTTATAATTTCGGAATTTCATATTTTTTTTCATATTTTGAAGGTAAATCAATTTCTAGGCTTTGTATTTGTATTCACAGAAAATAAATGAACTTCTCTTCATGAAAATTATAATTTTATTAAAGGGGGGTAGTTCGTACGACATTCCATTGGCCATCATTTTGAATTTTGAGGGCAAAAATTTTCGAGGTCATAACTCCTCGCTCATTGCTCAGATTGACTATTAGTGTACATTTTTGGAAAGCTCTAGAAGAGAACTACAACAATGTAGGGCGACATCATACTGACTATAGTATGTTTTAATATTTTTTGCTTTCTAGTCCATTTTTTAGAATTATATTTTTATTTTTCTAACCTATTTTTAAACTTCGACGACTAGAATAAAAATAAAATTTTCATAAATAAATGTATGGGTGTGAAGAATGAGCTTCAATATTTCATACGAAATAATTTTTATCTCATTCTGAAGTCATTTCAAATTTATAAAAACTATTTAAACTTACTATTTTATAAGGATTTTTATAATTTCAAAATGTCATATTTTTTTTTCATATTTTGAAGGTAAATCAATTTTCATGATTTGCATTTGCATGCACAAACAAAAAATAAACTCCCCTTTATGAAAATAACAATTTCATTAAAGGGGGGTAGTTCATACGACATTCCGTTGGCCATCATTTTGAATTTTGGGGGTAACTCCTCACTCGTTGCCCAGATTAACTATTAGTGCATATTTTCAGAAAGCTCTCAAAAAGAGCTATAATGACGTATTGCGGAATCATACTTATTGTAGTGTATTTAAATATTTTTGGCTTTCTGGTTCATTTTCTAGAATTTTATTTTTATTTTTTTTAACCCTTTTGCATATTTTTTTAAACTTCGACGACTAAAATAAAAAAAATAAACTTTCATAAATAAATGCATGGGTGTGAAGAATGAGCTTAAATATTTCATTTGAAACAATTTTAATCTCATTCTAAAGTCATTTCAAATTTATAAAAATTATTTAAAGTTGTTTTATAAGGATTTTTATAATTTCGGAATTTCACATTTTTTTTTTTATATTTTGAAGACAAATCGATTTTCAGGCTTTGCATTTGCATTCATAAACATTAAATGAACTTCCATTTAGGAAAATTACAATTGAATTTAAGAGGGGTAGTTCATACGACATTCCATTGGCCATCATTTAGAATTTTGAGGGTAAAAATTTCAGGATCATAATTCCTCGCTCGTTGCTCAGATTGACTATTAGTGCATGTTTTTGGAAATCTCTCGAAAAGAGCTACAAAAATGTAGGGTGACATCATATTGATTGTAGTGTGTTTTAACATTTTCAGTTTTCTGGTCCATTTTCCAAAATTTTATTTTTATTTTTCTAACCCTTATTTTCACAAATTTTTAAAACTTTGGTGACTAAAATAAAAATAATAAAAAATTAGAATTTCATAAATAAATGCATGGGTGTAAAGAATGAGCTTCAATATTTCATCTTAAATAATTTTGATGTCATTCTGAAGTCATTTCAAATTTATAAAAAATATTTAATGTTGCTATTTTATAAGGATTTTTATAATTTCAAAATTTCACATTTTTTTCATATTTTGAAGGTAAATCGATTTTCAGGCTTTGCATTTGCACTCACAGACAATAAAGAGTATTTAAAGAAAGGATCTTATGAGAACCTTGTATTAGGTAGAAGCTACAAATAGAAAGTGATCTATATTCGACCAGTGAATATGGAAGGATATTTTAGCCAATGAATAAGAATAGATACACAACCATAAATTAAGCAGCCTATGCAAGATAAGGCATCCATTATGAAGATCATAGATCGAGTAGTCAACATAAGTTTGAGCAAGAGACCCTTCAAGGAAAAAGAGGTCAATTTTTAAGAGGATAACATCAATAGAGAAAGAGATTAGTATAGAAATATGCTATACAACTAAGAAGGTTTATGTGGCCAACGTCAAAGAGAAAGAAAGGCTAAGAAAATAGAAGAGTTTTCTACAAAAAGAAAGGAAGTATTATAAAATTCCAAGCTATATTTAGAAGCAGAAAGGAAGCTTCTATGAAATTAAGAAGAAAAGCATAGGATCTGAGTCAGATTTATGAAGAAGAAGAACAAGGAAGAGTGTCGAAGGAGAACAAGAAAGAGCGCTAAAGGAGAGCAAAAAGGAAGAGCATCAAATATTGTTGATGATAGTGCTATAAAATAGAGTTAGTATTGCCTTAAGCAAGAGAATAAAGGCATAAGAGTTAAAGGGAAAATATAAGCACTCAACCTGAGAAGAGCTTAACTAACACTTTGAAAATAAGCATACATAAATTTTATGAAGTACTCAAGGAACACCAAGCAAACTAGCCAAGAAAGGAAAGGTGAACTAGTCACCTGACTCAAAGTGATATAGTCACAAACAATGACATAAAAGGTGAACTAGAGTTAATATCATACAAGATAGTGATAAGGCAAATCGAACCCTTGAAAAAAGAGGTCAACTAGGGCATGTCAGCATTTGATTGTACTAATATTGCCTAAGCGAACCAAGGTGTACATAGCAAAGCAAACCAGGGTGTATTCAACATCGTAAGAATTGTTGAGTAGTGAATATGCAACATCAAAGCCATAGGGTGAAGTGGAAACATTGCCATTTCCATGAGTGAGAACAAAATTCCAAGGGACACACATGCACTAAAGGAGAGAATAGGTAAAAATAAAGAAATCAAGTGAAGCCAAAGTGCAAAATGAATAGGTAAAATTAAATAAAAAGAACGAGAGGTTAGATTCAAATCTCAATAAGAAACACTCATTCAATAGCTAACATTGAGCAAATAGAAGCCAACTAGAGAAACAAAGGTGAGAAGACCATGTGTTTGTGGTAAAAGGTAGTGCAACGTTTGCATTATGCTAACTAACATCTCAAATGGAGAATTCCAAGCATCTAATAGAAGCCTAAAATAAAATACCTCAAGAAGTGCCTAATTAAGATGTTCGTACGAAGGGAATAGAAGTAATTACAATGTAGTTTGAATGTCGTCTAAAGAAGACAAACTTGTAACTTCCAAAAAATTCTAGAGCGCGCCTAGCAAGGAGGTAACTTTAAATTTTAGGGTTTGCATTTTTGAAATTTGAATTTAAGTTGGAGGTATTGTTAGAAATATTGAGTTGTCATTGATGTCAAAGGAACAAGGTATTTAAGGCAAAACTATTCTTCAAGGGTGATGAGCTTATAAGGATGGATAAAATATCAATGATGGACAATCATTCAAGGTAAGCATATAATTCAGATGGAGCAAAGCAAAGAAAATATTTTTAAGGCATATAATTTAGATGGAGCAAAGCAAAGAAAATATTTTTAAGTAAAGGTTTATAATATTTAATATCATATTTAAATATTATAAATAAAATCTTAAAATAAGGAAAAGGTTTAAAAGAGAAGGTTTAAAGTTTAAATATTAAAATAAGGCCAAGGGTTTAATAAAAGTTACTTGGGACAAAGGTTTGAAGACCAAATATTTAAAAAGATAATATTATAATATTTTTTAAATATTATAATATAAACTTTACAAGCATTGGCACCAATGTCTATTGAAAGCAAAAATAAAATTCAAAAATCATAATGAAACCTCAAGCACTGACATCGTGAGAAAATAAGTCAAAGGTATATATATGGAGTGCCAAATTAATTGGAGGGACTAAAGTTTTTGATGTATGCGAATTTCAATCTCTTCGTGCTTTGACTATGCAAATTTTAAAAAAGAAGAGAACATGGATTTTTGTGGGAAGCAAACCGAGAATAGCATGCTGCGTATTTTATTTCAACTGAGTTGCTAGCCCAGTTGGTCACTAAGCTAGCGCTAAGGTGCTTGGGGTAGAATATCGCAGGGTCAAATTCGAGCAGGTCCTTTTTTTTCTTGGTAGTGAGGAGAAATGTTTTGATTGGACAAAGGAGTGCTTCAAGTGTTTCGTGTTGCATAGTGGTTACTACCCGTTGGGGTAGCCCAGCTGGTTACCAAGCCTTGGCTTGGGCATTGCATTGGTAGAGGTTATAGTTTCGATTCTCCTTGAGTTTGCGGGGCTTGTTGGATAAGCTATGAGCCAAAAATTTTGATTTAAATTTTTATGTGAAAAAAGATAGTTCGCTGGCCTATTATGGATTAAAAAAAGGATAAATTTTTTATGAAAAATAGATAGTTCGTTGCTTTGTTGTTGATTGAAAGAAGGGTAAATTTTTGTTTATATTTTATCTAGAAAAGGAGTTATAAGGTGTATTAAGGACTAGTTGAAATTGTAATTTTTGCATGGTAGAAAAGGAAACATAAGGTGTATTGTGGCTTATTGTTTAATTGTATTTGTGTATGATAAAAAGGGGGAAATTGTAAGGGTTTAAAAGCTTTATTTTGTGAGACTAAAAAGGAGTTATAAAGTGTTATTTTAAAGCCTTTTTGTGCATATCATTTTGAGAAGGGTTTTTAATGTGAATGATTTGAAAAAGAGATTTGTTAACCAGTTTTAAAGTGGCAAAAGAAAATAATTATTGAGACAGGTTTTTGAAGGTACATCATCATCAAGGCAATCTTAGAGGTATGGTGATTTATTTATTTCTTAAGGTATTTTTTGGTTGAGGAAAATATGTTAATTTGTCATATATTTGGAGGTATAAGGATTGATTGATTGAGCATTGCTTTGATTGAAATTGGGAAGATTAGAGATCATATTTATGAGCAACCTTGTGAATTATTTCGAGTGATATTGGGAATGAAAGTACAAAAGATATAGATCATATTTGTGAGCAAAGTTGTGCATTATTATTGAATGAGATTGAGAATATATGTGCAAGGGTTTGAGAACAAAGTTGTGCATTAATTATTGAGAGTAAATGTGCAAGTGTTAAAGATTATATTTGTGAAGAAACTATGTGCATTAGTTTTGATTGGTTTTGAGAGTGCATAAGAAGGTCAATTATCAAGTGCTAGACTAGAGCTATCTTGTGAATGCAATAAATGTAAGACATATGTAAGTGATAGACTTAATGAATGTGAAAGGACATATTAAGTATTTGTAATGCATATCATTCTCTATATGTTCATGAATATAAAAGAATTTTGGGTAGAATATATCTGAATTGCTCTAGTTGAGGAAAGTACATTGAAGAATATATAAAGCACTTGATGACATAATTATGCAATATTTGGAAATAAATGAACATTGTTTGTATACAAGGTTTGAAGCATCTATGAGTAGGTTTGAGCAGGATCTATGAGCAGATTTGAGTAGGTTTTGGTGAGCAAATTTGAGTAAGCCTTGTGTGTAGACTTAGAGCAGATTTGATTAGGATCTATGAGCAAATTTGAGTAGGTTTTTGTGAGTATATTTGAGCAAGCCTTATGTGTAGGCTTGGAGTAGTTTTAAACAAATTTGAGAGGTTTTGGAGAAAATTTGAGCAAGCCCTGTGTAAAGGCTTGGAGCAGATTTAAGTAGAGCTAAGAGTAGGTTTTGGAGTAGATTTGAGCAATCCTTGTTTAAAGGTTCAAAGAATATTAGAGTAGAGGGGATTGAGGTCTCTTATGGATAGAGGTCTATGAACCAGAGTAGAGAAAATTAGAGTCTCCTGTGGATAAACATCCACAAACCAGAGCAGAGAGGATTGGTGTCTCCTATGGATTGGGATCCATGAACTTGTGAGAAGGGGCAGGTGTCTCCTATGGATAGACTTCCACAAACATTGTAATAGGGAGTGAGTTCCCAAGAATTTTGTTAATAAATTTATAAGAAATATTTCTTCATGGATGTAGCCCATATTAGGTGAACCACGTTAAATCTGTCTCTTATGTGTGTGGTGGTTTGTGCATTGCTTCATTATTGCAATTGATAATATTGGATGATATTACTTTAGAAAAAAATTAAAAGTTTGATCTTATACTATTCACCCCTCCTCTCAGTATAAGATTGTATTCTTCAATTGATATAAGAATAGGTTCTTTTGTGAAATCCTAAAAACTTGAAGAAAGATCTTATAGGAACACACATGGCTCATAAGGAAGGTTTTTCATCAAATAAGGCTCCATTGTTTGATAGGACTAACTATGCTTTCTTGAGTGTGAGGATGAAGACTTATTTGATGGTAGATGGATATCATACATGGAAATATGTTGAAAATTGATTCACACCATCTACAACTCCTCCTATAGATGTAAGTGGTAAGAAACCATATGAAGATAATGCCAAGGCAATGAATGCAATTTTTAGAGGATTATGTGAATCAAAGTTTGTGAAAGTCATGCAATGTACTTAAGCAAACAAAATATGGGATAAGTTATAAAAAACATATGAAGGAGACGACAAGGTCAAAATGGCAAAACTTCAAACACACAGAAGGAAGTTTGAAGACTTGATGATGAAACATGATGAAGATATTGTTATGTATCAACTTTGTGTTGATGAGGATGTCAACACTATTCGTGGACTTGGAGAAAAAATTAAGGAATATACTATTGTTCAAAAAATATTGAGGTCACTCCATATGAGGTATGATGAAAAGGTTTTAGTAATAGAAGAGATGAAGGATCTCAAAACTTTAAGAAGGTATGAGGTACATGGAATTATCACAACCTATGAGATGAGGATAAAAAAGAACAAACATAAAAAAGAGAGGCAACATAAAAAGCTTCAAATAAGAAAAAAAATAAAGAACAAGAATCAAGTGATGAATCAAGTAGTGAAGAAGAGGCTAAATTTGTGAGAAGAAATAAGAAGGGTCCAAGAAAACACAAAAATATGCAGATTGTGAAATATTTTAGCTGTGGTAACATTGGTCACTATGTATCTAATTGTACAGAGGCTGGAAATAGTAGCAGTGAAGAAGAAAAAGAATATAAGAAGAAAAAAGAAAGAAGATTTTATCATGAAAAGAAAAACAGGCACGATCAAGGCAAGCATGAGAAGAATATATTTCAAAGACACAAGAAGAGTTTTTATGTTGAAGAATCAAACAATGCTTCAAGTGATAGTGATGAGAACCTCTTCGATAGTGAAAAGGAAGAAATCATATTTTTAGCCTTAGAAGAGAATGAATATACTCCTGAAGAAGAAAAAGAAGATGCTCTTGTGATTAAAGACAAAAAGAGAAATATTCAAAAAAGGAAGAGAAATCCATAGTTGATATGGAAAAGAAACTTGATTTTTATCTTGAAGAGTTGAAAAGAGAGAACTTAATATTGAAGGATCAAGTACAAGAGGATGAGAAAACAAAGGCAAAAATTCTACAAGATCTCACCGATTTAAAAGTTAATATTGAAGAGGTAAAGAAAGTTGAATAAGGTATGGTTGAACAGTTAAAGGCAAAAGAACTAGAATGTGAAAGACTAGAACATGAAGCTGAAATTCTAAGGAAGGGACTTGAGAAATTAAATAATAAGATATATCAATTTAGAAAAAGCTCAAAATATTTGAATGATATTATCAAAACATAGAGACCTCCATTTATGAAGACTAGACTTGGTTATGAGGAAGATCAAGAGGTACAAGACGAGGAGTCAAGTTCAAAAGAAATAGAAGCATCAAAGAAGGTATGTGAAGAAGAGCCTAAGACCTATACTGATAAGTTGAGAAGTGGAAGAATCAAAGAGAAAGAAAACAATGCACCATCAAGGAATAGGGACTATCACAGGAAAATCAAAGAAAGAACCATGCAATCATATCCTCCAAGGCAAGATGAATATCTCTTCCAAGGTTATTGCTACTCATGTAATCCTTTTGGTTATAAAGCTATACATTGCAGGGTTTATTGTAAGAATAATTATGGCTTCACGAAGAGAAAATTCAAGTCATTTGCACCTTTCAAGGACTACAACATCATGTGTTTCAATTGCAATAATTTTAGACATAAAGCTAAATGGTGTAGAACATAATTTTTGGAACTTCCAAAGACAAGAAAGAAAATGATTCTCAAAATGTTTAAAGAGGTACGACTTCAAAATTTTGAAGAAAGAAAATTGAAAAAGAAGAAGAGCATTATAAGTTGGGAGTAACTTCACTCCCATATCAAAATTGATCACCTCAAGAAAAGGAGGTGGTGAGGGGGCTGCACTAAGTGTCTTATATTTAGCCCCAAGGAGCCCTTTGCCATTAATGTCAAAGAGGGAGAATTCAGTAAGGAGGAGTAGCTTGTCAGGGGGAGAAGATTGGGAATCTATTTGTAGTAAAAGAAATGTTTTTGTAGGGTTGCCATCAAAGACAAAGGGGGGGATTGTTAGAAATATTGAGTTGTCATTGATGTCAAAGGAACAAGGTATTTAAGGTAGAAATATTCTTCAAGGGTGATAAGCTTATAAGGATGGATAAAATATTAATGATGGACAATCATTCAAGGCAAGCATATAATTACGATGGAGCAAAGCAAAGAAAATATTTTTAAGGCATATAATTCAGATGGAGCAAAGATAAGAAAATATTTTTAAGGCATATAATTCATATGGAGCAAATCAAACTATACATATACATTATAATAATATACATTAAATCAAAGGCTATTATTTTAAAGCATTAAATTATTTCTTCTTTATGAAAAGATGAGATCAAGTGATGTAAATATTGAAGATTAAATCCTCTAAGGAAAACCATCTTAAAGGGAATGTGAGAAATTGCAAGATGGATAGAACAAGGAATTGACAACCTCCTCCTAAGGATTTTGGAAAAGTCAATACTTATGGAGCCTCTAGAGGGAACCCTGGAAAAGCTAGTGTGGGAGGAATTGATAGAATTTCAGATGGCTCCTTGGTTTTTACTTTTGCTAAGAATTTGGGTATTCTTTCCAATAACCTTGTTGAGGGGTATGGTATCCTTAGAGGCCTTGAAGAGGCTACTAAGGTTTGATGAAAAAAGGTGCTAGTTGAGTCTGACTCTCAACTCATGATTAATATTTTGAAGACTCCTTTTGAGAATTATAAGGTTGATTAGAGAATAAAAAGAATTATTGACAAGATTTAGTTAATCTAGATGGTATTTTTGAAAGTTGATTACAATCATGTGGCCAGAGATCAAACAAAGAGTGTTGATGCTTTAGCTAATTGGGCTTTGGAAAAAGGTGATCTTACTTGCTATGGCCACCCTCCTAGATGGACTTCACAAATAAGAGAAACTCTTCTATCTATCATTTCTTTGGATGGCTCCAATTCTGGAGGTACCTAGTTTCTTCTTGCTTTATTTTTGCTTCTTTTTGGTTCGATCAGGGTAGTTTAATTTTTTGAGGTGTGTGTCTTTTTTATTTTATTTTTGTATTGTTTTCTATTGTTATTGTGTTTTTATTATTTTGTGTTTTTTGTTATTGTTCTTATATTTTCATTTTTCTTGTTCTTGTGTTTCTATATGTTTGTGTTAATTGGTATTTTTTTTGTTTTTGTTTTGGTGTGTGAGTGTTTTCTATATTTTTGTTTATTGTCTATTGTTGGCATTTTTTTTTGTTTTATTATTTTTTTAAGGTTTTGGTTGTTTTTATTCTTTATGTTTTTTTTGGTTTTCTTTGAAGCTTTCCGTTGTTTTTGTCATGTTTATGTTTTTTATGTTGTTCTTGTATTTTTTTGTGTGGTTCATTTTGTGTTTTTTTTTAATCTTATTGTGTGTGTGTTTGATTGTGCTTTATCTTTTTGACACACTCAAGGAGCATTTTTTTTTAATCTTCTTGTGTGTTTGTGTTTGTGTTTGTGTGTTATTATTTTTTATTGTTTTAGGTTTGCTCCTTAAGTATGTCAAAGGTGGTAGGCCAGGTGCGAGCCATGGGTGATTTTGGTGGAAGAGATACCCCTGCCTCCTTGGGTCTTACCCAAAAGTGGCATCCCTTCTGGGATGTTTTTCATAAAAAAAAACCAACACAAGCCTCCTATTAAAAGTTACTTTCAAATCACTAATGTATTCATAGCACTCATTTAACATATCTTTACAAGATTACAAAGACACATGTGCAATGCTTATATAGCGAAACCTTGGAGAAGTTTTCCTTTTAACTTCTTTGCAAGAGAGGGTTTTGTGATCAAAATCCTAAGTGTGAGTGTGGTTTTGCAATTGGATAAAATTACCCCTCAATATTTTTTGTTTTATTTTGTAGGTTTTATATTTATTATTTTAACCTTTTTTTTGCAATTTTTTTTAAAACTTCGATGATTAAAATAATAAAAAAAATTAAAATGCCAAAGATAAATACATGGGTGTGAAGAATAAGCTTAAATATTTTATTCAAAATAATTTTGATCTCATTCCAAAGCCATTTCAAATTTATAAAAATGATTTAAAGTTGTTTTATGAGAGTTTTATAATTTTGGAATTTTACATTATTATTTATTTTGATTGTAAATCATTTTTTTTTAGCTTTTTATTTTTATTCGCAAGTAATAAATGAACTTCCCTTTATGAAAATCATAATTTCATTAAATAGGTCTATAGGTCATCATTTTCAGAGCAATAAATTGTCTTCTCTTTATGAAAATTTTGATTTAATTAAAGAGAGGTAATTTATACATTATATCAAGGGCTATTGTTTTAAAGCATTAAATTATTTATTCTTTATGAAAATTACAATTTCATTAAAAGGGGGTAATTTATAATGACATCTTAAGGCCTTTAAATTTCATAACTATTCATGCATATTTATTTCTTTTTCATCAAATAATAATAAAAGGAATCCAATTTTTATGAATAATTTTTAGCATAGCATAATAAAATAAACCAACATATGCCCCTTGTTAATAGTTACTTGCAAATCACTAAGGTATTCTTAGCACTCATTTAACACATCTTTAGAATATTACAAATACACATGTGCAATGCTTATATAACAGAACCTTTGAGAAGTTATTTTCGTTTTTTTTGCAAGAGAGGGTTTTGTGATCAAAATCCTAAGTGTGAGTGTGGTTTTGCAATTGGGAAAAATTACCACTCAACATTTTCTGTTCTATTTTTTAGGTTTTATATTTTTTTCTAGCTTTTATTTTTGCAATTTTTTTTAAAACTTCGATGATTTAAATAAAAATTAAAAAAAATTAAAATGCCAAAAAAAAATACATGTGTGTGAATAATGAGCTTCAATATTTTATTCTAAACAATTTTTATCCCATTTTGAAGCCATTTCGAATTTATAAAAATTATTTAAAGCTGCTATTTTATGAGAGTTTTATAATTTAAAAAAAATTCATTATTTTTATATTTTGAAGGTAAATCAATTTTTTCAGCTTTGCATTTTTATTCACAAGCAATAAATGAACTTCTTTTTATGAAAATTACAATTTCATTAAAGAGGATAATTCTGATTTCATTGAAGAGATGTAATTTATACATTATATCAAAGGCTATTGTTTTAAAGTATTAAATTATTTATTCTTTATAAAAATTATAATTTTATTAAAGAGGGGTAATTTATAATAATGTTCTAAGACCTTTACATTTCATAGTTATTCATGAATATTTATTTATTTTTTATTCATTAAGCAAAAGAATTCAATTTTTTGAATAATTACTAGCATAACATAATAAATAAACCAACATAGGCCCCTTGTTAATAGTTACTTGTAAATCACTAAGGTATTTCTAGCACTCATTTAACACATCTTTACAAGATTACAAATACACATGTGCAATGCTTATATAACGGAACCTTGGAGAAGTTGTTTTTGTTTTAACTTCTTTGCAAGAGAGGGTTTTGTGATCAAAATCCTAAGTGTGAGTGTGGTTTTGTAATTGGGAAAAATTACCACTCAATATTTTATGTTCTATTTTCTAGGCTTTATGTTTTAACTTTTCTTTTTGTAGATTTTTTAAAACTTCGACGATTAAAATAAAAATAAAAAATTAAAATGCCAAAAATAAATACATGGACGTGAAAAATGAGCTTCAATATTTCATTTGAAACAATTTCGATCCCATTTTGAAGCCATTTCGAATTTATAAAAATTATTTAAAGTTGTTTTATGAGAGTTTTATAATTTCAATTTTTTTCATTATTATATATTTTGAAGGTAAATCAAATTTTTAGCTTTTTATTTATATTCACAAGCAATAAATGAACTTTCCTTTATGAAAATCATAATTTCATTAAAGGGGGTAATTTATATGGCATTCCATACGCCATCATTTTTAGAGTAATAAATTGTTTTCTCTTTATGAAAATTTTGATTTCATTAAAGAGAAGTAATTTATACATTATATCAAAGGCTGTTATTTTCAAACATTAAATTATTTTTCTTTATGAAAATTACAATTTCATTAAAGAGGGGTAATTTATAATGACATTCTAAGGCCTTTACATTTCATAACTATTCATGCATATTTATTTCTTTTTTATTCATCAAGCAATAATAAAAGGAATTCAATTTTCATGAATAATTACTAGCATAGCATAATAAAATAAATCAACACAGGCTCTTTGTTAACAGTTCCTTGTAAATCACTAAGGTATTTTTTATAATTTCAAAATATCACATTTTTTCATATTTTGAAGGTAAATCGTTTTTTAGGCTTTGCATTTGCATTCACAGACAATAAATGAACTTTTCTATATGAAAACTATAATTTCATTAAGGGAGGTAGTTCATACGACATTCCATTGGCTATCATTTTGAATTTTGTGGGCAAAACTTCTCAGGGTCATAACTCCTCGCTCGTTGCTCGGATTGACTATTAGTGCATATTTTTGAAAAGCTTTCAAAGAGAGCTACAACAATGTAGGGTGACATAATATTGAATTTAGTGTGTTTTAACATTCTTGGATTTTTGGTTCATTTTCTAGAATTTTATTTTTATTTTTCTAACCCTTTTGCAATTTTTTTAAACTTCGGTGACTAAAATAAAAATAAAAATACAAATAAAATTAAAATTTCATAAATAATGCATAGGTGTGAAGAATGAGCTTTAATATTTCATCCGAAATAATTTTATCTTATTATGAATTCATTTCAAATTTATAAAATTATTTAAAGTTGCTGTTTTATGAGGACTTTTATAATTTTGAAATTTCACATTGTTTTCATATTTTGAAGGTAAATCGATTTCCAGGATTTGCATTTGCATTCATAGACAATAAATGAACTTCCCTTTATGAAAATTACAATTTCATTAAAGGGGGTAGTTCATATGGCATTCTATTGGCCATTATTTTGAATTTTTGGGGTAAAACTTCTTGGGGTCATAACTCCTTGCTCATTGCTCGAATTGACTATTAGTGCATATTTTTAGAAAGCTCTCGAAAAGAGCTAAAACAATGTAGGATGACATCATACTAACTGTAGTGTGTTTTAAAATTTTTGGCTTTCTGATCCATTTTTCATAATTTTATTTTTATTTTTCTAACCCTTCCTCTTGCACATTTTTTTTGAACTTTGGCGACTAAAATAAAAATAAAAATAAAATTAAACTTTCATAAATAAATGCATGGGTGTGAAGAATGAGCTTCAATATTTCATCCAAAACAATTTTTATCTCATTCTGATATTATTTTGAATTTATAAAAATTATTTAAAGTTGTTTTATAAGGATTTTTATAATTTCAAAATTTCACATTTTTTTTCATATTTTGAAAGTAAATCGATTTTAAGGCTTTTTATTTGCATTCACAAACAATAAATGAACTTCTATTTATGAAAATTACAATTTAATTAAAGGAGGGTAGTTCATACAACATTCCATTGGCCATCATTTTGAATTTTGGGGGTAAAACTTCTCGGGGTCATAACTCCTTGCTCGTTGCTCGGATTGACTATTAGTACATATTTTCGGAAAGCTCTCGAAAATAGCTACAAAAACATAGGGCGACATCATACTAACTTTAGTGTGTTTTAATATTTTTGGCTTTTTGGTCCATTTTTCAAAATTTTATTTTTATTTTTCTAACCCTTCCTTTTGTAGATTTTTTTTAAACTTCGACAATTAAAATAAAAATAAAAAAAAATTAAAATTTCATAAATAAATGCATGGGTGTGAAGAATGAGCTTCAATATTTCATTCAAAATAATTTTTATCTCATTATGAAGTCATTTCGAATTTATAAAAAATATTTAAAGTTGTTTTATAAGGATTTTTATAATTTTAGAATTTCACATTTTTTCATATTTTGAAGGAAAATTGATTTTCAGGCTTTCCATTTGCATTCACAAACAATAAATGAACTTCCCTTTATAAAAATTACAATTTAATTAAAGGGGGGTAGTTCATACGACATTCCATTGGCCATCATTTTGAATTTTAGGGGTAAAACTTCCCTAGGTCATAACTCCTCGCTCGTTGCTCGGATTAACTATTAGTGCATATTTTCGGAAAGCTCTTGAAAAGAGCTACAAAAACGTAGGGTGAAATCATACTGATTATAGTGTGTTTTAATATTTTTATCTTTTTGGTCTATTTTTTAGAATTTTATTTTTATTTTTGTAACCCTTCATTTTGCAAATTTTTTTAAACTTCGGTGACAAATAAAAATAAAATAAAAATTAAAATTTCATAAATAAATGCATGGGTGTGAAGAATGAGCTTCAATATTTCATTCGAAACAATTTTGATCTCATTCTAAAGTCATTTTGAATTTATAAAAATTATTTAAAGTTGTTTTATAAGTATTTTTATAATTTCATAATTTCACATTTTTTTCATATTTTGAAGGTAAATCGATTTTCATGATTTACATTTGAATTCACAGACAATAAATGAACTTCCCTTTATGAAAATTATATTTTCATTAAAGGGGGGTAGTTCATACGGTATTTCATTAGCCATCATTTTGAATTTTGGGGTAAAACTTCCCGGGGTCATAACTCCTCACTTGTTGCTCGGATTGACTATTAGTGCATATTTTTGAAAAGCTCTCAAAAAGAGCTACAACGGCATAGGGCAACATCATGCTGACTATAGTAAGTTTTAATATTTTTGACTTTCTGGTTTATTTTCTAGAATGTTATTTTTATTTTTCTAACCCTTCATTGTACAATTTTTTTAAAAAATTTGACGACTAAAATAAAAATAATAAAAAATTAAAATTTCATAAATAAATACATGGATGTGAAGAATGAGCTTCAATATTTCATCCGAAACAATTTTATTCTCATTATGAAGTCATTTTAAATTTATAAAAATTATTTAAAATTGCTATTTTATAAGGATTTTTATAATTTCAAAATTTCATATTTTTTTCATATTTTTAAGGTAAATCGATTTTCAGGCTTTGAATTTGCATTCATAGACAATAAATGATCTTTCCTTTATGAAAATTACAATTTTATTTAAAAGGGGTAGTTCATACGACATTTCCTTGGCCATCATTTTGAATTTTGGGGGTAAAACATTTTAGGGTCATAACTCCTCACTTGTTGCTCGGATTGACTATTAGTGTATATTTTCAAAAAGCTCTCGAAAAGAGCTACAACAACGTAGGGCAACATCATACTACCTATAGTGTGATTTAGCATTTTTGGCATTTTGGTCCATTTTTTAGAATTTTATTTTTATTTTTCTAACCCTTCCTTTTGCAGATTTTTTTTAAACTTTGGCGACTAGAATAAAAATTTAAAAAAATTAAAATTTCATAAATAAATGCATGGGTGTGAAGAATGAGCTTCAATATTTTATCTAAAATAATTTTGATCTAATTTCTAAGTCATTTCGAATTTATAAAAATGATTTAAAGTTGCTATTTTATAAGGATTTTTATAATTTCAGAATTTCACATTTTATTTTTTATTTTTTATTTTTTGAAGGTAAATCGATTTTTAGGATTTGCATTTGCATTCATAGATAATAAATGAACTTCCCTTTATGAAAATTACAATTTCATTTAAGGGGGGTAGTTCATACGACATTCCATTGACCATCATTTTGAATTTTTGGGGTAAAACTTCTACGGGGTCATAACTCGCTCGCTCGTTGCTCGGATTGACTATTAGTGCATATTTTTGAAAAGCTCTCAAAAAGAGCTACAATGACGTAGGGTGATATCATACTGATTATAGTGTATTTTAATATTTTTGGCTTTCTGGTCCATTTTCCAAAATTTTATTTTTATTTTTCTAACCCTTCGCAATTTTTTTAAAATTTGATGTTTAAAATAAAAATAATAAAAAACTAAAATTTCATAAATAAATGCATGGGTGTGAATAATGAGCTTCAACATTTCATACAAAACAATTTTGATCTCATTCTGAAGTTATTTCAAATTTATAAAAAAATATTTAATATTGTTTTTTTTTTATTGGTAGAAAGGGTGTTGAAAGGTCCCTGAACCTTGTACAAGAGGAATTACATGAATTCCAGATCGATCGAGGTGGTCCAAGAAATAAAGATCAAAGGGCGAGCAAACCTCCACACGAGGAAAGGTGTCACGAAATCGTGACCAGTTTGGTGATGTCGCAAAATCGCGACAAGTTGCGCCGTTGCAGCCAAGAGAAGAGGGGATGTCGTGAAATCGCGACTAGAAGCACCGTCAGAGCCGAAGGAGGGAAGGTGTCACGATATCGTGACAAGTTGCAAGGTTGCTGCCAGAAGAAAGGAAGTGTCGCGATATCGCGACAAGTTTCCGGGTTGGAGCCAGAAGAAAAGAAGAGGCACGAAATTACGACATGAAGCAAACCCGCGACTGGACGAAAAAGGTGTCACGAAATCGCGACAAGAAGTAAGACCGCTGTCGAAGAGAAGAGGTGTCACAAAATCGCGACAAGAAGTAAGACCGCTATCGAAGAGAAAAAGAGTCACGAAATCATGACATTTATGGAAGACCGCTATCGAAGAGAGAAGGTGTCACGAAATCGTGACATGATGGAAGACCGCAGCCGAAGAGAAAAAGTGTCGCGATATCGTGACAAGATGGAAGACCGCTACCAAAGAGAAAAAGTGTCGCGATATCGCGACAAGATGGAAGACCATAGCAGAAGAGAAAAAGTGTCACGATATCACGAAAAGATGGAAGACCGTAGCCGAAGAGAAAAAATGTCGCAATATCGCGACAAGATGGAAGACCGCAGCTGAAGAGAAAAAATGTCATGATATCGCGACAAGATGGAAGACAGCAGTCGAAGAGAAAAGGTGTCACGATATCGCAACAAGATGGAAGACCGCTGCCAGATAGAAAAAGTGTTGCGAAATCGTGACAAGATGGAAGACCGCTGCCAAGGAAAAAAAGGTCGCGATATCGCGACAAGATGGAAGACCGCTGCCAAGGAAAAAAAGGTCGCGATATCGCGACAAGATGGAAGACCGCAGCCGAAGAGGAAAAATGTCGCGATATCGCGACAAGATGGAAGACCGCAGTCGAAGAGAAAAAATGTCGCGATATCGCGACAAGTTGCAAGAAAGAGAAAAAGTGTCGCGATATCGCGACAAGATGGAAGACCGCTGCCAAAGAGAAAAAGTGTCGCGATATCGCGACAAGATGGAAGACCGTAGCCGAAGAGAAAAAGTGTCGCGATATCGCGACAAGTTGCAAGAACGCACCCGAAGAGAAAAAAGTGTCGCGATATCGCGACAAGTTGCAAAAACGCACCCAAAGAGAAAAAGTGTCACGATATCGCGACATGTTGCAAAAAAGCGCCCGAAGAGGAAAAGTGTCACGATATCGCGACATGTTGCAAAAACGCGATCGGAGAGAAAAAGTGTCGCGATATCGCGACATGTTGAAATTTTGCGGCCAACGGTGAAAGGTGTCATGATATCGCGACTAGTTGCCAAAACACGATCGAAGGGGGAGAAGAAGGAAGAAAGGATGCGAAAACTCGGCCAGTTCCATGAGCAAACAAACCCGGTCCCCTGCCAACCACTCACATTGTGCAGACATTGGTACTTATAGAAGCGTCCCTTAGGCCAATGGGAAAGGAGTCTCTCCAAACATGAATGTCAGATTCGCCAACTCCCTTGTTAGCAAGCCAGTCTGCAGCTTTGTTTCCTTCCCGGTACTGATGCTTAATGACTAATTCTGGGTAAATGTCGATTAGTGCCTTGCATTCTTGGAAGATCGAAACAAGGGCCCAGGGAGGCACAGAAGTCCCATTGAGCCAGTTGATACAGTGCAGTGAGTCTCCTTCTATGATGAGTTTATTGATGGTCAAGCCTTCCAAGAGAATCAAGCTTTGGAGCAGAGCTCGAGCCTCTGCCATATTGTTAGATTGAATTCCTAGGTTCTGGGCAAAGGCCAAAATTATTTCTCCTCTATGATTTTTGAGAATTCCTCCTCCGCCAGCCGCTCCTGGGTTGCCTTTGGCCGCACCATCGAAATTAAGCTTGTGCCACCCAGTAGGAGGTAAGACCCACTTGATGACGGACCTGTCAACAGAAGTACAGGGTGTGGCAGAGAAATTGGAAAGATTGAAGAGTTTTGATAGGTCCGATTCAAGGCCAGGAGGGGGGGTTTGGAAGACGAGACAAGAGAGGCATTCTCCGTAGCAAGGGCCAAGATTTTGGCAACAACAATCTTCTTATCAGTGGCTTGGTTTTTGAAAATTCTGGCATTTCTCTCAAGCCAAATCTGCCATAGGAAGATGTGAAGGCAAGCTTGCCACATGAATTTAAGTTGATTGCTCTTGAAAGGCCGGGGCCATTGTTGAAAAAGGAGGGGAATGGAATGAGGGAGGGCTACGGAGATGTCAAAGGTGTTAAGAACCTGGTTGAGCACTACAAGAGAGAAGGGACATTCCAAAAAAACATGCGAAGTTGACTCACAGGCATTTTTACACAGGATGCACCAATTGGGGATGAGTAACCCTCTGATTATCAAGTTGTCAGTGGTGAGGATTCTATTTTGGATGGCCAACCAGCAAAATAATTTGACCTTGGGAATGATCTTGGGAACCCAGACCTGATTAGATAAGTCCCGACCATCATTGGGAGTTTCTTGACTGTAGTAAGCTGATTTAATAGTGAAATTCCCTAAATCTTCAAGGTTCCAGACCATGGAATCATCTTTGTGAGAGCTAGGGATGATGCAAGTCCTTAGCAAGTTTTGTAACCGCCTGAGTGCCTCTGTGATATGCCTAGGCCCATTAAGAGCCAGGTGTTTCCATTCAGGTCTTGTAATGCCTGGGTTAATGAAATGACACACCTTATCTCCAAAGGTGGCTTCGGTGACCGTCTTGAGCATTGCAAGATGAGGATCTTGGCTGAGAGGTTTGTCATGGATCCATGGGTCGTCCCAAAAATGAATGGTCATTCCAGTTCCAAGACACCACCTTAAGCCTTCCATGATGATCTTCCTTGTTTTGGTGACACCATTCCAAAAATGAGATCCGCTAGGAAGGTTGTGCTCTCCAAGAAAAGGAACCTGATGGAGGTACTTAGCTTTGATGATGTCAATCCAAGTGACTTTTTCATTGGTGGTAAGTCTCCAGGACTGCTTGGCAATGAGGGCCATGTTCATCCACTTGATGTCCCTGAATCCGAGTCCTCCATCCTTTTTCTTGGAACAGACCCTATCCCAGGCAACAAGTGAAAATTTATTCTTGTTTTCGTTTCCCGCCCAAAGGAATCTGCGTTGAATTTGCTCAATTATTTGGCAGATGGAAGCTGGAGCTTTGAAGATAGATAAGAAAAAAATAGGAATACTTTGCAGGCAAGCCTGGACCAGAGTGGCTTTGGCTGCCTGACTGAGCATTGAGCTTTTCCAACCTACAAGTTTCTTATTGAGGCGATCTAAAATAGGGTTCCACATAGCCGAGACCGATTTGCCATGGAAAAGCGGTAATCCAAGATAAGTAGTTGGAAGGCTCCCAATGATACACCCAAGGATCTCAGTAATCCTGTTTTGCTTGTGGATGGGAGTATTGAGAAAGTATAGTTTGCTTTTGCGGTAATTGACTTTCTAGCCAGCCGCCTCTTCATAAGAATCAAGAATGTTCTTAATGATTTTTGCTTCGGGAATAGAAGCATGAGAGGATAGAATAGTATCATCCACAAACTGTTGATGGGATATGGCATTGGTTGTTGAGGTTGGTTTGATCCCAAAGACGAGTCCACTGTTGCAAGCAGCAGTAAGGGTTCTTCCAAGGGTTTTGACCAAAATGATGAAGAGGAAGGGTGACAGAGGGTCCCCTTGACGGATGCCTTTGAAACCTTGGAAGAAACCAGTGGGTGAACCATTGATAAGAACAGATAACCAAGCAGTAGAAATACATTCACGAACCATCTTGATCCATTCTTTGTGAAACCCAAACTTCTCTAGGACCTCGAACAAGAATTTCCAGGAAACCCGATCAAAAGCCTTGTTCATGTCAAGCTTAAGGAACATACTAGGTTTTTTATTTTTAGATGCTGAGTGGACCAATTCGTGGATGATTATCACTCCATCAGCAATGAATCTGCCTTTAATCTCCTCTTCAGTTAAGAATTGGAGCAATTTCCCATTATCATCGTTAGACACCAACTTTGGTATGTTTTGAAGCAGAGAACTTGCTATGCGGGGGTGGCAGTCAACACTAGGACCTAAGATTTCCTAGAAGTGGCACACAACTTCCTGTCTAATAGCATGGATGTCAGAGACAATGGTTCCATCAGCCTTGGTCAACTTAGAGATTTTATTTGAGCCTCTGTGGCACATGGTGGAAGCATAGAAAAACTTTGTGTTGGTGTCTCCTTCTTTGAGCCTGAGGCTTTTGGATTTTTGCCTCCAGTAGGACTCTTAGCCAAGGCATTGTGAAAGTTTGAAAGGAGGATTTTTTCTTCCATGAAAGTTTTGACCCTCTGATCTCCTCCCTGAATCATATTTTCCACCCTTTTGAGATCCTCCATCAGATGCTTTTTTTCGATAAAGAGGTTGCCGAAAACCTCCCTATTCCAGCATTTTAGCTTGAGCTTGACCGCTTTGAGTTTGAGGAACAGATTTGTGAGAGGGTTTGGACAAAGGTTTTGCTACCACCATTGTCGAATACACCGACCTAAATTTGGATGGGTGAGCCACATATTTTCAAACCTGAAAGGGGTTTTGAAGATTTGTTGGGGGCGGGAACAATCCAGAATTAAGGGGTTGTGATCGAATCCAATTTTTGGGTGGCTATGAAGCCTGGCATCACCAAAAATAGGAATGAGTTCTTTGGATAAGAGAAATTTGTCAAGCCGAATTTGGATGTGATGAATGCCCACCCGTTTGTTGCTCCATGTGTAGTTGGATCCTTGGAGCGTCATGTCCATTAGCTCGTTGAGATTGACAAAATCACTAAAATCTTCAATGTAGATGCTAGTGATCAGATTGCCTCCTTGCTTGTCAAATAGGTGTAGGGGAGCATTGAAGTCGCCACAGAGCATCCATGGAAAGTTAGGAAAGTTATTGCGCATTACGAAAATGTTATCCCATAGCAATCTTCTGTTGACAGGACTGTTTGGTCCATAAACATTGGTGGCGATCCATTGGAGGTTAGTGGCTTTATTGGTGAACAAAATGTTGATGGTTCTGTCAAAGACTGAAAGAACTCTCCCCTCAATAGTTGTCGAATCCCATAGACAAAGGAGACCCCCAGATGCCCCTGAGGAGGGACAAAAGGCAAAATTGCAGTTTTCCCAGATTAGCTTGCAAACTTGAGTGCTGCTATTCTCGTCCAGTTTGGATTCTTGAAGAAACATGATATTTGGTTTTAGGTTTTTTCTTACTGATTTGATAGTCCTCTATTTAGCAGTTCCGTTGAGGCCTCTG
The DNA here is from genome assembly GCA_028583015.1 of Wollemia nobilis. Taxonomy (NCBI): domain Eukaryota; kingdom Viridiplantae; phylum Streptophyta; class Pinopsida; order Araucariales; family Araucariaceae; genus Wollemia; species Wollemia nobilis. The sequence goes on from JAQPPZ010002581.1 coordinate 13,926,224, forward strand.
ACATTCCAAGAGACGAACTTCATCGAGTTGACTTGGGGTTTGCTTTGCGACCTCTGCCTCTCCCTTGAGACGGAGTAAGTTTAGGTCTAACTTCATCCATGTCTTGGTGGGTGGGTTGTTCGGAAATAGGGCCCAAGGAGGTAGGCACAGAGCCATCAGCCATTTCAATCTCAGTTGCTTTGGCTAGCTTTTCTGCATTTGACGGTCGTCCCCTTTTTTGTTCTTTGTTGACGTCAGCTCTGGGTGCGAGAATGGGAGATTTCAGCGGGTTGGATGTTTGGAGAATGTCGATGGTGTCAGTCCTAGGGGCAGGCCGATGGGGGGATGGAGAGCGAGGAGACTGGCATAGGGCAACAGACTTAGGGGAAAGGGAAAGAGGACGGTTCTGAGTTGGGGAAAGGGAAAGAGGACGGTTCTGAGTCGGGGGAAGGGGTGGGAAGGGAAGAGGAAGGTGAGAGGGACCAGAATCGATGGGTGAGTTTGGGAATGTCATTGCAGCCTTACCTTTGGACAAGGGAGACTGAATCAAAGTGGGTGTGGACGAGACGTTTGGATCTATGCATCGAAGATGACCTCTCTAGTATGAAGATTATTTAAGGGAGCAAATTGATTAGAACGAGAAGGCAGAGCACTTACATTGTTGGGTTTGCCATGATTTGAAGTAGAGGTTTTAGGAGGACCTGCAGATCGGCCACGACCCCGGCCAAAAGCCTTTTTTTGGGTGTTGAGGATCTAGGAATCCTTCTTTCGGCCCGAATCGTTGGGGATATCTTTTTTTCAGGAAGGGCATTGAGAAGCCAGATGGCCCTGAGTATTGCACTCCAAACAAAAAATGGGCTTGTTCTCGTACTCAACTCCTTGATGTATTTTGTAGCTCTCATAGTTGATTTCGATGCAGGTAGGCAGAGCCGAATCTAGATTAGCCATGATGCAGACACGAGCATAGGTCATTCTGGTTCTGGCTCGGGTAGCAGGGTCGATGGCGACCAAATCTCCAATCGGTTGAGTGATGCATTTGAGTGCATCGTTGTAGGAGAACTGTGGAGGAAGCCCATGGAGTTTGATCCAAATCAGAGCGATGTTGATAGACTGAGTTTCAGGGTCAAAGTCTTCCCCCCATCTTCGTAGAAATAGGCTGCGACGACTTAAAAACCAAGGTCCTCCGGTAAGAATGTGGTGGGTGTCAAGGGCATTGTTTAGCCTTATCATGAAAAACCCCCTAGGAAAGGCCACTAACTCCAAGCTACCCGAAAGCCGCCATTTGGAAAGAGCCCACTCGTGGATAGTTTCCATATCAGGTCGAGCACTGACAAATTTCTCAACCAGAGAGAGATTCTTGGAAGATTAGTGGCTCCATAACCTCACTTGGAAAAGAAACTTCAGTGCCCGAAACAGAGAAGGGCAAATGAGTTTGGAAAGAAAACGCTCCTGACGAAGACCTAACTTTGTCCGCAAAGGACAAAGACCAAGGAGGAGCTTTGGAAGGATAGGAGGGTGAAACCCTAACGTTATCAGACGTCGGTTTCACCACGCCGTTTGGGTCTTCACCGTGAAACTTGCTGAGTGGGCCTGCAGTAGGCCCAACACCATCTGCAGGGCCCGAGGACAAACCTGCCACACCAGCACCCTCCAACATCCCTCCAACGTCGCCATCGCCATCGCCATCATCCACAGACGCTCCCGCTCCCGTTTTGTTGTTTTATAAGGATTTTTATAATTTCAAAATTTCATATTTTTTTTCATATTTTGAAGGTAAATCAATTTTTAGGCTTTGTATTTGTATTCATAGACAATAAATGAACTTCCCTTCATGAAAATTATAATTTTATTAAAGGGGGGTAATTCATACGACATTCCATTGGCCATCATTTTGAATTTTGAGGGTAAAACTTCTTGAGGTCATAACTCCTCGCTCATTGCTCGGATTGACTATTAGTGCATATTTTTGGAAAGCTCTAGAAGAGAGCTACAACAGTGTAGGGTGACGTCATACTGAATATAGTATATTTTAATATTTTTTTCTTTCTAGTCCATTTTTTAGAATTATATTTTTATTTTTCTAACCCTTCCTTTTGCAGATATTTTTAAACTTCGACAACTAGAATAAAAATAAAAAATTCATAAATAAATATATGGGTGTGAAGAATGAGATTTAATATTTCATACAAAATAATTTTTATCTCATTCTGAAGTCATTTCAAATTTATAAAAACTATTTAAAATTATTGTTTTATAAGGATTTTTATAATTTCAAAATTTCATATTTTTTTCATATTTTGAAGGTAAATCGATTTTCAGGCTTTGCATTTGCATGCACAAACAAAAAATGAACTTCCCTTTATGAAAATTACAATTTCATTAAAGGGGGGTAGTTCATATGACATTTCATTGGCCATCATTTTGAATTTTGGGGGTAACTCCTCTCTCGTTGCCCAAATTAACTATTAGTGCATATTTTTAGAAAGCTCTAAAAAAAAACTACAACGCCGTATTGCGGAATCATACTTATTGTAGTGTATTTAAATATTTTTGGATTTTTGGTTCATTTTCTAGAATTTTATTTTTATTTTTTCTAACCCTTTTGCATATTGTTTTAAACTTCGACGACTAAAATAAAAAAAATAAAAAAAATAAAAAAATAAAGTTTCATAAATAAATGCATGGGTGTGAAGAATGAGCTTAAATATTTCATTTGAAATAATTTTAATCTCATTCTAAAGTCATTTCAAATTTATAAAAATTATTTAAAGTTGTTTTATAAGGATTTATATAATTTCAGAATTTCACATTTATTTATTTTTTAATATTTTGAAGGTAAATCGATTTTCAGGCTTTGCATTTGCATTCATAAACAATAAATGAACTTCCCTTTATAAAAATTACAATTTCATTTAAGAGGGGTAGTTCATACGACATTCCATTGGCCATCATTTAGAATTTTGAGGGTAAAACTTTTCGGGGTCATGATTCCTCGCTCGTTGCTTAGATTGACTATTAGTGCATATTTTCGGAAAGCTCTCAAAAAGAGCTACAAAAACGTAGGGTGAAATCATATTGATTGTAGTGTGTTTTAACATTTTTAGTTTTTTGGTCAATTTTTCAAAATTTTATTTTTATTTTTCTAACCCTTCTTTTCGCATATTTTTAAAACTTCGATGACAAATAAAAATAATAAAAAATTAAAATTTCATAAATAAATGCATGGGTGTGAATAATGAGCTTCAATATTTCATATGAAATAATTTTGATCTCATTCTGAAGTTATTTCAAATTTATAAAAATTATTTAATGTTGCTATTTTATAAGGATTTTTATAATTTCAAAATTTCACATTTTTTTCATATTTTGAAGGTAAATCAATTTTTAGGCTTTGTATTTGCATTCATAGACAATAAATGAGTTTCCATTTATGAAAATTACAATTTCATTTAAAGAGGGTAGTTCATACGACATTCCATTGACCATCATTTTGAATTTTGGGGGTAAAAATTTCTAGGGTCATAACTCCTCGCTCGTTGCTCGGATTGACTATTAGTGCATATTTTCAGAAAGATATCGAAAAGAGCTACAATGATGTAGGGCGACATCATACTGATTGTAGTGTATTTTAACATTTTTGGCTTTCTGGTCCATTTTCCAAAATTTTATTTTTATTTTTATAACCCTGCATTTTGCAGATTTTTTTAAACTTTGATGACTAGAATAAAAATAAATATAAAATTAAAATTTCATAAATAAATGCATGGGTGTGAATAATGAGCTTCAATAATTCATACGAAATAATTTTGATCTTATTCTGAAGCTATTTTAAATTTCTAAAAATTCTTTAAAATTGCTGTTTTTTAATGATTTTTATAATTTCAGAATTTCACATTTTTTTTTTCATATTTTGAAGGCAAATCGATTTTGTGGCTTTGCATTTGCATGTACAGACAATAAATGAAATTTCCTTTATGAAAATTACAATTTCATTAAAGGGGGGGTTAGTTCATACAATATCCATTGACCATCATTTTAAATTTTGGGGGTAAAACTTCCTAGGGTCATAACTCCTCGCTCGTTGTTCGGATTAACTATTAGTGCATATTTTCAGAAATATCTCAAAAAGAGCTACAACAAGGTATTACGACATCATAATTATTTTAGTGTATTTTAACATTTTCTGCTTTCTGGTTCATTTTTCAGAATTTTATTTTTATTTTTCTAACCCTTCTTTTTGATGATTTTTTTAAAACTTCAGCGACTAAGAAAAAAAATTATAAGTAAATGCATGAGTGTGAAGAATGAGCTTCAATATTTAATCCGAAATAATTTTGATCTCATTTTGGAGTCATTTCAAACTTATAAAAATTATTTAAAGTTGTTGTTTTACAAAGATTTTTATAATTTTGAAATTTCATATTTTTTTTTTATAATTTAAAGTTAAATTGATTTTTTAGGCTTTGCATTTGCATTCATAGAAAATAAATGAACTTCTCTTTATGAAAATTACAATTCTATTAAAGGGGGTAGTTCATACGACATTCCATTGGCCATCATTTTAAATTTTATAGGTAAAAATTCTCGGGATCATAACTCCTATTGACTATTAGTGAATATTTTCATAAAACTCTCAAAAAGAGCTGCAATGATGTAGAGCAACATCATACTACCTGTAGTGTGTTTTAATATTTTAGCTTTCTGGTCCATTTTTCAAAAAAATATTTTTATTTTTCTAACCTTTTCTTTTCCAGATTTTTTTTAAACTTCAACAACTAAAATAAAAATAAAAATAATTAAAATTTCATAAATAAATATATGAGTGTGAAGAATGAGCTTCAATATTTCATCAAAAATAATTTGATCTCATTCTGAAATCATTTTAAATTTATTTAAATTATTTAAAGTTGTATTATAAGGATTTTTATATTTTAGAATTTCACATTTTTTCATATTTTGAAGGCAAATCGATTTTTAGGCTTTGCATTTGCATTTATAGACAATAAATGAACTTCTATTTATGAAAATTACAATTTCATTAAAAGGGCGTAGTTCATACGACATTCCATTGACCATCATTTTGAATTTTGGGGGTAAAACTTCCTAGGGTCATAACTCCTCGTTCGTTGCTCGGATTGACTATTAGTGCATATTTTCATAAAGCTCTCAAAAAGAGCCACAATAGTGTATGACGATATCATACTTATTGTAGTGTATTTTAATATTTTTGACTTTATGGTTCATTTTCCAGAATTTTATTTTTATTTTTTTCTAACCCTTCCTTTTTGCAGTTTTTTTTAAACTTCGATGACTAAAATAAAAAAAAGTCATAAATAAATACATGGGTGTGAAGAATGAGCTTCAATATTTCATCCGAAATAATTTTGATCTCATTCTGAAGTCATTTTGAATTTATAAAAATTATTGATTTATAAGGATTTTTATAATTTCGAAATTTCATATTTTTTTCATATTTTGGAAGTAAATCAATTTTCAGGCTTTGTATTTACATTCAAAAATAATAAATAAACTTCTCTTTATGAAAATTACAATTTAATTAAAGTGGGTAGTTCATACGGTATTCCATTGGCCATCATTTTGAATTTTAGGGGTAAAACATTTCGAGGTCATAACTCATTGCTCGTTGCTCGGATTGACTATTAGTGAATATTTTTGGAAAGCTCTTGACAAGAGCTACAACAACGTAGGGTGATATCATACTGATTGTAGTGTGTTTTAACATTTTTGGCTTTCTAGTCTATTTTTTAGAATTTTATTTTTATTTTTCTAACCCTTCATTTTGTAGATTTTTTTAAAACTTCGGTGACTAAAATAAAAAAAAAATTATAAATAAATTCATGGGTGTGAAGAATGAGATTCAATATTTTATTCAAAATAATTTTGATCTCATTCTGAAGCTATTTTAAATTTATAAAAATTATTCAAAATTGCTATTTTATAAGGATTTTTATAATTTCGAAATTTCACATTTTTTTTTCATATTTTGAAGTTAAATCGATTTTCAGGCTTTGCATTTGCATTCATAGATAATAAATGAACTTTACTTTATGAAAATTACAATTTCACTAAAGGGGGGTAGTTCATACGATATTCCATTGACCATCATTTTGAATTTTGAGGGCAAAACTTCCTAGGATCATAACTCGTTCGTTGCTTGGATTGACTATTAGTGCATATTTTTGGAAAGCTCTCGAAAAGAGCTACAAAAGCATCGAGCAATATCATACTGATTATAGTGTGTTTTAATATATTCATTTTTTCTGGTCCATTTTCCAAAAAAATATTTTTATTTTTTAACCCTTCCTTTTGCAGATTTTTTTAAACTTCGATGACAAATAAAAATAATAAAAAATTAAAATTTCATAAATAAACGCATGGGTGTGAAGAATGAGCTTCAATATTTCATTCGAAATAATTTTGATCTCATTCTGAAGTTATTTCAAATTTATAAAAATTATTTAAAATTACTATTTTATAAGGATTTTTATAATTTTGAAATTTCATATTTTTTTCATATTTTAAAGGTAAATCGATTTTTAGGCTTTACATTTGCATTCACAGATAATAAATGAACTTCCCTTTATGAAAATTATAATTTCATTGAAGGGGGTAGTTCATATGACATTCCATTGACTATCATTTTTAATTTTGGGGGTAAAACTTCTTGGGGTCATAAATCCTCGCTCATTGCTCAGATTGACTATTAGTGCATATTTTCAAAAGCTCTCGAAAAGAGCTACAATGGGTATGGCGACATCATACTTACTATAGTGTGTTTTGACATTTTCGGCTTTCTGGATCATTTTTTAGAATTTTATTTTTATTTTTCTAACCCTTCATTTTGCATATTTTTTTGAACTTCAATGACTAAAATAAAAATAAAAAAAATTACAATTTGATAAATAAATGCATGGGTGTGAAGAATGATACTCAATATTTCATCTGAAATAATTTAGATCTCTTTTTGAAGTCATTTCAAATTATAAAAACCTTAAAGTTGTTTTATAAGGATTTTTATAATTTTGAAATTTCATATTTTTTTCATATTTTGAACGTAAATCGATTTTAAGGCTTTGTATTTGCATTCACAAACAATAAATAAACTTCTCTTTATGAAAATTATAATTTTATTAAAGGGGGGTTGTTAATACGACATTCCATTGGCCATCATTTTGAATTTTGAAGGTAAAAATTTCCGGGGTCATAACTCCTCGTTCGTTGCTCGGATTGACTATTAGTGCATATTTTCGAAAGCTCTCAAAAAGAGCTGCAACAACATAGGGAGGTATAATACTGATTGTAGCGTGTTTTAATATTTTTAGCTTTCTAGTCTATTTTTCAGAATTTTATTTTTATTTTTCTAACCCTTCCTTTTATAGTTTTTTAAAACTTTGACGACTAAAATAAAAATAAAAAAATTAAAATTTTATAAATAAATGCATGGGTGTGAAGAATGAACTGTATTATTTCATCCAAAATAATTTTGATCTCATTTTGAAGTCATTTTAAATTTATAAAAATTATTTAAAGTCACTATTTTACAAGGATTTTTTTAATTTTGGAATTAAACATTTTTTTTTTAATATTTTGAAGGTAAATCAAATTTTAAGCTTTGCATTTGCATTCACAAAAAATAAATGAACTTCTCTTTATGAAAATTATAATTTCATTAAAAGGTGGTAGTTCACACGACATTCCATTGGCCATCATTTTGAATTTTTGAGGTAAAACTTCCCGGGGTCATAACTCCTCGCTCGTTGCTCAAATTGACTATTAGTGCATATTTTCGAAAAGCTCCTGAAAAGAGATTCAATGACGTAGGGCGATATCATATTGATTGTAGTGTATTTTAACATTTTCAAATTTCTGGTCCATTTTCTAGATTTTTTTATTTATTTTTCTAACCCTTTCTTTTGCAATAAATTTTTAAAACTTCGACGACTAGAATAAATATAAAAATAAAAATAAAAAATAAATTATCATAAATAAATGCATTGGTGTGAAGAATGAGCTTCAATATTTCATCTATTTTTTTTTTTAATTTCATTCTAAAGTCATTTCAAATTTATAAAAATTATTTAAATTTGTTGTTTTATAAGGTTTTTATAATTTCAGAATTTCACATTTTTTTTCATATTTTGAATGTAAATTGATTTTCAGGCTTTGCATTTGCATTCATAGACAAAAAATGAACTTCTCTTTACGAAAATTACAATTTCATTAAAGGGGGGTTGTTCATATGACATTCCATTGGCCATCATTTTGAATTTTCGGAGCAAAAATTTTCGAGGTCATAACACCTCTTTCTTTGCTCGGATTGACTATTAGTTCATATTTTCAAAAAGCTCTTGAAAAGAGCTACAATGACGTAGGGCGGAATTATATTGATTATAGTATGTTTAAATATTTTTGGCTTTCTGGTCCATTTTCTAGAATTTTATTTTTATTTTTCTAACCATTCCTTTTGCAATTTTTTTTTTTAAATTTTGGCAACAAATAAAAATAATAAAAATCTAAAATTTCATAAATAAACACATGGGTGTGAAGAATGAGCTTCAATATTTCATCCGAAAGAATTTTGAATCTTATTATGAAGTCATTTCGAATTTATAAAAATTATTTAAAGTTGTTTTATAAAGATTTTTATAATTTCAGAATTTCACATTTTTTTCATATTTTGAAGACAAATTGATTTTTAGGCTTTGCATTTGCATTCAAAGACAATAAATGAACTTCCCTTTATGAAAATTACAATTTCATTAAGGGGGGTAGTTCATACGACATTCCATTGGCCATCATTTTAAATTTTGAGGGCAAAACTTCCCGGGGTCATAACTCTTTGCTCGTTGCTCGGATTGACTATTAGTGCATATTTTCGAAAAGCTCTCTAAAAGAGCTACAAAGGCGTAGGGTAACATCATACTAATTATAGTGTGTTTTTATATTTTCGACTTTCTGGTCCATTTTTTAAAAAAATATTTTTATTTTTCTAACCCTTCTTTTTGCATTTTTTTTTAAACTTTGGTTACTAAAATAAAAATAATAAAAAATTAAAATTTCATGAATAAATGCATGGGTGTGAAGAATGAGCTTCAATATTTCATCTGAAACAATTTTAATTTCATTCTGAAGCCATTTCAAATTTATAAAAATTATTTAAAATTATTATTTTATAAATATTTTTATAATTTTAGAATTTCACATTTGTTTCATATTTTGAAGGTAAATCGATTTTTAGGCTTTGTATTTGCATTCACAGACAATAAATGAACTTCCATTTATTAAAATTATAATTTCATTAAAAGGGGTAGGTCGATTCACTAGGTTCACCAGGGTCTTATTCATGGGTGGAAATGAGAGACTAGTAGGCCAACTATTTCTCATCTTCAGTTTGTTGATGATACTGCTCTCTTGGGTATGGCCTCTATTCATGAAGTAACCAATTTTAGATGCACACTAAATATGTATTTGGTTGTCTCTGGTCAGAAGATTAATGAGCATAAGTCTACTATTTTATTTTTCAATACAGATCCCAGGATTCAAGCTAGAATTGTTCAGATTTACAAGGATTTTTTTAATTTCTGAATTTCATATATTTTTTTATATTTTTAAGGTAAATCAATTTTCATACTTTGCATTTGCATTCATAGACAATAAATGAACTACCCTTTATGAAAATTATAATTTGATTAAAGGCGGTAGTTCATACGACATTCCATTGGCCATCATTTTGAATTTTTAGGGTAAAAATTCTCGGGGTCATAACTCCTCGCTCGTTGCTCGGATTGACTATTAGTGCATATTTTATAAAAGCTCTCAAAAAGAGCTACAATGGCGTAGGGTGTCATCATACTTATTGTAGTATGTTTTAACAACATTTTCAGCTTTCTGGTCAATTTTTTAGAATTTTATTTTTATTTTTCTAACCCTTCATTTTGTAGATTTTTTTAAACTTCGGTGACTAGAAGAAAAATAAAAATTAAAAATAAATTATCATAAATAAATGCATTGGTGTGAAGAATGAGCTTAAATATTTCATCCGAAATAATTTTAATTTCATTATGAAGTCATTTCGAATTTATAAAAATTATTTAAATTTGTTGTTTTATAAGGTTTTTATAATTTCAGAATTTCATTTTTTTTTTTAATATTTTGAATGTAAATTGATTTTCAGGCTTTGCATTTGCATTCACAGGCAATAAATGAACTTTCCTTTATGAAAATTACAATTTCATTTAAGGGGGTAGTTCATACGACATTCCATTGATCATCATTTTGAATTTTGGGGGTAAAACTTTACGGGGTCATAACTCCTCGCTCGTTGCTTGGATTAATTATTAGTGCATATTTTTCGAATTTATAAAAATTATTTAAAGTTATTATTTTATAAGGATTTTTATAATTTCGAAATTTCATATTTTTTTCATATTTTGTTCATATTTTGAAGGTAAATTGATTTTCTGGCTTTGTATTTGCATTCATAGACAATAAATAAACTTTCCTTTATGAAAATTATAATTTCATTAAAGGGGGTAGTTCATACAACATTCCATTGGCCATCATTTTGAATTTTGGGGGTAAATATTTTTGGGGTCATAACTCCTCACTCGTTGCTCAGATTGACTATTAGTGCATATTTTGGAAAGCTTGTAAAAAGAGCCAGAACAATGTAGGATGAAATCATACTAAATATAGCATGTTTTAACATTTTCAGCTTTTAGCTCCATTTTCTAGAATTTTTATTTTTCTAACCCTTCATTTTTGCAATTTTTTTAAAACTTCAATGACTAAAATAAAAATAAAAATAAAAAATTAAAATTTCATAAATAAATGCATGGGTGTGAAGAATGAGCTTCAATATTTCATCCGAAACAATTTTTATCTCATTCTGAAGTCATTTTGAATTTATAAAAATGATTTAAAATTGTTGTTTTATAAGGATTTTTATAATTTCAAAATTTTACATTTGTTTTCATATTTTGAAGGTAAATCTATTTTTAGGCTTTGTATTTGTATTCAAAGACAATAAATGAACTTCTCTTTATGAAAATTACAATTTCATTAAAGGGGAGTAGTTCATACAACATTCCATTGGCCATCATTTTGAATTTTAGGGGTAAAATTTTCCGGGGTCATAACTCTTCGCTCATTACTCGGATTGACTATTAGTGCATATTTCATAAAGCTCTCGAAAAGAGCTACAACAGCGTAGGACGAAATCATACTACTTGTAGTGTGTTTTAACATTTTTGGGTTTTTGGTCCATTTTCCAATTTTTTTTTTTTTAAATTTTTCTAACCCTTCCTTTTGCAATTTTTTTTAAACTTTGGATACTAGAATAAAATTAAAAATAAAATTGATAATATTCCAATAAATAGATGAAAGGGGAAAAAACAGGAAAGACAGGGCACGGGAGCGATGAGCAGGAAGGTAGTGGCAGGAGGGCACGGGAGCGGGAGTGCCAGCACTGTGAACTTGGGCATCGACAAGTTGGAGGGCCGCAGCAAGGCAGAGGGAGGGCAGTTAGAGAATGGAGGCTCGACGGAGTTACCCGAAGATGGAGGCAGACGCGGGAAGGATCCGTTTGACAAAGGGAGAGACTGCCAACAAAAATTGTATGCAGAGGCAATGGCTTCTGAAACCCCAAATGGTATTTTCACTAAGGACCTTTTTCTGTCCAGGGATGAATTGGACATCCCAGAGGAAATCCTATTAAGTTTCGTCGAATTTGAAAAATTTACCCTAATCGGGAAGTTTATTGGAGGGCGTCCCGATATGGAGACCATCCGAAAGTGGGCGGCAGGAAAATGGCGGACCTCGGGTCATATGGAGCTGGCTGCCCTATCCCGGGGTTTTTTCGCAATTAGGTTGAATAATGCGGAGGATTACTATAAAATTTTGGCTGGGGGCCCTTGGTTTCTGGGACGTAGGAGTCTCTTTCTCAGGAAGTGGGGGATGGATTTTAACCCCGAAACCCAAAGTATTAATATTGCCCCAATATGGGTTAGGCTGTCGAACCTTCCCCTTTTTTGCTGGCATGAAAATGTTATCAGGGGTATCGCCCGTTCCATTGGTGAGTTGGTCACCATTGACCCTCCCACTCGGGCCCGAACCAGATTTGTCCAAGCTCGCTTCTGTGTCCTAGCGAATTTGGAGGTGAACCTTCCATCCTCCATCACTCTTCGGTCTGGAGGCTCCGTTCTTCATAAGCAAGTCATTAACTACGAAAATAGATCGGCCTTTTGCCCCCGATGCAGTTCCCAGGGGCATCTTCAGTCAAATTGTCCTCTTCAAAAGTCGGGGATGAAGGGTGGGGCTTCTGGCAACCCCCCGGAGCAAGAAGGAAAACAACCGAAACACCCTGTAGTGACAGTGCCTGAGTCTCTAGATCCTTCTGGGGTTCTCCCCGAGTCGGATGCCATTTTGTGCAATGCAAGTTCCCAACCAGAACCTCAAGTGGAAAAGGATCAGTCTCCTTCCCGTATGTCTGCTCAGGCTGATTCCCCTATTTGTCAAAACCAGAAACCTCCCGAGTCCCTACTGGAAGAGTATCTGCTGGGCAAGAGGGACGAACAACATGGCAACATTAGTCCGCGAAACACTAGAAGCCAAAAGCAAGGGGTGGATTTCGACTGTGAAAGAAAATAGGGGTGACCTCCTAACAAAGAAAGAAGGGATAAGGAAACGACAATAGACATTGCAAATGGATCCCAGTGGTTGCTTTTTCAAGAAGATTTCGACTCCCTGGTGGGTGATTCGCCTATCCCAAAACCTCCCATCCAGTAGGGAAAGGGAGGTAAGAATGTCTTTAAAATATCTAGATGAAAATCTTCTCATGGAATGTGAGAGGTCTTAACGGAGCGGCCAAACATAGGGTGGTGGCCGATCTTCGAAAGAAGTCTAACCCATCCATCCTCATTTTGCAGGAGACTAAGTCTAATGCCTCTACCTCTGTCAAGGTTGCCAGGGCCATTTGGGCCAAGGCCAAATTCCTTTCCAGCCCTGCAATAGGTTCTGCAGGCGGTCTCATGGTTTTGTGGGACTCTGACAAGGTCGAGGGTAGTCTTCTATCGGCTTCCATCAGGACTATCAATGTCCTATTTCACTCCAAGGTTGATAATTTTTCATGGATTTTGACCAATGTTTATGCCTCAAACTCTACTTCGAAGTGAGCTGAGTTGTGGAAAACCATCTCTCTGATGAGGGAAAGTTTTAGTGACTTCCCGTGGGTTGTGGGAGGGGATTTCAATTGCCCTCTTCATCCCTTTGAAAAGAAGGGAGGCGCTGAGCTGGCCAGCCGTAGCATGGAGGATTTCAGAGATTTTGTTTCATCCAATAATCTGCTAGACATCAAACTTAAGGGGGCGTCCTTCACCTAGAGCAATAGGAGGATTGGGAGCAATCTCATCCAGGTCAAGCTCGACCGGTTCCTCATTTCCCATGAAGCTATTCCCTTCCTCGGTGCTGCAACTCTCTCAACTTTGCCAAGAATCGGGTCGGACCATAATCCTATTCTCTAAGAGGCCACTGGCGGGCCTAGGTTTAAGATCCCTTTCAGATTTGAGTCCATGTGGATTTCCCACAAGGATTTCAAACAGTTGGTTTTGGAATGGTGGCAGGTGACGGTGGTTGGTTCAACGTCCAAAAGACTGGCCCTAAAACTTAAGATTATTAAAAAGAATTTAAAGGTGTGGAATAAGGAGGTTTTTGGCAACATTTTTGAGTCTAAAAGGTCCATATCTGAGCACTTGAAGAGTTTAGAGGAAAATATGGAGGTCGAAGGGTATTCTAAAGGCCTCAGAGAGGAGGAACGAAGCCTCCTGGTGGACTATCATTCCATTCTTGCCAGTGAGGAAATGTTTTGGCATCAGAAGTCCAGGGATCTCTGGCTGAAGAGCGGTGATTCAAATTCAAAGTTTTTCCATGCGTCTACCATGAGACACAGGGGGGCCAACAAGATCAGATAGGTGTTGTGTAAGGATGGGTGCACTACCAGGGAGATTGAGGAAATTTGAAGCGAAGCAGTCGAATTCTTCCAGGATTTGCTTGGTGCTCCTCCTGATAGCGTCCTCCAAGTTTAGAAATCCTTGCTTGCTAATTTCCCTACCAAAGTCCCCCATGAGGCAAGTATTAAAATCTTGGAACCTTTTTCCCATTTCGAGATTAAGGATGCTCTTTTTTCCATGCAACCAGATAAGGCCCCCGGGCCTGATGGGTTCCCCCCCGATTCTTTCAAGTTATGTGGGATGTTGTGGGGCCTGATGTCTGCGAGGCTATCTTAGAAATCCAAGCATCAAGATCCATCCATCCGAAGCTCAACTCTACCTTCCTAGCTCTCATTCCTAAGTCGCCCGCCTACAAAAGTTTTTTTGACTATCGTCCCATAAGCCTCTGCAATGTTTTCTACAAGATTCTTACCAAGACCATTGCCAATCATCTGAGATCCCTCCTCCCCTCTTTGGTAGGTTCAACTCAGGGGAGCACCGTTAAGGGTAGAAATATCCTTGACAGCATCATTACTATTCACGAAACCCTCCATACTACCCAATGTTCCAAGAATGTTGCGCTTTTCCTTAAACTAGACATGAATAAAGCTTTTGACAGAGTGGATAGGAGGTTCCTTTGTGTTGTCCTTTGCAAGTTGGGATTCCATCATCACTGGATTGACCTTGTGAACAATTGCATTTCCACTCCATCCTTTTTTGTGCTGATCAACGGGTCCCCCGTTGGATTCTTCCAGAGTGCTCACGGCCTCAGACAAGGTGATCCTCTATCTCCTATTTTATTTATTCTTTTGGCAGAGGTCCTTAGCTGGTCTTTAATTGAAGCCCTTCGCCAAAGAAAGATTTTTGGAATTCTACCTACTTCCAGAGTTGATCCTGTCACTCACCAATAGTTTGTGGATGACACACTCATATCCACTAGAGCGTCTGTCACTCAGGCCAAATCTATCAAGCGCATTTTGTCCCGGTATGAGAAGGCTTCTGGCCAAAAAGTTAATTATTTGAAGAGCAAAATTTATTTTGTTAATACCCCTCTACGTAGGCAAATTCGCATTGCCAGAATCCTCGAATGCACTATTGATTCCCTGCCTGCAACTTATTTGGGGTTGCCACTAGTTTGCAATGGGTGAGGCGGTGGGAACATCTAGAATTTGATTTTGGAATGGCTTCATAAGAAACTTAGCACTTGGAAAGGCAAATTGCTATCTCAAGCTGGGAAGGCAACCCTCACAAAATCTTGTCTTCAAGGAATTCCCACCTATTTCATGTCTATTTTCATGCTTCCTGTGTTTATCCATTCCAAAATCGAGTAGATTCAAAGGAATTTTCTCTGGTCCGACAACGAAGATAAATCCAAAATTCCTTTGGTGGCGTGGGATAAGGTTTGCCTTCAAAAGGACCAAGGGGGCATGGGATTGAGAAGATCCAGGCTCATGAACACTGCCTTAATTGCCAAACATGCTTAGAGAATTCTTATTAATGCATCGACGGAATGGGTCAATATAGTTAAAATAAAGTATCTTGGGGAAAATTCTCTCCTAGAAGCTGAGTCTCCTCATGAAGCTTTGACTTTCTAGAAGACGGTGCTCGTTGGATCTTGGGGGATGGATCCACGATCCTTTTTTGGAGAGACAGGTGGGCTACAGATGAAGCTCTCACTGTAAATCAGAACTTGGCTGGCTTGAGGGCCCAGATTGATCCAAATAGTCATCTCAAGGTTTTGGATTGCATTGACCGGAGTTCCCTTCCCCCTCGGTGGATGGGTTTGATAATGAGGTGAATTTCTTGTATAATGTCCTCCAATCGATGTTAATTCCTTCGGTCATAAGAGATGACAAAATTATTTGGAGCAACACGTAGGATGGGTAGTTTTTTATTAAGTCCGCTTATGATCTTCTGTTGTGTGAGGCTACTATGGACCCCCGATGGAAAGCAATTTGGAGGAAAGGGATTATTCCTAAGATAAATTACTTTGCTTGGATTACCTTTTATAACAAAGCCCTTACCATAGACAATCTCCACAAGAGAGGCCTTGCAATTCCCAATAGGTGCTATCTTTGCTTAGCTGACTGTGAAACATCCGATCACTTATTTTTGCATTGCCCCTTTTCCCATTCGGTCCTAAGCTATGTTGTCTTCCTTCCAAGTACTCTAGTGCTCCCCTCGCTCCCTTAAATACGCCTTCCTCCAATGGCCCAAGCCCTTTAAGAATTCTAAGCTTCGATTCCTTTGTGAGGTTGCCTTTCACCATTCCATCTGGAAAATTTGGCTGGAGCGTAATGCTAGAGTCTTCAGCAATATCCCTAGAATTGCTCCCTTTGTTGCCCAGCGGGCCTTATCCTTTGCTGTTGAGAATTCAAAAACTATTCCCAACTTCCGCCCTCACAATCCTTGGGAGGAAATTATTTTCAAAAGACTAGACCTTGGCTCCTCTTCTAGAGTTGACTCAGTGAATGGCCGCAGGGAGGTCACTTGGACCAAACCTCCTTTGGGGTGGATCAAACTTAATTTTTATGGGGCTGCTAAAGGCAACCCGAGGCCCGCTGGTTCTGGGGGGCTTGTCAGGGACCATAATGGGAAGCTGATCTTGGCCTACTATGAAAATCTGGGCCCTCAGACCAATCATTTTGTCGAAGCCCGTGGTGTGTTGAAAGGGTTGCAGGTCATATCGAATGATCCTAGGCCTTTAATTATTGAAGGCGATTCTCTAAAAATTATCAACTACCTTCGTGGCTCCAAAGACCCGTCATGGCGGGTCCTGAATATCATCCTCGAGGCTAGGATGCTCCTCTCTCGATGCGCCAGGTGGGAGGCGGGGCACATCTACAGAGAAGGTAACTGGGTGGCGGATCACTTGGCCAACAAAGGACTGATGACCACATGCCCGATTGTTTGGCGTTCTCGTTTCCCAATCGAGGTGGATAGTTTGGCCAAGGCAGATATTCCCTCATGATGAAGAATTTGTATCATAGGTCTTCTCCCAAAGTTTGTTGATATATTGTCTTCGGCTATTATTTTATTTTAATGTATTTCAAGATCAAGATTTCCAAGACTCGTCTTCTGGGGCCCTCGGGCATTTTGTATTTCCCTGTCTTTTTACTGAACTGCTCTATTTACCCGAGCCATCCGGCATGAAATATCTTTTAGCAAGGCTGATTTTGTACATAAGGTTTTGGGATCCTTTATAAAAACCCACAATTAATCTATTACTATAATTACCAAAAAAAAAAAAATAAAAAAAAATTAAAATTTCATAAATAAATGCATGGGTGTGAAGAATGAGCTTCAATATTTCATCCGAAATAATTTTGATCTCATTCTGAAGTCATTTTGAATTTATAAAAATTATTTAAAGTTTGTTGTTTTATAAGGATTTTTATAATTTCGGAATTTCACATTTTTTTTCATATTTTGAAGGTAAATCGATTTTTAGGCTTTGCATTTGCATTCACAGACAATAAATGAACTTCCCTTTATGAAAATTACAATTTCATTAAAGGGGGTAGTTCATACGACATTCCATTGGCCATCATTTTGAATTTTGGGGGTAAAACTTCTCGGGGTCATAACTCCTCGCTCGTTGCTCGGATTGACTATTAGTGCATATTTTCGAAAAGCTCTCGAAAAGAGCTACAACAATGTAGGGCGACATCATACTGACTGTAGTGTGTTTTAACATTTTTAGCTTTCTGGTCCATTTTCCAGAATTTTATTTTTATTTTTCTAACCCTTCCTTTTGTAGATTTTTTTAAACTTTGACGACTAAAATAAAAATAAAATTTCATAAATAAATGCATGGGTGTGAAGAATGAGCTTCAATATTTCATCCGAAATAATTTTGATCTCATTTTGAAGTCATTTCGAATTTATAAAAATTATTTAAAGTTGTTATTTTATAAGGATTTTTATAATTTTAGAATTTCACATTTTTTCATATTTTGAAGGTAAATCGATTTTCAAGCTTTGCATTTGCATTCACAGACAATAAATGAACTTCCCTTTATGAAAATTACAATTTCATTAAAGGGGTAGTTCATACGACATTCCATTGGCCATCATTTTGAATTTTAGGGGTAAAACTTCCTAAGGTCATAACTCCTCGCTCATTGCTCGGATTGACTATTAGTGCATATTTTTAAAAAGCTCTCGAAAAGAGCTACAACAATGTAGGTGACATCATACTAAATATAGTGTATTTTAACATTTTTAGCTTTCTAGTCCATTTTCCAAAATTTTATTTTTATTTTTCTAACCCTTCCTTTTGCAGATTTTTTTAAACTTTGATGACTAAAATAAAAATAAAAAATTAAAATTTCATAAATAAATGCATGGGTGTGAAGAATGAGCTTCAATATTTCATCTAAAATAATTTTGATCTCATTCTGAAGTCATTTCGAATTTATAAAAATTATTTAAAGTTCTATTTTATAAGGATTTTTATAATTTCAAAATTTCACATTTTTTTCATATTTTGAAGGTAAATCAATTTTCAGGCTTTGCATTTGCATTCACAATAAATGAACTTCCCTTTATGAAAATTACAATTTCATTAAAGGGGGGTAGTTCATACGACATTCCATTGGCCATCATTTTAAATTTTGAGGGTAAAACTTCCTAGGGTCATAACTCCTCGCTCATTGCTCGGATTGACTATTAGTGCATATTTTTAGAAAGCTCTCGAAAAGAGCTACAACAACATAGGATGACATCATACTATAGTGTATTTTAACATTTTTCACTTTCTGTTCCATTTTATAAATTTTATTTTATTTTTCTAACTTCCTTTTTGCAGATTTTTTTTAAACTTTGATGACTAAAAAAAAATAAAAAAATTAAAATTTCATAAATAAATGCATGGGTGTGAAGAATGAGCTTCAATATTTCATCCAAAATAATTTTGATCTCATTCTAAAGTCATTTTGAATTTATAAAAATTATTTAAAGTTGTTATTTTATAAGGATTTTTATAATTTCAAAATTTCACATTTTTTCATATTTTGAAGGTAAATCGATTTTCAAGCTTTGCATTTGCATTCACAGACAATAAATGAACTTCCCTTTATGAAAATTACAATTTCATTAAAATGGGTAGTTCATACGACATTCCATTGGCCATCATTTTGAATTTTAGGGGTAAAACTTCCCAGGGTCATAACTCCTCGCTCATTGCTCGGATTGACTATTAGTGCATATTTTTAGAAAGCTCTCAAAAAGAGCTACAACAATGTAGGGCGACATCATACTAACTATAGTGTGTTTTAACATTTTTGACTTTTTTATCCATTTTCCATAATTTTATTTTTATTTTTCTAACCCTTCCTTTTGCAAATTTTTTTAAACTTTGATGACTAAAATAAAAATAAAAAAATTAAAATTTCATAAATAAATGCATGGGTGTGAAGAATGAGCTTCAATATTTCATCCAAATAATTTTGATCTCATTCTAAAGTCATTTTAAATTTATAAAAATTATTTAAAGTTGTTATTTTATAAGGATTTTTATAATTTCGGAATTTCACATTTTTTTCATATTTTGAAGGTAAATCGATTTTTAGGCTTTGCATTTGCATTCACAGACAATAAATGAACTTCCCTTTATGAAAATTACAATTTCATTAAAGGGGGTAGTTCATACGACATTCCATTGGCCATCATTTTGAATTTTGGGGGTAAAACTTCCTAGGGTCATAACTCCTCGCTCATTGCTCGGATTGACTATTAGTGCATATTTTTAAAAAGCTCTCGAAAAGAGCTACAACAACGTAGGATGACATCATACTAACTATAGTGTGTTTTAACATTTTTAGCTTTCTAGTCCATTTTCTAGAATTTTATTTTTATTTTTCTAACCCTTCCTTTTGCAATTTTTTAAACTTCGATGACTAAAATAAAATAAAAAAATAAAATTTCATAAATAAATGCATGGGTGTGAAGAATGAGCTTCAATATTTCATCCAAAATAATTTTGATCTCATTCTAAAGTCATTTCGAATTTATAAAAATTATTTAAAGTTATTATTTTATAAGGATTTTTATAATTTTAAAATTTCACATTTTTTCATATTTTGAAGGTAAATCGATTTTCAGGCTTTGCATTTGCATTCACAGACAATAAATGAACTTCCCTTTATGAAAATTACAATTTCATTAAAGGGGGTAGTTCATACGACATTCCATTGGCCATCATTTTGAATTTTAGGGGTAAAACTTTTCAGGGTCATAACTCCTCGCTCGTTGCTCGGATTGACTATTAGTGCATATTTTAGAAAGCTCTCAAAAGAGCTACAACAACGTAGGGCGACATCATACTAACTATAGTGTGTTTTAACATTTTCAGCTTTCTAATCCATTTTCCAGAATTTTATTTTTATTTTTCTAACCCTTCCTTTTGAATATTTTTAAACTTCGACTAAAATAAAATAAAAAAATTAAAATTTCATAAATAAATGCATGGGTGTGAAGAATGAGCTTCAATATTTCATCCAAAATAATTTTGATCTCATTCTAAAGTCATTTTCAAATTTATAAAAATTATTTAAAGTTGCTATTTTATAAGGATTTTTATAATTTTAAAATTTCACATTTTTTTCATATTTTGAAGGTAAATCGATTTTTAAGCTTTGCATTTGCATTCACAGATAATAAATGAACTTCCCTTTATGAAAATTACAATTTCATTAAAGGGGTAGTTCATACGACATTCCATTGGCCATCATTTTGAATTTTAGGGGTAAAACTTCCTAAGGTCATAACTCCTCGCTCGTTGCTCGGATTGACTATTAGTGCATATTTTCAAAAGCTCTCAAAAGAGCTACAACAATGTAGGACGACATCATAATGACTATAGTGTGTTTTAACATTTTTAGCTTTCTAGTCCATTTTTCATAATTTTATTTTTAATTTTCTAACCCTTCTGTAATTTTTTTAAACTTCGACGACTAAAATAAAAAATTAAAATTTCATAAATAAATGCATGGGTGTGAAGAATGAGCTTCAATATTTCATCCAAAATAATTTTGATCTCATTCTAAAGTCATTTTAAATTTATAAAAATTATTTAAATTTACTATTTTATAAGGATTTTTATAATTTCATATTTTGAAGGTAAATCGATTTTCAAGCTTTGCATTTGCATTCACAGACAATAAATGAACTTCCCTTTATGAAAATTACAATTTCATTAAAGGGGGTAGTTCATACGACATTCCATTGACCATCATTTTGAATTTTGGGGTAAAACTTCCAGGTCATAACTCCTCGCTCGTTGCTCGGATTGACTATTAGTGCATATTTTCGAAAACTCTCAAAAGAGCTACAAAGTAGGTGACATCATACTAACTATAGTGTATTTTAACATTTTTAGCTTTCTAGTCCATTTTCCAGAATTTTATTTTTATTTTTCTAACCCTTCCTTTTGTAATTTTTTAAACTTCGATGACTAAAATAAAAATAAAAAAATTAAAATTTCATAAATAAATGCATGGGTGTGAAGAATGAGCTTCAATATTTCATCCGAAATAATTTTGATCTCATTCTGAAGTCATTTCAAATTTATAAAAATTATTTAAAGTTGTTATTTTATAAGGATTTTTATAATTTCAAAATTTCACATTTTTTTCATATTTTGAAGGTAAATCGATTTTCAAGCTTTGCATTTGCATTCACAGATAATAAATGAACTTCCCTTTATGAAAATTACAATTTCATTAAAGGGGGTAGTTCATACGACATTCCATTGGCCATCATTTTGAATTTTGAGGGTAAAACTTTCTAGGTCATAACTCCTCGCTCGTTGCTCGGATTGACTATTAGTGCATATTTTCTAAAGCTCTCAAAAGAGCTACAAAAATAGGGCACATCATACTAACTATAGTGTATTTTAATATTTTTGCTTTCTAGTCCATTTTCCAAATTTTATTTTTATTTTTCTAACTCAGTTTTTTTTTTAAACTTCTGACTAAAATAAAAAAAAAAATTAAAATTTCATAAATAAATGCATGGGTGTGAAGAATGAGCTTCAATATTTCATCCAAAATAATTTTGATCTCATTCTAAGTCATTTCGAATTTATAAAAATTATTTAAAGTTATTATTTTATAAGGATTTTTATAATTTTAAAATTTCATATTTTTTCATATTTTGAAGGTAAATCGATTTTCAAGCTTTGCATTTGCATTCACAGACAATAAATGAACTTCCCTTTATGAAAATTACAATTTCATTAAAAGGGGTAGTTCATACGACATTCCATTGACCATCATTTTGAATTTTGGGGGTAAAACTTCTCAGGGTCATAACTCCTCGCTCATTGCTCGGATTGACTATTAGTGCATATTTTCAAAAGCTCTCAAAAGAGCTAAAACAATGTAGGGTGTCATCATACTAACTATAGTGTGTTTAAACATTTTTAGCTTTTTTAGTCCATTTTCCAGAATTTTATTTTTATTTTTCTAACCCTTCCTTTTACATTTTTTTAAACTTCGACGACTAAAATAAAAATTAAAAAAATAAAATTTCATAAATAAATGCATGGGTGTGAAGAATGAGCTTCAATATTTCATCCAAAATAATTTTGATCTCATTCTAAAGTCATTTCAAATTTATAAAAATTATTTAAAGTTATTATTTTATAAGGATTTTTATAATTTCAAAATTTCACATTTTTTTCATATTTTGAAGGTAAATCAATTTTCAGGCTTTGCATTTGCATTCACAGACAATAAATGAACTTCCCTTTATGAAAATTACAATTTCATTAAAGGGAGTAGTTCATACGACATTCCATTGACCATCATTTTGAATTTTGGGGTAAAACTTCCTAGGGTCATAACTCCTCGCTCATTGCTCGGATTGACTATTAGTGCATATTTTCAAAAATCTCTCAAAAGAGCTACAACAACATAGGATGACATCATACTAACTGTAGTGTGTTTTAACATTTTTGGCTTTCTAGTCCATTTTCTAATTATTTTTATTTTTCTAACCCTTCCTTTTGCAGATTTTTAAACTTCGACGACTAAAATAAAAATAAAAAATTAAAATTTCATAAATAAATGCATGGGTGTGAAGAATGAGCTTCAATATTTCATCCGAAATAATTTTGATCTCATTCTAAAGTCATTTTAAATTTATAAAAATTATTTAAAGTTCCTATTTTATAAAGATTTTTATAATTTCAAAATTTCACATTTTTTTCATATTTTGAAGGTAAATCGATTTTTAGGCTTTGCATTTGCATTCACAAACAATAAATGAACTTCCCTTTATGAAAATTACAATTTCATTAAAGAGGGGTAGTTCATACGACATTCCATTGGCCATCATTTTGAATTTTAGGGGTAAAACTTTCCAGGGTCATAACTCCTCGCTCATTGCTCGGATTGACTATTAGTGCATATTTTTAGAAAGCTCTCAAAAGAGCTACAACAACGTAGGGCGACATCATACTAAATATAGTGTGTTTTAACATTTTTAGCTTTCTAGTCCATTTTCCAAAATTTTATTTTTATTTTTCTAACCCTTCCTTTTGCATTTTTTTAAACTTTGCGACTAAAATAAAAATAAAAAAATTAAAATTTCATAAATAAATGCATGGGTGTGAAGAATGAGCTTCAATATTTCATCCAAAATAATTTTGATCTCATTCTAAAGTCATTTTCGAATTTATAAAAATTATTTAAATTGTTCTTTTTATAAGGATTTTTATAATTTTAAATTTCACATTTTTTCATATTTTGAAGGTAAATCGATTTTTAGGCTTTGCATTTGCATTCCAGATAATAAATGAACTTCCCTTTATGAAAATTACAATTTCATTAAAGGGGGTAGTTCATACGACATTCCATTGGCCATCATTTTGAATTTTAGGGGTAAAACTTCCTAGGGTCATAACTCCTCACTCGTTGCTCGGATTGACTATTAGTGCATATTTTCTGAAAGCTCTCGAAAAGAGCTACAACAATAGGACGACATCATACTAACTATAGTGTATTTTAACATTTTTAGCTTTCTAGTCCATTTTCCATAATTTTATTTTTATTTTTCTAACCCTTCCTTTTGTAAATTTTTTTAAACTTCGACGACTAAAATAAAAATTAAAATTTCATAAATAAATGCATGGGTGTGAAGAATGAGCTTCAATATTTCATCCAAAATAATTTTGATCTCATTCTAAAGTCATTTCAAATTTATAAAAATTATTTAAAGTTGTTATTTTATAAGGATTTTTATAATTTTAAAATTTCATATTTTGAAGGTAAATCGATTTTTAAGCTTTGCATTTGCATTCACAGACAATAAATGAACTTCCCTTTATGAAAATTACAATTTCATTAAAGGGGGTAGTTCATACGACATTCCATTGGCCATCATTTTGAATTTTAGGGGTAAAACTTCCTAGGGTCATAACTCCTCGCTCGTTGCTCGGATTGACTATTAGTGCATATTTTCGAAAGCTCTCGAAAAGAGCTACAACAATAGGGCAGCATCATTACTTATGAGTGTGTTTTAACATTTTTAACTTTCTAGTCCATTTTTCAAAATTTTATTTTTATTTTTCTAACCCTCCATTTTGCAGATTTTTTAAACTTTGATGACTAAAATAAAAATAAAAAAATTAAAATTTCATAAATAAATGCATGGGTGTGAAGAATGAGCTTCAATATTTCATCCGAAATAATTTTGATCTCATTCTGAAGTCATTTCAAATTTATAAAAATTATTTAAAGTTGCTATTTTATAAGGATTTTTATAATTTTAAAATTTCACATTTTTTCATATTTTGAAGGTAAATCGATTTTAAAGCTTTGCATTTGCATTCACAGATAATAAATGAACTTCCCTTTATGAAAATTACAATTTCATTAAAGGGGGTAGTTCATACGACATTCCATTGGCCATCATTTTGAATTTTGAGGGTAAAACTTCCTAAGGTCATAACTCCTCGCTCGTTGCTCGGATTGACTATTAGTGCATATTTTTAAAAAGCTCTCAAAAGAGCTACAGCTACAACGTAAGCCACATCATACATATAGTGTTTTTAATATTTTTTTTTTATATTTTTTTTTTTATTTTATTTTTTTATTTTTTTTTTTTCCATTTTAAATTTTTTTTTTTTCTAACACTTCTTTTTTTTTAAACTGACTAAAATAAATAAAAAAAAAATTTCATAAATAAATGCATGGGTGTGAAGAATGAGCTTCAATATTTCATAGAAAATAAATTTGATCTCTATTAAAGTCATTTTGAATTTATAAAAATTATTTAAATGTTTTTTTATAAGTATTTTTATAATTTCAAAATTTCAATTTTTTATATTTTGAAGGTAAATCAATTTTCAAGCTTTGCATTTGCATTCACAGAAAATAAATGAACTTCCCTTTATGAAAATTACAATTTCATTAAAGGGGGGTAGTTCATACGACATTTCATTGGCCATCATTTTGAATTTTGGGGGAAAAACTTCCTAGGGTCATAACTCCTCACTCATTGCTCGAATTGACTATTAGTGCATATTTTTAGAGCTCTCAAAAGAGCTACAACAACATAGGCGACATCATCATTATAGTGTATTTTAATATTTTTGCTTTTTAGTCCATTTTCAAAAATTTTTTTTATTTTTCTAACTTCCTTTTGCAATTTTTTTAAACTTTGACTAAAAAAAATAAAAAAATAAAATTTCATAAATAAATGCATGGGTGTGAAGAATGAGCTTCAATATTTCATCCAAAATAATTTTGATCTCATTCTGAAGTCATTTCAAATTTATAAAAATTATTTAAAGTTGCTATTTTATAAGGATTTTTATAATTTTAAAATTTCATATTTTTTCATATTTTGAAGGTAAATCGATTTTCAAGCTTTGCATTTGCATTCACAGACAATAAATGAACTTCCCTTTATAAAAATTACAATTTCATTAAAAGGGGTAGTTCATACGACATTCCATTGGCCATCATTTTGAATTTTAGGGGTAAAACTTCTCAGGTCATAACTCCTCGCTCGTTGCTCGGATTGACTATTAGTGCATATTTTCAAAAGCTCTCAAAAGAGCTAAACAACTAGGGACATCATACTAACTATAGTGTGTTTTAACATTTTTGACTTTTTAATCCATTTTCCATAATTTTATTTTATTTTTCTTACCCTTCCTTTTGCAAAATGTTTTTAAACTTCGATGACTAAAATAAAAATAAAAAAATTAAAATTTCATAAATAAATGCATGGGTGTGAAGAATGAGCTTCAATATTTCATTCAAAATAATTTTGATCTCATTCTAAAGTCATTTCTAATTTATAAAAATTATTTAAAGTTGTTATTTTATAAGGATTTTTATAATTTCAAAATTTCACATTTTTTTCATATTTTGAAGGTAAATCAATTTTTAGGCTTTGCATTTGCATTCACAGACAATAAATGAACTTCCCTTTATGAAAATTACAATTTCATTAAAGGGGTAGTTCATACGACATTCCATTGGCCATCATTTTGAATTTTTGGGGTAAAACTTCCTAAGGTCATAACTCCTCGCTCATTGCTCGAATTGACTATTAGTGCATATTTTCAAAAAGTTCTCAAAAGAGCTACAACAACGTAGGACGACATCATACTAACTATAGTGTGTTTTAACATTTTTAGCTTTCTAGTCCATTTTCTAGAATTTTATTTTTATTTTTCTAACCCTTCCTTTTGCAATTTTTTTAAACTTCGATGACTAAAATAAAAATAAAAATTAAAATTTCATAAATAAATGCATGGGTGTGAAGAATGAGCTTCAATATTTCATCCAAAATAATTTTGATCTCATTCTTAAGTCATTTCGAATTTATAAAAATTATTTAAAGTTATTATTTTATAAGGATTTTTATAATTTCAAATTTCACATTTTTTCATATTTTGAAGGTAAATCAATTTTTAGGCTTTGCATTTGCATTCACAGACAATAAATGAACTTCCCTTTATGAAAATTACAATTTCATTAAAGGGGGTAGTTCATACGACATTCCATTGACCATCATTTTGAATTTTGGGGTAAAACTTTTCAAGGTCATAACTCCTCGCTCATTGCTCGGATTGACTATTAGTGCATATTTTCAGAAAGCTCTCAAAAAGAGCTACAACAACATAGGGCGACATCATACTAATTGTAGTGTGTTTTAACATTTTTAGCTTTCTAGTCCATTTTTCAGAATTTTATTTTTATTTTTCTAACCCTTTTGCAATTTTTTTAAACTTCAGTGACTAAAATAAAAATAAAAAAAATTAAAATTTCATAAATAAATGCATGGGTGTGAAGAATGAGCTTCAATATTTCATCCAAAATAATTTTGATCTCATTCTAAAGTCATTTCAAATTTATAAAAATTATTTAAAGTTGCTATTTTATAAGGATTTTTATAATTTTAAAATTTCACATTTTTTCATATTTTGAAGGTAAATCGATTTTTAGGCTTTGCATTTGCATTCACAGAAAATAAATGAACTTCCCTTTATGAAAATTACAATTTCATTAAAGGGGGTAGTTCATACGACATTCCATTGGCCATCATTTTGAATTTTAGGAGTAAAACTTCCTAGGGTCATAACTCCTCGCTCGTTGCTCGGATTGACTATTAGTGCATATTTTCAAACTCTGCTCTCAAAAGAGCTACAACAATGTAGGACGACATCATACTAACTATAGTGTGTTTTAACATTTTTAGCTTTCTAGTCCATTTTTCAAAATTTTATTTTTATTTTTCTAACCCTTCCTTTTGCATTTTTTTAAACTTCGACGACTAAAAAAAAAATTAAAATTTCATAAATAAATGCATGGGTGTGAAGAATGAGCTTCAATATTTCATCCAAAATAATTTTGATCTCATTATGAAGTCATTTCAAATTTATAAAAATTATTTAAAGTTGTTATTTTATAAGGATTTTTATAATTTTATTTTTTTTTCATATTTTGAAGGTAAATCGATTTTCAAGCTTTGCATTTGCATTCACAGACAATAAATGAACTTCCCTTTATGAAAATTACAATTTCATTAAAGGGGTAGTTCATACGACATTCCATTGACCATCATTTTGAATTTTAGGGGTAAAACTTCCTAGGGTCATAACTCCTCGCTCGTTGCTCGGATTGACTATTAGTGCATATTTTCGAAAAACTCTCTAAAAGAGCTACAACAATGTAGGGCGACATCATACTAACTATAGTGTGTTTTAACATTTTTAACTTTCTAGTCCATTTTTCATAATTTTATTTTTATTTTTCTAACCCTTTCTTTTGCAGATTTTTTAAACTTTGATGACTAAAATAAAAATAAAAAAATTAAAATTTCATAAATAAATGCATGGGTGTGAAGAATGAGCTTCAATATTTCATCCAAAATAATTTTGATCTCATTTTCAAGTCATTTCGAATTTATAAAAATTATTTAAAGTTGCTATTTTATAAGGATTTTTATAATTTTAAAATTTCACATTTTTTCATATTTTGAAGGTAAATCGATTTTCAGCTTTGCATTTGCATTCACAGACAATAAATGAACTTCCCTTTATGAAAATTACAATTTCATTAAAGGGGGTAGTTCATACGACATTCCATTGGCCATCATTTTGAATTTTGAGGGTAAAACTTCCCAGGGTCATAACTCCTCGCTCGTTGCTCGGATTGACTATTAGTGCATATTTTTAGAAAGCTCTCAAAAGAGCTACACAACGTAGGGCAATCATACTAACTATAGTGTGTTTTAACATTTTTGGCTTTCTGGTCCATTTTCAAGAATTTTATTTTTATTTTTCTAACGCCTCCTTTTGCAGATTTTTTTAAACTTTATGACTAAAATAAAAATAAAAAAATAAAATTTCATAAATAAATGCATGGGTGTGAAGAATGAGCTTCAATATTTCATCCTAAATAATTTTGATCTCATTATAAGTCATTTCAAATTTATAAAAATTATTTAAAGTTGTATTTTATAAGGATTTTTATAATTTCAAATTTCACATTTTTTCATATTTTGAAGGTAAATCGATTTTTAGGCTTTGCATTTGCATTCACAGACAATAAATGAACTTCCCTTTATGAAAATTACAATTTCATTAAAGGGGGTAGTTCATACGACATTCCATTGGCCATCATTTTGAATTTTGGGGTAAAACTTCTCAAGGTCATAACTCCTCGCTCGTTGCTCGGATTGACTATTAGTGCATATTTTTAAAAGCTCTCAAAAGAGCTACAACAACGTAGGACGACATCATACTGACTATAGTGTGTTTTAACATTTTTAGCTTTTTGGTCCATTTTTCAAGAATTTTATTTTTATTTTTCTAACCCTTCCTTTTGTAGATTTTTTTAAACTTCGACGACTAAAAATAAAAAATAAATAAATAAAATTTCATAAATAAATGCATGGGTGTGAAGAATGAGCTTCAATATTTCATCCAAAATAATTTTGATCTCATTCTAAGTCATTTCGAATTTATAAAAATTATTTAAAGTTGTTATTTTATAAGGATTTTTATAATTTCAAAATTTCATATTTTGAAGGTAAATCGATTTTCAAGCTTTGCATTTGCATTCACAGACAATAAATGAACTTCCCTTTATGAAAATTACAATTTCATTAAAGGGGTAGTTCATACGACATTCCATTGGCCATCATTTTGAATTTTAGGGGTAAAACTTCCTAGGGTCATAACTCCTCGCTCGTTGCTCGGATTGACTATTAGTGCATATTTTCGAAAGCTCTAAAAGAGCTACAACAATGTAGACGACATCATACTAATAGTGTGTTTTAATATTTTTATCTTTCTAGTCCATTTTTCAAAATTTTATTTTTATTTTTCTAACCCTTCCTTTTGTAGATTTTTTTAAACTTTGATGACTAAAATAAAAATAAAAAAATAAAATTTCATAAATAAATGCATGGGTGTGAAGAATGAGCTTCAATATTTCATCCGAAATAATTTTGATCTCATTCTAAAGTCATTTCAAATTTATAAAAATTATTTAAAGTTCTATTTTATAAGGATTTTTATAATTTCAAAATTTCACATTTTTCATATTTTGAAGGTAAATCGATTTTCAGGCTTTGCATTTGCATTCATAAACAATAAATGAACTTCCCTTTATGAAAATTACAATTTCATTAAAGGGGGTAGTTCATACGACATTCCATTGGCCATCATTTTGAATTTTGAGGGTAAAACTTCCGAGGTCATAACTCCTCACTCATTGCTCGGATTGACTATTAGTGCATATTTTCTAAAGCTCTCAAAAGAGCTACAACAACTAGGGCGACATCATCACTTATAGTGTATTTTAATATTTTTGCTTTCTAGTCCATTTTCAGTTTTATTTTTATTTTTCTAACTTTCCTTTTACAATTTTTTAAACTTTGACTAATAAAAATAAAAATAAAATTTCATAAATAAATGCATAGGTGTGAAGAATGAGCTTCAATATTTCATCCGAAATAATTTTGATCTCATTCTGAAGTCATTTCAAATTTATAAAAATTATTTAAATTTGTTATTTTATAAGGATTTTTATAATTTTAAATTTCATATTTTTTCATATTTTGAAGGTAAATCGATTTTAGGCTTTGCATTTGCATTCACAGACAATAAATGAACTTCCCTTTATAAAAATTACAATTTCATTAAAAGGGGTAGTTCATACGACATTCCATTGACCATCATTTTGAATTTTAGGGGTAAAACTTCCAGGGTCATAACTCCTCGCTCATTGCTCGGATTGACTATTAGTGCATATTTTTAAAAGCTCTCAAAAGAGCTAACAACTAGGTGACATCATACTAACTGTAGTGTGTTTTAACATTTTTACTTTCTAATCCATTTTCAAGAATTTTATTTTTATTTTTCTAACCCTTCCTTTTACAAATTTTTTAAACTTTGACTACTAAAATAAAATTAAAATTTCATAAATAAATGCATGGGTGTGAAGAATGAGCTTCAATATTTCATCCAAATAATTTTGATCTCATTCTAAAGTCATTTTCAATTTATAAAAATTATTTAAAGTTGTTATTTTATAAGGATTTTTATAATTTTCAAAATTTCACATTTTTTTCATATTTTGAAGGTAAATCGATTTTTAGGCTTTGCATTTGCATTCACAGACAATAAATGAACTTCCCTTTATGAAAATTACAATTTCATTAAAGGGGTAGTTCATACGACATTCCATTGACCATCATTTTGAATTTTGGGGTAAAACTTCCTAGGGTCATAACTCCTCGCTCGTTGCTCGGATTGACTATTAGTGCATATTTTTGAAAATCTCTCAAAAGAGCTACAACAACGTAGGAGACATCATACTAATATAGTGTGTTTTAATATTTTTAGCTTTCTAGTCCATTTTCCATAATTTTATTTTTATTTTTCTAACCCTTCCTTTTGCAGATTTTTTTAAACTTCGATGACTAAAATAAAAATAAAAAATTAAAATTTCATAAATAAATGCATGGGTGTGAAGAATGAGCTTCAATATTTCATCCAAAATAATTTTGATCTCATTATAAAGTCATTTCGAATTTATAAAAATTATTTAAAGTTGTTATTTTATAAGGATTTTTATAATTTTAAATTTCACATTTTTTTCATATTTTGAAGGTAAATCGATTTTTAGGCTTTGCATTTGCATTCACAGACAATAAATGAACTTCCCTTTATGAAAATTACAATTTCATTAAAGGGGGTAGTTCATACGACATTCCATTGGCCATCATTTTGAATTTTAGGGGTAAAACTTTTCAAGGTCATAACTCCTCGCTCGTTGCTCGGATTGACTATTAGTGCATATTTTGAAAGCTCTCGAAAAGAGCTACAACAATGTAGGACGACATCATACTAACTATAGTGTGTTTTAACATTTTTAGCTTTCTAGTCCATTTTTCCAAAATTTTATTTTTATTTTTCTAACCCTTCCTTTTGCAGATTTTTTAAACTTCTGACTAAAATAAAATAAAAAAAATAAAATTTCATAAATAAATACATGGGTGTGAAGAATGAGCTTCAATATTTCATCCAAAATAATTTTGATCTCATTCTAAGTCATTTCGAATTTATAAAAATTATTTAAAGTTGCTATTTTATAAGGATTTTTATAATTTTAAAATTTCACATTTTTTCATATTTTGAAGGTAAATCGATTTTTAGGCTTTGCATTTGCATTCACAGACAATAAATGAACTTCCCTTTATGAAAATTACAATTTCATTAAAGGGGGTAGTTCATACACATTCCATTGGCCATCATTTTGAATTTTGGGGGTAAAACTTCCTAAGGTCATAACTCCTCGCTCGTTGCTCGGATTGACTATTAGTGCATATTTTAAAGCTCTCAAAAAGAGCTACAACAATGTAGGACGACATCATACTAACTATAATGTGTTTTAACATTTTTAGCTTTCTAGTCCATTTTTCAGAATTTTATTTTTATTTTTCTAACCCTTCTTTTTGCAGATTTTTTAAACTTTGACGAATAAATAAAAAAATAAAATTTTATAAATAAATGCATGGGTGTGAAGAATGAGCTTCAATATTTCATCCAAAATAATTTTGATCTCATTATAAAGTCATTTTGAATTTATAAAAATTATTTAAATTATTATTTTATAAGGATTTTTATAATTTTAAATATTTCTTTCATATTTTGAAGGTAAATCGATTTTAGGCTTTGCATTTGCATTCACAGATAATAAATGAACTTCCCTTTATGAAAATTACAATTTCATTAAAGGGGGTAGTTCATACGACATTCCATTGGCCATCATTTTGAATTTTGGAAACAAAACATTCCTAGGTCATAACTCCTCGCTCATTGCTCGGATTGACTATTAGTGCATATTTTTAAAAGCTCTCGAAAAGAGCTACAACAACGTAGGATGACATCATACTAACTATAGTGTGTTTTAACATTTTTAGCTTTCTAGTCCATTTTCCAGAATTTTATTTTTATTTTTCTAACCCTTCCTTTTAGAATTTTTTTAAACTTCGATGACTAAAATAAAAATAAAAAATAAAAATTTCATAAATAAATGCATGGGTGTGAAGAATGAGCTTCAATATTTCATCCAAAATAATTTTGATCTCATTCTAAGTCATTTCAAATTTATAAAAATTATTTAAAGTTGTTATTTTATAAGGATTTTTATAATTTTCAAAATTTCACATTTTTTTCATATTTTGAAGGTAAATCGATTTTTAGGCTTTGCATTTGCATTCACAGACAATAAATGAACTTCCCTTTATGAAAATTACAATTTCATTAAAGGGGGTAGTTCATACGACATTCCATTGACCATCATTTTGAATTTTGAGGGTAAAACTTCCTAAGGTCATAACTCCTCGCTCGTTCCTCGGATTGACTATTAGTGCATATTTTTAAAAGCTCTCAAAAAGAGCTACAACAAATAGGGCAACATCATACTAACTATAGTGTGTTTTAACATTTTTGCTTTCTAGTCCATTTTCTATTTTTATTTTTCTAATTTCCTTTTGCAGATTTTTTTAAACTTCTATGACTAAAATAAAAAAAAAATTAAAATTTCATAAATAAATGCATGGGTGTGAAGAATGAGCTTCAATATTTCATCCAAAATAATTTTGATCTCATTCTAAAGTCATTTCAAATTTATAAAAATTATTTAAAGTTGTTATTTTATAAGGATTTTTACAATTTCAAATTTTTTTCATATTTTGAAGGTAAATCGATTTTTAGGCTTTGCATTTGCATTCACAGACAATAAATGAACTTCCCTTTATGAAAATTACAATTTCATTAAAAGGGGTAGTTCATACGACATTCCATTGGCCATCATTTTGAATTTTGGGGTAAAACTTCCCAGGGTCATAACTCCTCGCTCGTTGCTCGGATTGACTATTAGTGCATATTTTTCAAAAAGCTCTCAAAAGAGCTACAACGGTAAAGGGCGACATCATACTGAATATAGTGTGTTTTAACATTTTTAGCTTTTTGGCCTATTTTCCAAAATTTTATTTTTATTTTTCTAACCCTTCCTTTTGAATTTTTTTAAACTTCGATGACTAAAATAAAAATAAAAAAATTAAAATTTCATAAATAAATGCATGGGTGTGAAGAATGAGCTTCAATATTTCATCCAAAATAATTTTGATCTCATTCTAAAGTCATTTTGAATTTATAAAAATTATTTAAAGTTGTTATTTTATAAGGATTTTTATAATTTCAAAATTTCACATTTTTTCATATTTTGAAGGTAAATCGATTTTTAGGCTTTGCATTTGCATTCATAGACAATAAATGAACTTCCCTTTATGAAAATTACAATTTCATTAAAGGGGGTAGTTCATACGACATTCCATTGGCCATCATTTTGAATTTTAGGGGTAAAAACTTTCTAAGGTCATAACTCCTCGCTCGTTGCTCGGATTGACTATTAGTGCATATTTTCGAAAAGCTCTCAAAAAGAGCTACAACAATGTAGGACGACATCATACTAACTATAGTGTGTTTTAAAATTTTTAGCTTTCTAGTCCTATTTTCAGAATTTTATTTTTATTTTTCTAACCCTTCCTTTTGCATTTTTTTAAACTTCGGTGACTAAAATAAAATATAAAAAATTAAAATTTCATAAATAAATGCATGGGTGTGAAGAATGAGCTTCAATATTTCATCCAAAATAATTTTGATCTCATTCTAAAGTCATTTTAAATTTATAAAAATTATTTAAAGTTGTTATTTTATAAGGATTTTTATAATTTCAAAATTTTTTCATATTTTGAAGGTAAATCGATTTTTAGGCTTTGCATTTGCATTCACAGACAATAAATGAACTTCCCTTTATGAAAATTACAATTTCATTAAAGAGGGGTAGTTCATACGACATTCCATTGACCATCATTTTGAATTTTAGAGGTAAAACTTCTCGAGGTCATAACTCCTCGCTCGTTGCTCGGATTGACTATTAGTGCATATTTTTAAAAGCTCTCAAAAAGAGCTACAACAATGTAGGGCGACATCATACTAACTATAGTGTGTTTTAACATTTTTGGCTTTCTAGTCCATTTTCCAGAATTTTATTTTTATTTTTCTAACCCTTCCTTTTGCAATTTTTTTAAACTTTGACTAAAATAAAATAAAAAAATAAAATTTCATAAATAAATGCATGGGTGTGAAGAATGAGCTTCAATATTTCATCCGAAAT
The DNA here is from genome assembly GCA_028583015.1 of Wollemia nobilis. NCBI lineage: Eukaryota > Viridiplantae > Streptophyta > Pinopsida > Araucariales > Araucariaceae > Wollemia > Wollemia nobilis. The sequence goes on from JAQPPZ010002581.1 coordinate 13,961,424, forward strand.
AATTTTGATCTCATTTCGAAGTCATTTCGAATTTATAAAAATTATTTAAAATTGTTATTTTATAAGGATTTTTATAATTTTAAAATTTCACATTTTTTTCATATTTTGAAGGTAAATCGATTTTTAGGCTTTGCATTTGCATTCACAGACAATAAATGAACTTCCCTTTATGAAAATTACAATTTCATTAAAGGGGGTAGTTCATACGACATTCCATTGGCCATCATTTTGAATTTTAGGGTAAAACTTCCTAGGGTCATAACTCCTCGCTCATTGCTCGGATTGACTATTAGTGCATATTTTCTAAAAGCTCTCGATAAGAGCTACAACAATGTAGGACGACATCATACTGAATATAGTGTGTTTTAAAATTTTCAGCTTTCTAGTCCATTTTTCTAGAATTTTATTTTTATTTTTCTAACCCTTCTTTTTAGATTTTTTTAAACTTCGACGACTAAAATAAAAATTAAAAATTTCATAAATAAATGCATGGGTGTGAAGAATGAGCTTCAATATTTCATCCAAAATAATTTTGATCTCATTCTAAGGTCATTTCAAATTTATAAAAATTATTTAAATTGTCTATTTTATAAGGATTTTTATAATTTTAAAATTTCATATTTTGAAGGTAAATCGATTTTCAAGCTTTGCATTTGCATTCACAGACAATAAATGAACTTCCCTTTATGAAAATTACAATTTCATTAAAGGGGGTAGTTCATACGACATTCCATTGACCATCATTTTGAATTTTGGGGTAAAACTTCCTAGGGTCATAACTCCTCGCTCGTTGCTCGGATTGACTATTAGTGCATATTTTTCGAAAGCTCTCGAAAAGAGCTACAACAACGTAGGGCGACATCATACTAACTATAGTGTATTTTAACATTTTTAGCTTTCTAGTCCATTTTCCAAAATTTTATTTTTATTTTTCTAACCCTTCCATTTTGCAGATTTTTTTTAAACTTTATGACTAAAATAAAATTAAAAAAATAAAATTTCATAAATAAATGCATGGGTGTGAAGAATGAGCTTCAATATTTCATCCAAAATAATTTTGATCTCATTCTAAAGTCATTTCGAATTTATAAAAATTATTTAAAGTTGCTATTTTATAAGGATTTTTATAATTTCAAAATTTCACATTTTTTCATATTTTGAAGGTAAATCGATTTTCAGGCTTTGCATTTGCATTCACAGACAATAAATGAACTTCCCTTTATGAAAATTACAATTTCATTAAAGGGGGTAGTTCATACGACATTCCATTGACCATCATTTTGAATTTTGAGGGTAAAACTTCCTAGGGTCATAACTCCTCGCTCGTTGCTCGGATTGACTATTAGTGCATATTTTCTAAAAGCTCTCAAAAGAGCTACAACAACGTAGGTGACATCATACTAACTATAGTGTGTTTTAACATTTTTGCTTTCTAGTCCATTTTCCATATTTATTTTTTATTTTTCTAAATCTTCCTTTTGCAGATTTTTTTAAACTTTGATGACTAAAATAAAAAAAAATTAAAATTTCATAAATAAATGCATGGGTGTGAAGAATGAGCTTCAATATTTCATCCAAAATAATTTTGATCTCATTATGAAGTCATTTCAAATTTATAAAAATTATTTAAAGTTGTTATTTTATAAGGATTTTTATAATTTTAAAATTTCATATTTTTTCATATTTTGAAGGTAAATCGATTTTTAGGCTTTGCATTTGCATTCAAAGACAATAAATGAACTTCCCTTTATGAAAATTACAATTTCATTAAAGGGGGTAGTTCATACGACATTCCATTGACCATCATTTTGAATTTTAGGGTAAAACTTCCTAAGGTCATAACTCCTCGCTCGTTGCTCGGATTGACTATTAGTGCATATTTTTGAAAGCTTTCAAAAAGAGCTACAACAATGTAGGACGACATCATACTAACTATAATGTGTTTTAACATTTTTATCTTTCTAGTCCATTTTCCAGAATTTTATTTTTATTTTTCTAACCCTTCCTTTTTTAGATTTTTTTAAACTTCGACGACTAAAATAAAAATTAAAAAAATTTCATAAATAAATGCATGGGTGTGAAGAATGAGCTTCAATATTTCATCCAAAATAATTTTGATCTCATTATAAAGTCATTTCAAATTTATAAAAATTATTTAAAGTTGTTATTTTATAAGGATTTTTATAATTTTAAAATTTCATATTTTGAAGGTAAATCAATTTTAGGCTTTGCATTTGCATTCACAGACAATAAATGAACTTCCCTTTATGAAAATTACAATTTCATTAAAGGGGGTAGTTCATACGACATTTCATTGGCCATCATTTTGAATTTTGGGGTAAAAAATTCCTAGGGTCATAACTCCTCGCTCGTTGCTCGGATTGACTATTAGTGCATATTTTCAGAAAGCTCTCAAAAGAGCTACAACAACGTAGGCACATCATACTATAGTGTATTTTAACATTTTTAGCTTTCTAGTCCATTTTCCAGAATTTTATTTTTATTTTTCTAACCCTTCATTTTGCAGATTTTTTAAACTTCTATGACTAAAATAAAAATAAAAAATAAAATTTCATAAATAAATGCATGGTGTGAAGAATGAGCTTCAATATTTCATCCAAAATAATTTTGATCTCATTCTAAAGTCATTTTCGAATTTATAAAAATTATTTAAAGTTGCTATTTTATAAGGATTTTTATAATTTTAAAATTTCATTTCATATTTTGAAGGTAAATCGATTTTTAGGCTTTGCATTTGCATTCACAGACAATAAATGAACTTCCCTTTATGAAAATTACAATTTCATTAAAGGGGGTAGTTCATACGACATTCCATTGGCCATCATTTTGAATTTTGGGGTAAAACTTCCTAGGGTCATAACTCCTCGCTCATTGCTCGGATTGACTATTAGTGCATATTTTCTGAAAGCTCTCAAAAGAGCTAAACAAAGTAGGGCGACATCATACTAATATAGTGTATTTTAACATTTTTGCTTTCTAGTCCATTTTTCCAGAATTTTATTTTTTTATATTTTCTAACTTCTCTTTTGCAGATTTTTTTAAACTTTGATGACTAAAATAAAATATAAAAAATTAAAATTTCATAAATAAATGCATGGGTGTGAAGAATGAGCTTCAATATTTCATCCGAAATAATTTTGATCTCATTCTGAAGTCATTTCAAATTTATAAAAATTATTTAAAGTTGTTATTTTATAAGGATTTTTATAATTTTCAAAATTTCACATTTTTTTCATATTTTGAAGGTAAATCGATTTTCAGGCTTTGCATTTGCATTCACAGACAATAAATGAACTTCCCTTTATGAAAATTACAATTTCATTAAAGGGGGTAGTTCATACGACATTCCATTGACCATCATTTTGAATTTTGGGGTAAAACTTCCTAGGGTCATAACTCCTCGCTCGTTGCTCGGATTGACTATTAGTGCATATTTTCAAAAGCTCTCGAAAAGAGCTACAATGGCGTAGGGTGACATCATACTAACTATAGTGTGTTTTAACATTTTTGCTTTTCGATCCATTTTCCATAATTTTATTTTTATTTTTCTAACCCTTCCTTTTACAAAATTGTTTTATACTTTCGATGACTAAAATAAAAATAAAAAATTAAAATTTCATAAATAAATGCATGGGTGTGAAGAATGAGCTTCAATATTTCATCCGAAATAATTTTGATCTCATTCTAAAGTCATTTCAAATTTATAAAAATTATTTAAAGTTTTATTTTATAAAGATTTTTATAATTTTAAAATTTCATATTTTTTCATATTTTGAAGGTAAATCGATTTTCAGGCTTTGCATTTGCATTCACAGACAATAAATGAACTTCCCTTTATGAAAATTACAATTTCATTAAAGGGGGTAGTTCATACGACATTCCATTGACCATCATTTTGAATTTTGAGGTAAAACTTTTTGTGGTCATAACTCCTCGCTCGTTGCTCGGATTGACTATTAGTGCATATTTTTGAAAAGCTCTCAAAAGAGCTACAACAGTGTAGGACGACATCATACTAACTATAATGTGTTTTAACATTTTTATCTTTCTAGTCCATTTTCCATAATTTTATTTTTATTTTTCTAACCCTTCCTTTTGCAATTTTTTTAAACTTCGATGACTAAAATAAAAAAAAAAATTAAAATTTCATAAATAAATGCATGGGTGTGAAGAATGAGCTTCAATATTTCATCCGAAATAATTTTGATCTCATTCTGAAGTCATTTCAAATTTATAAAAATTATTTAAAGTTATTATTTTATAAGGATTTTTATAATTTCAAAATTTCACATTTTTTCATATTTTGAAGGTAAATCGATTTTTAGGCTTTGCATTTGCATTCACAGACAATAAATGAACTTTCCTTTATGAAAATTACAATTTCATTAAAGGGGGTAGTTCATACGACATTCCATTGGCCATCATTTTGAATTTTGGGGTAAAACTTCTAGAGGTCATAACTCCTCGCTCGTTGCTCGGATTGACTATTAGTGCATATTTTCAAAAGCTCTCAAAAAGAGCTACAACAACGTAGGTGACATCATACTAACTATATTGTGTTTTAACATTTTTAGCTTTCTAGTCCATTTTTCAAAATTTTATTTTTATTTTTCTAACCCTTCCTTTTGCAATTTTTTTAAACTTCGATGACTAAAATAAAAAAAATTAAAATTTCATAAATAAATGCATGGGTGTGAAGAATGAGCTTCAATATTTCATCCAAAATAATTTTGATCTCATTCTAAAGTCATTTCAAATTTATAAAAATTATTTAAAGTTGTTATTTTATAAGGATTTTTATAATTTCAAAATTTCACATTTTTTTCATATTTTGAAGGTAAATCGATTTTTAGGCTTTGCATTTGCATTCACAGACAATAAATGAACTTCCCTTTATGAAAATTACAATTTCATTAAAGGGGGGTAGTTCATACGACATTCCATTGGCCATCATTTTGAATTTTAGGGGTAAAACTTCCCAGGGTCATAACTCCTCGCTCATTGCTCGGATTGACTATTAGTGCATATTTTTAGAAAGCTCTCGAAAAGAGCTACAACAATGTAGGGTGACATCATACTAACTATAGTGTGTTTTAACATTTTTAGCTTTTTGGTCCATTTTCTAAAATTTTATTTTTATTTTTCTAACCCTTCCTTTTGCATATTTTTTAAACTTTGACGACTAAAAAAAAAAAAAAAAAAAAAAATTTAAAAAATAAAAATAAAAATAAATTAAAATTTCATAAATAAATGCATGGGTGTGAAGAATGAGCTTCAATATTTCATACGAAATAATTTTGATCTCATTCTAAAGTCATTTTAAATTTATAAAAATTATTTAAAGTTGTTATTTTATAAGGATTTTTATAATTTTAAAATTTCACATTTTTTTTCATATTTTGAAGGTAAATCGATTTTTAGGCTTTGCATTTGCATTCACAGACAATAAATGAACTTCCCTTTATGAAAATTACAATTTCATTAAAGGGGGGTAGTTCATACGACATTCCATTGGCCATCATTTTGAATTTTGGGGGTAAAACTTCCCGGGTCATAACTCCTCGCTCGTTGCTCGGATTGACTATTAGTGCATATTTTCAGAAAGCTCTCAAAAAGAGCTACAACAACGTAGGGCGACATCATACTAACTATAGTGTGTTTTAACATTTTTAGCTTTCTAGTCCATTTTCCAGAATTTTATTTTTATTTTTCTAACCCTTCTTTTGCAGATTTTTTTAAACTTCGATGACTAAAATAAAAATTAAAAAATTTCATAAATAAATGCATGGGTGTGAAGAATGAGCTTCAATATTTCATCCAAAATAATTTTGATCTCATTCTGAAGTCATTTCAAATTTATAAAAATTATTTAAAGTTGTTATTTTATAAGGATTTTTATAATTTCAAAATTTCACATTTTTTCATATTTTGAAGGTAAATCGATTTTCAGGCTTTGCATTTGCATTCAGAGACAATAAATGAACTTCCCTTTATGAAAATTACAATTTCATTAAAGGGGGTAGTTCATACGACATTCCATTGGCCATCATTTTGAATTTTTTGGGTAAAACTTCCTAGGGTCATAACTCCTCGCTCGTTGCTCGGATTGACTATTAGTGCATATTTTTAAAAAGCTCTCGAAAAGAGCTACAACAATGTAGGGTGACATCATACTGACTATAGTGTGTTTTAACATTTTTAGCTTTCTAGTCCATTTTCCAGAATTTTATTTTTATTTTTCTAACCCTTCCTTTTGCAGATTTTTTTAAACTTCGATGACTAAAATAAAAATAAAAAAATTAAAATTTCATAAATAAATGCATGGGTGTGAAGAATGAGCTTCAATATTTCATCCAAAATAATTTTGATCTCATTCTAAAGTCATTTTAAATTTATAAAAATTATTTAAAGTTGTTATTTTATAAGGATTTTTATAATTTTAAAATTTCACATTTTTTTCATATTTTGAAGGTAAATCGATTTTTAGGCTTTGCATTTGCATTCAGAGACAATAAATGAACTTCCCTTTATGAAAATTACAATTTCATTAAAGGGGGTAGTTCATACGACATTCCATTGGCCATCATTTTGAATTTTGAGGGAAAACTTTCCAGGGTCATAACTCCTCGCTCGTTGCTCGGATTGACTATTAGTGCATATTTTCAAAAAGCTCTCAAAAAGAGCTACAACAATGTAGGGCGACATCATACTAACTATAGTGTGTTTTAACATTTTTGACTTTCTGGTCCATTTTCTAGAATTTTATTTTTATTTTTCTAACCCTTCCTTTTGTAGATTTTTTTAAACTTTGACGACTAAAATAAAAAAAATTTCATAAATAAATGCATGGGTGTGAAGAATGAGCTTCAATATTTCATCCAAAATAATTTTGATCTCATTCTGAAGTCATTTCAAATTTATAAAAATTATTTAAAGTTGTTATTTTATAAGGATTTTTATAATTTCAAAATTTCACATTTTTTTCATATTTTGAAGGTAAATCGATTTTCAGGCTTTGCATTTGCATTCAAGAAAATAAATGAACTTCCCTTTATAAAAATTACAATTTCATTAAAGAGGGGTAGTTCATACGACATTCCATTGGCCATCATTTTGAATTTTAGGGGTAAAACTTCCAGGGTCATAACTCCTCGCTCGTTGCTCGGATTGACTATTAGTGCATATTTTTGAAAAGCTCTCAAAAAGAGCTACAACAATGTAGGGCGACATCATACTGACTATAGTGTGTTTTAATATTTTTAGCTTTCTAGTCCATTTTCCAGAATTTTATTTTTATTTTTCTAACCCTTCCTTTTGTAATTTTTTTTAAACTTCGATGACTAAAATAAAAATAAAAAAATTAAAATTTCATAAATAAATGCATGGGTGTGAAGAATGAGCTTCAATATTTCATCCGAAATAATTTTGATCTCATTCTGAAGTCATTTCAAATTTATAAAAATTATTTAAAGTTTCTATTTTATAAGGATTTTTATAATTTTAAAATTTCACATTTTTTTCATATTTTGAAGGTAAATCGATTTTCAGGCTTTGCATTTGCATTCATAGACAATAAATGAACTTCCATTTATGAAAATTACAATTTCATTAAAGGGGGGTAGTTCATACGACATTCCATTGGCCATCATTTTGAATTTTGAGGGTAAAACTTCCTAGGGTCATAACTCCTCGCTCGTTGCTCGGATTGACTATTAGTGCATATTTTTAGAAAGCTCTCAAAAAGAGCTACAACAACGTAGGGTGTTATCATACTAACTATAATGTGTTTTAATATTTTTAGCTTTCTAGTCCATTTTCCAAAATTTTATTTTTATTTTTCTAACCCTTCCTTTTGCAGATTTTTTAAACTTCGATGACTAAAATAAAAATAAAAAAAATTAAAATTTCATAAATAAATGCATGGGTGTGAAGAATGAGCTTCAATATTTCATCCGAAATAATTTTGATCTCATTCTGAAGTCATTTCAAATTTATAAAAATTATTTAAAGTTGTTATTTTATAAGGATTTTTATAATTTTAAAATTTCACAATTTTTTCATATTTTGAAGGTAAATCAATTTTCAGGCTTTGCATTTGCATTCACAGACAATAAATGAACTTCCCTTTATGAAAATTACAATTTCATTAAAAGGGGGTAGTTCATACGACATTCCATTGGCCATCATTTTGAATTTTAGGGGTAAAACTTCCCAAGGTCATAACTTCTTACTTGTTGCTCGGATTGACTATTAGTGCATATTTTCGTCAAGCTTTCAAAAAGAGCTACAACAATGTAGGACGACATCATACTGACTATAATGTGTTTTAACATTTTTGTCTTTCTAGTCCATTTTTCAGAATTTTATTTTTATTTTTCTAACCCTTCATTTTGTAATTTTTTTTAAACTTCGATGACTAAAATAAAAAAAATTAAAATTTCATAAATAAATGCATGGGTGTGAAGAATGAGCTTCAATATTTCATCCGAAATAATTTTGATCTCATTCTGAAGTCATTTCGAATTTATAAAAATTATTTAAAGTTGCTATTTTATAAGGATTTTTATAATTTTAGAATTTCACATTTTTTTCATATTTTGAAGGTAAATCGATTTTCAGGCTTTGCATTTGCATTCACAGACAATAAATGAACTTCCCTTTATGAAAATTACAATTTCATTAAAGGGGGGTAGTTCATACGACATTCCATTGGCCATCATTTTGAATTTTGGGGGTAAAACTTCCTAGGGTCATAACTCCTCGCTCGTTGCTCGGATTGACTATTAGTGCATATTTTCGAAAAGCTCTCGAAAAGAGCTACAACAATGTAGGATGACATCATACTAACTATAGTGTGTTTTAACATTTTTGGCTTTCTAGTCCATTTTCTATAATTTTATTTTTATTTTTCTAACCCTTCCTTTTGTAGATTTTTTTAAACTTTGATGACTAAAAAAATAAAATAAAAAATAAAATTTCATAAATAAATGCATGGGTGTGAAGAATGAGCTTCAATATTTCATCCGAAATAATTTTGATCTCATTCTAAAGTCATTTCAAATTTATAAAAATTATTTAAAGTTGTTATTTTATAAGGATTTTTATAATTTCAAAATTTCACATTTTTTTCATATTTTGAAGGTAAATCGATTTTCAGGCTTTGCATTTGCATTCATAGACAATAAATGAACTTCCCTTTATGAAAATTACAATTTCATTAAAGGGGGTAGTTCATACGACATTCCATTGGCCATCATTTTGAATTTTGGGGGTAAAACTTCCCAGGGTCATAACTCCTCGCTCGTTGCTCGGATTGACTATTAGTGCATATTTTTAGAAAGCTCTCAAAAAGAGCTACAACAATGTAGGACGACATCATACTAACTATAGTGTGTTTTAAAATTTTTAGCTTTCTAGTCCATTTTCCAAAATTTTATTTTTATTTTTCTAACCCTTCCTTTTGCAGATTTTTTATAAACTTTGACGACTAAAATAAAAATAAAAATAAAAAATAAATTTCATAAATAAATGCATGGGTGTGAAGAATGAGCTTCAATATTTCATCCGAAATAATTTTGATCTCATTCTGAAGTCATTTCAAATTTATAAAAATTATTTAAAGTTGTATTTTATAAGGATTTTTATAATTTTAGAATTTCACATTTTTTTTCATATTTTGAAGGTAAATCGATTTTCAGGCTTTGCATTTGCATTCAGAGACAATAAATGAACTTCCCTTTATGAAAATTACAATTTCATTAAAGGGGGGTAGTTCATACGACATTCCATTGGCCATCATTTTGAATTTTGGGGGTAAAACTTTCCAAGGTCATAACTCCTCGCTCGTTGCTCGGATTGACTATTAGTGCATATTTTTAGAAAGCTCTCGAAAAGAGCTACAACAACGTAGGGTGACATCATACTAACTATAGTGTGTTTTAACATTTTTAACTTTCTAGTCCATTTTTCAGAATTTTATTTTTATTTTTCTAACCCTTCATTTTGCAGATTTTTTTAAACTTCGATGACTAAAAAAAAAAATTAAAATTTCATAAATAAATGCATGGGTGTGAAGAATGAGCTTCAATATTTCATCCGAAATAATTTTGATCTCATTCTGAAGTCATTTCAAATTTATAAAAATTATTTAAAGTTGTTATTTTATAAGGATTTTTATAAATTTTAAAATTTTTTCATATTTTGAAGGTAAATCGATTTTCAAGCTTTGCATTTGTATTCATAGATAATAAATGAACTTCCCTTTATGAAAATTACAATTTCATTAAAGGGGGTAGTTCATACGACATTCCATTGGCCATCATTTTGAATTTTGGGGGTAAAACTTCTCGAGGTCATAACTCCTCGCTCGTTGCTCGGATTGACTATTAGTGCATATTTTTGGAAAGCTCTCGAAAAGAGCTACAACAACGTAGGGTGGCATCATACTAACTATAGTGTGTTTTAATATTTTTGGCTTTCTGGTCCATTTTCTATAATTTTATTTTTATTTTTCTAACCCTTCCTTTTGCAGATTTTTTTAAACTTCGGTGACTAAAATAAAAATAAAAAAAAAATAAAATTTCATAAATAAATGCATGGGTGTGAAGAATGAGCTTCAATATTTCATCCGAAATAATTTTGATCTCATTCTGAAGTCATTTCGAATTTTTTTTTTTTTTGGTAAGTAAGAGAATATTATAATTAACACCGGGTTTTAACTGGTTGACCCAAAACCATTTTACAAAATAGGGTCCACTGACCAACTGGACAAAGGCCAAGCCCTAAAAGTTTAAACTGACAACAAAAATGGCCAAGACCTACTCTTCCATTAGAATACAACCAAACTAAACTATGGAAGCCTAATATTATGGCCATCGAGAAAAGAAAGACGCAAAAAAGAACTAACAAAGACAAAAACTAATCATGCAAGCACCATGCAGAGTAGCTTGTGCCCATATAAAAATAATAGAATATGGTCAAAAAAAAAAAAAACATCCCATAGAATGGACGGCCAAGAGGCCAAGCAGTCTTCCTTGTAGTCCTCATCTAACTTCTTATCATCGTTCTTGCCATCATCTTTAGATTTTGCCTTCGACTCCTTGTGCCCCTGGAACTGCTGGCTATAAAACAGAAGATTTAGGGAATCACACAAATCAACAGCTGCACTGATGAGGCCAGACAGACTCTTCAACTGGTTGATACTGTTGGAGGCTGATGAAATTGTCATCTTCTCCAAGACTATTATGGTGGGGTCTGGTGCCTCATTGTCAGGGATCTCCAACACTTTGTTATTTCTTGCTAGGGCCTTTTTGCGACATCGAATCCAAAAACACCTTGGGAAATACTTGAGGCCAAAGCGGATGTTTCCCATGCATGAATTTGTAGATAAAAAACCTATATCAGTGCCCCACCAGCTGCAAAAAACACTAGTCACATGAACAAAAAAAACAAATATGACAAAATCCATTATAAGGTTCAAAATTTTTTTTTTAAAAATGCCCCAATTTTCTGTCATTGATCCACTTTGAGCCTTCCAATCTAAAATTTTTCATTATCTATCACCATTGAGACTGCATGAGGAAGATTTTCAGTCCACGTGATCAAATTTGTTGCTACAATGCCTTCATTTGCCAGCCTATCAGCTGCCATGTTTGCTTCCCGGAAGGTATGCAAAATTATGGCCTCAGGTCGGTCATGAATTAGAGCCCTTGCTTCATGGATGTAGTCATCAAATCTCCAAGGAGCTCTCTTAGTGTTCTTTAGAAGATTTATAATAATAAGAGAATCACCTTCCACCAACAGTTTCCCTGGATAATTCTCTGCCACCTTGAGGCTCCTCCAAACTGCCCTTGCTTCAGCCACATTGTTAGTTTGAGCTCCAAGATGTTCAGAAAAAGCTACAAGCACCTCACCCTTGTGGTCTCTAAGTAAGCCACCGACCCGACTTCACCGGGTTGCCCCTAGATGCCCCATCAAAATTTAACTTAATCCACCCTAGGGGGGGTGGGGTCCATGTGATCATGGTTCTAGGACAGACTTGAGGATGATTGAGGCCATCAGTGAGAGGTAAGTTTAATGACTGGCCTAATGAAGCTTCAAAAGGATTTGGAGGTCTAGATGCTGCAGGCACTAAACAAGCATTCTCATTAGCATATGCTAAAATTTTTGACAGGACAGAGGATGACTGAGAAACCTTATCCAAGAAGGCCCGACGATTCCTTTCCAACCATATCTGCCACAAGTAGTGATGAAGGCAGATCTTCCACATATACCTAAGACGCCTATTCAAAAAGGGGGAAGGCCACTGGACAAATAAGTCAAAAATGGACTGAGGATGGACCCAATAAATATGAAACACTTGTAATAGACCTAACAAGATTGAGACGAAAAAATTACAATACAGAAACAAATGATCAATAGACTCCCACTCGGACATACAAAGATAACACCTATTAACAACAATCACACCTCTTTTTATTAAGTTATCCATGGTGAGGATCTTATTTTGGATGGCCAACCATGCAAAAAACCCAACCTTCGGAACAATGCTTTTGGGCCAAACTTCCAAGTGAGGGAAAGTAGGTTCATCATTATCAATAAGCATCAGATAAGCAGTCTTGACAGAAAATTCCCCATTGTCTGAAGCTTCCCAGATAAGCCGGTCCTCAAGAATGCCAGAAGGGAGTAAAGACTGTCTTAATTCATTCTCCAGTATTATTGATGCCCCTGGTAGATCATTATTCATTATTGGCTTCCATACCCTTCTATTGTTTGACAAAGTAATAAAATCTGCAACTTTGGTACCAAAAACTTCAATTGTCCAAGCTCTAAGGGTTGAAATGATGGGGTCTGCAGAGAGGGGATAGTCCTTTAACCATTTGTGGTCCCAAAAATCAATGTTTCTTCCATTTCCCAGTTTCCAACGTAGCCCTTTGCTTAGCAAGTTTTTAGTTTGAAGGATTGATTTCCAAAAAATTGATCCCCTGGGAGGAAAGGAATAACTTAAGAATTCAATTTCTTGCAAATACTTTCTTCGATTATAGTAATCCATTCTGCATTTGCATTTGTCAAAAGACGCCATGCTTGTTTGGCCAGGAGGGCCATGTTTAAATGTTGTATTCTCCTTAGCCCAATACCTCCAAACTCCCTTGGTTTGCAAACCCTATCCCAGGACACCAAGTGAAAGCGTTGCTTAGATTCAGAACCAGTCCATAGGAACCTCTTCTGGATCTGTTCAATTTTAGTGTAGACACTTGTAGGAGCTTTAAAAACAGAGAGAAAGTAGACAGGGATGCTTTGAATGGAAAACTTGGTGAGAAGCGCCTTGCCGACTTGAGATAACAAATTCCCTTTCCATCCAACCGACTTCCTCTGAATTCTTTCAATTACATTAGTCCACATGGAATCAGTAGCTCTACCTGTAAATAAAGGAAGGCCTAGGTATGTGGATGGAAGAGTAGACACTGAGCATCCAAGAATCCTAGCAATATTAATCTGCCTCTGAATGGGAGTGTTAAAGAAATAAATTTTACTCTTTGAAAAATTTACCTTTTGCCCCATGACATCCTCATATAGCTCTAGAATATGTTTTATGACCTTAGCCTCAAAAAGCGATGCAAGAGTTAACAACAAAGTATCATCCACAAACTGTTCATGTGTAATCGCTCGTGTTTGTGATGATGCTTTAATTCTGAAATAAGACCAATATTACGAGCGACTTTGATTGTCCTCCCAAGGGCTTCAGCCACAATGATAAACAACATGGGAGAGATAGGGTCACCTTGCCTTAGGCCCCTTTTACTTTGAAAGTATCCAACAGGAGCACCATTAACAAGGACTGAAAACCAAGGTTTCATAAAACATCCTTCCAAAAGCTTGATCCATTCATGATGAAAACCAAATTTCTGAAGAATGGCGAGAGACAAAACTCTAGTTTATGCGGTCATAAGCCTTGTTCATATCCGACTTGAGAGCAAAAGCGAGGTTTTTAGTCTCGGACTACCGAATGGAGGGCTTCATGAACTGTGATGACCCCATCAAGGATGGACCTTCCAGGGACCGAATCGCCTTGACAAACATCAATAAACATAGGAAGGATCTTCCTCATTCTATTTGCAATTGCCTTGGTCAAAATTTTATAAACAACATTACAAAGGCTAATAGGTCTAAAATCCATCATAGATCTAGGAGTAGGAATCTTTGGGATTAAAGCAATAAAAGTGGAGTTAAAAATTCTCGGAATATGCTTTGTGGACTGAAATTCCTTGATAGTAGCACATACATCAAAACCTACAATATCCCAAAAAGCCTGAAAAAACGAGGTGAAAACCCGTCCGGACCTGGAGCTATATCGAGGTTCATTGAGAAGAGAGCCTCTTTGATTTCTTCATCCGTGAAAGGCTTAATTAACTCCCCATTCAAGTCATCAAAAATTAAATGAGGAATATGGTAAAGCATTGATTCTGAAGCTAAGGCAGAACCGAAATGTTCTTCTCCTAAAAGATTCCGAAAATAGGAAACCGCTTCATTTCCGATTTCATTAGGACTAGAAAGGAGTGATCCATCATCTCTAACAAGTTCTTTAATTCTATTGTGGCTTCTGTTCCTTAAGGTAGATGCATGAAAAAATCTTGTATTGGCATCACCTTCTTTTAGCCGAGTAGCTCTAGACTTTTGCCGCCAAAAAATCTCCTCGCGAGCTAGAACATTATGGTACTCAGCAAGGGATTTCTTTTCATCTGCTTGTAGGGAAGGGTCTGGCAATCCCTCTTCAAGTTTTTTCTCAATGGTTGATAACCTTTCAGAGATGGCTTTCTTGTTTTCAAAAATATTTCCAAAAATTTCCTTATTCCAGATCCTTAGATTTTCTTTCACCACTTTAAGTTTCGTGCTAATCCGAATGAAGGCCCGCCTCGACAAGAATGCTGCCACCACTGAGAAATTTTGTCTCTGAGATCAGGGTGGTGCATCCACATAGATTCAAACCTAAAAGGCCTTTTGAATTTTGGAGTCTCTTCAATTTCAAGTAAAATCGGGTTGTGGTCAGACCCAATGCGAGGCAAGGACAACAGATTTGCATCCCCAAAAGATTGTATTGCTTCCTGTGACAAAAAAAACCTATCAAGCTTTTCCATTATAAGTTGATTTCCAGACCTCCTATTGCTCCAAGTAAATTTAGCATTTTTTAATTTGACATCCAATAAATTGTTGTTGTTGATGAAATCTTGAAAGTCCTCCATACTTCTTGCTGGAATTCCTACTCCCCCTTTTTTATCAGAGGGGTAAAGAGGGGTATTAAAGTCCCCCGCCACTATCCATGGGATATCCTGAAAAGCTTCCTTGAAATGACTGAGTAAATTCCATAGATCAGCTCTCCCAGATATAGAATTAGGGGCGTACACATTTGTTAATATCCAAGAAAGGTCATTAACCTTATCCTTAAAAATAATGCTCATTACCCTTTCCCCCAATTGAATAACCTTGCCTTCCACCTTCCCTGGATTCCAGATACAAAGAAGACCACCTGAGGTTCCATTGGCTTTGCAAAAAATTGCTTCTCCATTTTTCCAGATATTGAGGGCAATTTTTCTAGGACAAAACTTCATCGACTTTAGTTTCTTGCAAAATAAGAATAGTGGGATCAAAATCTCTTCTTAAATATTTGACTAACCGCTGTTTAGGAAGGCCATTGAGCCCCCTTACATTCCAGGATATGATCTTCATTTGGAACTTTTAAAGTTTTTTTCCTCTTCCCTTGCCTTGGACTTGAGGGGGCTTAAGAATTTTGTTTTCTTCAAAGGGAAGATTTCTAGTTGGTGGAAACAGAGTAGTCTGAATTCCATTAGCTAATTTATAAAAAATATTTAAAGTTACTGTTTTACAAGGATTTTTTTAATTTTGAAATTTCACATTTTTTTCATATTTTGAAGGTAAATCGATTTTAAGGCTTTTCATTTGCATTCATATATACTAAATGAACTTTTCTTTATGAAAATTATAATTTCATTAAAGGGAGGTAGTTAATACGACATTCCATTGGCCATCATTTTGAATTTTGGAGGCAAATGTTCCCGAGGTCATAACTCCTTGATCGTTGCTCGGATTGACTATTAGTGCATATATTCGGAAAGCTCTCGAAAAAAACTGCAACAACATAGGGAAGTATCATACTAAGTGTAGTGTGTTTTAATATTTTCAGTTTTCTAGTCTATTTTCTAGAATTTTATTTTTATTTTTCTAACCCTTCTTTTTGTAGATTTTTTTAAACTTCGACGACTAAATTAAAAATAAAAAAAGTTAAAATTTCATAAATAAATGCATGATTGTGAGAAATGATCTTCAATATTTCATCTGAAATAATTTTGATCTCATTTTGAAGTCATTTTGAATTTATAAAAAATTATTTAATATTGTTTTATAAGGTTTTTATAATTTCAAAATTTCACATTTTTTTATATTTTGAAGGTAAATCGATTTTCAGGCTTTGCATTTGAATTCATAAACAATAAATGAACTTCTCTTTATGAAAATTATAATTTCATTTGAGGGTGGTAGTTGATACAACATTCCATTGGCCATCATTTTGAATTTTGGGGGTAAAACTTTTTGGGGTCATAACTTCAGAGTTTCCTCTAGTTTCCTCTAAGATATTAGAGGACTAACTAGATTCTCTTCCATTGCCTAAGGGTTGTTTAACTTAGAGTGAGATAAAGTTAGGGAATCATCAGTAGTAGGGACATCTTATTGAAGGGTTGTTAGATTAGAGACAACCTCCTTGAGACCTTGATTTTTTTGATGTGTTCAAAAATTAACAAATCTAGGCCCTGATGGTTTGGATTAGTAATCTAACTACTTTTAACTTGCAACATAGACTTCTCCAAAGACTTAAATAAAATGGAAGGTATATTAAACACTCTCTTACATCAGAGTTGATTTAGGAACATGAAATGATAACTCCGTAGGATATATTTAATCTCACCTAATGTGAAGTACTCCATAATTACCAAAGCAACCCTATCCCATGGAGCCTTGAGAACTTTCCTTTGGAAATCATTATGGATATTCAACAAGACCTCATTCTCCCCTAGAAAGTACCTGATTTCTCTTGCCAAGGAATTATTTTTTATATTGTGGCATACACGATCTAAAGGCAGGACCATCACACCATAACTACGAGAATGAAGATTTCAAACTCGAGTCCCTCCACTTTCTCCATCACATTCCTCCATGAATGAGCCACTTGTTTTGATATTTCTCTGTTAAAATCATGGAATTTCAAGAAACATTACATAAGACCACCTTTACTCAATATATTCCTTACATCATCCTTAACTTCAAGTGAATTTGGCTCAAGGACTATCCCCTCTATAGTCCAAAATACCACCCATAGATTGCATTCTTTGTATAATTGAGATATAGAGCAACCAACAAACCCTAGAGGAGAAAAATATAAAATTATGAAAGCTCCACCTCGGAATTTAGAATCCTCAAGAGACCATTGGAAGATAGACAACCTTTACCTCAAAATCTTAGAACCAATACCCCACTACTAAAAATTTAATCCAACTTGGGAAAACTAGGGTCTTATTGAAAATAGGTAAATTTAAGAGCTTTCTCTTTCCTAGAAATAGGATAATAGAGCTCTCATCCCAATCCAAGACAACATCAGTATCAAAAGCCTTGAGGGAGTGCCCCTTCATGTTTCAAAAGGATCATAAAAAAGAAGAATATGTAACAAAAAAGAGAAGCATACCATATGTTATTTGAAATAATTAGAATCTCCTACAATAATGGCACCCATATCTATGAATATTAGAGCCAATTTTCAACATCAACTATACGATTTTATGGCCACTTGACATTCAAATGTGCAAACCAATAGGGTCTCTCCACATTGTAAATAACCACTTCAACTCATGCATGCCAAGGAAGGCCAAGGGGTTTATATGGCTTCCAAACAACCACCTAGGTCAATGATTACCTTCTTGCCTTTTGTCAATTGATAAAATCAAGGATTCCCATCTAAAAAGGCATACTTGTTCATGAAATACGGATCTTTAAGTGAAACAACTTTGGTGATGATGTCTATGCATGGACCATGTGATTTGTATGAATTACTAGCACATGATCTTAGCCACCAATTAAAACACCACCATACCTCCAAACTTGTTAATAATTGCCACCTGAACCATGCCACTTTTGGTTAGGAGTCCATCCTTATAAGAGTTTGACACCAAAAATATAGAATTCAAAAATAAAGGAATTTTGAGAATATTAGAAGCTTCCCTTATCACACAGACTGTAAGAATCAAATATTAATTTTGCAATGATCTCCTAATTGATATTTTTTAAACTTGGACGACTAAAATAAATAAATAAAAATTAAAATTTCATAAATAAATGCATGGGTGTGAAGAATGAGCTTCAATATTTCATTTGAAACAATTTTGATCTTATTCTAAAGTCATTTCAAATTTATAAAAATTATTTAAAGTTGTTATTTTATAAAGATTTTTATATTTTAGAATTTCATTTTTTTTTATATTTTGAAGGTAAATCGATTTTTTGGCTTTGCATTTACATTCATAGACAATAAATGAACTTCTCTTTATGAAAATTACAATTTCATTAAAGGAGGGTAGTTCATACGATATTCCATTGGTCATCATTTTGAATTTTAAGGGTAAAACTTCTCAGGATCATAACTCCTCGCTCGTTGATCGAATTGACTATTAGTGCATATTTTCAGAAAGCTCTTGAAAAGAGCTACAACAACGTATGGTGACATCATACTTATTGTAGTGTATTTTAATATTTTCATCTTTCTAGTTCATTTTACAAAATTTTTATTTTTATTTTTTTCTAACCCTTCCTTTTGAAGATTTTTTTAAACTTCGACGACTAAAATAAAAGATAATTTTTTTTATAAATAAATACATGGGTATGAAGAATGAGCTTCAATATTTCATCCAAAATAATTTTGATCTCATTCTGAAGTCATTTTGAATTTATAAAAATTATTTAAAGTTATTGTTTTATAAGGATTTTTATAATTTTGAAATTTCACATTTTTAATATTTTAAAGGTAAATCAATTTTTTGGCTTTGTATTTGCATTCACAGATAATAAATGAACTTCTACCTTTATGCCTGATATAAGTGCAGCTGCTGTCGCTACCTTTATGGTAAAGACAACTTTGTTAACAGCCCCAGTGACCCATCAACAATTTGTTGATGACACGTTGTTGCTTACGTTGGCTTCAGTGGTTGAGGCAAGAAGGATCAGACACAATCTGAAGATGTATGAGGAGGCAGTCAGACATAAAGTAAATTTTAATAAGAACAAGCTATATTTTATAAATACCCCCATTCCAAGGCAAAAAAACATTGCTAGAATTCTAGAATATCAGATTGCATCCCTTCTTACCTCATACTTAGGCCTTCCCATTTTCTATGGGAAACCAGAAGGGTCAATGTGGAATATTATGCTGGAGAGGATCCAAAAAACGCTAGCAGGCTGGAAAGAACATTTATTATCTCAAGTGGGCAAAGCAGTCTTAATAATGGCCTCCCTATAAAGTATACCTGTATATTTCTTATTGATTTTCAGAGCTCCAAGCAAGGTGTATCATAAAATCAAGCAATTTCAAAAGAACTTTCTCTAGTGAGGGACCAAGGATAAAAAAAGGATCCATTTGGTAGGGTGGAATAAGGTTTGCAAACCTAAGGTATAGGTGGGGATAGGGCTAAGGAGAGTTGCTAATCTCAACACATCTCTGCTAGCCAAACAAGCATGTCAGTTATTAACCAAGGCCAAAAATAAATGGACGACCATAGTCAGGAGGAAATACCTCCAAGGATCGAATTTTCTCAATGATAATCTGGTGAGTAGGGGGTCAAATTTTTGGAAAGAAATTCTAACAAGTAGAGATCTAGTCAAAAGAGGGATTAGATGGATCCTTGGGAATGGGAAAATGATAAACTTTTGGAAGGACCGATGGGCGAGAGTTGAGGAATTATCCCAGAATCCCCGATTGGCTAGGATCCAAGAACACATGGAGCAACAAATTGGGCAAAGGGTGTCTGATTACATTTGGTAGGATATGAACACCCATGGGTGGAAATACATCAAAGTACAGGGTTTTGAAGCTGAGTTCGAAGAACTTCATAATATTTTAACACAACAAATTCTTCCCTCTAGAGAATATGAGGATCACATTGCTTAGGCCGAGATTGAAAGTGGAGAATTTATGGTCAAATCTACCTATAATTTGCTCCTCAACAATGAAAACCAACAATTTCAATTGAATTTGGTCTAGATCAAGGGTTTAATCTCTAAAATATATTTTTTCTGATGGCTGGTGATCCAAGGAAAAATTCTTACCATGGATAATATGTTGACCAAAGGTATGGTTATTGCTAATCGTTGTCATATGTACAGGGCTGGGTGGGAGTCAGCCCAACATTTGTTCCTAGAGTGTCCGGTGGTAGCGTCCATCCTTGATAAACTTTTCTAGGCTTTTAGGATCTCGTGGGTCAAGCTGGCTTCAGTTTCTAAAGTGTTCCAACAATGGCCTCAACCCTTTGTTAGTCTGAAACTTAAGTACCTTTGGAAAATATTTTGGCACCATTTCCTATGGCAGATATGGTTAGAGGAATCATAGAGCTTTTAAGGACACCAGTCAGCCTTAAAACAATCCTCAATAGAATCCTTGCCTTTGCAAAAGAAAAAATTAGTATCCTTGCTGAGGAGAACCGTATAATCCCTCCCTAAGAAAGACAAACTGCTTTAGCCTTAGGCATTGAGGAAAATCCTTTCATCCCTCTACCCAATCCCAAAAATGGGGTCTCTTGGGAGCTACCCGCTATGGGTTGGTTCAAATTGAACTTTGATGGTGCAGCTAAGGAGAACCCGAGAAGAGCAGGAGAGCTCGGAGGAGTAATCAGAGATCATCAAGGAAACCTAGTTAAGGCCTTCGTTGAACCATTGGGAATTAGAACTAATTATGAGGTAGAAGCTAGAGCCATTTTAAGGGGGTTAAAATTTGCCCAGGAGACTCTTGGAAATTTTATGATTGAAGGTGATTCCATGAATATCATCAACCTGTTAACCAATGGCAGAAAACCTCCATGGATGATTGAGGTCATCATCCATGAGGCAAGGATCCTTTTTGCGATAAGACAGGATAGGAGGATTCACCATGTGTTTCGTGAGGCCAACAAAGCGGTTGAAAAATTAGCCAATGTGGGTATTGATGCGAGAAGTTTGATGATGTGGACACAAGGGTACCATATAAAGTGGAAGACATTCTTATATATGAAAAGCACACTACTGATTAAGGAGAAAGGTGGAAGAGTGTTTTTTCCCCAAGTTTTTCATGATAATCATAGAGTTTTTTCTCTAAGTCAACTGAAACGACTATCGCTGTAAGTAATGTTAATTGTCATGTTGAACTGTCTTTTTGCAGTAAGTGTAAGGTGCTGTAGGATAACCAACACAATTTTTGAAAATAATGTTCTAAGGATGACTAGGATCCACAATCTCAGCATAAGGCTAGATTTTGTATTAGGTTTTGGGTTAACCTGCAAAACCTACTAATTAATGACAACTTTTATTTACCAAAAAAAACTTCTATTTATGAAAATTAAAATTTCATTAAAGGGGGTAGTTCATACGACATTCCATTGACCATAATTTTGAATTTTAAGGGTAAAAATTCCTAGGGTCATAACTCCTCGCTCGTTGCTCTGATTGACTATTAGTGCATATTGAAAGCACGAGATTCCGAGCAAAGGAAACACTAATTGTGATGCATTCAAATCAAATACGCTTAAATCCTAAAAATGTAAAATGTATGAAATGAGAGAGACGCATTGAAATGAGATACAAGAAAATGGAGAAAACATAGCCTTTTCATTAAACTTTCTTGATCTCTGTTACAAAGACGCCTCCTCCCTTTTCAGGGGCTAGGAGCATTGAAAGAATTTGATTACAATCACTTAATGTTCCTCTTTCCACGTGCCCACACTTGAGATGGGCGGGCCAAGACGATGCCACCGTTGATGTTGATGAGTCCTTAGCTTCTGCTGCTCCTCCTACGAACAAAGAAACAACAAAGATGTCAGTAGCACCTGCTGCAAATAAAAAGTGTTTGTTCTCTAAAATCGCCAAAAGATGCATGCAAACATTTGTCTGAAACAGTGAGTAAAGTGAGTCCAAATGGCCTGAAAACTTGACAGAAGATAGAAGATATTACCAGAAGGCCATTGCCACTGAGACAGTCAGCCAATCTGCCTTCACCTGGAATTCGTCCCTGGGCAGGACGAATTTTAACTGCAATTCGTCCCTGTGTGGGACGAATTCTTCTGTGTTGGAAAAGCCGACCTGCTGTTGCTCCAATGTCGATTCCCGAGACCTCCAAAACACCTGAAAATAGAGGGGTTATGTAATTGGGGCCATTTTGGGATGACCCAGATGGTCGGATTCTCCCAATTTGGCCTCTATCCTCGGGAATTTGATATCGCCACCTGCAAGTTAGTATAACAACAAAGCGACAAAAAGCATAACAAAACCTGATCAAAATGTCATGAAATTGAAGCTATGAATTCACCAAATAGAATAACACAAAATGCAACATGAATAAGTAATCTAGAATGCCTTTAGAATAAAACTTAGAAAGTGTGGGGGTGCCCAAGTGGGCCTCCCACCGTTGGCACTTGATTCTGACGCCAATCCACTAGGGATGGGCCCAAAACCTCTTAGGATTGGGATGTCTGTGAATTGGTGGTGTAAGGTGGTCAAATGTTGGATTTGGGTTGGATGCACGCTTCCAAAAGCCACCCAATAACCTCCCTTGCAAAATAGATTAGTGGATGTGAGAAGGTGAACCAAAAAGATGCAAGTGGGTAATCAATTAGACAACACTTCGTTGCTTGAAATTGCCTCTAATCTGTATATTTTGGGTGAGAAAAGTCCCACCTTTTATAGACCCACGGGGTCTCTTTTGAGAGGGAAGCATAAGTGCCATGTGTTGGTCATAGGTGCCATGTGGCGGTTATGTCTTCCCATGAGGGAGGAGAGTCCTCCATGACTTGGGCTTTCATAATTGCCCTTGTGATAGTCCTCTAACGGCCTATCTGTCCACCCACACACGCGTGCAAGGCAGGAGTCATCAACTGACTGTCTTGGGCTGCCACTTGGCACCATTCTTCTTTTTTCTCGTTAAACTCAGAATTCATCCCTACCAGAGATGATTTCAGAATTCGTCCCTAGGTGAGACGAATTCCAGTTAGTATTCGTCCCTGGGTGAGACAAATACTGAGCAAAGTGTCTAAATGTGCCAAATTGCTTCCTGACCTTACAAAATTGCTATGAAAGTGGTTAGGACCACTGTTTGACCTCTGAGGGCTGCCCTGGGGGCTGTGTTTGTCAACGCGATCAGTGTTTGCAGTCACATAATCAGATTGGTGTTGTTTTGGTGTCTACAGATGCCCCTTTTTGGGATGCGTTGTGCATAGCACAGCGTTGAGCAAAAATAGATAACCAAAGCACTAATGATTAGGGTTTCTTGGTAACCTAACCAACTTTTGATGCCCCAAGCATGGAAATGGCATGCATTCTTGAATCCTTGCTTCTGATGAGCTAAGGAGTTTGATTTCAAGTGTTAACCTATTTTGGTGAGGTGTGACTTGAGCTTGGACATTGATCAGTCATGATTAGGCAAAGGGCGCAACCTTTTATCCTCAGGGGAACCTTGTGTTCATGATTCACGAAATGCCAAGTGTTTGATTGATTTGATTGTTGCTTGTTTATTGCCCCAAGCAGGAGCATAATTGTCTTTGTCAATCATTCTTTGAATGCATGTTGTTTTCCTTAATTGGGTGTGTGATTGTTGATTGGTGACTAAGTGTGACTACCCCCTCAAGCGAAAAATCGATGAGGGAGTGACCTTCATGAGAAAAGCGACGAGTCGCTTGACCCAAGATGACTTGTGCAAGGGTGCCTTTAGAGTGTTTACCGTTTAGCATGTGCAATTTTTCCAACATTTGGACCTATTTTTGGTGGGTGTTAACCCTTTTGGTGATGTCGTAATGGGGTGAAATTATCGAAAATCCATCTTCCCGTGGAGCGGTTCGGCTATGGTAGCCTTCTAGGGGAAGTAGGAGATTGAGAATTTGAACCCCGACATCGAATTTATTTTCCTAGAGGTTAAGTGCAAGAGCACTTATGTCCGGCAATGCTTATTGCTATTTTTTATGTTGCATTTTTTTATTTTTTTGTTTTTTTTTTTTTGTGACACCATTTGGGGTTTGAATCGTCAGAAATTCGTCTTCCCGTGGAGCGGTCTAGCTATGGTAGCCTTATTAGGGAGTAGGATTGTGATAATTTGTGACTCCCAACATTTATTTTGTATGCCCTGGATGTCAGGTGCAGCAGCACTCTTATCGGGCATAGTTATTGTCTGTTTTTAGTGCATTTTTGATCATTTTTTGATGTTTTTGAAGTGCTGGTCTGAATTCATCCCTGGGTGGGACGAATTCCAGATGTAGAATTCATCCCTGGGTGGGACGAGTGCTAACCTGAGCGCTCGTCCCAGTAAAGGATGAATTCCAGCTCAAAAGGCCTATTTAAGGGCCAAAACTTGCATTTGGGCTCATTTGTGTCATTTTTTTCTTGCGATTTTGGAGCTCTAGGAGGAGGAGGTAATTCTGCGAAGCGAAGCGCTGCTGGAATTCTCTCTGCCATCATGAGTGCACAAACTGGTTCGAGCGGCAAAGCCGAAGCGAAACCTGTAAGTGTCTTCTAGAGCTTATTTTTGTTTAAATTTGCACTTGTTTTATTTAATTGTTTTTTTGTGATGCTATTTTTCAAAATGTGTTTTAAAACTTAAACTCGAAACTGGATTGAAGACACTAAGACTTATTGTACAATTAAACGTAGTTAAACCTAGGCACATAATTTTGCTTATGACTAAACCCTAGGTTAACGGAATGTAAACCCTAAGACGTATATTTTTTTGTGTTTTTGAATTAATCAGTTAAGATTAGAAATCTTGGAACTGAAGGTTTTTTTTTGTTTTGTTTATTTGATTTTTTTGCTTTTGTTATTGCTATACAGTTGTTTTCCATGATTTTTAATTTTTTTTGTTGAATTGTTTTCTTTTGCAGGTTAGGAGCCGGTACCGTGTACCTACCGTCTTTACTAAGGCGCTGGGTGCACTGACTGATGATGATTGGGAATGGCTTGATGCCCTTGGGCTCAAGTAGGTGTCTTGACTGGAGCCTGTGGTCCCGGATCAGGCCTATCTGACGGCCTTGATCAAACTTTGGGATCCACGGACCAACACATTCCATCTTCCGACAGGGGAGATGACTGTAACTTTGGAGGATGTCTATCGGTTGCTTCAAATTTCGATAGACGGACTGCCTATTAGGACATCGCCACGTGATCAGCGGACTGCTGTACTTACGAGATGATTTGGGCATGGGGAGCGGCTGGGTGTAGCAAACCCAGTGGCGGGATTTTTGTTGGCTAGTGGCAGGAGAGGGGGGTGTTAGGAGTGAGGCACTCATTCTTGATGGGCCTCATTTCTAACATGCTTCTACCTGACTCCTTAGGCGCGAGGTTCTCGTGGAACCTGCTAGATTTGGTATGGCAATTGGTAGAGTGCCCGATAGAGGCATCGCTGATTTTGAGGTGGGGACAAACATTGTTGGCACAGCTCTACGGGGAGCTATATGGGGTCCGCTGTCGGGCATCGCTGATTTTGAGGTGGGGACAAACATTGTTGGCACAGCTCTACGGGGAGCTATATGGGGTCCGCTGTCGGCAGCGGAAGGGGGTCAGCTGCAGCTATCTGCTGCAGTGCTGGGGTTGGCAGCACATAGCAGTGGAGAGGCCAACCGGGTTACCATGGATGACTCGGGTGACGATGGATGACACGGAGATAGGCTATGCAGTTTTGTGGCGGCGGTCTACGGAGCAGGGGCAGAGTCGGTGATGGGCAGGTGCTTTAGAGCACTATACTAATGCCTTCTCTCGGCTCACTCCAGGGGAGGTGGTTTGGCGTCCTTATCAGGACTGTCCAGCCTGGTCGAAGGCTGGAGAGTGGCTCCGACGGGTACGTAGGGAGCGATGGTTGATCGGGCGACACGAGACCGAGCATGAGTTCTTTTCATACAGTCGGGTTACACGACAATTTGGGGTGCGTCAGGCATTGCCTGGTGAACCCGTGGTCTATCGGCAACGGGGAGATGAGAGGGATCTAGACCCATCGATCACCGCGCCTTTGGGCGAGGAGTCAGATGTAGTGATCGATGTCCCAGACGTAGATGACATCGGGACTACCAGTGAGTATGACTTGTGGTGGGTGCTACGGTGATGGAGAGGGGAGGGGCCACTAGGAGGCGCAGAGGTGGCAGTGGAGGGTGCTAAGGCAGCAGGTGATGATTGGGGAGGTCCGTTGGATGATGCGGACATGGTGGATGTGGGGAATGAGGATGTTGATTTTGGTGCTCCGGATCAGTCGGACATGCAGGATGTGGAGGAGTAGTGGGAGCCGGAGCGAGTCGCTTGTTCCGAGAGGGTCCTGTTCGTCAGGCAGATACAGAGGAGATGGAGTCTGAGGTATGCGCTGAGATTGTGCGACTGACAGAGCTGCTACAGATACGGGATCTGGAGCTGGGGGATGCGTTACGGGAGAGGTATCCTTTGCGGGCCCAGTTAGCAGAGTGGGATAGGGTTCTTGCACAGCGTGACGATGCGATATCGTACTATCATCAATGAGAGGTAGAATGGTGTAGGCACCGGCTAGACTTGGAGAGGGAGGTCATCCGCCTTGGTGGGCGGCTGCCTGAGCCCTCGGGCAGTGGATCTTCATGGCGAACGAGGGATAGTGCGACTGAGCAGTCAGCATCATCTCGTCGTCGACGATTAGATGAGGGAGGCGATAGCAGGCCTGATGCGGGGGCTGATAGTAGCCGCCCTGCAGGGTCCCATAGGACCCACACTACGGGGGGTAGTTCCCGTCGCACCGATCCTGCGTGATCATGGTGGTCGACGCATTAGGTTGTGTTTTTGGATATGATTGCTGGGTCTGAGGACCAGTTTTGTAGCCTTCGGGCATTTTTTTGACGATATATATATATATATATATATATACCAATTTTATTTTGTTTATGTACATGTGATGATCTGATGTTTATTCATGATGGCTAATGACTATGCATGTTTATTTATTTTGATGAATGCTTATGCAAATGATGAATGTAAATGTTTTTGATTTTTATGTGATATGCGAAATGAAATGGATGAATGAAATTTGTGATGTTTGGCTATGGCACCATAGACTGTTAGGATTCTGTTTATTTTGTTTTTGGACGATTGCTATGGTAAATGACTTGGTATGTATATATGTGGTTTTCTCTTTTTGTATTTTCGGATGGTATTGCAAAGATGAAAAGTAGCGCAATTGGTTTAGAAATGTAGCTAAGGTTTTTCGAGACTCAGACATTTTAACTCACTAGCCATGACTGTACTTTGTCTTACAAGACTTTTGAACAAGGTATGAATCAGACTTGTTTTTGACCCAGCTATTTCACATCCTCGTGTGTGCGATTGAGTTCATTTATGTGGTATTCATCAGGATACCGCCAGTGCCAGATGGGATTTCAACCGAACCTATACTGAGGATCACCTAATTAGCTCCACTAACTCCTTTGTTGTATTTAGTCAGATTAATCTGCGGTGTTATCCAAGATGCCATAAGCTAGCTCATCCACATGCAAACATTGATCTGTATGCAAGTTAATGTGACAGATATATCGTCATGCGAGAGGTTTACCGCCAGTTATCGATAGGCTATCAACCAAATCGATACTGTGGCTTGCCTTATGACCTTTTAGAATGCTGAGAGTTGCAGGGATTCAAGTTCCACTCCCTTATTTTCTTCGTGTATTGGGATACTTGCTCATTTGTAGTGATAAGATCACTGTTTATTTTGATTTGTTTTTCTTTTGAGCAAGGGATTGGGGATATGGAGTGATGAAAATCACTATTGTTGTGCCTTTGATTTTTGCACTGTCAAGTATTTGATTTTTGACATTTTGTAAATTTTTTGATGTTTTGCAATTATTGAGAACTAGGGATTCTTAAGGAATTGGGTAGGGAGGATGCTTGTCCTTTTGCCAACTCTCAGCATTCTTGGGGTCATTCGCAAGGGGGATGAGCAAGATAACCGTTTCGCTTTTGGTGACTTGGATTACTGTGCGGGTTTCATCTTTCGTTCACACAACTTAAGAATTGTTTTATGTGTTTTAATTTGTGTTGGGATGTTACGTAACAAGGCATATTTCAAGTGTAACTCTACATTCGTAAAATCTGTCTGACTCGGTACATGACGTAGCTAAAAAGCAAAATGATGACTGAATCACGAAAACTGTTGCATTAAAAGACCACTGACTCTAGTGTGGTAAAAGCAATGCATGGTGTTTTTGTAAAATGGAACAGTGTGGAGCAAGATGGACTTAGTAGGGCAATTACAGCCTATGGTGCCTTTGACCTATACGACCACAAATATGCAATGTATGGATGCAGTGCTTAATGCAGCTACATATTTTTGTATTTTTGATGGATTGGTTTTTGTGAATATGAATATGAGGTGCATGAATTTGAGTATGCCTAAGAGCTCTCGATTGATGAATTTGAGTATGCCTAGATATGAGATGCAAATTTTGGTTGTTTTTGATTATTTTTTATTTTTACCAAGTGATTGTGGACATCCTTGGAGCATTTTGGTGACCAAGTGATTGCGATAATCCTTGGAGCTTTTTGGTGACCAAGTGATTGCGATAATCCTTGGAACTTTTGGGGTGACCAAGTGATTGCGATAATTCTTGGAGCTTTTTGGGTGACCAAGTGATTGCGATAATCCTTGGAGCTTTTGGGGTTTTGACCAAGTTATTGCGATGATCCTTGGAGCTTTTGGGTTTTGACCAAGTGATTGTGATAATCCTTGGAGCTTTTTGGTTTGACCAAGTGAATGCGATAATCCTTGGAGCTTTTTGGTTTGACCAAGTGATTGCGATAATCCTTGGAGCTTTTTGGTTTGACCAAGTGATTGCGATAATCCTTGGAGCTTTTTGGTTTGACCAAGTGATTGCGATAATCCTTGGAGCTTTTATGTTTTTGACCAAGCGATTTTATGGATCCTTGGAGCATTTTTGGGATGTGGCTCTCTTAGATATAAAATGGTCGCAAATGACTGATATTCAAGGGTTCTGTTTCCTTGATACCATCAAGAGAAGCTAGCCGATACGTCCGGGGTCCTATTTTGCTATCAATGACATATGGACCTAACCAATTTTCCGCGAACTTATCCCTTAGGTGGGACGGCAAATTAGAGTTCTGTTGGTTTTCCTTCAAAACCAAATCACCAACCCGAAAGTCCCTTAGGTGAACTTTCATGTTGTAAGCTTTCTTAAGCCGCTCTTGATAGATACGTAAGTGCTCGAGAGCATTAACGCGTCGTTCGTCAAGCAATGTAAGTTGGTCTAACCGGGCCTGCCACGTAGTGTCATCATCAATGAATTCCTGCATTGATATGCGCAGGGAAGGAATTTCCAACTCAAGAGGCATTACTGCCTCTGAGCCATACACGAGCGAAAATAGAGTTTCCCCAGTTGGCGTTCGAATGCTAGTGCGATAAGCCCAAAGGGCAAGTGGGATTTGTATGTGCCAATCCTTATGACTGTCTGTGACTGTATTTTTAAGGATGGCAACTAGCATTTTGTTTGACGCCTCTACTTGCCCATTTGCTTGCGGATAATAGGGTGTTGAAAAGCTGTGCTGAATTTTGTACTTTGTGGTCAAAGCACGCACGTCTTTGTTCTTCAATGATGGCCCATTATCCGAGATTATTTTGGATGGAATACCAAAATGGCATATGATGTTATGCAAGATGAACTCCACAATGCGAGGTCCTTTCGTTGAGGTTAACGGAATTGCTTCCACCCATATAGTAAAATACTATGTGACTGTTATGATAAACGTGTGACGGCCTGATGTAGGGGAGATCTTTCCAATTAGATCGAAGCCCCATTGCGAAAATGGCCAAGCGACCTGGACTGCATACAAGGCCTGGGAAGGTACGTGCATCAAATTGACATGATGTTGACATTTCACGCACTTCTTGACATATGCACAACAATATCGCTCTAAAGATGGCCAATAATAGCCCATGCAAAGAATGTGCTTTGCGATGGCCATACCACTAAAGTGACCACCACATGTACCATCGTGCGCTTGGACGATCGCCCAAGTGGACTCTTGCTGGTCCAAACAACGAAGAAGAATTACGTCATAGCTGCGACGATACAAAATGTCTCCTATCAAGACATACTTAGCCGCTTTTTGCTTGAATGTTCGTTTTGCAGCGTATGTCAATCCAAAGGGAAGATTACCTAACTTGAGGTAGTCTCTAATGGGTAAATACCGATCTTGTTGATCGAAAACCTCGACGAGTATGAACAGCAAATCTTTTTTGAAGTTCTTCTCTAACAAATGCTGAATGGGATAGAACTTGTAAGAATAGCGTTGTGTTGCTATTAGTGGGAGTGGGGGAAAACAAGGACCCCCAGTTGGCACGTTTCAGACGATCTCGGATTTGAAAGAACTTATTCGAGGATGGTTCAATCTAGATCATGTGGATTCCTGACGTCAAGTTTGAGCTTGCACGCTCTATCATGGATTACGATAAGGTTTTGACTTGAATAGTTGTCATATCACCGGAAAGGTCTTGCGAGATTAGTGACCCCAAGGAGGCCATTGTGTCCGCAAAACGATTCGATGATCGAGGGAGTGCCTCGATGTCATACCACTCAAGTTTTGCCAGGAATTTGTCCATGAGGGCTTTATAGGCCTTCAGAACTGGGCATTTGCATTGATATACCCCTTTGACTTGATTGACTATTAACAACGAATCACCAAAGATGTACAGTCGTTTGATTTTCATTGCGATTGCTGTCTGAAGACCTAGGAGCAAGGCTTCATATTTTGCATTATTGTTGGTGCACTAAAAGTTTAATTTAAATGACAGGGGCATTGGAGCACCCTACGGTGTGAAGAATACAATTCCCGTTCCACCACCTTGCTCGCATTTAGAACCATCAAAGAATAGGGTTATGTCGGCCTGTGACTCAGGCTCATTAGAATCTGGCGATTCTGAGACATGGAAGACCCCATCATCGGGTAGTTCTATGACCAGAGGCTGATCGTCTTCAAGAGGAGCCTCTGCTAGTTGATCGGCTATGACTTGTACTTTGATAGATTTTTTCCCAATAAACTCAATTTCAAATTTCGTCAACAACATGATCCATTTCATTGTGCGACTACTATGATAAGTATGACTCATCATGTATCGCAATGGATTCTCCTTAGACACAACATACGTAGTGTTGCTCAGCATGTAGTGGCGTAGCTTTTTGGTAGCAAACACCACCGCAAGCGAGTTTCTCAACGTATGCATAGTTAAGTTCAGTAACCTGACCAGGGTGCGGCTAAGATAGTAAGTAGCCTGTTCTTTGTGAAGTTCATTCTTTTGGGCTAGCATGGCACCCAGTGCCACCTCAGTAGCTAAGATGTATAAGTAGAACAACACTCCTGGTCTAGGTGGTGCCAATACTGGCGATGAAGCCAAGTATTGTTTGATTTCGTCAAAGGCTGACTGGCACTCGTCATCCCAGTGAAATGTAACTCCCTTGTGCAATAATTTGTTCATGGGTTGGCATTTGTTAGATAATTGCGCTATGAAGCGTTTAATCGACGTGACATTTCCTTGCAGACTTCTGAGCTGCTTGATGGTAGTTGGGGGAGCCATTTCAAGGATTGCCTTGAATTTCTTTGGGTCCACTTCGATG
This sequence comes from Wollemia nobilis, assembly GCA_028583015.1. Classification (NCBI taxonomy): domain Eukaryota; kingdom Viridiplantae; phylum Streptophyta; class Pinopsida; order Araucariales; family Araucariaceae; genus Wollemia; species Wollemia nobilis. The sequence goes on from JAQPPZ010002581.1 coordinate 13,993,358, forward strand.
CCTCATTTTGAGACTATAAAACACAAGAGTTTTCCAGATGTGACACCAAATACGCACTTCTTGGGATTCAGTCTGACCTTATGCTCTATGAGGCGATCGAGGATCTTGCTTAAGTCATCGAGATGATCTGAGCGCAAAAGAGACTTGGCTAACAAATCATCCATGTAATCTTCCAAAGTTTTGTGCATGTAATCGTGGAAGATATATGTCATGGCACGTTGGTAGGTAGCACCAACATTTTTAAGGCCAAAAGGCATGACCTTATAACAAAATGTCCCCCAAGGCATTGTGAACACCGTTTTGAGTTGGTCTTCAGGATTGATACGAATTTGATTGTATCCCGAGAAGCCATCCATTAGGGAGAGCATTTCGTGACCTGCTGTAGCATCTACTAGCGCGTCGATGCTCGGCAAGGGGAACTCATCCTTAGGACTCGCTTTGTTTAGGTCTCAAAAATTGGTGCATATGCGAATCCTCCCATCGAGCTTCTTGACGGGAACCATGTTGGACAGCCATGGCGGATAATCCACGTAGATGACAAACTGTGCATCCAACAACTTTTGCAATTCATATTTGACCATCAAGGCCACTGTTGGGTGCATATTTCGTAGTTTTTGCTTTACGGGCTTGATTGTCGGATCAAGCGTTAAATTATGCGTGACTAGTTGCGGGTCTAGTCCCGACATGTCTCTGTATGACCATGCAAAAAATTCCTTCTTCGCTTTGAGAAGGGCAATGTAGTCGGCTTGCTCTTCGGGGGAAAGACTTACCCCCAGCTTGAGAATCTGTGGATTCATTAGATCTATACCGATATCTACGTCAGTCGTCTCCTCGACTGACATGTGGGATCCATCCTCCAACTGATGTGGAGTTGGGATCAAATGGATATCATTAGCTAAGTTTAGATCTATGTTTGTAACCTTGGGTCCCTCTTCAGCTTAAAAAATATCCTAAGTTGTCCTTGGGGTAAAATGAAGCATTTCACCGAAAGGCCAATACTCTGATGGTGATAAAGGTGAATTGACGCGATCCCAGTCGATGGCATCCATGTCTAGATGCAATGGCCATGATGGATCGGCCGGATTGCGGATGGGTGCGGTTAAATCAATGGAGATCATGTAGATGGAATGAATTTGGTCTCCATAACCACGGGTGTTATAGCTCGAACATTTTGGATGCTTCCTATGCTCCGGATCTGGTTCTGTAGGGATGGGTATGAACGGATCAGCCCTATGTGTTGATAGGAAGATGGGGTCTTCCCTTGGTACTAATGTCATGATAAGATCTCGAGGTGGACGTTGCTCATCGTGAATATAGAGCCATGGATCTAACACTAGGTCCCACCCCGCTGGGTCTACCCACCATTCATGCCCTAGTAGTATGCCCATCTGTCCCATTAGATCTTCATGAGTTAAAGGGCGATGATGCCGTCGCGCATGTCTGAGATAGTCCATCTTAGTCTCATCTTCTGAATCACTTTCGGAGACCCAAAAATGTTCATTCTCTTCGACAACTGTTACTTGCGACGTTGAGGACTCTCCTTGTTATAGTAAGTTAATCTGGTCCCATTGCGGTTGTTCCACTCTTGGTGGAGGGACCTGATTCTTTTGACACTGTACTGATTCAACTGGAACCTCTAAGGGGAATAGCTTCAAAAAGATGTTCGAAAGCCGTTGATGTTCTCTTTGAGGATTAATGTCTGAACTTTCGCCTCTCTCTAGCAAAGGAGAGGGATTACTGCTGTTGCCAAGGGTGTTTGTTGACCATGGGAGGTAGTCTCCCAATGTATATTCTATATTTGGATTGGCATAAGGATCTAATGCCAATCCCCCCTTGTTGCCTATTTCTAGGCCTTGCATATTTTCTACCAAGATGTCTAAGGGCAGGGGGTGGTTGAAACCTACTCCTGACTTGTCATATGGCATCTAATATCTTGGTTGGCAAAGGACCCGCATCCCTTGCTCATATCTGCCTAACTCGTATCCATGCCAATTGCATTGGCCAAGATATTTTAGGGCAAATTCTGGGTTTGACAGATAGTTGATGTCTTCAACAAAAGGCTCTACGTCTGCTTCCTTTTGTTTGCATGGTTCAAGACCATGATCAAGGCCCCCATACACAAAATTCATCTGGTTTGGTGGGTAGCCAAGAGGAACAACTGTCCCTATGGGAAGGCGAGGTCTTCCCATGTCCTATATTGACTCCAATGCGAGGGTTGCCATAATATTTTGCACTAAAAACTCCCCCAGGCCCGTATTGGCCATTTCGATAGTGATTGTTGATGATTGGGTGGGAGGAAATGGGAGTCCTTCCTGAGTCCATTCCATGTTCAGTGTTTTAGGAGTCTTCGCTTCTGCTGTGTGAGATGTTTCTTCTGTTGATACCATTGAAATTGTGGGCAACCCTTCTTCTAAGGGCTGAGCCTCTTCCATGATCTATTTTCCCTTGTCCTTATGTTTGGCCATGACAGGTGGCTTTGATGATGAAGGAGCAGATGATGAAGGCTCACCTGGCTGGGATTTTGTTGTTTTGGTCACCAGTGGTGCCTGCGGTATTGGACCCTGTTTAGATGGATTTAGCTGGAAATCCAAATGCGTTGAGGGGAGGGTCGATTGAGGCAGGAATTGTACCGCATTGCAATACTTGAAGGGCTCTAAGTCCATTGGGACTACATGTATTTCTCCTTCAAAAGCATACTTTAAGCACCGGTGAGCGATCGAAGGGACACACTTCATGTCCCTGATCCAAGGCCACCCTAGCAGTATATTATAAGCCATCTCGCCTTCCAACACATGGCACAATGTAGGTATTGTCTTTTGTCCTACCTGGACAGGTAGAACAACTGTGCCGGCTATCGAGCATATCGCATCATTGAAAGCTCGCAGTGTGTACGTGGAGGCTGTGATGTGAGAGGCTGGCAGCTTCAAATGTTTTAAGGTTGTGGTGGTAATGATGTTACTGGACGAGCCAGTATCTACCAAGACTCTCTTGTATGGAATCTCGTTGACCCGCGCGATAACGTGTAGGGGTGGATCTGCCATGTCATTCGGTATTGTTTTGACCTCGTCTTCTCTAAATGTGATGATCGGCTCCGTACATTGTTTCACATGTCCCACGAAGTTGTTGAAAGAATTTGCTTCGTGAGGCTGTAATTCAATGGCTTTTAAAATGTCCATAAGAGCTTCCCTATGGGGCGCTGACTGTTGAATAAGCTCATAAATGGACAGCCTAGCCAATGTGGTCCGCAAACTCTGCATGAGTTTGGTCCGTATCGTGACCTCGGGTCTAGGCGGAGGCAACTGCGTTGGGCATTGTTGAGGCTGCGATGTTGTTGGAACTTCCATCGTAGCTACCTCGGGGGCAACTGCTGGGTACTTTTTGTTCCTTGTCACTATACTAATCATTCCCAAAAATCCTTGCATGGGAAGATTCTGTCGCACCTCATTAATCTGGAGTGGTTTTGCCTGAGCTTCGTGGGCAGGCAAAGGGTCCTTGAATACCCCCATTTGTTGATTATTTGGTGCTATGGGGTTGTCCACGGCCAATGTTCTATTGTCGATCAAATCTTGGATTAATTCTTTGAATTTCCAACATCCATTCAAGTCGTGTCCTCTGCGCCTATGGAATCTACAATACAATTCCTCTTTGTATCCCCTAGGCTTAGGAGCGTTAGGGTCTATAGTTTGGATTTCTGGTAGAGTGACTAAATTTGTCACTGACAAGCGGTCAAATAGGGAGTCCCTGGACTCCGTGTAAGGGGTGAATTGTTGCCTAGGGCGACGTTGCTGATTCTGCTCCTGTCTTCTATTATCTCTTTCATAACCAGGAGGCACTGCCTGGTAATTAGCCTTTTGGGGCTGCATTTCTTGCACAGGCGCGGGAACATTTATCGCAACTTGGTTAACCGCAGCATGTTGTGGGTGCGTTGTCCCAATTTTAGTGGTTTTATTCCACTCTTTCTTTTTAGGCTTGGCGATTGCGCCTTCGCCTATTTTGATCTCTTCTATAACTCTGGATTGCGCCAAAGCTTCTTCTAAGCTAGCGTATTGCTGCAGCTGCAATAGCCCAGAGATCGATTTCAAGCAACTTTTTGTGAACATCTGTGTGAGATCAGACATAGGGGGACGGTAAGGTAACTTAGAAAGCAAAGCTCTCCATCGATTCTCGTATGCTGCCATTGTTTCTTCCTCAAATTGCCTGAGGCTAGCCAAATCACTTAGTGATGCTTTCTTCCTTGTGTTGAAGGCAAAGCGTTCAAGAAACACATCTACTAATTGATCTAGGTTGCTTATGCTATGTTTGGGTAATTGTGTGAACCAATCCGAGGTAGGGCCTGCGAATGTGGTTATGAATGTTCTAAGCAAAAATGTGTCATTATCTTGGATGCCGAAGCATTGGCTTAGAAATCTTGTAACATGTTCTTGTGCATCTTCTTCACCTTTAAAAATTGCCAATTGAGGCAACTTGAAGTGTTCGGGGTAAAGAGGTGTAGGCATTGAGGGATGCACCGGATGACTGTGGAGTTGACGTAATGTGGGTTTTTGATGCCCAACGACTTTTGTTTCCACAGACTCTAAACGCTCTAATAGCGCTTGGTATGCATCGAAAGATTTTATTTCTTCCTCTCTTGTTTGCTCCCGTTGTAAGTTATGGAAGACTGGAGGCCTATGAAGGGGTGGCCGAATGGCAGCCCTCCTGCCTTGATGGGGAGTTTCAACATATTCTACGTCTGGTTCATACTCCTCGTAAAGTTCTTGAGGAGTCTCTGGGCGAGACCTATAATTTTGATTGAGTCCCTGCTGAAGGTACCCATCATTGTTTCGGGGAGTGACCTCCCTCTCGTGTCTATAAGGTCTCGGAGGCAAAGCTTGACGAGGTCGCGGAGACCTGTCCTGCACCAACGGATTATGCCTCTCATATTGTTCGGCTCTTTGGGTGCGAGGGGTTGGCCCCCTCTCAGGTAGTTCATAGCGTAACTCATCCGCTTCGCGTTGCATGCGCTCTCTATCCAAGCGGTGTCGATACTCTATCTCCTGATGACTTTGTTTAAGCCGCATGATTTGGGCTTGGCGAGCAGCATTTGCGGTGACTACTGGGTCAACTTGGTCTGCCCTCTTTTGCTCAGGAGGCTTGAGTGTTTCTCCTATGTGTTTGCCTTGATTTTTATGATCTAAAATTTTAATGGGTCGCTTCCCTCTGTCGAGGTAGGCGACATGTACTCGAGGCTCTGGCCTCAGTGGGTGATCATGATATCCAGCTGGTGCGGAAGCACAAGGTTCCCATGCTGTATGTTTTTGTCCTTGAGGAATGCGATGATCTTCCTCGTGCTCCCTCTCATGGGTGTGAAATGTGCGGGCGAAGTTAGCTCGCCTTGTGTAAGGATCCCTACACTCTGGATTTTGTCTCTCTATTCTGATGAGAGGTAAAGAAGGGATGCCATATCCACGTTGTCCCTCCAAATGGATAGTGTGCCTCTCTAGTGCTTCATCGCGCTGTGGCCACTCATGTCTAACCTCAGGAGGCGATTCTCTGTCTACATCGAGGTCTACATGTAAAGCGTCTTCCCGAAAGGGGCTGCTTTGAATGGGCATACCCCATCAAGGATTCTGAATTGGATTCTTTTTTAGGCCAGACCGATAAGGCGGTATGACCAAGTCCTTAAGACTGAAGCGAAGGCGACTTGTGCTTGCTTCTTGTGTACCTTTTGAAGCTTCTGCCCTTGATTGGGCTTGGCTACGGGTGTACACCATTGCGGTGCTTCTCTACTATCTAAACAGATTTTTATCTCGTTTATGATGATTTTTTTTTTGTCTACACTAAGCAGAAATGAACACATGCATACACAAATCGTGATTATCTATTTTAAGGATTAATAGTGTGTTCTAAACTGGTTTAGTGCATTTTGATGTTTTGTTTTGTTTTTGTAGGTTTTGAAGAACGTTCAAATGCATTATGACGGCTCATATAACTCCCAAAATGGTAGCCCCTTTAATATACCAACCAGGCCGATATACCAACCTCTCTATATATCCGCCCTTACGAGAGGGAGACTATAGGTACATTGGAGCAGAAGGTACATGGTACGTAGGTGATACGGAAGGGGGATTGTCCTGTTAATGGCACCTACCATAGAAGACTTATCCTCACGCACATGGGAATCACCCCAGCGACACTCGGCCAGCTTTCGTCAGGATTTACGCCTAACAACAGTTGACAATCGGAGAAATGGATGCAAAGCTAAGCCAAGGTGGTGATGAACCCACCGTTGGTCTTGCTCAAGGGCTGGGGTCTTACGACCAGCTCCTTGGTTTAAAATTGTTGCGTGATGTGTGTGTGATTCATTTTATTTGAAAAATGAAACATGCAGCAACACTACTTTCTTTAAGCACGCAAAATTTGAAAGAAAACAGAAACAAAAAAGCAAAAAATAACAGGAACAATTTAGAACCCCTACCTTTCTCTGCCCAAATCTGTTGTTTTCTGATCTTTGACTATGAAAAGTTGTAGACAAAAATTCGTCCCTTGGTGAGACGAATTACAGAATAGAATTCGTCCCTCCCAGAGACGAATTTGAATTCGTCTCAGGGTCAAACGAATTTCAGTAAAGCAATCGCCACAGTCAAGGATGAATAACAGAGAGAAACAAAAAAGATACCTGTCAAGCACAAAACACAAAAATTTGATCAGTTTCTGTGATCTTAAAAATAGGGGACAGGGTCCCACCATGATCGCCACTGAAAGCACGAGATTTTGGGCGAAGGAAACACTACTTGCGATGCATTCAAAATCAAATACGCTTAAGTCCTAAAAATGTAGAATGCATGAAATGAGAGAGATGCATTGAAATGAGATACAAGCAAATGGAGAAAACACAGCCCTTTCATTAAACTTTCTTGATCTCTGTTACAAAGACGCCTCCTCCCTTTTCAGGGGCTAGGAGCGTTAAAAGAATTTGATTACAATCACTTAATGTTCCTCTTTCCACGTGCCCACACTTGATATGGGCAGGCCAAGACGATGCCACCGCTGATGTTGATGAGTCCTTAGTGTCTGCTACTCCTCTTGCAAACAAAGAAACAACAAAGATGTTAGTAGCACCTGCTGCAAATAAAAAGTGTTTGTTCTCTAAAATCGCCAAAAGATGCATGCAAACATTTGTCTGAAACAGTAAGTAAAGTGAGTCCAAATGGCCTTAAAACTTGACAGAAAATAGAAGATATTATCAGAAGGCCATTGCCACTGAGACAGTCGGCCAATCTGCCTTCACCTAGAATTTGTCCCTGGGCAGGATGAATTCTGACTGCAATTCGTCCCTGGGTAGGACGAATTCTTTTATGTTGGAAAAGCCGACCTACTGCTGCTCCAATGTCGATTCTCGAGACCTCCAAAACACCTGCAAACAGAGGGGTTATATAATTGGGGCCATTTTGGGATGACCTAGATGGTCGGATTCTCCCAATTTGGCCTCTATCCTAAGGAATTTGATATCGCCACCTACAAGTTAGTATAACAAAGCAACAAAAAGCATAACAAAACCTGATCAAAATGTCACGAAATTGAAGCTATGAATTCACCAAATAGAATAACACAAAATGCAACATGAATAAGTAATCTAGAATGCCTTTAGAATAAAACTTAGAAAGTGTGGGGGTGCCCAAGTGGGCCTCCCACCGTTGGCACTTGATTTCGGCGCCAATCCACTAGGGATGGGCCCAAAACCTCTTAGGATTGGGATGTCTGCAAATTGGTGGTGTAAGGTGGTCAAATGTTGGATTTGGGTTGGATGCACGCTTCCAAAAGCCACCCAATAACCTCCCTTGCAAAAGAGATTAGTGGATGTGAGAAGGTGAACCAAAAAGATGCAAGTGGGTAATCAATCGGACGTCACTTCATTGCTTGAAATTGCCTCCAATATGTATATTTTGGGTGAGAAAAGTCCTACCTTTTATAGACCCACGGGGTCTCTTTTGAGAGGGAAGCATAAGTGCCATGTGTTGGTCAAAGGTGCCATGTGGCGGTTATGTCTTCCCATGAGGGAGGAGAGTCCTCCATGACTTGGGCTTTCATAACTGCCCTTGTGACAGTCCTCTAACGACCTATCTGTCCACCAACACACGCGTGCGAGGCAGGAGTCATCAAATGACTGTCCTGGGCTGCCACTTGGCACAATTCTTCTTTTTGCTCGTTAAACTCAGAATTTGTCCCTACCAGAGACAATTTTAGAATTCGTCCCTGGGTGAGACGAATTCCAGTTAGTATTTGTCCCTGGGTGAGACGAATACTGAGCAAAGTGTCTAAATGTGCCAAATTGCTTCCTGACCTTACATAATTGCTATGAAAGTGGTTAGGACCACTGTTTGACCTCTGAGGGCTACCCTGGGGGTTGTGTTTGTCAACGCGATCAATGTTTGCAGTCACATAATCGGATTGGTGCTGTTTTGGTGTCTACACATATTTTTGAAAAGCTCTCGTAAAGAGCTATAAAAATGTAGGGCGATATCATACCAATTATAGTGTGTTTTAATATGTTTGAATTTCTAGTCCATTTTCCAAAAAAATATTTTTATTTTTCTAACCCTTCCTTTTGCAGAATTTTTTTAAACTTTGACGACTAAAATAAAAATATTAAAAAATTAAAATTTCATAAATAAATGCATGGGTGTAAATAATGAGCTTCAATATTTCATCCGAAATAATTTTGATCTCATTCTAAATCCATTTAAAATTTATAAAAATTATTTAAAATTGCTATTTTATAAGGATTTTTATAATTTTGAAATTTCACATTTTTTTCATATTTTGAAGGGAAATCAATTTTCACGTTTTGCATTTGCATTCACAGACAATAAATGAACTTCTCTATATGAAAATTACAATTTCATTAAAGGGAGGTAGTTCATACGACATTCCATTGGCCATCATTTTAAATTTTATGGGTAAAACTTCTCGGGATCATAACTCCTCGCTCGTTGCCCAAATTAACTATTAGTGCATATTTTCAGAAAGCTCTAAAAAAAAACTATAATTATGTAGGGCAACATTATATTACCTATAGTGTGTTTTAACATTTTTGGCTTTCTTGGTCCATTTTCCAAGATTTTATTTTTATTTTTCTAACCCTTTCTTTTGCAGATTTTTTTAAAACTTCGATGACTAAAATAAAAATAAAAAAATTAAAATGTGATAAATAAATGCATGGGTGTGAAGAATGAGCTTCAATATTTCATTTTAAATAATTTTGATCTCATTCTAAAGTCATTTCAAATTTATTTAAATTATTTAAAGCTGTTTTATAAGGATTTTTATATTTTAGAATTTCACATTTTTTTTCATATTTTAAAGACAAATCGATTTTTAGGCTTTGCATTTGCATTCATAGACAATAAATGGACTTCTCTTTATGAAAATTACAATTTCATTAAAAGGGGTAGTTCATACAGTATTCCATTGGCCATCATTTTGAATTTTGGGGGTAAAACATCCCAGGGTCATAACTCCTCGCTCATTGCTCGAATTGACTCTTAGTGCATATTTTCAAAAAGCTCTCGAAAAGAGTTACAATGATGTATGGTGACATAATATTTATTGTAGTATATTTTAATATTGTCAGCTTTCTGGTTCATTTTCCAGAATTTTATTTTTATTTTTTCTAACCCTTCCTTTTGCAGATTTTTTTAAAACTTAGATGACTAAAATAAAAAAAAAAAATTCATAAATAAATACATGGGTGTGAAGAATGAGCTTTAATATTTCATTGAAAACAATTTTGATCTCATTCTAAAGTCATTTTGAATTTATAAAAATTATTATTTTATAAGGATTTTTATAATTTCGAAATTTCATATATTTTTTTTTTATATTTTAGAAGTAAATTGATTTTCAGGCTTTGTATTTGCATTCACAGACAATACATAAACTTTTATTTATGAAAATTACAATTTCATTAAAGTGGGTAGTTCATACGGTATTCCATTAGCCATCATTTTGAAATTTAGGGGTAAAAATTTTTGTGGTCATAACTCCTCGCTCATTGCTCAGATTCACTATTAGTGAATATTTTGGGAAAGCTCTTGACAAGAGCTACAACAACGTAGGGCGATATCATACTGATTGTAGTGTGTTTTAATATTTTCGACTTTCTAGTCAATTTTTCAGAATTTTATTTTTATTTTTCTAACCCTTCGTTTTGTAGATTTTTTTTAAACTTTGGTGACTAAAATAAAAATAAATATAAAATAAAATTTTATAAATAAATTCCTAGGTATGAAGAATGAGCTTCAATATTTCATCCAAAATATTTTTGATCTCATTCTGAAGCTATTTCAAATTTATAAAAATTATTCAAAATTGCTATTTTATAAGAATTTTTATAATTTCAAAATTTTACATTTTTTTCATATTTTGAAGGTAAATTGATTTTTAGGCTTTGAATTTGCATTCACAGATAATAAATGAACTTTCCTTTATGAAAATTACAATTTCACTAAGGGGGGTAGTTCATACGATATTCCATTGACCATCATTTTGAATTTTGAGGGTAAAACTTCCTAGGATCATGACTCCTCGCTCGTTGCTCGGATTGACTATTAGTGCATATTTTTGGAAATCTCTCGAAAAGAGCTACAAAATTATAGGGTGATATCATACTAGATTATAGTGTGTTTTAATATATTCAACTTTCTGCTCCATTTTCTAAAAAAATATTTTTATTTTTCTAACCCTTCCATTTGCAGATTTTTTAAACTTCGGTGACAAAAATAAAAATAATAAAAAATTAAAATTTTATAAATAAATGCATGGGTGTGAAGAACGAGCTTCAATATTTCTTCTGAAATAATTTTGATCTCATTTTGAAGCTATTTCAAATTTATAAAAATTATTTAAAATTGCTATTTTATAAGGATTTTTATAAATTCAAAATTTCACATTTTTTTCATATTTTAAAGGTAAATCGATTTTCAGGCTTTGCATTTGCATTCAAAGACAATAAATTAACTTTCCTTTATGAAAATTATAATTTCATTGAAGGGGGTAGTTCATACGATATTCCATTGACTATCATTTTTAATTTTGGTGGTAAAACTTCTCGGGGTCATAAATCCTTGCTCATTGCTCGGATTGACTATTGGTGCATATTTTTAGAAAGCTCTCGAAAAGAGCTACAATGATTATAGTGGCATCATACTTACTATAGTGTATTTTGACATTTTTGGCTTTCTGGATCATTTTCCAAAATTTTATTTTTATTTTTCTAACCCTTTTTTTGTAGATTTTTTGAACTTCGATGACAAATAAAAATAAAAAAATTACAATTTCATAAATAAATGCATGGGTGAGAAGAATGATCTTCAATATTTTATTTGAAATAATTTTGATCTCATTTTGACATCATTTTGAATTTATAAAAATTATTTAAAGTTGTTTTATAAGGATTTTTATAATTTCGAAATTTCACGTTTTTTTCATATTTTGAAGGTAAATCAATTTTGAGGCTTTGTATTTGCATTCAAAAACAATAAATGAACTTTTATTTATGAAAATTATAATTTCATTAAAGGGGGGTAGTTCATATGACATTCCATTGGCCATAATTTTAAATTTTGAGGGTAAAACTTCTCGGGGTCATAACTCCTCGTTCGTTGCTCAGAATGAATATTAGTTAATATTTTTAGAAAGCTATCAAAAAGAGCTACAACGACATAGGGAGGTATCATATTGACTGTAGTGTGTTTTAACATTTTTAGCTTTCTAGTCCATTTTTTAGAATTTTATTTTTATTTTTTTAACCCTTCCTTTTATAGATTTTTTAAAGTTCGATGACTAAATTAAAAATAAAAAAATTAAAATTTTATAAATAAATGCATGGGTGTGAAGAATGAGCTTTAATATTTCATCCGAAAAAATTTTGATCTCATTTTGAAGTTATTTTGAATTTATAAAAATTATTTAAAGTTACTGTTTTACAAGGATTTTTTTAATTTTGGAATTTCACATTTTTTTTCATATTTTAAAGGTAAATCAAATTTTTGCATTTGCATTCATAGACAATAAATGAACTTCCCTTTATGAAAATTATAATTTCAGTAAATGGGGGTAGTTCATACGACATTCCATTGGCCATAATTTTGAAAAGAGCTTCAATGACGTAGGGTTACATCATACTGATTGTAGTGTATTTTAACATTTTCGGCTTTCTGGTCCATTTTCTAAAATTTTATTTTTATTTTTATAACCCTTTCTTTTATAGATTTTTTTAAACTTCGGCGACTAGAATAAAAATAAAAAAAATAAATTATCATAAATAAATGCATTGGTGTGAAGAATGAGCTTCAATATTTCATATGAAATAATTTTAATTTCGTTCTGAAGTCAGTTCAAATTTATAAAAATTATTTAAATTTGTTGTTTTATAAGGTTTTTATAATTTCAAAATTTCACATTTTTTTCATATTTTGAATGTAAATTGATTTTCAAGCTTTGCATTTGCATTCATAGACAATAAATGAATTTCCCTTTATGAAAATTACAATTTCATTTAAGGGGGTATTCATACGAAATTCCATTGATCATCATTTTGAATTTTGGGAGCAAAAATTTTTGAGGTCATAACTCCTCGATTGTTGCTCGGATTGACTATTAGTTCATATTTTAAGAAAGCTCTCGAAAAGAGCTACAATTACATAGGGCGACATGATACTGATTATAGTATGTTTAAACATTTTTGGCTTTCTGGTCTATTTTCTAGAATTTTATTTTTATTTTTCTAACCCTTCATTTTGTAAATTTTTAAAATTTTGACGATAAATAAAAATAAGAAAAAACTAAAATTTCATAAATAAAAACATGGGTGTGAAGAATAAGCTTAAATATTTCATGTGAAAGAATTATTATGAAGTCATTTCGAATTTATAAAAATTATTTAAAGTTGTTTTATAAAGATTTTTATAATTTTAAAATTTTACATTTTTTTTATATTTTGAAGGTAAATTGATTTTCAGACTTTTCATTTGCATTCAAAGATAATAAATGAACTTCCATTTATGCAAATTATAATTTCACTAAAGGGGGGTACTTCATATGACATTCCATTGGCCATCATTTTAAGTTTTAAGGGTAAAACATCCCAGGGTCATAAATCCTTGCTCGTTGCTCGGATTGACTATTAGTGCATATTTTCGAAAAGCTCTCGAAAAGAGCTACAAAAGTGTAGGACAACATCATACTAATTATAGTGTGTTTTTATATTTTTGACTTTCTGGTCCATTTTCTAAAAATTTATTTTTATTTTTCTACAGCTTCCTTTTGCAAATTTTTTCAAACTTCGATGACTAAAATAAAAATAATAAAAAATTAAAATTTCATAAATAAATGCATGGGTGTGAAGAATGAGCTTCAATATTTCATCCGAAACAATTTTGATTTCATTATGAAGCAATTTCAAGTTTATAAAAATTATTTAAAATTACTATTTTACAAGGGTTTTTATAATTTTAGAATTTTACATTTTTTCTTCATAATTTAAAGGTAAATCGATTTTCAAGCTTTGCATTTGCATTCACAAACAATAAATGAACTTCCCTTTCTGAAAATTATAATTTCATTAAAACAAGTAGGTCGGTTCACCAGGTTCACCAGGGTCTTATTCATGGGTGGAAATGGGAGACTGGTAGGTCGGCTATTTCTCATCTTTAGTTTATTGATGATATTGCTCTCTTGGGTGTGGCCTCTATTCGTGAAGCAACCAACTTTAGACACGTGCTAGATATGTATTTGGTTGTCTATGGTCAGAAGATTAGTGAGCATATGTCTACTATTTTATTTTTCAATACAGATCCAAGGATTCAAGCTAGAATTATTCAGATTCTTAGGTTTCAGGTTGGGACTCTTCCCCTTATGTACTTAGGGATTCCTATTTTTGTTGGTCCTCTACCTACGATTTGGACTAATATCCTTGATAAATTTCATAGTCGAGTTAGTCATTGGACTCAGGTCTGGTAGAGGATTTTGTGAATGATCCAGGAAACTATGTCTGCAAAATGTCAAATTATTTCTCTTGTGGACTAAATGAAACATTAGATCATGGAAAGATTAGATTTGATGGTTAATGGTCCTGGTCCTAATATCTCTTGTAGACAGATGAGTTAGAGTAATCGGGTGTGGAGGGATGGTAAATGGAATCCGCCTCCTTCAGGAGTGCTGAAAATTAATACGGATACATCTTCTTGGGGTAATTCGAGTAATGCTGGTATTGATGGTGTGGGGCGGGACAATAGTGGTACTGTCCAATTTTTTTTTTCTTTCTTTAAGGGATATCATTCTAATAACTTCGTGGAAGCCCTTGCAATTTTATATGCTTTGAAGAAAGGGTATGCTTTGGGTTGGTGTAGGATTGTTTGTGAATATGATTATCAGATTGTTATAAATTTGTTGAATTATGGGGATAGTCTTCATGGTAGTTGACGGTTGAGTTGGATTGCTCGATAAATTCTCTATCTTTTCTCACTTGGAGTTCATTAATTTTATGCATATTCCCCAGGAGTGGAATGGGGTAGCGGATTTGTTAGGTAAATGGGCTTATTAGTTTTAGGATGGTTGGGATGTTCAAAATTGATCTAAACTTTCTCCTGATTGCTCTCATATCTCTCTTATTTTTTGACAACTGATATATTTGAATAGCCTGATAAAGGGTGTGAAGAATGAGTTTCAATATTTTATCCAAAATAATTTTTATCTCGTTTTGATATTATTTTAAATTTATAAAAATTATTTAAAGTTGTTTTATAAGGATTTTTATAATTTCAAAATTTCACATTTTTTTTCATATTTTGAAGGTAAATCGATTTTAAGGCTTTTTATTTGCATTCACAAACAATAAATGAACTTCTATTTATGAAAATTACAATTTCATTAATGGAGGGTAGTTCATACGAAATTCCATTGGCCATCATTTTGAATTTTGGGGGTAAAACTTTTCGGGGTCATAACTCCTCGCTCGAATTGGCTATTAGTACATATTTTTAGAAAGCCCTCGAAAAGAGCTACAACAACATAGGGTGACATCATACTGACTATAGTTTGTTTTAATATTTTTGGCTTTTTGGTCTATTTTTCTAAAAATTTACTTTTATTTTTCTAACCCTTCCATTTGCAGATTTTTTTAAACTTCGACAACTAAAATAAAAATAATAAAAAATTAAAATTTCATTGATAAATGTATGGTGTGAAGAATGAGTTTCAATATTTCATTCGAAATAATTTTTATCTCATTATGAAGTTATTTCAAATTTATAAAAAATATTTAAAGTTGTTTTATATGGATTTTTATAATTTTGGAATTTAACATTTTTTCATATTTTGAAGGAAAATCAATTTTCAGGCTTTGCATTTGTATTCACAAACAATAAATAAACTTCCTTTTATAAAAATTACAATTTAATTAAAGAGGGGTAGTTCATACGACATTCCATTGGCCATCATTTTGAATTTTAGGGGTAAAACTTCCCAGGGTCATAACTCCTCACTCGTTGCTCGGATTAATTGTTAGTGCATATTTTCGAAAAGGTCTCGAAAAGAGCTACAACAATGTAGGGTGACATCATACTGATTATAGTGTATTTTAATATTTTTATCTTTTTGGTCTATTTTTTAGAATTTTATTTTTATTTTTGTAACCCTTCATTTTGCAAATTTTTTTAAACTTCGATGACTAATATAAAAATAAAATAAAAATTAAAATTTCATAAATAAATGTATGGGTGTGAAGAATGAGCTTCAATATTTTATCCGAAACAATTTTGATCTCATTCTAAAGTCATTTCAAATTTATAAAAATTATTTAAAGTTGTTTTTAAGTATTTTTATAATTTCATAATTTCACATTTTTTTTTCATATTTTGAAGCTAAATCGATTTTCAAGATTTTTATTTGCATTCACAAAAAAAAATTGAGATTCCTTTTATGAAAATTATATTTTTATTAAAGGTGGTAGTTCATACAGTATTCCATTAGCCATCATTTTGAATTTTGGGGGTAAAACTTCTTAGGGTCATAACTTCTCGCTTGTAGCTCGGATTGACTATTAGTGCATATTTTTGAAAAGCTTTTAAAAAGAGCTACAATTGTGTAGGGCAATGTCATGCTGACTATAGTAAGTTTTAATATTTTTGGCTTTCTGGTTTATTTTCTAGAATGTTATTTTTATTTTTCTAACCCTTCCTTTTACAATTTTTTTTTAAAAATTCGACGACTAAAATAAAAATAATAAAAAATTAAAATTTCATAAATAAATACATGGATGTGAAGAATGAGCTTCAATATTTCATCCGAAACAATTTTATTCTCATTATGAAGTCATTTTAAATTTATAAAATTTATTTAAAATTGTTATTTTGTAAGGATTTTTATAATTTCAAAATTTCATATTTTTTTCATATTTTGAAGGTAATTCGATTTTCAGGCTTTGCATTTGCATTCAAAAACAATAAATAATCTTTCCTTTATGAAAATTACAATTTTATTTAAAAGGGGTAGTTCATACGACATTTTCTTGGCCATAATTTTGAATTTTTTGGGTAAAACATTTTAGGGTAATAACTCCTCGCTCGTTGCTCGGATTGACTATTAGTGTATATTTTCAGAAAGCTCTCGAAAAGAGCTACAACAACATAGGGAAACATCATACTACCTATAGTGTGATTTAGCATTTTTGGCATTTTGGTCCATTTTTTATAATTTTATTTTTATTTTTCTAACTCTTCCTTTTGTAGATTTTTTTAAAATTTGCGACTAAAATAAAAATAAAAAAAAATTAAAATTTCATAAATAAATACATGGGTGTGAAGAATGAGCTTCAATATTTTATCTAAAACAATTTTGATCTAATTTCAAATTTATAAAAATGATTTAAAGTTGCTATTTTATAAGGATTTTTATAATTTCAAAATTTCACATTTTATTTTTGATTTTTTATATTTTGAAGGTAAATCGATTTTCAGGCTTTGCATTTGCATTCATAGATAATAAATGAACTTGCATTTATGAAAATTACAATTTTATTTAAGGGGGATATTTCATACGACATTCGATTGACCATCATTTTGAATTTTGGGGGTAAAACTTTCTAGGGTTATAACTGCTCGCTCGTTGCTCGGATTGAATATTGGTGCATATTTTTGAAAAGCTCTCAAAAAGAGCTACAATGATGTAGGGCGATATCATACTGATTATAGTGTGTTTTAATATTTTTGGCTTTCTGGTCTATTTTCTAAAATTTTATTTTTATTTTTCTAACCCTTTGCATTTTTTTTAAAATTTGACGTTTAAAATAAAAATAATAAAAAATTAAAATTTCATAAATAAATGCATGGGTGTGAATAATGAGCTTCAACATTTCATCTGAAACATTTTTGATCTCATTATGAAGTTCAAGTTTATAAAAAAATATTTAATATTGTTGTTTTATAAAGATTTTTATAATTTCAAAATTTCATATTTTTTTCATATTTTGAAGGTAAATCAATTTTTAGGCTTTGTATTTGTATTCACAGATAATAAATGAACTTCCCTTCATGAAAATTATAATTTAATTAAAGGGGGGTAGTTCGTATGACATTCCATTGGCCATCATTTTGAATTTTGAGGGCAAAACTTTTCGAGGTCATAACTCCTCGCTCATTGCTCGGATTGACTATTAGTGCATATTTTTGAAAAGCTCTAGAAGAGAGCTACAATAGTGTAGGGTGAAATCATACTAACTATAGTATGTTTTAATATTTTTTGCTTTCTAGTACATTTTTTAGAATTATATTTTATTTTTCTAACCCTTACTTTTGTAGATATTTTTAAACTTCGATGACTAAAATAAAAATAAAAAACTCATAAATAAATGTATGGGTGTGAAGAATGATCTTCAATATTTCATAAAAAATAATTTTTATCTCATTCTGAAGTCATTTCAAATTTATAAAAACTATTTAAAATTATTGTTTTATAAGGATTTTTATAATTTCAAAATGTCATATTTTTTTTCATATTTTGAAGGTAAATCAATTTTCAGGCTTTGCATTTGCATTCACAAACAATAAATGAACTTCCCTTTATGAAAATTATAATTTCATTAAAGGGAGGTAGTTCATACGACATTCCATTGGCCATCATTTTGAATTTTGGGGGTAACTCTTCGCTCGTTGCCCAAATTAACTATTAGTGCATATTTTCATAAAGCTCTAAAAAAAAACTATAATTTTTAGGTAACAAAATTATAGGGTGATATCATACTTGATTATAGTGTGTTTTAATATATTCAACTTTCTGGTCCATTTTCCAAAAAAATATTTTTATTTTTCTAACCCTTCCATTTGCAGATTTTTTAATCAATTTTGATCTCATTTTGAATTTATAAAAATTATTTAAAGTTATTGTTTTACAAGGATTTTTTTAATTTTGGAATTTCACATTTTTTTTCATATTTTGAAGGTAAATCAAAGTTTTGCATTTGCATTCATAGATAATAAATGAACTTCCCTTTATGAAAATTATAATTTTGGTAAAGGGGGGTAGTTCATACGACATTCCATTGGCCATCATTTCGAAAAGAGCTTCAACGACGTAGGGTGACATTATACTAATTGTAGTGTATTTTAACATTTTCGGCTTTCTGGTCCATTTTCCAAAATTTTATTTTTATTTTTCTAACCCTTTCTTTTACAGATTTTTTTAAACTTCGGCGACTGGAATAAAAATAAATAAAAAAAAATTATCATAAATAAATGCATTGGTGTGAAGAATGAGCTTCAATATTTCATCTGAAATAATTTTAATTTCATTCTGAAGTCAGTTCAAATTTATAAAAATTATTTAAATTTGTTGTTTTATAAGGTTTTTATAATTTCAAAATTTCACATTTTTTTTCATATTTTGAATGTAAATTGATTTTCAGGCTTTGCATTTGCATTCATAGACAATAAATGAATTTCTATTTATGAAAATTACAATTTCATTTAAGGGGGTATTTATACGAAATTCCATTGATCATCATTTTGAATTTTGGGAGCAAAAATTTCTGAGGTCATAACTCCTCGCTTGTTGCTCAGATTGACTATTAGTTCATATTTTAAGAAAGCTCTCGAAAGAGCTACAATTACATAGGGCAACATGATACCAATTATAGTATGTTTAAATATTTTTGGCTTTCTGGTCTATTTTCTAGAATTTTATTTTTATTTTTCTAACCCTTCATTTTGTAAATTTTTAAAATTTTGACGATAAATAAAAATAAGAAAAAACTAAAATTTCATAAATAAATGCATGGGTGTGAAGAATAAGCTTCAATATTTAATGTAAAAGAATTATTATGAAGTCATTTTGAATTTTTAAAAATTATTTAAAGTTGTTTTATAAAGATTTTTATAATTTTAGAATTTTACATTTTTTTCATATTTTGAAGGTAAATTGATTTTCAGGCTTTTCATTTGCATTCAAAGATAATAAATGAACTTCCCTTTATGGAAATTATAATTTCACTAAAGGGGGGTAGTTCATACGACATTCCATTGGCCATCATTTTAAATTTTGAGGGTAAAACTTCCCAGGGTCATAAATCCTTGCTCGTTGCTCGGATTGACTATTAGTGCATATTTTCGAAAATATCTCGAAAAGAGTTACAAAAGCGTAGGACAACATCATACTAATTATAGTATGTTTTTATATTTTTGACTTTCTGGTCCATTTTCTAAAAAAATATTTTTATTTTTCTAACCCTCCCTTTTGCAAATTTTTTTAAACTTCGATGACTAAAATAAAAATAATAAAAAATTAAAATTTCATAAATAAATGCATGGGTCTGAAGAATGAGCTTCAATATTTCATCCGAAACAATTTTGATTTCATTATGAAGCAATTTCAAGTTTATAAAAATTATTTAAAATTACTATTTTACAAGGGTTTTTATAATTTTAGAATTTTACATTTTTTTCTTCATATTTTAAAGGTAAATCGATTTTTAGGCTTTGCATTTGCATTCACAAACAATAAATGAACTTCCCTTTCTGAAAATTATAATTTCATTAAAACAAGTAGGCCGGTTCACCAGGGTCTTATTCATGGGTGGAAATGGGAGACTGGTAGGTCGACTATTTCTCATCTTTAGTTTATTGATGATACTGCTCTCTTGGGTGTGGCGTCTATTCGTGAAGCAACCAACTTTAGACGTGCGCTGGATATGTATTTGGTTGTCTATGGTCAAAAGATTAATGAGCATAAGTCTACTATTTTATTTTTCAATACAGATCCAATGATTCAAGCTAGAATTATTCAGATTCTTAGGTTTCAGGTTGGGACTCTTCCCCTTATGTACTTAGGGATTCCTATTTCTTTTGGTCCTCTACCTAGGTTGGTTTGGACTAACATCCTTGATAAATTTCATAGTTGAGTTAGTCATTGGACTCAGGTCTGGCAGAGGATTTTGCGAATGATCCAGGAAATTGTGTCTGCAAAATGTCAAATTATTTTTCTTGTGGACTAAATGAAACATTAGATCATGGAAAGATTAGGTTTGATGGTTAATGGTCCTGGTCCTAATATCTCTTGTAGACGGATGAGTCAGAGTAATCGGGTGCGGAGGGATGGTAAATGGAATTTGCCTCCTTCGGGAGTGTTGAAAATTAATACGGATACATCTTCCTGGGGTAATCTGAGTAATGCTGGTATTGATGGTGTGGGGCGGGACAATAGTGGTACTGTCCAATTTTTTTTCTCTTTCTTTAAGGGATATCATTCTAATAACTTCATGGAAGCCCTTGCAATTTTATGTGCTTTGGAGAAGGGTATGCTTTGGGTTGGTGTAGGATTGTTTGTGAATATGATCTCAGATTGTTATAAATTTGTTGAATTATGGGGATAGTCTTCATGGTAGTTGACGATTGAGTTGGATTGCTCGATAAATTCTCAATATCTTTTCTCACTTGGAGTTCATTTATTTTATGCATATTCCCCAGGAGTGGAATGGGGTAGCAGATTTGTTAGGTAAATGGGCTTATTAGTTTTAGGATAGTTGGGATGTTCAAAATTGATCTCAACTTTCTCCTGATTGCTCTCATATCTCTCTTCTTTATTGACAGTTGATATATTTGAATAGCCTGATAATGGGTGTGAAGAATGAGCTTCAATATTTATCCAAAATAATTTTTATCTTGTTTTGATATTATTTTGAATTTATAAAAATGATTTAAAGTTATTTTATAAGGATTTTTATAATTTCAAAATTTCACATTTTTTTTCATATTTTGAAGGTAAATCGATTTTAAGGCTTTTTATTTGCATTCACAAACAATAAATGAACTTCTATTTATGAAAATTACAATTTCATTAATGGAGGGTAGTTCATACGACATTCCATTGGCCATCATTTTGAATTTTAGGGGTAAAACTTCTCGGGTCATAACTCCTCGCTCGAATTGGCTATTAGTACATATTTTCAGAAAGCCCTCGAAAATAGCTACAACAACATAGGGTGACATCATACTGAATGTAGTTTGTTTTAATATTTTTGTCTTTTTGGTCTATTTTTCCAAAATTTTACTTTTATTTTTTTAACCCTTCCATTTGCAGATTTTTTTAAACTTTGACAACTAAAATAAAAATAGTAAAAAATTAAAATTTCATAAATAAATGCATGGTGTGAAGAATGAGTTTCAATATTTCATTCGAAATAATTTTTATCTCATTATGAAGTTATTTAGAATTTATAAAAACTATTTAAAATTATTATTTTATAAGGATTTTTATAATTTCGAAATGTCATATTTTTTTTCATATTTTGAAGGTAAATCAAATTTCAGGCTTTGCATTTGCATTCACAAACAAAAAATGAACTTCCCTTTATGAAAATTATAATTTTATAAAAGGGGGGTAGTTCATACGACATTCCATTGGCCATCATTTTGAATTTTGGGGGTAACTCCTCGCTCGTTGCCCAAATTAACTATTAGTGCATATTTTCATAAAGCTCTAAAAAAAACTATAATTTTCAGGTAACAAAATTATAGGGTGATATCATACTTGATTATAGTGTGTTTTAATATATTCAATTTTCTGGTCCATTTTCCAAAAAAATATTTTTATTTTTCTAACCCTTCTATTTGCAGATTTTTTAAACTTCGATGACAAATAAAAATAATAAAAAATTAAAATTTTATAAATAAATGCATGGGTGTGAAGAACGAGCTTCAATATTTCTTCTGAAATAATTTTGATCTTATTTTGAAGCTATTTCAAATTTATAAAAATTATTTAAAATTGCTATTTTATAAGGATTTTTAGAAATTCAAAATTTCACATTATTTTCATATTTTAAAGGTAAATCGATTTTTAGGCTTTGCATTTGCATTCAAAGACAATAAATGAACTTCCCTTTATGAAAATTATAATTTCATTGAAGGGGGTAGTTCATACGATATTCCATTGACTATCATTTTTAATTTTGGGGGTAAAACTTCTCGGGGTCATAAATCCTTGCTCATTGCTCGGATTGACTATTGGTGCATATTTTTAGAAAGCTCTCGAAAAGAGCTACAATGGTTATAGTGGCATCATACTTACTATAGTGTATTTTGACATTTTTGACTTTCTGGATCATTTTCCAAAATTTTATTTTTATTTTTCTAACCCTTTTTTTGTAGATTTTTTGAACTTCTATGACTAAAATAAAAATAAAAAAATTACATTTTCATAAATAAATGCATGGGTGAGAAGAATGATCTTCAATATTTTATATGAAATAATTTTGATCTCATTTTGACGTCATTTTGAATTTATAAAAATTATTTAAAGTTGTTTTATAAGGATTTTTATAATTTTGAAATTCATGTTTTTTTCATATTTTGAAGGTAAATCAATTTTGAGGCTTTGTATTTGCATTCAAAAACAATAATTGACCTTCTATTTATGAAAATTATAATTTCATTAAAGGGGGGTAGTTCATACGACATTCCATTGGCCATAATTTTAAATTTTGAGGTTAAAACTTCTCGGGGTCATAACTCCTCGTTCGTTGCTTGGATTGAATATTAGTTAATATTTTTGGAAAGCTATCAAAAATAGCTACAACGGCATAGGGAGGTATCATACTGACTGTAGTGTGTTTTAACATTTTTAGCTTTCTAGTCTATTTTTCAAAATTTTATTTTTATTCTTTTAACCTTTCCTTTTACAGATTTTTTAAAGTTCGATGACTAAATTAAAAATAAAAAAATTAAAATTTTATAAATAAATGCATGGGTGTGAAGAATGAGATTTAATATTTCATCTGAAACAATTTTGATCTCATTTTGAAGTTATTTTGAATTTATAAAAATTATTTAAAGTTACTGTTTTACAAGGATTTTTTTTAATTTTGGAATTTCACATTTTTTTTTATATTTTGAAGGTAAATCAAAGTTTTACATTTGCATTCATAGACAATAAATGAACTTCCCTTTATGAAAATTATAATTTCAGTAAAGGGGGGTAGTTCATACGACATTCCATTGGCCATCATTTTGAAAAGAGATTCAATGACGTAGGGTGACATCATACTGATTGTAGTGTATTTTAACATTTTCGGCTTTCTGGTCCATTTTCTAAAATTTTATTTTTATTTTTCTAACCCTTTCTTTTACAGATTTTTTTAAACTTCGGCGACTGGAATAAAAAAAAAAAAAAAAAATTATCATAAATAAATGCATTGGTGTGAAGAATAAGCTTCAATATTTCATCTGAAATAATTTTAATTTCATTCTGAAGTTAGTTCAAATTTATAAAAATTATTTAAATTTGTTGTTTTATAAGGTTTTTATAATTTCAAAATTTCACATTTTTTTCATATTTTGAATGTAAATTGATTTTTAGGGTTTGCATTTGCATTCATAGACAATAAATGAATTTCTCTTTATGAAAATTACAATTTCATTTAAGGGGGTATTCATACAAAATTCCATTGATCATCATTTTGAATTTTGGGAGCAAAAATTTCTGAGGTCATAACTCCTCGCTTGTTGCTCGGATTGACTATTAGTTCATATTTTAAGAAAGCTCTCGAAAAGAGCTACAATTACATAGGGCGACATGATACTGATTAAGTATGTTTAAACATTTTTGGCTTTCTGGTCTGTTTTCTAGAATTTTATTTTTATTTTTCTAACCCTTCATTTTGTAAATTTTTAAAATTTTGACGATAAATAAAAATAAGAAAAAACTAAAATTTCATAAATAAACCCATGGGTGTGAAAAATAAGCTTCAATATTTCATGTGAAAGAATTATTATGAAGTCATTTCGAATTTATAAAAATTATTTAAAGTTGTTTTATAAAGATTTTTATAATTTTATAATTTTACATTTTTTTCATATTTTGAAGGTAAATTGATTTTCAGACTTTTCATTTGCATTCAAAGATAATAAATGAACTTCCCTTTATGCAAATTATAATTTCACTAAAGGGGGGTAGTTCATACGACATTCCATTGGCCATCATTTTAAATTTTGAGGGTAAAACTTCCCAGGGTCATAGATCCTTGCTCGTTGCTCGGATTGACTATTAGTGCATATTTTCGGAAAGCTCTTGAAAAGAGCTACAAAAGCATAGGACAACATCATACTAATTATAGTATGTTTTTATATTTTTGACTTTTTGGTCCATTTTTTAAAAATTTATTTTTATTTTTCTAACCCTTCCTTTTGCAATTTTTTTCAAACTTCGATGACTAAAATAAAAATAATAAAAAATTAAAATTTCATAAATAAATGCATGGGTCTGAAGAATGAGCTTCAATATTTCATCCGAAACAATTTTGATTTCATTATGAAGCAATTTGAAGTTTATAAAAATTATTTAAAATTACTATTTTACAAGGGTTTTTATAATTTTAGAATTTTACATTTTTTTCTTCATATTTTAAAGGTAAATCGATTTTCAGGCTTTGCATTTGCATTCACAAACAATAAATGAACTTCCATTTTTGAAAATTATAATTTCATTAAAACAAGTAGGTCGGTTCACCAGGGTCTTATTCATGGGTGGAAATGGGAGACTGGTAGGTCGGCTATTTCTCATCTTTAGTTTATTGATGATATTGCTCTCTGGGGTGTGGCCTCTATTTGTGAAGCAACCAACTTTAGATGTGTGCTGGATATGTATTTGGTTGTCTATGGTCAGAAGATTAATGAGCATAAGTCTACTATTTTATTTTTCAATATAGATCCAAGGATTCAAGCTAGAATTATTCAAATTCTTAGGTTTCAGGTTGGGACTCTTCCCCTTATGTACTTAGGGATTCCTATTTATGTTGGTCCTCTACTTAGGTCGATTTGGACTAATATCCTTGATAAATTTCATAGTCGAGTTAGTCATTGGACTCAGGTCTGGCAGAGGATTTTGCGAATGATCCAAGAAACTGTGTCTGCAAAATGTCAAATTATTTCTCTTGTGGACTAAACAAAACATTAGATTATGGAAAGATTAGGTTTGATGGTTAATGGTCCTGGTCCTAATATCTCTTGTAGACATATGAGTCAAAGTAATCGGGTGCGAAGGGATGTTAAATGGAATTCGCCTCCTTCGGGAGTGCTGAAAATTAATACGAATACATCTTCCTGGGGTAATTCGAGTAATGCTGGTATTGATGGTGTGGGGCGGGACAATAGTGGTACTGTCCAATTTTTTTTCTCTTTCTTTAAGGGATATCATTCTAATAACTTCGTGGAAGCACTTGCAATTTTATATGCTTTGGAGCAAGGGTATGCTTTGGGTTGGTGTAGGATTGTTTGTGAATATGATTCTTAGATTGTTATAAATTTGTTGAATTATGGGGATAGTTTTCATGGTAGTTGACGGTTGAGTTGGATTGCTCAATAAATTCTCAATATCTTTTCTCACTTGGAGTTCATTTATTTTATGCATATTCCTCGAGAGTGGAATGGGGTAGTGGATTTGTTAGGTAAATGGGCTTATTAGTTTTAGGATGGTTGGGATGTTCAAAATTGATCTCAACTTTCTCCTGATTGCTCTCATATCTCTCTTCTTTATTGACAACTGATATATTTGAATAGCCTGATAATGGGTGTGAAGAATGAGCTTCAATATTCCATCCAAAATAATTTTTATCTCGTTCTGATATTATTTTGAATTTATAAAAATTATATAAAGTTGTTTTATAAGGATTTTTATAATTTCAAAATTTCACATTTTTTTTCATATTTTGAAGTTAAATCGATTTTAAGGCTTTTTATTTGCATTTACAAACAATAAATGAACTTATATTTATGAAAATTACATTTTCATTAATGGAGGGTAGTTCATACGACATTCCATTGGCCATCATTTTGAATTTTGGGGGTAAAACTTCTCGGGGTCATAACTCCTCGCTCGAATTGGTTATTAGTACATATTTTCAGAAAGTCCTCGAAAAGAGCTACAAAAACATAGGGTGACATCATACTGACTGTAGTTTGTTTTAATATTTTTGTCTTTTTGGTCTATTTTTCCAAAATTTTGCTTTTATTTTTCTAACCCTTCCATTTGCAGATTTTTTTAAACTTCGACAATTAAAATAAAAATAATAAAAAATTAAAATTTCATAAATAAATGCATGGTGTGAAGAATGAGTTTCAATATTTCATTAGAAATAATTTTTATCTCATTATGAAGTTATTTCAAATTTATAAAAAATATTTAAAGTTGTTTTATATGGATTTTTATAATTTTGGAATTTAACATTTTTTCATATTTTGAAAGAAAATCAAATTTCAGGCTTTGCATTTGTATTCACAAACAGTAAATAAACTTCCCTTTATAAAAATTACAATTTAATTAAAGAGGGGTAGTTCATACGACATTCCATTGGCCATCATTTTGAATTTTAGGGGTAAAACTTCCCGGGGTCATAACTCCTCGCTCGTTGCTCGGATTAACTGTTAGTGCATATTTTCGGAAAGGTCTCGAAAAGAGCTACAACAACGTAGGGTGACATCATACTGATTATAGTCTATTTTAATATTTTTATCTTTTTGGTCTATTTTTTAGAATTTTATTTTTATTTTTGTAACCATTTATTTTGCAATTTTTTTTAAACTTCGGTGACCAATATAAAAATAAAATAAAAATTAAAATTTCATAAATAAATGCATGGGTGTGAAGAATGAGCTTCAATATTTCCTATGAAACAATTTTGATCTTATTCTGAAGTCATTTCAAATTTATAAAAATTATTTAAAGTTGTTTTTAAGTATTTTTATAATTTCATAATTTCACATTTTTTTTCATATTTTGAAGCTAAATCGATTTTCAAGATTTTTATTTGCATTCACAAACAAAAAATGAGATTCCCTTTATGAAAATTATATTTTTATTAAAGGGGGTAGTTCATACGGTATTCCATTAGCCATCATTTTGAATTTTGGGGATAAAACTTCCTAAGGTAATAACTTCTTACTTGTTGCTCGGATTGACTATTAGCGCATATTTTTGTCAAGCTTTCAAAAAGAGCTACAACGGTGTAGGGCAACGTCATGCTGACTATAGTAAGTTTTAATATTTTTGGCTTTCTGGTTTATTTTCTAGAATGTTATTTTTATTTTTCTAACGCTTCCATTTACAATTTTTTTAAAAATTTGACGACTAAAATAAAAATAATAAAAAATTAAAATTTCATAAATAAATACATGGATGTGAAGAATGAGCTTCAATATTTCATTCGAAACAATTTTATTCTCATTATGAAGTCATTTTAAATTTATAAAATTTATTTAAAATTGCTATTTTATAAGGATTTTTATAATTTCAAAATTTCATATTTTGAAGGTAAATCGATTTTCAGGCTTTGCATTTGCATTCACAAACAATAAATGATCTTTCCTTTATGAAAATTACAATTTTATTTAAAAGGGGTAGTTCATACGACATTTTCTTGGCCATCATTTTGAATTTTTGGGGTAAAACATTTTAGGGTCATAACTCCTCGCTCGTTGCTCGGATTGACTATTAGTGTATATTTTCAGAAATCTCTCGAAAAGAGCTACAACAACATAGGGAAACATCATACTACCTATAGTGTGATTTAGCATTTTTGGCATTTTGGTCCATTTTTTTATGAATTCATAGACAATAAATGAATTTCTCTTTATGAAAATTACAATTTCATTTAAGGGGGTATTCATACAAAATTCCATTGATCATCATTTTGAATTTTGGGAGCAAAAATTTCTGAGGTCATAACTCCTCGCTTGTTGCTCGGATTGACTATTAGTTCATATTTTAAGAAAGCTCTCGAAAAGAGCTACAATTACATAGGGTGACATGATACTGATTAAGTATGTTTAAACATTTTTGGCTTTCTGGTCTATTTTCTAGAATTTTAATTTTATTTTTCTAACCCTTCATTTTGTAAATTTTTAAAATTTTGACGATAAATAAAAATAAGAAAAAACTAAAATTTCATAAATAAACCCATGGGTGTGAAGAATAAGCTTCAATATTTCATGTGAAAGAATTATTATGAAGTCATTTCAAATTTATAAAAATTATTTAAAGTTGTTTTATAAAGATTTTTATAATTTTAAAATTTTACATTTTTTTTCATATTTTGAAGCTAAATTGATTTTCAGAATTTTCATTTGCATTCAAAGATAATAAATGAACTTTCCTTTATGCAAATTATAATTTCACTAAAGGGGGGTAGTTCATACAACATTTCATTGGTCATCATTTTAAATTTTGAGGGTAAAACTTCCCAGGGTCATAAATCCTTGCTCGTTGCTCGGATTGACTATTAGTGCATATTTTCGGAAAGCTCTCGAAAAGAGCTCTAAAAACGTAGGACAACATCATACTAATTATAGTATGTTTTTATATTTTTGACTTTCTGGTCCATTTTTTAAAAATTTATTTTTATTTTTCTAATCCTTCCTTTTGCAAATTTTTTCAAACTTCGACAACTAAAATAAAAATAATAAAAAATTAAAATTTCATAAATAAATGCATGGGTCTGAAGAATGAGCTTCAATATTTCATCTGAAACAATTTTGATTTCATTATGAAGCAATTTCAAGTTTATAAAAATTATTTAAAATTACTATTTTACAAGGGTTTTTATAATTTTAGAATTTTACATTTTTTTCTTCATATTTTAAAGGTAAATCGATTTTTAGGCTTTGCATTTGCATTCACAAACAATAAATGAACTTCCCTTTCTGAAAATTATAATTTCATTAAAACAAGTAGGTCGGTTCACCAGGTTCACCAGGGTCTTATTCATTGGTGGAAATGGGAGACTGGTAGGTCGATTATTTCTCATCTTTAGTTTATTGATGATATTGCTCTCTTGGGTGTGGCCTCTATTCGTGAAGCAACCAAATTTAGACGCACGTTGGATATGTATTTGGTTGTCTATGGTCAGAAGATTAATAAGCATAAGTCTACTATTTTAATTTTCAATACAGATCCAATGATTCAAGCTAGAATTATTCAAATTCTTAGGTTTTAGGTTTGGACTCTTCCCCTTATGTACTTAGGGATTCCTATTTCTGTTGGTCATTTACCTAGGTCGGTTTGGACTAACATCCTTGATAAATTTCATAGTCGAGTTAGTCATTGGACTCAAGTCTGGCAGAGGATTTTGCGAATGATCCAGGAAACTGTGTCTGCAAAATGTCAAATTATTTTTCTTGTGGACTAAACGAAACATTAGATCATGGAAAGATTAGGTTTGATGGTTAATGGTCCTGGTCCTAATATCTCTTGTAGACGGATGAGTCAGAGTAATCGGGTGCAGAGGGATGGTAAATGGAATCCGCCTCCTTTGGGAATGCTGAAAATTAATACGGATACATCTTCCTGGGGTAATCCGAGTAATGC
Organism: Wollemia nobilis; assembly: GCA_028583015.1. Lineage (NCBI taxonomy): Eukaryota > Viridiplantae > Streptophyta > Pinopsida > Araucariales > Araucariaceae > Wollemia > Wollemia nobilis. Next base: position 14,023,241 of record JAQPPZ010002581.1, read on the forward strand.
TGGTATTGATGGTGTGGAGCGGGACAAAAGTGGTATTGTCCAATTTTTTTTCTCTTTATTTAAGGGATATCATTCTAATAAGTTCTTGGAAGCCCTTGCAATTTTATATGCTTTGGAGCAAGGGTATGCTTTGGGTTGGTGTAGGATTGTTTGTGAATATGATCTCAGATTGTTATAAATTTGTTGAATTATGGGGATAGTCTTCATGGTAGTTGACGGTTGAGTTGGATTGCTCGATAAATTCTCAATATCTTTTCTCACTTGGAGTTCATTTATTTTATGCATATTCCCAGGGAGTGGAATGGGGTAGCGGATTTGTTAGGTAAATGGGCTTATTAGTTTTAGGATGGTTGGGATGTTCAGAATTGATCTCAACTTTCTCCTGATTGCTCTCATATCTCTCTTCTTTATTGACAACTGATATATTTGAATAGCATGATAATGGGTGTGAAGAATGAGCTTCAATATTTTATCCAAAATAATTTTTATCTCGTTCTAATATTATTTTGAATTTATAAAAATTATTTAAAGTTGTTTTATAAGGATTTTTATAATTTCACATTTTTTTTCATATTTTGAAGGTAAATCGATTTTAAGGTTTTTTATTTGCATTCACAAACAATAAATGAACTTCTATTTATGAAAATTACAATTTCATTAATGGAGGGTAGTTCATACGACATTCCATTGGCCATCATTTTGAATTTTAGGGGTAAAACTTCTCGGGGTCATAACTCCTCGCTCGAATTGGCTATTAGTACATATGTTCAGAAAGCCCTCGAAAAGAGCTACAACAACATAGGGTGACATCATACTGACTGTAGTTTGTTTTAATATTTTTGTCTTTTTGGTCTATTTTTCCAAAATTTTACTTTTATTTTTCTAACCCTTCCATTTGCAGATTTTTTTTAACTTCGACAACTAAAATAAAAATAGTAAAAAATTAAAATTTCATAAATAAATGCATGGTGTGAATAATGAGTTTCAATATTTCATTCGAAATAATTTTTATCTCATTATGAAGTTATTTCAAATTTATAAAAAATATTTAAAGTTGTTTTATATGGATTTTTATAATTTTGGAATTTAACATTTTTTCATATTTTAAAGGAAATTCAATTTTCAGACTTTGCATTTGTATTCACAAACAATAAATAAACTTCTCTTTATAAAAATTAAAATTTAATTAAAGAGGGGTAGTTCATACGACATTCCATTGGCCATCATTTTGAATTTTAGGGGTAAAATTTCCCAGGGTCATAACTCCTTGCTCGTTGCTCGGATTAACTATTAGTGCATATTTTCGGAAAGGTCTCGAAAAGAGCTACAACAACGTAGGGTGACATACTGATTATAGTGTATTTTAATATTTTTATCTTTTTGGTCTATTTTTTAGAATTTTATTTTTATTTTTGTAACCCTTCATTTTGCAATTTTTTTAAACTTCGGTGACTAATATAAAAATAAAATTAAAATTAAAATTTCATAAATAAATGCATGGGTGTGAAGAATGAGCTTCAATATTTCATTTGAAATAATTTTAATCTCATTCTGAAGTCATTTCAAATTTATAAAAATTATTTAAAGTTGTTTTTAAGTATTTTTATAATTTCATAATTTCACATTTTTTTTTCATATTTTGAAGCTAAATCGATTTTCAAGATTTTTATTTGCATTCACAAACAAAAAATAAGATTCCCTTTATGAAAATTATATTTTTATTAAAGGGGGTAGTTCATACGGTATTCCATTAGCCATCATTTTGAATTTTGGGGGTAAAACTTCCTGGGGTCATAACTTCTCGGTTGTAGCTCGGATTGACTATTAGTGCATATTTTCGAAAAGCTTTCAAAAAGAGCTACAACGGTGTAGGGCAAAATCATGCTGACTATAGTAAGTTTTAATATTTTTGGCTTTCTGGTTTATTTTCTAGAATGTTATTTTTATTTTTCTAACCCTTCCTTTTACAAATTTTTTTAAAAATTTGATGACTAAAATAAAAATAATAAAAAATTAAAAACTACACTTCGGCCAAATAAACTTATTCCAAACTTGCTTCCACCACGAAACCTCCTCCTCACCAAACCGCTGCCGATCCAAAACACAATAACCAGCAACAACCGAAAAATTCCCCTATTATCTCTTCCCCATGCTAGCACATCATCCCCAGGTAGAGAAGAGCAGGGATGGCTAGTGAGAATATGGGCCAGCTCTGCCCTCGCATCCATAGTGCCACCAGCAGGCCATTCTCGAGGATCCTTCCACTGTAGACTAACCATCTGACCAAAGGACTTAACAGTTTTGAAATCTGCCACCTTCAACCATCCAAAGCATCCCAAAAGCATTGAGCAAGATCTTGAAGATGTGGAAACTCGCTAAGAAGAGGAGCAAAGCCATCCCAAGAATCCTGCCAAAAAATAGCCCAAGACCCAGTATAACAAATCCAGAATAACCCTTGCTTAACCAGCTCTGCTCCCTTTTTCAAAGTATTCCAAACAAATGATCCTCGACCAGTCAAGTCGTGATCGAGGAATCTCCCGAACCTTCCACTCCCCTAAGATACTTGTGGGAGATAATCTTGGCCCAAGTTTGCTCCTGATTACTACACCAACACCAATACAGCTTAGCAGCCAAAGCAGTCCCAGAAAAAGAGCTTAGACGAAGACCCAACCCCCCAGCTTGCCTTGGCTTGAACGGAACCGTCGGATTTTCCAAGGTAAGGAGTTAACTACTTCCCAGGTCTAGCAGAGGATTTTGCGAATGATCCAGGAAACTGTGTCTGCAAAATATCAGATTATTTCTCCCGTGGACCATGTGAAACGTCAGATCATGGAAAGATTAGGCTTGATGGTTAATGGTCCTGGTCCTAATGTCTCTTGCAGATGGATGGGTCAGAATAATCGGGTGCAGAGGGCTGTCAAATGGAATCCGCATCCTCCGGGAGTGCTGAAAATTAATACGGATGGATCTTCCCGGGGTAATCCGGGTAATGCTGGTATTGGTGGTGTGGGGCGGGATAGTAGTGGTACTATCCAATTTTTTTTCTCTTGCTTTAAGGGACATCATTCTAATAACTTCATGGAAGCACTCGCAATTTTATATTCTAATAAATTCTGGAGATAGTCTTCATGCTTGTTGGCAGTTGAGTTGGGTTGCTCGAAAAATTCTTAATATCTCTGCTCACTTGGACTTCATTTCTTTTGTGCATATTCCTCGGGAGTGGAATAGGGTAGCGGATTTGTTAGCTAAATGGGCTTCTAAGTTTCAAGATGGTTGGGATGTTCAAAATTGGTCTCAACTTTCTTCTGATTGCTCTCAATCTCTCTCTTCTTTATTGAGAGCTGATATGTCTGAATAGCTTTTGCTTTTTCTTTGTATCATGAATGTTTTGTTGAGTTAATAAATTTTTACCCTCTTTAAAAAAAAAAAAAAAATTAAAATTTCATAAATAAATACATGGATGTGAAGAATGAGCTTCAATATTTCATCCGAAACAATTTTATTCTCATTATGAAGTCATTTTAAATTAATAAAAATTATTTAAAATTGCTATTTTATAAGGATTTTTATAATTTCAAAATTTCATATTTTTTTCATATTTTGAAGGTAATTCGATTTTCAGGCTTTGCATTTGCATTCACAAACAATAAATGATCTTTCCTTTATGAAAATTACAATTTTATTTAAAAGGGGTAGTTCATACGACATTTTCTTGGCCATCATTTTGAATTTTTGGGGTAAAACATTTTAGGGTCATAACTCCTTGCTCGTTGCTTGGATTGACTATTAGTGTATATTTTCAGAAAGCTCTCAAAAAGAGCTACAACAACATAGGGCAACATCATACTATCTATAGTGTGATTTAGCATTTTTGGCATTTTGGTCCATTTTTTAGAATTTTATTTTTATTTTTCTAACCCTTCCTTTTGTAGATTTTTTTAAAATTTGGCGACTAAAATAAATTAAAAAAAATTAAAATTTCATAAATAAATGCATGGGTGTGAAGAATGAGCTTCAATATTTTATATAAAACAATTTTGATCTAATTTCGAATTTATAAAAATTATTTAAAGTTACTATTTTATAAGGATTTTTATAATTTCAAAATTTCACATTTTATTTTTGATTTTTTATATTTTGAAGGTAAATCGATTTTTAGACTTTGCATTTGCATTCACAGATAATAAATGAACTTACCTTTATGAAAATTACAATTTTATTTAAGGGGGGTATTTCATACAACATTCGATTAACCATCATTTTGAATTTTGGGGGTAAAACTTTCTAGGGTTATAACTCGCTCGCTCGTTGCTCGGATTGACTATTGGTGCATATTTTTGAAAAGCTCTCAAAAAGAGCTACAATGACGTAGGGCGATATCATACTGATTGTAGTGTGTTTTAATATTTTTGGCTTTCTGGTCTATTTTCCAAAATTTTATTTTTATTTTTCTAACCCTTTGCAATTTTTTTTAAAATTTGACGTTTAAAATAAAAATAATAAAAAATTAAAATTTCATAAATAAATGCATGGGTGTGAATAATGAGCTTCAGCATTTCATCTGAAACATTTTTGATCTCATTCTGAAGTTACTTCAAGTTTATAAAAAAATATTTAATATTGTTGTTTTATAAGGATTTTTATAATTTCAAAATTTCATATTTTTTTCATATTTTGAAGGTAAATCAATTTTTAGGCTTTGTATTTGTATTCACAGATAATAAATGAACTTCCCTTCATGAAAATTATAATTTCATTAAAGGGGGGTAGTTCGTACGACATTCCATTGGCCATCATTTTGAATTTTGAGGGCAAAACTTTTCGAGGTCATAACTCCTCGCTCATTGCTCGGATTGACTATTAGTGCATATTTTTGAAAAGCTCTAGAAGAGAGCTACAATAGTGTAGGGTGAAATCATACTAACTATAGTATGTTTTAATATTTTTTGCTTTCTAGTCCATTTTTTAGAATTATATTTTATTTTTCTAACCCTTCCTTTTGCAGATATTTTTAAACTTCGACGACTAGAATAAAAATAAAAAATTCATAAATAAATGTATGGGTGTGAAGAATGATCTTCAATATTTCATAAAAAATAATTTTATCTCATTCTGAAGTCATTTCAAATTTATAAAAACTATTTAAAATTATTGTTTTATAAGGATTTTTATAATTTCAAAATGTCATATTTTTTTTCATATTTTGAAGGTAAATCAATTTTCAGGCTTTGCATTTGCATTCACAAACAAAAAATGAACTTCCCTTTATGAAAATTATAATTTCATTAAAGGGGGGTAGTTCATACGACATTCCATTGGCCATCATTTTGAATTTTGGGGGTAACTCCTCGCTCGTTGCCCAAATTAACTATTAGTGCATATTTTCATAAAGCTCTAAAAAAAACTATAATTTTAAGGTAACAAAATTATAGGGTGATATCATACTTGATTATAGTGTGTTTTAATATATTCAACTTTCTGGTCCATTTTCCAAAAAAATATTTTTATTTTTCTAACCCTTTCATTTGCAGATTTTTTAAACTTCGATGACAAAAATAAAAATAATAAAAAATTAAAATTTTATAAATAAATGCATGGGTGTGAAGAACGAGCTTCAGTATTTCTTCTGAAATAATTTTGATCTTATTTTTAAGCTATTTCAAATTTATAAGAATTATTTAAAATTGCTATTTTATAAGGATTTTTATAAATTCAAAATTTCACTTTTTTTTTCATATTTTAAAGGTAAATCGATTTTCAGGCTTTGCATTTGCATTCAAAGACAATAAATGAACTTCCCTTTATAAAAATTATAATTTCATTGAAGGGGGTAGTTCATACGATATTCCATTGACTATCATTTTTAATTTTGGGGGTAAAACTTCTCGGGGTCATAAATACTTGCTCATTGCTCGGATTGACTATTGGTGCATATTTTTAGAAAGCTCTCGAAAAGAGCTAAAATGGTTATAGTGGCATCATGCTTACTATAGTGTATTTTGACATTTTTGGCTTTCTGGATCATTTTCCAAAATTTTATTTTTATTTTTCTAACCCTTTTTTTTGTAGATTTTTTGAACTTCGATGACTAAAATAAAAATAAAAAAATTACAATTTCATAAATAAATGCATGGGTGAGAAGCATGATCTTCAATATTTTATCTCAATTTTGAAGGTAAATCAATTTTGAGGCTTTGTATTTGCATTCAAAAAAAATAAATGAACTTCTATTTATGAAAATTATAATTTCATTAAAGGGGGGTAGTTCATACGACATTCCATTGGCCATAATTTTAAATTTTGAGGGTAAAACTTCTCAGGGTCATAACTCATCGTTCATTGCTCGAATTGAATATTAGTTAATATTTTTGGAAAGCTATCAAAAATAGCTACAACGGCATAGGGAGGTATCATACTTACTGTAGTGTGTTTTAACATTTTTAGCTTTCTAGTCCATTTTTCAAAATTTTATTTTTATTTTTTTAACCCTTCTTTTTACAGATTTTTTAAAGTTCGATGACTAAATTAAAAATAAAAAAATTAAAATTTTATAAATAAATGCATGGGTGTGAAGAATGAGCTTTAATATTTCATCCGAAACAATTTTGATCTCATTTTGAAGTTATTTTGAATTTATAAATATTATTTAAAGTTACTGTTTTACAAGGATATTTTTAATTTTGGAATTTCACATTTTTTTCATATTTTGAAGGTAAATCAAAGTTTTGCATTTGCATTCATAGACAATAAATGAACTTCTCTTTATGAAAATTATAATTTCATTAAGGGGGGGTAGTTCGTACGACATTCCATTGGCAATCATTTCGAAAAGAGCTTCAACGACGTAGGGTGACATCATACTGATTGTAGTGTATTTTAATATTTTCGGCTTTCTGGTCCATTTTCAAATTTTTTTATTTTATTTTTCTAACCCTTTCTTTTATAGATTTTTTTAAACTTTGGTGACTGGAATAAAAAAAAAAAAAAAAAAAAAAAATTATCATAAATAAATGCATTGGTGTGAAGAATGAGCTTCAATATTTCATCTGAAATAATTTTAATTTCATTCTGAAGTCAGTTCAAATTTATAAAAATTATTTAAATTTTTTGTTTTATAAGGTTTTTATAATTTCAAATTTTCACATTTTTTTCATATTTTGAATGTAAATTGATTTTCAGGCTTTGCATTTGCATTCATAGACAATAAATGAATTTCTCTTTATGAAAATTGCAATTTCATTTAAGGGGGTATTTATACGAAATTCCATTGATCATCATTTTGAATTTTGGGAGCAAAAATTTCTGAGGTCATAACTCCTCACTTGTTGCTTGGATTGACTATTAGTTCATATTTTAAGAAAGCTCTCGAAAAGAGCTACAATTACATAGAGCGACATGATACTGATTATAGTATGTTTAAACATTTTTGGCTTTCTGGTCTATTTTCTAGAATTTTATTTTTATTTTTCTAACCCTTCATTTTGCAAATTTTTAAAATTTTGACGATAAATAAAAATAAGAAAAAACTAAAATTTCATAAATAAACGCATGGGTGTGAAGAATAAGCTTCAATATTTCATGTAAAATAATTATTATGAAGTCATTTCGAATTTATAAAAATTATTTAAAGTTGTTTTATAAAGATTTTTATAATTTTAGAATTTTACATTTTTTTCATATTTTGAAGGTAAATTGATTTTCAGACTTTTCATTTGCATTCAAAGATAATAAATGAACTTCCCTTTATGCAAATTATAATTTCACTAAAGGGGGGTAGTTCATACGACATTCCATTGGCCATCATTTTAAAGTTTGAGGGTAAAACTTCCCAAGGTCATAAATCCTTGCTCGTTGCTTAGATTGACTATTAGTGCATATTTTCGAAAAGCTCTCGAAAAGAGCTACAAAAGCGTAGGACAACATCATACTAATTATAGTATGTTTTTATATTTTTGACTTTCTGGTCCATTTTCTATAAATTTATTTTTATTTTTCTAACCCTTCCTTTTGCAAATTTTTTCAAACTTCGACGACTAAAATAAAAATAATAAAAAATTAAAATTTCATAAATAAATGCATGGGTCTGAAGAATGAGCTTCAATATTTCATCCGAAATAATTTTGATTTCATTATGAAGCAATTTCAAGTTTATAAAAATTATTTAAAATTACTATTTCACAAGGGTTTTTATAATTTTAGAATTTTACATTTTTTTCTTCATATTTTAAAGGTAAATCGATTTTCAGGCTTTGCATTTGCATTCACAAACAATAAATGAACTTCCCTTTCTGAAAATTATAATTTCATTAAAACAAGTAGGCCGATTCACCAGGTTCACCAGGGTCTTATTCATGGGTGGAAATGGGAGACTGGTAGGTCGGCTATTTCTCATCTTTAGTTTATCGATGATATTGCTCTCTTGGGTGTGGCCTCTATTCGTGAAGCAACCAACTTTAGACGCGCGCTGGATATGTATTTGGTTGTCTATGGTTAGAAGATTAATGAGCATAAGTCTACTATTTTATTTTTCAATACAGATCCAATGATTCAAGTTAGAATTATTCAGATTCTTAGGTTTCAGGTTGGGACTCTTCCCCTTATGTACTTAGGGATTCCTATTTCTGTTGGTCCTCTACCTAGGTCGGTTTGGACTAACATCCTTGATAAATTTCATAGTCGAGTTAGTCATTGGACTCAGGTCTAGCAGAGGATTTTGCGAATGATCCAGGAAACTATGTCTACAAAATGTCAAATTATTTCTCTTGTGGACTAAACGAAACATTAGATCATGGAAAGATTATGTTTGATGGTTAATGGTCCTGGTCCTAATATCTCTTGTAGACAGATGAGTCAGAGTAATTGGGTACAGAGGGATGGTAAATGGAATCTGCCTCCTTCGAGAGTGTTGAATATTAATACGGATACATCTTCCTAGGGTAATCCGAGTAATGCTGGTATTGATGGTGTGGGGCGGGACAATAGTGGTACTGTCCAATTTTTTTTCTCTTTCTTTAAGAGATATCATTCTAATAACTTCGTGGAAGCCCTTGCAATTTTATATGCTTTGGAGCAAGGGTATGCTTTGGGTTGGGGTAGGATTGTTTGTGAATATGATTCTCAGATTGTTATAAATTTGTTGAATTATGGGGATAGTCTTCATGGTAGTTGACGGTTGAGTTGGATTGCTCGATAAATTCTCAATATCTTTTCTCACTTGGAGTTCATTTATTTTATGCATATTCCCCGGGAGTGGAATGGGGTAGTGGATTTGTTAGGTAAATGGGCTTATTAGTTTTAGGATGGTTGGGATGTTCAAAATTGATCTCAACTTTCTCCTGATTGCTCTCATATCTCTCTTCTTTATTGACAACTGATATATTTGAATAGCCTGATAATGGGTGTGAAGAATGAGCTTCAATATTTTATCCAAAATAATTTTTATCTCGTTCTGATATTATTTTGAATTTATAAAAATGATTTAAAGTTGTTTTATAAGGATTTTTATAATTTCAAATTTTCACATTTTTTTTCATATTTTGAAGGTAAATCGATTTTAAGGCTTTTTATTTGCATTCACAAACAATAAATGAACTTCTATTTATGAAAATTACAATTTAATTAAAGAAGGGTAGTTCATACGACATTCCATTGGCCATCATTTTGAATTTTAGGGGTAAAACTTCCCAGGGTTATCACTCCTCGCTCGTTGCTCGGATTAACTATTAGTGCATATTTTTGGAAAGGTCTCGAAAAGAGCTACAACAACGTAGGGTGACATCATACTGATTATAGTGTATTTTAATATTTTTATCTTTTTGGTCTATTTTTTAGAATTTTATTTTTATTTTTGTAACCCTTCATTTTGCAAATTTTTTTAAACTTCGGTGACTAATATAAAAATAAAATTAAAATTAAAATTTCATAAATAAATGCATGGGTGTGAAGAATGAGCTTCAATATTTTCTCTGAAACAATTTTGATCTCATTCTGAAGTCATTTCAAATTTATAAAAATTATTTAAAGTTGTTTTTAAGTATTTTTATAATTTCATAATTTCACATTTTTTTTTCATATTTTGAAGCTAAATCGATTTTCAAGATTTTTATTTGCATTCACAAACAAAAAATGAGATTCCCTTTATGAAAATTATATTTTTAATAAAGGGGGTAGTTCATACGGTATTCCATTAGCCATCATTTTGAATTTTGGAGGTAAAACTTCCTGGGGTGATAACTTCTCGGTTGTAGCTCGGATTGACTATTAGTGCATATTTTCGAAAAGATTTCAAAAAGAGCTACAACGGTGTAGGGCAACGTCATGTTGACTATAGTAAGTTTTAATATTTTTGGCTTTTTGGTTGATTTTCTAGAATGTTATTTTTATTTTTCTAACCCTTCCTTTTACAATTTTTTTTAAAAATTCGACGACTAAAATAAAAATAATAAAAAATTAAAATTTCATAAATAAATACATGGATGTGAAGAATGAGCTTCAATATTTCATCCGAAACAATTTTATTCTCATTATGAAGTCATTTTAAATTTTTAAAATTTATTTAAAACTGCTATTTTATAAGGATTTTTATAATTTCAAAATTTCATATTTTTTTCATATTTTGAAGGTAATTCAATTTTCAAGCTTTGCATTTGCATTCACAAACAATAAATGATCTTTCCTTTATGAAAATTACAATTTTATTTAAAAGGGGTAGTTCATACGACATTTTCTTGGCCATCATTTTGAATTTTTGGGGTAAAACATTTTAGGGTCATAACTCCTCGCTCGTTGCTCGGATTGACTATTAGTGTATATTTTTAGAAAGCTCTCGAAAAGAGCTACAACAACATAGGGAAACATCATACTACCTATAGTGTGATTTAGCATTTTTGGCATTTTGGTCCATTTTTTAGAATTTTATTTTTATTTTTCTAACCCTTCCTTTTGTAGATTTTTTTAAAATTTGGCGACTAAAATAAAAATAAAAAAAAAATTAAAATTTCATAAATAAATGCATGGGTGTGAAGAATGAGCTTCAATATTTTATCTAAAACAATTTTGATCTAATTTCAAATTTATAAAAAATATTTAAAGTTGTTATTTTATAAGGATTTTTATAATTTCAAAATTTCAGATTTTATTTTTGATTTTTTATATTTTGAAGGTAAATCAATTTTTAGGCTTTGCATTTGCATTCATAGATAATAAATGAACTTGCATTTATGAAAATTACAATTTTATTTAAGGGGGGTATTTCATACGACATTCGATTGACCATCATTTTGAATTTTGGGGGTAAAACTTTCTAGGGTTATAACTGCTCGCTCGTTGCTCGGATTGAATATTGGTGCATATTTTTGAAAAGTTCTCAAAAAGAGCTACAATGACGTAGGGCGATATCATACTGATTATAGTGTGTTTTAATATTTTTGGCTTTCTGGTCTATTTTCCAAAATTTTATTTTTATTTTTCTAACCCTTTGCAATTTTTTTAAAATTTGACATTTAAAATAAAAATAATAAAAAATTAAAATTTCATAAATAAATGCATGGGTGTGAATAATGAGCTTCAACATTTCATCTGAAACATTTTTGATCTCATTCTGAAGTTACTTCAAGTTTATAAAATAATATTTAATATTGTTGTTTTATAAGGATTTTTATAATTTCAAAATTTCATCTCAAACACTGCTTTCAAAGAAAAAAATAAACAAAGCGGGGGTTCGTATTCCACCATCAATTTGTTCATCTCTAAGAAGGCATTTTTCATCTACGAACATGAGCAACTCTCCTCCTCTACACACCCGACAGATTCACCTTTATATTTCAAGGTGTTTACTGTTTTCCTCTAAAAGGTAAACCTTATCTGCCTTTTGAGAAATTAGACAATACATATAATGAATAAGTTCTAGTGATGTTGACAGTAGTGTAGGTCCTCAAGTAGCCATTTTGGCATCCATCCAATGACTCTAGATTATGCAATATTTGCATTAAGAACCTGAATATGATATCTTTATTGAAGGATTACTTTAAGCACCTTTTGGTTTCACTGTAAAGAATAACCAAATATCCCTGTAATAAACACATGATTCTTAAAAAATTAGGATAGAAACAACCACTGCCACTGCTCCTTTTGCATTCCCAAGAACCTAAAGAGTTAGGAACTGGTGTGCTTAGTGACCAAAAAGTATGTCAAATTCACACAATATGCCAATGCTAAATTAAAAAGCAAGTAATATACAATCCTCATATCCTACCTTACAAGTGCTACAACTATGCCTAGCACATTAGGTTCCAAAAATAAATTTACTGAAAGCAATAACACAACTATAATAGGAGCCATGTATAGTAGAAGATTCATAGAGTTTAACTTCTCCCCTTTAGAAGAAAGCAATATCCCTTGCAATAATGTCTTTAGAACTCTTGCAATAGTTGCTAAAATACACATTATGAAACCATAAAGATGGAAGTTGGATTCTCCCCCACTCGCAATAATAACCCTTGCAATGACTGGAATAAGAGTGGCATAAGTAAGCCAAAATTTTCTCTTGACAATCATGAGATAGATGAACACCATAATGAAGAAAGGGGTGTGGATCCAATAGATTGATTAAAGGAAACAAGTAGATAGTGCAAGGAAATGTTGCCACTGATGACAGAATAGCAAAAGATGGCACTGAGGGCGGTGATCTTTATGAACTCATTTACTTTGAGGAGGTTTTTTGACTGCACCCATTGACATCACTTTTATTAAAAAAAATGTCTGGTCAACAACACTTGTTGGTCTAAAAATTGCCACAAATCGGGTATTAGAACCAGCATGCATAACTCATGTCTCCTTCACCAGCAGCGCATCAGCTCAGGATTGTGTTTCTCTGATGACATACCCGTGCAGGGGTTGAAAACATAGTTTCATAGATACTATTCAGATTTTGAAAAAAACTTTCTAGATGGAGAATATGGTAGAGGTAGAGGTACAACTTGGGCATTTTAGCATTCCCATCAATAGGGAAAAATTTGTAGTTGGTCCTGAATACAACCGCTCCATGCTACGCTCTATGGGAAGCCAAAATGTTGATGATGCTCATCCTGAAGAGATTGCTTCAAGTATCGGATCATCTGCACCACCATCAGATATATCTGTTATACCCCCTGCTTCACCTTAGAACACGTAAAATTAGCAATGTGAGAAAACATTTTTCACAACTACTCAGCAACACAATTTGTGCGCAGGGTGTTTTCGTAGGCGTAGATCAGGGAGAAAAAACCAAATATTAAATAGAGACTAAATCCGAAAAAAAATAAACTACAAAGTTTGGCAGCCATGAAATTTTCTTTTAACCATATGGTTTCTGATCCATAAAAATATGGAGAGCATACTCCCTCGATATTAAAAAAATGGAAAAAAATTGAGGGGGAAAAAAATGAGGGGGGATTTCCATGACGAAAATCCCCTCTCAAACTCACACTCAAACTCATGGGGTAGGGAAAACTTACTCTGATACCATGTTGGAGAAAAAAACTTTCTTGTTTATTCTATTGAAGTGGCCTTGCTTAAATAGCAAGTGCATACAATATGATCCATTGTATCATAACTAACTGAGTTGATCTCAACCACACAAATTATCCTAGTAACAACTTAGGATATGATATCTCTAACACATTCGTAGGTTCAAATTCAAACCCTACAAATCAAAGATCAAGATCCACATATCCAAGCAAGTCAAATGGTTATGCCGCCACCATATCAACCCCCTCCATCATATCCTCCTATCTAGTCACAATATCCTTCACCCCCTCAACCACCTCCTTCTTCTTCCCATGTGGCCCAAGCAACTTATATTCCATAATCTAACCAATCATCCTATCCACCTCATACACCTTATCTTTACCCATATCTGTATTCATACCATCCAGAGCCTTCCCATTTCACCATCCTTGTTGACCCTGCATAGGTAACCTAAGCCCCTCCTCAAATCAAGATTTAGAAACTACTAGACTGACTTAAGAACCTTGAGTTGCAATCAAGTATATTTGGGTATAAAATGCCAACACATAGGAAGATTTGTAATGAACCTTTCCACCCTTAGGTTCTAGTCCAACAGTACCCTTATAGGTATGAGTTGCCCAGGCTCAAAAAGTTCGAGGGAAAAGAGGATCCAAAATAGTATTTGCAGAACTTTAAGTATTCATGCTACCTCATTAGTGGAAGTGATCCACTCATGCTAAGAATGTTCCCCATGTACCTTGGAGAAGAAACCTTGGATTGGTTCAACAAATTGCCACAACATAGCATTTTTTCCTTCAAACAACTTACTAACCTATTCCTAGAGCATTTCTCCATCAACATTAAGAATAAGACTTCATTATATGATCTTTAGAGTCTTTGACAGTTTAATGATGAACCTATTAATGACTATGTCTCTAGGTGGCGAGGGGTTATTAATGATTTAACATTTTCTATCCCCTCCACTGAATTGGTCAAGATGTTATCCAAGAGTTGTGCTAAGCACATTTCAAAAACCCTTCAAATCCAACAACACTGCTCTTTTAAAGAAGCTATTGCTCAAGCTAAGGTTATTTTTTGAAGAATATTACATTACTTGGTACATGCTAATGTACCTCCTTGGTACAACTTTATAAATATTAGATTAGGGTTGTGTCCTAGATTAGAGTGTGAGTAAATATTTTATGTAATGTAATAATGTGCAAGAAATGCACAAATTTCATATAAATGAGTGTGCATGTGTTATGTGTATAGATATACACATGTCTTCTTAGATTAGGATGTGTTATATGAAGAGTCATGTCCAAGTGTGCATACAAGATAAAGTCATATATGCAAGTGTCAAGTAGAGAAGCCAAGAGTCATGAGACTTGGCATAATTAAAGGAAGAGTCAATTAACCAAAGATTCATGCTACAATGGCTAATATTACTCCATAGAGAGGCATAGAGATATATCACTTACATAGCTTACACAACCTTCAAGAGTCAAGTTTAATATTTGATTAAGATATGGAGAGATAAGTAACTTAATAAGATAATTGTTTTTATTTGATATAGTTTAGAGATATATTTACGTTAAAGAATTAAATAAAGATATAAGATATACGAACATTTAATAGTTCCTTTGATTATTTTTTGTTTATAAATTTATTTGAAATAATTTGACTATTGAATTTTGCAATTTAATTAGTTGGGAGACAAAAGGTATTCAACATCAAAATTTAGAAAATTAAATTTGCAAAAATTCTTACTTTCATAGTTTCAAAATGTTAGGGAGATATAAGGAATTCTACTTCATAGGTTTTATAACTTAGAAACTTTGAAATTATTTAAGGTAGTCTACATCAAAGGAAATATATTCTTGACATTGATTGCATATCATGGAAGAAATTATTAATGCACTCAATAAAGGAGATATAGTAGACAAACTTAAAGGCTATTTTCAAAATATGATAGATGAATCTGATAAGGGAGAATTAACAAATAGTAAAGAGGATACATCATTGGATTTTGTTACTACAAAATCTTACTCTAGTAATTCATCAATCTCAAAAACAGAATCTACTAAAGATCTTCATCTTATTTACATGGAGAATAAAGATAAAATAAATTTAGTCATACACAAGTGGTTATGCTATTTTATCAAGCAAATAGATGAATGTGAAATTATAAGGAGGATGAATAAAGTAGTAAAAGTATCTACAAGATGTGATTATTGTAATAGAATCAGTCACGAAAAGTAAATTGTTGGAATATTCATTCATGTAAATATTGTGGAAGAAAATCTCATTCATTCATCTTATACTACTACAAGGGAAGTATTATAGGAGATTTGAAAAATCATTAATATTCAGATTAGATTATCTTTTTCAAATACTTATTTCTGAAGCATATTCTAAAAATGAATTCAAGATTGGAATTTTTGAAGTACATGGAAATAAGTCATTCAAAGAAAAAGGAAAAGAAAAGTGGATCAAACATGATCCAACTTTGCTTGACAAAATACTTAGATTACATGTATTACATGACTACTTGTAGACTAAAGAAAGCAAACATAGAATAAGGTAAGGACAGGTCCTAGGATCACATGAAGATGAAGACCTATGATTGAAGACTAAAGTCTTCAATAATAAAATAATGTATAACAAGGGAGAGAATATTATATTATTTAGTACATGCTAATGTACCTCCTTGGTACAACCTTGTAAATATTATATTAAGGTTGTGTCCTAGATTAGAGTGTGAGTAAATATTTTATGTAATGTAATAATACGCAAGAAATGCACAAGTGTCATGTAAATAAGTGTGCAAGTGTTATGTATATAAATGTGCACACGTGTAAGTGTGCACATGTGTTCTTAGATTAGGATGTGTTATGTGAAGAGTCATGTTCAAGTATGTAGACACGATAGAGTCATGTGTATGAAAGTGTCAAGTAGAGAAGCTAATAGTAATGAGACTTGGCATAAGGAAAGGAAGAGTCAAGTAACCAAAGAGTCATCCTAAAATGGCTATATATTACTCCATAGAGAGGCATAGAGATATATTGCCTACATAGCTTACATAGCCTTCATAGTCTACATAGTGAGTATTGTGATTATCATTGTATGAGAGTTTTATGATACATTTATAAAAAAAGAAGAGTAATACAAATTGCATACATTTGAGCAACTAATATTCAGTACACCAAAAATGGATTTTAAGGGCGGCTAAAATACGATGGTAAAAAACCATCCTAATAGACCCTAAGAGGGTGGTTTTAAACCACCCTCACCAAAAAAATCTTTTAACAATGTCTAAAAGATGAATGATTTTTTTGACACTAAAAAACCACCCTAACAGACCTAAGAGGGCGGTTTTAAACCACCTTCACCAAAAAAATCTTTTAACGATACCTAAAATATGGCGGTTTTTTATGGTGGAAAAAAACTGCCCTAATAGACCCTAAGAGGGTGGTTAAAAACCGCCCTAAAAAATCACCCTTAATATATATATATATATATATAAAGGATTCATGGGAACTTTAGAGGGTGGGATTTTTGAAATTTAGCTTGGGATGGTTTTAGAGGGCTCTTTGCTGATCCTAATGAATCTGGTGGTGCCTAACTCCGTCTGTTTGAATGTGGATCCTGATGGGGATGATGAAGAACTATATGCAGATCTGTATGAATAACTGGAAGATGAAAAGCAAATTTCCAAAACATCTTTGATGGAGGTATTGCTCTCTTATTATTTTATTTCTTTAGATTTTTTGTATATATGTTTGCTTCTATTCAATGTTGAGGTCATGGGAATATGTGTATTGATTACTTAGATGGAGGAGAGGGTGGGTCAACTCATAAAGCATATAAAAGAGATGCAAATGAAGATGGATTATTTATAGAAACAAGTATAGCTAGTAGCTTCTTAGAAACATTAGAGGGAAATATCCATAATTTTCAACTATGTGGGCTCACAAATGAGGAAACTATGGAACTATTTAGGGTTTTGCATAACATTTTCAAACTAGGAAAGGATAATATTAGGGAAAATATGGAATTTATAGTTAAGAAAATCAATATCCCTATGAATTACATGCTATATAATTTGATGTTGTTAATAATAAGCCTGGGAAGGGTTCAGAACCCTAGGTTTTTAGTTTAGAAAAAAATGAAGTCCATAAACGAGTCTGGGTATCTTAAGCTCAAGCCACTTTATACAATCTTGAGAATGCTGGAGCAAAGGCTTAGCAAGGATTTGAAGAGACACCTTGAATCTAAAATGTTGTATGCAATTTATCAAATTTGTCAGACAAACAAATAGACTAACATATTATCGTCTAGGAGGATCATAAGTATTTTATTGCAATTACTGAGCAAATGATCATTGTGAACATGGGACTACATAGGGTGTCTCCACCAAGATATAAAATATTAAAGTTTTTGAACTATATGTCATTGGGTTTATTTTCCCTTTAAAATAGAATAATAATAAAATAAAATTATAGTTTGCATTTGTTCTCTCTAATTCAATATGAAAAATTCCAAAAGTTTCTTAATGCAGTTGGCCATAGAAACCCCAAATTTTACTCATCAGTATTGATAGAATGATTAGGTAAAAGAATTTTCAAGATGTGGTTTTTCTATTGAATAAATTTTTTTTTATGTGAGAAAGAGTGAATTTGAGATAGTGGTAGGTTGAATATATTGGCATGTACAAACTACAAAGTTTTTAATGTGAAATATTTCATTAATAGGAGATACTGTTGAATATACAATACATGTGTAACAAATTATCGACAACGCACAAGCAATTATTTATTTGTCAAGCTCCTAATGTTCTTGTGATTCAATTGAAAGTAGATAAGATGAAAAATCCATAATTTGTGTTTGTTTCTTTCTCTTCCTATTCATGGAATAGAAGTTGTGAGATAGGTTCATTAGTAAATTCAATCGTCTCACCATTTTGTTTTACTTGTTTTTGGGATAAATATTTGAAGATGGATTTGGTGGCAAGATAGATCACAACATTACTTTTGAGGAACACTTGGGAATTGTTGAATATATGTCTAGATCCATTTAGGTATACTTAAGTTCTTAATTCAAGGGTATACTTTTACTTCAATTCAGTTCTATTCTTGTCATTAATTCACAATATGGATACTATCAAAACCATCAACTCTCATAATGTATATTATGTTTATATATCCTTGTTTTCAAGAAAATATTATGTGTTATGATACAAACATCACATGTTGGCATTTTTAAGGGAAGATGCATTAAATTGAAAAAAAATGATTTGTTTCTGCAACTATCTAAACCATAGTCAGTTCTGAGTTTGAATTTTTGTTGGCTTACTCAATTTTTAGTTGGTGTCAATTTCCAATTACTTTCAGAAGCTTGTAGTCTATTCACGAATGTTGTTTCCATAGACTACAACAAACATAAATAAGATATTTTAGGCATATAAGAGTAGTTTTAGTTTTCATGGACCATAACAAGTATAAATGAGACAATGAGATGCTTTAAGCAGATATATAAAAGGCTTATCAAATGGAATGAGCTCAACAAATTAAATACCTCAACTTTCAAGGAGGAGACCTAGGGTCGAACCTTGCCAGACATACAAGCATAATTGCTAAAAATGTTGTTATAATATCACTATGTAGTTTATCGAAAGCATAATTTCCAAAAATATTGTTATAATATCACTATAAAGTTTATCAAAATATTGTGGTAGCAAAGTCATGATGTAATATGGGTGGGGCTTGTTTTAATATGATATAAACAAATAAATAATTAATAGAAGTCTGGCATAATCTGAGGGTCAAGGAGGTTATGAACTTTACACATGGTGTGTAATATAATGAGAGGTTATTCTAATTTTATTATTGTGATGTAATGATGCCCCTTTATTTTTATAAAAGCACTTATATAATGTTACTTATTGCCCCTTACAATACCAGATAAAAAATGAAAAATTTGTTCAATATTTGTGACCTATTAATTACAAATTTCAAAAGTAAATGATAGATGCAAATTAGTGGATATAATATTTGAACTAGCTAAATTATTTCTACTTTGTAGCATAAAGCTGTTTACATGGTAAAAACCCTCGAATATGGATTGTAAAAATGTCAAACCAAAATAAGAGAGTAGAAATTACTTGTAACTGATACAGAGAGCTTTTCCAAAATATGGGCAAACATAAATTGCAAAATAAATCACAGTTCTTCAAGATAATGTATAGATTTAGCCTATCGATCACAATGACTCACATTGGATGTTTATACAATATCAAATACAAAAATAAGTAAAAGGGGAACAAGGGGAGTGCACAATATTAAGAAAACCTATATTAAGAGCAACATTACCATCAACAAGGGATCTGGCTTGAGGCCCCATAGAGAAGTTTAGATGAGATTCATTGTCCATGGAACCCTCTATTGGACCTCTGCCTACTAGATTCTTTAAATCAATACTATGGATTCTCAGTTGTTGAATGCCTTGAACAATAATTCTTCCAACACAATATGCTACCTTTTTATGAGGATTTCCTAGTGTTATATAGGATTCGAGAAGGATTTGTTACACAAAGAGAACATAGACACTCATTTGTTACCCCAGTATTCATTTAGGATGATATCAAACACTTGTTTACAAGCATGTTTGGTCACCTATTATTTGAATAGACATTATCTTTAAGAGTGCTTGCATCTAAGCTATATTATAAGTTTTATCTAAGATTGCATCATACACTAGAACTCTTAACTCCCTATTTTTATTTTTTATATGTAGTATTTAGTATTCTATCAATCATTTAGAGAATTAGTTGTATTCTATCTTAGACTTGATGGTAGAGGATGTCACTTTTCATCTAGTATTGTGTTTATTATTTTCTTTGTAGATTCATCTTAGTTATTTGAATTATATTAATATATTAGATGTTTAATATTGCGCATTTTGTACAAGAGCGACAACCACTGTATACATTATTTAGTACCATTACCCATTTAAGCAATTCACAAGACTCTGGGTATTATTATGCATATGTTAAGGTATCAAAATGTACCCTTGCATGTTGATACCTTGGGTTAAAGAGTGTCAAATATTGGTATAAAATATATTTAGTCTGCGAGAATTGGGTATATGCATGTTGTTGATCAGATATTTATTGATCTATTGCACAAGAAATACATCCTATTATTAGCCTTCAAAGTAACTGATATTATGTTACATGCAAGATGTAAATTCTCATTGGTACTATTGTAATGATGCCCATGTTTTTGCAACCACCATAAAAGATGTTAGGAGAAAAGTATATATATTATTATTTGTTCAAAGTAGTCCAATACTAAAACAAGGCAAAAAATTGATATCTTTCAATGTAATAGACTGCACAAATTTAGTTGCTAATGGTGGAGATGTTTCCTTTAAACAAAGGCCATCTGGATTATCCAACTCATCTATTGGAGTGCTTCCTTACAAAGGAAATATGGATAATGGTTTGGCAAAGTTGCATCCAAAACCACAATTAAAGATTACAAATATGAATAATGCTGGTTCTCAGATTGGGAGTAGTAGAACCATTGAAAATGGTAATGATACATATAATTCTGATGTTGCTTTAAGTGATGGAGACTGTGAAAGTTCTATAAGAAAGACATATAAGAAGAGTGACTTGGATACTTCCTTTTGTAATAAATCTAGTATATCCAGGAAAGATAAATTATTGAAGCATAGAGAATATTCTGATATTCATTGTTGATCTAGTAATGGAAAACTCTCATATTTGTCTTCTCATTTATATTCACATTACAAGGCTTCAAAGTGCCATTTTGAAACAAATGGATAAAGTTGTAGTAACGTTAGTATAAATGAAAATATATTAATAAGTATACCATGGCAATCTCGTTATGTGGCCCAATAAGTATTCTTCTAATGCATAAAATATCTATATATTAGGTTTATATATATTCAAAAGTAATAATAAGATGGTGGTTTAAAACTACCCTCTTAGGTTTTTATATTTTTAAGAGGGTGGTTTAGAACCGTATTCTTAGGTTTTTATATATGTTTAAAAAAAAAAATAATAAGAGTGTGGTTTAATACCACCCTCTTCTATCCCTTTCCTGGTGTTTTCAACGATGTAAAAGGTTTAAAATGATTGTGGCATGGTGGTTATAGGGGTGGACTGCATGAATATCTGTGTGGCGGCTTCTAGGGCGGACAATGCAGAATACTGTGGCGGCCGTAAAAGCTGGACAGCCTGCTCGGATTCGTGGTAGCTATCGATTCCACCATGTAAATTCAAAAAAAAAAATACCACCCTCTTAGGGTCTATACCCTAAGAGGGCGGTTTAAAAACACCCTCTTAGTTATAAACTAAGGCAATTTTTGAGGTGGTTTTTAACCACCCTAATAGACCTTAAGAGGTCGGTTTTTAACCACACTTGTATGATGTAGATTTTTTTACGATGTTCTCATATATGGTAGCTAAATAACCATCCTTAAAGGTCTTTAAGGGTGGTTAAAAATTACCCTTAAAGATCATTTTTGGTGTAGTGATTGTAAGTCTTTTTATATTGTATGATTCAAGCTATTACATTCATATTTCATATTATTAATGAATGTTATTTGATATATTATTAGCCTTGATATTTACATATTAGTTGTCTCATATTATCTCTGTTACATTATTATTTTGATCATATTATATTACGGCTATCATATATTTGATCCTATGATAAATTATCATGTGAGTTTACATTAATAGTAAGGCTTCAAAAGCCATCAATGGTATCAGAGCTACAAGAAAGAAGGTTCTTGCACAAATTATTTTTGATTAGCTACATAAGAAATTTTTTTTTTTTTTTTTTTCAGCATGACAAGAAGGCTAGAGTCTTTCCATAGTTGCAAGAATATCTAGTGAAGACTAGGACTCAACAATAGAATTTAAAAAGTTAAAAGCTAGGGTATTTCCATTAGGTTGAAGGATAATTAGTGAAGACTAGGACCCGTATTTGGGCAAATCAACTTGAGGATAATGTAAATATCCAACCCTAACATTGATAAATATTTTTAGGGATAGAAAAATTCTTGGCAATTGGTTTCTATCAATAAAGTTGAAGAAGCTGGTACAATCAAGCTATCTTGTTTGGAGAACCAGGAAAGTTTATAGTTACCTTAACCTTATTGGGTTCTCTAGTAAGGAGGAGAATAATTATTGGAGTTATTAGGATTAACCGAAGACATTGCTACAATAGATATTAATATTTAAAGAAGTGAGAAACTTCCTATAGTAGATAGAGAATATTTTCATCTTCAAATACAAGAAGAAGGCATAAAACTTTCATCAAGCAGGGATTGATTTGAGTTGTAGGTTATTATAGTTTCAGGTATTAAATAAGGGACGTTGATAGAGACAATATAGATCAAGTTTACCTATTCTAAGATTCTATTCAAAATAGAAGGTGGTCTATAAGAAAAATTTAGGTCTTGAAGGCAGACCTTGATAGAGATAATTTTAGGTCTTGAAGACATACCTTGATATTGATATTTTAGATTTAGATCTTAAGGAAAAATACCTTGATAAAATTTTCAATGATTCAAGTCATGTAGACCTTGACAATTGGTCTAAGAGGAGAGGCCAATATTAAAGGATAAAGAATCTTCAAATATAAGAGTCTATAGTTTAGAGAACTAGATAATTGAGACCCTTTAGGGAAAGAGGTCCTTTATCAAGATTTGTGGCCCTAATAGGAAAAGAGAAGATGCCATATATATAAGTCCCATATTAAAATATTGAAAGGAGGCTTGAAGGAGTTTTGTGAAGAAACAAAACAAATATATAGATTTCAGAGAAACCAAAATAGATGATATAGACCTAAAAGTTTATAAGGTAAAGAGTATTTAAAGAAAGGATCTTATGAGAACCTTGTATTAGGTAGAAGCTACAAAAATAAAGTGATCTATATTCGACTAGTGAATAGGGAAGGATATTTTAGCCAATGAATAAGAATAGATACACAACCATAGATCAAGCAGCCTATGCAAGATAAGGCATCCATTATGAAGATCATAGATCGAGTAGCCAACATAAGTTTGAGCAAGACACCCTTCAAGGAAAAAGAGGTCAATTTTTAAGAGGATAACATCAATAGAGAAAGAGATTAGTATATAAATATGCTATACAACTAAGAAGGTTTATGTGGCCAACGTCAAAGAGAAAGACAGGCTAAGAAAATAGAAGAGTTTTCTACAAAAAGAAAGGAAGTATTATAAAATTCCAAGCTATATTTAGAAGCAGAAAGGAAGCTTCTATGAAATTAGGAAGAAAAGCATAGGATCTGAGTTAGATTTATGAAGAAGAACAAGGAAGAGTGTCGAAGGATCACAACGAAGAGCGCTAAAGGAGAGCACCAAGGAAGAGCATCAAATATTGCTAATGATAGTGCTATAAAATAGAGTTAGTATTGCCTCAAGAAAGAGAATAAAAGCATAAGAGTTAAAGGGAAAATATAAGCACTCAACCTGAGAAGAGCTTAACTAACACTTTGAAAATAAGCATACGTAAATTTTTTGGAGTACTCAAGGAACACAAAGCAAACTAGCAAATAAAGGAAAGGTGAACTAGTCACCTAACTCAAAGTGATATAGTCACAAACAATGAAATAAAAGGTGAACCAGAGTTAATATCATACAAGATAGTGATAAGGCAAATCGAACCCTTGAAGACAGAGGTCAACTAGGGCATGTAAGCATTTGATTGTACCAACATTGCCTAAGCGAACCGAGGTGTACATAGCAAGAAATCATATTTTTAGCCTTAGAAGAGAATGAATATACTCCTAAAGAAGAAAAAGAAGATGCTCTTGTGATTAAAGACATAGAAAAAGAGAAAGATTCAGAAAAGGAAGAGAAATCCATAGTTGATATGGAAAATAAACTTGATTTTTATCTTGAAGAGTTGAAAAGGGAGAAATTAAGATTGAAGGATCAAGTACAAGAGGATGATAAAACAAAGGAAAAAATCCTACAAGATCTCACTAATTTAAAAGTTAATATTGAAGAGGCAAATAAATTTGAATAAGGTACGACCGAACAGTTAAAGGCAAAAGAACTAGAATGTGAAAGACTAGAACATGAAGCTAATATTCTAAGGAAGGGACTTGAGGTGATATTATCAAAACATAGAGACCTCCATTTATGAAGACTAGACTTGGTTATGAGGAAGATCAAGAGGTACAAGACGAGGAGTCAAGTTCAAAAGAAATAGAAGCATCAAAGAAGGTATTTGAAGAGCCTAAGACCTATACTGATAATTTGAGAAGCAAAAGAATCAAAGAGGAAGAAAACAATGCACCATCAAGGAATAGGGACTATCATAGGAAAATCAAAGAAAGAACCATGCAATCATATCCTCCAAGGTAAGATGAATATCTCTTCCAAGGTTATTGCTACTCATGTAATATTTTTGGTTATAAAGCTATACATTGCAGGGTTTATTGTAAGAATAATTATGGCTTCATGAAGAGAAATTTCAAGTCATTTGCACCTTTCAAGGACTACAACATCATGTGTTTCAATTGCAATAATTTTAGACATAAATCTAAATGGTGTAGAACATAATTTTTGGAACTTCCAAAGACAAGAAAGAAAATGATGCTCAAAATGTTTAAAGAGGTACGAGTTCAAAAGTTTGAAGAAAGAAAATGGAAAAAGAAGAAGAGCATTATAATTTGGGAGTAACTTCACTCCCATCTCAAAATTGATCACCTCAAGAAAAGGAGGTGGTGAGGGGGCTGCACTAAGTGTCTTATATTTAGCCCCAAGGAGCCCTTTGCCATTGATGTCAAAGAGGGAGAATTCAGTAAGGAGGAGTAGCTTGTCAGGGGGAGAAGATTGGGAATCCAATAAGTGTCTTATATTTAGCCCCAAGGAGCCCTTTGCCATTGATGTCAAAGAGGTAGAATTTAGTAAGGAGGAATAGCTTGTCGGGGGAGAAGATTGGGAATCCAGATTGCGATAAAATAATTTTTTTTGTAGGGTTGCCATCAATGACAAAGGGGGAGATTGTTAGAAATATTGAGTTGTCATTGATGTCAAAGGAACAAGGTATTTAAGGTAGAAATATTCTTCAAGGGTGATGAGCTTATAAGGATGGATAAAATATCAATGATGGACAATCATTAAAGGCAAGCATATAATTAAGATGGAGCAAAGCAAATAAAATATTTTTAACGCATATAATTCAGATGGAGCAAAGATAAGAAAATATTTTTCAGGCATATAATTCATATGGAGCAAAACAAACTATACATATACATTATAATAATATACATTAAATAAAAGGCTATTATTTTAAAGCATTAAATTATTTCTTCTTTATGAAAATATGAGATCAAGTGATGTAAGTATTGAAGATTAAATCCTCTAAGGAAAACCATCTTAAAGGGAATGTGAGCAATTACAAGATGGATAGAACAAGGAATTGACAACCTCCTCCTAAGGATTTTGGAAAATTGAATACTTATGGAGCCTCTAGAGGGAACCCTGGAAAAGCTAGTGTGGGAGGAATTGATAGAATTTCATATGGCTCCTTGGTTTTTACTTTTTCTAAGAGTTTGGATATTCTTTCCAATAAACTTGTTGAGGGGTATGGTATCCTTAAATGCCTTCAAGAGGCTACTAAGGTTGGATGGAAAAAGGTTCTAGTTGAGTCTGAATCTCAACTCATGATTAATATTTTGAAGACTCCTTTTGAGAATTATAAGGTTGATTAGAGAATAAAAAGAATTATTAAGAAGATTTAGTTAATCTAGATGGGATTTTTGAAAGTTGATTACAATCATGTGGTCATAGATCAAAAAAAGAGTGTGCTTTAGCTAATTGGGCTTTGGAAAAAGGTGATCTTACTTGCTATGGCCACCCTCCTAGATGGGCTTCACAAATAAGAGCATCTCTTCTGTCTATCATTTCTTTGGATGGCTCCAATTTTGGAGGTACCTAGTTTCTTCTTGCTTTATTTTTGCTTCTCTTTGGTTTGATCAGGGTAGTTTGATTTTTTGAGGAGTGTGTCTTTTTTATTTTGTTTTTGTATTATTTTTTATTGTTATTGTGTTTTTATTATTTTGTGTTTTTTGTTATTGTTCTTATATTTTCATTTTTCTTGTTCTTGTGTTTCTATATGTTTGTGTTAATTGGTATTTTTTTTATTTTTGTTTTGGTGTGTGAGTGTTTTCTATGTTTTTGTTTATTGTCTATTGTTGGTAGTTTTTTTTTTGTTTTATTATTTTTTTAAGGTTTTGGTTGTTTTTGTTTTTTATGTTTTTGTTGGTTTTCTTTGAAGCTTTCTGTTGTTTTTGTCATGTTTGTGTTTTTTATGTTGTTCTTGTATTTTTTTGTGTGGTTCATTTTGTGTTTTTTTTTTTAATATTATTATGTGTGTGTTTGATTGTGCTTTATATTTTTGACACACTCAAGGAGCATATTTTTTTTAATCTTCTTGTGTGTTTGTATTTGTGTGTTATTATTATTTATTGTTTTAGGTTTGCTCCTTAAGTATTTCAAAGGTGGTAGGCCAGGTGCGAACTATGGGTTATTTTGGTGGAAGAGATACCCCTGCCTCCTTGGGTCTTACCAAAAAGTGGCATCCATTCTGGGATGTTTTTCATAAAAAAAAACCAACAAAAACCTCCTATTAACAGTTACTTTCAAATCACTAATGTATTCCTAACACTCATTTAACACATCTTTACAAGATTACAAATACACATGTGCAATGCTTATATAGCGAAACCTTGGAGAAGTTTTCCTTTTAACTTCTTTGCAAGAGAGGGTTTTGTGATCAAAATCCTAAGTGTGAGTGTGGTTTTGCAATTGGATAAAATTACCACTCAATATTTTTTATTTTATTTTGTAGGTTTTATATTTATTATTTTAACATTTTTTTTTGCAATTTTTTTTAAAACTTCGATGATTAAAATAATAATAAAAAATTAAAATGCCAAAGGTAAATGCATGGGTGTGAAGAACGAGCTTCAATATTTTATTCAAAATAATTTTGATCTCAT
This sequence comes from Wollemia nobilis, assembly GCA_028583015.1. Taxonomy (NCBI): domain Eukaryota; kingdom Viridiplantae; phylum Streptophyta; class Pinopsida; order Araucariales; family Araucariaceae; genus Wollemia; species Wollemia nobilis. The sequence goes on from JAQPPZ010002581.1 coordinate 14,050,798, forward strand.
TCCAAAGTCATTTCAAATTTATAAAAATTATTTAAAGTTGTTTTATGAGAGTTTTATAATTTTGGAATTTTACATTATTATTTATTTTGAATGTAAATCATTTTTTTTAGCTTTTCATTTTTATTTGCAAGTAATAAATGAACTTCCCTTTATGAAAATCATAATTTCATTAAATAGGTCTATAGGCCATCATTTTCAGAGCAATAAATTGTCTTCTCTTTATGAAAATTTTGATTTAATTAAAGAGAGGTAATTTATACATTATATCAAAGGCTATTGTTTTAAAGCATTAAATTATTTATTCTTTATGAAAATTACAATTTCATTAAAAGGGGGTAATTTATAATGACATCTTAAGGCCTTTAAATTTCATAACTATTCATGCATATTTATTTCTTTTTCATCAAATAATAAGAAAATGAATTCGATTTTTATGAATAATTTTTAGCATAGCATAATAAAATAAACCAACACATGCCCCTTGTTAATAGTTACTTGCAAATCACTAAGGTATTCTTAGCACTCATTTAACACATCTTTAGAAGATTGCAAATACACATGTGCAATGTTTATATAACATAACCTTTGAGAAGTTATTTTCGTTTTTTTACAAGAGAGGGTTTTGTGATCAAAATCCTAAGTGTGAGTGTGGTTTTGCAATTGGGAAAAATTACCACTCAACATTTTCTGTTCTATTTTTTAGGTTTTATATTTATTTCTAGCTTTTATTTTTGCAATTTTTTTTAAAACTTCGATGATTAAAATAAAAATTAAAAAAAAATTAAAATGCCAAAAAAAAATACATGTGTGTGAATAATGAGCTTCAATATTTTATTCTAAACAATTTTTATCCCATTTTGAATCCATTTCAAATTTATAAAAATTATTTAAAGTTGCTATTTTATGAGAGTTTTATAATTTCAAAAAATTTCATTATTTTATATTTTGAAGGTAAATCAATTTTTTCAGCTTTGAATTTTTATTCATAAGCAATAAATGAACTTCCCTTTATGAAAATTACAATTTCATTAAAGAGGATAGTTCTGATTTCATTGAAGAGATGTAATTTATAGATTATATCAAAGGCTATTGTTTTAAAGTATTAAATTATTTATTCTTTATGAAAATTATAATTTTATTAAAGAGGGGTAATTTATAATAATGTTCTAAGGCCTTTACATTTCATATCTATTCATAAATATTTATTTATTTTTATTCATCAAGCAAAAAAAATTCAATTTTCTGAATAATTATTAGCATAACATACTAAATAAACCAACACAAGCCGCTTGTTAATAGTTACTTGTAAATCACTAAGGTATTTTTAGCACTCATTTAACACATCTTTACAATATTACAAATACACATGTGCAATTCTTATATAACAAAACCTTGGAGAAGTTGTTTTTGTTTTAACTTCTTTGCAAGAGAGGGTTTTGTGATCAAAATCCTAAGTGCAAGTGTGGTTTTGCAATTGAGAAAAATTACCACTCAATATTTTATGTTCTATTTTTCAGGCTTTATGTTTTTAACTTTTCTTTTTGTAGATTTTTTAAAACTTCGATGATTAAAATAAAAATAAAAAAATTAAAATGCCAAAAATAAATACATGGGTGTGAAAAATGAGCTTCAATATTTCATTTGAAACAATTTTGATCTCATTTTGAAGCCATTTTGAATTTATAAAAATTATTTAAAGTTGTTTTATGGGAGTTCTATAATTTCAAAAATTTTCATTATTATATATTTTGAAGTAAATCAAATTTTTAGCTTTTCATTTATATTCGTAAGCAATAAATGAACTTTCCTTTATGAAAATCATAATTTCATTAAAGGGGGTAATTTATATGGCATTCCATAGGCCATCATTTTTAGAGCAATAAATTATTTACTCTTTATGAAAATTTTGATTTCATTAAAGAGAAGTAATTTATACATTATATCAAAGGCTATTATTTTCAAACATTAAATTATTTTTCTTTATGAAAATTACAATTTCATTAAAGAGGGGTAATTTATAATGACATAGTAAGGCCTTTACATTTCATAACTATTCATGCATATTTTTTTTCTTTTTATTCATCAAGCAATAATAAAAGGAATTCAATTTTCATGAATAATTACTAGCATAGCATAATAAAATAAACCAACACAGTCTCTTTGTTAACAGTTCCTTGTAAATCACTAAGGTATTTTTATAATTTCAAAATATCACATTTTTTCATATTTTGAAGGTAAATCAATTTTTAGGCTTTGCATTTGCATTCACATACAATAAATGAACTTCTCTATATGAAAATTATAATTTCATTAAGGGAGGTAGTTCATACGACATTCCATTGGCTATCATTTTGAATTTTGTGGGCAAAACTTCTTAGGGTCATAACTCCTCGCTCGTTGCTTAGATTGACTATTAGTGCATATTTTTGAAAATATTTCAAAGAGAGCTACAACAACGTAGGGCGAAATAATATTGAATTTAGTGTGTTTTAACATTCTTAGATTTCTGGTTCATTTTCTAGAATTTTATTTTTATTTTTCTAACCCTTTTGCAATTTTTTTAAACTTCGGTGACTAAAATAAAAATAAAAATACAAATAAAATTAAAATTTCATAAATAATGCATGGGTGTGAAGAATGAGCTTCAATATTTCATATGAAATAATTTTATCTTATTATGAAGTCATTTCAAGTTTATATAATTATTTAAAGTTGTTGTTTTATGAGGACTTTTATAATTTTGAAATTTCATTTTTTTTTTCATATTTTGAAGGTAAATTGATTTCCAGGCTTTGCATTTGCATTCATAGACAATAAATGAACTTCTCTTTATGAAAATTACAATTTCAATAAAGGGGGTAGTTCATATGGCATTCCATTGGCCATTATTTTGAATTTTTGGGGTAAAACTTCTTGGGGTCATAACTCCTTGCTCATTGCTCGAATTGACTATTAGTGCATATTTTTAGAAAGCTCTCGAAAAGATCTACAACAATGTAGGACAACATCATACTGACTGTAGTGTGTTTTAACATTTTTGGCTTTCTGATACATTTTTCATAATTTTATTTTTATTTTTCTAACCCTTCCTCTTACGCATTTTTTTTAAACTTTGGCGACTAAAATAAAAATAAAATTAAAATTAAAATTTCATAAATAAATGCATGGGTGTGAAGAATGAGCTTCAATATTTCATCCAAAATAATTTTTATCTCATTCTGATATTATTTTGAATTTATAAAATTATTTAAAGTTGTTTTATAAGGATTCTTATAATTTCAAAATTTCACATTTTTTTTTCATATTTTGAAAGTAAATCGATTTTAAGGCTTTTTATTTGCATTCACAAACAATAAATGAACTTCTATTTATGAAAATTACAATTTAATTAATGGAGGGTAGTTCATACGACATTCCATTGGCCATCATTTTGAATTTTGGAGGTAAAACTTCTCGGGGTCATAACTCCTCGCTCGTTGCTCGGATTGGCTATTAGTACATATTTTTCAGAAAGCTCTCGAAAATAGCTACAAAAATAGGGCGACATCATACTAAATGTAGTGCATTTTAATATTTTTGGCTTTTTGGTCCATTTTTCCAAAATTTTACTTTTATTTTTCTAACCCTTCCTTTTGCAGATTTTTTAAACTTCGACAACTAAAATAAAAATAATAAAAAACTAAAATTTCATAAATAAATGCATGGTGTGAAGAATGAGTTTCAATATTTCATTCGAAATAATTTTTATCTCATTATGAAGTCATTTCGAATTTATAAAAAATATTTAAAGTTGTTTTATAAGAATTTTTATAATTTTGGAATTTAACATTTTTTCATATTTTGAAGGAAAATCGATTTTTAGGATTTGCATTTGCATTCACAAACAATAAATGAACTTCCATTTATAAAAATTACAATTTAATTAAAGGGGGGTAGTTCATACGACATTCCATTGGCCATCATTTTGAATTTTAGGGGTAAAACTTCCCAAGGTCATAACTCCTCGCTCGTTGCTCGGATTAACTATTAGTGCATATTTTCAAAAAGCTCTTGAAAAGAGATACAACAAAGTAGGGTGACATCATACTGATTATAGTGTGTTTTAATATTTTTAGCTTTTTGGTCTATTTTTTAGAATTTTATTTTTATTTTTGTAACCCTTCCTTTTGCAAATATTTTAAACTTCGGTGACTAAAATAAAAATAAAAATAAAAATAAAATTTCATAAATAAATGCATGGGTGTGAAGAATAAGCTTCAATATTTCATCCAAAACAATTTTGATTTCATTCTGAAGTCATTTCAAATTTATAAAAATTATTTAAAGTTTTTTTTTAAGTATTTTTATAATTTCATAATTTCACATTTTTTTCATATTTTGAAAGTAAATCTATTTTTAAGATTTTTATTTGCATTCACAAACAAAAAATGAGGTTCCCTTTATGAAAATTATATTTTTATTAAAGGGGGTAGTTCATACGGTATTCCATTAGCCATCATTTTGAATTTTGAGGGTAAAACTTCCTGGGGTTATAACTTCCCGCTTGTAGCTCAAATTTACTATTAGTGCATATTTTCAAAAAGCGCTCAAAAAGAGCTACAACAGCGGGCAACATCATGCCGACTATAGTAAGTTTTAATATTTTTGGCTTTCTAGTTTTTTTTCTAGAATGTTATTTTTAATTTTCTAACCCTTCCTTTTACAATTTTTTTTAAAAATTTGACGACTAAAATAAAAATAATAAAAAATTAAAATTTCATAAATAAATACATGGATGTGAAGAATGAGCTTCAATATTTCATCCGAAACAATTTTATTCTCATTATGAAGTCATTTTAAATTTATAAAAATTATTTAAAATTGCTATTTTATAAGGATTTTTATAATTTCAAAATTTCATATTTTTTTCATATTTTGAAGGTAAATCAATTTTCAGGCTTTGCATTTGCATTCACAGACAATAAATGATCTTTCCTTTATGAAAATTACAATTTTATTTAAAGGGAGTAGTTCATATGACATTCCCTTGGCCATCATTTTGAATTTTGGGGGTAAAACATTTTAGGGTCATAACTCCTCGCTCGTTGCTTGGATTGACTATTAGTGTATATTTTCAGAAAGATCTCGAAAAGAGATACAACAACGTAGGGCAACATCATACTACCTACAGTGTGATTTAACATTTTTGGCATTTTGGTCCGTTTTTTAGAATTTTATTTTTATTTTTCTAACCCTTCCTTTTGCAGATTATTTTAAAATTTGGCGACTATAATAAAAATAAAAAAAAAAATTAAAATTTCATAAATAAATGAAAGGTGTGAAGAATGAGCTTCAATATTTCATCTGAAACAATTTTGATCTAATTTCGAAATCATTTCAAATTTATAAAAATTATTTAAAGTTGCTATTTTTTTATATTTTGAAGGTAAATCGATTTTCAGGCTTTGCATTTGCATTCACAGATAATAAATGATCTTCCCTTTATGAAAATTACAATTTCATTTAAGGGGGGTAGTTCATACGACATTCCATTGACCAACATTTTGAATTTTGGGGGAAAAACTTTCTGGGGTCATAACTGCTCGCTCTTTGCTCGGATTGAATATTGGTGCATATTTTTGAAAAGCTCTCAAAAATAGCTACAATGACATAGGGTGATATAATACTGATTATAGTGTTTTTTAATATTTTTTGCTTTCTGGTCCATTTTTCAATATTTTATTTTTATTTTTCTAACCCTTCCTTTGCAAATTTTTTAAACTTCAACGTTTAAAATAAAAATAATAAAAAAATAAAATTTCATAAATAAATGCATGGGTGTGAATAATGATCTTCAATATTTCATTCGAAACAATTTTTAACTCATTATGAAGTTATTTCAAATTTATAAAAAAATATTTAATATTGTTGTTTTTAAGGATTTTTATAATTTTAGAATTTCATATTTTTTTCATATTTTGAAGGTAAATCAATTTCTAGGCTTTGTATTTGTATTCATAGAAAATAAATGAACTTCTCTTCATTAAAATTATAATTTCATTAAAGGGGGGTAGTTCGTACGACATTTCATTGGCCATCATTTTGAATTTTGAGGGCAAAACTTCTCGAGGTCATAACTCCTCGTTCATTGCTCAGATTGACTATTAGTGTATATTTTTGGAAAGCTCTAGAAGAGAACTACAACAATGTAGGGCAGCATCATACTGAGTATAGTATGTTTTAATATTTTTTGCTTTCTAGTCCATTTTTTAGAATTATATTTTTATTTTTCTAACCCTTCCTTTTACAGATATTTTTAAACTTCGACGACTAGAATAAAAATAAAAATTTCATAAATAAATGTATGGGTGTGAAGAATGAGCTTCAATATTTCATACGAAATAATTTTTATCTCATTCTAATGTCATTTCAAATTTATAAAAACTATTTAAACTTACTATTTTATAAGGATTTTTATAATTTCAAAATGTCATATTTTTTTTCATATTTTGAAGGTAAATCGATTTTCAAGATTTGCATTTGCATGCACAAACAAAAAATAAACCCCCCTTTATTAAAATTACAATTTCATTAAAGGGGGGTAGTTCATACGACATTCCGTTGGCCATCATTTTGAATTTTGGGGGTAACTCCTCACTCGTTGCCCAGATTAACTATTAGTGCATATTTTCAGAAAGTTCTCAAAAAGAGCTATAATGACATATTGCGGAATCATACTTATTGTAGTGTATTTAAATATTTTTGGCTTTCTGGTTTATTTTCTAGAATTTTATTTTTATTTTTTTCTAACCCTTTTGCATATTTTTTTAAACTTCGACGACTAAAATAAAAAAAAAATAAAAAAATAAACTTTCATAAATAAATGCATGGGTGTGAAGAATGAGCTTAAATATTTCATTTGAAACAATTTTAATCTCATTCTAAAGTCATTTCAAATTTATAAAAATTATTTAAATTTGTTTTATAAGAATGTTTATAATTTCAGAATTTCACATTTTTTTTTTTGAAGGCAAATCGATTTTCAAGCTTTGCATTTGCATTCATAAACATTAAATGAACTTCCATTTAGGAAAATTACAATTTAATTTAAGAGGGGTGGTTCATACGACATTCCATTGGCCATCATTTAGAATTTTGAGGGTAAAACTTTCAGGATCATAATTCCTCGCTCGTTGCTCAGATTGACTATTAGTGCATGTTTTCGGAAAGCTCTCGAAAAGAACTACAAAAATGTAGGGTGAAATCATATTGATTGTAGTGTGTTTTAACATTTTCAGTTTTTTGGTCCATTTTCCAAAATTTTATTTTTATTTTTCTAACCCTTCTTTTCACAAATTTTGAAAACTTTGGTGACTAAAATAAAAATAATAAAAAATTAAAATTTCATAAATAAATGCATGGGTGTAAAGAATGAACTTCAATATTTCATCTTAAATAATTTTGATGTCATTCTGAAGTCATTTCAAATTTATAAAAAATATTTAATGTTGCTATTTTATAACGATTTTTATAATTTCAAAATTTCACATTTTTTTCATATTTTGAAGGTAAATCAATTTTCAGGCTTTGCATTTGCACTCACAGAAAATAAAGAGTATTTAAAGAAAGGATCTTATGAGAACCTTGTATTAGGTAGAAGCTAAAAAAATAAAGTGATCTATATTCGACCAGTGAATATGGAAGGATATTTTAGCCAATGAATAAGAATAGATACACAACCATAGATTAAGCAACCTATGCAAGATAAGGCATCCATTATGAAGATCATAGATCGAGTAGTCAACATAAGTTTGAGCAAGAGACCCTTCAAGGAAAAAGAGGTCAATTTTTAAGAGGATAACATCAATAGAGAAAGAGATTAGTATAGAAAGATGTTATACAACTAAGAAGGTTTATGTGGCCAACGTCAAAGAGAAAGAAAGGCTAAGAAAATAGAAGAGTTTTCTACAAAAAGAAAGGAAGTATTATAAAATTCCAAGCTATATTTAGAAGCAGAAAGGAAGCTTCTATGAAATTAAGAAGAAAAGCATAGGATCTGAGTCAGATTTATGAAGAAGAAGAACAAGGAAGAGTGTCGGAGGAGAACAAGAAAGAGCACTAAAGGAGAGCAAAAAGGAAGAGCATCAAATATTGCTGATGATAGTGCTATAAAATAGAGTTAGTATTGCCTCAAGCAAGAGAATAAAGGCATAAGAGTTAAAGGGAAAATATAAGCACTCAACCTGAGAAGAGCTTAACTAACACTTTGAAAATAAGCATACATAAATTTTATGAAGTACTCAAGGAACACCAAGCAAACTAGCCAAGAAAGGAAAGGTGAACTAGTCACCTAACTCAAAGTGATATAGTCATAAAAAATGACATAAAAGGTGAACCAGAGTTAATATCATACAAGATAGTGATAAGGCAAATCGAACCCTTGAAAAAAGAGGTCAACTAGGGCATGTCAGCATTTGATTGTACCAATATTGCCTAAGCAAACTGAGGTGTACATAGCAAAGCAAACCAGGGTGTATTCAACATCGTAAGAATTGTTGAGTAGTGAATATGCAACATCAAAGCCATAGGGTGAAGTGGAAACATTGCCATTTCCATGAGTGAGAACAAAATTCCAAGGGACACACATGCACTAAAGGAGAGAATAGGTAAAAATAAAGCAATCAAGTGAAGCCAAAGTGCAAAATGAATAGGTAAAATTAAATAAAAGAACGAGAGTTTAGATTCAAATCTCAATAAGAAACACTCATTCGATAGCTAACGTTGAGCAAATAGAAGCCAACTAGAGAAACAAAGGTGAGAAGACCATGTGTTTGTGGTAAAAGGTAGTGCAACATTTACATTATGCTAACTAACATCTCAAATGGAGAATTCCAAGCATCTAATAGAAGCCTAAAATAAAATACCTCAAGAAGCGCTTAATTAAGATGTTCGTACGAATGGAATAGAAGTAATTAAAATGCAGTTTGAATGTCGTCTAAAGAAGACAAACTTCTAACTTCCAAAAAATTCTAGAGCATGCCTAGCAAGGAGGTAACTTTAAATTTTAGGGTTTGCATTTTTGAAATTTGAATTTAAGTTGGAGGTATTGTTAGAAATATTGAGTTGTCATTGATGTCAAAGGAACAAGGTATTTAAGGCAAAACTATTCTTCAAGGGTGATGAGCTTATAAGGATGGATAAAATATCAATGATGGACAATCATTCAAGGTAAGCATATAATTCAGATGGAGCAAAGCAAAGAAAATATTTTTAAGGCATATAATTTAGATGGATCAAAGCAAAGAAAATATTTTTAATTAAAGGTTTATAATATTTAATATCATATTTAAATATTATAAATAAAGGTTTAAAAGAGAAGGTTTAAAGTTTAAATATTAAAAGAAGGCCAAGGGTTTAATAAAAGTTACTTGGGACAAAGGTTTGAAGGCCAAAGATTTAAAAAGATAATATTATAATATTTTTTAAATATTATAATATAAACTTTACAAGCATTGGCACCAACGCCTATTGAAAGCAAAAATAAAATTCAAAAATCATAATGAAACCTCAAGCACTGACATCGTGAGAAAAGAAATCAAAGGTATATATATGGAGTGCCAAATTAATTGGAGGGACTAAAGTTTTTGATGCATGCGAATTTCAATATCTCTTCATGCTTTGACTATGCAAATTTTAAAAAAGAAGAGAACATGAATTTTTGTGGGAAGCAAACCGAGAATAGCGTGCTGTGTATTTTATTTCAACTGAATGGCTAGCCTAGTTGGTCACTAAGCTAGCGCTAAGGTGCTGGGGGTAGAATATCGTAGGGTCAAATTCGAGCAGGTCCTATTTTTTCTTGGCAGTGAGGAGAAATGTTTATGATTGGACAAAGGAGTGCTTCAAGTGTTTCATGCTGCATAGTGGTTACTACTCGTTGGGGTAGCCGAGCTGGTTACCAAGACTTGGCTTGGGCATTGCATTGGCAGAGGTTATAGTTTCGATTCTCCTTGAGTTTGCGGGGCTTGTTGGATAAGCTATGAGCCAAAAATTTTGATTTAAATTTTTATGTGAAAAAGGATAGTTCGCTGGCCTATTATGGATTAAAAAGAGGATAATTCTTTTATGAAAAATAGATAGTTTGCTGCTTTGTTGTTGATTAAAAGAAGGGTAAATTTTTGTTTATATTTTATCTAGAAAAGGAGTTATAAGGTGTATTAAGGACTAGTTGAAATTGTAATTGTTGCATGGTAGAAAAGCAGACATAAGGTGTATTGTGGCTTATTGTTTAATTGTATTTGTGTATGATAAAAAGGGGGAAATTGTAAGGGTTTAAAAGCTTTATTTTGTGAGACTAAAAAGGAGTTATAAAGTGTTATTTTCAAGCCTTTTTGTGCACATATTTTTGAGAAGGGTTTTTAATGTGAATGATTTGAAAAAGAGATTTGCTAACCAGTTTTAAAGTGGCAAAAGAAAGGAAAATTATTGAGACAGGTTTTTGAAGGTACATCATCATCAAGGCAGTCTTAGAGGTATGGTGATTTAATTATTTCTTAAGGTATTTTTTGGTTGAGGAAAATATGTTAAGTTGTCATATATTTGGAGGTATAAGGATTGATTGATTGAGCATTGTTTTGATTGAAATTGGGAAGATTAGAGATCAGATTTATGAGCAACCTTGTGAATTATTTCAAGTGATATTGGGAATGAAAGTACAAAAGATATAGATCATATTTGTGGGCAAAGTTGTGCATTATTATTGAATGAGATTGAGAATATATGTGTAAGGGTTTGAGAACAAAGTTGTGCATTAATTATTGAGAGTAAATGTGCAAGTGTTAAAGATTATATTTGTGAAGAAACTGTGTGCATTAGTTTTGATTGGTTTTGAGAGTGCATAAGAAGGTCAATTATCAAGTGCTAGACTAGAGCTATCTTGTGAATGCAATAAATTTAAGACATATGTAAGTGATAGACTTAATGAATGTGAAAGGACATATTAAGTATTTGTAATGCATATCATTCTCTATATGTTCATGAAGATAAAATAATTTTGGGTAGAATATGTTTGAATTGCTCTAGTTGAGGAAAGTACATTGAAGAATAGATAAAGCACTTGATGACATAATTATGCAATATTTGGAAATAGATGAACATTTTTTGTATACAAGGTTTGGAGCATCTATGAGTAGGTTTGAGCAGGATCTATGAGCAGATTTGAGTAGGTTTTGGTGAGCAAATTTGAGTAAGCCTTGTGTGTAGACTTAGAGCAGATTTGAGTAGGATCTATGAGCAAATTTGAGCAAGTTTTTGTGAGTATATTTGAGCAAGCCTTATGTGTAGGCTTGGAGTAGTTTTAAACAAATTTGAGAGAAGGTTTTGGAGAAAATTTGAGCAAGCCTTGTGTAAAGGCTTGGAGAAGATTTAAGTAGAGCTAAGAGTAGGTTTTGGAGTAGATTTGAGCAATCCTTGTATAAAGGTTCAAAGAATATTAGAGTAGAAGGGATTGAGGTCTCTTATGGATAGAGGTCCATGAACCAGAGTAGAGGAAATTAGAGTCTCCTGTGGATAAACATCCACAAACCAGAGTAGAGAGGATTGGTGTCTCCTATGGATTGGGATCCATGAACTTGTGAGAAGGGGTAGGTGTCTCCTATGGATAGACTTCCACAAACATTGTAATAGGGAGTGAGTTCCCAAGAATTTTGTTAATAAATTTATAAGAAATATTTCTTCATGGATGTAGCCCATATTAGGTGAACCACGTTAAATCTGTCTCTTATGTGTGTGGTGGTTTGTGCATTGCTTCATTATTGCAATTGATAATATTGGATGATATTACTTTAGAAAGAAAAGTAAAAGTTTGATCTTATACTATTTGAAAGCACGAGATTCCGGGCAAAGGAAACACTAATTATGCAATGTAAGACGAAATGTAACGCTTTAACCTTATGCACCAAAACAAAGGAAAGAGACAATTTGGAAAGGAAAGAAAAGATGTAAAGAAATCACAGCCCTCTTTATTCAAATATCTTATCCTCGGTTACATAGACGTCTCCTCCCTTTTTAGGGGCTAGGAGCGTTAAATTTGTCTTTGTTACAATGTGTGACTTAGTCTTCCTCCTTCCGCGTGCCCACGATTGCAATGGGCGGGCCAAGATGATGCCGCCGCTGATGTCGATGAGTTCTTAACCTCTGTTGCTTCTCCTGCGAACAAAGAAACAACCAAGATGTCAGTAGCATCTACCGCAAATGAAAAGTGTTTGTTCTCTAAAACTAACAAAATATGCATGTAAACATTTGCACGAAACGAGTAAATACGGTGAGTCCAAATGGCTTCAAAACTTGACGAAAGATAGGAAAAGTTACCGGAAGGCCACCGCCACCGAGACAACTGGCCAATCTACCTTCAACCGGAATTCGTCCACGGGCGGGACGAATTTCGAGCGCAATTCATCCCTGGGTGGGACGAATTCTTCTGTGTTGAAGAAACCGACCTGCTCGCTGCTCCAATGTCGAATCCCGAGACCTGCAAAACGCCTGCAAATAGGGGGTTATGTAATTGGGGCCATTTTGGGACGACCCAGATGGTCGGATTCTCCCAATTTGGCCTCTACCCTCGGGAATTTGACCTCGACACCTGCAAGTCGGCGAAACAACAAAGCGACACAAAACATACTAGAATCTGACCAAAAGTTACAAAATTGCAGCTATGGGTTAATCAAACCTAATAACACAAAATGCAACCTGAAAAAGTAATCTAAAATGCTCTAAAACTTAAAATAGGACTTGGGAAGTGCGGGGGTGCCCAAGTGGGCCTCCCACCGTTGGCACTTGATTTTGGAGCCAATCCACTAGGGATGGGCCCAAAACCTCTTAGGATTGGGGGGTCGGCGAATTGGTTGGTTCAGGTGTCCATGTGTTGGATTTGGGTCAGGTTCGAGCTTCCAAAGGCCACCCAACAACCTCCCTTGCAAAAGAGATTGGTGGATGTGGGAAGGTGAACCAAAAGGGATGCAAGTGGGTCTTCAACTCGGCAGCACTTCGTTGCTTGAAAACTCCTTCAACCTGTCTATTTTGGGTGAGAAAAGTCCCACCTTTTATAGACCCATGGGGTCTCTTTTGGGAGGGAAGCACAAATGCCATGTGTTGGTCATAGGCGCCATGTGGCAGTCTTGTCTTCCCATGAGGGAGGGGAGTCCTCCGTTGACTTGGGCTTTGATAAATGCCTTTTGTGACGGTCTTCTAACGGCCCCTCTGTCCACCTACACACGCGTGCAAGGCGGGAGTCATCAGGCGGCCGTTCCGGGCTGCCACTTGGCGCCATTTGTCTTTTTGCCCGTTAAGCTTAGAATTCGTCCCACCCGGGGACGGATTCAGAATTCGTCCTGGGGTGGGACGGATTCTATTTTGAATTCGTCCCTGGGTGAGACGAATCTCGGGCAAAGTGTCCAAGTGTGCCAAATTGCTTCTTGACCTTACAAAATTGCTATGAAAGTGGTTAAGACCACTGTTTAACCTACGAGGGCTGCCATGGGGCTGTGTTTGTCAAAGCGATCAGTGTTTGCAGTCACATAATCGGATTGGTGCTGTTTTGGTGTCTACAGATGCCCCTTTTTGGGAAGCGCTGCGGGTGACGCAGTTTTGAGCAAAAATAGATAACCAAAGCACTAATGATTAGGGTTTCTTGGTAACCTAACCAACTTTTGATGCCCCAAGTATGGAAAGGGCATGCATTCTTGAATCCTTGCTTCGATGAGCTAAGGAATTTGATTTCAAGTATTAACCTATTTTGTTGAGGTGTGACTTGAACTTAGACATTGATCGGTCATGAGCGAGGCAAAGGGCGTTTTTATCCTCGGGGGGAACCTTGTGTTCATGATTCACGAAATGCCAAGTGTTTGATTGATTTGATTGTTGCTTGTTTACTGCCCCAAGCGGGGAGCGTGATTGTCTTTGTCAATGATTCTTTGAATGCATGTCGTTTTCCTTAATTGGGTGTGTGATTGTTGGTTGGTGACTAAGTGTGACTACCCCCTCAAGCGACGAATCGATGAGGGAATGACCTTCGTGAGAGAAGCGGCGAGTCGCTTGACCCAAGATGACTTGTGCAAGGGTGCCTTTAAAGGGTTTACCGTTAAGCGTGTGCAATTTTTCCAACATTTGGACCTATTTTTGGTGGGTGTTAACCCTTTTGGTGATGCCGTAATGAGGTGAAATCATCGAAAATCTAACTTCCCGTGGAGCGGTCCGGCTATTGTAGCCTTCTTGGGGAAGTAGGAGAGCGATAATTTGGACCTCGACATCGATTTTATTTGCCTAGAGGTTAAGTGCAAGAGCACTTATGTCCGGCAATGTTTTTCTGTATTTTTGTTGAATTTTGTACTATTTTTGAGTGGGCTTTGACCCTTTTGTGATGTCGTTTGGGGATGAAATTGTCTAAAATCCGTCTTCCCGTGGAGCGGTCCGGCTATGGTAGCCTTCTTAGGGAGTATGATAGTGACAATTTGTGACTCCAATGTCGATTTTGTATGCCCTTGTTGTCAGGTGCAGTAGCAATCCTGTCGGGCAATTTTATTATCTTTTTTAGTGCATTTTTAGTCATTTTTTTATTTTTTTTGTGTTGGCCTGAATTCGTCCCTGGGTGGGACGAATTCCAACTGGAGAATTCGTCCCTGGGTGGGACGAGCGCTAATCAGAGCGCTCGTCCCAGTCAAGGACGAATTCCAGTGCAAAAGCCCTATTTAATGGCCAAAACTTGATTTTGGGCTCATTTGTGTCATTTTTTTCTTGCGATTTTGGAGCTCTGGGAGGAGGAGGTAATTCGAAGCGAAGCGCTGCTTGGAATCTCTCTGCCATCATGAGTGCACAAAGGCGGATTCGAGCGGGGAGCGAGGCGAGACCTGTAAGTGACCCTAGAGTTTATTTTGCTTTAATTTAATGCATTGTTTTTGTGTTGACGCTTTTCAAAACTTTAAGATTTTTTGTGATGTTTTTGTTTAACAGTTAAGGTTAGAAACCCTAGAACTGAAAATTTGATCTCATTTTTTTTTTTTTTGCTTTGCAGGTTGTTAGGAGCCGGTACCGTGTACCCGCTGCATTCTCTCGAGGCGCGGTTGGCATTGACCGATGATGACTGGGAATGGCTTGATGCCCTTGGGCTCAAGCAGGTGGCTCGACTGGAGCCTATGGTTTCGGATCATGCCTATCTGATGGCCCTGATCAAGCTTTGGGATCCACGGACCAATACTTTCCATCTCCCGACAGGGGAGATGACTGTGACTCTTGAGGACGTCTATCGGTTGCTTCGGATTCCGATAGATGGTCTGCCTATTAGGACATCTCCGTTTGATCAGCGGATTGCTATACTTACGAGATGTTTTGGGCATGGGGGAGCTGGGTGTAGCAAACCCAGTGGAGACAGCCGAGGTGGATTTCCGGTGGCGGGATTTTGGTTAGGGTGGTGGAAGGAGAGGGGGTGTTAGGAGTGAGGCACGCATTCTTGATGGGCCTCATTTCTAACATTCTTCTCCATGATTCGTCAGGCGTGAGGTTCCCGTGGAACCTGCTGGATTTGGTGTGGCAGTTGGCAGAGTGCTCGATAGAGGCACCGTTGATTCTGAGATGGGGACAGACTTTGTTGGCACAGCTCTACGGGGAGTTGTATGGGGTCCGTTGTCGACAGTGGAAGGGTGTCAGTTGCAGTTTTTTGTTGCAGTGTTGGGGTTGGCAGCACATAGTTGTTGAGAGGCCTACCGGGTTACCGTGGATGACTCGGGCGGTGATGGAGGATGAGGAGATTGGTTACGCAATTTTGTGGCGACGGTCTACGGAGCAGGGGCAGAGTCGGCGATGGGAGGTGTCGTTGAGCACTACACTGATGCCTTTTCTCGGCTCACTCCAGGGGAGGTGTTTTGGCGTCCCTATCGGGACGTCCCGGCTGGCTCGAGGTTGGAGAGTGGCTCCGACGGGTACGGAGGGAGCGATGGTTGACTGGGCGGCACGGGACGGAGCATGAGTTCTTTCCGTACCGTCGGGTTACACGATAGTTTGGGGTGCGCCAGGGGTTTCCTGGTGAGCCCGTAGTCTATCGACGTCGGGGAGACGAGAGGGATCTGGAGCCATCGGTCACCGTGCCATTGGGCGAGGAGTCGGATGCGGTGATTGAGGTCCCGGATGTGGATGACGTCGGTACTACCACTGAGTATGACTCGTGGTGGGTATTGCGGCGCTGGAGAGGAGAGGGGCCACTAGGAGGCGCGAAGGCGGCAGTGGAGGATGCTGAGGCAGCAGGGGGTGATTGGGGGGGCCGTTGGATGATGCGGACATGGTGGATGTGGGAGATGAGGATGTGGGCTTGGGTGTTCCGGAGCGGCCGGACATGCAGGATGTGGAGGAGCAGTGGGAGCCTGAGCAGGCTACTGTCCCCGTGAGTCCTATGCGTCCGGCAGATACAGAGGAGGTGGGGTCGGATGTAGGTGTTGAGATTGCGCGACTCGAGAGGCTGCGGGATGCGGGATGAGAGAGGGATCTTCTGTGGGCTCAGTTGGCAGAGCGGGATAGAGTTTTGGTGCAGCGCGATGATGCATTGTCTATCTATCATCGACGAGAGGCGAGTGGTGTCTGTACCAGATAGACTTGGAGAGGGAGGTCATCCGCCTTGGCGGGCGGCTACCTGAGCCTTCGATCAGTAGATCTTCTCGACGGACGAGGGATAGTTTGATCGAGCGGTCGAGCATCATCTCGTCGAGGCGGTTAGATGAGGGGGTGGTAGGGGGCATGATGCGGGGGCTAGTAGTAGCCGCCCTGCAGGGTCCCGTAGGACCCACACCACGGGGGGTAGTTCCGTCGCACCGATCCTGCGTGATCATGGTGGTCGATGCCTTAGGTTGGGTTTTTGGATATGATTGCGGGGTCTGAGGACCGGTTTTGTAGCCTGCGGGCATCTTTTTGACGATATATATATATATATACCGGTTTTATTTTTGGTTTTGTACATGTGATGATGTGATTTTTTTGTTATGCATGTTTATTTATTTTGATGAATGCGAGATGTTATGATAAATGTATATGTTTTTGATGTCTATGTGATATGCGAGGTGAAATGGATGAATGACATTTGTGATGATTGCACTGTAGGCTGTTTAAGAAGCTCTTTATTTACATGGTTTTTCTATTTTTTTTTTTTTTTTTTTGATGGTATCATAAGGATGATAAGTAGCGCAGATGGTTTTGGGATGAATGTAAGATTTTTTGAGATTCGATCAGTTTTAACTCACCATCCATGACTGTACTTTATCTTACAAGAATTTTTGACCAAGGTATGAATCAGACTTGTTTTTGACCCAGTTATTTCATATCCCTGTGTGTGCAATTGAGTTCATTTAGTGGTATTTGTTAGGATACCGCCGAGTGCCGGATGGGCTTTCAACCGAACCTGTCTTGAGGATCACCTAATTAGCTCCACGAATTCCTTTGTTGTATGTACTAAGATTAATCTGCGGTGTAATCCAGGATGCCATAAGCTAGCTCATCCACATGCAAACATTGATCCGTACGCAAGTTAATGTGACAGATATATCGTCATGCGGGAGGTTTACTTCTGTTACCGATAGGCTATCAACCAAATTGGTACTGAAGCTTGCCTTATGACCTATAGAATGTTGAGAGTTCCAGGGATTCAAGGTCAACTCCCTTCTTTTCTTCAATTGTATTGGGATACTTGCTCATTGTAGTGATGAGATCACTGTTTATTTTGATTTGTTTTTCTTTCGAGCAAGGGATTGGGGATATGGAGTGATGAAAATCACTATTGTTTGTGCCTTTTGATGTGTGCACTATAGTTTGTCAAATTTGGAGTTTTGACATTTTGCTTTTGTGTTTTGCAACTATTGAGAACTTTAGGGATTCTTAGGGAATTGGGTAGGGAGGATGCTTGTCCTTTTGCCAACTCTCAGCATTCTAGGGGTCATTCGCACAGGGGGATGAGCAAGATAACCGTTTCGCTTGTGGTGACCTAGATTATTTTGCTGGTTTCGTCTTTCGTTCACACAATTTGGGAATTTTAGTGTTTTGATTTGTGTTGGGATGTTACGTAACAAGGTGTATTTCAAGTATGACTCTACCTTCGTAAAATCTGTTCGACTTGATACACTACATGGCTAAAGAGGAAAATGATGACTGAATCATTGAAACTCTTGGTACATTCCCAGACCACCGACTGTAGTGTGGTAAAAGTTATGCTTGGTGTTTTTGTTGTTTTTGTAACATGAGACAATGCGGAACAAGGTGGACTATCGGAGCTATTGCAGCTTATGGTGCCTTTGACCTGTATGACTACAAATATGCAATGTATGGATGCAATGCTTAATGCAGCTATATATTTTTGTATTTTTGATGGATTGTTTTTGGTGAAGGTGAAGATGAGGTGCGAGAATATTAATTTTTTTTGATGAATTTGAGTATGCCTAGAATTGAGATGCAAATGTTTGTTGTTTTTGATGATTTTTGTTTTTTTTTTTTTGAATTTCTTGATTTTTTTTGACCAAGGATTGCGATAATCCTTGGAGCTTTTTGGTATTGACCAAGAGATTGCGATAATCCTTGGAGCTTTTTGGGTGACCAAGAGATTGCGATAATCCTTGGAGCTTTTTGTATTGACCAAGAGATTGCGATAATCCTTGGAGCTTTTTGGTGACCAAGAGATTGCGATAATCCTTGGAGCTTTTTGGTTGACCAAGAGATTGCGATAATCCTTGGAGCTTTTTGGTGACCAAGAGATTGCGATAATCCTTGGAGCTTTTGGGTGACCAAGAGATTGCGATAATCCTTGGAGCTTTTTGTTGACCAAGAGATTGTGATAATCCTTGGAGCTTTTTGGGTGACCAAGAGATTGCGATAATCCTTGGAGCTTTTGGTGACCAAGAGATTGCGATAATCCTTGGAGCTTTGACAAAAGTGATAATCCTTGGAGTTTTTTTTTTTTGGTATATGGCTTTCTTAGATATGAAATGGTCGCAAATGACTGATATTCAAGGGTTCTGTTTCCTTGATACCGTCAAGAGAAGCTAGCCTGTACGTTCCCGGTCCTATTTTGCTATCAATGACATAAGGACCTAACCAATTTGCCATGAATTTGTCCCTCATATGGGACGGCAAATTAGAGTTTTGTTGGTTTTCCTTCAGAACCAAATCACCAACCCGAAAGTCTCTTAGGTGAACTTTCATGTTGTAAGCTCTCTTAAGCCGCTCTTGATAGATACGTAAGTGCTCGAGAGCATTAACGCGTCGTTCGTCAAGCAACGTAAGTTGGTCTAATCGGGCCTGCCGCGCAGTGTTATCATCGATGAACTCCTGCATTGATATGCAGAGGGAAGGAATTTCCAACTCGAGAGGCATTACTGCCTCTGAGCCATACACTAGTGAAAACGGAGTTGCCCCAGTGGGCGTCCGAATGCTAGTGCGATAAGCCCAAAGGGCAAGTGGGATTTGTATGTGCCAATCCTTATGACTGTCTGCGACGGTCTTTTTAAGGATGGCGACTAGCGTTTTGTTTGACGCCTCTGCTTGCCCATTTGCTTGCGGATAATAGGGTGTTGAAAAGCTGTGCTGAATTTTGTACTTTGTGGTTAAAGCACGCACGTCTTTGTTCTTGAATGATGGCCCATTATCCGAGATTATTTTGGATGGAATACCAAAACGACATATGATGTAATGCAAAATGAACTCCGCAATGCGGGGTCCTTTCGTAGAGGTTAACGGAATTGCTTCCACCCATTTGGTAAAATATTCTGTGGCCGTTATGATAAACGTGTGACGGCCTGACGATGCAGGGGAGATCTTTTCGATTAGATCGAGGCCCCACTGCAAAAATGGCCAAGCAGACTGGACTTTCTGTAGGGCCTGGGAAGGTGCGTGCATCAAATTGGCATGATGTTGACACTTTACGCACTTCTTGACATACTCGCAACAATCTCGCTCTAAAGATGGCCAATAATAGCCCATGCGAAGAATGCGCTTTGCGATGGCCATACCGCTAAAGTGGCCACCACATGTACCGTCATGCGCTTGGGCGATTGCCCAAGTGGACTCTTGCTGGTCCAAACAACGAAGAAGAATTCCGTCATAGCTTCGACGATACAAAATGTCTCCTATCAAGACATATTTTGCCGCTTTTGTTTGAATGTTCGTTTTGCGGCGTGCGTCAATCCAAAGGGAAGATTACCTAACTTGAGGTAGTCTCTTATGGGTAAATACCAGTCCTGTTGATCAGAAACCTCGATAGTATGAACAGCCAATCCCTTTTGAAGTTCTTCCCTAACAAATGCTGAATGGGATAGAACTTGTAAGAATAGCGTTGTGTTGCTATTAATGGGAGTGGGGGAAAACAAAGACCCCCAGTTGGCACGTTTCAAACAGTCTCGGATTCGAAAGAACTTATCCGAAGATGGTTCGATCTGGATCATGTGGACTCCTGGCGTCAAGTCTGAGCTTGCGCGCTCCATCGCGGGTTGCGATAAGGTTTTGACCTGAATGGTTGTTATATCACCGGAAAGGTCTTGCGGGATTAGTGACCCCAAGGAGGCCATTGTGTCCGCAAAATGATTCGATGATCGAGGGAGTGCCTCGATGTCATACCACTCAAGTTTTGCCAGGAATTTATCCACGAGGGCTTTATAGGCCTTTAGAACTGGGCATTTGCATTGATATACCCCTTTGACTTGATTGACGATTAACGGCGAATCGCCAAAGATGTTCGATCTTTTGATGTTCATGGTGATTGTTGTTTGAAGACCTAGGAGCAAGGCTTCATATTCTGCATTGTTGTTGGTGCACTGGAAATTTAATTTAAATGACAGGGGCATTGGAGCGCCCTGCGGTGTGAAGAATACAATTCCTGCGCCACCACCTTGCTCGCATTTAGAACCATCAAAAAATAAGGTTATGTCGGCCTGAGACTCAGGCTCTTCAGAATCTGGCGATTCTGAGACATGGAAGACCCCATCATCGGGTAGTTCTATGACTAGAGGCTGATCGTCTTCAAGAGGAGCCTCTGCTAGTTGATCGGCTATGACTTGTCCTTTTATAGATTTTTGCCCAATAAACTCAATGTCAAATTCCGTCAACAACATGATCCATTTCGTCGTGCGACTACTATGATAAGTACGACTCATCATGTATCGCAATGGATTCTCCTTAGACACAACATACGTAGTGTTGCTCAGCATGTAGTGGCGTAGCCTTTTGGTAGCAAACACCACTGCCAAGCAGAGTTTTTCAACGTATGCATAGTTAAGTTCGTAACTGACCGGGTGCGGCTAAGATAGTAAGTAGCCTATTCTTTGTGAAGTTCATTCTTCTGGGCTAGCATTGCGCCCAGTGCCACCTCAGTAGTTGAGATGTATAAGTAGAACGGCACACCTGGTCTAGGTGGTGCCAATACTGGCGGCGAAGCCAAGTATTGTTTGATTTCGTCAAAGGCTGACTGGCACTCGTCATCCCAATGAAATGTGACCCCCTTGTGCAATAATTTGTTCATGGGTCGGCATTTGTCAGATAATTGCGCTATGAAGCGTTTAATCGACGCGACCTTTCCTTGCAGACTTCGGAGCTGCTTGATAGTGGTTGGGGGAGCCATTTCAAGGATTGCCTTGACTTTGTTTGGGTCCACTTCGATGCCTCTCTTTGAGACTATAAAACCCAAGAGTTTTCCGGATGTGACGCCGAACACGCACTTCTTGGGATTCGATCGACCTTATGCTCTATGAGGCGATCGAGAATCTTGCTTAAGTCACCGAGATGATCTGAGCGCAAGAGAGACTTGGCTAACAAATCATCCATGTAATCTTCCAAAGTTTTGTGCATGTAATCATGGAAGATATAAGTCATAGCACGTTGGTATGTAGCGCCAGCATTTTTAAGGCCAAAAGGCATGACCTTATAGCAAAATGTCCCCCAAGGCGTTGTGAATGCCGTTTTGAGTTGGTCTTCAGGATTGATACGAATTTGATTGTATCCTGAGAAACCGTCCATTAGGGAGAGCATTTCGTGACCTGCTGTAGCGTCTACCAATGCGTCGATGCTTGGCAAGGGGAAATCATCCTTAGGACTCGCTTTGTTTAGGTCTCGAAAGTCGGTGCATATGCGAATCCTCCCGTCGGGCTTCTTGACGGGAACCATGTTGGACAACCATGGCGGATAATCCACGCGAGATGACAAATTGTGCATCCAACGGCTTTTGCAATTCGTCTTTGACCATCAAGGCCCTTGTTGGGTGCATCTTTCTTAGTTTTTGCTTTACAGGCTTGATTTTCGGATCAAGCGTTAAATTGTGCATGACTAGCTGCGGGTCTAGTCCTGGCATATCTTTGTACGACCATGCAAAAACTTCCTTCTTCTCTTTGAGAAGGGCAATATATTCGGCTTGCTCTTCGGGGGAAAGGCTTACCCCCAGCTTGAGAATCCGTGGATTCATTGGATCTGTGCCGATGTCTACGTCAGTCGTCTCCTCGACTGACATGTGGGATCCGTCCTCCAACTGATGTGGAGTTGGGATTAAATGGATATCATCAGCTGAGTTAAGATCTACGTTTGGAACCTCGGGTCCCTCTTCAGCTTGAAAAATATCCTGAGTTGTCCTTGGGGTAAAATGAAGCATTTCACCGAAAGGCCAGTACTATGATGGTGACAATGGTGAATTGACGCGATCCCAGTCGATGGCATCCATGTCTAGATGCAATGACCGTGATGGATCGGTCGGATTGCGGATGGGTGCGGTCAAATCAATGGAGATCATGTGGATGGAATGAATTTGGTCTCCAGAACCGCGGGTGTGATGACTTGATTCTTTTAGATGTTCCCTATACTCTGGATCTGGCTCTACGGGAACAGGCACGAATGGATCCTCTCTAGGTGCAAATTCATCTCTATGTGTGAAAAGGAAGGCGGGGTCTTCCCTTGGCACTGTTGTCATGATGGGATCTCGAGGTGGACGATGCTCATCTTGAATTTGGAGCCATAGGTCTAACACTTGGTCCCACCTCGCTGGGTCTACGTGCCATTCATGTCCTAACAGTATACCCATCTGTCCCATTAGATCTTCATGAGTTAGAGCGCGGTGATGTCGTCGCGCATGTCTGAGATAGTCCATTTCAGTTTCATCTTCTGAATCGCTTTCATAGATCCAAAATTGTTCATCCTCTTCAGCATCCGTTGCTTGCGACATTGAGGACTCTTCCTGTTCCAGTGAATTAATCTGGTCCCATTGCGGTTGTTCCACTCTTAGTGGAGGGACCTGATTCTCTTGAGACTGTGTTATTTCATCTGGAACCTCTAAGGGGAACAGTTTCAGAAAGATGTCTGGCAGCCGTTGATGTTCTTTTTGAGGATTAATCTCTGAACTTTCGCTTCTCTCTAGCAAAGAAGAGGGATTACTATTGCTGCCAGGGGTGTTTGTTGACCATGGGAGGTAGTCTCCCAATGTGTATTCTGTATTCGGATTGGCATAAGGATCCAATGCCAATCCCCCCTTGTTGCCTATTTCTAGGCCTTGCATATTTTCAACCAAGATGTCTAATGGCAGGGGATGGTTGAACCCTACCCCTGACTTGTCATATGGCATCTGATATCTTGGTTGGCAAAGGATCCGCATCCCTTGCTCATATCTGCCGAGCCCGTATCCATGCCAATTGCATTGGCCGAGATATTTTAGGGCAAATTCTGGGTTTGACAGATAATTGATGTTTTCAACAAAAGGCTCTTCGTCTGTTTCCTTTTGTTGGCATGGTTCAAGACCATGATCAAAGCCCCCATACACAAAATTTGTCTGGTTCGGTGGGTAGCCTAGAGGGACGATTGTTCCAATGGGAAGGCGAGGTCTTCCCATGTCTTGTACTGACTCCAGTGTGGGGGTTGCCACAACATTTTGCACTAAGTATTCCCCCAGGCCTGTACTGGCCATTTCAACAGTGATTGTTGATGATTGGGTGGGAGGAAACGGTAGTCCTTCCTGAGTCCATTCCATGTTTGGTGGTTCAGGAATCTTGGTTTCCGTTGCGTTGGGCGCTTCCTCTGTTGTTATTGTTGAAATTGTGGGCAACTTTTCTTCTAAGGGCTTAACCTCTTCCATGATTTGTTTTCCCTTGTCCTTCTGTTGGGCCATGATAGGTGGCGTTGATGATGAAGGAGCCGATGATGAAGTCTCACCTGGCTGGGATTTTGCCTTGTTGGCCACCAGTGGTGCCTGCGGTATTGGACCCTGTTTAGATGGATTTAATTGGAAATCCAAGTGCGTTGAAGGGAGGGTCGATTGAGGTATGAATTGTACCGCATTGCAATACTTGAAGGGCTCTAAGTCCATTGGGACTACATGTATTTCTCCTTCATAAGCATACTTCAAGCACCGGTGGGCGATCGAAGGGACACATTTCATATCCCTGATCCAAGGCCGCCCTAGCAGTATATTATAAGCCATTTATCCTTCCAACACATGGCATAGTGTAGGTATTGACTTTTGTCCTACCTGGACTGGCAGAACGACTGTGTCGACTGTCGAGCATATTGCATCGTTAAAAGCTCGCAGTGTGTACGTGGAGGTTGTGATGTGAGAGGCTGGCAGCTTCAAATGCTTCAAGGCTGCAGTGGTTATGATGTTACTGGACGAGCTAGTATCTATCAGCACTCTCTTGTACGGAATCCCGTTGACCCGCGCGATAACGTGCAGGGGTGGATCTGCCATGTCATTTGATATCGTTTTGACCTCATCTTCTCTGAATGTGATGACCGGCTCCGTACATTGTTTCACATGTCCCACGAAGGCGTTGAAAGAATTTGCCTCGTGGGGTTGTAATTCAATGGCTTTTAAAATGTCCATAAGAGCTTCTCTATGGGGAGCTGATTGTTGAATAAGCTCGTAGATGGACAGCCTAGCCGACGTGGTCCGCAAACTCTGCGTGAGTTTGGTTCGTATCGTGACCTCAGGTCTAGGCGGAGGTAACTGCGTTGGGCGTTGTTGAGGATGCGATGTTGCCGGAACTTCCCTCGTAGCTACCTCAGGGGCAGCTGTCGGGTACCTTCTGTTCCTTGTTACTATGCTAATCATTCCCACAAATCCCTGTGTGGGAAGATCTTGTCGCACCTCGTTAATCTGGAGTGGTTTTGTTTGTGCCTCGTGGGCTGGCAAGGGGTCCTTGAATACCCCCATTTGCTGGTTGTTTGGTGCGATGGGATTGTCCACAACTAATGTTCGGTTGTCGATCAAATCCTGGACTAGTTCTTTGAATTTCCAGCACCCATTCAAGTCATGTCCTCTGCGCCTATGGAATCTACAATACAATTCCTCTCTGTACCCCCTAGGCTTGGGAATGTTAGGGTCTATAATTTGGATTTTCGGTAGAGTGACTAAATTTGCCGGCGACAAGCGGTCAAATAAGGAGTCCCTAGACTCCGCATATGGGGTGAAATTTTGCCTAGGGCGACGCGGGTAATTTTGCTCCTGTCTTCTATTATCTCTTTCATAAGCAGGAGGCACTGCCTGGTAGTTAGCCTTTTGAGGCTGCGTTTCTTGCACAGGCGCGGGGACATTTATCGCAACTTGGTTGATTGTAGCGTGTTGTGGTTGCGTTGTCCCAGTTTTAGTGGTTTTATTCCACTCTTTCTTCTTAGGCTTGGCAATTGCGCCTTCACCTATCTTAATCTCTTCTATGACTGCGGCTTGCGCCAAAGCTTCTTCTAAGGCTGTCGTATTGTCGCAGCAACAATAGACCAGAGATTGATTTTAAGCAACTTTTTGCGAACATCTGCGTGAGATCAGACATAGGAGGACGGTAGGGTAACCTAGAAAGCAAAGCTCTCCATCGATTCCCGTACGTTGCCATTGTTTCCTCTTCAAATTGCTTGAGGCTCGCTAAATCACTTAGTGATGCCTTCTTCCTTGTGTTGAAGGCAAAGCGTTCAAGAAACGCGTCTACTAATTGATCTAAATTGCTTATGCTGTGTTTGGGCAGTTGTGTGAACCAATCCGAGGCAGGGCCTGCGAATGTGGTTATGAATGTTCTAAGCAACAATGCGTCATTATCTTGGATGCCGAAGCATTGGCTTAGAAATCATGTAACGTGTTCCTGTGCGTCCTCTTCACCTTTAAAAACTGCCAATTGAGGCAACTTGAAGTGTTCGGGGTAAAGAGGTGTAGGCACTGAGGGATGCATCGGATTACTGCGGAGTAGACGTAATGTGGGTTTTTGATGCCCAGCAGCTTTTGTCTCCACAGACTCCAAACGCTCCAATAGCGCTTGGTATGCATCGGAAGATTTTATTTCTTCCTCTCTTGTTCGCTCTTGTTGCAAGTTACGGTAAACTGGAGGCCTATGGAGGGGTGGCCGAATGGCATCCTTCCTGCCTTGATGGGGAGTTTCAACATATTCCTCTTCTGGTTCATACTCCTCGTAAAATTCTTGAGGAGTCTCTGGGCGAAACCTATGACCCTGATCAAGCTCTTGCTGAAGGTACCCATCATTGTTTCGGGGAGTTGCCTCCCTCTCGAATCTATGAGGTCTTGGAGGCAGAGCTTGACGAGGTCGTGGAGACCTGTCCTGCACCAACGGATTACGCCTCTCATACTGTTCAGCTCTTTGGATGCGAGGGGTTGGCCCCCTCTCAGGTATTTCATAGCGTAACTCATCCGCTTCGCGTTGCATGCGCTCTCTATCCAAGCGGTGTCGATACTCTATCTCCTGATGACTTTGTTTAAGCCGCATGATTTGGGCTTGACGGGCGGTATATCTGGTGACAGCTGGGTCAATTTGGTCTACCCTATTTTTCTCAGGAGGTTCGAATGTTTCTTCTATGTGTTTACCTCGAGTTTGCTGGTCTAAGGTTTCAATGGGTCGCTTCCCTCTGTCGAGGTAAGCGGTATGTGCTCGAGGTTCTGGCCTCAAGGGGTGATCATGATATCCTGCTGGTGCGGAAATGCAAGGTTCCCGCGTTGTTTGTTGCCCTCGAGGAATGCGATGGCTTTCCTCATACTCCCTTTCACGGGTGTAAAGGGGGTGGGCGGAGTTAGGTCGCCCTATGTAAGGAGCCCTGCGCTCCGGATTTGGTCTCTCTGTTATGATGATAGGTAAAGAAGGGACGCCATATCCACGTTGCCCCTCCAAATGGACGGTGTGCCTGTCTAGCGCTTCATCGCGCGGTGGCCACTCATGCCTAACTTCAAGAGGTGATTCTCTATTTATGTCAAGGTCTACATGTAAGGCATCTTCCCGAAAGGGGCTGCTTTGAATAGGCATACCCCACCGAGGATTCTGAATTGGATTCTTTTGTAGGTTAGACCTATAAGGTGGTATGACCAAATCCTCAGGACTGAAGTGAAGGCGACTTGTGCCTACTTTTTGTGTACCTTTCGGAGCTTCTGCCCTTGATTGGGCTTGACTGCGGGTGTACACCATTGCGGTGCTTCTATGCTATCTAAATAAGTTTTTATCTCGTTTATGATTTTTTTTTTGTCTACACTAAGCAGAATTAAGCACACACATTCACAAAATCGTGATTATCTCTTTTAAGGATTAAATGGTGTGTCCTAAACTGGTTTAGTGCATTTTGATGTTTTGTTTTGTTTTTGTAGGTTTTGAAGATCGTTTAAATGCATTATGACGGCTCATATAACTCCCAAAATGGTAGCCCCTTCAATATACCAACCGAGGCCGATATACCAACCTCTCTATATACCCGCCCTTACGAGAGGGAGACTATAGGTACGTGAGAGCGAGAAGGTACGTGGTACGTAGGCGGTACGGAAGGGGATTGTCCTGTTAATGGCACCTACCATAGAAAACTTATCCTCGCGCGCATGGGAATCACCCCGGCGACACTCGGTCTGTCTTCGTCGGGATTTACGCCTAACAACGAGTTGACAATCGGGAAATGGATGCAAATCAAGCCAAGGTGGTGATGAAATCCACCAATGGTCTTGATCAAGGGCTGAGGTCTTACGACCGGCTCCTTGGTTTAAAATTGTTTCGTGATGTGTGTGGGATTCGTTTTATTCAACAAAAATGAAACAAGCATACATGACTTTTCTTATGCAATGCAGGACAAGATGAAAACAATCAAAGGAACAGAAACAGAAACAAAAAATATAACAGAGATCATGAAAATCCCTACCTCTTCTCTGCCTGCTCCTGTTGTCTCTGAATTTCTGCTCTGAAAATCTGCAGGCAGGAATTCGTCCCTCTGGGAGACGAATTGCAGAACAGAATTCGTCCCTCCCAGAGACGAATTTGAATTCGTCCCAGGGTCAGACGAATTGCAGAAAAGAATTCGTCCCTGCCAGAGACGAATAGCAGTCTGCAACAAAAAAATGTACCTGTCAAGCACAAAACACAAAAATTTAATCAGTTTCTATGATTTTAAAAACCAGGGAACAAGGTCCCACCGTGATCGCCACTGAAAGCACGAGATTCGGGCAAAGGAAACACTAATTATGCAATGTAAGACGAAATGTAACGCTTTAACCTTATGCACCAAAACAAAGGAAAGAGACAATTTGGAAAGGAAAGAAAAGATGTAAAGAAATCACAGCCCTCTTTATTCAAATATCTTATCCTCGGTTACATAGACGTCTCCTCCCTTTTAGGGGCTAGGAGCGTTAAATTTGTCTTTGTTACAATGTGTGACTTAGTCTTCCTCCTTTCGCGTGCCCACGATTGCAATGGGCGGGCCAAGATGATGCCGTCGCTGATGTCGATGAGTTCTTAACCTCCGTTGCTTCTCCTACGAACAAAGAAACAACCAAGATGTCAGTAGCATCTGCCGCAAATGAAAAGTGTTTGTTCTCTAAAACTAACGAAATATGCATGTAAACATTTGCCTGAAACAGTAAATACAGTGAGTCCAAATGGCTTCAAAACTTGACAGAAGATAGGAAAAGTTACCAGAAGGCCACTGCCACTGAGACAGCTGGCCAATCTACCTTCAACTGGAATTCGTCCCTGGGCAGGACGAATTCTGACTGCAATTCGTCCCTGGGTGGGACGAATTCTTCTGTGTTGAAGAAACCGACCTGCTGCTGCTCCAATGTCGAATCTCGAGACCTGCAAAATGCCTACAAATAGGGGGGTTATGTAATTGGGGCCATTTTGGGATGACCCAGATGGTCGGATTCTCCCAATTTGGCCTCTACCCTCGGGAATTTGACCTCGACACCTGCAAGTCAGTGAAACAACAAAGCGACACAAAACATACTAGAATCTGACCAAAAGTTACAAAATTGCAGCTATGGGTTAATCAAACCTAATAACACAAAATGCAACCTGAAAAAGTAATCTAAAATGCTCTAAAACTTAAAATAGGACTTGGGAAGTGCGGGGGTGCCCAAGTGGGCCTCCCACCGTTGGCACTTGATTTTGGAGCCAATCCACTAGGGATGGGCCCAAAACCTCTTAGGATTGGGGGGTCGGCGAATTGGTTGGTTCAGGTGTCCATGTGTTGGATTTGGGTCGGGTTCGAGCTTCCAAAGGCCACCCAACAACCTCCCTTGCAAAAGAGATTGGTGGATGTGGGAAGGTGAACCAAAAGGGATGCAAGTGGGTCTTCAACTCGGCAGAACTTCGTTGCTTGAAAACTCCTTCAACTTTGTATATTTTGGGTGAGAAAAGTCCCACCTTTTATAGACCCATGGGGTCTCTTTTGGGAGGGAAGCACAAATGCCATGTGTTGGTCATAGGCGCCATGTGGCAGTCTTGTCTTCCCATGATGGAGGGAGTCCTCCGTTGACTTGGGCTTTGATAAATGACTTTTGTGATAGTCTTCTAACGGCCCCTCTGTCCACCTACACACGCGTGCAAGGCGGGAGTCATCAACTGACTATTCTGGGCTGCCACTTGGCGCCATTTGTCTTTTTGCCCGTTAAGCTTAGAATTCGTCCCACCCGGGGACGGATTCAGAATTCGTCCTGGGGTGGGACGGATTCTATTTTGAATTCGTCCCTGGGTGAGACGAATACTGGGCAAAGTGTCCAAGTGTGCCAAATTGCTTCTTGACCTTACAAAATTGCTATGAAAGTGGTTAAGACCACTGTTTAACCTCTGAGGGCTGCCCTGGGGGCTGTGTTTGTCAAAGCGATCAGTGTTTGCAGTCACATAATCGGATTGGTGCTGTTTTGGTGTCTACACTATTCACCCCTCCTCTTAGTATAAGATTGTATTCTTCAATTGATATAAGAATAGGTTCTTTTGTGAAATCCTAAAAACTTGAAGAAATATCTTATAGGAACACACATGGCTCATAAGGAAGGGTTTTCATCAAATAAGGCTCAATTGTTTAATAGGACTAACTATGCTTTCTTGAGTGTGAA
Source organism: Wollemia nobilis (assembly GCA_028583015.1). Classification (NCBI taxonomy): domain Eukaryota; kingdom Viridiplantae; phylum Streptophyta; class Pinopsida; order Araucariales; family Araucariaceae; genus Wollemia; species Wollemia nobilis. The sequence continues at coordinate 14,081,123 of JAQPPZ010002581.1, forward strand.
GATGAAGACTTATTTGATGGTAGATGGATATCATACATGGAAATATGTTGAAAATTGATTCACACCATCTACAACTCCTCCTATAGATGCAAGTGGTAAGAAACCATATGAAGATAATGCCAAGGCAATAAATGCAATTTTTAGAGGATTATGTGAATCAAAGTTTGTGAAAGTCATGCAATGTACTTAAGCAAACAAAATATGGGATAAATTATAAAAAACATATGAAGGAGACGACAAGGTCAAAATGGCAAAACTTCAAACACACAGAAGGAAGTTTGAAGACTTGATGATGAAATATGATGAAGATATTGTTATGTATCAACTTTGTGTTGATGAGGATGTCAACACTATTCGTGGACTTGGAGAAAAAATTTAGGAATATACTATTGTTCAAAAAATATTGAGGTCACTCCATATGAGGTATGATGCAAAGGTTTTAGTAATAGAAGAGATGAAGGATCTCAAAACTTTAAGAAGGTATGAGGTACATAGAATTCTCACAACCTATGAGATGAGGATAAAAAAGAACAAACATAAAAAAGAGAGGCAACATAAAAAGCTTCAAATAATAAAAAAAATAAAGAACAAGAATCAAGTGATGAATCAAGTAGTGAAGAAGAGGCTAAATTTGTGATAAGAAATAAGAAGGGTCCAAGAAAACACAAAAATATGTAGATTGTGAAATATTTTAGCTGTGGTAACATTGGTCACTATGTATCTAATTGTACGGAGGCTGGAAATAGTAGTAGTGAAGAAGAAAAAGAATATAAGAAGAAAAATGAAAGAAGATTTTATCATGAAAAGAAAAACAGGCATGATCAAGGCAAGCATGAGAAGAATATATTTCAAAGACACAAGAAGAGTTTTTATGTTGAAGAATCAAGTAATGCTTCAAGTGATAGTGATGAGAACCTCTTCGATAGTGAAAATGAAGAAATCATATTTTTAGCATTAGAAGAGAATGAATATACTCCTGAAGAAGAAAAAGAAGATGCTCTTGTGATTAAAGACATAGAAAAAGAGAAAGATTCAGAAAAGGAAGAGAAATCCATAGTTGATATGGAAAAGAAACTTCATTTTTATCTTGAAGAGTTGAAAAGAGAGAAATTAAGATTGAAGGATCAAGTACAAGAGGATGAGAAAACAAAGGAAAAAATTCTACAAGATCTCACTGATTTAAAAGTTAATGTTGAAGAGGTAAAGAAAGTTGAATAAGGTACGACTGAACAGTTAAAGGCAAAAGAACTAGAATGTGAAAGACTAGAACATGAAGCTAACATTCTAAGGAAGGGACTTGAGAAACTAAATAATAAGATATATCAATTTAGAAAAATCTCAACATATTTGAATGATATTATCAAAACATAGAGACCTCCATTTATGAAGACTAGACTTGGTTATGAGGAAGATCAAGAGGTACAAGAAAAGGAGTCAATCTCAAAAGAAATAGAAGCATAAAAAAGGTATTTAAAGAAGAGCCTAAGACCTATATTGATAAGTTGAGAAGCAGAAGAATCAAAGAGAAAGAAAACAATGCACCATCAAGGAATAGAGACTATCACAGGAAAATCAAAGAAAGAACCATGCAATCATATCCTCCAAGGCAAGATGAATATCTCTTCCAAGGTTATTGCTACTCATGTAATATTTTTGGTTATAAAGCTATACATTGTAGGGTTCATTTTAAGAATAATTAAGGCTTCACGAAGAGAAATTTCAAGTCATTTGCACCTTTCAAGGACTACAATGTCATGTGTTTCAATTATAATAATTTTAGACATAAAGCTAAATGGTGTAGAACATAATTTTTGAAACTTCCAAAGACAAGAAAGAAAATGATGCTCAAAATGTTTAAAGAGGTATGACTTCAAAATTTTGAAGAAAGAAAATTGAAAAAGGAGAAGAGCATTATAAGTTGGGAGTAACTTCACTCCCATCTCAAAATTGATCACCTCAAGAAAAGGAGGTGGTGAGGAGGCTGCACTAAGTGTCTTATATTTAGCCCCAAGGAGCCCTTTGCCATTGATGTCAAAGAGGGAGAATTTAGTAAGGAGGAGTAGCTTGTCAGGGGGAGAAGATTGGGAATCTATTTGTAGTAAAAGAAATGTTTTTGTAGGGTTGTCATCAAAGACAAAGGGGGAGATTGTTAGAAATATTGAGTTGTCATTGATGTCAAAGGAACAAGATATTTAAGGTAGAAATATTCTTCAAGGGTGATGAGCTTATAAGGATGGATAAAATATTAATGATGGACAATCATTCAAGGCAAGCATATAATTACGATGGAGTAAAGCAAAGAAAATATTTTTAAGGCATATAATTCATATGGAGCAAAGCAAACTATACATATACATTATAATAATATACATTAAATCAAAGGCTATTATTTTAAAGCATTAAATTATTTCTTCTTTATGAAAAGATGAGATCAAGTGATGTAAATATTGAAGATTAAATCCTCTAAGGAAAACCATCTTAAAGGGAATGTGAGAAATTGCAATATGGATAGAACAAGGAATTGACAACCTCCTCCTAAGGATTTTGGAAATGTCAATACTTATGGAGCCTCTAGAGGGAACCCTGGAAAAGCTAGTGTGGGAGGAATTGATAGAATTTCAGATGGCTCTTTGGTTTTTACTTTTGCTAAAAATTTGGGTATTTTTTCCAATAACCTTGTTGAGGGGTATGGTATCCTTAGAGGCCTTGAAGAGGCTACTAAGGTTTGATGAAAAAAGGTGCTAGTTGAGTCTGACTCTCAACTCATGATTAATATTTTGAAGACTCCTTTTGAGAATTATAAGGTTGATTAGAGAATAAAAAGAATTATTGACAAGATTTAGTTAATCCAGATGGTATTTTTTAAAGTTGATTACAATCATGTGGCCAAAGATCAGAAAAAGAGTGTTGATGCTTTAGCTAATTGGGCTTTGGAAAAAGGTGATCTTACTTGCTATGGCCGCCCTCCTAGATGGACTTCACAAATAAGAGCAACTCTTCTGTCTATCATTTCTTTGGATGGCTCCAATTCTAGAGGTACCTAGTTTCTTCTTGCTTTATTTTTGCTTCTCTTTGGTTCGATCAGGGTATTTTAATTTTTTGAGGTGTGTGTCTTTTTTATTTTATTTTTGTATTGTTTTCTATTGTTATTGTGTTTTTATTATTTTGTATTTTTTGTTATTGTTCTTATATTTTCATTTTTCTTGTTCTTGTGTTTCTATATGTTTGTGTTAATTGGTATTTTTTTTTTTTGGTGTATGAGTGTTTTCTATGTTTTTGTTTATTGTCTATTGTTGGCAGTTTTTTTTGTTTTATTATATTTTGTTTTATTATATTTCTTGTGTTTCTATATGTTTGTGTTAATTGGTATATATATATATTTTTTGTTTTGGTGTGTGAGTGTTTTCTATGTTTTTGTTTATTGTCTATTGTTGGCAGTTTTTTTTTGTTTTATTATTTTTTTAAGGTTTTGGTTGTTTTTATTTTTTATGTTTTTGTTGGTTTTCTTTGAAGCTTTCTGTTGTTTTTGTCATGTTTGTGTTTTTTATGTTGTTCTTGTATTTTTTTGTGTGGTTCATTTTGTGTTTTTTTTTAATCTTATTGTGTGTGTTTGATTGTGCTTTATCTTTTTGACACACTCAAGGAGCATATTTTTTTAAATCTTCTTGTGTGTTTGTGTATTATTATTATTTATTGTTTTAGGGTTGCTCCTTAAGTATGTCAAAGGTGGTAGGCCAGGTGCGAGCCATGGGTGATTTTGGTGGAAGAGATACCCCTGCCTCCTTGGGTCTTACCCAAAAGTGGCATCCCTTCCGGGATGTTTTTCATAAAAAAAAACCAACACAATCCTCCTATTAAAAGTTGCTTTCAAATCACTAATGTATTCATAGCACTCATTTAACATATCTTTACAAGATTACAAAGACACATGTGCAATGCTTATATAGTGAAACCTTGGAGAAGTTTTCCTTTTAACTTCTTTGCAAGAGAGGGTTTTGTGATCAAAATCGTAAGTGTGAGTGTGGTTTTGCAATTGGATAAAATTACCCCTCAATATTTTTTGTTTTATTTTTTAGGTTTTATATTTATTATTTTAACATTTTTTTTGCAATTTTTTTAAAAACTTCGATGATTAAAATAATAAAAAAAATTAAAATGCCAAAGATAAATACATGGGTGTGAAGAATGAGCTTAAATATTTTATTTAAAATAATTTTGATCTCATTCCAAAGCCATTTCAAATTTATAAAAATGATTTAAAGTTGTTCGAGTTTTATAATTTTGGAATTTTACATTATTATTTATTTTGATTGTAAATCATTTTTTTTAGCTTTTCATTTTTATTTGCAAATAATAAATGAACTTCCCTTTATGAAAATCATAATTTCATTAAATAGGTCTATAGGCCATCATTTTCAGAGCAATAAATTGTCTCATCTTTATGAAAATTTTGATTTAATTAAAGAGAGGTAATTTATACATTATATCAAGGGCTATTGTTTTAAAGCATTAAATTATTTATTCTTTATGAAAATTACAATTTCATTAAAAGGGGGTAATTTATAATGACATCTTAAGGCCTTTAAATTTCATAACTATTCATGCATATTTATTTCTTTTTCATCAAATAATAATAAAAGGAATCCAATTTTTATGAATAATTTTTAGCATAGCATAATAAAATAAACCAACACATGCCCCTTGTTAATAGTTACTTGCAAATCACTAAGGTATTCTTAGCACTCATTTAACACATCTTTAGAAGATTACAAATACACATGTGCAATGCTTATATAACAGAACCTTTGAGAAGTTATTTTCGTTTTTTTTATAAGAGAGGGTTTTGTGATCAAAATCCTAAGTGTGAGTGTGGTTTTGCAATTGGAAAAAATTACCACTCAACATTTTTTGTTCTATTTTTTAGGTTTTATATTTTTTCTAGCTTTTATTTTTGCAATTTTTTTTTAAACTTCGATGATTAAAATAAAAATTAAAAAAAATTAAAATGCCAAAAAAAAAATACATGTGTGTGAATAATGAGCTTCAATATTTTATTCTAAACAATTTTTATCCCATTTTGAAGCCATTTCGAATTTATAAAAATTATTTAAAGTTGTTATTTTATGAGAGTTTTATAATTTCAAAAAAATTCATTATTTTATATTTTGAAGGTAAATCAATTTTTTTAGCTTTGCATTTTTATTCACAAACAATAAATGAACTTCCCTTTATGAAAATTACAATTTCATTAAAGAGGATAATTCTGATTTCATTGAAGAAATGTAATTTATACATTATATCAAAGGCTATTGTTTTAAAGTATTAAATTATTTATTCTTTATGAAAATTATAATTTTATTAAAGAGGGGTAATTTATAATAATGTTCTAAGGCCTTTACATTTCATAGCTATTCATGAATATTTATTTCTTTTTTATTCATCAAGCAAAAAGAATTCAATTTTTTGAATAATTACTAGCATAACATAATAAATAAACCAACATAGGCCCCTTGTTAATAGTTACTTGTAAATCACTAAGGTATTTCTAGCACTCATTTAACACATTTTTACAAGATTATAAATACACATGTGCAATGCTTATATAGTGGAACCTTGGAGAAGTTGTTTTTGTTTTAACTTCTTTGCAAGAGAGGGTTTTGTGATCAAAATCCTAAGTGTGAGTGTGGTTTTGTAATTGGGCAAAATTACCACTCAATATTTTATGTTCTATTTTCCAGGCTTTATGTTTTTAACTTTTATTTTTGCAGATTTTTTAAAACTTCGATGATTAAAATAAAAATAAAAAATTAAAATGCCAAAAATAAATACATGGACGTGAAAAATGAGCTTCAATATTTCATTTGAAACAATTTTGATCCCATTTTGAAGCCATTTCGAATTTATAAAAATTATTTAAAGTTGTTTTATGAGAGTTTTATAATTTCAATTTTTTTCATTATTATATATTTTGAAGGTAAATCAAATTTTTAGCTTTTCATTTATATTCACAAGCAATAAATGAACTTTCCTTTATGAAAATCATAATTTCATTAAAGGGGGTAATTTATATGGCATTCCATAGGCCATCATTTTTAGAGCAATAAATTGTTTTCTCTTTATGAAAATTTTGATTTCATTAAAGAGAAGTAATTTATACATTATATCAAAGGCTATTATTTTCAAACATTAAATTATTTTTCTTTATGAAAATTACAATTTCATTAAAGAGGGGTAATTTATAATGACATTGTAAGGCCTTTACATTTCATAACTATTCATGTATATTTTTTTTCTTTTTATTCATCAAGCAATAATAAAAGGAATTCAATTTTCATGAATAATTACTAGCATAGCATAATAAAATAAATCAACACAGACTCTTTGTTAACAGTTCCTTGTAAATCACTAAGGTATTTTTATAATTTCAAAATATCACATTTTTTCATATTTTGAAGGTAAATCATTTTTTAGGCTTTGCATTTGCATTCACAGACAATAAATGAACTTTTCTATATGAAAATTATAATTTCATTAAAGGAGGTAGTTCATAAGACATTCCATTGGCTATCATTTTGAATTTTGTGGGCAAAACTTCTCGAGGTCATAACTCCTCGCTCGTTGCTCGGATTGACTATTAGTGCATATTTTTGAAAAGATTTCAAAGAGAGCTACAACAATGTAGGGTGACATAATATTGAATTTAGTGTGTTTTAACATTCTTGGATTTTTGGTTCATTTTCTAGAATTTTATTTTTATTTTTCTAACCCTTTTGCAATTTTTTTAAACTTCGGTGACTAAAATAAAAATAAAAATACAAATAAAATTAAAATTTCATAAATAATGCGTGGGTGTGAAGAATGAGCTTTAATATTTCATCCAAAATAATTTTATCTTATTATGAAGTCATTTCAAATTTATAAAATTATTTAAAGTTGCTGTTTTATGAAGACTTTTATAATTTTGAAATTTCACATTTTTTTCATATTTTGAAGGTTCAGGATTTGCATTTGCATTCATAGACAATAAATGAACTTCTCTTTATGAAAATTACAATTTCAGTAAAGGGGGTAGTTCATATGGCATTCCATTGGCCATTATTTTGAATTTTTGGTGTAAAACTTCTTGGGGTCATAACTCCTTGCTCATTACTCAAATTGACTATTAGTGCATATTTTTAGAAAGCTCTCGAAAAGAGCTACAACAATGTAGGACGACATCATACTAACTGTAGTGTGTTTTAACATTTTTGGCTTTCTGATCCATTTTTCATAATTTTATTTTTATTTTTCTAACCCTTCCTTTTGCACATTTTTTTTAAACTTTGGCGACTAAAATAAAAATAAAAATAAAATTAAAATTTCATAAATAAATGCATGGGTGTGAAGAATGAGCTTCAATATTTCATCCAAAATAATTTTTATCTCATTATGAATTTATTTTGAATTTATAAAAATTATTTAAAGTTGTTTTATAAGGATTTTTATAATTTCAAAATTTCACATTTTTTTTTCATATTTTGAAAGTAAATCGATTTTAAGGCTTTTTATTTGCATTCACAAACAATAAATGAACTTCTATTTATGAAAATTACAATTTAATTAATGGAGGGTAGTTCATACGACATTCCATTGGCCATCATTTTAAATTTTTGGGGTTAAACTTCTCGGGGTCATAACTCCTCGCTCGTTGCTCAGATTGGCTATTAGTATATATTTTCAGAAAGCTCTCGAAAATAGCTACAAAAAAATAGGGCGACATCATACTAACTTTAGTGTGTTTTAATATTTTGGCTTTTTGGTCCATTTTTCTAAAATTTTACTTTTATTTTTCTAACCCTTCCTTTTGTAGATTTTTTTAAACTTCGACAATTAAAATAAAAATAATAAAAAATTAAAATTTCATAAATAAATGCATGGTGTGAAGAATGAGTTTCAATATTTCATTTGAAATAATTTTTATCTCATTATGAAGTCATTTCAAATTTATAAAAAATATTTAAAGTTGTTTTATAAGAATTTTTATAATTTTAGAATTTAACATTTTTTCATATTTTGAAGGAAAATTGATTTTCAGGCTTTGCATTTGCACTCACAAATAATAAATGAACTTCCATTTATAAAAATTACAATTTAATTAAAGGGGGGTAGTTCATACGACATTCCATTGGCCATCATTTTGAATTTTAGGGGTAAAACTTCCCAAGGTCATAACTCCTCGCTCGTTGCTCGGATTAACTATTAGTGCATATTTTCGGAAAATTCTTGAAAAGAGCTACAAAAACGTAGGGTGAAATCATACTGATTATAGTGTGTTTTAATATTTTCATCTTTTTGGTCTATTTTTTAGAATTTTATTTTTATTTTTGTAACCCTTCATTTTGCAAATTTTTTTAAACTTCGATGACTAAAATAAAAATAAAATTAAAATTAAAATTTCATAAATAAATGCATGGGTTGAAGAATGAGCTTCAATATTTCATTCGAAACAATTTTGATCTCATTCTGAAGTCATTTCGAATTTATAAAAATTATTTAAAGTTGTTTTTAAGTATTTTTATAATTTCATAATTTCACATTTTTTTAATATTTTAAAGGTAAATCGATTTTCAAGATTTTTATTTGCATTCACAAACAAAAAATGAGGTTCCCTTTATGAAATTTATATTTTTATTAAAGGGGGTAGTTCATACGGTATTTCATTAGCCATCATTTTGAATTTTGGGGGTAAAACTTCCTGGGGTCATAACTTCTCACTTGTAGCTCGGATTGACTATTAGTGCATATTTTTGAAAAGCTCTCAAAAAGAGCTACAACAGCGTAGGGCAACATCATGCTGACTATAGTAAGTTTTAATATGTTTGACTTTCTGGTTTATTTTCTAGAATGTTATTTTTATTTTTCTAACCCTTCATTGTACAATTTTTTTTTAAATTCGATGACTAAAATAAAAATAATAAAAAATTAAAATTTCATAAATAAATACATGGATGTGAAGAATGAGCTTCAATATTTCATCCGAAACAATTTTATTCTCATTATGAAGTCATTTTAAATTTATAAAAATTATTTAAAATTGCTATTTTATAAGGATTTTTATAATTTCAAAATTTCATATTTTTTTCATATTTTTAAGGTAAATCGATTTTCAGGATTTGAATTTGCATTCACAGACAATAAATGATCTTTCCTTTATGAAAATTACAATTTTATTTAAAAGGGGTAGTTCATACGACATTTCCTTGGCCATCATTTTGAATTTTGGGGGTAAAACATTTTAGGGTCATAACTCCTCGCTCATTGCTCGGATTGACTATTAGTGTATATTTTTAGAAAGCTCTCGAAAAGAGCGACAACAACGTAGGGCAACATCATACTACCTATAGTGTGATTTAGCATTTTTGGCATTTTGGTCCATTTTTTAGAATTTTATTTTTATTTTTCTAACCCTTCCTTTTGTAGATTTTTTTAAAATTTGGTGACTAGAATAAAAATTTTAAAAAATTAAAATTTCATAAATAAATGCATGGGTGTGAAGAATGAGCTTCAATATTTTATCTAAAATAATTTTGATCTAATTTCTAAGTCATTTCGAATTTATAAAAATGATTTAAAGTTGCTATTTTATAAGGATTTTTATAATTTCAGAATTTCACATTTTATTTTTTATTTTTTATTTTTTGAAGGTAAGTCGATTTTCAGGATTTGCATTTGCATTCATAGATAATAAATGAATTTCCCTTTATGAAAATTACAATTTCATTTAAGGGGGGTATTTCATACGACATTCCATTGACCATCATTTTGAATTTTGGGGGTAAAACTTTCTGGGGTCATAACTACTCGCTCGTTGCTCGGATTGAATATTGGTGCATATTTTAGAAAAGCTCTAAAAAAAAGCTACAATGACGTAGGGCGATATCATACTGATTATAGTGTATTTTAATATTTTTGGCTTTTGGTCCATTTTCCAAAATTTTATTTTTATTTTTCTAACCCTTTGCAATTTTTTTAAAATTTGACGTTTAAAATAAAAATTAAAATTTCATAAATAAATGCATGGGTGTGAATAATGAGATTCAACATTTCATCCGAAACAATTTTGATCTCATTCTGAAGTTATTTCAAATTTATAAAAAAATATTTAATATTGTTTTTCTTTTATTGGTAGAAAGGGTTTTGAAAGGACCCTAAACCTTATACAAGAGAAATTACATGAATTCCAGATCGACTGAGGTGGTCCAAGAAATAAGGATCAAAGAGCAAGTAAACCTCCACATGAGGAAAGGTGTCGCGAAATCGTGACCAAATTGGTTATGTCGCGAAATCGTGACAAGTTGCACCATTGCTGCCAAGAGAAGAAATGATGTTGCGAAATCGTGACAAGAAGCGCCATCGGAGCCGAAGGAGGGAAGAAGTTGCGATATCATGACATGTTGCAAGGTTGCTGCCAGAAGAGAGGAAGTGTCGCGATATCACGACATGTTGCTAGGTTGGACCTGGAAGAGAATAAGAGTCGCGAAATCGCGACATGAAGGAAAACCATGACCGAACAGAAAAGGTGTCACGAAATCACGACAAGAAGTAAGACCGCTGTCGAAGAGAAAAGGTGTCGCGAAATCGTGACAAGAAGGAAGACCGTAGCCGAAGAAAAAAAGTGTCATGATATCGCGACAATTATGGAAGACCACTGCCAAAGAGAAAGGGTGTCGCGAAATCGTGACAAGATGGAAGACCGCTGCCGAAGAGAAAAAGTGTCGTGATATCATGACATTATGGAAGACCGCTGCCAAAGAGAAAATGTGTCACGATATCACGACAAGATGGAAGACCGCAGCCGAAGAGAAAAAGTGTTGCGAAATCGCGACAAGATGGAAGACCGCTTCCAAAGAGAAAAAGTGTCGCGATATCGCGACAATATGGAAGACCGCAGCCGAGGAGAAAAGGTGTCGCGATATCGCGACATGATGCAAGGAAGAGAAAAAGTGTCACGATATCGTGACAAGATGGAAGACCGCTGCCAAGGAGAAAAAGTGTCGCGATATCGCGACAAAATGGAAGACCGCAGCCGAAGAGAAAAAATGTCGCGAAATCGCGACATGATGCAAGAAAGCGCCTGAAGAGAAAAAGTGTCACGATATCGCGACATGTTGCAAAAACGCACCCGAAGAGAAAAAGTGTCGCGATATCGTGACATGTTGCAAAATCACGGTCGAAGAGAAAAGGTGTTGCGATATCGTGACATGTAAAACCGCAGCCGAAGAGGAAAAGTGTCGCAATATCGTGACAAGTTGAAAGACCGCTTTCGAAGGAGAAAAAAGTGTCGTGATATCGCGACAAATATCAACCTTGCGGCCAGAGGAAAAAGGGATGTCGTGATATCGTGACATGCTAAAATTTTGCAGCCAACGGTGAAAAGTGTCACGATATCGCTACAAGTTACCAAAACGTATCCGAAGTGGGAGAAGAAGGAAGAAAGGATGCAAAAACTCGACCAGTTCCAAGAGTAAACAAACCCGGTCCCTTGTAAACCACTCACATTGTGCAGACATTGGAACTTGTAGAAGCGTCCCTTAGGCCAATGGGAAAGGAGTCTCTCCAAACATGAATGTCCATTTCGCCAACTCCCTTGTTAGCAAGCCATCCTGCAGCTTTGTTGCCTTCCGGTACTGATGCTTAATGACTAGTTCTGGATAAATGTCGATTAGTGGTTTGCATTCTTGGAAGATCGAAACAAGGGCCCAGGGAGGCACAAAAGTCCCATTGATCCAGTTGATGCAGTGTAGTGAGTCTCCTTCTATGATAAGTTTATTGATGGTCAAGCCTTCCAAGAGAATCAAGCTTTGGAGCAGAGCTCGAGCCTCTGCCATATTGTTAGATTGAATTCCCAGGTTTTGAGCAAAGGCCAAAATAATTTCTCCTCTGTGATTTCTGAGAATTCCTCCTTTGCTAGTTGCTCCTAGGTTGCCTTTGACCGCACCATAAAAATTAAGCTTGTGCCACCTGGTAGGAGGTAGGACCCACTTGATGACAGACCTGTCAACAGAAGAACGGGGTGTGGCAGAGAAATTGGAAAGATTGAAAAGTTTTGTTAGGTACGATTCAAGGCCAGGCGGGGGGGGTTTGGAAGACGAGACAAGAGAGGCATTCTCCGTAGCAAGGGCCAAGATTTTGGCAACAACAATATTCATATCAGTGGCTTGGTTTTTGAAAATTTTGGCATTTCTCTCAAGCCAAATCTGCCACAGGAAGATGTGAAGGCAAGCTTGCCATATGAATTTAAGTTGATTGTTTTTGAAAGGCCGGGGCCATTGTTGAAAAATGAGGGGAATGGAATGAGGGAGGGCTACAGAGATGACAAAGGTGTTAAGAACCTAGTTGAGCATTGCAAGAGAGAAGGGACATTCCAAAAAAACATGCGAAGTTGACTCACAGGAATTTTTACACAGGATGCACCAATTGGGGATGAGTAACCCTCTGATTATCAAGTTGTCAATGGTGAGGATTTTGTTTTGGATGGCCAACCAATAGAAGAATTTGACCTTGGGAATGATATTGGGAACCCATAACTGATTAGATAATTCCTAACCATCATTGGGAGTTTCTTGACTGTAGTAAGCTGATTTAACAGTGAAATTCCCGGAATCCTCAAGATTCTAGACCATGGAATCATCTTTGTGAGAGCTGGGGATGATGCAAGTCCTCAGCAAGTTTTGTAACCGCATGAGCGCCTCTATGATATGCCTAGGCCCATTAAGAGCCAGGTGTTTCCATTTAGGTCTTGTAATACCTGGGTTAATGAAATGACACACCTTATCTCCAAAGGTGGCTTCGGTAACCGTCTTGAGCACTACAAGATGAGGATCTTGGCTGATAGGTTTGTCATAGATCCAAGGGTTGTCCCAAAAATGAATGGTCGTTCCAGTTCCAAGACACCACCTTAAGCCTTCCATGATGATCTTCCTTGTTTTGGTGATGCCATTTCAGAAGTGAGATCCGCTAGGAAGGTTGTGCTCTCCAAGAAAGGGAACCTGATGGAGGTACTTAGCTTTGATGATGTCAATACAAGTTACATTTTCATTGGTGGTAAGTCTCCAGGACTGCTTGGCAATGAGGGCCATGTTCATCCGCTTGATCTCCTTGAATCTGAGACCATACTTTTTCTTGGAACAAACCCTATCCCAGGCAACAAGGGAAAATTTGTTCTTGTTTTCGTTTCCCGCCCAAAGGAATCTGTGTTGAATTTGCTCAATTCTTTGGCAGATGGAAGCTGGAGCTTTGAAGATAGATAAGAAAAAAATAGGAATATTTTGCAGAAAAGCTTGGACCAGAGTGGCTTTGGCTGCCTGACTAAGCATTGAACTTTTCCAACCTGCTAGTTTCTTGTTGAGGCGATCTAAAATAGGGTTCCACATAGCCAAGACCGATTTGCTGTGGAAAAGCGGTAATCCAAGATAAGTAGTTGGAAGGCTCTCAATGATACACCCAAGGATCTCAACAATCCTGTTTTGCTTGTGGATGGGAGTATTGAGAAATTATAGCTTGCTTTTGCGGTAATTGACTTTCTGGCCAACCGCCTCTTCATAAGAATCAAGAATGTTCTTAATGATTTTTGCTTCGGGAACAGAAGCATGAGAGGATAGAATGGTATCATCCACAAACTGTTGATGGGAAATGGCATTGGTTGTTGAGGCTAGTTTGATCCCGGAGACAAGTCCACTGTTGCAAGTAGTAGTAAGGGTTCTTCCAAGGGTTTCAGCCAAAATGATGAAGAGGAAGGGTGACAGAGGGTCCCCTTGATGGATGCCTTTGGAACTTTGGAAGAAGCCAACAAGAGAATCATTGATAAGAACAGAGAACCAAGCAGTAGAGATACATTCAAAAACCATCTTGATCCATTCTTTGTGAAACCCAAACTTCTCTAGGACCTCGAATAGGAATTTCTAGGAAACCCGATCAAAGTCCTTGTTCATGTCAAGCTTAAGTAACATACTGGGTTTTTTATTTTTTGATGCCGAATGGGCCAATTCGTAGACGATTATCACTCCAACAATAAATCTGCCTTTGACCGAGCTCCCTTGGCACTGGTCTATGATGGAGGGAAGGATGTCTCTCAGCCTGTTTGCCATAACTTTGGTGATAAGTTTGTAGATGACACTACAGAGACTAATAGGTTTGAAGTCAGAGAGAGAAGCATGATCATTGGACTTTGGTGATAATATTGTTTTTTTTTATTGGTAGAAAAGGTTTTGAAAGGACCCTGAACCTTGTACAAGAGAAATTACATGAATTCCAGATTGATCGAGGTGGTCCAAGAAATAAGGATCAAAGAGCAAGCAAACCTCCACACGAGGAAAGGTGTCGCGAAATCATGACCAAATTGGTTATGTTGCGAAATCGTGACAAGTTGCACCATTGTTGCCAAGAGAAGAAAGGATGTCGTGAAATCACGACAAGAAGCACCATCGAAGCTGAAGGAGGGAAGAAGTCGCGATATCGTGACATTTTGCATGGTTGCTGCCAGAAGAGAGGAAGTGTTGCGATATCGTGACATGTTGCTAGGTTGGAGCAGAAAGAGAAGAAGAGTCACGAAATCGTGACATGAAGGAAAACCGCGATCGGACAGAAAAGGTGTCATGAAATCGTGACAAGAAGACCGCTGTCGAAGAGAAGAGGTGTCACGAAATTGCGACAAGAAGGAAGACCACAGTCGAAGAAAAAAAGTGTCACGATATCATGACAATTATGGAAGACCGCTGCCAAAGAGAAAGGGTGTCGCAAAATCGTGACAAGATGGAAGACCACTGTCGAAGAGAAAAAGTGTCACGATATCACAACATTATGGAAGACCGCTGCCAAAGAGAAAATGTGTCGTGATATCGCGACAAGATGGAAGACCGCAACCGAAGAGAAAAAGTGTCACGAAATCGCGACAAGATGGAAGACCGCTGCCAAAGAGAAAAAGTGTCGCGATATCACGACAATATGGAAGACCGCAGTCGAGGAGAAAAGGTGTCGCGATATCGCGACATGATGCAAGGAAGAGAAAAAGTGTCGCGATATCGCGACAAGATGGAAGACCGCTACCAAGGAGAAAAAGTGTTGTGATATCGCGACAAAATGGAAGACCGCAGTCGAAGAGAAAAAATGTCACAAAATTGTGACATGATGCAAGGAAATGCCTAAAGAGAAAAAGTGTCGCGATATCGCGACATGTTGCAAAAACGCACCCGAAGAGAAAAAGTGTCGCGATATCGCGACATGTTGAAAAAACGCACCCGAAGAGAAAAGGTGTCATGATATCGCGACATGTTGCAAAATCACGGCCGAAGAGAAAATGTGTCGCAATATCACGACATGTAAAACCGCATCCGGAGAGAAAAAGTGTCGCGATATCGCGACAAGTTGAAAGACCGCTTTCGAAGGAGAAAAAAGTGTCGTGATATCGCGACAAGTAGCAACCTCGTGGCCAGAGGAAAAAGGGATGTCGCGATATCGCGACATGCTAAAATTTTGCGGCCAATGGTGAAAAGTGTCGCGATATCGTGACAAGTTGCCGAAACGCAGTCGAAGGGGGAGAAGAAGGAAGAAAGGACGCGAAAACTTGACCAGTTCCAAGAGCAAACAAACCCGGTCCCCTGTAAACCACTCACATTGTGCAGACATTGGAACTTGTAGAAGCGTCCCTTAGGCCAATGGGAAAGGAGTCTCTCCAAACATGAATGTCCATTTTTCCAACTCCCTTGTTAGCAAGCCAGTCCGCAGCTTTGTTGCCTTCCCGTTACTGATGCTTAATGACTAGTTCTGGGTAAATGTCGATTAGTGCTTTGCATTCTTGGAAGATCGAAACAAGGGCCCAGGGAGGCACAAAATTCCCATTGAGCCAGTTGATGCAGTTTAGTGAGTCTCCTTCTATGATAAGTTTATTGATGGTCAAGCCTTCCAAGAGAATCAAGCTTTGGAGCAGAGCTCGAGCCTCTGCCATATTGTTAGATTGAATTCCCAGGTTTTGAGCAAAGGCCAAAATAATTTCTCCTCTATGATTTCTAAGAATTCCTCCTCCGCTAGTCGCTCCTGGGTTGCCTTTGGCAGCACCATCAAAATTAAGCTTGTGCCACCCAGTAGGAGGTAGGACCCACTTGATGACAGACCTGTCAACAGAAGAACGAGTTGTGGCAGAGAAATTGGAAAGATTGAAAAGTTTTGTTAGGTCCGATTCAAGGCCAGGCGGGGGGGGTTTGGAAGATGAGACAAGAGAGGCATTCTCCGTAGCAAGGGCCAAGATTTTGGCAACAACAATCTTCATATCAATGGCTTGGTTTTTGAAAATTTTGGCATTTCTCTCAAGCCAAATCTGCCATAGGAAGATGTGAATGCAAGCTTGCCACATGAATTTAAGTTGATTGTTCTTGAAAGGCCGAGGCCATTGTTGAAAAATGAGGGGAATGGAATGAGGGAGGGCTACAAAGATGACGAAGGTGTTAAGAACCTGGTTGAGCACTGCAAGAGAGAAGGGAAATTCTATAAAAACATGCAAAGTTGACTCACAGGCATTTTTACACAGGATGCACCAATTGGGGATGAGTAACCCTCTGATTATCAAGTTGTCAATGGTGAGGATTCTATTTTGGATGGCCAACCAGCAGAAGAATTTGACCTTGGGAATGATCTTGGGAACCCAGACCTGATTAGATAAGTCCCGACCATCATTGGGAGTTTCTTGACTGTAGTAAGCTGATTTAACAGTGAAATTCATTGAATCCTCAAGATTCCAGACCATGGAATCATATTTGTGAGAGCTGGGGATGATGCAAGTCCTCAGCAAGTTTTATAACCGCCTAAGCGCCTTTGTGATATGCCTAGGCCCATTAAGATCCAGGTGTTTTCATTTAGGTCTTGTAATACCTGGGTTAATGAAATGACACACCTTATCTCCAAAGGTGGCTTCGATAACTGTCTTGAGCACTGCAAGATGAGGATCTTGGCTGAGAGGTTTGTCACGGATCCATGGGTCATCCCAGAAATGAATGGTCATTCCAGTTCCAAGACACCACCTTAAGCCTTCCATGATGATCTTCCTTGTTTTGGTGACGCCATTCCAAAAATGAGATCCGCTAGGAAGGTTGTGCTCACCAAGAAAGGGAACCTGATGGAGGTACTTAGCTTTGATGATATCAATCCAAGTTACATTTTCATTTGTGGTAAGTCTCTAGGACTGCTTGGCAATGAGGGCCATGTTCATCCGCTTGATGTCCCTGAATCTGAGACCTCCATCCTTTTTCTTGGAACAAACCCTATCCCAAGCAACAAGGGAAAATTTATTCTTGTTTTTGTTTCCCGTCTAAAAGAATCTATGTTGAAATTGCTCAATTCTTTGGTAGATGAAAGCTGGAGCTTTGAAGATAGATAAGAAAAAAATAGGAATACTTTGCAGGCAAGCCTAGACTAGAGTGGCTTTGGCTGCCTGACTGAGCATTGAACTTTTCCAACTTGCAAGTTTCTTGTTGAGGCGATCTAAAATAGGGTTCCACATAGCCAAGACCGATTTGCCGTGGAAAAGCGATAATCCAAGATAAGTAGTTGGAAGGCTCCCAATGATACACCCAAGGATCTCAGTAATTCTGTTTTGCCTGTGGATGGGAGTATTGAGAAAGTATAGCTTGCTTTTGCGATAATTGACTTTCTAGCCGACCGCCTCTTCATAAGAATCAAGAATGTTCTTAATGATTTTTGCTTCAGGAACAGAAGCATGAGAGGATAGAATGGTATCATCCACAAACTGTTGATGGGAAATGACGTTGGTTGTTGAGGCTGGTTTGATCCCGGAGACGAGTCCACTGTTGCAAGCAGCAGTAAGGGTTCTTCCAAGGGTTTCAGCCAAAATGATGAAGAGGAAGGGTGACAGAGGGTCCCCTTGACGGATGCCTTTGGAACTTTGGAAGAAGCCAGCGGGAGAACCATTGATAAGAACAAAGAACCAAGCAGTAGAGATACATTCACGAACCATCTTGATCCATTCTTTGTAAAACCCAAACTTCTCTAGGACCTTGAACATGAATTTCCAAGAAACCCTATCAAAGGCCTTGTTCATGTCAAGCTTAAGGAACATACTGGGTTTTTTATTTTTTGATGTCGAACAGGCCAAGTCATGGATAGTTATCACTTCATCAGCAATGAATTTGCCTTTTATCGAGCTCCATTGGCACTGGTCTATGATGGAGGGAAGGATGTCTCTCAGCCTGTTTGCCATAACTTTGGTGATAAGTTTGTAGATGACACTACAGAGACTAATAGGTCTGAAGTCGGAGAGAGAAGCACGATCATTGGACTTGGGAATTAAAACAATGAAGGTGGAATTGGCTTCTCTCGGCATATTTTTGGCTCTCTGGAAGAATTTAACCGCAACAACAACATCAGGGCCCACAATGTCCCAAAAGTGTTGAAAAAACCGGGGTGGGAAGCCATCGGGTCCAGGGGCCTTATCAGGTTCCATTGCAAACAAAGCTTCTTTGATCTCCTCTTCAGTGAAGAATTGGAGCAATTTCCCATTATCATCGTTAGACACCAACTTTGGTATGTTCTGAAGCAGTGAACTTGTTGTGCAGGGGTGGCAGTCAACACTTGGACCTAAGATTTCCTAGAAGTGGCACACAACTTCCTGTCTGATAGCATGGATGTCAGAGACAATGGTTCCATCATCCTTGGTCAACTCAAAGATTTTATTTGAGCCTCTGTGGCGCATTGTGGAAGCATGGAAAAACTTCATGTTGGTGTCTCCTTCTTTGAGCCAGAGGCTTCTAGATTTTTGCCTCTAGTAGGACTCTTCCTTAGCCAAGGTATTGTGAAAGTTTGAAAGGAGGTTTTTTTCTTCCATGAAAGTTTTGACCCTCTGATCCCCTCCCTGAATCAGATTTTCCACCCTTTTGAGCTCATCCATCAGATGCTTTTTTTTTATAAAGAGGTTGCCAAAAACCTCCCTGTTCCAGCATTTCAGCTTGAGCTTGACCGCTTTGAGTTTAAGGAACAAATTCGTGAGAGGGTTTGGACAAAGGTTTTGCTGCCACCATTGTAGAATACACCGACCTACTGGATGGGTGAGCCACATCTTTTCAAACCTGAAAGGGATTTTGAAGATTTGCTGAGGGCGGGAACAATCTAGAATTAAGGGGTTATGATCGGATCCAATTTTTGGGTGGCTGTGAAGCCTGGCATCGCCAAAAATAGGAATGAGTTATTTGGATAAGATAAATCTGTCAAGCCAAATTTGGATGTGATGAATGCCCACCCGTCTGTTGCTCCATGGGTAGTTAGATCCTTGAAGCGACAAGTCCATTAGCTCGTTGAGGTTGACAAAATTGCTGAAATCTTCAATGCAGCTGCTAGTGATCGGGTTGCCTCCTTGCTTGTCAAACAGGTGAAGGGGAGTATTGAAATCACCACAGAGCATCCATGGAAAGTCAGGAAAGTTATTGCGCATTGCAAAAATGTTATCCCACAACAATATTCTGTTGACAGGGCTGTTTGGTCCATAAACATTGGTGGCAATCCATTGGAGGTTAGTGACTTTATTAGTGAACAAAATATTGATGGTTCTGTCAGATACTGAAAGAACTCTCCCCTCAATAGTTGACGGATCCCACAAACAAAGGAGACCCCCAAATGCCCCTGAGGAGGGACAAAAGGCAAAATTGCTATTTTCCCAAATTAGCTTGCAAACTTGAGTGCTACTATTCTCGTCCAATTTGGATTCTTGAAGAAACATGATATTTGGTTTTAGGTTTTTCCTTACTAATTTAACAGTCCTCTGTTTAGCAGTTCTGTTGAGGCCTCTGACATTCCAAGAGACGAACTTCATCGAGTTGACTTGGGGTTTGCTTTGCGACCTCTGCCTCTCCCTTGAGACAGAGTAAGTTTAGGTCTAACTTCATCTAAGTCTTGGTGGGTGGGTTGTTCGGAAATAGGGCCCAAGGAGGTAGGCACAAAGCCATCAACCATTTCGATCTTAGTTGCTTTGGCAAGCTTTTCTACATTGGATGGTCTTCCCCTTCTCTATTCTTTGTTGACGTCAGCTTTGGGTGCGAGAATGGGAGATTTCAAAGGGCTGGATGTTTGGAGAATGTCGGTAGTGTCAGTCCCAGGGGCAGGCCGATGGGGGCATGGAGAGCGAGGAGACTGGCATAGGGCAACAGACTCAGGGGAGAGGGAAATAGGACGGTTTTGAGTCGGGGGAAGGGGTGGGAAGGGAAGAGGAATGTGAGAGGGACCAGAATATATGGGTGAATTTGGGAAGGTCATTGCAGTCTTACCTTTGGACAAGGGATACTGAATCACAGTGGGTGTGGATGAGACGTTTGGATCTATGTGAAGGTCATCGGAGATGTCCTCTCTAGTATGAAGATTATTTAAGGGAGCAAATTGATTAGAACGAGAAGGTAGAGCACTTACATTGTTGGGTTTGCCATGATTTGAAGCAGAGGTTTTAGGAGGGCCTGCAGATCGGCCATGGCCTCGGCCAGAAGCCTTTTTCTAGGTGTTGGGAATCTAGGAATATTTCTTTCGGCCTGAATCGCTGGGGATATCTTTTTTTTGGGAAGGGCATTGAGAAGCCAGGTGGCATTGATTGTTGCACTCCAAACAAAAGGCGGGCTTGTTCTCGTACTCAACTCCTTGACATCTTCTGTAGCTCCCATAGTTGATGTCGATGCAGGTAGGCAAATCCGAATCCAGATTAGCCATGACGCAGACATGAGCATAAGTCATTCTGGTTCTGGCTCGGGTAGCAGGGTCGATGGCGACTAAATCTCCAATCGGTTGAGTGATGCCTTTGAGTGCATCGTTGTAGAAGAACTATGGGGGAAGCCCATGGAGTTTGATCCAAATTGGAGCGATGTTGATAGACTAGGTTTCAGGGTCAAAGTCTTCCCCCCATCTTCGTAGAAATAGGTTGCGATGGCCGAAAAACCAAGGTCCTCCAGTAAGAATGCGGTGAGTCGAGGGCATTGTTTAGCCTTATCATGAAAAACCCCCTAGGAAAGGCCACTAATATTGTTATTTTATAAGGATTTTTATAATTTCAGAATTTCATATTTTTTTTCATATTTTGAAGGTAAATCAATTTTTAGGCTTTGTATTTGTATTCATAGACAATAAATGAACTTCCCTTTATGAAAATTATAATTTTATTAAAGGGGGGTAGTTCATACGACATTCCATTGGCCATCATTTTGAATTTTGAGGGTAAAACTTCTTGAGGTCATAACTCCTCGCTCATTGCTCGGATTGACTATTAGTGCATATTTTTGGAAAGCTCTAGAAGAGAGCTACAACGGTGTAGGGTGACATCATACTGAATATAGTATATTTTAATATTTTTTGCTTTCTAGTCCATTTTTTAGAATTATATTTTTATTTTTCTAACCCTTCATTTTGTAGATATTTTTAAACTTCGACGACTAGAATAAAAATAAAAAATTCATAAATAAATATATGGGTGTGAAGAATGAGATTTAATATTTCATACAAAATCATTTTTATCTCATTCTGAAGTCATTTCAAATTTATAAAAACTATTTAAAATTACTATTTTATAAGGATTTTTATAATTTCAAAATGTCATATTTTTTTTCATATTTTGAAGGTAAATCGATTTTCAGGCTTTGCATTTGCATGCACAAACAAAAAATGAACTTCCCTTTATGAAAATTACAATTTCATTAAAGGGGGGTAGTTCATATGACATTTCATTCGCCATCATTTTGAATTTTGGGGGTAACTCCTCTCTCGTTGCCCAAATTAACTATTAGTGCATATTTTTAGAAAGCTCTAAAAAAAACTACAACGTCGTATTGCGGAATCATACTTATTGTAGTGTATTTAAATATTTTTGGCTTTTTGGTTCATTTTCTAGAATTTTATTTTTATTTTTTGTAACCCTTTTGCATATTGTTTTAAACTTCGGTGACTAAAAAAATAAAAAAATAAATAAAGTTTCATAAATAAATGCATGGGTGTGAAGAATGAGCTTAAATATTTCATTTGAAATAATTTTAATCTCATTCTAAAGTCATTTCAAATTTATAAAAATTATTTAAAGTTGTTTTATAAGGGTTTTTATAATTTCATAATTTCACATTTATTTATTTTTTAATATTTTGAAGGTAAATCGATTTTCAGGATTTGCATTTGCATTCATAAACAATAAATGAACTTCCTTTTATAAAAATTACAATTTCATTTAAGAGGGGTAGTTCATACGACATTCCATTGGCCATCATTTAGAATTTTGAGGGTAAAACTTTTCAGGGTCATGATTCCTCGGTCGTTGCTTAGATTGACTATTAGTGCATATTTTCGAAAAGCTCTCAAAAAGAGCTACAAAAATGTAGGGTGACATCATATTGATTGTAGTGTGTTTTAACATTTTTAGTTTTTTGGTCCATTTTTCAGAATTTTATTTTTATTTTTTTAACCCTTCTTTTTGCATATTTTTAAAACTTCAGTGACAAATGAAAATAATAAAAAATTAAAATTTCATAAATAAATGCATGGGTGTAAAGAATGGGCTTCAATATTTCATATTAAATAATTTTGATATCATTATGAAGTTATTTCAAATTTATAAAAATTATTTAATGTTGCTATTTTATAAGGATTTTTATAATTTCAAAATTTCACATTTTTTTCATATTTTGAAGGTAAATCAATTTTCAGGCTTTGTATTTGCATTCACAGACAATAAATGAGTTTCCATTTATGAAAATCACAATTTCATTTAAAGAGGGTAGTTCATACGACATTCTATTGACCATCATTTTGAATTTTGGGGGTAAAAATTTCTAGGGTCATAACTCCTCGCTCGTTGCTCGGATTGACTATTAGTGCATATTTTTAGAAAGATATCGAAAAGAGATACAATAATGTAGGGCGACATCATACTGATTGTAGTGTGTTTTAACATTTTTGGCTTTCTGGTCCATTTTACAAAATTTTATTTTTATTTTTCTAACCCTTCATTTTGCAGATTTTTTTAAACTTTGATGACTAGAATAAAAATAAATATAAAATTAAAATTTCATAAATAAATGCATGGGTGTGAATAATGAGCTTCAATCATTCATACGAAATAATTTTGATCTTATTCTGAAGCCATTTTAAATTTCTAAAAATTCTTTAAAATTGCTGTTTTTTAAGGATTTTTATAATTTAGGAATTTCACATTTTTTTTTTCATATTTTGAAGGCAAATCGATTTTATGGCTTTGCATTTGCATGTACAGACAGTAAATGAAATTTCCTTTATGAAAATTATAATTTCATTAAAGGGGGGTTAGTTCATACAATATCCATTGACCATCATTTTAAATTTTGGGGGTAAAACTTCCTAGGGTCATAACTCCTCGCTTGTTGTTCAGATTGACTATTAGTGCATATTTTCAGAAATCTTTCAAAAAGAGCTACAACAAGGTATGATGACATCATACTTATTGTAGTGTATTTTAACATTTTCTGCTTTCTGGTTCATTTTTCATAATTTTATTTTTATTTTTCTAACCCTTCTTTTTGAAGATTTTTTTTAAACTTCAGCGACTAAGGAAAAAAATTATAAGTAAATGCATGAGTGTGAAGAATGAGCTTCAATATTTAATCCCAAAAAAATTTGATCTCCTTTTGGAGTCATTTCAAATTTATAAAAATTATTTAAAGTTGTTGTTTTACAAAGATTTTTTTAATTTTGAAATTTCATATATTTTTTTAATATTTTAAAGTTAAATTGATTTTTTAGGCTTTGCATTTGCATTCATAGAAAATAAATGAACTTCTCTTTATGAAAATTACAATTCCATTAAAGGGGGTAGTTCATACGACATTCCATTGGCCATCATTTTAAATTTTATAGGTAAAACTTCTCAGGATCATAACTCCTCGTTTGTTGCTCGGATTGACTATTAGTGAATATTTTCATAAAGCTCTCAAAAAGAGCTACAATTATGTAGAGCAACATCATACTACCTATAGTGTGTTTTAATATTTTCATCTTTCTGGTCCATTTTCCAAAAAAATATTTTTATTTTTCTAACCTTTTCTTTTCCATATTTTTTTTAAACTTCAATGACTAAAATAAAAATAAAAATAATTAAAATTTCATAAATAAATACATGAGTGTGAAGAATGAGCTTCAATATTTCATCAAAAATAATTTGATCTCATTCTGAAATCATTTTAAATTTATTTAAATTATTTAAAGTTGTATTATAAGGATTTTTATATTTTAGAATTTCACATTTTTTCATATTTTGAAGGCAAATCGATTTTTAGGCTTTGCATTTGCATTTATAGACAATAAATGAACTTCTATTTATGAAAATTACAATTTCATTAAAAGGGGATAGTTCATACGACATTCCATTGACCATCATTTTGAATTTTGGGGGTAAAACTTCCTAGGGTCATAACTCTTCGTTCGTTGCTCGGATTGACTCTTAGTGCATATTTTCATAAAGCTCTCGAAAAGAGCCACAATAGTGTATGGCGACATCATACTTATTGTAGTGTATTTTAATATTTTTGGCTTTATGGTTCATTTTCCAGAATTTTATTTTTATTTTTTTCTAACCCTTCTTTTTTGCAGATTTTTTTTTAAACTTCGATGACTAAAATAAAAAAAAGTCATAAATAAATACATGAGTGTGAAGAATGAGCTTCAATATTTCATCCGAAATAATTTTGATCTCATTCTGAAGTCATTTTGAATTTATAAAAATTATTGATTTATAAGGATTTTTATAATTTCGAAATTTCATATTTTTTTCATAATTTGGAAGTAAATCAATTTTCAGGCTTTGTATTTACATTTACAGATAATAAATAAACTTCTCTTTATGAAAATTACAATTTAATTAAAGTGAGTAGTTCATACGGTATTCCATTGGCCATCATTTTGAATTTTAGGGGTAAAACATTTTGGGGTCATAACTCATCGCTTGTTGCTAGGATTGACTATTAGTGAATATTTTCGGAAAGCTCTTATAAAGAGCTAGAACAACGTAGGGTGATATCATACTGATTGTAATGTGTTTGAACATTTTTGGCTTTCTAGTATATTTTTTAGAATTTTATTTTTATTTTTCTAGCCCTTCATTTTGTAAATTTTTTTTAAACTTCGGTGACTAAAATAAAAAAAAAAATTATAAATAAATTCTTGGGTGTGAAGAATGAGATTCAATATTTTATTCAAAATAATTTTGATCTCATTCTGAAGCTATTTTATAAGGATTTTTATAATTTCGAAATTTCACATTTTTTTTTTCATATTTTGAAGTTAAATCGATTTTCAGGCTTTGCATTTGCATTCATAGATAATAAATGAACTTTACATTATGAATATTACAATTTCACTAAAGGGGGGTAGTTCATACGATATTCCATTGACCATCATTTTGAATTTTGAGGGCAAAACTTCCCAGGATCATAACTCTTCGTTCGTTGCTTGGATTGACTATTAGTGCATATTTTTGGAAAGCTCTCGAAAAGAGCTACAAAAGCATCGAGCAATATCATACTGATTATAGTGTGTTTTAATATATTCATTTTTTCTGGTTCATTTTCTTAAAAAATATTTTTATTTTTCTAACCCTTCCTTTTACAGATTTTTTTAAACTTCGGTGACAAATAAAAATAAAAAAAAATTAAATTTTCATAAATAAATGCATGGGTGTGAAGAATGAGCTTCAATATTTCATTCGAAATAATTTTGATCTCATTCTGAAGTTATTTCAAATTTATAAAAATAATTTAAAATTACTATTTTATAAGGATTTTTATAATTTTGAAATTTCACATTTTTTTCATATTTTGAAGGTAAATCAATTTTTAGGCTTTGCATTTGCATTCACAGATAATAA
Source organism: Wollemia nobilis (assembly GCA_028583015.1). NCBI lineage: Eukaryota > Viridiplantae > Streptophyta > Pinopsida > Araucariales > Araucariaceae > Wollemia > Wollemia nobilis. The sequence goes on from JAQPPZ010002581.1 coordinate 14,107,020, forward strand.
ATGAACTTCCTTTCATGAAAATTATAATTTCATTGAAGGGGGTAGTTCATACGACATTCCATTGACTATCATTTTTAATTTTGGGGGTAAAACTTCTTGGGGTCATAAATCCTCGCTCATTGCTCAGATTGACTATTAGTGCATATTTTCAAAAGCTCTCGAAAAGAGCTACAATGGGTATGGCGACATCATACTTACTATAGTGTGTTTTGACATTTTCGGCTTTCTGGATCATTTTTCAGAATTTTATTTTTATTTTTCTAACCCTTCATTTTGCATATTTTTTTGAACTTCAATGACTAAATTAAAAATAAAAAAAATTACAATTTGATAAATAAATGCATGGGTGTGAAGAATGATATTCATTATTTCATCTGAAATAATTTAGATCTCTTTTTGAAGTCATTTCAAATTATTAAAACCTTAAAGTTGTTTTATAAGGATTTTTATAATTTCGAAATTTCACATTTTTTTCATATTTTGAACGTAAATCGATTTTAAGGCTTTGTATTTGCATTCACAAACAATAAATGAACTTCTCTTTATGAAAATTATAATTTCATTAAAGGGGGGTTGTTAATACGACATTCCATTGGCCATCATTTTGAATTTTGAAGGTAAAACTTTCCGGGGTCAACTCCTCGCTCGTTGCTTAGATTGACTATTAGTGCATATTTTCAGAAAGCTCTCAAAAATAGCTGCAACAACATAGGGAGGTATAATACTGATTGTAGCGTGTTTTAATATTTTTAGCTTTCTAGTCTATTTTTCAGAATTTTATTTTTATTTTTCTAACCCTTCCTTTTATAGTTTTTTAAACTATGCCGACTAAAATAAAAATAAAAAAAATTAAAATTTTATAAATAAATGCATGGGTGTGAAGAATGAGCTGTATTATTTCATCCAAAATAATTTTGATCTCATTTTGAAGTCATTTTAAATTTATAAAAATTATTTAAAGTCACTATTTTACAAGGATTTTTTTAATTTTGGAATTAAACATTTTTTTTTTTTTTATATTTTGAAGGTAAATCAATTTCTTAGCTTTGCATTTGCATTCACAGAAAATAAATGAACTTCTCTTTATGAAAATTATAATTTCATTAAAGTGTGGTAGTTCATACGACATTCCATTGGCCATCATTTTGAATTTTTGAGGTAAAACTTCCTGGGGTCATAACTCCTCACTCGTTGCTCGGATTGACTATTAGTGCATATTTTCGAAAAGCTCTCGAAAAGAGCTACAATGACGTAGGGCGACATCATATTGATTGTAGTGTATTTTAACATTTTCAATTTTCTGGTCCATTTTCTATATTTATTTATTTATTTTTCTAACCCTTTCTTTTGCAATTTTTTTTAAAACTTCGACGACTAGAATAAATATAAAAATAAAAATAAAAAATAAATTATCATAAATAAATGCATTGGTGTGAAGAATGAGCTTCAATATTTCATCTAATTTTTTTTTAATTTCATTTTGAAGTCATTTCAAATTTATAAAAATTATTTAAATTTGTTGTTTTATAAGGTTTTTATAATTTTAGAATTTCACATTTTTTTCATATTTTGAATGTAAATTGATTTTCAGGATTTGCATTTGCATTCATAGACAAAAAATGAACTTCTCTTTACAAAAATTACAATTCCATTAAAGGGGGTTGTTCATACGACATTCCATTGGCCATCATTTTGAATTTTCGGAGCAAAAATATCTGAGGTCATAACACCTCTTTCTTTGCTCGGATTGACTATTAGTTCATATTTTCAAAAAGCTCTTGAAAAAAGCTACAATGACGTAGGGCGGAATTATACTGATTATAGTATGTTTAAATATTTTTGGCTTTCTGGTCCATTTTCTAGAATTTTATTTTTATTTTTCTAACCATTCCTTTTGCAATTTTTTTTTTTAAATTTTGGCGACAAATAAAAATAATAAAAAACTAAAATTTCATAAATAAACACATGGGTGTGAAGAATGAGCTTCAATATTTCATCCGAAAGAATTTTGAATCTTATTATGAAGTCATTTCAAATTTATAAAAATTATTTAAAGTTGTTTTATAAAGATTTTTATAATTTCAGAATTTCACATTTTTTTCATATTTTGAAGACAAATTGATTTTTAGGATTTGCATTTGCATTCAAAGACAATAAATGAACTTCCCTTTATGAAAATTACAATTTCACTAAGGGGGGTAGTTCATACGACATTCTATTGGCCATCATTTTAAATTTTGAGGGCAAAACTTCCCGGGGTCATAACTCTTTGCTCGTTGCTCGGATTGACTATTAGTGCATATTTTTGAAAAAATCTCTAAAAGGGCTACAAAGGCGTAGGGTAACATCATACTAATTATAGTGTGTTTTTATATTTTTGACTTTCTAGTCCATTTTATAAAAAAATATTTTTATTTTTCTAACCCTTCTTTTTGCAATTTTTTTTAAACTTTGGTGACTAAAATAAAAATAATAAAAAATTAAAATTTCATAAATAAATGCATGGGTGTGAAGAATGATCTTCAATATTTCATCTGAAACAATTTTAATTTTTTTTTTTTGTTAATTATAGTGTTTGTATTTATAGCGGGTTTTAACAAGGATCCCAAAACCTGATTACATAAGAAATGGGCCTAGGGCATCAATCCCTTGAAACTGAACACCAAAACAGAAATCCCGCCTAGCGGTAACAGTAAGCATGAAACAATCTCTCTCAGCGGAAAACAAACAAATAAGAAAGAAAAAAGTTTTGGAGATCCCGCCCAGTGGGGAGTAGCCAAAAACCACCATCGAGAAGATCCCACCCAGCAGGAAGCAAAGAAAAACCGTTACAATAAAATCCCGCCTCGCGGGAAGCAGTCAAAACTAGCACAAACAGTCCCGCCTAGCGGGAAGCAACAGGGAAATCCCGCCATCCGGGAAACCAGCAGAAAAGAAAGGATCCCGCCTCGCGGGAAAACCGGCGGAATTGGCGGATCCCGCCCTATGGAGAAACCATCCCGCCCACCGGGAAAACATTTCGTTCAGCGAGAGCCATCCTGTAGGAAGCCGACAGCCAGCACAGAGAGGATCCACCCATCAGGAAGTGACCAGAGAGTTGCACCACAAGGAACCCGCCCGGGAAAACGGAAGAGGATCCCAACGAGCGGGGACCAAGAATCCCGTCCAAGCACAGAGCCTGTCGAGGATTCACAAGAAAAAGGGGAAGTTGTCCAAACCCTAAACCGTCACCTCCACCGCACTGAGAAACGCAGGGGACCAGATCCACGCGAATAACCTACAAAAAACCCCAGGGGGAAGCCTGAGGGAAAAAGGGAAGGGATCCCCAACCAAACAGGGATCCCTGGGAAGCACCAGTCTGAAAAAACAACCAAGGAAACCCTAGCCGGCCGGGAGGGGCGCAGATAGTGGAGAAGGATCTCCCCCAGGAGATCATCTGCAAACAACCACTCCCCGGGAGGGATGACCTGGATTGAGCCAAGGACTGGGCAGGAACCAGGAGCCATGGGAGGGGGAGCAGGGGAGGGACCAGAGCCCTCCCCTCTCTACTTTCTTCCAATTTTAATTTCATTCTGAAGCCATTTCAAATTTATAAAAATTATTTAAAATTACTATTTTATAAGTATTTTTATAATTTTAGAATTTAACAATTTTTTCATATTTTGAAGGTAAATCGATTTTTAGGCTTTGCATTTGCATTCACAGACAATAAATGAACTTCCATTTATTAAAATTATAATTTCATTAAAAAGGGTAGGTCGATTCACCAGGTTCACCAGGGTCTTATTCATGGGTGGAAATGAGAGACTAGTAGGCCAACTATTTCTCATCTTCAGTTTGTTGATGATACTGCTCTCTTGGGTATGGCCTCTATTCATGAAGTAACCAATTTTAGACGCACACTAGATATGTATTTTGCTGTCTCTGGTTAGAAGATTAATGAGCATAAGTCTACTATTTTATTTTTCAATACAAATCCCAGGATTCAAGCTAGAATTGTTCGGATTCTCAGGTTTCAGGTTGGGACTCTTCCCCTTACGTACTTGGGGATTCCTATTTCTGTTGGTCCTCTACCTAGGTCGATTTAGACTAACATCCTTGATAAAATTTTGCAGTCGAGTTAGTCATTGGACTCACGAATGGTTGAATTTTGTTGGTTGGGTTTTACTTCTGAAGTTGGTTGTTCAGGCTTTATCGGTGTATAGATGCCTTATTCATATTGCTCCAACAAGTTTTCTTCATGATCTGGATTCTCTTTCTAGGAAATTCCTGTGGGCTGATAAACTTGATTCTTAAAAATAGAGTCTTGTTAATTGGGAGACTATTTGTCAACCGAAGCAGGAAAGGGGATTGGGTCTTCGCCTAAGCTCTATTTCTGGGACTGCTTTGGCTGCTAAGCTGTATTGGCATTGGTGTAGTAATCAGGAGCAAAATTGGGCTAGGATTATCTCCCACAAGTATCTTAGGGGGTTGGAAGATTCTAAGATTCCTAGATACAGCTTGACTGGTTGAGGATCATTTTTTTGGAATACTCTGAAGAAGGGTGTAGAGTTGGTTAAGCAGGGGTTGTTCTAGATTTGTTATACTGGATCTCAGGCTCTTTTTTGGCATGATTATTGGGATGGCTTTTTTCCTCTCCTTAGTGAGTTTCCCCATATTCAAGATCTTGCTCAATAATTTTTGGATGCTGGATGGGTGAGGGTGGCGGATTTCAAAACTGTTAAGTCCTTTGATCATATGGTTAGTTTCCAGTGGAAGGATCCTCGAGAATGGCCTACTTGTGGCACTATGGATGCGAGGACGAAACTGACCCGTATTTTGGCTAGCTGTCCCTACTCTTCTCTTCTTAGGGATGATGTGCTAGCATGGGGGAGGGATAATAGAGGGATATTTTTAGTTGTTGCTGGTTATTGTGTTTTGGATCAACAATGGTTTGGGGAGGATGTGGTCCCGTGGTGGAAGCATGTTTGAAATAATTTTATTTGGCCTAAGTGTAGTTTTTATGTGTGGTTTGCTACTCATAATCAATGTCTCACTTGGGATAATCTTCAAAAGCATGGTTTTGCTGGCCCCTCTTTATGCTATAATTATGAGAAGGATGAGGAGTCTGTTGGGCATTTACTTCTCCAATGCGACTTTGCTCGTCAACTCTGGAATTATTGGTGGGGAGTGGGGAATTAACCTTGTTCGCATGCTTCATTTGTAGTTGATTTTTGGAGGAGTATGGGGTGGCCTCATGCAGTAGCTTTCTTTTTACAAGTTGGGTGGAGCATTGGTCCTTCATGCATTTTTTGGCAGATTTGGCTTGAATGGAACCGCAAGATTTTCCAAGGGAAGGAGTTAAATTCTTCTCAAGTCTATTAGATTATTTCTCCTATGGACCAAGCGAAACTTTAGATCATGGAAAAATTAGGTTTTTTTGTTAATGGTCCTAGTCCTAATATATCTTGTAAATGGATGGATCAGAGTAATCGAGTGCAGAGGGCTGGTAAATGGAATCCACCTCCTCTGGGAGTGCTGAAGATTAATACAGATGGATCTTCCCATGGTAATCCAGGTAATGCTAGTATTGGTGGTGTGGGGTGGGACAATAGTGGTATTGTCCGATTTTTTTTCTCTTGCTTTAAGGGATATCATTATAATAACTTCATGGAAGCCCTTGCAATTTTATATGCTTTAGAGCAAAGGTATGCTTTGGGTTAGCATAGGATTGTTTGTGAATTTGATTCTTAGATTGTTATAAATTTGTTGAATTTTGGGGATAGTCTTCATGGTAGTTGGTGGTTGAGTTGGATTGCTCAAAAAATTCTCAATATCTCTGCTCACTTGGAGTTTATTTCTTTTGTGCATATTCCTTGGGAGTGAAATAGGGTGGTGGATTTGTTAGCTAAATGGGCTTTTGAGTTTCAGGATAGTTGGGATGTTTAGAATTGATCTCAACTTTCTTCTGATTGCTCTCAATCTCTCTCTTCTTTAGTGAGAGCTGATATGTCTGAATAGCTTCTTCTTTTCTTTGTATCTTGGATGTTTTGTTGAGTTAATAAAATTTTACCCTCTTTTTCAAAAAAAGTTCATACAGTATTCCATTGTCTATCATTTTGAATTTTAGGGGTAAAACTTCTCAGGGTCATAACTCCTCGCTCGTTGTTCAAATTGACTATTAGTGCATATTTTTAGAAAGTTGTCGAAAAGAGCTACAATGGTGTAGACACCAAAACAGCACCAATCCGATTATGTGACTGCAAACACTGATCGCTTTGACAAACACAGCCCCCAGGGCAGCCCTCAGAGGTCAAACGGTGGTCTTAACCACTTTCATAGCAGTTTTGTAAGGTCAAGGAGCAATTTGGCACACTTGGGCACTTTGCCCAGTATTCGTCTCACCCGGAGACGAATTCAAAATACAATCCGTCCCACCCCAGGACGAATTCCGAATCCGTCCCTGGGTGGGACGAATTCTAAGCAACGGGCAAAAGGGCAAATGGTGCCAAGTGGCAGCCCGAACGATCGGTTAAGGGCTCCTACCTTGCACGCATGTGTAAGTGGACGGAGGGGCCGTTAGAGGACTGTTACAAGAAGCATTTATCAAAGTTCAAGTCAGGGAAGGACTCCCCTCCCTCATGGGAAGACAAGACCGCCACATGGCGCCCATGGTCAACACTTGGCTTTTGTGCTTCCCTCCCAAAAGAGACCCCTTGGGTCTATAAAAGGTGGGAATTTTCTCACCCAAAATATGCAGGTAGAAGGAGTGTTGAAGCAACGAAGTGCTGCCGAATCGAAGACTCATTTGCATCCCCCTTTGTTCACCTTCCTACATCCATCAATCTCTTTTGCAAGGGAGGTTGTTGGGTGGCCTTTGGAAGCTCGAACCTTACTCAAATCCGACGCATGGACATCTGAACCCATCAATTCGCCGACCCCCAAATCCTAAAAGGTTTTGGGCCCATCCTTGGTGGATTGGCTCCAAAATCGAGGGCCAACGGTGGGAGGCCCACTTGGGCACCCCCGCACCCCCAAGTTCTAATTTCAGTTTTTGAGCACTTTAGATTAATTTTTAGATTGCATTACGTATGTTACTAGGTCCGATTAGTCTATAATTGCAATTTTGTAGCTTTTGGTCAGAGTTTAGGGTGTTTTGTATTGCTTTATCGTTTCGCTAACTTGCAGGTGTCAAGGTTAAATTCCCGAGGGAGGAGGTCAAATTGGGAAAATCCGACCATGCGGGTCGTCCCAAAATGGCCCCAATTACCTAACCCCCTGTTTGCAGGAGTTTTGCGAGGTCCCGAGATCCGACATTGGAGCAGCGACGGGTCGATTTCTCCTATTCGGAAGAATTCGTCCCACCCGGGGACGAATTACGGTCGAAGTCGTCCGCCCGGGGACGAATTCCAGTTTAAGGTGAATTGGCCAGTTGCCTCGGTGGCGGTGGCCTTACGGTGATTGTTCTTACCTTACGTCAGATTTTGAAGCAATTTGGATTCATTATTTTCATGGTTTCAGGCAAATATTCGTATACATATTTTGTTAGTTTTAGAGAGAAAATGATTTTCATTTGCAACAGGTGCTACTAACGTCTTGATCATTTATTTGTTTGCAGGAGAAGCAGCAGAGGCGAAGAACCCATCAACATCAGCGGCGGCATCATCTTAGCCCGCCCGGTGCAATCGTGGGCACGCGGAAGGAGGAACCATTCAACGATTGTAATCAAACCTTATTTGCGCTCCTAGCCCCTGAAAAGGGAGGAGGCATTATTGTACCAGAGATCGAAAGAAATTAATGAAAGGGCTGTTTTTCTTTATCTGATTGCGTCTCTTACAACATGTCTCTTTTCGTTTCATGTAATTCATATTTCTAGGACTTAGGCGTGCTTAACTTTGAATGCAATTGCACTTGAATGATTTCCTTTGACCGGAATCTCGTGCTTTCAGTGGCGATCACGGTGGGACCCTGTTCCCTGGTTTTGAAATCACAGAAACTAATTAAAATTTTGTGTTTGTGCTTGACAGGTACACTTTTTTTGTTGCAGACTGCTATTCGTCTCTGACAGGGACGAATCCTTTTCTGCAATTCGTCGACCACGAGACGAATTCAAATTCGTCTCTGGGTGGGACGAATTACGTTGCGCAATTCGTCTCCCGGAGGGACGAATTCCTGTCTGCGGATTTTCGGAGCAGAAATTCGGAGATAACGAGGAGCGAGCGAGAGAAGAGGTAGGGATTTTCATGATCTCTGTTATAATTTTCTATTTCTATTTATATTTACCTTCGTTAATTGTTTTCATTTAATCTTGCATTGCATTAGGAAAAGTCATGTATGCTAGTTTCATTTTATTGGATAAAACGAATCCCACACACATCACGAGACAACTTTAAACCAAGGAGCTGGTCTTAAGACCCCAGCCCTTGATCAAGACCATTGGTGGATTTAATCACCGCCTTGGCTTGATTTGCATCCATTTCCCGATTGTCAACTGTTGTTAGGCGTAAATCCGACGAAGACGGACCGAGCGTAGGCTGGGGTGATTCCCATGCGCGCGAGGATAAGTCTTCTATGGTAGGTGTCATTAACGGGACAATCCCCCTTCCGTACCGCCTATGTACCACGTACCTTACTGCTCTCACGTACCTATAGTCTCCCTCTCGTAAGGGCGGGTATATAGAGAGGTTGGTATATCGGCACTGCGAGGTATATTGAAGGGGCGACCTTTTGGAGTTATAAGAGCCTACATGATGCATTTAAACGTTCTACAAAACTTACAAAAACAAAACAAAACATCAAAATGCACTAAACCAGTTTAGGGCACACCAAGAATCCTTAAAAGAGATAATCACGGTCTTGTGAATGTGTGTGTTTAATTACGCTTAGAGTAGACAAAAAAAAAAAAAAAGAGAAAATCATAAAACGAGATAAAAACTTATTTAGATAGCATAGAAGCACCGCAATGGTGTACACCCGTAGTCAAGCCCAATCAAGGGCAGAAGCTCCGAGAGGTACACAAAAAGCGAGGCACAAGTTGCCTTCACTTCGATCCTGAGGATTTGGTTATACCGCCTTATCGGTCTAACCTACAAAAGAATCCAATTCGAAATCCTCGGTGGGGTATGCCTATTCAAAGCAGCCCCTTTCGGGAAGATGCCTTACATGTAGACCTTGACATAAATAGAGAATCACCTCTTGAAGGTAGGCATGAGTGGCCACCGCGCAATGAAGCGCTAAACGAGCACTGCTTGTCCATTTAGAGGGGCAACATGGATATGGCGTCCCTTCTTTACCTATCATCAAAACAGAAATACCACATCCGGAGCGCAGGGCTCCTTACATAGGGCGACCTAACTCCGCCCATCCCATTTACACTCATGAAAGGGAGTATGAGGAAAACCATCACATTCCTCGAGAGCAACAAACAATGCGGGAACCTTGCATTTCCGCACCGACGAGGATATCATGATCACCCCTTGAGGCCGGAACCTCGAGCACATACCACCTACCTCGACGAGAGGAAGCGACCCATTGAAACCTTAGAGCATCAAAATCAAGGTAGACCCATAGGAGGAACATTTGAACCTCCCAAACAAAATAGGGTAGAACAAATTGATCCGGCTGTCGCCAGATATACCACCCGTCAAGCCCAAATCATGCGGCTTAAACAAAGTCAACAAGAGATAGAGTATCAATACCGCTTGGATAAAGAACGCATGCAACGCGAAGCGGATGAGTTACGCTATGAAATACATGAGAGGGGGCCAACCCCTCGCATCCAAAGAAGCTGAACAGTATGAGAGGCGTAATCCATTGGCGCAAGACAGGTCTCCACGACCTCGTCAAACTCTGCCTCCAAGACCCCATAGATTTGAAAGGGAGGCAACTCCCCGAAACAATGATGGGTACCTTCAGCAAGAACTTGATCAGGGTCATAGGTTTCGCCATGAGACTCCTCAAGAATTTTACGAGGAGTATGAACCAGAAGAGGAGTATATCGAAACTCCCCATCAAGGCGGGGAAGGATGCCATTCGGCCACCCCTCCATAGGCCTCCGGTTTACCGTAACTTGCAACAAGAGCGAACAAGAGAGGAAGAAATAAAATCTTCCGATGCATACCAAGCGCTATTGGAGCGTTTAGAGTCGGTGGAGACAAAAGCTGCTGGGCATCAAAAACCCACATTACGTCTACTCCGCAATAATCCGGTGCATCCCTCAGTGCCTACACCTCTCTACCCCGAACACTTTAAGTTGCCTCAATTGGCAGTTTTTAAAGGTGAAGAGGACGCACGGGAACATGTTACACGGTTTCTAAGCCAATGCTTCGGCATTCAAGATAATGACGCGTTATTTCTTAGAACATTCATAACCACATTCGCAGGCCCCGCCTCGGATTGGTTCACACGACTGCCCAAACACGGCATAAGCGGCTTAGATCGGCTAGTAGATGCGTTTCTTGAACGCTTCGCCTTCAACACAAGGAAGAAGGCATCACTTAGTGATCTTGCTAGCCTTAAACAATTTGAGGAGGAAACAATGGCGGCGTACGAGAACCGATGGAGAGCTTTGCTTTCTAAGTTACCCTACCGTCCTCCCATGTCGGACCTCACGCAAATGTTCGCGAAAAGTTGTTTAAAATCAATCTCCGGTCTATTGTTGTTGCGACAATACGACAGCTTAGAAGAAGCTTTGGCGCAAGCCAGAGTCATAGAAGAGATTAAGATAGGCGAAGGCGCAATTGCCAAGCCTAAGAAGAAAGAGTGGAATAAAACCACTAAAGCGGGACAACGCAACCACAGCACGCTGCAATCAACCAAGTTGCGATAAATGTCCCAGCACCTGTGCAAGAAATGCAGCCTCAAAAGGCTAACTACCAGGCAGTGCCTCCTGCTTACGAAAGAGATAACGGGAGACAAGAACAGTATCAGCAGCGTCGCCCTAGGCGACAATTCACCCCGTATGCGGAGTCTAGGGACTCCTTATTTGACCGCTTGTCAGCGGCGAATCTAGTTACTCTGCCAGAAATCCAAATTTTTGACCCTAGCGTTCCTAAGCCTAAGGGGTATAGGGAGGAATTGTATTGCAGATTTCATAGACGCAGAGGACATGACCTAAGCGGGTCCTTGGAAATTCAAAGAACTAGTCCGAGGATTTGATCGACAATCGAACATTGGTCGTGGACAACCCCATCGCACCTAACAACCAACAAATGGGGGTATTCAAGGACCCCTTGCACCCTACGAGGCGCAGACAAAACCGCTCCAAATAAACGAGGTGCGACAAGATCTTCCCGCACAAGGATTTGTGGGAATGATTAGCATTGTAACAAGGAACGAGAAAATACCCAGCAGTTGCCCCCGAGGTACCTGCGAGGGAAGTTTCGTCGACATCGCGGCATCAACAACGCCCGATGCAGTTACCTCCGCCTAGACCTGAGGTCACGATACGAACCAAACTCACGCAGAGTTTGCGGACCACGTCAGCTAGGCTGTCCATCTACGAGCTTATTCAACAATCAGCTCCACATAGAGAAGCTCTTATGGACATCTTAAAAGCCATTGAAGTACAACCCCACGAAGCTAATTCTTTCAACGCTTTCGTGGGACATGTGAAACAATGTACGGAGCCTGTCATCACATTCAAAGAAAATGAGGTCAAAACAATATCGAATGACATGCCGGATCCACCCTGCACGTTATCGCGCGGGTCAACGGGATCCCGTACAAGAGAGTGCTGGATAGATGCGGCTCGTCCGGTAACATTATAACCATCTGCTGCGTTAAAGCATTTAAAGCGCCGACCTCTCACATCACGGCTTCCACGTACACCGCTGCGAGCTTTTAACGATGCAATTTGCTCGACGGTCGGCACGGTTGTTACGCCTATACAGGTAGGACAAAAGTCAATACCCACACTGTGCCATGTGTTGGAAGGCGAAATGGCTTATAACATACTGCTTGGGCGGCCTTGGATCAGGGACATGAAGTGTGTCCCCTCGATCGCACACCAGTGCTTGAAGTATGCCTATGAAGGGCAAATACATGTAGTCCCAATGGACTTAGAGCCCTTCAAGTATTGCAATGCGGTACAATTCATACCTCAATCGACCCTACCATCAACGCATGTGGATTTTCAATTAAATCCATCTAAACAAGGTCCGATACCGCGAGCACTGGCGGTGGCCAATAAGGTAAAATCCCGACCGGGTGAGATGTCATCATTGGCTCCTTCATCATCGGCGCCACCTATCGTGGCCCAACGGAAGGACAAGGGAAAGCAAATCATGGAGGAGGTTAAGCCTCTAGAAGAGGGGTTGCCCACGATCTCAACAATATCCAACGAGAGGAAGCGCCCAACGCAACGGAAACCAAGATTCTTGAACAACCAAACATGGAATGGACTCGGGAAGGACTACCGTTTCCTCCTACCCAATCATCAACAATCACTTGTTGAGATGGCCGAGTACGGGCACGGGAGAGTACATAGTGCAAAATGTTGTGGCAACCCCCACACTTGGAGTCGGTACAAGACATGGGAAGACCTCGCCTCCCCATTGGAACAATCGTCCCTTTAGGCTACCCACCGAACCAAACGAATTTTGTGTATGGGGGCCTTGATCATGGTTATGAACCATGCGAACAAAAGGAAGCAGAGATGAAGAACCTTTTGTCGAAAACATCAATTATCTGTCGAACCCAGAATTTGCCCTAAAATATCTCGAACAATGCAATTGGCATGGGTATGGGCTAGGCAGATACGAGCAAGGGATGCGGATCCTTTGTCAACCAAGATATCAGATGCCATACGACAAGTCGGGGGTAGGGTTCAACCATCCCCTGCCATTAGACATCTTGGTTGAAAACATGCAAGGCCTAGAAATAGGCAACGAGGGGGATTGGCACAAGACCCATACGCCAATTCAAACACGAGAATACACATTGGGGGATTATCTCCCATGGTCTACAAACACCCCCAGTAACAACAATAATCCCTCTCCTTTGCTAGAGAGAGGTGAAAGTTCGAGAGAGCGGTCCTCGAAAAGAACAACAACGGCTTCCAGGATATTTTTATGAAAGCTGTTCCCCTTAGAGGTTCCGGACGAAATAACGCAGTCTCAAAAGAATCGGGTCCCTCCACTAAGAGTGGAACAACCGCAATGGGATCAGATTAATTCACTGGAACAAGAAGAGTCCTCGATGTCGGAAGCAACAGATGCTGAAGAGGATGAGCAATTTTGGATCTATGAAAGCGATTCAGAAGACGAGACTGAGATGGACTATCTCAGACATGCGCGACGACATCACCACGCTCTAACCCATGAAGATCTAATGGGACAAATGGGTATACGGTTGGGACATGAATGGCACTTAGACCCAACGAGGTGGGACCAAGTGCTAGGCCTATGGCTCCAAATTCAAGTTGAGCATCGTCCACCTCAAGATCCCATCAGGACAACAGTACCAAGGGAAGACCCTGCCTTCCTTTCCGCAGTTAGAGGCGAATTTGCACCTAGAGAGGATCCATTCGTGCCTGTTCCCGTAGAGCCAGACCCAGAATATAGGGAACATATGAAAGAATCAAGTCGTCACACCCGTGGTTCTGGAGACCAAATTCATTCCATCCACATGATCTCCATTGATTTGACCACACCCATCCGCAATCCGACCGATCCATCACGGTCATTACATCTAAACACGGATGCCATTGACTGGGATCGCGTCAACTCACCATTGTCACCATCGAGTACTGGCCTTTCGGTAAAATGCTTCATTTTACCCCAAGGACAACTCAAGATATTTTTCAAGCTGAAGAGTGACCCAAAGTCCCCAACGCAGATCTTAACTCGGTGATGATATCCATTTAATCCCAACTCCACATCGGTTGGAGGACGGATCTCACATGTCGATCGAAGAGACGACTGACGTAGACATCGGCACAGATCCAATGAATCCACTGATTCTCAAGCTGGGGGTAGGCCTTTCCCCCGAAGAGCAAGCCGATTACATGGCCCTTCTTAAAGAAAAGAAGGAGGTTTTTGCATGGTCATACAAAGATATGCCAGGACTAGACCCATAGCTAGTCATGCACAATTTAACGCTTGATCCGAAAATCAAGCCAGTAAAGCAAAAACTAAGAAAGATGCACCCAACAGTGGCCTTGATGGTCAAAGACGAATTACAAAAGCTGTTGGATGCACAATTTGTCATCTGCGTGGATTATCCGCCATGGTTGTCCAACATGGTTCCCGTCAAGAAGCCCGATGGGAGGATTCGCATATGCACCGACTTTCGAGACTTAAACAAAGCGAGTCCTAAGGATGATTTCCCCTTGCCAAGCATCGACGCATTGGTAGACGCTACGACGGGTCACAAAATGCTCTCCCTAATGGACGGTTTCTCGGGATACAATCAAATTCGTATCAATCCCGAAGACCAACTCAAAACGGCATTCACAACGCCTTGGGGGACATTTTGTTATAAGGTCATGCCTTTTGGCCTTAAAAATGCTGGCGCTACATACCAACGTGCTATGACGTATATCTTCCACGATTACATGCACAAAACTTTGGAAGATTACATGGATGATTTGTTAGCCAAGTCTAAATTGCGCTCAGATCATCTCGGTGACTTAAGCAAGATCCTCGATCGCCTCATAGAGCATAAGGTCGGACTGAATCCCAAGAAGTGCGTGTTCGGCGTCACATATGGAAAACTCTTGGGTTTTATAGTCTCCAAAGAGGCATCGAAGTGGACCCAAACAAAGTCAAGGCAATCCTTGAAATGGCTCCCCCAACCACTATCAAGCAGCTCAGAAGTCTACAAGGAAAGGTCGCGTCGATTAAACGCTTCATAGCGCAATTATATGACAAATGCCGACCAATGAACAAATTATTGCACAAAGGGGTCACATTTCATTGGGATGACGAGTGCCAGTCAGCCTTTGACGAAATCAAACAATACTTGGCTTCGCCGCCGGTATTGGCACCGCCTAGACCAGGTGTGCCGTTCTACTTGTACATCTCGGCCTGCGAGGTGGCAGGCGTAATGCTAGCCCGGAAGAATGAACTTCACAAAGAACAGGCTACTTACTATCTTAGCCGCACCACAGTCGATTACGAACTTAACTATGCATACGTTGAGAAACTACGCTGGCGGTGGTGTTTGCCACCAAAAGGCTACGCCACTATATCCTTGAGCAACACGACGTATGTTGTGTCTAAGGAGAATCCATTGCGATACATGATGAGTCGTACTTATCATAGTAGCCGCACGGCGAAATGGATCATGTTGTTGACGGAATTTGACATTGAGTTTATTGGACAAAAATCTATAAAAGGACAAGTCATAGCCGATCAACTAGCGGAGGCTCCTCTTGAAGACGATCAGCCTACGGGTCATAGAACTACCCGATGATGAGGTCTTCCATGTCTCGAGAATCGCCGGATTACGAAGAGCTCGAGTCTCGGGCCGACATAACCTTATTTTTCGATGGTTCTAAATGCGAGCAAGGTGGTGGCGCGGGAATTGTATTCTTCACACCGCGGGGCGCTCCAATGCCCCTGTCATTTAAATTAAACTTCCGGTGCACCAACAACAATGCGAGAATATGAAGCCTTGCTCCTAGGTCTTGAGACGGCAATCGCCATGAACATCAAAAGAGCGAACATCTTTGGCGATTCGGCTGTTAATCGTCAATCAAGTCAAAGGGGTATATCAATGCAAATGCCCGGTTACGAAGGCCTATAAAGCCCTCGTGGATAAATTCTTGGCAAAATTTGAGTGGTATGACATCGAGGCACTCCCTCGATCATCGAATCGTTTTGCGGACACAATGGCCTCCTTGGGGTCACTAATCCCGCAAGACCTTTCCGGTGATATAACAACCATTCGAGGTCAAAACCTTATCGCAACCCGCGATGGAGCGCGCAAGCTCGGACTTGGCGCCGGGAATCCACATGATCCGAGATCGAACCATCTTCGGATAAGTTCTTTCGAATCCGAGACTATTTGAAACACGCCAAGCTGGGGGTCTTTGTTCTCCCCAATTCCCATTAATAGCAACACAACGCTATTTTTACAAGTTTTATCCCAATCGGCATTTGTTAGGGAAGAACTCCAAAAGGGATTGGCATGTTCAAGCTGTCGAGGTATCTGATCAACAGGATTGGTATTTACCCATAAGAGATTACCTCAAGTTAGGTAATCTACCCCTTGGATTGACGCAAGCCGCAAAACGAACATTCAAACAGCAAGCGGCAAAATATGTCTTGATAGGAGACATTTTGTATCGTCGCAGCTACGACGGAATTCTTCTTCGTTGCTTGGACCGAGCAAGAGTCCACTTGGGCGATCACCCAAGTGCATGACGGTACATGTGGCGGCCACTTTAGTGGTATGGCCATTGCAAAGCGCATTCTTCGCATGGGCTATTATTGGCCATCTTTAGAGCGAGATTGCTGCGCATATGTCAAGAGGTGTGTGAAATGTCAACATCATGCCAATCCGATGCACGCACCTTCCCGGGCCCTACGAGACGGTCCGGTCTGCTTGGCCATTTTCGCGGTGGGGCCTCGATCTAATTGGAAAGATCTCCCCTGCATCGTCGGGCCGTCACACGTTTATCATAACGGCCACAGAATATTTTACCAAATGGGTGGAAGCAATTCCGTTAACCTCTACGACGGGGACCCCGCATTGCGGAGTTCATTTTGCATTACATCATATGTCGTTTTGGTATTCCATCCAAAATAATCTCGGATAATGGGCCATCATTCAAGAACAAAGACGTGCGTGCTTTAACCACAAAGTACAAAATTCAGCACTGCTTTTCAACACCATATTATCCGCAAGCAAATGGGCAAGCAGAGGCGTCAAACAAAACGCTAGTCGCCATCCTTAAAAAGACCGTCGCAGACAGTCATAAGGATTGGCACATACAAATCCCACTTGCCCTTTGGGCCTATCGCACTAGCATTCGGACGCCCAGTGGGGCAACTCCGTTTTCACTAGTGTATGGCTCAGAGGCAGTAATGCCTCTCGAGTTGGAAATTCCTTCCCTCCGCATATCAATGCGAGAATTCATCGATGATGACAACTGCGCGGCAGGCCCGGTTAGACCGGCTTACGTTGCTTGATGAAAGACGCGTTAATGCTCTCGAGCACTTACGTATCTATCAAGAGCGGCTTAAGAGAGCTTACAACATGAAAGTTCACCTAAGAGAATTTCGGGTTGGTGATGCGGTTCCGAAGGAAAACCAACAAAACTCTAATTTGCCGTCCCATATGAGGGACAAATTTGCGGCAAATTGGTTAGGTCCGTATGTCATTGATAGCAAAATAGGACCAGGAACGTACAGGCTAGCTTCTCTTGACGGTATCAAGGAAACGGAACCCTTGAATATCAGTCATTTACGACCATTTCATATCTAAGACAACCATGTACCAAAAAAAAAAATAAAATAAAATAAAATAAAATTTCAACAAAAACAAACAAACAAAAAGCTCCAAGGATTATTGCAATCTCTTGGTCAACCCAAAAAGCTCCAAGGATTATCGCAATCTCTTGGTCAACCCAAAAAGCTCCAAGGATTATCGCAATCTCTTGGTCAACCCAAAAAGCTCCAAGGATTATCGCAATCTCTTGGTCAACCAAAAAGCTCCAAGGATTATCGCAATCTCTTGGTCACCTAAAAAGCTCCAAGGATTATCGCAATCTCTTGGTCACCTAAAAAGCTCCAAGGATTATCGCAATCTCTTGGTCAATACAAAAAGCTCCAAGGATTATCGCAATCTCTTGGTCAACCCAAAAGCTCCAAGGATTATCGCAATCTCTTGGTCAAACAATCAAGAAATTCAACAAAAACAAAACAACAAAAATCATCAAAAAAAAAAAAAAAAAAGATTTGCATCTCAATTCTAGGCATACTCGAATTCATCAAAACCAACACCATGCATAAATCTTACCACACTACAGTCAGTGGTCTGGGAATGTACTAGGAGTTTCAGTAATTCGGTCATCATTTTCCTCTTTAGCCATGTAGTGTACCAAGTCGAGCGGATTTTATAAAGGTAGAGTCATACTCGAAATACACCTTGTTACGTAACATCCCAACACAAATTAAAACACTAAAATTCCCAAAATCGTGTGAACGAAAGATGAAACCTGCAAAACAACTAGGTCACCACAAGCGAAACGGTTATCTTGCTCATCCCCCTGTGCGAATGACCCCTAGAATGCTGAGAGTTGGCAAAAGGACAAGCTTCCTCCCTACCCAATTCCCTAAGAATCCCAAAAGTTCTCAATAGTTGCAAAACACAAAAATTTGCAAAATGTCAAAACTCAAAAATTTGACAAAATATAGTGCACACATCAAAAGGCACAAACAACAGTGATTTTTGTCACTCCATATCCCCAATCCCTTGCTCAAAAGAAAAATCAATAAAAATAAACAGTGATCTTATCACTACAAAAGAGCAAGTATCCCAATACAATTGAAAAAAAAAGAAGGGAGTTGACCTTGAATCCCTGGAACTCTCAGCATTCTGTAGGTCATAAGGCAAGCTTCAATACCAACGCGGTAACAGAAGTAAACCTCCCGCATGACGATATATCTGTCACATTAACTTGTGTACAGATCAATGTTTGCATGTGGATGAGCTAGCTTATGGCAGCCTGGATTACAACGCAGATTAATCTTAGTACATACAACAAAGGAATTCGTGGAGCTAATTAGGTGATCCTCAGTACAGGTTCGGTTGAAAGCCCATCTGGCACTGGTGGTATCCTAACAAATACCACTAAATGAACTCAATTGCACACACGGGGGATGTGAAATAGCTCGGTCAAAAACAAGTTTGATTCATACCTTGTTCAAAAGTCTTGTAAGACAAAGTACGGTCGTGGATAGTGAGTTAAAAGCTGTCTGAATCTCGAGAAAATCTTACACTCATCCCGAAAACCATCTCGCCCTACTTATCATTCTTATGATACCATCGAGAAAATACAAAAACGGCAAAGAAAAACCAGATAAATAAAAATAGCATTCATCCATTTTGCATATCACATAGGCATCTAAAACAATTCAATTCATCTGCATCCATCAAACAAATAAACATGCATAACAAAAATCAATCACATCATCACATGTACAAATCCAAAAATAAAACCGGGTATATATATATATATATATCGTCAAAAAAAAAAAAGATGCCCGCAGGCTACAAAAACAGGTCCTTAGACCCCGCAATCATATCCAAAACCCAACCTAAGACGTCGGCCACCATGATCACGTAGGATCGGTGCGACGGGAACTACCCCCCGTGGTGTGGGTCCTACGGGACCCTGCAGGGCGACTATTGCTAGCCTCCGCATCATGCCTACTACCACCCCCTCATCCAACCGCTGCGGCGAGATGATCTTGGTGCTCAGTCAGACTATCCCTCGTCCGTCGAGAAGATCTCGTGATAGAAGGCTCATGGAGCCGCCCGCCAAGGCGGATGACCTCCCTCTCCAAGTCTATCCGGTATAGACACCACTATGCCTCCCGCCGATGATAGATAGACAAGGCATCATCACGCTGCGCCAAAATGCTATCCCGCTCTGCCAACTGAACCCGTAGAAGATCCCTCTCTAGATCCCGCATCCGAAGTAGCTCTGTAAGCCGTGCAACCTCATCGCCTACATCCGACCCCACCCCCTCCGTATCTGTCGGACGCATAGGACTCCCGGGGACAGTAGCCTGCCCAGGCTCCAACTGCTCCTCCACATCCTGCATGTCCGGCTGCTCCGGAACACCCAAGTCCACATCCGCCATGTCTGCATCATCCAACGGCCCTCCCCATTCACCCCCTGTCGCCTCAGCATCCTCCACTGCCGCCTCCGCACCTCCCAGAGGACCCTCACCTCTCCAGCGCCGCAAAACCCACCACGAGTCATACTCAGTGGTAGTACCCTACGTCATCCACATCCAACACCTCAATAACGACATCCGACTCCTCGCCCGGTGGCACGAGGACGGGTGGCTCCGGATCCCTCTCGTCTCCCCGACGCCGATAGCCTACGGGTTCACCGGGCAACCCCGGCGCACCCCAAGCTATCGTGTAACCCGGCGGTACGGAAAGAACTCATGCTCCGTCCCGTGCCGCCCGATCAACCATCGCTCCCTCCGTACCCGTCGGAGCCACTCTCCGGCCTCGAGGCCGAGTCGGGACGGTCCCGATAGGGACGCCAAAACACCTCCCCGGGTGAGCCGTGAAAAGGCATCAATGTAGTGCTCAAGTGCACCTGCCCATCGCCGACTCTGCCCCTGCTCCGCAGACCGTCGCCACAACGCTGCATAGCCAATCTCATCATCCTCCATCGCCACCCGAGTCGTCCACGGTAACCCGGTAGGCCTCTCAACAGCTATGTGCTGCCAACCCCAGCACTGCAACAAAAAGCTACAACTGACACCCTTCCACTGTCGACAGCGGACCCCGTAAAGCTCTCCGTAAAGCTGCGCCAACAAAGTCTGTCCCCATCTCAGGATCAACGGTGCCTCTACCGGGCACTCTGCCAACTGCCACACCAAATCCAGCAGGTTCCACGGGAACCTCGCGCCTGACGAATCAGGGAGAAGAATGTTAGAAATGAGGCCCATCAGGGAATGCGTGCCTCACTCCCTAACACCCCCTCTCCTTCCACCGACCAACCAAAATCCCGCCAGCCTGGCAATCCACCTCGGCTGTCTCCACTTGGTCTGCTACACCCAGCTCCCCCCATGCCCAAAACATCTCGTGAGTATAGCGATCCGCTGATCGAACGGAGATGTCCTAATAGGCAGACCATCTATCGGAATCCGAAGCAACCGATAGACGTCCTCAAGAGTCCACGAGTCATCTCCCCTGTCGGGAGATGGAAAGTATTGGTCCTCGGATCCCAAAGCTTGATCGGGGCCGTCGGATAGGCCTGATCCGAAACCACAGGCTCCAGTCGAGCCACCTGCTTGAGCCCAAGGGCATCAAGCCATTCCCAGTCGTCATCAGTCAAGGCCAACCGCGCCTCAGTAAAGGCAGCGGGTACACGGTACCGGCTCCTAACAACCTGCAAAAAAAAAAAAAAAAAAATAAATAAATAAATAATAATAAATAAAATAAAAATAAAATTTTCAATTCTAGGGTTTCTAACCTTAGTTGTTAAACAAAAAACATTACAAAAAAAATTCTTAAAGTTTTGAAAAGCGTAACACAAAAACAATGCATTCAATTAAAGCAAAATAAGCCCTAGGGTCACTTACGAGGTCTCGCCTCGGCTCCGCCGCTCGAACCGGTTTGTGCACTCATGATGGCGAGAGAGAATTCCGATGGCGCTTCGCTTCGCAGAATTACCTCCTCCTCCCAGAGCTCCAAAATCGCAAGAAAAAATGACACAAATGAGCCCAAAATCAAGTTTTGGCCCTTAAATAGGCCTTTTGCTTTGGAATTCGTCCTTGACTGGGACGAGCGCTTTGATTAGCGCTCGTCCCACCCGGGGACGAATTCTCCGGCTAGAATTCGTCCCACCCGGGGGACGAATTCGAGCCGGCACAAAAAAAAAATTAAGAAAAATGACTAAAAATGCACTAAAAAGACAATAAAAGCTGCATGACGGGGGATTGCAAATGCAAGCGACCAGCATGGGCATACAAAATCGACATCGGGGTCACAAATTATCAATATCCTACTCCCTAAGAAGGCTACCATAGCCGGACCGCTCCAAGGGAAGACAGATTTTGAAAATTTAATCCCCAAAATAATGTCACAAAAACAACAAAAACAGTACAAAATTTAACAAAAACACAACAAAAGCATTGCCAGGCATAAGTGCTCATGCACTTAACCTCTAGGCAAAGAAAATTGATGTCGAGGTCCAAATTATCGCTCTCCTAGTTCCCCAAGAAGGCTATCATAGCCGGACCGCTCCACGGGAAATAGGTTTTCGACGATTTCACCTCATTATGACGTCACCAAAAGGGCTAACACCCACCAAAAATAGGTCCATATGTTGGAAAAATTGCACACGCTTAACGGTAAACCCTCTAAAGGCAAACCTTGCACAAGTCATCTTGGGTCAAGCGACTCGTCGCTTCTCTCACGAAGGTCATTCCCTCATCGATTCGTCGCTTGAGGGGGTAGTCACACTTAGTCACCAATCAACAATCACACACCCAATTAAGGAAAACGACATGCATTCAAAGAATCATTGACAAAGACAATCACGCTCCTGCTTGGGGCGATAAACAAGCAACAATCAAATCAATCAAACACTTGGCATTTCGTGAATCATGAACACAAGGTTCCCCATGAGGATAAAAACGCCCTTCACTTGTTCATGACTGATCAATGTCCAAGTTCAAGTTACACCTCACCAAAACAGGTTAATACTTGAAATCAAATTCCTTAGCTCGTCAGAAGCAAGGATTCAAGAATGCATGCCCTTTCCATACTTGGGGCATCAAAAGTTGGTTAGGTTACCAAGAAACCCTAATCAGTAGTGCTTTGGTTATCTATTTTTGCTCGAGCCTCTGCGTCACCCGCGGCGCTTCCCAAAAAGGGGCATCCTGTAGACACCAAAACAGCACCAATCCGATTATGTGATGCAAACAACGATCGCTTTGACAAACACGGCCCCCAGGGGCAGCCCTCGAGAGGTCAAACGGTGGTCTTAACCACTTTCATAGCGATTTTGTAAGGTCAAGGAGCAATTTGGCACACTTGGGCACTTTGCCCGATATTCGTCTCACCCGGAGACGAATTCAAAATAGAATCCGTCCCACCCCGGGACGAATTCCGAATCCGTCCCTGGGTGGGACGAATTCCTAAGCAACGGGCAAAAGGGCAAATGGTGCCAAGTGGCAGCCCGGAACGGTCGGTTAAGGGCTCCTACCTTGCACGCATGTGTAAGTGGACGGGAGGGGCCGTTAGAGGAGCATTACAAGAAGCATTTATCAAAGTTCAAGTCAGGGAAGGACTCCCCTCCCTCATGGGAAGACAAGACCGCCACATGGCGCCCATGGTCAACACTTGGCTTTTGTGCTTCCCTCCCAAAAGAGACCCCTTGGGTCTATAAAAGGTGGGAATTTCCTCACCCAAAATATGCAGGTAGAAGGAGTGTTGAAGCAACGAAGTTCTGCCGAATCGAAGACTCATTTGCATCCCCCTTTGTTCACCTTCCTACATCCATCAATCTCTTTTGCAAAGGAGGTTGTTGGGTGGCCTTTGGAAGCTCGAACCTTACTCAAATCCGACGCATGGACATCTGAACCCATCAATTCGCCGACCCCCAAATCCTAAAAGGTTTTGGGCCCATCCTTGGTGGATTGGCTCCAAAATCGAGGGCCAACGGTGGGAGGCCCACTTGGGCACCCCCGCACCCCCAAGTTCTAATTTCAGTTTTTGAGCACTTTAGATTAATTTTTAGATTGCATTATGTGTTACTAGGTCCGATTAGTCTATAATTGCAATTTTGTAGCTTTTGGTCAGAGTTTAGGGTGTTTTGTATTGCTTTATCGTTTCGCTAACTTGCAGGTGTCAAGGTTAAATTCCCGAGGGAGGAGGTCAAATTGGGAAAATCCGACCATCTGGGTCGTCCCAAAATGGCCCCAATTACCTAACCCCCCTGTTTGCGGGGAGTTTTGCAGGTCCCGAGATCCGACATTGGAGCGGCGACGGGTCGATTTCTCCTATTCGGAAGAATTCGTCCCACCCGGGGACGAATTACGGTCGAGAATTCGTCCGCCCGGGGACGAATTCCAGTTTAAGGTGAATTGGCCAGTTGCCTCAGTGGCGGTGGCCTTATGGTGACTGTTCTTACCTTCTGTCAGATTTTGAAGCAATTTGGATTCACTGTTTTCATGGTTTCAGGCAAATATTCGTATGCATATTTTGTTAGTTTTAGAGAGAGAATGATTTTCATTTGCAACGGGTGCTACTAACGTCTTGATCATTTCTTTGTTTGCGGGAGAAGCGAAGCGAGGCGAAGAACCCATCAACATCGGCGGCGGCATCATCTTAGCCCGCCCGGTGCAATCGTGGGCACGCGGAAGGAGGAACCATTCAACGATTGTAATCAAACCTTATTTGCGCTCCTAGCCCCCGAAAAGGGAGGAGGCATTATTGTAACAGAGATCGAAAGAAATTAATGAAAGGGCTGTTTTTCTTTATCTGATTGCGTCTCTTACAACATGTCTCTTTTCGTTTCATGTAATTCATATTTCTAGGACTTAGGCGTGCTTAACTTTGAATGCAATTGCACTTGAATGATTTCCTTTGACCGGAATCTCGTGCTTTCAAATGGGTATGGTGGCATCATTCTTACTCTAGTGTATTTTGACATTTTTAGCTTTCTACTCCATTTTCTAGAATTTTATTTTTATTTTTCTAACCCTTCTTTTTGCAGATTTTTCTTAAACTTCGGCAACTAAAATAAAAATAAAAAAATTAAAATTTCATAAATAAACGCATCGGTGTGAAGAATGAGCTTTTATTTGAAATAATTTTGATCTCATTCTCAAGTCATTTCAAATTTATATAAATTATTTAAAGTTGTTGTTTTATAAGGATTTTTATATTTTAGAATTTCATAGTTTTTTCACATTTTGAAGGTAAATCGATTTTTAGGCTTTGCATTTACATTCATAGACAATAAATGAACTTCCCTTTATGAAACTTACAATTTCATTAAAGGGGGGTAGTTCATACGACATTCCATTGGCCATCATTCTGAATTTTGGCGGTAAAACTTCCCGAGGTCATAACTCCTCGCTCGTTGATCGGATTGACTATTAGTGCATATTTTCAGAAAGATCTCTAAAAGAGCTACAACATACGTATTTATTATAGTGAATTTTAATATTTTTAGCTTTCTGGTTCATTTTATAGAATTTTATTTTTATTTTTTCTAATCCTTCATTTTGCAGTTTTTTTTTGAACTTCGATGACTAAAATAAAAAATAATTAAAAAAAATAAAAAAATAAATACTTGGGTGTGAAGAATGAGCTTCAATATTTTATCCGAAATAATTTTGATCTCATTTTTAAGTCATTTCAAATTTATAAAAATTATTTAAAGATATTGTTTTATAAGGATTTTTATAATTTTAGAATTTCACATTTTTTTCATATTTTGAAGGTAAATCGATTTTCTAGATTTGTATTTGCATTCACAGATAATAAATAAACTTCCCTTTATGAAAATTATAATTTCATTAAAGGGGGTAGTTCATACGACATTCCATTGACCATATTTTTTAATTTTGAGGGTAAAACTTCCTAGGGTCATAACTCCTCACTCGTTGCTCAGATTGACTATTAGTGTATATTTTCGGAAAGCTCTTGAAAAGATCTACAAAAGCGTAGGGTTATATAATACTGATTATAGTGTGTTTTAATATTTTTGACTTTCTGATCCATTTTCCAAAAAAATATTTTTATTTTTCTAACCCTTCATTTTGTAGTTTTTTTTAAACTTCGGCGACTAAAATATAAATAATAAAAAAATAAAATTTCATAAATAAATGCATTGGTATGAAGAATGAACTTTATTTTATGAAAATTGTAATTTCATTGAAGGGGGTAGTTCATACGACATTCCATTGACTATAATTTTTAATTTTGGGGGTAAAACTTATCGGGGTCATAACTCTTCGCTCGTTGCTTAGATTGACTATTAGTGCATATTTTCAGAAAGCTCTCAAAAAGAGCTACAATGGGTATGGCAGAATTATACTTACTATAGTGTGTTTTGACATTTCCAACTTTCTAGTTCATTTTATAGAATTTTATTTTTATTTTTCAAACCCTTCCTTTTGTAGACTTTTTTTGAACTTTGACGACTACAATAAAAGTAAAAAAAATAACAATTTCATAAATAAATGCATGGGTGTGAAGAATGATCTTCAATATTTTATCTGAAATAATTTTGATCTCTTTTTAAAGTCATTTTGAATTTATAAATATTATTTAAAGTTACTATTTTATAAGGATTTTTATAATTTCAAAATTTTATATTTTAAACGTAAATCGATTTTCAAGCTTTGCATTTGCATTCACAGAAAATAAATGAACTTCCTTTTATGAAAATTATAATTTAAATAAAGGGATA
Source organism: Wollemia nobilis (assembly GCA_028583015.1). Lineage (NCBI taxonomy): Eukaryota > Viridiplantae > Streptophyta > Pinopsida > Araucariales > Araucariaceae > Wollemia > Wollemia nobilis. The sequence goes on from JAQPPZ010002581.1 coordinate 14,133,118, forward strand.
GTTCATATGGCATTCCATTGACTATCATTTTGAAATTTGGGGGTAAAACTTCTTGGGGTCATAACTCCTCGCTCGTTGCTCGGATTGACTATTAGTGCATTTTTTTAGAAAGCTCTCAAAAAGAGCTACAATGGGTATGGCGGCATCATAATTACTATAGTGTGTTTTGACATTTTTCTGATTTGTTTTCTAAAATTTTATTTTGATTTTTCTAACCCTTCATTTTGTAGACTTTTTTTGAACTTTGACGACTAAAATAAAAATAAAACAAATTACAATTTCATAAATAAATATATGGATGTAAAGAATGATCTTCAATATTTCATTTGAAATAATTTTTATCTTATTTTGAAGACATTTCAAATTTATAAAAATTATTTAAAGTTGCTATTTTATAAGGATTTTTATAATTTCGAAATTTCACATTTTGTTTTTCATATTTTGAAAGTAAATTGATTTTAAGGCTTTGCATTTGCGTTCACAAGCAATAAATGAACTTCTCTTTATGAAAATTACAATTTCATTAAAAGAGGGTAGTTAATATGACATTCCATTGGCCATCATTTTGAATTTTAGGGTAAAAATTCCTGGGGTCATAACTCCTCGCTCGTTGCTCAGATTGACTATTGGTGCATATTTTCAAAAAGCTCTCGAAAAGAGCTGCAACAACATAGGGAGATATCATACTGATTGTAGTGTATTTGTATTTTAATTTTATTATGAAGTCATTTTGAATTTATAAAAATTATTTAAAGTTATTGTTTTACAAGGATTTTTTTAATTTCGAAATTTCATATATTTTTTTATATTTTTAAAGTAAATCAATTTTCAAACTTTGCATTTGCATTGATAGACAATAAATGAACTACCCTTTATGAAAATTACAATTTGATTAAAGGCGGTAGTTCATACGACATTCCATTGGCGATCATTTTGAATTTTTAGGGTAAAAATTCCCGGGGTCATAACTCCTCGCTCGTTGCTCGGATTGACTATTAGTGCATATTTTATAAAAGCTCTCAAAAAGAGCTACAATGGCGTAGGGTGTCATCATACTTATTGTAGTATGTTTTAACATTTTTGGCTTTCTGGTCAATTTTTTAGAATTTTATTTTTATTTTTCTAACCCTTCCTTTTGCAGATTTTTTTTAAACTTCGGTGACTAGAACAAAAATAAAAATAAAAAATAAATTATCATAAATAAATGCATTGGTGTGAAGAATGAGCTTAAATATTTCATCCAAAATAATTTTAATTTCATTATGAAGTCATTTCGAATTTATAAAAAATATTTAAATTTGTTGTTTTATAAGGTTTTTATAATTTCAGAATTTCACATTTTTTTTTTTTTTTATATATTTTGAATGTAAATTGATTTTCAGGCTTTGCATTTGCATTCACAGGCAATAAATGAACTTCCCTTTATGAAAATTACAATTTCATTTAAGGGGGGTAGTTCATACGACATTCCATTGATCATCATTTTGAATTTTGGGGGTAAAACTTTCCGGGGTCATAACTCCTTGCTCGTTGCTTGGATTAATTATTAATGCATATTTTTCGAAAGCTCACGAAAAGAGCTAAAACAACGTAGGGCGACATCATACTAATTATAGTATATTTTAATATTTTTGGCTTTCTATTCCATTTTCTAGAATTTTATTTTTATTTTTCTAACCTTTCATTTTGCAAATTTTTTTAAAATTTTGATGACAAAAAAATAATAAAAAAATTAAATTTCATAAATAAACACATGGGTGTGAAGAATGAGCTTCAATATTTCATATGAAATAATTTTGAATCTCATTCTGAAGTTATTTCAAATTTATAAAATTTATTTAAAGTTGTCTTATAAAGATTTTTATAATTTCAAAATTTCATATTTTTTTTCATATTTTGAAGGTAAATTGATTTTCAGGCTTTGCATTTGCATTAAAAGACAATCAATGAACTTTCATTTATGAAAATTACAATTTCACTAAAGGGGGGTTGTTCATTCGACATTCCATTGGCCATCATTTTAAAATTTAAGGGCAAAACTTCCATTGCTCGTATTGATTATTAATGCATATTATTGAAAAGCTCTCGAAAATAACTACAAAAGCGTAGGGTAACATCATACTAATTATAGTGAATTTTAATATTTTTGACTTTCTAGTTCATTTTCCAAAAAAATATTTTTATTTTTCTATCCCTTCCTTTTGCTGATTATTTTTAAACTTCGAGGACTAAAATAAAAATAAAAAAAAATTAAAATTTCATAAATAAATGCATGGGTGTGAAGAATACGCTTTAAAATATCATCCAATTTTTTTTTGATCTCATTTTGAAGCCATTTCAAATTTATAAAAATTATTTAAAATTACTATTTTATAAGGATTTTTATAATTTTAGAATTTCACATTTTTTTCATATTTTGAAGGTAAATCAAATTTCAGGCTTTGCATTTGCATTCAGAGATAATAAATGAACTTCCCTTTATGAAAATTATAATTTCATTAAAGGAGATAGTTCATACGGTATTCCATTGACTATCATTTTGAATTTTGGAGGTAAAACTTCTCGGGGTCATAACTCCTCGCTTGTTGCTCGAATTGACTATTAGTGCATATTTTCGGAAAGCTCTCGAAAAGATCTACAATGGGTATCATAACATCATACTTACTATAGTGTATTTTGACATTTTTGACTTTCTGATTCATTTTTCAGAATTTTATTTTTATTTTTCTAACCCTTCCTTTTGTAGATTTGTTTTTAAACTTCGGTGACTAAAATAAAAATAAAAAAATTAAAATTTTCATAAATAAATGTATGGGTGTGAAGAATGAGATTCAATAATTCATTTGAAACAATTTTGATATTATTTTGAAGTCATTTCAAATTTATATAAATTATTTAAAGTTGTTTTTATAAGGATTTTTCTATTTCAGAATTTCACATTTTTTTTTCATATTTTGAAGGTAAATTGATTTTCAGGCTTTGCATTTGCATTCATAGACAATAAATGAACTTCCATTTATGAAAATTATAATTTCATTAAACGTGGGTAGTTCATACGACATTCCATTGGCCATCATCTTGGGTTTTAGGGGTAAAAGTTCCTAGGGTCATAACTCCTCATTCGTTGGTCAGATTGACTATTAGTGCATATTTTCAAAAAGCTCTCGAAAAGAGCTACAACAACATATGGTGGAAACATACTTATTGTAGTGTATTTTTTTTTTTTTTGCTTTTTGGTTCATTTTATAGATTTTTATTTTTATTTTTTTCTAACCCTTCCTTTTTGCATATTTTTTTTAAACTTCGACGACTAAAATAAAAAATAAAAAAAATTCAAAAATTAATACATGGGTGTGAAGAATGAGCTTCAATATTTCATAGAATTTTTTTTTTATCTCATTCTGAATTTATTTTGAATTTATAAAAATTATTTAAAGTTATTATTTTATAAGGATTTTTATAATTTCGAAATTTCATATTTTTTTCATATTTTGAAGGTAAATTGATTTTCAGGCTTTGTATTTGCATTCATAGACAATAAATAAACTTTCCTTTATGAAAATTATAATTTCATTAAAGGGGGTAGTTCATACGACATTCCATTGGCCATCATTTTGAATTATAGGGGTAAATCTTTTTGGGGTCATAACTCCTCGCTCGTTGCTCAAATTGACTATTAGTGCATATTTTCGAAAAGCTCGTAAAAAGAGCTAGAACAATATAGGATGAAATCATACTAAATATAGTGTGTTTTAACATTTTCAGCTTTCAGCTCCATTTTCTAGAATTTTTATTTTTCTAACCCTTCATTTTTGTAATTTTTTTAAAACTTCGATGACTAAAATAAAAATAATAAAAAATTAAAATTTCATAAATAAATGCATGGGTGTGAAGAATGAGCTTCAATATTTTATCCGAAACAATTTTTATCTCATTATGAAGTTATTTTGAATTTATAAAAATTATTTAAAGTTATTGTTTTATAAGGATTTTTATAATTTTAGAATTTCATATTTTTTTCATATTTTGAAAGTAAATTGATTTTTAGGCTTTGCATTTGCATTCATAGATAATAAATGAACTTCTCTTTATGAAAATTACAATTTAATTTAAGGGGAGTAGTTCATACAAGATTCCATTGGCCATCATTTTGAATTTTAGGGGTAAAATTTTTCAGGGTCATAACTATTCGCTCGTTACTCGGATTGACTATTAGTGCATATTTTCATAAAGCTCTCGAACAGAGCTACAAAAGCGTAGGATGAAATCATACTACCTGTAGTGTGTTTTAACATTTTTGGCTTTTTGGTCCATTTTTCAAAATTTTATTTTTTTATTTCTCTAACCCTTCCTTTTGCAATTTTTTTTAAACTTTGGATACTAGAATAAAATTAAAAATAAAATTGATAATATTTCAATAAATAGATGAAAGGGGAAAAAATAGGAAATACAGGGCACAGGAGCGATGAGCGGGAAGGTAGTGGCGGGAGGGCACGGGAGCGGGAGCGCCAGCACTGTGAACCTGGGCACCGACAAGTTGGAGGGCCACAACAAGGTAGAGGGAGGGCAGTCAGAGAATGGAGGCTCGACGGAGTTACCCGAAGATGGAGGCAGACGCAGGAAGGATCCGTCTGACAAAGGGAGAGACTGCCAACAAAAATCGTATGCAGAGGCAACGGATTTTGAAACCCCAAATGGTATTTTCACTAAGGACATCTTTTCGTTCGGGGATGAACTGGACATCTCGGAGGAAATCCTATCAAGTTTCGTCGAATTTGAAAAATTTACCCTAATCGGGAAGTTTATTGGAGGGCGTCCCGATATGGAGACCATCCAGAGGTGGGTGGCAGGAAAATGGTGGACCTCGGGTCATATGGAGCTGGCTACCCAATCCCGAGGTTTTTTCGTAATTAAGTTGAATAATGCGGAGGATTACTGTAAAAATTTTTTTGGGGGTCCTTGGTTTCTGGGATGCAGGAGTCTCTTTCTCAGGAAGTGGGGGATGGATTTTAACCCCGAAACCTGGAGTATTAATATTGCCCCAATATGGGTTAGGCTACCAAACCTTCCCCTTTTCTGTTGGTATGAAAATGTTATCAAGGGTATCACTCGTTCCATTGGTGAGTTGGTCACCATTGACCCTCCCACTCGGGCTCGAACCAGATTTTTCCAAGCTCGCTTCTGTGTTCTGGCAAATTTGGAGGTGAACCTTCCATCCTCCATCACTCTTCGGTTTGGAGGCTCCGTTCTTCATAAGCAAGTCATTAACTACGAAAATAGATCGGCCTTTTGCCCCCGGTGCAGTTCCTAGGGGCATCTTTAGTCAAATTGTCCTCTTCAAAAGCCGAGGATGAAGGGTGGGGCTTCTGGAAACCCCCGGAGCAAGAAGGAAAACAACCGAAACACCCTGTAGCGACAGTGCCTGAGTCTCTAGATCCTTTTGGGGTTCTCCTCGAGTCGGATGTCGTTCTGTGCAATGCAAGTTCCCAACCAGAACCTCAAGTGGAAAAGGATCGGTCTCCTTCCCGTATGTCTGCTTAGGCTGATTCCCCTATATGTCAAAACCAAAAACCTCCCGAGTCCCTGCTAGAAGAGTATCTACTGGGCAAGAGGGACGAACAACATGGCAACATTAGTCCGCGAAACACTAGAAGTCGAAAGCAAGGGGTGGATTTTGGCTGTGAAAGAAAATAGGGGCGACCTCCTAACAAAAAAAGAAGGGATAAGGAAACGACAACAGACATTGCAAATGGATCCTAGTGGTTGCTTTTTCAAGAAGATTCCGACTCCCTGGTGGGTGATTCGCCTATCCCAAAACCTCCCATCCAGCAGGGAAAGGGAGGCAAGAAAGTCTTTAAAATGTCCAGATGAAAATCCTCTCATGGAATGTGAGAGGTCTTAACAGAGCGGCCAAACATAAGGTGGTGGCCGATCTTCGAAAGAAGTCTAACCCATCTATCCTCATTTTGTAGGAGACTAAGTCTGATGCCTCTACCTCTGTCAAGGTTGCCAGGGCCATTTGGGCCAAGGCCAAATTCCTTTCCAGCCCTGCAATAGGTTCTGCAGGTGGTCTCATGGTGCTGTGGGACTCTAACAAGGTCGAGGGTAGTCTTCTATCGGCTTCCAAAAGGACTATCAATGTCCTGTTTCACTCCAAGGTTGATAATTTTTCATGGATTTTGACCAATGTTTATGCCTCGAACTCTGCTTTGAAGTGAGCTGAGTTGTGGAAAACCATATCTCTGATGAGGGAAAGTTTTAGTGACTTCCCGTGGGTTGTGGGAGGGGATTTCAATTGCCCTCTTCATCCCTTTGAAAATAAGGGAGGCACTGAGCTGGCCAGCCGTAGCATGGAGGATTTCAAAGATTTTGTTTCATCCAATAATCTACTAGACATCGAACTTAAGGGGGCGTCCTTCACCTGGAGCAACAGGAGGATTGGGAGCAATCTCATCCAGGTCAAGCTCGATCGGTTCCTCATTTCCCACGAAGCTATTCCCTTCCTCGATGCTACAACTCTCTCAGCTTTTCCAAGAATCGGGTCAGACCATAATCCCATTCTCTAAGAGGCCACTGGTGAGCCTAGGTTTAAGATCCCTTTCAGATTTGAGTCCATGTGGATTTCCCACAAGGATTTCAAACAGTTGGTTTTGGAATGGTGGCAGGTGACGGTGGTTGGTTCAGCGTCCAAAAGATTGGCCCTAAAACTTAAGATGATTAAAAAAAATTTAAAGGTGTGGAATAAGGAGGATTTTGGCAACATTTTTGAGTCTAAAAGGTCCATCTCTGAGCTTTTGAAGAGTTTAGAGGAAAATATGGAGGTCGAAGGGTATTCTAAAGGCCTCAGAGAGGAGGAACGAAGCCTCCTGGTGGACTATCATTCCATTCTTGCCAGTGAGGAAACATTTTGGCATCAAAAGTCCAGGGATCTCTGGCTGAAGAGCGGTGATTCAAATTCAAAGTTTTTCCACGCGTCTACCATGAGACAAAGGGGGGCCAACAAGATCAGATAGGTGCTGTGTAAGGATGGGCGCACTACTAGGGAGATTGAGGAAATTTGAAGCGAAGTAGTCGATTTCTTCTAGGATTTGCTGGGTGCTCCTCCTGATAGCGTCCTCCAAGTTCAGAAATCCTTGCTTGCTAATTTCCCTACCAAAGTCCCCCATGAGGCAAGTATTAAACTCCTGGAACCTTTTTCCCATTTCAAGATTAAGGATGCTCTTTTTTCCATGCAACCAGATAAGGCCCCCGGGCCTGATGGGTTCCCCGCCTCGATTCTTTCAAGTTATGTGGGATGTTGTGGGGCCTGATGTCTATGAGGCTATCTTAGAAATCCAAGCATCAAGATCCATCCATCCGAAGCTCAACTCTACCTTCCTAGCTCTCATTCCTAAGTCGCTCGCCTGTAAAAGTTTTTATGACTATCATCCCATAAGCCTCTGCAATGTTTTCTACAAGATTCTTACCAAGACCATTGCCAATCGTCTGAGATCCCTCCTCCCCTCTTTGGTAGGTTCAGCTCAAGGGAGCACCGTTAAGGGTAGAAACATCCTTGATGGCATCATTACTATTCACAAAACCCTCCATACTGCCCAATGTTCCAAGAATGCTACACTTTTCCTTAAACTAGACATGAATAAAGCTTTTGACAGAGTGGACATGAAGTTCCTCTGTGCTGTCCTTTGCAATTTGGGCTTCCATCATCACTAGATTGACCTTGTGAATAGTTGCATTTCCACTTCATCCTTTTTTGTGCTAATCAACGGGTCCCCCGTTGGATTCTTCCAGAGTGCTCGCGACCTCAGACAAGGTGATCCTCTATCTCCTATTTTATTCATTCTTTTGGCAGAGGTCCTTAGTTGGTCTTTGAATGAAGCCCTCCGCAAAAGCAAGATTTTTGGCATTCTGCCTACTTCCAGAGTTAATCCTGTCACTCACCAATATTTTGTGGATGACACGCTCATATCCACTAGAGCGTCTGTCACTCAGGCCAAATCTATCAAGCACATTCTGTCCTGATATGAGAAGGCTTCTGGCCAAAAAGTTACTTATTTGAAGAGCAAAATTTATTTTGTTAATACCCCTCTGTGTAGGCAAATTCGCATTGCCAGAATCCTCGAATGCACTATCGATTCCTTGCCTGCAACTTATTTGGGGTTGCCGCTAGTTTGCAATGGGCGAGGCGGTGGGAACATCTAGAATTCGATTTTGGAACGGATGCATAAGAAACTCAGCACTTGGAAAGGCAAATTGCTATCTCAAGCTGGGAAGGCAACCCTCACCAAATCCTGTCTTCAAGGAATTCCCACCTATTTCATGTCTATTTTCATGCTTCCTGTGTTTATCCATTCCAAAATCGAGCAGATTCAAAGGAATTTTCTCTGGTTCGACAACGAAGAAAAATCCGGAATTCCTCTGGTGGCATGGGATAAGGTTTGCCTTCGAAAGGACCAAGGGGGCATGGGATTGAGAAGATCGAGGCTCATGAACACTGCCTTAATTGCCAAACATGCTTGGAGAATTCTTATTAATGCACCGGCGGAATGGGTCAATATAGTTAAAAGAAAGTATCTTGGGGAAAATTCTCTCCTAGAAGCTGAGTCTCCTCATGAGCTTTGAATTTCTGGAATACGGTGCTTTAGGGCCGTTCGATGATTAACAGGGGTGCTCGTTGGATCTTGGGGGATGGATCCACGATCCTTTTTTGGAGAGAAAGGTGGGCTACAGATGAAGCTCTCGCTGTAAATCAGAACTTGGCTGGCTTGAGGACCCAGATTGATCCAAACAGTCATCTCAAGTTTTTGGATTGCATTGATCAGAGTTCCCTTCCTCCTCGATGGAAACTTCTGAAGGTGGATGGGTTTGATAATGAGGTGAATTTCTTGTACAGTGTCCTCTAATCGGTGTTAATTCCTTCGGTCATAAGAGATGAAAGAATTATTTGGAGCAACACGTAGGATGGGCGGTTTTCTGTTAAGTCTGCTAATGATATTCTGTCATGTGAGGCTGCTGTGGACCCCTGGTGGAAAGCAATTTGGAGGAAAGGGATTATTACTAAGATAAATTACTTTTCTTGGATTGCCTTTTATAACAAAGCCCTTACCATAGACAATCTCCGCAAGAGAGGCCTTGCAATTCCCAATAGGTGCTATCTTTGCTTAGCTAACTGTGAAACATTCGATCACTTATATTTGCATTGCCCCTTTTCCCATTCGGTCCTAAGATGTGTGTTGTCTTCCTTCCAAGTACTCTGGTGCTCCCCTCGCTCCCTTAAATACACCTTCCTCCAATGACCCAAGCCCTTCAAGAATTCTAAGCTCCGATTCCTTTGTGAGGCTGCCTTTCACCATTCTATCTAGCAAATTTGGCTAGAGCGTAATGCTAGAGTCTTCGACAAGATCCCTAGAATGGCTCCCTCTGTTGCCCAACGGGCCTTATCCTTTGCTGTCGAGAATTCAAAAACTATTCCCAGCTCTCGCCCTCACAATCCTTGGGAGGCAATTATTTTCAAAAGACTAGACCTTGGCTCCTCTTCTAGAGTTGACTCAGTGAATGGCCGCAGGGAGGTCACTTGGACCAAACCTCCTTTGGGGTGGATCAAACTTAATTTTGACGGGGCTGCTAAAGGCAACCCGGGGCCCACTGGTTCCGGGGGGCTTGTCAGAGACCATAATGGGAAGCTTATCTTGACCTGCTGTGAAAATCTGGGCCCTCAGACCAATCATTTTGCCAAAGCCCGTGGTGTGTTGAAAGAGTTGCAGGTCATATTGAATCATCCTAGGCCTTTAATTATTGAAGGTGATTCTCTAAACATTATCAACTACCTTCGTGGCTCCAAAGACCCGTCGTGGTGGGTCCTGAATATCATCCTCGAGGCTAGGATGCTCCTCTCTCGACGTGCCAGGTGGGAGGCGGGGCACATCTATAGAGAAGGTAACCGGGTGGCGGATCACTTGGCCAACAAAGGACTGATGACCATGTGCCCGATTGTTTGGCGTTCTCATTTCCCAACCGAGGTGGACAGTTTGGCCAAGGCAGATATTCCCTCATGATGAAGAATTTGTATCATAGGTCTTCTCCCAAAGTTTGTTGATATATTGTCTTCGGCTATTATTCTATTTTAATGTATTTCAAGATCAAGATTTCCAAGATTGTCTGCGTCTTCTGGGGCCGTCGGGAATTTTGTATTTCCCTATATTTTTTACGAACTTCTCTATTTACCCAGCCATCCGGCATGAAATATATTTTAGCAAGGCTAATTTTGTACATAAGGTTTTGGGATCCTTTATAAAAACCCACAATTAATCTATTATTATAATTACCAAAAAAAAAAAATTAAAATTTCATAAATAAATGCATGGGTGTGAAGAATGAGCTTCAATATTTCATCCGAAATAATTTTGATCTCATTTTGAAGCCATTTTGAATTTATAAAAATTATTTATAATTTGTTGTTTTATAAGGATTTTTATAATTTCGGAATTTCACATTGTTTTTTCATATTTTGAAGGTAAATCGATTTTTCGGCTTTGCATTTGCATTCACAGATAATAAATGAACTTCTCTTTATGAAAATTACAATTTCTTTAAAGGGGGGTAGTTCATACGATATTCCATTGGCCATCATTTTGAATTTTGGGGTAAAACTTCCTAGGGTCATAACTCCTCACTTGTTGCTCGGATTGACTATTAGTGCATATTTTTGGAAAGCTCTCGAAAAGAGCTACAACAATGTAGGGCGACATCATACTTACTGTAGTGTGTTTTAACAATTTTCAGCTTTCTAGTCTATTTTCCAGAATTTTATTTTTATTTTTCTAACCCTTCTTTTTGTAGATTTTTTTAAACTTCGACAAATAAAAAATAACAATTTCATAAATAAATGCATGGGTGTGAAGAATGAGCTTCAATATTTCATCCAGAAATAATTTTGATCTCATTCTGAAGTCATTTCGAATTTATAAAAATTATTTAAAGTTGTTGTTTTATAAGGATTTTTATAATTTCGAAATTTCACATTTTTTTCATATTTTGATGGTCAAATCAATTTTCAAGCTTTGCATTTGCATTCATAGACAATAAATGAACTTCCCTTTATGAAAATTACAATTTCATTAAAGGGGGGTAGTTCATACGACATTCCATTGGTCATCATTTTGAATTTTAGGGGCAAAACTTCCCGAGGTCATAACTCCTCGCTCGTTGCTCGGATTGACTATTAGTGCATATTTTCGGAAAGCTCTTGAAAAGAGCTACAATGGTGTAGGGCGGCATCATACTGACTATAGTGTGTTTTAATATTTTTGGCTTTCTAGTCCATTTTCCAAAATTTTATTTTTATTTTTCTAACCCCAACTTCGGTGACTAAAATAAAAATAAAAAAAATTAAAATTTCATAAATAAATGCATGGGTGTGAAGAATGAGTTTCAATATTTCATCTGAAATAATTTTGATCTCATTCTAAAGTCATTTCGAATTTATAAAAATTATTTAAAGTTGTTGTTTTATAAGGATTTTTATAATTTTGAAATTTCACATTTTTTTCATATTTTGAAGGTAAATCAATTTTTAGGCTTTGCATTTGCATTCACAGACAATAAATGAACTTCCCTTTATGAAAATTACAATTTCATTAAAGGGGGTAGTTCATACGACATTCCATTGACCATCATTTTGAATTTTGAGGGTAAAACTTCCCGGGGTCATAACTCCTCGCTCGTTGCTCGGATTGACTATTAGTGCATATTTTTGAAAAGCTCTCGAAAAGAGCTACAACAACGTAGGGTGACATCATACTGATTGTAGTGTATTTTAATATTTTTTGACTTTCTAGTCCATTTTCATAATTTTATTTTTATTTTTCTAACCCTTCCTTTTGCAATTTTTTTTAAAACTTTGGCGACTAAAAAAAATAATAAAAATATTAAATTTCATAAATAAATGCATGGGTGTGAAGAATGAGCTTCAATATTTCATCCAAAATAATTTTGATCTCATTCTAAAGTCATTTCGAATTTATAAAAATTATTTAAAGTTGTTATTTTATAAGGATTTTTATAATTTCAGAATTTCACATTTTTTCATATTTTGAAGGTAAATCGATTTTCAGGCTTTACATTTGCATTCACAGACAATAAATGAACTTTCCTTTATGAAAATTACAATTTCATTAAAGGGGGTAGTTCATACGACATTCCATTGACCATCATTTTGAATTTTGGGGGTAAAACTTCTCGAGGTCATAACTCCTCGCTCGTTGCTCGGATTGACTATTAGTGCATATTTTCAGAAAGCTCTCGAAAAGAACTCTACAATGGATAGGGCGATATCATACTGACTGTAGTGTGTTTTAACATTTTTGGCTTTTTGATCCATTTTCCAAATTAAATTTTATTTTTATTTTTCTAACCCTTCCTCTTTGTAGATTTTTTTAAACTTCGACGACTAAAATAAAAATAAAAAAAAAATTCATAAATAAATGCATGGGTGTGAAGAATGAGCTTCAATATTTCATCTGAAATAATTTTTATCTCATTCTGAAGTCATTTTGAATTTATAAAAATTATTTAAAGTTGTTGTTTTATAAGGATTTTTATAATTTCGGAATTTCACATTTTTTTCATATTTTGAAGGTAAATCGATTTTTGGGCTTTGCATTTGCATTCACAGACAATAAATGAACTTCCCTTTATGAAAATTACAATTTCATTAAAGGGGGTAGTTCATACGACATTCCATTGGCCATCATTTTGAATTTAGGGGCAAACTTCCTGGGGTCATAACTCCTCGCTCGTTGCTCGGATTGACTATTAGTGCATATTTTCGAAAAGCTCTCAAAAGAGCTACAACAACGTAGGGTGACATCATACTAATATAGTGCGTTATAATATTTTTAGCTTTTAGCTCCATTTTCTATAATTTTATTTTAATTTTTCTAACCCTTCCTTTTGCAATTTTTTTAAAACTTCGGTGACTAAAATAAAAATAAAAAAAAATTAAAATTTCATAAATAAATGCATGGGTGTGAAGAATGAGCTTCAATATTTCATCCGAAATAATTTTGATCTCATTTTGAAGTCATTTTGAATTTATAAAATTTATTTAAAGTTGTTGTTTTATAAGGATTTTTATAATTTTGGAATTTCATATTTTTTTCATATTTTGAAGGTAAATTGATTTTCAAGCTTTGCATTTGCATTCACAGATAATAAATGAACTTCCCTTTATGAAAATTACAATTTCATTAAAGGGGGGTAGTTCATACGACATTCCATTGACCATCATTTTGAATTTTAGGGGTAAAACTTTCCGGGGTCATAACTCCTCGCTCGTTGCTCGGATTGACTATTAGTGCATACTTTTTGAAAGCTCTCGAAAAGAGCTACAACAACGTAGGATGGCATCATACTAACTGTAGTGTGTTTTAACATTTTTGGCTTTCTGGTCCATTTTTCATAATTTTATTTTTATTTTTCTAACCCTTCCTTTTGCTATTTTTTTTAAACTTCGGTGACTAAAATAAAAATAAAAATAAAATTAAAATTTCATAAATAAATGCATGGGTGTGAAGAATGAGCTTCAATATTTCATCCGAAATAATTTTGATCTCATTCTGAAGTCATTTCAAATTTATAAAAATTATTTAAAGTTGTTGTTTTATAAGGATTTTTATAATTTTGAAATTTCACATTTTTTTCATATTTTGAAGGTAAATCGATTTTTTGGCTTTGCATTTGCATTCACAGATAATAAATGAACTTCCCTTTATGAAAATTACAATTTCATTAAAGGGGGTAGTTCATACGACATTCCATTGACCATCATTTTGAATTTTGGAGGTAAAACTTCCTAGGGTCATAACTCCTCGCTCGTTGCTCGGATTGACTATTAGTGCATATTTTTGGAAAGCTCTCGAAAAGAGCTACAACAATGTAGGACGACATCATACTTACTGTAGTGTGTTTTAACATTTTCAGCTTTCTAGTCCATTTTCCATAATTTTATTTTTATTTTTCTAACCCTTCTTTTTTAGATTTTTTTTAAACTTCGATGACTAAAATAAAAAAAATAAAATTTCATAAATAAATGCATGGGTGTGAAGAATGAGCTTCAATATTTCATCCAAAATAATTTTTATCTCATTTTGAAGTCATTTCAAATTTATAAAAATTATTTAAATTTGTTGTTTTATAAGGATTTTTATAATTTTGAAATTTTTTCATATTTTGAAGGCAAATCGATTTTCAGGCTTTGTATTTGCATTCACAGACAATAAATGAACTTCTCTTTATGAAAATTACAATTTCATTAAAGGGGGGTAGTTCATACGACATTCCATTGGGCATCATTTTGAATTTTAGGGGTAAAACTTCCATGGGTCATAACTCCTCGCTCGTTGCTCGGATTGACTATTAGTGCATATTTTTGGAAAATCTCTTGAAAAGAGCTACAACAATGTAGGGTGGCATCATACTGACTGTAGTGTGTTTTAATATTTTCGGCTTTCTAGTCCATTTTCCAAAATTTTATTTTTATTTTTCTAACCCTTCCTTTTGTAGATTTTTTAAAACTTCGGTGACTAGAATAAAAATAAAAATAAAATTAAAATTTTATAAATAAATGCATGGGTGTGAAGAATGAGCTTCAATATTTCATCTTAAATAATTTTGATCTCATTTTGAAGTCATTTCGAATTTATAAAAATTATTTAAAGTTGTTGTTTTATAAGGATTTTTATAATTTCAAAATTTCACATTTTTTTCATATTTTGAAGGTAAATCAATTTTCAGGCTTTGCATTTGCATTCACAGATAATAAATGAACTTCCCTTTATGAAAATTACAATTTCATTAAGGGGGGTAGTTCATACGACATTCCATTGGCCATCATTTTGAATTTTGGGGGTAAAACTTCCCGGGGTCATAACTCCTCGCTCGTTGCTCGAATTGACTATTAGTGCATATTTTTGGAAAGCTCTCGAAAAGAGGTACAACAATGCGTAGGGCGACATCATACTAATTATAGTGTGTTTTAATATTTTTTGACTTTCTGGTCCATTTTTTCCATAATTTTATTTTAATTTTTCTAACCCTTCCTTTTGCAAATTTTTTTAAAACTTTGGTGACTAAAATAAAAATAATAAAAAATTAAAATTTCATAAATAAATGCATGGGTGTGAAGAATGAGCTTCAATATTTCATCCGAAATAATTTTGATCTCATTCTGAAGTCATTTCGAATTTATAAAAATTATTTAAAGTTGTTATTTTATAAGGATTTTTATAATTTCTTAATATATTTTTTCATATTTTGAAGGTAAATCGATTTTCAGGCTTTTCATTTGCATTCATAGACAATAAATGAACTTTCCTTTATGAAAATTATAATTTCATTAATGGGGGTTCCTTTTTCCCCCTAAAAGGGCTACACCATGGATATGGCGAAATCATACTTATTATAGTGTGTTTTAATATTTTCGGCTTTCTAGGCTCATTTTCCATAATTTTATTTTTATTTTTCTAACCCTTCCTTTTGTAATTTTTTTTAAACTTCGATGACTAAAATAAAAAAAAAAAATAAAATTTCATAAATAAATGCATGGGTGTGAAGAATGAGCTTCAATATTTCATCTGAAATAATTTTGATCTCATTCTGAAGTCATTTTGAATTTATAAAAATTATTTAAAGTTGTTTTATAAGGATTTTTATAATTTCGAAATTTCACATTTTTTTCATATTTTGAAGGTAAATCGATTTTTAGGCTTTGCATTTGCATTCATAGACAATAAATGAACTTCCCTTTATGAAAATTACAATTTCTTTAAAGGAGGTAGTTCATACAACATTCCATTGGCCATCATTTTGAATTTAGGGGTAAAACTTCTTGGGGTCATAACTCCTCGCTCGTTGCTCGGATTGACTATTAGTGCATATTTTCTAAAAGCTCTTGAAAAGAGCTACAACGTAGGATGACATCATACTGAATGTAGTGTGTTTTAAAATTTTAGCTTTTTGGTCAAATTTCTAGAATTTTTTTATTTTTCTAACCCTTCCTTTTGCAATTTTTTAATAAACTTAGGCGACTAAAATAAAAATTAAAATTTCATAAATAAATGCATGGGTGTGAAGAATGAGCTTCAATATTTTTTCTGAAATAATTTTGATCTCATTCTTTTTTTTTTAAATAAAGGGGTAAAAATTTATTGATAAAAAGTCTGGATTACAAAGTACAGCTGAGCCCCCACCCAGGACTCAAATAAGCAACAAGACAGGCTAAATCACCAGACAAGGTCAACTCCCAAAGAAAACCAAAAAAAACAAACCACATTAAGTCCGAACATCCTTATGGATCAACTCCCGTAGGTGTTGAGAATCCCTAGACGGGAGACTCTCCCGAGTTATCAATACTACGAGTATCCAATAGCTCAGAAGCCCTTTTGGCCAGGTAATCAGCAACCCCATTCCATTCCCTTGGAATGTGCACAAAGGATATAAATTCGAACTCTTCACTCATTACGAGAATCCGAATGGTCACAAAGGCCAACTGCCAATTAACATCCTCCACTCTTTTGCTGTTTAAAAGATTAACCAAAATTTGAGAGTCAGACTCACAAAGAATCCTGCGCCAGCCAAGAGAAAACCCCCTTTGCAAGGCCTCAAGTATCGCCAGAGCTTCCATAAGATTGTTGGAGTGAACACCTTTATAAATGGAAAAGAAAAAAGCTGACCACGCCAGCAGAATCTCTCCCAACACCACCAATTCCAGCATGTCCAGGATTGCCCCTGGACGACCCATCGGTATTAATTTTTAAAACTCCTCTAGGGGCAGTCTCCATCTACCCTCTCTCCTAACCTTCTTGCTAAGCTGAGGAATCCTACTAGGGCTAGAAGAATTCACACCAACCCCAAACAAACCAAGGGCCTGTCGTACCTTCTCCTCCTTAGAGTCCAAATGAGGGTCCACATCACATTTACTATGGATAGTTTCTTGAACCATACACGGGATCCTTTGCCAGATACGTTGAACAGCCAAATGACTTCCCTCAAAAATGCGTCGGTTTCGTTCGAGCCAAATCTGCCAGATGATGCAAGAAGGGCCCAAATTCCAAGCCACTTGGAGGAAGGGGGCCTTGGCTGGAGGTCTGCCCAGACTACTCCAAAACTCCACTAGGGAGAGCACATGAAAACAAGGATGGTTCCAGGCACTCCACCAACGGTGCCAAATGTCTCTGGCAAGGGAGCATTGGAAAAATAAATGAGAAGAGTCATCCTCATTCTTACCACAAAGGACACATAAAGAGGGACCCTGAAATCCCCTCTTCCTCAAGTTATCCCAAGTGAGGCATTTATTACGAGCTACCAGCTAGAGAAAAAAGTTACATTTCGGCCAAGCAAATCTATTCCACACCTTTTTCCACCATGTGACAGGGAGACTCCCGAACTTTTGCTTATCAAGAACTTGATAACCATAGGCTACAGAGTAGGTTCCCTTGGGATTAGGGTTCCAAGCCAGAATGTCTTTATCCCTCAATGAAGAACAGTACCTCCCTGCAAGAATAAGAGCAAGCACCTCTCTATCCTCGGCCAATCCCCCTTGGGGCCATTCCTGTGGATCTTTCCATTTGTACATCTCCATATTTCCAAAATACTAGATTTTTTTAAAGTCCTCCACATGAGACCAGCCTGCTTCCAAGAAACAAATGCTTAGGGAATGTAACCTGGGATATTGAGTCAAGATAGGAGGGTGGCCATCCCAAGAATCCTCCCAAAAAAGAACATCTATCCCCGATTGCAAATCCAGAACAAACCACTGCTTAATTAGATTAGCTCCTCTTTTTAGAGTGTCCCAGATAACAGAACCTTTCCCAACCAAAGCGGCTCTAGGGATATCTGCCTCAGAAATACCTCTCAAGTATTTATAAGATAATATTTTAGCCCAAATCTGATCTTGAGAGGTACACCATCTCCAATAAAGTTTCGCAGCCAAAGCCTGCCCAGAAAGAGTTGCCTGTCGCAACCCAAGGCCTCCCTCTTGAACTGGCCTACAAATGGAATCCCATCTAACCAAACTCCATTTAGATTGATCAAGTTTGCCAGACCACAAAAACTGTCTTGACAGAGCATCCATGTCCTTGATGAAACGAGAAGGAGCTGTTTGCACAAAACATCTGTAAATGGGTAAAGCTTGAATAACAGATTTTAAAAGCAATACTCTACCTCGAGAGGATAGCCATCGACGATCCAG
Organism: Wollemia nobilis; assembly: GCA_028583015.1. Lineage (NCBI taxonomy): Eukaryota > Viridiplantae > Streptophyta > Pinopsida > Araucariales > Araucariaceae > Wollemia > Wollemia nobilis. Next base: position 14,151,362 of record JAQPPZ010002581.1, read on the forward strand.
TGATTTACCTTCCTTCTAAACTTATCAAGTATAGGCTGCCAAGAAGATCTAGGCAGAGGATGAGATGAAATCGGGATCCCAAGATAAATGAAGGGGGGAGTCCCGACCTGGAATCTTAGAATGCGAGCAATCCTGGCTTGAATAAGAGGGGGGTATTGAAGAAGAAAATAAAGGACTTGTCCTCATTAATCACCTATCCAGAAGCACCAAGATATATGTCAAGAAGCTGTCTAATGTTTCCAGCTTCCTTGATAGTGGCAACTCGCAACAAAGCAGTATCATCAACAAATTGAATGTGGGAAAGAGGTGGCAAGCTGTTATCCCACTTCCACCCCTGAATGAGACCATGCACGACACTGAGACTTGAGTAATCTGCCCAACCCTTATGCCATAATGATAAACAAATAAGGAGATAGAGGATCTCCTTGCCTCAATCCCCTTGAGGCCTCAAACGACTTCCGTTGTCTCGTTATTAACAAGAACGAGAGAATGAGGAAGAAGAAATACAGCTCATCACCCATCTAATCCATTCCTCCTCAAAGCCAAAAGCGGCAAGAACTTTTTGAAGAAAGGACCATCTAACTCTGTCATAGGCTTTTGCCATGTCCAACTTAATGAACATAGTTTTCTTCTTAGAAGTTTCCATTGAGTGAATAGCTTCTGTAGCAATAACAACCCCATCCATGATTTGTCGGCCAACAACAAACCCACCTTGCTCCTCAGAGATGATTTTGCTCAACCATATCTTCAGCCTCTCAGCAATAATTTTTGTGATGATCTTATATACAACATTACAGAGAGCAATAGGCCTGAACATATCCAAGGAATTCGCTCCCTCTTTCTTGGGAATAAGCACCACAAAGGTAGCATTTAGGGCCCTTAGCATCTGTTTGTTCTTTTGGGACTCACGGACCACTTCCAAAAGGTCAAATTTGATTAACTCCCAAAACTCTTGATAAAACTCAATCGGGAATCCATCCGGACCCGGGGCTTTCCCCTTTTTCATCTTGAATACAACACTTTTCAGCTCCTCAAGGGAAATTGGATCCATCAAGTGCTCATTCATCTCTCTAGAAACAATCGAGGGAATACAGTTTAGAATAAGTTTTTCTTCCTCATCATATGAGAGGGCATCCTCCTTGAAGAGAGAGGAAAAATACCTCTTAGTCTCTTACGAAATATCCCTGAAAGAAGAAAGCGAGGGCACCACGAGAATTAACAAGAGAGGTAATCGGGTTACCATTACGACGAGCCTTAACAGAGTTATAAAAGAAGGTTGTGTTCCTATCCCCTTCCTGAAGCCAATCTACTCGAGCTTTTTGTTTCCAAAAAATTTCTTCCCTCAGTTCCCATTCAGCAAGGTCTTTTACAGCTTCAGATTCCTCAACAAGAAGCTCCTCTGTGAGTCCTTGATCTCTAATCTTCCTTGAGGCTTCTTCCACCCTCCTAAGAGCTGCCAGCTTAGCCAAGGAAAGGTTCCCAAAATTTAGTCTATTCCATCTCTTCAATTTATGCTTAACAAATTGAAGCCGCTTCATAAAGGAGTACATAGCGGTGCCATGAGGAGGTTTGCCATTAGTCCACCAGCCTCGCATGAAATCATGAAGCTTAGGATCTCGTAACCACATAAGTTGAAACTTAAATGAGGGATTCTTTTTTAGCCCTAACTCCAGAGCAGAGAGTTTGATAGGCCAATGATCAGATCCTCTACCCTCCAGAATCACAGAACTAGTGCTTCTATTATTGCCAATCCAAAAACTAGAGATCAAAAACCTATCCAGTCTCTCTGAAATGGAATATTCCCCACATCTTCTATTATGCCAGGTAAATATCCCATTATCCGGCTTGATGTCAACCAAGTTCAAGGCCCGGATATGAGCATTGAAGACAGAAGAAAAAGGCTCAAGACGATCAATCCCACCACGTTTTTCCTCCAGACAAGTGATAGAATTGAAGTCTCCAGCCAAAATCCATGGGTACAGGGGAGCCAGACTTCTCACAAAGCCAATGTGCTCCCATAAATTCACTTTACCATTGTAATCAATAGGAGCATACACGTTTGTAAGTAGGATGGTCTCACCAGATTCATTATCATGCCCGATCATCGAAATAGACCACCTGTTGGAAATCCAGGTAAGAGGAGAGATCTTAACTGGATCCCATAAACAAGCAAGGCCACCAGCATATCCACATGCACCAATACACTGACATTGCCCCTTTCTCCACAACTTGGGAGCAATATTGAACAAACTATCAATAGCTAATTTAGTCTCTGAATAAAAACCACATCCGGAGAATGAACACGAATCAAATCACGAACAGCTTTTTGTGCGGGGATCGTTGTTCAACCCCCTTACATTCCATGAAAGTATAATCATTTTTGGGGGTTATAAAAATGGGAGTCCAATGTTCTCACCAAACTGACTCTACCAAAGTCTCCCCCATTAACTTAATTTTATCCTGGTCTTTCTTTCGACCCACCTTCATATTCTTATATGAAGCATTTTTTTTAATTATTTTATGTTGCAATCCCAGCACCGTAGGAGTTTTACAGTCCATGGATGACTGCATCAGTGCCTGGGTAGGAGAGGGCATATCTAAATCTGTGCCATTTTCTAAGATAACTTCACTTCCAGGGCTAGGGCCAACCATATCACCTATACTCGGAACCAAAGCCCTCTGTTCTTCATTTAAACCCCCTATATCTGGTTCCCTTGGTTCCACCTCATGAAGAGACAACTGATTTGGTCTTGTTATATCTATAACGGGTAGCGATGTTTCAGGTATCTCCACGCAGTGATCAAGATTCTCTAGAATTTCAAAACGGTTGAGCTGAGCATCTGGTTGGTTATCCTTAATGTCTCTTTTTGCCTTTCTTCCTTTGTTTCGAGGTTTTACCGTAACAAAGCCTTCCTTATCCTGATCCCCCTCCTTTATCGGGGCTTTTCCTTTATCCATATTTTGTACAGCTCGAGAGGGCCCAGGATTTGAAGCCACAGGCAGGACAAACTTAGGGCATTTTCTTTGTAAGTGGCCATATTCATGGCAAATCCGGCAACGAAATGGGAGAGCTTCATAGTCAAGTTTTTGAACCCATTTGGTTGATCCGAACTGTATTTCAATAGAATCTGGAATAGGATTGTTTAAATCAATTTCAACACAGATACGGGCAACAGAGATTACCTTTTTATCCAGCGTTTGTCGTGACGGCCCAACCGGCTTCCCAAGTAGAAGGGCAATCATATGCAAGATGTCATTTCTCCAAAATTCCAATGGGAGCCACGGAAGCCGAACCCACACCGAAACCCGTGACGGCCGCTCCTCTGATGGGTTGAAACCCACATGCCAGGGTTTAAGAAAGAGTCCCGCTTGGTTACAGAAATAGGGACCTCCTTCAAATGCTTTGTTACGATCCGCAAGACAAGAAAAAACCACCATAAAATAGTTGTTTGCACTCAGCATCACCTCCACATCACCTTCAGGGTTCCAAGTCTTCCTAACCCAAGCCTCCACAAAGGGAAGAGAAATTCGGATGCCCATAAATTTACCAATAAGCGCATGTTTGGTTAAATACTCCACATCTTCTGCCATCGAGTCTGGTTGAACCACTAGAACCGGCCTGGCTTCACATCGTTCCAAACATCCATTGTTCTTTAACAAGCGATTCCTGGCATGCAATGGGAAATCCTGTTCCTTCCAATCATTTTTAAAAGAAATACCAGCCCTAGCATGCACGCTCTGTGACGGACCTGATGCCATCACTACATTCCTCCAGTTGTTCATACCTCCTCCAGAAACTGCTGCCATCCCCATAGAGCCCACCAGATAGGTCTCAAAAAAATTCCAGCAAAGCAGCTTTCCTCATCAAACCCTAGCGAGCTCAGGTCCATCCACGACCAATTGTTTTTAAACATTTTCGCTAGTTTGGTCCTTTTTTCAGAATTATATTTTTTTTTTTCCACCCCTTTTTTTTTTTTTTTTTTAACCTTGGGTAAAAAAAAAAAAAAAAAAAAAAAAAAAAAAAAAAAAAAAAAGGAGAAGGCATGACAACTTCCAAATAATAATTCTTAAGTCATTTTGAATTTATAAAAATTATTTAAAGTTGTTGTCTTATAAGGGTTTTTATAATTTCAAATTTTCATATTTTTTTCATATTTTGAAGGTAAATTAATTTTTAGGCTTTGCATTTGCATTCACAAACAATAAATGAACTTCCCTTTATGAAAATTATAATTTCATTTAAGGGGGGTAGTTCATACGACATTCCATTGGCCATCATTTTGAATTTTGGGGGTAAAACTTTTCGGGGTTATAACTACTCGCTCGTTGCTCGGATTGACTATCAGTGCATATTTTTAGAAAGCTCTCGAAAAAGCTACAACAGCGTAGGACAACATCATACTAACTGTAGTGTGTTTTAACATTTTCGACTTTTTGGTCCATTTTCCAAAATTTTATTTTTATTTTTCTAACCCTTCCTTTTGCATTTTTTTTTAAACTTTGGCGACTAGAATAAAAATAAAAATAAAAATAAAATTTCATAAATAAATGCATGGGTGTGAAGAATGAGCTTCAATATTTCATCCGAAACAATTTTGATCTCATTATGAAGTCATTTTGAATTTATAAAAATTATTTAAAGTTGTTGTTTTATAAGGATTTTTATAATTTCTAAATTTCACATTTTTTTCATATTTTGAATGCAAATCAATTTTTTGGCTTTGCATTTGCATGTACAGACAATAAATGAACTTCTATTTATGAAAATTACAATTTCATTAAAGGGGGTAGTTCATACGGTATTCCATTGGCCATCATTTTGAATTTTAGGGGTAAAACTTCTCGGGGTCATAACTCCTCACTCGTTGCTCGGATTGACTATTAGTGCATATTTTTGGAAAGCTCTCGAAAAGAGCTACAATATACAGGTATCATACTTAATGTAGTGTGTTTTAATATTTTCGGCTTTCTAGTCCATTTTCCATAATTTTATTTATATTTTTCTAACCCTTTTTTTTTAGATTTTTTTAAACTTCGACGACTAAAATAAAAAAAAAAGTAAAATTTTATAAATAAATGCATTGGTGTGAAGAATGAGCTTCAATATTTCATCCGAAATAATTTTGATCTCATTCTGAAGTCATTTTGAATTTATAAAAATTATTTAAATTTGTTGTTTTATAAGGATTTTTATAATTTTAAAATTTCATATTTTGAAGGTAAATCGATTTTCAAGCTTTGCATTTGCATTCACATACAATAAATGAACTTCCCTTTATGAAAATTACAATTTCATTAAAGGGGGGTAGTTCATATGACATTCCATTGGCCATCATTTTGAATTTTGGGGGCAAAACTTCTTGGGGTCATAACTCCTCGCTCGTTGCTCGGATTGACTATTAGTGCATATTTTCGGAAAGCTCTTGAAAAGAGCTACAATGGTGTAGGGCGGCATCATACTTGAACTATAGTGTGTTTTAATATTTTCAGCTTTCTAGTCCATTTTCTAAAATTTTATTTTTATTTTTCTAACCCTTCATTTTACAACTTTTTTTAAACTTTGGTGACTAAAATAAAAATAAAATAAAATTAAAATTTCATAAATAAATGCATGGGTGTGAAGAATGAGCTTCAATCTTTCATCCGAAATAATTTTGATCTCAATTTGAAGTCATTTCAAATTTATAAAAATTATTTAAAGTTGCTATTTTATAAGGATTTTTAAAATTTTAAAATTTCATATTTTTTTCATATTTTGAAGGTAAATCGATTTTCAGGCTTTGCATTTGCATTCATAGATAATAAATGAACTTCCCTTTATGAAAATTATAATTTTACCAAATGGGGGTAGTTCATACGACATTCTATTGACCATCATTTTGAATTTTGGGGGTAAAACTTCCCGGGGTCATAACTCCTCGCTTGTTGCTCGGATTGACTATTAGTGCATATTTTTGGAAAGCTCTCGAAAAGAGGAACAAAAGCGTAGGGTGAAATCATATTGATTATAGTGTATTTTAACATTTTTTGACTTTCTGGTCCATTTTCCTTTTTTTTTCTAACCCTTTTGCAATTTTTTTAAAACTTTGGTGACTAAAATAAAAATAATAAAAAATTAAAATTTCATAAATAAATGCATTGGTGTGAAGAATGAGCTTCAAAATTTTATCCGAAATAATTTTGATCTCATTATGAAGCCATTTCAAATTTATAAAATTATTTAAAATTGCTATTTTATAAGGATTTTTATAATTTCAGAATTTCATATTTTTTTCATATTTTGAAGGTAAATCGATTTTCAGGATTTTCTTTTGCATTCACAAACAATAAATGAACTTCCCTTTATGAAAATTATAATTTTATTAAAAGGGGTAGTTCATACGGTATTCCATTGACTATCATTTTGAATTTTGGGGGTAAAATTTCTTAGGGTCATAACTCTTTGCTCGTTGCTCGGATTGACTATTAGTGCATATTTTCGGAAAGCTCTCAAAAAGAGCTACAATGGGTATGGCAGAATCATACTTATGATAGTGTGTTTTGACATTTTTGTCTTTTCGATTAATTTTTCAAAATTTTATTTTTATTTTTCTAACCCTTCATTTTATAGATTTTTTTGAACTTTGACGACTAAAATAAAAATAAAAAATTACAATTTCATAAATAAATGCATGGGTGTGAAGAATGAGCTTCAATATTTCATTTGAAATAATTTTGATCTCATTTTGAAGTTATTTTGAATTTATAAAAATATTTAAAGTTACTATTTTATAAGGATTTTTATAATTTTAAAATTTCATATTTTTTCATATTTTGAAGGTAAATCGATTTTAAGGCTTTGCATTTGCATTCACAGACAATAAATGACCTTCTCTTTATGAAAATTACAATTTCATTAAATTTGGGTAATTAATATGACATTCCATTGACCATCATTTTGAAATTTGGGGGTAAAACTTCCCGGGGTCATAACTCCTCGCTTGTTGCTCGGATTGACTATTAGTGCAAATTTTTAGAAAGCTCTCAAAAAGAGCTGCAACAACGTAGGAAGGTATCATACTAACTGTAGTGTGTTTTAACATTTTCAGCTTTTTGGTACATTTTCAAAATTTATTTTTTCTAACCTTTCCTTTTGCAATTTTTTTAAAACTTCGGTGATTGAAATAAAAATTAAAAAATTAAAATTTTATAAATAATGTATGGGTGTGAAGAATGAGCTTTAATATTTTATCCGAAATAATTTTGATCTCATTCTAAAGTCATATCAAATTTATCAAAATTATTTAAAGTTACTGTTTTACAAAGATTTTTTTAATTTCGGAATTTCACATTTTTCTCATATTTTGAAGGTAAATCAAATTTCAAGCTTTGCATTTGCATTCACAGACAATAAATGAACTTCCATTTATGAAAATTACAATTTCATTAAATGGGATAGTTCATACGACATTCTATTGGCCATCATTTTGAATTTTAAGGGTAAAACTTCTCGAGGTCATAACTTTTCACTTGTTGCTCGGATTGACTATTAGTGTATATTTTCGAAAAGCTCTCGAAAAGAGCTACAAAAACATAGAGCGGATAAATATTAATTATAGTATTTTTTTAACAATTTTGGATTTCTAGTCCATTTTTCAGAATTTTATTTTTATTTTTTCTAACCCTTCCTTTTGTATATTTTTTTTAAACTTCAATTACTAGAATAAAAATAAAAATAAAAATAAAAAATAAATTATCATAAATAAATGCATTGATGTGAAGAATGAGCTTCAATATTTCATCCAAAATAATTTTGATTTCATTCTGAAGTCATTTCAAATTTATAAAAATTATTTAAATTTGTTGTTTTACAAGGTTTTTATTATTTCAAAATTTCATATATTTTTTTTCATATTTTGAAGGTAAATCGATTTTCAGGCTTTGCATTTGCATTCACAGACAATAAATGAACTTCCCTTAATGAAAATTATAATTTCATTAAACGGGGGTAGTTCATACGACATTCCATTGGCCATCATCTTGGATTTTAGGGGTAAAAGTTCCTGGGGTCATAACTCCTCGCTCGTTGCTCGGATTGACTATTAGTGCATATTTATGGAAAGCTCTCCAAAAGAGCTACAATAAGGTAGGGTGGCATCATACTTATTATAGTATATTTTAACATTTTTGGCTTTCTGATCATTTTTCTAGAATTTTATTTTTATTTTTCTAACCCTTTTGCAATTTTTTTTAAACTTCGATGACTAAAATAAAAATAATAAAAAATTAGAATTTTATAAATAAACATGTGGGTGTGAAGAATGAGCTTTAGTATTTCATCTTAAAGAATTTTGAATCTCATTCTGAAGTCATTTCGAATTTATAAAAAATATTTAAAGTTGTTTTATAAATTTTTTTATAATTTCAAAATTTCACATTTTTTTGATATTTTGAAGGTAAATTGATTTTCAAGCTTTGCATTTGCATTCACAGACAATAAATGAGCTTCCCTTTATGAAAATTACAATTTCATTAAAGGGGGTAGTTCATACGACATTCCATTGGCCATCATTTTGAATTTTGAGGGCAAAACTTCCCAAGGTCATAACTCCTTGCTCGTTGCTCGGATTGACTATTAGTGCATATTTTCAAAAATTTCTCGAAAAGAGCTACAAAAGGGTGGGAACAACATCATATTTTTTTTGGTAAATAAAAGTCTTCATTAATTATCGAGTTTTGCAGGTTAACCCAAAACCTATTACAATATCCAGTGTTTTCTTTGAGATTTTAGATCCTAGTCATCCTTGAAACTTTCTTACCAAAAATTGTATTGAATCCCCTACAACACCTTACTAACAAAGCACACCCATACCTAAACATAACTATAAACATTACTTACATTGACAGGAATTGAAGTTTGGAACTTTGCACTTGTGAAACCTGTTGCTTGCCCATTTCCTATTCTCTGTCGGAATCCTCTAAGGCTTACACCCTGTTACCTTTATTTTCAATTTGGTATGATTTAGAGGAAACCCCATAGTTATTACCAGCTCTATGAGGAAAGAACACCCATTAATATTTCTCCTTAATGGGTAGATTTCTTTTCATGACTAATAATGTTTTTCACTTCACGTGGCACACCTTGTGTCCATGTCACCAAACTACCAACATCAACATCATATTAATTATAGTGTGTTTTAATATTTTTGACTTTTTGGTCCATTTTTCAAAAAATTATTTTTATTTTTCTAACCTTTTCCTTTTGCAATTTTTTTTAAACTTCGACGACTAAAATAAAAATAATAAAAAATTAAAATTTCATAAATAAATGTATGGGTGTGAAGAATGAGCTTCAATATTTCATAAGAAATAATTTTGATCTCATTCTGAAGCTATTTCAAATTTATAAAAATTATTTAAAATTACTATTTTATAAGGATTTTTATAATTTCAAAATTTCACATTTTTTTTTCATATTTTGATGGTAAATCGATTTTCAGGCTTTGTATTTGCATTCATAGACAATAAATGAACTTACCTTTATGAAAATTATAATTTCATTAAAGGAGGTAGTTCATACAACATTTCATTGACTATCATTTTGAATTTCGATGGTAAAACTACTCGGGGTCATAACTCCTCGCTCGTTGCTCGGATTGACTATTAGTGCATATTTTCAGAAAGCTCTCGAAAAGAGATACAATATTTATGGCTACATCATACTTACTATAGTGTGTTTTGACATTTTTGGCTTTTTGGTTCATTTTTCAAAATTATATTTTTATTTTTCTAACCCTTCCTTTTGTAGTTTTTTTTTTTTAAACTTCGATGACTAAAATAAAAATAATAAAAAAAAAAATTCATAAATAAATGCATGGGTGTGAAAATGAGCTTCAATATTTCATTTGAAGTAATACTGATCTCATTCTAAAGTTATTTTAAATATATATAAATTATTTAAAGTTGTTTTATAAGGATTTTTATATTTCAGAATTTCACATTTTTTTTTTATATTTTGAAGGTAAATCGATTTTCAGGCTTTGCATTTGCATTCACAGACAATAAATGAACTTTCCTTTATGAAAATTATAATTTCATTAAAGGGGGGTAGTTCATACGACATTCCATTGGCCATCATATTGAATTTTAGGGTTAAAACTTCCTAGGGTCATAACTCCTCGCTTATTGCTCGGATTGACTATTAGTGCATATTTTTAGAAAGATCTCAAAAAGAGCTACAGTGGCGTATGGTGGAATCATACTTATTGTAGTGTATTTTAATATTTTTGGCTTTCTAGTTCATTTTCCATAATATTATTATTTTTTTTCTACCCCTTCATTTTGTAGATTTTTTTAAAACTTCGACAACTAAAATAAAAAATACAATAATTTTTTTAAAATAAATACATGAGTGTGAAGAATGAGCTTCAATATTTCATCCGAAATAATTTTTATCTCATTCTGAAGTTATTTCGAATTTATAAAAATTATTTAAAGTTATTATTTTATAAGGATTTTTAGAATTTTAGAATTTCACATTTTTTTTTTTCATATTTTGAAGGTAAATTGATTTTCAGGCTTTGTATTTGCATTCACAAACAATAAATAAACTTCCCTTTATGAAAATTACAATTTCATTAAAGGGGGTAGTTCATATGACATTCCATTGGCCATCATTTTGAATTTTAGGGGCAAAACTTTCAGGGGTCATAACTCCTCGCTCGTTGCTCAAATTGACTATTAGTGCATATTTTTGGGAAGCTCTTGAAAAGAGCTACAACAATGTATGATGACATCATATTGAATGTAGTGTGTTTTAATTTTTTTAGCTTTTTGCTCAATTTTTTAGAATTTTATTTTTATTTTTTTAACCCTTCATTTTGTAATTTATTTAAAACTTCGACGACTAAAATAAAAATAATAAAAATTTAAAATTTCATAAATAAATGCATGGGTGTGAAGAATGAGCTTCAATATTTCATACAAAATAATTTTAATCTCATTTTGAAGTCATTTCAAATTTATAAAAATTATTTAAATTTGCTGTTTTATAAGGTTTTTATAATTTCAGAATTTCATATTTTTCATATTTTGAAGGTAAATCGATTTTCAAGCTTTGAATTTGCATTCACAGACAATAAATGAACTTCCCTTTATGAAAATTACAATTTTATTTAAGGGGGGTAGTTCATACGACATTCCATTGGCCATCATTTTGAATTTTATGAGCAAAAATTTTTGGGGTCATAACTCCTCACTCGTTGCTCGGATTGACTATTAGTGCATATTTTCAGGAAGCTCTTGAAAAGAGCTATAACAACGTAGGGCAACATCATACTACTGGTAGTGTGTTTTAATATTTTTGGCTTTCTGGTTCATTTTATAGAATTTTATTTTTATTTTTCTAACCCTTTCGTTTGCATATTTTTTAAACTTTGGCGACTAGGAACCCGGGAAGAGCTGGAGCTGGAGGAATAATCAAGGATCATCAAAAAAATCTAGTCAAGGCCTTCGCTGAACCATTGGGAATCAAAACTAATCACGAAACATAAGCTAGAGCCCTTTAGATAGGGTTGCAAGTAGCCCAAGCAACTCAAGGTAACTTGATGATTGAAGGTGATTTGATGAACATCATCAACCTGTTAACCAATGGCAAAAAACATCCATGGAGTATCGAAGGAGTCATTCATGAAGTGAGGATATTTTTTGCGGTAAGACAGAACAGGAGGGCTCATCACGTGTACCATGAGTCCAACAGGTTAGCTGACAAATTAGCCAACATAGGTGTTGATGTTGGTAGTTTGGTGACATGGACTCAAGGTGTGCCATGTGAAGTGGAAAACATTATTAGTCATGAAAAGAAACCTACCTATTAAGGAGAAAGATGAATGGGTGTTCTTTCCCCATGGAGCTGGTAATAATTATGGGGTTTCCCTTTAAATCATACCAAATTGAAAATGAAGGTAACATGGTGTAAGCCTTGGAGGATTTCGATAGAGAATAGGAAATGGGCAAGCAACAGGTTTCACAAGTGTAAAGTTCCAAACTTCAATTTCCTGTCAATGTAAGTTTACAGTTATGTTTAGGTATGGGTGTGCCTTGTTAGTAAGGTGTTGTAGGGGATTCAACACAAGTTCTGGTAAGAAAGTTTCAAGGATAACTAGGATCTACAATCTCAGTAGAAGGCTGGATATTGTAATAGGTTTTGGGTTAACCTGCAAAACCCGGTAATTAATGAGTCTTTTATTTACCAAAAAAAATAAAAAATAAAAATAAATTCAAATTTCATAAATAAATGCATGGGTGTGAAGAATGAGCTTCAATATTTCATATGAAACAATTTTGATCTCATTCTGAAGCCATTTCAAATTTTAAAAATTATTTATAATTGTTGTTTTATAAGGATTTTTATAATTTTGAAATTTCACATTTTTTTTTTTTATATTTTGAAGGTAAATCAATTTTTTGGCTTTGCATTTGCATGTACAGTTAATAAATAAACTTCCCTTTATGAAAATTAAGATTTTGTTAAAGGGGGGGTAGTTCATACAGTATTCCATTGGTCATCATTTAGAATTTTGGGAGCAAAACTTCCCGAGGTCATAACTCCTCGCTGGTTGCTCGGATTGACTATTAGTGCATATTTTTAAAAAGCTCTCAAAAATAGCTACAACAATGTATGACGACATCATACTTATTATAGTGTATTTTAAAATTTTCAACTTTCTTGTTCATTTTCTAGAATTTTATTTGTATTTTTCTAACACTTCTTTTTTAGATTTTTTTAAACTTTGATGACTAAAATACAAAAATTATAAATAAATGCATTGCTGTGAAGAATGAGCTTCAATATTTACTTCAAAATAATTTTGATATCATTATGAAGTTATTTATAATTTATAAAAATTATTTAAATTTACTGTTTTGCAAGGATTCTTATAATTTCAAAATTTCTCATTTTTTCCATATTTTGATGTCAAATCGATTTCCAACATTTGCATTTGCATTCACAGACAATAAATGAACATCCCTTTATGAAAATTACAATTTTATTAAATGGGGGTAGTTCATATGACATTTCATTGGTCATCATTTTGAATTTTGTGGGCAAAACTTCTCGAGGTCAACTCCTCGCTTGTTGCTCGGATTGACTACTGGTGAATATTTTTGGAAAGCTCTCGAAAAGAGTTACAATGGTGTAGGGTGGCATCATACTGATGCTAGTGTGTTTTAAAATTTTTAGCTTTCTAGTCCATTTTCCAGAATTTTATAAGGATTTTATAAGGATTTTTATAATTTTGGAATTTCAATTTTTTTTTATATTTTGGAGGTAAATCAATTTTTAGGCTTTGCATTTGCATTCACATATAATAAATGAACTTCCCTTTACGAAAATTATAATTTCATTAATTGAGGTAGTTCATACAACATTCCATTGACTATCATTTTGAATTTTAGAGGTAAAACTTCTCGGGGTCATAACTCCTCGCTCGTTGCTCGGATTGACTATTAGTGCATATTTTCAGAAAGCTCTCAAAAAAAGCCACAAAAGATATGGCGACATCATACTTACTATAGTGTGTTTTGACATTTTTAGTTTTCTGGTTCATTTTTTAGAATTTTATTTTTATTTTTCTAACCCTTCATTTTGAAATTTTTTTTTAAACTTGGACGACTAAAATAAAAAAAATTTACAATTTCATAAATAAATACATGGGTGTGAAGAATGACCTTCAATATTTCATCCGAAATTATTTTTATCTCATTTTGAAGTCATTTCAAATTTGTAAAAATTATTTCAAGTTGTTTTATAAGAATTTTTATAATTTTGGAATTTCACATTTTTTTATTTTATTTTATATTTTGAAGGTAAATCAATTTTAAGGCTTTGCATTTACATTCACAAACAATAAATAAACTTCACTTTATGAAAATTACAATTTCATTAAAGGGTGGTAGTTAATATGTCATTCCATTGACCATCATTTTGAATTTTGGAGGTAAACTTCTTAGGGTCATAACTCCTTGCTCGTTGCTCTGATTGACTATTAGTGCATATTTTCAAAAAGCTTTTGAAAAGAGCTACAACAACATAGAGAGACATCATACAGACTGTAGTGTGTTTTAACATTTTCAGCTTTCTAGCCCATTTTCTAGAATTTTATTTTTATTTTTCTAACCCTTCATTTTGTAGATTTTTTAAACTTCGGTGACAAATAAAAATAATAAAAAAATAAAATTTCATAAATAAATGCATGGGTATGAAGAATGAGCTTTAATATTTCATACGAAACAATTTTGATCTCATTTTGAAGTCATTTCAAATTTATAAAAATTATTTAAAGTTACTGTTTTACAAGGATTTTTTTAATTTCGAAATTTCACTTTTTTTTTTATATTTTGAAGGTAAATCAATTTCAGGCTTTGCATTTGCATTCATAGACAATAAATGAACTTCCCTTTATGAAAATTACAATTTCAATAAAGGGGGGTAGTTCATACGATATTTCATTGGCTATCATTTTGAATTTTGGGGTAAAACTTCCCAGGGTCATAATTCCTCACTCATTGCTCATATTGACTATTAGTGCATATTTTAGGAAAGCTCTCGAAAAGAGCTACAATGATGTATGACAACATCATACTGATTGTAGTGTGTTTTAACATTTTTGGCTTTCTAGTCCATTTTTGAGAATTTTATTTTTAATTTTTCTAACCCTTTTGCAAATTTTTTTTCTTTTGCGACTAGAATAAAAATAAAAATAAAAAATAAATTATCATAAATAAATGCATTGGTGTGAATAATGAGGTTCAATATTTCATCCGAAATAATTTTTATTTCATTTTGAAATTATTTCAAATTTATAAAAATTATTTAAAGTTGTTTTATAAAGTTTTTATAATTTCATAATATCACATTTTGTTTTTCATATTTTGAAGATAAATCGATTTTTAGGCTTTGCATTTGCATTCAAAGACAATAAATAAAATTTCCTTTATGAAAATTACAATTTCATTTAAGGGAGATAGTTCATACGACAATCCATTGACCATCATTTTGAATTTTAGTAGTAAAAATATCCAGGGTCATAACTCATCGCTCGTTGCTCAGATTGACTATTAGTGTATATTTTTGAAAAGATTTTGAAAAGAGCTACAACAACATAGGGAGGCATCATACTGACTGTAGTGTGTTTCAACATTTTCAGCTTTCTGGTCCATTTTCTAGAATTTTATTTTTATTTTTCTAACCCTTCATTTTGCATTTTTTAAACTTCGGTGACTAAAAAAAAAAAAAAAAATCATAAATAAATGCATGGGTATGAAGAATGAGCTGTAATATTTCATTCGAAACAATTTTTATTTCAATTTGAAGTCATTTCGAATTTATAAAAAATATTTAAAATTACTGTTTTATAAGGATTTTTATAATTTCAAAATTTCATATTTTGAAGGTAAATCGATTTTCAGGCTTTGCATTTGTATTCACAGATAATAAATGAACTTTCCTTTATGAAAATAACAATTTCATTAAAGAGAGTAGTTCATACGACATTCCATTGGCCATCATTTTGAATTTTAGGGGTAAAAATTCTCGGGGCATAATTCCTCACTCGTTGCTCGGATTGACTATTAGTTCACATTTTTGGAAAGCTCTTGAAAAGAGCTGCAAAAACATAGAGAGGTATCATACTTACTATAGTGTGTTTTAACATTTTCAACTTATGGTCCATTTTCTAAAATTTTATTTTTATTTTTCAAATGCTTCCTTTTGTAGATTTTTTAAACTTCGGTGACTAAAATAAAAATAATAAATAAATAAAATTTCATAAATAAATGCATGGGTATGAAGAATGAACTTTAATATTTCATACGGAGCAATTTTGATGTCATTTTGAAGTTATTTCAAATTTATAAAAAATATTTAAAGTTACTGTTTTACAAAGATTTTTTTAATTTCAAAATTTCACTTTTTTTTCATATTTTGAAGGTAAATCGATTTTAAGGCTTTTCATTTGCATTCACATATACTAAATGAACTTTTCTTTATGAAAATTATAATTTCATTAAAGGGGGGTAGTTCATACGACATTCCATTGGCCATCATTTTGAATTTTGGGGGCAAAACTTCCCGAGGTCATAACTCCTTGCTCGTTGCTCGAATTGACTATTAGTGCATATTTTCGAAAAGCTCTCAAAAAGAGCTACAACAACGTAGGGCAGTATCATACTAAGTGTAGTGTGTTTTAATATTTTCAGCTTTTTGGTCTATTTTCTAGAATTTTATTTTTATTTTTCTAACCCTTCCTTTTGTAGATTTTTTTTAAACTTCGACGACTAAAATAAAAATAAAAAAATTAAAATTTCATAAATAAATGCATGAGTGTGAGAAATGATCTTCAATATTCATTTGAAATAATTTTGATCCCATTTTGAAGTCATTTTGAATTTATAAAAAAATATTTAATATTGTTTTATAAGGTTTTTATAATTTCAAAATTTCACATTTTTTTTATATTTTGAAGGTAAATCGATTTTTAGGCTTTGCATTTGAATTCATAAACAATAAATGAACTTCTCTTTTTGAAAATTATAATTTCATTTAAGGGTGGTAGCTGATACAACATTCCATTGGCCATCATTTTGAATTTTGGGGGTAAAACTTTTTGGGGTCATAACTTCAGAGTTTCCTTTAGTTTCCTCTAAGATATTAGAGGACTACCTAGATTCTCTTCCATTGCCTAAGGGTTGTTTAACTTAGAGTGAGATAAAGTTAGGGAATCATCAGTAGTAGGGACATCTTATTGAAGGGTTGTTAGATTAGAGACAACCTCCTTGAGACCTTGATTTTTTTGATGTGTTCAAAAATTAACAAATCTAGGCCCTGATGGTTTGGATTAGTAATCTAACTACTTTTAACTTGCAACATAGACTTCTCCAAAGACTTAAATAAAAAATAAGGTACATTAAACACTCTCTTACATCAGAGTTGATTGAGGAACATGAAATGATAACTCCGTAGGATATATTTAATCTCACCTAATGTGAAATACTCCATAATTACCAATGCAACCCTATCCTATGGAGCCTTGAGAACTTTCCTTTGGAAATCATTATGGATATTCAACAAGACCTCATTCTCCCCTAGAAAGTACCTGATTTCTCTTGCCAAGGAATGATTTTTTATATTGTGGCATACACGATCTAAAGGCAGGCCCATCACACCATAACTACGAGAATGAAGATTTCAAACTCTAGTCCCTCCACTTTCTCCATCACATTCCTCCATGAATGAACCACTTGTTTTGATATTTCTCTATTAAAACCGTGGAATTTCAAGAAACATTACATAAGACCACATTTACTCAATATATTCCTTACATCATCCTTAACTTCAAGTGAATTTGGCTCAAGGACTATCCCCTCTATAGTCCAAAATACCACCCATAGATTGCACTCTTTGTATAATTGAGATATAGAGCAACCAACAAACCCTAGAGGAGAGAAATATAAAATTATGAAAGCTCCACCTAGGAATTTAGAATCCTCAAGAGACCATTGGAATATAGGCAACCTTTACCTCAAAATCTTAGAACCAATACCCCACTACTAAAAATTTAATCCAACTTGGGAAAACTAGGGTCTTATTGAAAATAGGTAAATTTAAGAGCTTTCTCTTTCCTAGAAATAGGATAATAGAGCTCTCATCCCAATCCAAGACAACATTAGTATCAAAATCCTTGAGGGAGTGCCCCTTCATGTTTCAAAAGGATCATAAAAAAGAAGAATATGTAACAAAAAAGAGAAGCATACCATATGTTCTTTGAAATAATTAGAATCTCCTACAATCATGGCACCCATATCTATGAATAGTAGAGCCAATTTTCAACATCAACTATACGATTTTACGGCCACTTGACATCCAAATGTGCAAACCAATAGGGTCTCTCCACATTCTAAATAACCACTTCAACTCATGCATGCCAAGGAAGGCCAAGGGGTTTATATGGCTTCCAAACAACCACCTAGGTCAATGATTACCTTCTTGCCTTTTGTCAATTGATAAAATCAAGGATTCCCATCTAAAAAGGCATACTTGTTCATGAAATAGGGATCTTTAAGTGAAACAACTTTGGTGATGATGTCTATGCATGGACCATGTGATTTGTATGAATTACTAGCACATGATCTTAGCCACCAATTAAAACACCACCATACCTCCAAACTTGTTAATAATTGCCTCTTGAACCATGCCACTTTTGGTTAGGATTCCGTCCTTATAAGAGTTTGACACCAAAAATATAGAATTCAAAAATAAAGGAATTTTGAGAATATGAGAAGCTTCCCCTATCACACAGACTGTAAGAATCAAAGATTAATTTTGCAGTGATCTCCTAATTGATATTTTTTAAACTTGGATGACTAAAATAAATAAATAAAAATTAAAATTTCATAAATAAATGCATGGGTGTGAAGAATGAGCTTCAATATTTCATTTGAAAATTTTTTGATCTTATTCTAAAGTCATTTCAAATTTATATAAATTAATTAAAGTTGTTATTTTATAAAGATTTTTATATTTTAGAATTTCATGTTTTTTTTTTAATATTTTGAAGGTAAATCGATTTTTAGGCTTTGAATTTGCATTCATAGACAATAAATGAACTTCCCTTCATGAAAATTACAATTTCATTAAAGGAGGGTAGTTCATACGATATTCCATTGGCCATCATTTTGAATTTTAAGGGTAAAACTTCTCAGGATCATAACTCCTCGCTCGTTGATCGAATTGACTATTAGTGCATATTTTCAGAAAGCTCTTGAAAAGAGCTACAACAATGTATGGTGACATCATACTTATTGTAGTGTATTTTAATATTTTCATCTTTCTAGTTCATTTTACAAAAAATTTATTTTTATTTTTTTCTAACCCTTCCTTTTGGAGATTTTTTTAAACTTCGACGACTAAAATAAAAGATAATTTTTTTTTATAAATAAATACATGGGTGTGAAGAATGAGCTTCAATATTTCATCCAAAATAATTTTGATCTCATTTTGAAGTCATTTTGAATTTATAAAAATTATTTAAAGTTATTGTTTTATAAGGATTTTTATAATTTTGAAATTTCACATTTTTAATATTTTAAAGGTAAATCAAATTTTTGGCTTTGTATTTGCATTCACAGATAATAAAATAACTTCTCCCTTTATGCCTGATATAAGTCCAGCTATTGTCACTACCTTTATGGTAAAGGCAACTTCGTTAATAGCCCTAGTGACCCATCAACAATTTGTTGATGACACGTTGTTGCTTACGTTGGCTTCAGTGGTTGAGGCAAGAAGGATTAGACACATTATTA
The DNA here is from genome assembly GCA_028583015.1 of Wollemia nobilis. Taxonomy (NCBI): domain Eukaryota; kingdom Viridiplantae; phylum Streptophyta; class Pinopsida; order Araucariales; family Araucariaceae; genus Wollemia; species Wollemia nobilis. Next base: position 14,170,703 of record JAQPPZ010002581.1, read on the forward strand.
AGATGTATGAGGAGGCGATCGGACATAAAGTAAATTTTAATAAGAGCAAGCTATATTTTATAAATACCCCCATTCCCAGGCAAAAAAACATTGCTAGAATTCTATAATATCAGATTGCGTCCCTTCCTACCTCATACTTAGGCCTTCCCCTTTTCTATGGGAAACCAGAAGGGTCAATGTGGAATATTATGCTGGAGAGGATCCAAAAAATGCTAGCAGGCTAGAAAGAACATTTATTATCTCAAGTGGGCAAAGCAGTCTTAACAATGGCCTCCCTATAAAGTATACCTGTATATTTCTTATCAATTTTCAGAGCTCAAAGCAAGGTGTATCATAAAATCAAGCAATTTCAAAAGAACTTTCTCTAGTCAGGGACCAAGGATAAAAAGAGGATCCATTTGGTAGGGTGGAATAAGGTTTGCAAACCTAAGGTATAGGTGGGGCTAGGGCTGAGGAGAGTTGCTAATCTCAACACAACTCTACTAGCCAAAAAAGCATGTCGGTTATTAACCAAGGTCGAAAATAAATGGACGACCATAGTTAGGAGGAAATACCTCCAAGGATCGAATTTTCTCAATGATAATCTGGTGAGTAGGGGGTCAAATTTCTGGAAGGCAATTCTAACAAGTAGAGATCTAGTCAAAAGAGGGATTAGATGAATCCTTGGGAATGGGAAAATGATAAACTTTTGGAAGGACCGATGGGCGAGAGCTGAGGAATTATCCTAGAATCCTCGATTGGCTAGGATCCAAGAACACATGGAGCAGCAGATTGGGCAAAGGGTGGCTGATTACATTTGGTAGGATATGAACACCCCTAGGTGGAAATACATCAAAGTACAGGGTTTTGAAGCTGAGTCCGAAGAACTTCATAATATTTTAACATAACAAATTCTTCCCTCTAGAGAATATGAGGATCACATTGCTTGGGCCAAGATTGAAAGTGGAGATTTTATGGTCAAATCTACCTATAACTTGCTCCTCAAAAATGAAGACCAACAATTTCAATTGAATTTGGTCTAGATCAAGGGTTTAATCTCTAAAATATATTTTTTCTGATGGCTGGTGATCCAAGGAAAAGTTCTTACCATGGATAATATGTTGACCAAAGGTATGGTTATTGCTAATCGTTGTTATATGTACAGGGTTGGGTGGGAGTCAACCCAATATTTGTTCCTAGAGTGTCCGGTGGTAGCGTCCATCCTTGACAAACTTTTCTAGGCTTTTAGGATCTCGTGGGTCAAGTCGGCTTCAGTTTCTAAAGTGTTCCAACAATGGCCTCAACCCTTTGTTAGTCTAAAACTTAAGTACCTTTGGAAAATATGTTGGCACCATTTCCTATGGCAGATATGGTTAGAGGAACCATAGAGCTTTTAAGGACACCAGTCAGCCTTAAAACAATCCTCAATAGAATCCTTGCCTTTGCAAAAGAAAACATTAGTATCCTTGTTGAGGAGAACCATATAATCCCTCCCCAAGAAAGACAAATTACTTTAGCCTTAGGCATTGAGGAAAATCCTTTCATCCCTCTACCCAATCCCAAAAATGGGGTCTCTTGGGAGCCACCCCCTAGGGGTTGGTTCAAATTGAACTTTGATGGTGTAGCTAAGGAGAACCCGGGAAGAGCAGGAGCTGGAGGAGTAATCAGAGATCATCAAGGAAACCTAGTTAAGGCCTTCGTTGAACCATTGGGAATTAGAACTAATAATGAGGCAGAAGCTAGAGCCATTTTAAGGGGGTTAAAATTTGCCCAGGAGACTCTTGGAAATTTTATGATTGAAGGCGATTCCATGAATATCATCAACCTGTTAACCAATGGCAGAAAATCTCCATGGAGGATTGAGGTCATCATCCATGAGGCAAGGATCCTTTTTGCGATAAGATAGGATAGGAGGATTCACCATGTGTTTCGTGAGGCCAACAAAGCGGTTGACAAATTAGCCAATGTGGGTATTGATGCGAGAAGTTTGATGATGTGGACACAAGGGTACCATATAAAGTGGAAGACATTCTTATATATGAAAAGCACACTACTGATTAAGGAGAAAGGTGGAAGAGTGCTTTTCCCCCAAGTTTTTCATGATAATCATAGAGTTTTTTCTCTAAGTCAACCAAAACGACTATCGCTGTAAGTAATGTTAATTGTCATGTTGAACTGTCTTTCTGCAGTAAGTGTAAGGTGCTGTAGGATAACCAACACAATTTTTGAAAAGAATGTTCTAAGGATGACCAGGATCCACAATCTCAGCATAAGGCTAGATTTTGTATTAGGTTTTGGGTTAACCTACAAAACCTACTAATTAATGACGACTTTTATTTACCAAAAAAAACTTCTATTTATGAAAATTAAAATTTCATTAAAGGGGGTAGTTCATACGACATTTCATTGACCATCATTTTGAATTTTAAGGGTAAAACTTCCTAGGGTCATAACTCCTCGCTCGTTGCTCGGATTGACTATTAGTGCATATTTTCGGAAATCTTTCGTAAAGAGCTATAGAAATGTAGGGCAATATCATACCAATTATAGTGTGTTTTAATATGTTTGAATTTCTAGTCCATTTTCCAAAAAATTATTTTTATTTTTCTAACCCTTCCTTTTGTAGAATTTTTTTAAACTTTGACGACTAAAATAAAAATATTAAAAAATTAAAATTTCATAAATAAATGCATGGGTGTAAATAATGAGCTTCAATATTTCATCTGAAATAATTTTGATTTCATTCTAAATCCATTTCAAATTTATAAAAATTATTTAAAATTGCTATTTTATAAGGATTTTTATAATTTCGAAATTTCACATTTTTTTCATATTTTGAAGGTAAATCGATTTTTAGGCTTTACATTTGCATTCACAGACAATAAATGAACTTCTCTATATAAAAATTACAATTCCATTAAAGGGAGGTAGTTCATACGACATTCCATTGGCCATCATTTTAAATTTTATGGGTAAAACTTCTCGGGATCATAACTCCTCACTCGTTGCCCAAATTAACTATTAGTGCATATTTTCAGAAAGCTCTAAAAAAAAACTATAATGATGTAGGGCAGCATCATATTACCTATAGTGTGTTTTAACATTTTTGGCTTTCTTGGTCCATTTTCCAAAATTTTATTTTTATTTTTCTAACCCTTTCTTTTGCAAATTTTTTTAAAACTTCAGTGACTAAAATAAAAATAAAAAAATTAAAATTTGATAAATAAATGCATGGGTGTGAAGAATGAGCTTCAATATTTCATCTTAAATAATTTTGATCTCATTCTAAGTCATTTCAAATTTATTTAAATTATTTAAAGTTGTTTTATAAGGATTTTTATATTTTAGAATTTCACATTTTTTTCATATTTTAAAGACAAATCGATTTTTAGGCTTTGCATTTGCATTCATAGACAATAAATGGACTTCTCTTTATGAAAATTACAATTTCATTAAAAGGGGTAGTTCATACAGTATTCCATTGGCCATCATTTTGAATTTTGGGGGTAAACCATCCCAGGGTTATAACTCCTCGCTCATTGCTCGAATTGACTCTTAGTGCATATTTTCGAAAAGCTCTCGAAAAGAGTTACAATGATGTATGGTGACATAATATTTATTGTAGTATATTTTAATATTGTCAGCTTTCTGGTTCATTTTCCATAATTTTATTTTTATTTTTTCTAACCCTTTCTTTTGCAGATTTTTTTAAAACTTCGATGACTAAAATAAAAGAAAAAAATTCATAAATAAGTACATGGGTGTGAAGAATGAGCTTTAATATTTCATCGAAAACAATTTTGATCTCATTCTAAAGTCATTTTGAATTTATAAAAATTATTATTTTATAAGGATTTTTATAATTTCGAAATTTCATATTTTTTTCATATTTTAGAAGTAAATCGATTTTCAGGCTTTGTATTTGCATTCACAGAAAATACATAAACTTTTCTTTATGAAAATTACAATTTCATTAAAGTGGGTAGTTCATACGGTATTCCATTAGCCATCATTTTGAAATTTAGGGGTAAAACTTTTCGGGGTCATAACTCCTCGCTCATTCCTCAGATTCACTATTAGTGAATATTTTGGGAAAGCTCTTGACAAGAGCTACAACAACGTAGGGCGATATCATACTGATTGTAATGTGTTTTAATATTTTTAACTTTCTAGTCAATTTTTTAGAATTTTATTTTTATTTTTCTAACCCTTCATTTTGCAGATTTTTTTTAAACTTCGATGACTAAAATAAAAATAAATATAAAATAAAATTTTATAAATAAATTCCTAGGTATGAAGAATGAGCTTCAATATTTCATCCAAAATATTTTTGATCTTATTCCGAAGCTATTTCAAATTTATAAAAATTATTCAAAATTGCTATTTTATAAGGATTTTTATAATTTCAAAATTTTACATTTTTTTCATATTTTGAAGTTAAATCAATTTTTAGGCTTTGAATTTGCATTCACAGATAATAAATGAACTTTCCTTTATGAAAATTACAATTTCACTAAGGGGGGTAGTTCATACGATATTCCATTGAACATCATTTTGAATTTTGAGGGTAAAACTTCCTAGGATCATAACTCCTCGCTCGTTGCTCGGATTGACTATTAGTGCATATTTTTGGAAATCTCTCGAAAAGAGCTACAAAATTATAGGGTGATATCATACTAGATTATAGTGTGTTTTAATATATTCAAATTTCTGGTCCATTTTCCAAAAAAATATTTTTATTTTTTTAACCCTTCCATTTGCAGATTTTTTAAACTTCGGTGACAAAAATAAAAATAATAAAAAATTAAAATTTTATAAATAAATGCATGGGTGTGAAGAACGAGCTTTAGTATTTCTTCTGAAATAATTTTGATCTCATTTTGAAGCTATTTCAAATTTATAAAAATTATTTAAAATTGCAATTTTATAAGGATTTTTATAAATTCAAAATTTCACATTTTTTTCATATTTTAAAGGTAAATCGATTTTCAGGCTTTGCATTTGCATTCAAAGACAATAAATGAACTTCCCTTTATGAAAATTATAATTTCATTGAAGGGGGTAGTTCATATGATATTCCATTGACTATCATTTTTAATTTTGGGGGTAAAACTTCTCGGGATCATAAATCCTTGTTCATTGCTCGGATTGACTATTGGTGCATATTTTTAGAAAGCTCTCGAAAAGAGCTACAATGATAATAGTGGCATCATACTTACTATAGTGTATTTTGACATTTTTGGCTTTCTTGATCATTTTCCAGAATTTTAGTTTTATTTTTCTAACCTTTTTTTGTAGATTTTTTGAACTTCGATGACTAAAATAAAAATAAAAAAATTACAATTTCATAAATAAATGCATGGGTGAGAAGAATGATCTTCAATATTTTATTTGAAATAATTTTGATCTAATTTTGACGTCATTTTGAATTTATAAAAATGATTTAAAGTTGTTTTATAAGGATTTTTATAATTTTGAAATTTCACGTTTTTTTCATATTTTGAAGGTAAATCAATTCTAAGGCTTTGTATTTGCATTCAAAAACAATAAATGAACTTCTATTTATGAAAATTATAATTTCATTTAAGGGGGGTAGTTCATATGACATTCCATTGGCCATAATTTTAAATTTTGAGGGTAAAACTTCTCGGGGTCATAACTCCTCGTTCGTTGCTCGGATTGAATATTAGTTAATATTTTTGGAAAGCTATCAAAAAGAGCTACAACAACATAGGGAGGTATCATACTGACTGTAGTGTGTTTTAATATTTTTAGCTTTCTAGTCCATTTTTCAGAATTTTATTTTTATTTTTTTAACCCTTCATTTTATAAATAAATGCATGGGTGTGAAAAATGAGCTTTAATATTTCATCCGAAACAATTTTGATCTCATTTTGAAGTTATTTTGAATTTATAAAAATTATTTAAAGTTACTATTTTACAAGGATTTTTTTAATTTTGGAATTTCACATTTTTTTCATATTTTGAAGGTAAATCAAAGTTTTGCATTTGCATTCATAGACAATAAATGAACTTCCCTTTATGAAAATTATAATTTCAGTAAAGGGGGGTAGTTCATACGACATTCCATTGGCCATCATTTCGAAAAGAGCTTCAATGACGTAGGGTGACATCATACTGATTGTAGTGTATTTTAACATTTTCGGCTTTCTGGTCCATTTTCCAAAATTTTATTTTTATTTTTCTAGCCCTTTCTTTTACAGATTTTTTTAAACTTCGGTGACTGGAATAAAAAAAAAAAAATTATCATAAATAAATGCATTGGTGTGAAGAATGAGCTTCAATATTTCATCTGAAATAATTTTAATTTCATTCTGAAGTCAGTTCAAATTTATAAAAATTATTTAAATTTGTTGTTTTATAAGGTTTTTATAATTTCAAAATTTCACATTTTTTTCATATTTTGAAGGTAAATTGATTTTCGAGCTTTGCATTTGCATTCATAGACAATAAATGAATTTCTCTTTATGAAAATTACAATTTCATTTAAGGGGGTATTCATACGAAATTCCATTGATCATCATTTTGAATTTTGGGAGCAAAAATTTCTGAGGTCATAACTCCTCGCTTGTTGCTCGGATTGACTATTAGTTCATATTTTAAGAAAGCTCTCGAAAAGAGCTACAATTACATAGGGCGACATGATACTAATTATAGTATGTATAAACATTTTTGGCTTTCTGGTCTATTTTCTAGAATTTTATTTTTATTTTTCTAACCCTTCATTTTGCAAATTTTTAAAATTTTGACGATAAATAAAAATAAGAAAAAACTAAAATTTCATAAATAAACGCATGGGTGTGAAGAATAAGCTTCAATATTTCATGTGAAAGAATTATTATGAAGTCATTTCGAATTTATAAAAATTATTTAAAGTTGTTTTATAAAGATTTTTATAATTTTAGAATTTTACATTTTTTTCATATTTTGAAGGTAAATTGATTTTCAAAATTTTCATTTGCATTCAAAGATAATAAATGAACTTCCCTTTATGCAAATTATAATTTCACTAAAGGGGGGTAGTTCATACGATATTCCATTGGCCATCATTTTAAATTTTGAGGGTAAAACTTCCCAGGGTCATAAATCTTTGCTCGTTGCTCGGATTGACTATTAGTGCATATTTTCGAAAAGCTCTCAAAAAGAGCTACAAAAGCGTAGGACAACATCATACTAATTATAGTATGTTTTTATATTTTTGACTTTCTGGTCCATTTTCTAAAAATTTATTTTTATTTTTCTAACCCTTCATTTTGCAAATTTTTTCAAACTTCGACGACTAAAATAAAAATAATAAAAAATTAAAATTTCATAAATAAATGCATGGTTCTGAAGAATGAGCTTCAATATTTCATCCGAAATAATTTTGATTTCATTATGAATCAATTTCAAGTTTATAAAAATTATTTAAAATTTCTATTTTACAAGGGTTTTTATAATTTTAGAATTTTACATTTTTTTCTTCATATTTTAAAGGTAAATCGATTTTCAGGCTGTGCATTTGCATTCACAAACAATAAATGAACTTCCCTTTCTGAAAATTATAATTTCATTAAAACAAGTAGGTCGGTTCACCAGGTTCACCAGGGTCTTATTCATGGGTGGAAATGGGAGACTGGTAGGTCGGCTATTTCTCATCTTTAGTTTATTGATGATAATTCTCTCTTGGGTGTGGCCTCTATTCGTGAAACAACCAACTTTAGACGCACGCTGGATATGTATTTGGTTGTCTATCGTCAGAAGATTAATGAGCATAAGTCTACTATTTTATTTTTCAATACAGATCCAAGGATTGAAGCTAGAATTATTCAGATTCTTAGGTTTCAGGTTGGGAATCTTCCCCTTATGTACTTAGGGATTCCTATTTCTATTGGTCCTCTACCTAGGTCAATTTGGACTAATATCCTTGATAAATTTCATAGTCGAGTTAGTCATTGGACTCAGGTCTGGCAGAGGATTTTGCGAATGATCCAAGAAACTGTGTCTACAAAATGTCAAATTATTTCTCTAGTGGACTAAACGAAACATTAGATCATGGAAAGATTAGGTTTGATGGTTAATGGTCCTGGTCCTAATATCTCTTGTAGATGGATGAGTCAGAGTAATCGGGTGCAGAGGGATGGTAAAAGGAATCCGCCTTCTTCGGGAGTGCTGAAAATTAATACAGATACATCTTCCTGGGGTAATCCGAGTAATGCTGGTATTGATGGTGTGGGGCGGGACAATAGTGGTACTGTCCAATTTTTTTTCTCTTTCTTTAAGGGATATCATTCTAATAACTTCGTGGAAGCCATTGCAATTTTATATGCTTTGGAGCAAGGGTATGCTTTGGGTTGGTGTAGGATTGTTTGTGAATATGATTCTCGGATTGTTATAAATTTGTTGAATTATGAGGATAGTCTTCATGGTAGTTGACGGTTGAGTTGGATTGCTCGATAAATTCTCAATATCTTTTCTCACTTGGAGTTCATTTATTTTATGCATATTCCTCGGGAGTGGAATGGGGTAGGGGATTTGTTAGGCAAATGGGCTTATTAGTTTTAGGATGGTTGGGATGTTCAAAATTGATCTCAACTTTCTCCTGATTGCTCTCATATCTCTCTTCTTTATTGACAACTGATATATTTGAATAGCATGATAATGGGTGTGAAGAATGAGCTTCAATATTTTATCGAAAATAATTTTTATCTTGTTCTGATATTATTTTGAATTTATAAAAATTATTTAAAGTTGTTTTATAAGGATTTTTATAATTTCAAAATTTCACATTTTTTTTCATATTTTGAAGGTAAATCGATTTTAAGGCTTTTTATTTGCATTCACAAACAATAAATGAACTTCTATTTATGAAAATTACAATTTCATTAATGGAGGGTAGTTCATACGACATTCCATTGACCATCATTTTGAATTTTGGAGGTAAAACTTCTCGGGGTCATAACTCCTCGCTCGAATTGGCTATTAGTGTAGACACCAAAACAGCACCAATCCGATTATGTGATTGCAAACACTGATCGCTTTGACAAACACAGCCCCCAGGGCAGCCCTCAGAGGTTAAATAGTGGTCTTAACCACTTTCATAGCAATTTTGTAAGGTCAAGAAGCAATTTTGCACACTTGGACACTTTGCCCAGTATTCATCTCACCCAGGGACGAATTCAAAATAGAATTTGTCCCACCCCAGAACAAATTCTGAATCTGTCCCTGGGTGGTACGAATTCTAAGCTTAACGGGCAAAAAGACAAATGGCGCCAAGTGGCAGCCTGAGACGGTCGATTGATGACTCTCGCCTTGCACGCGTGTGTAGGTGGACAGAGGGGCCGTTAGAAGATCGTCACAAAAGGCATTTATCAAAGCCCAAGTCAATGGAGGACTCCCCTCCCTCATGGGAAGACAAGACTGCCACATGGCGCCTATGGCCAACACATGGCATTTGTGCTTCCCTCCCAAAAGAGACCCCATGGGTCTATAAAAGGTGGGACTTTTCTCACCCAAAACATACAGGTTAAAGGAGTTTTCAAGCAATGAAGTGCTGCCGAGTTGAAGACCCACTTGCATCCCTTTTGGTTCACCTTCCCACATCCACCAATCTCTTTTGCAAGGGAGGTTGTTGGGTGGCCTTTGGAAGCTCGAACCTGACCCAAATCCAACACATGGACACCTGAACCAACCAATTCGTCGACCCCCCAATCCTAAGAGGTTTTGGGCCCATCCCTGGTGGATTGGCTCCAAAATCAAGTGCCAACGGTGGGAGGCCCACTTGGGCACCCCCGCACCTCCCAAGTCCTATTTTAAGTTTTAGAGCATTTTAGATTACTTTTCGGATTGCATTTTGTGTTATTAGGTTTGATTAACCCATAGCTGCAATTTTGTAACTTTTGGTCGATTCTAGTATGTTTTGTGTCGCTTTGTTGTTTCGTCGACTTGTAGGTGTCAAGCTCAAATTCCTGAGGGTGGAGGCCAAATTGGGAGAATCCGACCATCTGGGTCGTCCCAAAATGGCCCCAATTACATAACCCCCCTATTTGCAGGCTTTTTGTAGGTCTCGGGATGTGACATTGGAGCAGCAGCAGGTCGGTTTCTTCAACACAGAAGAATTCGTCCCACCCAAGGACGAATTGCAGTCAGAATTCGTCCTACCCAGGGATGAATTCCATTTGAAGGTAGATTGGCTAGCTGTCTCAGTGGCAGTGGCCTTCTGGTAACTTTTCCTATCTTCTGTCAAGTTTTGAAGCCATTTGGACTCACTGTATTCACTATTTCAGGCAAATGTTTACATGCATATTTCGTTAGTTTTAGAGAACAAACACTTTTCATTTGTGGCAGATGCTACTGACATCTTGGTTGTTTCTTTGTTCGCAGGAGAAGCAGCGGAGGTTAAGAACTCATCGACATCAGCGACGACATCATCTTGGCCCGCCCATTGCAATCGTGGGCATGCAAAAGGAGGAAGACTAAGTCACACATTGTAACAAAGACAAATTTAATGCTCCTAGCCCCTAAAAAGGGAGGAGACGTCTATGTAACCGAGGATAAGATATTTGAATAAAGAGGGCTGTGATTTCTTTACATCTTTTCTTTCCTTTCCATATTGTCTCTTTCCTTCATTTTGGTGCATAAGGTTAAAGCGTTACATTTCGTCTTACATTGCATAATTAGTGTTTCCTTTCCCGGAATCTCGTGCTTTCAGTGGCGATCACGGTGGGACCCTGTTCCCTGGTTTTTGAAATCACAAAAAACTGATCAAAGTTTTATGTTTGTGCTTGACAGGTACATTTTTTTGTTGCAGACTGCTATTCGTCTCTGACAGGGACGAATTCTTTTCTGCAATTTGTCTGACCCTGGGATGAATTCAAATTCGTCTCTGGGAGGGACGAATTCTGTTTTGCAATTCGTCTCCCAGAGGGATGAATTCCTGCCTGCAAATTTTTAGAGCAGAAATTCAGAGACAACAGGAGTAGGCAGAGAAGAGGTAGGGATTTTCATGATCTCTGTTATATTTTTTGTTTCAGTTTTTGTTCCTTTGATTGTTTTCATCTTGTCCTGCATTGCATAAGAAAAGTCATGTATGCTTGTTTCATTTTTGTTGAATAAAATGAATCCCACACACATCACGAAATAATTTTAAACCAAGGAGCTGGTCGTAAGACCCCAGCCCCTTGATCAAGACCATTGGTGGATTTCATCACCACCATGGCTTGATTTGCATCCATTTCCCGATTGTCAACTGTTGTTAGGCGTAAATCCTGATGAAGACAGACCGAGTGTCGCTGGGGTGATTCCCATGCGCGTGAGGATAAGTCTTCTATGGTAGGTGCCATTAACAAGACAATACCCCTTTTGTACCGCCTATGTACCACGTACCTTCTACTCTCACGTACCTATAGTCTCCCTCTCATAAGGTCGGGTATATAGAGAGGTTGGTATATCGGCCTGGTTGGTATATTGAAGGGGCTACCATTTTGGGAGTTATATGAGTCGTCATAATGCATTTAAACGATCTTCAAAACCTACAAAAACAAAACAAAACATCAAAATGCACTAAACCAGTTTAGGACACACCATTTAATCCTTAAAAGAGATAATCACGGTTTTGTGAATGTGTGTGCTTAATTCTGCTTAGTGTAGACAAAAAAAAAAAATCATAAACGAGATAAAAACTTATTTAGATAGCATAGAAGCACCGCAATGGTGTACACCCGCAGTCAAGCCCAATCAAGGGCAGAAGCTTCGGAAGGTACACAAAAAGCAAGCACAAGTCGCCTTCACTTCGGTCCTGAGGATTTGGTCATACCACCTTATAGGTCTAACCTACAAAAGAATCCAATTCAGAATCCTCGGTGGGGTATGCCTATTCAAAATAGCCCCTTTCGGGAAGATGCCTTACATGTAGACCTTGACATAAATAGAGAATCACCTCTTGAAGTTAGGCATGAGTGGCCACCGCGCGATGAAGCGCTAGACGGGCACACCATCCATTTGGAGGGGCAACGTGGATATGGCGTCCCTTCTTTACCTATCATCAGAACAGAGAGACCAAATCCGGAGCGCAGGGCTCCTTACATAGGGCGACCTAACTCCGCCCACCCCATTTACACCCGTGAAAGGGAGTATGAGGAAAGCCATCGCATTCCTCGAGGGCAATAAACAACGTGGGAACCTTGCATTTCCACACCAACAGGATATCATGATCACCCCTTGAGGCCAGAACCTCGAGCACATACCGCTTACCTCGATAGAGGGAAGCGACCCATTGAAACCTTAGACCAGCAAACTCGAGGTAAACACATAGAAGAAACATTTGGACCTCCTGAACAAAATAGGGTAGACCAAATTGACCCAGCTATCGCCAGATATACCGCCCGTCAAGCCCAAATCATGCGGCTTAAACAAAGTCATCAGGAGATAGAGTATCGACACCGCTTGGATAGAGAGTGCATGCAACGCGAAGCGGATGAGTTACGCTATGAAATACTTAAGAGGGGGCCAACCCCTCGCATCCAAAAAGCTAAACAGTATGAGAGGTGTAATCCGTTGGTGCAGGACAGGTCTCCACGACCTCGTCAAGCTCTACCTCCAAGACCTCATAGATTCGAGAGGGAGGCAACTCCCCGAAACAATGATGGGTACCTTCAAGCAAGAGCTTGATCGGGGTCATAGGTTTTGCCCGGAGACTCCTCAAGAATTTTATGAGGAGTATGAACCGGAAGAGGAATATGTTGAAACTCCCCATCAAGGCGAGGAAGGATGCCATTCGGCCACCCCTCCATAGGCCTCCAGTTTATCGTAACTTGCAACAAGAGCGAACAAGAGAGGAAGAAGTAAAATCCTCCGATGCATACCAAGCGCTATTGGAGCGTTTGGAGTTTGTGGAGACAAAAGCTGCTGGGCATCAAAAACCCACATTACGTCTACTCCGCAGTAATCCGGTGCATCCCTCGGTGCCTACACCTCTTTACCCCGAACACTTCAAGTTGCCTCAATTGGCGTTTTTAAAGGTGAAGAGGATGCACAGGAACACGTTACACGATTTCTAAGCCAATGCTTCGGCATCCAAGATAATGACGCATTGTTGCTTAGAACATTCATAACCACATTCGCAGGCCTTGCCTCGGATTGGTTCACACAACTGCCCAAACACAGCATAAGCAATTTAGATCAATTAGTAGACGCGTTTCTTGAACGCTTTGCCTTCAACACAAGGAAGAAGGCATCACTAAGTGATTTAGCGAGCCTCAAGCAATTTGAAGAGGAAACAATGGCAGCGTACGGGAATCGATGGAGAGCTTTGCTTTCTAGGTTACCCTACCGTCCTCCTATGTCTGATCTCACGTAGATGTTCACAAAAAGTTGCTTAAAATCAATCTCTGGTCTATTGTTGCTGCGACAATACGACAACTTAGAAGAAGCTTTGGCGCAAGCCAGAGTCATAGAAGAGATTAAGATAGGCGAAGGCACAATTGCCAAGCCTAAGAAGAAAGAGTGGAATAAAACCACTAAAACCGGGACAACGCAACCACAACACGCTGCAGTCAACCAAGTTGCGATAAATGTCCCCGCGTCTGTGCAAGAAACGTAGCCTCAAAAGGCTAACTACCAAGCAGTGCCTCTTGCTTATGAAAGAGATAATAGAAGACAGGAGCAAAATTACCCGCGTCGCCCTAGGCAAAATTTTACCCCATATGCGGAGTCTAGGGACTCCTTATTTGACCGCTTGTCAGCGGCAAATTTAGTCACTCTGCCAGAAATCCAAATTATAGACCCAAACATTCCCAAGCCTAGGGGGTATAGAGAGGAATTGTATTGTAGATTCCATAGGCAAAGAGGACATGACTTGAATGGGTGCTGGAAATTCAAAGAACTAGTCCAGGATTTGATCGACAATCGAACATTAGTTGTGGACAATCCCGTCGCACCAAACAACCAGCAAATGGGGGTATTCAAGGACCCCTTGCTAGCCCACGAGGCACAAACAAAACCACTCTAGATTAACGAGGTGCGACAAGATCTTCCTACACAGGGATTTGTGGGAATGATTAGCATAGTAACAAGGAACATAAGGTACCCGACAGCTGCCCCTGAGGTAGCTACGAGGGAAGTTCTAGCAACATCACATCCTCAACAATGCCCAACGCAGTTACCTCCGCCTAGACCTGAGGTCATGATACGAACCAAACTCACGTAGAGTTTGCGGACCACGTCGGCTAGGCTGTCCATCTACGAGCTTATTCAACAATCAGCTCCCCATAGAGAAGCTCTTATGGACATTTTAAAAGCCATTGAATTACAACCCCACGAGGCAAATTCTTTCAACGCCTTCGTGGGACATGTGAAACAATGTACGGAGCCGGTCATCACATTCGGAGAAGATGAGGTCAAAACGATATCAAATGACATGGCAGATCCACCCACGCACGTTATCGCGTGGGTCAACGGGATTCCGTACAAGAGAGTGCTCGATAGATATCGGCTCGTCCAAGTAACATCATAACCACTGTAGCCTTGAAGCATTTGAAGCTGCCAGCCTCTCACATCACAGCCTCCACGTACACACTGCGAGCTTTTAACGATGCAATATGCTCGACAGTCGGCACAGTCGTTCTGCCAGTCCAGGTAGGACAAAAGTCAATACCTACACTATGCCATGTGCTGGAAGGAGAAATGGCTTATAATATACTGCTAGGGCGGCCTTGGATCAGGGATATGAAATGTGTCCCTTCGATCGCCCACCAGTGCTTGAAGTATGCTTATGAAGGAGAAATACATGTAGTCCCAATGGACTTAGAGCCCTTCAAGTATTGCAATGCGATACAATTCATACCTCAATCGACCCTCCCTTCAACGCACTTGGATTTCCAATTAAATCCATCTAAACAGGGTCCAATACCACAGGCACCACTGGTGGCCAATAAGGCAAAATCCCAGCTAGGTGAGACTTCATCATCGGCTCCTTCATCATCAATGCCACCTATCACGGCCCAACAGAAGGACAAGGGAAAACAAATCATGGAAGAAGTTAAGCCCTTAGAAGAAAAGTTGCCCATAATTTCAACAATAACAACAGAGGAAGCACCCAACGCAACGGAAACCAAGATTCCTGAACCACCAAACATGGAATGGACTTAGGAAGGACTACCGTTTCCTCCCACCCAATCATCAACAATCACTATTGAAATGGCCAGTACAGGCCTGGGGGAATATTTAGTGCAAAATTTTGTGGCAACCCCCACACTGGAGTCAGTACAAGACATGGGAAGACCTCACCTTCCCATTGGAACAATCGTCCCTCTAGGCTACCCACCGAACCAGACAAATTTTGTGTATGGGGGCTTTGATCATGGTCTTGAACCATGCCAACAAAAGGAAACAGACGAAGAACCTTTTGTGGAAAACATCAATTATCTATCAAACCCAGAATTTGCCCTAAAATATCTAGGCCAATGCAATTGGCATGGATACGAGCTCGACGAGATATGAGCAAGGGATGCGGATCCTTTGCCAACCAAGATATCAGATGCCATATGACAAGTCAGGGGTAGGGTTCAACCATCCCCTGCCATTAGACATCTTGGTTGAAAATATGCAAGGCCTAGAAATAGGCAACAAGGGGGGATTGGCATTGGATCCTTATGCCAATCCGAATACAGAATACACATTGGGAGACTACCTCCCATGGTCAACAAACACCACTGGCAGCAACAATAATCCCTCTTCTTTGCTAGAGAGAAGCGAAATTTCAGAGATTAATCCTCAAAAAGAACATCAACGGTTGCCAGACATCTTTTCGAAACTGTTCCCCTTAGAGGTTCCAGACGAAATAACACGGTCTCAAGAGAATCAGGTCCCTCCACTAAGAGTGGAACAACCGCAATGGGACCAGATTAATTCACTGGAACAAGAAGAGTCCTCAATGTCGCAAGCAATAGATGCTGAAGAGGATGAACAATTTTGGATCTATGAAAGCGATTCAGAAGATGAAACTAAAATGGACTATCTCAGACATGCGCGACGACATCACCGTGCTCTAACTCATGAAGATCTAATGGGACAGATGGGTATACTGTTAGGACATGAATGGCACGTAGAC
Source organism: Wollemia nobilis (assembly GCA_028583015.1). Taxonomy (NCBI): domain Eukaryota; kingdom Viridiplantae; phylum Streptophyta; class Pinopsida; order Araucariales; family Araucariaceae; genus Wollemia; species Wollemia nobilis. Next base: position 14,186,790 of record JAQPPZ010002581.1, read on the forward strand.
CCAGTGAGGTGGGACCAAGTGTTAGACCTATGGCTCCAAATTCAAGATGAGCATCGTCCACCTCGAGATCCCATCATGACAGCAGTGCCAAGGGAACACCCCGCCTTCCTTTTCACACATAGAGATGAATTTGCACCTAGAGAGGATCCATTCGTGCCTGTTCCCGTAGAGCCAGATCCAAAGTATAGGGAACATCTAAAAGAATCAAGTCATCACACCCGTGGTTCTGGAGACCAAATCCATTCCATCCACATGATCTCCATTGATTTAACCGCACCCATCCGCAATCCGACCGATCCATCATGGTCATTGCATCTAGACATGGATGCCATCGATTGGGATCACGTCAATTCACCATTGTCACCATCAGAGTATTGGACTTTCGGTGAAATGCTTCATTTTACCCCAAGGACAACTCAGGATATTTTTCAAGCTGAAGAGGGACCCGAGGTTCCAAACGTAGATCTTAACTCAGCTGATGATATCCATTTAATCCCAACTCCACATCAGTTGGAGGACGGATCCCACATGTCAGTCGAGGAGACGACTGACGTAGACATCGGCACAGATCCAATGAATCCATGGATTCTCAAGCTGGGGGTAAGCCTTTCCCCCAAAGAGCAAGCCAAATATATTGCCCTTCTCAAAGAGAAGAAGGAAGTTTTTGCATGGTCGTACAAAGATATGCCAGGACTAGACCCGTAGCTAGTCATGCACAACTTAACGCTTGATCCGAAAATCAAGCCTGTAAAGCAAAAACTAAGAAATATGCACCCAACAGTGGCCTTGATGGTCAAAGATGAATTGCAAAAGCTGTTGGATGCACAATTTGTCATCTACGTGGATTATCCGCCATGGTTGTCCAACATGGTTCCCATCAAGAAGCCCGACGGGAGGATTCGAATATGCACCGACTTTTGAGACCTAAACAAAGCAAGTCCTAAGGATGATTTCCCCTTGCCAAGCATCGACGCATTGGTAGACGCTACAGCGAGGTCATGAAATGCTCTCCCTAATGGACGGTTTCTCGGGATACAATCAAATTTGTATCAATCCTGAAGACCAACTCAAAACGGCATTCACAACGCCTTGGGGGACATTTTGCTATAAGGTCATGCCTTTTGGCCTTAAAAACGCCGGCGCTACATACCAACGTGCTATGACTTATATCTTCCATGATTACATGCACAAAACTTTGGAAGATTACATGGATGATTTGTTAGCCAAGTCTCTCTTGCGCTCAGATCATCTCGGTGACTTAAGCAAGATTCTCGATCGCCTCATAGAGCATAAGGTCATACTGAATCCCAAGAAGTGCGTGTTCGGTGTCACATCTGGAAAACTCTTGGGTTTTATAGTCTCAAAGAGAGGCATCGAAGTGGACCCAAACAAAGTCAAGGCAATCCTTGAAATGGCTCCCCCAACCACTATCAAGCAACTCGAAGTCTGCAAGGAAAGGTCGCGTCGATTAAACGCTTCATAGCGCAATTATCCGACAAATGCCGACCCATGAACAAATTATTGCACAAGGGGGTCACATTTCATTGGGATGACGAGTGCCGATCGACCTTTGACGAAATCAAACTAGTACTTGGCTTCACCGCCAATATTGGCACCACCTAGACCAGGTGTGTCGTTCTACTTATACATCTCAGCTACTGAGGTGGCACTGGGCGCAATGCTAGCCCAGAAGAATGAACTTCACAAAGAACAGGCTACTTACTATCTTAGCCGCACCCTGGTCAGTTACGAACTTAACTATGCATAAGTTGAAAAACTCTGCTTGGCAGTGGTGTTTGCTACCAAAAGGCTACGCCACTACATGCTGAGCAACACTACGTATGTTGTGTCTAAGGAGAATCCATTGCGATACATGATGAGTCGTACTTATCATAGTAGTCGCACGGCGAAATGGATCATGTTGTTGACGGAATTTGACATTGAGTTTATTGGGCAAAAATCTATAAAAGGACAAGTCATAGCCGATCAACTAGCAGAGGCTCCTCTTGAAGACGATCAGCCTCTAGTCATAGAACTACCCGATGATGGGGTCTTCCATGTCTCAGAATTGCCGGATTCCGAAGAGCCTGAGTCTCAAGCCGACATAACCTTATTTTTTGATGGTTCTAAATGCGAGCAAGGTGGTGGCGCAGGAATTGTATTCTTCACACCGCAGGGCGCTCCAATGCCCCTGTCATTTAAATTAAATTTCCAGTGCACCAACAACAATGCGGAATATGAAGCCTTGCTCCTAGGTCTTCAAACAACAATCGCCATGAACATCAAAATATTGAACATCTTTGGCGATTCGCTGTTAATCGTCAATCAAGTCAAAGGGGTATATCAATGCAAATGCCCAGTTCTAAAGGCCTATAAAGCCCTCATGGATAAATTCCTGGCAAAACTTGAGTGGTATGACATCGAGGCACTCCCTCGATCATCGAATCATTTTGCGGACACAATGGCCTCCTTGGGGTCACTAATCCCGTAAGACCTTTCCGGTGATATAACAACCATTCAGGTCAAAACCTTATTGCAACCCGCGATGGAGCGCGCAAGCTCAGACTTGACGCCAGGAGTCCACATGATCCAGATCAAACCATCTTCGGATAAGTTCTTTCGAATCCGAGACTGTTTGAAACATGCCAACTGGGGGTCTTTATTTTCCCCCACTCCCATTAATAGCAACACAACGCTATTCTTACAAGTTCTATCCCATTCAGCATTTGTTAGGGAAGAACTTCAAAAGGGATTGGATTTTCATACTATCGAGGTTTCTGATCAATAGGACTGGTATTTACCCATAAGAGATTACCTCAAATTAGGTAATCTTCCCTTTGGATTGACACACGCCGCAAAACGAACATTCAAGCAAAAAGCGGCTAAGTATGTCTTGATAGGAGACATTTTGTATCGTCGAAGCTATGACAAAATTCTTCTTCGTTGTTTGGACTAGCAAGAGTCCACTTGGGCAATCACCCAAGCGCATGACGGTACATGTGGTGGCCACTTCAGTGGTATGGCCATTGCAAAGTGCATTCTTCGCATGGGCTATTATTGGCCATCTTTAGAGCGAGATTGTTGCGAGTATGTCAAGAAGTGCGTAAAGTGTCAACATCATGCCAATTTGATGCACGCACCTTCCCAAGCCCTATAGACAGTCCAGTTTGCTTGGCCATTTTCGTAGTGGGGCCTCGATCTAATCGAAAAGATCTCCCCTGCATCGTCAGGCCGTCACACGTTTATCATAACGACCACAAAATATTTTACCAAATGGGTGGAAGCAATTTCGTTAACCTCTACGACAGGACCCCGCATTGCGGAGTTCATTTTGCATTACATCATATGTCATTTTGGTATTCCATCCAAAATAATCTCGGATAATGGGCCATCATTCAAGAACAAAGACGTGCGTGCTTTAACCACAAAGTACAAAATTCAGCACGGCTTTTCAACACCCTATTATCCGCAAGCAAATGGGCAAGCAGAGGCGTCAAACAAAACGCTAGTCGCCATCCTTAAAAAGACCGTCGCAGACAGTCATAAGGATTGGCACATACAAATCCCACTTGCCCTTTGGGCTTATCGCACTAGCATTCGGACGCCCACCTGGGCAACTCCGTTTTCACTAGTGTATGGCTCAGAGGCGGTAATGCCTCTCGAGTTGGAAATTCCTTCCCTGCGCATATCAATGCAGGAGTTCATCGATGATAACACTGCGCGGCAGGCCCGATTAGACCAACTTACGTTGCTTGACGAACGACGCGTTAATGCTCTCGAGCACTTACGTATCTATCAAGAGCGGCTTAAGAGAGCTTACAACATGAAAGTTCACCTAAGAGACTTTCGGGTTGGTGATTTGGTTTTGAAGGAAAACCAACAAAACTCTAATTTGCCATCCCATATGAGGGACAAATTCATGGCAAATTGGTTAGGTCCTTATGTCATTGATAGCAAAATAGGACCCGAGACGTACCGGCTAGCTTCTCTTGACGGTATCAAGGAAACAGAACCCTTGAATATCAGTCATTTGCGACCATTTCATATCTAAGAAAGCCATATCCCAAAAAAAAAAAAAAAAAAAAAGCTCCAAGGATTAACGCAATCTCTTGGTCAACCCAAAAAGCTCCAAGGATTATCGCAATCTCTTGGTCACAAAAAAGCTCCAAGGATTATCGCAATCTCTTGGTCAATACAAAAAGCTCCAAGGAGTATCGCAATCTCTTGGTCAACCCAAAAAGCTCCAACGATTATCGCAATCGCTTGGTCAAAAAAATCAAGAAATTCAAAAAACAAAACAACAAAAATCATCAAAAATAACAAATATTAGCATCTCACTTCTAGGCATACTCAAATTCATCAAAAAAATTCATATTCTCGCACCTCATCTTCACCTTCACCAAAAACAATCCATCAAAATTACAAAAATACATAGCTGCATTAAGCATTGCATCCATACATTGCATATTTGTAGTCATACAGGTCAAAGGCACTATAAGCTGCAATAGCTCTGATAGTCCACCTTGTTCAACATTATCTCATGTTACAAAAACAACAAAAACACCAAGCATAACTTTTACCACACTACAGTCAGTGTTCTGGGAATGTACCAAGAGTTTTAGTGATTCAGTCATCATTTTCCTCTTTAGCCATGTAGTGTATCAAGTCGAACAGATTTTACGAAGGTAGAGTCATACTTGAAATACACCTTGTTACGTAACATCCCAACACATATCAAAACACTAAAATTCCCAAATTGTGTGAACGAAAGATGAAACCTGCAAAATAATCTAGGTCACCAAAAGCGAAACGGTTATCTTGCTCATCCCCCTGTGCGAATGACCCCAAGAATGCTGAGAGTTGGCAAAAGGACAAGCATCCTCCCTACCCAATTCCCTAAGAATCCCTAAAGTTCTCAATAGTTGCAAAACATCAAAAATTTGCAAAATGTCAAAACTCCAAATTTGACATCATACAGTGCACACATCAAAGGGCACAAACGATAGTGATTTTCATCACTACATATCCCCAATCCCTTGCTCAAAAGAAAAACAAATCAAAATAAAAAATGATCTCATCACTACAAACGAGCAAGTATCCCAATACAATTGAAAAAAAGAAGGGAGTTGACCTTGAATCCCTGGAACTCAGCATTCTATAGGTCATAAGGCAAGCTTCAGTACCAATTTGGTTGATAGCCTATCGGTAATGAGTAAACCTCCCGCATGACGATATATCCGTCACATTAACTTGCGTACGGATCAATGTTTGCATGTGGATGAGCTAGCTTATGGCATCCTGGATTACACCATGATTAATCTTAGTACATACAACAAAGGAATTCGTGGAGCTAATTAGGTGATCCTCGAGTACGAGTTCGGTTGAAAGCCCATCTGGCACTGGCGGTATCCTAACAAATACCACTAAACGAACTCAATTACACACACAGGGATGTGAAATAGCTCGGTCAAAAACAAGTCTGATTCATACCTTGGTCAAAAAGTCTTGTAAGATAAAGTATAGTCATGGATGGTGAGTTAAAACTGACTGAATCATAGAAAATCTTACATTCAGTCCAAAACCATCTGCGCTACTTATCATCTTTATGATACCATCAGAAAATACAAAAAGAAAAACCATGTAAATAAAGAGCTTCTTAAACACTAATAGTGCAATCATCACAAATGTCATTCATCCATTTCACCTCGCATATCACATAGACATCAAAAACATATACATTTATCATAACATCTGCATTCATCAAAATAAATAAACATGCATAACAAAAAAAAATCACATCATCACATGTACAAAACCAAAAATAAAATTGGTATATATATATATCGTCAAAAAGATGCCCGCAGGCTACAAAACCGGTCCTCAGACCCCGCAATCATATCCAAAAACCCAACCTAAGGCGTCGACCACCATGATCACACAGGATCGGTGCGACGGGAACTACCCCCCGTGGTGTGGGTCCTACGGGACCCTGCAGGGCGGCTACTGCTAGCCCCCGCATCATGCCTGCTACCCCCCCTCATCTAACCGCCTGCGACGAGATGATGTTGACTGCTCAGTCAAACTATCCCTCATCCATCGAGAAGATCTACTGATCGAAGGCTCAGGTAGCCGCCCACCAAGGTGGATGACCTCCCTCTCCAAGTCTATCCGATAAAGACACCACTCTGCCTCTCGTCGATGATAGATAGACAATGCATCATCGCGTCGTGCCAAAACTCTATCCCGCTCTACCAACTGAGCCCACAGAAGATCCCTCTCTAGATCCCGCATCCGCAGTAGCTCTGTAAGTCGTGCAACCTCAACGCCTACATCCGACCCCACCTCCTCTGTATCTGTCGGATGCATAGGACTCATGGGGACAGTAGCCTGCTCAGGCTCCCACTGCGCCTCCACATCCTGCATGTCCGGCCGCTCCGGAACACCCAAGCCCACATCCTCATCTCCCACATCCACCATATCTGCATCATCCAACGGCCCCCCCCCCCCCCCCCCCCCAACACCACGTTACGACCCCACCCTCCAACACCCACGCGTACGGCAGCACACCCACGGCACGGGCCACACCAAACAATGGAAACCATGCCCCACCCCCCCCGAACTCCCCCCAAGCACAAAACACCCCGAAAAAGCTACCCACTCCCCCACAAAACGAACAACTCCACCCCACCCGCAGGACGAATCAAAAAAAACAACCGAAAACCAACCCGACAAAGACCAATCAATGGTGCCTCTATCGAACACTCTACCAACTGCCACACCAAATCCAGTAGGTTCCACGGGAACCTCATGCCTGACGAATTAGGGAGAAGAATGTTAGAAATGAGGCCCATCAAGAATGCGTGCCTCACTCCTAACACCCCCCTCTCCGTCCACCAGCTAACCAAAATCCTGCCAGCCTGGCAATCCGCCTCGGCTGTCTCCACTAGGTCTGCTACACCCAGCTGCCCCCCATGCCCAAAACATCTCGTAAGTATAGCAGTCCGCTGATCAAATGGAGATGTCCTAATAGGCAGACCATCTATCGGAATCCGAAGCAACCGATAGACGTCCTCAAGAGTCACAGTCATCTCCCCTGTCGGGAGATGGAAAGTATTGGTCCGCGGATCCCAAAGCTTGATCAGGGCCGTCAGATAGGCCTGATCGGAAACCATAGGCTCCAGTCGAGCCACCTGCTTGAGCCCAAGGGCATCAAGCCATTCCCGATCATCATCGGTCAATGCCAACCGCGCCTCAGTAAATGCAGCGGGTACACGGTACCGGCTCCTAACAACCTGCAAAGCAAAAAAAAAAAAAATCACAAAATCAACACAAACACAAAAAAAAATAATATATATATATATATATATATATATATATATATAACAGATCAAATTTTCAGTTCTAGGGTTTCTAACCTTAAATGTTAAACAAAAACATCACAAAAAAATATTAAAGTTTTGAAAAGCGTCAACACAAAAACAATGCATTAAATTAAAGCAAAATAAACTCTAGGGTCACTTACAGGTCTCGCCTCGGCTCCGCCACTCGAACCAGTTTGTGCACTCATGATGGCAGAGAGAATTCCAGCAGCGCTTCGCTTCGCAGAATTACCTCCTCCTCCCAGAGCTCCAAAATCGCAAGAAAAAAATGACACAAATGAGCCCAAAATCAAGTTTTGGCCATTAAATAGGCCTTTTGCGCTGGAATTCATCCTTGACTGGGACGAGCGCTCTGATCAGCACTCGTCCCACCCAGGGAAGAATTCTCCAGCTGGAATTCGTCCCACCCAGGGACGAATTCAGGCCAGCACAAAAAAAAATAAAAAAAATGACTAAAAATGCACTAAAAACAGACAATAAAATTGCCCGACAGGATTGCTACTGCACATGACAACAAGGGCATACAAAATCGACATTGGAGTCACAAATTGTCACTATCATACTCCCTAAGAAGGCTACCATAGCCGGACCGCTCCACGGGAAGACGGATTTTAGACAATTTCATCCCCAAACGACATCACAAAAGGGTCAAAGCCCACTCAAAAACAGTACAAAATTCAACAAAAATACAAAATAAACATTGCCGGACATAAGTGCTCTTGCACTTAACCTCTAGGCAAAGAAAATCGATGTCGAGGTCCAAATTATCGCTCTCCTACTTCCCCAAGAAGGCTACAATAGCCGGACCGCTCCACGGGAAGTTAGATTTTCGATGATTTCACCTCATTACGGCATCACCAAAAGGGTACACACCCACCAAAAACAAGTCCAAATGTTGGAAAAATTGCACAAGCTTAACGGTAAACCCTTTAAGGCACACCTGCACAAGTCATCTTGGGTCAAGCGACTCGTCGCTTCTCTCACGAAGGTCATTCCCTCATCGATTCGTCGCTTGAGGGGGTAGTCACACTTAGTCACCAACCAACAATCACACACCCAATTAAGGAAAACGACATGCATTCAAAGAATCATTGACAAAGACAATCACGCTCCTGCTTGGGGCGATAAACAAGCAACAATCAAATCAATCAAACACTTGGCATTTCGTGAATCATGAACACAAGGTTCCCCTTGAGGATAAAAACGCCCTTTGCCTGTTCATGACTGATCAATGTCTAAGTTCAAGTCACACCTCAACAAAACAGGTTAATACTTGAAATCAAATTCCTTAGCTCGTCAGAAGCAAGGATTCAAGAATGCATGCCCTTTCCATACTTGGGGCATCAAAAGTTGGTTAGGTTACCAAGAAACCCTAATCATTAGTGCTTTGGTTATCTATTTTTGCTCAGCACTACGTCACCCATAGCGCTTCCCAAAAAGGGGCATCTGTAGACACCAAAACAACACCAATCCGATTATGTGATTGCAAACACTGATCGCTTTGACAAACACAGCCCCCAGGGCAGCCCTCAGAGGTTAAACAGTGGTCTTAACCACTTTCATAGCAATTTTTGTAAGGTCAAGAAGCAATTTGGCACACTTGGACACTTTGCCCAGTATTCGTCTCACCCAGGGACGAATTCAAAATAGAATCCATCCCACCCCAGAACGAATTCTGAATCCGTCCCTGGGTGGGACGAATTCTAAGCCTAATGGGCAAAAAGACAAATGGCACCAAGTGGCAGCCCAGAACAGTTAGTTAATGACTCCTGCCTTGCACGCGTGTGTAGGTGGACGAAGGGGCCGTTAGAAGACTGTCACAAAAGGCATTTATCAAAGCCCAAGTCAATGGAGGACTCCCCTCCCTCATGGGAAGACAAGAGTGCCACATGGCGCCTATGACCAACACATGGCATTTGTGCTTCCCTCCCAAAAGAGACCCCATGGGTCTATAAAAGGTGGGACTTTTCTCACCCAAAACAGACAGGTTGAAGGAGTTTTCAAGCAACGAAGTGCTTGCCGAGTTGAAGACCCACTTGCATCCCTTTTGGTTCACCTTCCCACATCCACCAATCTCTTTTGCAAGGGAGGTTGTTGGGTGGCCTTTGGAAGCTCGAACTGACCCAAATCCAACACATGGACACCTGAACCAACCAATTCGCCGACCCCCAATCCTAAGAGGTTTTGGGCCCATCCCTGGTGGATTGGCTCCAAAATCAAGTGCCAACGGTGGGAGGCCCACTTGGGCACCCCCGCACCTCCCAAGTCCTATTTTAAGTTTTAGAGCATTTTAGATTACTTTTCAGATTGCATTTTGTGTTATTAGGTTTGATTAACCCATAGCTGCAATTTTGTAACTTTTGGTCAGATTCTAGTATGTTTTGTGTCGCTTTGTTGTTTCGCTGACTTGCAGGTGTCGAGGTCGAATTCTCGAGGGTGGAGGCCAAATTGGGAGAATCCGACCATCTGGGTCATCCCAAAATGGCCCCAATTACATAACCCCCATGTTTGCAGGCGTTTTGCAGGTCTCGGGATGCGACATTGGAGCAACAGCAGGTCGGTTTCTTCAACACAGAAGAATTCGTCCCACCCAGGGACGAATTGCAGTCAGAATTCGTCCTACCCAGGGAAAAATTCCATTTGAAGGTATATTGGCCAGTTGTCTCAGTGGCAGTGGCCTTCCGGTAACTTTTCCTATCTTCTGTCAAGTTTTGAAGCCATTTGGACTCACTGTATTCATTGTTTCAGGCAAATGTTTACATGCATATTTCGTTAGTTTTAGAGAACAAACACTTTTCATTTGCGGCAGATGCTACTGACATATTGGTTGTTTCTTTGTTCGTAGGAGAAGCAGCGGAGGTTAAGAACTCATCGACATCAGCGACGGCATCATCTTGGCCCGCCCATTGCAATCGTGGGCACGCGGAAGGAGGAAGACTAAGTCACACATTGTAACAAAGACAAATTTAACTCTCCTAGCCCCTAAAAAGGGAGGAGACGTCTATGTAACCGAGGATAAGATATTTGAATAAAGAGGGCTGTGATTTCTTTACATCTTTTCTTTCCTTTCCATATTGTCTCTTTCCTTCATTTTGGTGCATAAGGTTAAAGCGTTACATTTCGTCTTACATTGCATAATTAGTGTTTCCTTTGCCCGAAATCTCGTGCTTTCAATTAGTACATATTTTCAGAAAGCCCTCGAAAAGAGCTACAAAAACATAGGGTGACATCATACTGACTGTAGTTTGTTTTAATATTTTTGGCTTTTTGGTCTATTTTTCCAAAATTTTACTTTTATTTTTCTAACCCTTCCATTTGTAGATTTTTTTAAACTTCGACAACTAAAATAAAAATAAAAAAAAATTAAAATTTCATAAATAAATGCATGGGTGTGAAGAATGAGCTTCAACGACGTAGGGTGACATCATACTGATTGTAGTGTATTTTAAAATTTTTGGCTTTCTGGTCCATTTTCCAAAATTTTATTTTTATTTTTCTAACCCTTTCTTTTACAAATTTTTTTAAACTTCAATGACTGGAATAAAAATAATAAAAAAAAATTATCATAAATAAATGCATTGGTGTGAAGAATGAGCTTCAATATTTCATCTGAAATAATTTTAATTTCATTCTGAAGTCAGTTCAAATTTATAAAAATTATTTAAATTTGTTGTTTTATAAGGTTTTTATAATTTCAAAATTTCACATTTTTTTCATATTTTGAATGTAAATTGATTTTCAGGCTTTGCATTTGCATTCATAGACAATAAATGAATTTCTCTTTATGAAAATTACAATTTCATTTAAGAGTGTATTCATACGAAATTCCATTGATCATCATTTTGAATTTTGGGAGCAAAAATTTCTTAGGTCATAACTCCTCGCTTGTTGCTCGGATTGGCTATTAGTTCATATTTTAAGAAAGCTCTCGAAAAGAGCTACAATTACATAGGGCGACATGATACTGATTATAGTATGTTTAAACATTTTTGGCTTTCTGGTCTATTTTCTAGAATTTTATTTTTATTTTTCTAACCCTTCATTTTGTAAATTTTTAAAATTTTGACGATAAATAAAAATAAGAAAAAACTAAAATTTCATAAATAAACGCATGGGTGTGAAGAATAAGCTTCAATATTTCATGTGAAATAATTATTATGAAGTCATTTCGAATTTATAAAAATTATTTAAAGTTGTTTTATAAATATTTTTATAATTTTAGAATTTTACATTTTTTTCATATTTTGAAGGTAAATTGATTTTCAGACTTTTCATTTGCATTCAAAGATAATAAATGAACTTCCCTTTATGCAAATTATAATTTCACTAAAGGGGGGTAGTTCATACGACATTCCATTGGCCATCATTTTAAATTTTGAGGGTAAAACTTCCTAGGGTCATAAATCCTTGCTCGTTGCTCGGATTGACTATTAGTGCATATTTTCGGAAAGCTCTCGAAAAGAGCTACAAAAGCGTAGGACAACATCATACTAATTATAGTATGTTTTTATAATTTTTACTTTCTGGTCCATTTTCTAAAAATTTATTTTTATTTTTCTAACCCTTCCTTTTGCAAATTTTTTCAAACTTTGACGACTAAAATAAAAATAATAAAAAATTAAAATTTCATAAATAAATGCATGGGTCTGAAGAATGAGCTTCAATATTTCATCCGAAACAATTTTGATTTCATTATGAAGCAATTTCAAGTTTATAAAAATTATTTAAAATTACTATTTTACAAGGGTTTTTATAATTTTAGAATTTTACATTTTTTTCTTCATATTTTAAAGGTAAATCGATTTTTAGGCTTTGCATTTGCATTCACAAACAATAAATGAACTTCCCTTTCTAAAAATTATAATTTCATTAAAACAAGAAGGCTAGTTCACCAGGGTCTTATTCATGGGTGGAAATGGGAGACTGGTAGGTCGGCTATTTCTCATCTTTAGTTTATTGATGATATTGCTCTATTGGGTGTGGCCTCTATTCGTGAAGCAACCAAATTTAGACGTGCGCTGGATATGTATTTGGTTGTCTATTGTCAGAAGATTAATGAGCATAAGTCTACTATTTTATTTTTCAATACAAATCCAATGATTCAAGCTAGAATTATTCAGATTCTTAGGTTTCAGGTTGGGACTCTTCCCCTTATGTACTTAGGGATTCCTATTTCTGTTGGTCCTCTACCTAGGTCGGTTTGGACTAACATCCTTGATAAATTTCATAGCCAAGTTAGTCATTAGACTCAGGTCTGGCAGAGGATTTTGCGAATGATCCAGGAAACTGTGTCTGCAAAATGTCAAATTATTTTTCTTGTGGACTAAACGAAACATTAGATCATGGAAAGATTAGGTTTGATGGTTAATGGTCCTAGTCCTAATATCTCTTGTAGACGGATGAGTCAGAGTAATCGGGTGCAGAGGGATGGTAAATGGAATCTGCCTCCTTCGAGAGTGCTGAAAATTAATACAGATACATCTTCCTGGGGTAATCCGAGTAATGTTGTTATTGATGGTGTGGGGCGGGACAATAGTGGTACTGTCCAATTTTTTTTCTCTTTCTTTAAGGGATATCATTCTAATAACTTCGTGGAAGCCCTTGCAATTTTCTATGCTTTGGAGCAAGGGTATGCTTTGGGTTGGTGTAGGATTGTTTGTGAATATGATTCTTGGATTGTTATAAATTTGTTGAATTATGGGGATAGTCTTCATGGTAGTTGACGGTTGAGTTGGATTGCTCGATAAATTCTCAATATCTTTTCTCACTTGGAGTTCATTTATTTTAAGCATATTCCTCGGGAGTGGAATGGGGTAGCGGATTTGTTAGGTAAATGGGCTTATTAGTTTTAGGATGGTTGGGATGTTCATAATTGATCTCAACTTTCTCCTGATTGCTCTCATATCTCTCTTCTTTATTGACAACTAATATATTTGAATAACCTGATAATGGGTGTGAAGAATGAGCTTCAATATTTTATCCAAAATAATTTTTATCTTATTCTGATATTATTTTGAATTTATAAAAATTATTTAAAGTTGTTTTATAAGGATTTTTATAATTTCAAAATTTCACATTTTTTTTCATATTTTGAAGGTAAATCGATTTTCAGGCTTTTTATTTGCATTCACAAACAATAAATGAACTTTTATTTATGAAAATTACAATTTCATTAATGGAGGGTAGTTCATACAACATTCCATTGACCATCATTTTGAATTTTGGGGTAAAACTTCTCGGGGTCATAACTCCTCGCTTGAATTGGCTATTAGTACATATTTTCAGAAAGCCCTCGAAAAGAGCTACAACAACATAGGGTGACATCATACTGACTATAGTTTGTTTTAATATTTTTGGCTTTTTGGTCTATTTTTTCAAAATTTTACTTTTATTTTTCTAACCCTTCAATTTGCAGATTTTTTTAAACTTCGACAACTAAAATAAAAATAAAAAAAAATTAAAATTTCATAAATAAATGCATGGGTGTGAAGAATGAGCTTCAATATTTTATCTAAAACAATTTTGATCTCATTTTGAAGTCATTTCGAATTTATAAAAAATATTTAAAGTTGCTATTTTATAAGGATTTTTATAATTTCAAAATTTCACATTTTATTTTTCATTTTTTATATTTTGAAGGTAAATCGATTTTCAGGATTTGCATTTGCATTCACCGATAATAAATGAACTTGCCTTTATGAAAACTACAATTTTATTTAAGAAGGGTATTTCATACGACATTCGATTGACCATCATTTTGAATTTTGGGGGTAAAACTTTCTAGGGTTATAACTTCTCGCTCGTTGCTCGAATTGAATATTGGTGCATATTTTTGAAAAGCTCTCAAAAAGAGCTATAATGACGTAGGGAGATATCATACTGATTATAGTGTGTTTTAATATTTTTGGCTTTCTGGTCTATTTTTCAAAATTTTATTTTTATTTTTCTAACCATTTGCAATTTTTTTAAAATTTAACGTTTAAAATAAAAATAATAAAAAATTAAAGTTTCATAAATAAATGCATTGGTGTGAATAATGAGCTTCAACATTCATCTGAAACATTTTTGATCTCATTCTGAAGTTGCTTCAAGTTTATAAAAAAATATTTAATATTGTTGTTTTATAAAGATTTTTATAATTTCAAAATTTCATATTTTTTTCATATTTTGAAGGTAAATCAATTTTTAGGCTTTGTATTTGTATTCACAGATAATAAATGAACTTCCCTTCATTAAAATTATAATTTCATTAAAGGGGGGTAGTTCGTACGACATTCCATTGGCCATCATTTTGAATTTTGAGGGCAAAACTTTTCGAGGTCATAACTCCTCGCTCATTGCTCGGATTGACTATTAGTGCATATTTTTGATAAGCTCTAGAAGAGAGCTACAATAGTGTAGGGTGAAATCATAATGACTATGGTATCTTTTAATATTTTTTGCTTTCTAGTCCATTTTTTAGAATTATATTTTATTTTTCTAACCCTTTTGCAGATATTTTTAAACTTTGACGACTAGAATAAAAATAAAAAATTCATAAATAAATATATGGGTGTGAAGAATGATCTTCACTATTTCATAAAAAATAATTTTTATCTCATTCTAAAGCCATTTCAAATTTATAAAAACTATTTAAAATTATTGTTTTATAAGGATTTTTATAATTTCAAAATGTCAT
Source organism: Wollemia nobilis (assembly GCA_028583015.1). Taxonomy (NCBI): domain Eukaryota; kingdom Viridiplantae; phylum Streptophyta; class Pinopsida; order Araucariales; family Araucariaceae; genus Wollemia; species Wollemia nobilis. Next base: position 14,201,847 of record JAQPPZ010002581.1, read on the forward strand.
ATTTTTTTCATATTTTGAAGGTAAATCAATTTTCAGGCTTTGCATTTGCATTCACAAAAAAAAAATGAACTTCCCTTTATGAAAATCATAATTTCATTAAACGGGGGTAGTTCATACGACATTCCATTGGCCATCATTTTGAATTTTGGGGGTAACTCCTCGCTCGTTGCCCAAATTAACTATTAGTGCATATTTTCATAAAGCTCTAAAAAAAAACTATAATTTTCAGGTAACAAAATTATAGGGTGATATCATACTTGATTATAGTGTGTTTTAATATATTCAACTTTCTGGTCAATTTTCCAAAAAAATATTTTTATTTTTCTAACCCTTCCATTTGCAGATTTTTTAAACTTCGGTGACAAAAATAAAAATAGTAAAAAATTAAAATTTTATAAATAAATGCATGGGTGTGAAGAACGAGCTTCAGTATTTCTTCTGAAATAATTTTGATCTCATTTTGAAGCTATTTCAAATTTATAAAAAATATTTAAAATTGCTATTTTATAAGGATTTTTATAAATTCAAAATTTCACATTTTTTTTCATATTTTAAAGGTAAATCGATTTTCAGGCTTTGCATTTGCATTCAAAGACAATAAATTATATTCCCTTTATGAAAATTATAATTTCATTGAAGGGGGTAGTTCATACAATATTCCATTGACTATCATTTTTAACTTTGGGGGTAAAACTTCTCGAGGTCATAAATCCTTGCTCATTGCTCGGATTGACTATTGGTGCATATTTTTAGAAAGCTCTCGAAAAGAGCTACAATGGTTATAGTGGCATCATACTTACTATAGTGTATTTTGACATTTTTGGCTTTCTAGATCATTTTCTAAAATTTTATTTTTATTTTTCTAACCCTTTTTTTGTAGATTTTTTGAACTTCGATGACTAAAATAAAAATAAAAAAATTACAATTTCATAAATAAATGCATGGGTGAGAAGAATGATCTTCAATATTTTATCTGAAATAATTTTGATCTCATTTTGACGTCATTTTGAATTTATAAAAATTATTTAAAGTTGTTTTATAAGGATTTTTATAATTTCGAAATTTCACGTTTTTTTCATATTTTGAAGGTAAATCAATTTTGAGGCTTTGTATTTGCATTCAAAAATAATTAATGAACTTCTATTTATGAAAATTATAATTTCATTAAAGGGGGGTAGTTCATACGACATTCCATTGGCCATAATTTTTAATTTTGAGGGTAAAACTTCTCGGGGTCATAACTCCTCTTTCGTTGCTTGGATTGAATAGTAGCTAATATTTTTGGAAAACTATCAAAAAGAGCTACAACGACATAGGGAGGTATCATACTGACTGTAGTGTGTTTTAACATTTTTAGCTTTCTAGTTCATTTCTCAAAATTTTATTTTTATTTTTTTAACCCTTCCTTTTAGAGATTTTTAAACTTCGACGACTAAATTAAAAATAAAAAAAGTTAAAATTTTATAAATAAATGCATAGGTGTGAATAATGAGCTTTAATATTTCATCCAAAACAATTTTGATCTCATTTTGAATTTATAAAAATTATTTAAAGTTATTGTTTTACAAGGATATTTTTAATTTTGGAATTTCACATTTTTTTCATATTTTGAAGGTAAATCAAAGTTTTGCATTTGCATTCATAGACAATAAATGAACTTCCCTTTATGAAAATTATAATTTCAGTAAAGGGGGTAGTTCATACGACATTCCATTGGCCATCATTTCGAAAAGAGCTTCGACGACGTAGGGTGACATCATACTGATTGTAGTGTATTTTAACATTTTCGGCTTTCTGGTCCATTTTTCAAAATTTTATTTTTATTTTTCTAACCCTTTCTTTTACATATTTTTTTAAACTTCGATGACTAGAATAAAAATAATAAAAAAAAATTATCATAAATAAATGCATTGGTGTGAAGAATGAGCTTCAATATTTCATCCGAAATAATTTTAATTTCATTCAAGTCAGTTCAAATTTATAAAAATTATTTAAATTTGTTGTTATATAAGGTTTTTATAATTTCAAAATTTCACATTTTTTTCATATTTTGAATTTAAATTGATTTTCAGGCTTTGCACTTGCATTCATAGACAATAAATGAATTTCTCTTTATGAAAATTACAATTTCATTTAAGGGGGTATTCATACGAAATTCCATTGATCATCATTTTGAATTTTGGAAGCAAAAATTTCTGAGGTCATAACTCCTCGCTTGTTGCTCGGATTGACTATTAGTTCATATTTTAAGAAAGCTCTCGAAAATAGCTACAATTACATAGGGCGACATGATACTAATTATAGTATGTTTAAACATTTTTGGCTTTCTGGTCTATTTTCTAGATTTTTTTTAAATTTTTCTAACCCTTCATTTTGTAAATTTTTAAAATTTTGAAGATAAATAAAAATAAGAAAAAACTAAAATTTCATAAATAAACGCATGGGTGTGAAGAATAAGCTTCAATATTTCATGTGAAAGAATTATTATGAAGTTATTTCGAATTTATAAAAATTATTTAAAGTTGTTTTATAAAGATTTTTATAATTTTAGAATTTTATATTTTTTTCATATTTTGAAGGTAAATTGATTTTCAGACTTTTCATTTGCATTCAAAGATAATAAATGAACTTCCCTTTATGCAAATTATAATTTCACTAAAGGGGGGTAGTTCATACGACATTCCATTGGCCATCATTTTAAATTTTGAGGGTAAAACTTCCCAAGGTCATAAATCCTTGCTCGTTGCTCGGATTGACTATTAGTGCATATTTTCGGAAAGCTCTCGAAAAGAGCTACAAAAGCATAGGACAACATCATACTAATTATAGTATGTTTTTATAATTTTGACTTTCTGGTCCATTTTCTAAAAATTTATTTTTATTTTTCTAACCCTTCCTTTTGCAAATTTTTTCAAACTTCGACGATTAAAATAAAAATAATAAAAAATTAAAATTTCATAAATAAATGCATGGGTCTGAAGAATGAGCTTCAATATTTCATCCGAAACAATTTTGATTTCATTATGGAGCAATTTCAAGTTTATAAAAATTATTTAAAATTACTATTTTACAAGGGTTTTTATAATTTGAGAATTTTACATTTTTTTCTTCATATTTTAAAGGTAAATCGATTTTCAGGCTTTGCATTTGCATTCACAAACAATAAATGAACTTCCCTTTCTGAAAATTATAATTTCATTAAAACAAGTAGGCCGGTTCACCAGGTTCACCAGGGTCTTATTCATGGGTGGAAATGGGAGACTGGTAGGTCGGCTATTTCTCATCTTTAGTTTATTGATGATATTGCTCTCTTAGGTGTGGCCTCTATTCGTGAAACAACCAACTTTAGACGCGTGCTGGATATGTATTTGGTTGTCTATGGTCAGAAGATTAATGAGCATAAGTCTACTATTTTATTTTTCAATACAAATCCAATGATTCAAGCTAGAATTATTCAGATTCTTAGGTTTCAGGTTGGGAATCTTCCCCTTATGTACTTAGGGATTCCTATTTCTGTTGGTCCTCTACCTAGGTCAATTTGGACTAACATCCTTGATAAATTTCATTGTCAAGTTAGTCATTGGACTCAGGTCTGGCAGAGGATTTTGTGAATGATCCAGGAAACTGTCTGCAAAATGTCAAATTATTTTTCTTGTGGACTAAACGAAACATTAGATCATGGAAAGATTAGGTTTGATGGTTAATGGTCCTGGTCCTAATATCTCTTGTAGACAGATGAGTCAGAGTAATCGGGTGCGGAGGGATGGTAAATGGAATCCGCCTCCTTCGGGAGTGCTGAAAATTAATATGGATACATCTTCCTGGGGTAATCTGAGTAATGTTGGTATTGATGGTGTGGGGCGGGACAATAGTGGTACTGTCCAATTTTTTTCTCTTTTTTTAAGGGATATCATTCTAATAACTTCGTGGAAGCCCATGCAATTTTATATGCTTTGGAGCAAGGGTATGCTTTGGGTTGGTGTAGGATTGTTTGTGAATATGATTCTCGGATTGTTATAAATTTGTTGAATTATGGGGATAGTCTTCATGGTAGTTGACGGTTGAGTTGGACTGCTCGATAAATTCTCAATATCTTTTCTCACTTGGAGTTCATTTTTTTTATGCATATTCCCTGGGAGTGGAATGGGGTAGCAGATTTGTTAGGTAAATGGGCTTATTAGTTTTAGGATGGTTGGGATGTTCAGAATTGATCTCAACTTTCTCCTGATTGCTCTCATATCTCTCTTCTTTATTGGTAGCTGATATATTTGAATAGCCTGATAATGGGTGTGAAGAATGAGCTTCAATATTTTATCCAAAATAATTTTTATCTCGTTCTGATATTATTTTGAATTTATAAAAATTATTTAATGTTGTTTTATAAGGATTTTTATAATTTCAAAATTTCACATTTTTTTTCATATTTTGAAGGTAAATCAATTTTAAGGCTTTTTATTTGCATTCATAAACAATAAATGAACTTCTATTTATGAAAATTACAATTTCATTAATGGAGGGTAGTTCATACTACATTCCATTGGCCATCATTTTGAATTTTGGGGGTAAAACTTCTTGGGGTCATAACTCCTTGCTCGAATTGGCTATTAGTACATATTTTCAGAAAACCCTCAAAAAGAGCTACAACAACATAGGGTGACCTCATACTGATTGTAGTTTGTTTTAATATTTTTGTCTTTTTGGTCTATTTTTCCAAAATTTTACTTTTATTTTTCTAACCCTTCCATTTGCAGATTTTTTTAAACTTCGACAACTAAAATAAAAATAGTAAAAAATTAAAATTTCATAAATAAATGCATGGTGTGAAGAATGAGTTTCAATATTTCATTCGAAATAATTTTTATCTCATTATGAATTTATTTCGAATTTATAAAAAATATTTAAAGTTGTTTCATATGGATTTTTATAATTTTGGAATTTAACATTTTTTCATATTTTGAAGGAAAATCAATTTTCAGACTTTGCATTTGTATTCACAAACAATAAATAAAATTCCCTTTACAAAAATTACAATTTAATTAAAGAGGGGTAGTTCATACGACATTCCATTGGCCATCATTTTGAATTTTAGGGGTAAAACTTCCCGGGGTCATAACTCTTCGCTCGTTGCTCGGAATAACTATTAGTGCATATTTTCGGAAAGGTCTCGAAAAGAGCTACAACAACGTAGGGTGACATCATACTGATTATAGTGTATTTTAATATTTTTATCTTTTTGGTCTATTTTTTAGAATTTTATTTTTATTTTTGTAACCCTTCATTTTGCAATTTTTTTAAAACTTCGGTGACTAATATAAAAATAAAATAAAAATTAAAATTTCATAAATAAATGCATGGGTGTGAAGAATGAGCTTCAATATTTCATTTGAATCAATTTTGATCTCATTCTGAATTCATTTCAAATTTATAAAAATTATTTAAAGCTATTTTTAAGTATTTTTATAATTTCATAATTTCACATTTTTTTTCATATTTTGAAGCTAAATCGATTTTCAAGATTTTTATTTGTATTCACAAACAAAAAATGAGATTCCCTTTATGAAAATTATATTTTTATTAAAGGGGGTAGTTCATACGGTATTCCATTAGCCATCATTTTGAATTTTGGGGGTAAAACTTCCTGGGGTCATAACTTCTCGATTGTAGCTCGGATTGACTATTAGTGCATATTTTTGAAAAGCTTTCAAAAAGAGCTACAACAGTGTAGGGCAACATCATGCTGACTATAGTAAGTTTTAATATTTTTGGCTTTCTGGTTTATTTTCTAGAATGTTATTTTTATTTTTCTAACCCTTCCTTTTATAATTTTTTTAAAAAATTCGACGACTAAAATAAAAATAATAAAAAATTAAAATTTCATAAATAAATACATGGATGTGAAGAATGATCTTCAATATTTCATCCGAAACAATTTTATTCTCATTATGAAGTCATTTTAAATTTATAAAAATTATTTAAAATTGCTATTTTATAAGGATTTTTATAATTTCAAAATTTCATATTTTTTTCATATTTTGAAGGTAATTCAATTTTCAGGCTTTGCATTTGCATTCATAAACAATAAATGATCTTTCCTTTATGAAAATTACAATTTTATTTGAAAGGGGTAGTTCATACGACATTTTCTTGGTCATCATTTTGAATTTTTGGGGTAAAACATTTTAGGGTCATAACTTCTCGCTCGTTGCTCGGATTGACTATTAGTGTATATTTTCAGAAAGCTCTCGAAAAGAGCTACAACAACATAGGGAAACATCATACTACCTATAGTGTTATTTAGCATTTTTGGCATTTTGGTCCATTTTTTAGAATTTTATTTTTATTTTTCTAACCCTTCCTTTTGTAGATTTTTTTAAAATTTGGCGACCAAAATAAAAATAAAAAAAAATTAAAATTTCATAAATAAATGCATGGGTGTGAAGAATGAGCTTCAATATTTTATTTAAAACAATTTTAATCTAATTTCGAAGTCATTTCGAATTTATAAAAATTATTTAAAGTTGCTATTTTATAAGGATTTTTATAATTTTAAAATTTCACATTTTATTTTTGATTTTTTATATTTTGAAGGTAAATCGATTTTCAAGATTTTGCATTCACAGATAATAAATGAATTTGCCTTTATGAAAATTACAATTTTATTTAAGGGGGGTATTTCATACGACATTCGATTGACCATCATTTTGAATTTTGGGGGTAAAACTTTCTAGGGTTATAACTGCTCGCTCGTTGCTCGGATTGAATATTGGTGCATATTTTTGAAAAGCTCTCAAAAAGAGCTACAATGACGTAGGGCGATATCATATTGATTATAGTGTGTTTTAATATTTTTGGCTTTCTGGTCTATTTTCCAAAATTTTATTTTTATTTTTCTAATCCTTTGCAATTTTTTTAAAATTTGACGTTTAAAATAAAAATAATAAAAAATTAAAATTTCATAAATAAATGCATGGGTGTGAATAATGAGCTTCAAAATTTCATCTGAAACATTTTTGATCTCATTCTGAAGTTACTTCAAGTTTATAAAAAAATATTTAATATTGTTGTTTTATAAGGATTTTTATAATTTCAAAATTTCATATTTTTTTCATATTTTGAAGGTAAATCAATTTTTAGGCTTTGTATTTGTATTCACAGATAATAAATAAACTTCCCTTCATTAAAATTATAATTTCATTAAAGGGGGGTAGTTCGTACGACATTCCATTGGCCATCATTTTGAATTTTGAGGGCAAAACTTTTCGAGGTCATAACTCCTCGCTCATTGCTCGGATTGACTATTAGTGCATATTTTTGAAAAGCTCTAGAAGAGAGCTACAATAGTGTAGGGTGAAATCATACTGACTATAGTATGTTTTAATATTTTTTGCTTTCTAGTCCATTTTTTAGAATTATATTTTATTTTTCTAACCTTTCATTTTGCAGACATTTTTAAACTTCGATGACTAGAATAAAAATAAAAAAATCATAAATAAATGTATGGGTGTGAAGAATGATCTTCAATATTTCATAAAAAATAATTTTTATCTCATTCTGAAGTCATTTTAAATTTATAAAAACTATTTAAAATTATTGTTTTATAAGGATTTTTATAATTTCAAAATGTCATATTTTTTTCATATTTTGAAGGTAAATCAATTTTTAGGCTTTGCATTTGCATTCACAAACAATAAATGAACTTCCCTTTATGAAAATTATAATTTCATTAAAGGGGGGTAGTTCATATGACATTCCATTGGCCATCATTTTGAATTTTGGGGGTAACTCCTCGCTCGTTGCCCAAATTAACTATTAGTGCATATTTTCATAAAGCTCTAAAACAAACTATAATTTTCAGGTAACAAAATTATAGGGTGATATCATACTTGATTAGAGTGTGTTTAAATATATTCAACTTTCTGGTCCATTTTCCAAAAAAATGTTTTTAGTTTTCTAACCCTTCCATTTGCAGATTTTTAAACTTCGGTGACAAAAATAAAAATAATAAAAAATTAAAATTTTATAAATAAATGCATGGGTGTGAAGAAAGAGCTTCAACATTTCTTCTGAAATAATTTTTATCTCATTTTGAAGCTATTTCAAATTTATAAAAATTATTTAAAATTGCTATTTTATAAGGATTTTTATAAATTCAAAATTTCACATTTTTTTCATATTTTAAAGGTAAATCGATTTTCAGGCTTTGCATTTGCATTCAAAGACAATAAATGAACTTCCCTTTATGAAAATTATAATTTCATTGAAGGGGGTAGTTCATACGATATTCCATTGACTATCATTTTTAATTTTGGGGGTAAAACTTCTCGGGGTCATAAATCCTTGCTCATTGCTCGGATTGACTATTGGTGCAAATTTTTAGAAAGCTCTCGAAAAGAGCTACAATGGTTATAGTGGCATCATACTTACTATAGTGTATTTTGACATTTTTGGCTTTCTGGATCATTTTTCAGAATTTTATTTTTATTTTTCTAACCCTTTTTTTGTAGATTTTTTGAACTTCGAAGACTAAAATAAAAGTAAAAAAATTACAATTTCATAAATAAATGTATGGGTGAGAAGAATGATCTTCAATATTTTATCTCAAATAATTTTGATCTCATTTTGACATCATTTTGAATTTATAAAAATTATTTAAAGTTGTTTTATAAGGATTTTTATAATTTCGAAATTTCACATTTTTTTCATATTTTGAAGGTAAATCAATTTTGAGGCTTTGTATTTGCATTCAAAAACAATAAATGAACTTCTATTTATGAAAATTATAATTTCATTAAAGAGGGGTAGTTCATATGACATTCCATTGGCCATAATTTTAAATTTTGAAGGTAAAACTTCTCGGGGACATAACTCCTCGTTCATTGCTCGGATTGAATATTAGTTAATATTTTTGGAAAGCTATCAAAAAGAGCTACAAAAACATAGGGAGGTATCATACTGACTATAGTGTGTTTTAACATTTTTAGATTTCTAGTCCATTTTTCATAATTTTATTTTTATTTTTTTAACCCTTCCTTTTGCAGATTTTTTTTAAAGTTCAACGACTAAATTAAAAATAAAAAAAATTAAAATTTTATAAATAAATGCATAGGTGTGAAGAATGAGCTTTAATATTTCATCCGAGACATTTTTTGATATCATTTTGAAGTTATTTTGAATTTATAAAAAAATTTTAAAGTTACTATTTTACAAGGATTTTTTTAATTTTGGAATTTCTCATTTTTTTCATATTTTGAAGGTAAATCAAAGTTTTGCATTTGCATTCATAGACAATAAATGAACTTCCCTTTATGAAAATTATAATTTCAGTAAAGGGGGGTAGTTCATACGACATTCCATTGGCCATCATTTCGAAAAGAGCTTCAACGACGTAGGGTGACATCATACTGATTGTAGTGTATTTTAACATTTTCGGTTTTCTGGTCCATTTTGCAAAATTTTATTTTTATTTTTCTAACCCTTTCTTTTACATATTTTTTTAAACTTCGGTGACTCGAATAAAAAAAAAAAAAAAAAAAAATTATCATAAATAAATGCATTGGTGTGAAGAATGAGCTTCAATCTTTCATCTGAAATAATTTTAATTTCATTTTGAAGTCAGTTCAAATTTATAAAAATTATTTAAATTTGTTGTTTTATAAGGTTGTTATAATTTCAAAATTTCACATTTTTTTCATATTTTGAATGTAAATTGATTTTCAGGCTTTGCATTTGCATTCATAGACAATAAATGAATTTCTCTTTATGAAAATTACAATTTCATTTAAGGGGTATTCATACAAAATTCCATTGATCATCATTTTGAATTTTGGGAGCAAAAATTTCTGAGGTCATAACTCCTCGCTTGTTGCTCGGATTGACTATTAGTTCATATTTTAAGAAAGCTCTCAAAAAGAGCTACAATTGCATAGGGGGACATGATACTAATTATAGTATGTTTAAACATTTTTAGCTTTCTGGTCTATTTTCTAGATTTTTTATTTTATTTTTCTAACCCTTCATTTTGCAAATTTTTAAAATTTTGACGATAAATAAAAATAAGGAAAAACTAAAATTTCATAAATAAACGCATGGGTGTGAAGAATAAGCTTCAATATTTCATGTGAAAGAATTATTATGAAGTCATTTCGAATTTATAAAAATTATTTAAAGTTGTTTTATAAAGATTTTTATAATTTTAGAATTTTACATTTTTTTCATATTTTGAAGGTAAATTGATTTTCAGACTTTTCATTTGCATTCAAAGATAATAAATGAACTTCCCTTTATGCAAATTATAATTTCACTAAAGGGGGGTAGTTCATACGACATTCCATTGGCCATCATTTTAAATTTTGAGGGTAAAACTTCCCAAGGTCATAAATCCTTGCTCGTTGCTCGGATTGACTATTAGTGCATATTTTCGTAAAGCTCTCGAAAAGAGCTACAAAAGCGTAGGACAAAATCATACTAATTATAGTATGTTTTTATATTTTTGACATTCTGGTCCATTTTCTAAAAATTTATTTTTATTTTTCTAACCCTTCCTTTTGCAATTTTTTTCAAACTTCGACGACTAAAATAAAAATAATAAAAAATTAAAATTTCATAAATAAATGCACGAGTCTGAAGAATGAGCTTCAATATTTCATCCGAAACAATTTTAATTTCATTATGAAGCAATTTCAAGTTTATAAAAATTATTTAAAATTACTATTTTACAAGGGTTTTTATAATTTGAGAATTTTACATTTTTTCTTCATATTTTAAAGGTAAATCGATTTTCAGACCTTGCATTTGCATTCACAAACAATAAATGAACTTCCCTTTTTGAAAATTATAATTTCATTAAAACAAGTAGGCCGGTTCACCAGGTTCACCAGGGTCTTATTCATGGGTGGAAATGGGAGACTGGTAGGTCGACTATTTCTCATCTTTAGTTTATTGATGATACTGCTCTCTTGGGTGTGGCCTCTATTCGTGAAGCAACCAACTTTAGACGTGCGTTGGATATGTATTTGGTTGTCTATGGTCAGAAGATTAATGAGCATAAGTCTACTATTTTATTTTTCAATACAGATCCAAGGATTCAAGCTAGAATTATTCAGATTCTTAGGTTTCAGGTTGGGACACTTCCCCTTATGTACTTAGGGATTCCTATTTCTGTTGGTCCTCTACCTAGGTCGGTTTGGACTAACATCCTTGATAAATTTCATAGTCGAGTTAGTCATTGGACTCGGAGTGCCGCGAGAGGATTTTGTGAATGATCCAGGAAACTGTGTCTACAAAATGTCAAATTATTTCTCTTGTGGACTAAACGAAACATTAGATCATGGAAAGATTAGGTTTGATGGTTAATGGTCCTAGTCCTAATATCTCTTGTAGACGGATGAGTCAAAGTAATTGGGTGCGGAGGGATGGTAAATGGAATCCGCCTCCTTCGGGAGTGCTGAAAAGTTATTTCGAATTTATAAAAATTATTTAAAGTTGCTATTTTATAAGGATTTTTATAATTTCAAAATTTCACATTTTATTTTTGATTTTTTATATTTTGAAGGTAAATCGATTTTCAGGCTTTGCATTTGCATTCACCGATAATAAATGAAATTTCCTTTATGAAAACTACAATTTTATTTAAGGGGGGTATTTCATACGACATTCGATTGACCATCATTTTGAATTTTGGGGGTAAAACTTTCTAGGGTTATAACTGCTCGCTCGTTGCTCGGATTGAATATTGGTGCATATTTTTGAAAAGCTCTCAAAAAGAGCTACAATGACGTAGGGAGATATCATACTGATTATAGTGTGTTTTAATATTTTTGGCTTTCTGGTCTATTGTCCAAAAAATTATTTTTATTTTTCTAATCCTTTGCAATTTTTTTAAAATTTGACGTTTAAAATAAAAATAATAAAAAATTAAAATTTCATAAATAAATGCATGGGTGTTAATAATGAGCTTCAAAATTTCATCTGAAACATTTTTGATCTCATTCTGAAGTTACTTCAAGTTTATAAAAAAATATTTAATATTGTTGTTTTATAAGGATTTTTATAATTTCAAAATTTCATATTTTTTTCATATTTTGAAGGTAAATCAAATTTTAGGCTTTGTATTTGTATTCACATATAATAAATGAACTTCCCTTCATGAAAATTATAATTTCATTAAAGGGAGGTAGTTCGTATGACATTCCATTGGCCATCATTTTGAATTTTGAGGGCAAAACTTTTCGAGGTCATAACTCCTCGCTCATTGCTCGGATTGACTATTAGTGCATATTTTTGAAAAGGTCTAGAAGAGAGCTACAATAGTGTAGGGTAAAATCATACTGACTATAGTATGTTTTAATATTTTTTGTTTTCTAGTCCATTTTTTAGAATTATATTTTATTTTTTTAACCCTTCCTTTTGCAGATATTTTTAAACTTCGACGACCAGAATAAAAATAAAAAATTCATAAATAAATGTATGGGTGTGAAGAATGATATTCAATATTTCATAAAAAAATAACTTTTATCTCATTCTGAAGTCATTTCAAATTTATAAAAACTATTTAAAATTATTGTTTTGTAAAGATTTTTATAATTTCAAAATGTCATATTTTTTTTCATATTTTGAAGGTAAATCAATTTTCAGGCTTTGCATTTGCATTCACAAACAAAAAATGAACTTCCCTTTATGAAAATTATAATTTCATTAAAGGGGGGTAGTTCATATGACATTCCATTGGCCATCATTTTGAATTTTGGGGGTAACTCCTCGCTCGTTGCCCAAATTAACTATTAGTGCATATTTTCATAAAGCTCTAAAAAAAAACTATAATTTTCAGGTAACAAAATTATAGGGTGATATCATACTTGATTATAGTGTGTTTTAATATATTCAACTTTCTGGTCCATTTTTCAAAAAAATATTTTTATTTTTCTAACCCTTCCATTTGCAGATTTTTTAAACTTCGGTGACAAAAATAAAAATAATAAAAAATTAAAATTTTATAAATAAATGCATGGGTGTGAAGAACGAGCTTCGAGATTTCTTCCGAAATAATTTTGATCTCATTTTGAAGCTATTTCAAATTTATAAAAATTATTTAAAATTGTTATTTTATAAGGATTTTTATAAATTCAAAATTTCACATTTTTTTCATATTTTAAAGGTAAATCGATTTTCAGGCTTTGCATTTGCATTCAAAGACAATAAATGAACTTCCCTTTATGAAAATTATAATTTCATTGAAAGGGGTAGTTCATACGATATTCCATTGACTATCATTTTTAATTTTGGGGGTAAAACTTCTCGGGGTCATAAATATTTGCTCATTGCTCGGATTGACTATTGGTGCATATTTTTAGAAAGCTCTCGAAAAGAGCTACAATGGTTATAGTGGCATCATACTTACTATAGTGCATTTTGACATTTTTGGCTTTCTGGATCATTTTTCATAATTTTATTTTTATTTTTCTAACCGTTTTTTTATAGATTTTTTGAACTTCGATGACTAAAATAAAAATAAAAAAATTACAATTTAATAAATAAATGCATGGGTGAGAAGAATGATCTTCAATATTTTATCTAAAATAATTTTGATCTCATTTTGACATCATTTTGAATTTATAAAAATTATTTAAAGTTGTTTTATAAGGATTTTTATAATTTTGAAATTTCACGTTTTTTTCATATTTTGAAGGTAAATCAATTTTGAGGCTTTGTATTTGCATTCAAAAACAATAAATGAACTTCTATTTATGAAAATTATAATTTCATTAAAGGGGGGTAGTTCATACAACATTCCATTGGCCATAATTTTAAATTTTGAGGGTAAAACTTCCCGGGGTCATAACTCCTCTTCGTTGCTCGGATTGAATATTAGTTAATATTTTTGAAAAGCTCTCAAAAATATGTACAACAAAATAGGGAGGTATCATACTGACTGTAGTGTTTTTTAACATTTTTAGCTTTCTAGTCCATTTTTCAGAATTTTATTTTTATTTTTTTAACCCTTCCTTTTACAGATTTTTTAAAGTTCGATGAATAAATTAAAAATAAAAAAATTTAAAATTTTATAAATAAATACATGGGTGTGAAGAATGAGCTTTAATATTTCATCCGAAATAATTTTGATCTCATTTTGAAGTTATTTTGAATTTATAAAAATTATTTAAAGTTACTGTTTTACAAGGATTTTTTTAATTTTGTAATTTCACATTTTTTTCATATTTTGAAGGTAAATCAAAGTTTTGCATTTGCATTCATAGACAATAAATGAATTTCCCTTTATGAAAATTATAATTTCAGTAAAGGGGTTTAGTTCATACGACATTCCATTGGCCATCATTTCGAAAAGAGCTTCAACGACGTAGGGTGACATCATACTAATTGTAGTGTATTTTAACATTTTCGTCTTTCTAGTCCATTTTCCAAAATTTTATTTTTATTTTTCTAACCCTTTCTTTTACAGATTTTTTTAAACTTCGGTGACTGGAATAAAAATTAAAAAAAAAAAATTATCATAAATAAATGCATTGGTGTGAAGAATGAGCTTCAATATTTCATCTGAAATAATTTTAATTTCATTCTGAAGCCAGTTCAAATTTATAAAAATTATTTAAATTTGTTGTTTTATAAGGTTTTTATAATTTCAAAATTTCACATTTTTTCCATATTTTGAATGTAAATTGATTTTTAGGCTTTGCATTTGCATTCATAGACAATAAATGAATTTCCCTTCATGAAAATTACAATTTCATTTAAGGGGGTATTCATACGAAATTCCATTAATCATCATTTTGAATTTTGGGAGCAAAAATTTCTGATGTCATAACTCCTCGCTTGTTGCTCGGATTGACTATTAGTTCATATTTTAAGAAAGATCTTGAAAAGAGCTACAATTACATAGGGCGACATGATATTGATTATAGTATGTTAAACATTTTTGGCTTTCTGGTCTATTTTTTAGAATTTTTTAATTTATTTTTCTAACCCTTCATTTTGTAAATTTTTAAAATTTTGACGATAAATAAAAATAAGATAAAACTAAAATTTCATAAATAAACGCATGGGTGTGAAGAATAAGCTTCAATATTTCATGTGAAAGGATTATTATGAAGTCATTTCGAATTTATAAAAATTATTTAAAGTTGTTTTATAAAGATTTTTATAATTTTAGAATTTTACATTTTTTTCATATTTTGAAGGTAAATTGATTTTCAGACTTTTCATTTGCATTCAAAGATAATAAATGAACTTCTCTTTATGCAAATTATAATTTCACTAAAGGGGGGTAGTTCATACAACATTCCATTGGCCATCATTTTAAATTTTGAGGGTAAAACTTCCTAGGGTCATAACTCCTTGTTCGTTGCTCGGATTGACTATTAGTGCATATTTTCGGAAAGCTCTCGAAAAGAGCTACAAAAGCGTAGGACAACATCATACTAATTATAGTATGTTTTTATATTTTTGACTTTCTGGTCCATTTTCTAAAAAATTATTTTTATTTTTCTAACCCTTCCTTTTGCAATTTTTTTCAAACTTCGACGACTAAAATAAAAATAATAAAAAATTAAAATTTCATAAATAAATGAATGGGTCTGAAGAATGAGCTTCAATATTTCATCCAAAACAATTTTGATTTCATTATGAAGCAATTTCAAGTTTATAAAAATTATTTAAAATTACTATTTTACAAGGGTTTTTATAATTTTAGAATTTTACATTTTTTTCTTCATATTTTAAAGGTAAATCGATTTTCAGGCTTTGCATTTGCATTCACAAACAATAAATGAACTTCCCTTTCTGAAAATTATAATTTCATTAAAACAAGTAGGCTGGTTCACTAAGGTCTTATTCATGGGTGGAAATGGGAGACTGGTAGGTCGGCTATTTCTCATCTTTAGTTTATTGATGATATTGCTCTCTTGGGTGTGGCCTCTATTCGTGAAGCAACCAACTTTAGACGCACACTGGATATGTATTTGGTTGTCTATGGTCAGAAGATTAATGAGCATAAATCTACTATTTTATTTTTCAATACAGATCCAAGGATTCAAGCTAGAATTATTTAGATTCTTAGGTTTCAGGTTGGGACTCTTCCCCTTATGTACTTAGGGATTCCTATTTCTGTTGGTCCTCTACCTAGGTCGGTTCGGACTAACATCCTTGATAAATTTCATAGTCGAGTTAGTCATTGGACTCAGGTTTGGCAGAGGATTTTGCGAATGATCCAGGAAACTGTGTCTACAAAATGTCAAATTATTTCTCTTGTGGACTAAACGAAACATTAGATCATGAAAGATTAGGTTTGATGGTTAATGGTCCTAGTCCTAATATCTCTTGTAGATGGATGAGTCAAAGTAATCGAGTGCGGAGGGATGGTAAATGGAATCTGCCTCCTTCGGGAGTGCTAAAAATTAATACGAATACATATTCCTAGGGTAATTCGAGTAATGCTGGTATTGATGGTGTGGGGCAGGACAATCGTGGTATTGTCCAATTTTTTTCTCTTTATTTAAGGGATATCATTCTAATAACTTCGTGGAAGCCCTTGCAATTTTATATGCTTTGGAGCAAGGGTATGCTTTGGGTTGGCATAGGATTTTTTGTGAATATGATTCTCAGATTGTTAGAAATTTGTTGAATTATGGGGATAGTCTTCATGGTAGTTGACGGTTGAGTTGGATTGCTCGATAAATTCTCAATATCTTTTCTCACTTGGAGTTCATTTATTTTATGCATATTCCCTGGGAGTGGAATGGGGTAGCGGATTTGTTAGCTAAATGGGCTTATTAGTTTTAGGATGGTTGGGATGTTTAGAATTGATCTCAACTTTCTCCTAATTGCTCTCATATCTCTTCTTTATTGACAGCTGATATATTTGAATAGCCTGATAATGGGTGTGAAGAATGAGCTTCAATATTTTATCCAAAATAATTTTTATCTCGTTCTGATATTATTTTGAATTTATAAAAATGATTTAAAGTTGTTTTATAAGGATTTTTATAATTTCAAAATTTCACATTTTTTTTCATATTTTGAAGGTAAATCGATTTTAAGGCTTTTTATTTGCATTCACAAACAATAAATGAACTTCTATTTATGAAAATTACAATTTCATTAATGGAGGGTAGTTCATACGACATTCCATTGGCCATCATTTTGAATTTTTGGGGTAAAACTTCTCGGGGTCATAACTCCTCGCTCGAATTGGCTATTAGTACATATTTTTAGAAAGACCTCGAAGAGAGCTACAACAACATAGGGTGACACCAATTCAGGGTGCACCAATGTAGTTGTTACTTAAGCAAAGCCTACCATGACACTTGCCTCATATTGGCTCAATGGAATCTTCAAAATTATCCAAGTCCTTAGAATAAATACTTGCACTCAAATCTCTACTGTACCCTATACCTCAAACACTAATGCTGCCTTCTCTTCTATGCATCTATACAAATCACCAGCACCACGTGAGTAAAATTTTTCAATCCACTTGAGGGTCCATAGAAGGAAATAACAGGTATAATCTTTGATCTTCGATAACCTTTGCCATAATGGCACCACCGCAATGCCACCACTGCACTGCACCATCAAACAAAAGCTACATTGGTGCCTTTCGTCCATATCCTCCCCAACGATAATGGAAGAATAAAAAAAAATCTGAAACACTGCTTTCAAAGAAAAAAATAAACAAAGCGGGGGTTCGTATTCCACCATCAATTTGTTCATCTCTAAGAAGGCATTTTTCATCTACGAACATGAGCAACTCTCCTCCTCTACACGCCCGAAAAATTCACCTTTATATTTCAAGGTGTTTACTGTTTTCCTCTAAAAGGTAAACCTTATCTGCCTTTTGAGAAATTAGACAATACATATAATGAATAAATTCTAGTGATGTTGATAGTAGCGTAGGTCCTCAAGTAGCCATTTTGACATCCATCCAATGACTCTAGATTATGCAATATTTGCATCAAGAACCTAAATCTGATATCTTTATTGAAGGATTACTTTAAGCACCTTTTGGTTTCACTATAAATAATAACCAAATATCCCTGTAACAAACACATGATTCTTAAAAAATTAGGATAGAAACAACCACTACTCCTTTTGCATTCCTAAGAACCTAAAGAGTCAGGCACTGGTGTGCTTAGTGACCAAAAAGTATGTCAAATTCACACAATATGCCAATGCTAAATTAAAAAGCAAGTAATATACAATCCTCATACCCTACCTTACAAGTGCTACAACTATGCCTAGCACATTATGTTCCAAAAATAAATTTACTGAAAGTAGTAACACAACTATAATAGGAGCCATGTATAGTAGAATATTCATAGAGTTTAACTTCTCCCCTTTAGAAGAAAGCAATATCCCTTGCAAAAATGTCTTTAGAACTCTTGCAATAGTTGCTAAAATACACATTATGAAACCATAAATATGGAAGTTGGATTCTCCCCCACTGGAAATAATAACCCTTGCAATGACTGGAATAAGAGTGGCATAAGTAAGCCAAAATTTTCTCTTGACAATCATGAGATAGATGAACACCATAATGAAGAAAGGGGTGTGGCTCCAATAGCCTGATTAAAGGAAACAAGCAGATAGTGCAAGGAAATGTTGCCACTAATGACAAAATAGCAAAAGATGGCACTAAGGGCGGTGATCTTTATGAACTCATTTACTTTGAGGAGGTTTTTCGACTGCACCCACCGGCATCACTTTTATTAAAAAAAATGTCTAGTCAAAAACACTTGTTGGTATAAAAATTGCCACAAATCAGGTATTAGAACCAGTGCGCATAACTCATGTCTCCTTCACCAGCAGTGTATCAGCTCAAGATTGCATTTCTCTAATGACATACCCGTGTAGGGGTTGAAAACATAGTTTCATATATACTATTTAGATTTTGAAAAAAACTTTCTAGATGGAGAATCTGGTATAGGTAGAGGTACAACTTGGGCATTTTAGCATTCCCACCAATAGGGAAAAATATGTAGTTGGTCATGAATACAACCGCTCCATGCTATGCTCTATAGGAATCCAAAATGTTGATGATGCTCATCCTGAATAGATTGCATCAGGTATTGGATCATCTGCACCACCATCAGATATATCTGTTATACCCCCTGCTTCACCTTAGAACATGTAAAATTAGCAATGTGAGAAAACATTTTTCACAACTACTCAGCAACACAATTTGTGCGCAGGGTGTTTTCGTAGGCCTAGATCAGGGAGAAAAAACCAAATATTAAATAGAGACTAAATCCGAAAAAAAATGTCTACCCAAAAAAAATAAACTACATATTTTGGCAGCCATGATATTTTCTTTTAACCATATGGTTTCTGATCCATAAAAATATGGAGAGCTCCCTCGATATTAAAAAAATGGAAAAAAATGAAGGGGGAAAAAAATGAAGGGGGATTTCCATGACGAAAATCCCCTCTTAAACTCACACTCAAACTCATGGGGTAGGGAAAACTTTCTCTGATACCATGTTGGAGAAAAAATCTTTCTTGTTTATTCTATTGAAGTGACCTTGCTTAAATAGCAAGTGCATACAATATGATCCATTGTATCATAACTAACTGAGTTGATCTCAACCACACAAATTATCCTAGTAACAACTAAGGATATGATATCTCTAACACATTCGTAGGTTCAAATTCAAACCCTACAAATCCAAGATCAAGATCCACATATCCAAGCAAGCCAAATGGTTATGCCACCACCATATCAACCCCCTCTATCATATCCTCCTATCTAGTCACAATATCCTTCACCCCCTCAACCACCTCCTTCCCATGTGGCCCAAGCAACTTATATTCCATAATCTAACCAATCATCCTATCCACCTCATACACCTTATCTTTACCCATATTTGTATTCATACCATTTAGAGCCTTCCCATTTCACCATCCTTGTTGACCCTACAGAGGTAACCTAAGCCCCTCCTCAAATCAAGATTTAGAAAATACTATACTGACTTAAGAACCTTGAGTTGTAATCAAGTATATTTGGGTATAAAATGCCAACACATAGGAATATTTGTAATGAACCTTTCCACCCTTAGGTTCTAGTCCAACAGTACCCTTATAGGTTTGAGTTGCCCAGGCTAAAAAAGTTCAAGGGAAAAGAGGATCCAAAATAGTATTTGTAGAAATTTAAGTATTCATGCTACCTCATTAGTGGAAGTGATCCACTCATGCTAAGAATGTTCCCCATGTACCTTGGAGAAGAAACCTTGGATTGGTTCAACAAATTGCCACAACATAGCATTTTTTCCTTCAAACAACTTACTAACCTATTCCCAGAGCATTTCTCCATCAACATTAAGAATAAGACTTCATTATATGATATTTAGAGTCTTTGACAGTTTAATGATGAACCTATTAATTACTATGTCTCTAGGTGGCGAGGGGTTATTAATGATTTAACATTTTCTATCCCCTCCACTGAGTTGGTCAAGATGTTGGCCAAGAGTTGTGCTAAGCACGTTTCAACAACCCTTCAGATCCAACAACACCACTCTTTGAAGAAGGCTATTGCTCAAGCTAAGGTTATTTGTTGAAGAATATTGCATTATTTGGTACATGCTAATGTACCTCCTTGGTACAACTTTATAAATATTAGATTAGGGTTGTGTCCTAGATTAGAGTATGAGTAAATATTTTATGTAATGTAATAATGTGCAAGAAATGCACAAGTTTCATATAAATAAGTGGGCATGTGTTATGTATGTAGATATACACATGTGTTCTTAGATTAGGATGTGGTATATGAAGAGTCATGTCCAAGTGTGCATACAAGATAGAGTCATATATGCAAGTGTCAAGTAGAGAAGCCAAGAGTCATGAGACTTGGCATAATTAAAGGAAGATTCAATTAACCAAAGATTCATGCTACAATGGCTAATATTACTCCATAGAGAGGCATAGAGATATATCACTTACATAGCTTACACAACCTTCAAGAGTCAAGTTTAATATTTGATTAAGATATGGAGAGATAAGTAACTTAATAGGATAATTGTTTTTTTCTGAGATAGTTTAGAGATAGATTTATGAGATATACGGGCATTTAATAGTTCCTTTGATTATTTTTTGTTTATAAATTTATTTGAAATAATTTGACTATTGAATTTTGCAATTTAATTAGTTGGGAGACAAAAGGTATTCAACATCAAAATTTAGAAAATTAAATTTGCAAAAATTCTTACTTTCATAGTTTCAAAATGTTAGGGAGATATAAGGAATTCTACTTCATAGGTTTTATAACTTAGAAACTTTGAAATTATTTAAGGTAGTCTAATCAAAGTAAATATATTCTTGAAATTGATCCCATATCATGGAGGAAATTATTAATGCACTCAATAAAGGAGATATAGTAGACAAACTTAAAGGCTATTTTCAAAATATGATAGATGACTTTGATAAGAGAGAATTAACAAATAGTAAAAATACACCATTGGATTTTGTTACTACAAAATCTTACTCTAGTAATTCATCAATCTCAAAAACAAAATCAACTAAAGATCTTCATCTTATTTACATGGAGAATACAGATAAAATAAATGTAGTCATACACAAGTGGTTATGCTATTTTATCAAGCAAATAGATGAATGTGAAATTATAAGGAGGATGAATAAAGTAGTAAAAGTATCTACAAGATGTGATTATTGTAATAGAATCAGTCACAAAAAGTAAATTGCTGGAATATTCATTCATGTAAATATTGTGGAAGAAAATCTCATTCATTCATCTTATACTACTACAAGGAGAAGTATTATAGGAGATTTGAAAAATCATTAATATTCAGATTAGATTATCTTTTTCAAATATGAAGCATATTCTAACAATGAATTCAAGATTGGAATTTTTGAAGTACATGGAAATAAGTCATTCAAAGAAAAAGGAAAAAAATAGTGGATCAAACATGATCCAACTTTGCTTGACAAAATACTTAGATTACATGTATTACATGACTACTTGTAGATTGAAGAAAGCAAACATAGAATAAGGTAAGGACAGGTCCTAGGATCACATGAAGATGAAGACCTATGATTGAAGACTAAAGTCTTCAATAATAAAATAATGTAATACAAGGGAGAGAATATTATATTATTTAGTACATGCTAATGTACCTCCTTGGTAAAACCTTGTAAATATTATATTAAGGTTGTGTCCTAGATTAGAGTGTGAGTAAATATTTTATGTAATGTAATAATGTGCAATAAATGCACAAGTGTCATGTAAATAAGTGTGCAAGTGTTATGTGTATAAATGTGCACACGTGTAAGTGTGCACATGTTTTCTTAGATTAGGATGTGTTATATGAAGATTCATGTTCAAGTATGTAGACACGATAGAGTCATGTGTATGAAAGTGTCAAGTAGAGAAGCTAATAGTCATGAGACTTGGCATAAGGAAAGGAAGGGTCAAGTAACCAAAGAGTCATCCTAAAATAACTATATATTACTCTATAGAGAGGCATAGAGATATATTGCCTACATAGCTTACATAGCCTTTGAATTATATTAATATATTAGATGTTTAATATTGCACCTTCTGTACAAGAGCGACAACCACTGTATACATTATTTAGTACCATTACCCATTTAAGCAATTCACAAGACTCTGGGTATTATTATGCATATGCTAAGGTATCAAAATGTACCCTTGCATGTTGATACCTTGGGTTAAAGAGTGTCAACTATTGGTATAAAATATATTTAGTCTGTGAGCATTGGGTATATGCATGTTGCTAATCAGATATTTATTGATCTATTGCACAAGAAATACATCCTATTATTAGCTTTCAAAGTAACTGATATTATGTTACATGCAAGATGTAAATTCTCATTGGTACTATTGTAATGATGCCCATGTTTTTGCAACCACCATAAAATATGTTAGGAGAAAAGTATATATATTATTATTTGTTCAAAGTAGTCCAATACTAAAACAAGGCAAAAAATTGATATCTTTCAATGTAATAGACTGCACAAATTTAGTTGCTAATGGTGGAGATGTTTCATTTAAACAAATGCCATCTGGATTATCCAACTCATCTATTGGAGTGCTTCCTTACAAAGGAAATATGGATAATGGTTTGGCAAAGTTGCATCCAAAACCACAATTAAATATTACAAATATGAATAATGCTGGTTCTCAGATTGGGAGTAGTAGAACCGTTGAAAATGGTAATGATACATATAATTCTGATGTTGCTTTAAGTGATGGAGACTGTGAAAGTTCTATAAGAAAGACATATAAGAAGAGTGACTTGGATACTTCCTTTTGTAATAAATCTAGTATATCCAGGAAAGATAAATTATTGAAGCATAGAGAATCTTCTGATATTCATTGTTGATCTAGTAATGGAAAACTCTCATCTTTGTCTTCTCAATTTTATTCACTTTACAAGGCTTCAAAGTGCCATTTTGAAACAAATGGATAAAGTTGCAGTAATGTTAGCATAAATGAAAATATATTAATAAGTATACCATGGCAATCTCGTTATGTGGCCCAATAAGTATTCTTCTAATGCATAAAATTTCCGTATATTAGGTTTATATATATTCAAAAGTAATAATAATATGGCGGTTTAAAACTACCCTCTTAGGTTTTTATATTTTTAAGAGGGTGGTTTAGAACCATATTCTTAGGTTTTTATATATGTTTAAAAATAATAATAATAAGAGTGTGGTTTAATACCACCCTCTTCTATCCCTTTCCTGGTGTTTTTAGTGGCGTAAAAGGTTTAAAATGATTGTGGCATGGTGGTTATAGGGGCGGACTGCACGAAGATCTGTGTGGTGGCTTCTAGGGCGGACAACACAGAATACTGTGGCGGCCATAAAAGCTAGACAGCCTGCCCGAATTCGTGGCGGCTATCGATTCCACCATGTAAATTCAAAAAAAAAAAAATACCACCCTCTTAGGGTCTATACCCTAAGAGGGCAGTTTAAAACCACCCTCTTAGTGATAAACTAAGGCAATTTTTGAGGTGGTTTTTAACCACCCTAATAGATCTTAAGAGGCTGGTTTTTAACCGCCCTTGTATGATGTAGATTTTTTTACGATGTTCTCATATATGGTAGCTAAATAACCATCCTTAAAGGTCTTTAAGGGTGGTTAAAAATTACCCTTAAAGATCATTTTTGGTGTAATGATTGTAAGTCTTGTTATATTGTATGATTCAAGCTATTACAATCATATTTCATATTATTAATGAATGTTTTTTGATATATTATTAGCCTTGATATTTACAAATTAGCTATCTCATATCATCTCTATTACATTATTATTTTGATCATATTATATTAAAGATATCATATATTTGATCTTGTGATAAATTATCCTGTGAGTTTACATTAATAGTAAGGCTTCAAAAGCCATCAATGGTATCATAACTATAAGCAAGAAGGTTCTTGCACAAATTATTTTTGATTAGCTACATAAGAAATTGTTTTTTTTTTTTTTTTTTTTTCAGTATGACAAGAAGGCTAGAGTCTTTCCATAGTTGCAGGAATATCTAGTGAAGACTAGGACTCAACAATAGAATTTAAAAAGTTAAAAGCTAGGGTATTTCCACTAGGTTGAAGGATAACTAGTGAAGACTAGGACCCATATTTGGGAAAATCAACTTGAAGATAATGTAAATATCCAACCCTAACATTGATAAATATTTTTAGGGATAGAAAAATTCTTGGCAATTGGTTTCTATCGATAAAGTTGAAGAAGCTGGTACAATAAAGCTATCTTGTTTGGAGAACCAAGAAAGTTTATAGTTACCTTGACCTTATTGGGTTCTCTAGTAAGGAGGAGAATAATTATTGGAGTTATTAGGATTAACCGAAGACATTGCTACAATAGATATTAATATTTAAAGAAGTGAGAAGCTTCCTATAGTAGATAGAGAAGATTTTCATCTTCAAATACAAGAAGAAGGCATAAAGCATTCATCAAGCAGGGATTGATTTGAGTTGCAGGTTATTATAGTTTTAGGTATTAAATAAGGGATGTTGATAGAGACAAGGTAGATCAAGTTTACCTATTCTAAGATTCTATTCAAAATAGAAGGTGGTCTATAAGAAAATTTTAGGTCTTGAAGGCAGACCTTGATAGAGATAATTTTAGGTCTTGAAGACATACCTTGATATTGATATTTTAGATTTAGATCTTAAGGAAAAATACCTTGATAAAATTTTCAATGATTCAAGTCATGTAGACCTTGAAAATTGGTCTAAGAGGAGAGGCCAATATTAAAGGATAAAGAATCTTCAAATATAATAGTCTATAGTTTAGAGAACTAGAGAATTGAGACCCTTTAGGGAAAGAGGTCCTTTATCAAGATTTGTGGCCCTAATAGGAAAAGAGAAGATGCCATATATATAAGTCCCATATTAAAATATTGAAAGGAGGCTTAAAGAAGTTTTATGAAGAAACAAAACAAATATATAGATTTCAGAGAAACCAAAATAGATGATATAGACCTGAAAGTTTATAAGGTAAAGAGTATTTAAAGAAAGGATCTTATGAGAACCTTGTATTAGGTAGAAGGTACAAAAAGAAAGTGATCTATATTCAACCAATGAATAGGGAAGGATATTTTAGCCAATGAATAAGAATAGATACACAACCATAGATCAAGTAGCCTATGCAAGATAAGGCATCCATTATGAAGATTATAGATCGAGTAGCCAAAATAAGTTTGAGCAAGACACCCTTCAAGGAAAAAGAGGTCAATTTTTAAGAGGATAACATCAATAGAGAAAGATATTAGTATATAAATATGCTATATAACTAAGAAGGTTTATGTGGCCAACGTCAAAGAGAAAGACAGACTAAGAAAATAGAAGAGTTTTCTACAAAAAGAAAGGAAGTATTATAAAATTCGAAGCTATATTTAGAAGCAGAAAGGAAGCTTCTATGAAATTAGGAAGAAAATAATAGGATCTGAGTTAGATTTATGAAGAAGAACAACAAGGAAGAGTGTCGAATGATCACAACGAAGATCGCTAAAGGAGAGCACCAAGGAAGAGCATCAAATATTGCTGATGATAGTGCTATAAAATAGAGTTAGTATTGCCTCAAGAAAGAGAATAAAGGCATAAGAGTTAAAGGGAAAATATAAGCACTCAACCTGAGAAGAGCTTAACTAACACGTTGAAAATAAGCATACATAAATTTTTTGGAGTACTCAAGGAACACAAAGCAAACTAGCAAAGAAAGGAAAGGTGAACTAGTCACCTAACTCAAAGTGATATAGTCATAAACAATGACATAAAAGGTGAACCAGAGTTAATATCATACAAGATAGTGATAAGGCAAATCAAACCCTTGAAGACAAAGGTCAACTAGGGAATGTAAGCATTTGATTGTACCAATATTACCTAAGTGAACCGAGGTGTACATAGAAAGAAATCATATTTTTAGCCTTAGAAGAGAATGAATATACTCCTGAAGAAGAAAAATAAGATGCTCTTGTGATTAAAGACATAGAAAAAGAGAAAGATTCATAAAAGGAAGAGAAATACACAGTTGATATGGAAAAGAAACTTGATTTTTATCTTGAAAAGTTGAAAAGGGAGAAATTAAGATTGAAGGATCAAGTACAAGAGGATGAGAAAACAAAGGAAAAAATTCTACAAGATCTCACTAATTTAAAAGTTAATATTGAAGACGTAAAGAAAGTTGAATAAGGTACGACTGAACAGTTAAAGGCAAAAGAACTAGAATATGAAAGACTAGAACATGAAGCTGATATTCTAAGGAAGGGACTTGAGGTGATATTATCAAAACATAGAGACATCCATTTATGAAGACTAGACTTGGTTATGAGGAAGATCAAGAGGTACAAGAAGAGGAGTCAAGTTCAAAAGAAATAGAAGCATCAAAGAAGGTATTTGAAGAAGAACCTAAGACCTATACTAATAAGTTGAGAAGTGGAAGAATCAAAGAGGAAGAAAACAATGCACCATCAAGGAATAGGGACTATCATAGGAAAATCAAAGAAAGAACCATGCAATCATATCCTCCAAGGCAAGATGAATATCTCTTCCAAGGTTATTGCTACTCATGTAATCTTTTTGGTTATAAAGCTATACATTGCAGGGTTCATTGTAAGAATAATTATGGCTTCACAAAAAGAAATTTCAAGTCATTTGCACCTTTCAAGGACTACAACATCATGTGTTTCAATTCCAATAATTTTAGACATAAAGCTAAATGGTGTAGAACATAATTTTTGGAACTTCCAAATACAAGAAAGAAAATGATGCTCAAAATGTTTAAAGAGGTACGACTTCAAAAGTTTGAAGAAATAAAATTGAAAAAGAAGAAGAACATTATAAGTTGGGAGTAACTTCACTCCCATATCAAAATTGATCACCTCAAGAAAAGGAGGTGGTGAGGGGGCTGCACTAAGTGTCTTATATTTAGCCCCAAGGAGCCCTTTGCCATTGATGTCAAAGCAGGTAGAATTCAGTAAGGAGGAATAGATTGTCAGGGGGAGAAGATTGGGAATCCAATTGTTGTAAAAGAATTTTTTTGTAGGGTTGCCATCAATGAAAAAGGGGGAGATTGTTAGAAATATTGAGTTGTCATTGATGTCAAAGGAACAAGGTATTTAAGGTAGAAATATTCTTCAAGGGTGATGAGCTTATAAGGATGGATAAAATATCAATGATGGACAATCATTAAAGGCAAGCATATAATTAAGATGGAGCAAAGATAAGAAAATATTTTTAAGGCATATAATTCATATGGAGCAAAGCAAACTATACATATACATTATAATAATATACATTAAATCAAAGGCTATTATTTTAAAGCATTAAATTATTTTTTCTTTATGAAAATATGAGATCAAGTGATGTAAATATTGAAGATTAAATCCTCTAAGGAAAACCATCTTAAAGGGAATGTGAGCAATTACAAGATGGATAGAACAAGGAATTGACAACCTCCTTCTAAGGATTTTGGAAAAGTCAATACTTATGGAGCCTCTAGAGGGAACCCTGGAAAAGCTAGTGTGGGAGGAATTGATAGAATTTTAGATGGCTCCTTGGTTTTTACTTTTGCTAAGAATTTGGGTATTCTTTAAAATAAACTTGTTGAGGGGTATGGTATCCTTAGAGGCCTTCAAGAGGCTACTAAGGTTGGATGGAAAAAGGTTCTAGTTGAGTCTGACTCTCAACTCATGATTAATATTTTGAAGACTCCTTTTGGAAATTATAAGGTTGATTAGAGAATAAAAAGAATTATTGAGAAGATTTAGTTAATCCAGATGGGATTTTTGAAAGTTGATTACAATCATGTGGTCATAGATAAAAAAAAGAGTGTTGATGCTTTAGCTAATTGGGCTTTGAAAAAAGGTGATCTTACTTGCTATGGCCACCCTCCTAGATGGGCTTCACAAATAAGAGCAGCTCTTCTGTCTATCATTTCTTTGGATGGCTCCAATTCTGGAGGTACCTAGTTTCTTCTTGCTTTATTTTTGCTTCTCTTTGGTTCGATCAGGGTAGTTTAATTTTTTGAGGTGTGTGTCTTTTTTATTGTTTTTGTATTGTTATTGTGTTTTTATTATTTTATGTTTTTTGTTATTGTTCTTATATTTTCATTTTTCTTGTTCTTGTGTTTCTATATGTTTGTGTTAATTGGTATTTTTTTTTGTTTTTGTTTTAGTGTGTGAGTGTTTTCTATGTTTTTGTTTATTGTCTATTGTTGGTAGTTTTTTTTTGTTTTATTATTTTTTTAAGGTTTTGGTTGTTTTTGTTTTTTATGTTTTTGTTGGTTTTCTTTGAAGCTTTCTGTTGTTTTTGTCATGTTTTTTTGTGTTTTTTATGTTGTTCTTGTATTTTTTTGTGTGGTTCATTTTGTGTTTTTTTTTTAATATTATTGTGTGTGTGTTTGATTGTGCTTTATATTTTTGACACACTCAAGGAGCATATTTTTTTTAATACTCTTGTGTGTTTGTGTTTGTGTTTGTGTGTTATTATTATTTATTGTTTTAGGTTTTCTCCTTAAGTATGTCAAAGGTGGTAGGCCAGGTGCGAGCCATGGGTGATTTTGGTGGAAGAGATACCTCTGCCTCCTTGAGTCTTACCAAAAAGTCGCATCCCTTCTAGGATGTTTTTCATAAAAAAAAACCAACAAAAACCTCTTATTAACAGTTACGTTCAAATCACTAATGTATTCCTAGCACTCATTTAACACATCTTTACAAGATTACAAATACACATGTGCAATGCTTATATAGCGAAACCTTGAAGAAGTTTTCCTTTTAACTTCTTTGCAAGAGAGGATTTTGTGATCAAAATCCTAAGTGTGAGTGTGGTTTTGCAATTGGATAAAATTACCACTCAATATTTTTTTTTTTTTTTTGTAGGTTTTATATTTATTATTTTAACATTTTTTTTGCAATTTTTTTTAAAACTTCGATGATTAAAATAATAATAATAAATTAAAATGCCAAAGGTAAATGCATGGGTGTGAAGAACGAGCTTCAATATTTTATTCAAAATAATTTTGAACTCATTCCAAAGTCATTTCAAATTTATAAAAATTATTTAAAGTTGTTTTATGAGAGTTTTATAATTTTGGAATTTTACATTATTATTTATTTTGAATGTAAATTATTTTTTTTAGCTTTTCATTTTTATTTGCAAGTAATAAATGAACTTCCCTTTATGAAAATCATAATTTCATTAAATAGGTCTATAGGCCATCATTTTCAGAGCAATAAATTATCTTCTCTTTATGAAAATTTTGATTTAATTAAAGAGAGGTAATTTATACATTATATCAAAGGCTATTGTTTTAAAGCATTAAATTATTTATTCTTTATGAAAATTACAATTTCATTAAAAAGGGATAATTTATAATGACATATTAAGGCCTTTAAATTTCATAACTATTCATGCATATTTATTTCTTTTTCATCAAATAATAATGAAATGAATTCGATTTTTATGAATAAATTTTAGCATAGCATAATAAAATAAACCAACACATGCCCCTTGTTAATAGTTACTTGCAAATCACTAAGGTATTATTAGCACTCATTTAACACATTTTAGAAGATTACAAATACACATGTGCAATGTTTATATAACAGAACATTTGAGAAGTTATTTTCGTTTTTTTGCAAGAGAGGGTTTTGTGATCAAAATCCTAAGTGTTTTTGCAATTGGGAAAAATTACCACTCAACATTTTCTGTTCTATTTTTTAGGTTTTATATTTTTTTTCTAGATTTTATTTTTGCAATTTTTTTTAAAACTTCGATGATTAAAATTAAAAAAAAAAAAAATTAAAATGCCAAAAAAAAATACATGTGTGTGAATAATGAGCTTCAATATTTTATTCTAAACAATTTTTATCCCATTTTGAAGCCATTTCGAATTTATAAAAATTATTTAAAGCTGCTATTTTATGAGAGTTTTATAATTTCAAAAAATTTCATTATTTTATATTTTGAAGGTAAATCAATTTTTTCAGCTTTGCATTTTTATTCACAAGCAATAAATGAACTTCCCTTTATGAAAATTACAATTTCATTAAAGATGATAGTTTTGATTTCATTGAAGAGATGTAATTTATACATTATATCAAAGGCTATTGTTTTAAAGTATTAAATTATTTATTCTTTATGAAAATTATAATTTTATTAAAGAGTGGTAATTTATAATAATGTTCTAAGGCCTTTACATTTCATATGTATTCATAAATATTTATTTATTTTTATTCATCAAACAAAAAGAATTCAATTTTCTGAATAATTACTAGCATAACATAATAAATAAACCAACACAGGCCGCTTGTTAATAGTTACTTGTAAATCACTAAGGTATTTTTAGCACTCATTTAACACATCTTTACAAGATTACAAATACACATGTGCAATGCTTATATAGCGAACCTTGGAGAAGTTGTTTTTGTTTTAACTTCTTTGCAAAAGAGGGTTTTGTGATCAAAATCCTAAGTGCGAGTGTGGTTTTGCAATTGGGCAAAATTACCACTCAATATTTTATGTTCTATTTTTCAGGCTTTATGTTTTTAACTTTTCTTTTTGCAGATTTTTTAAAACTTTGACGATTAAAATAAAAATTAAAAAATTAAAATGCCAAAAATAAATACATGGGTGTGAAAAATGAGCTTCAATATTTCATTTGAAACAATTTTGATCCCATTTTGAAGCCATTTTGAATTTATAAAAATTATTTAAAGTTGTTTTATGAGAGTTTTATAATTTCAAAATTTTTCATTATTTTATATTTTGAAGGTAAATCTAATTTTCAGCTTTTCATTTATATTCACAAGCAATAAATGAACTTTCCTTTATGAAAATCATAATTTCATTAAAGGGGGTAATTTATATGGCATTCCATAGGCCATCATTTTTAGAGCAATAAATTGTTTTCTCTTTATGAAAATTTTGATTTCATTAAAGAGAAGTAATTTATACATTATATCAAAGACTATTATTTTCAAACATTAAATTATTTTTCTTTATGAAAATTACAATTTCATTAAAGAGGGGTAATTTATAATGACATTTTAAGGCATTTACATTTCATAACTATTCATGCATATTTTTTTTCTTTTTATTCATCAAGCAATAATAAAAGGCATTCAATTTTCATGAATAATTACTAGCATAGCATAATAAAATAAACCAACATAGGCTCTTTGTTAACAGTTCCTTCTAAATCACTAAGGTATTTTTATAATTTCAAAATATCACATTTTTTCATATTTTGAAGGTAAATCAATTTTTAGGCTTTGCATTTGCGATCACAGACAATAAATGAACTTCTCTATATGAAAATTATAATTTCATTAAGTGAGGTAGTTCATACGACATTCCATTGGCTATCATTTTGAATTTTGGGGGCAAAACTTCTCGGGGTCATAATTCCTCGCTCGTTGCTCGGATTGACTATTAGTGCATATTTTTAAAAAGATTTCAAAGAGAGCTACAACAACGCAGGGCGAAATATTATTGAATTTAGTGTGTTTTAACATTCTTGGATTTCAGGTTCATTTTCTAGAATTTTATTTTTATTTTTCTCCGAAAAAATAAAATGCATGGGTGTGAAGAATAAGCTTCAATATTTCATAAATAAATGCATGGGTGTGAAGAATAAGCTTCAATATTTCATCCGAAACAATTTTGATCTCATTCCGAAGTCATTTCGAATTTATAAAAATTATTTAAAGTTTTTTTTTAAGTATTTTTATAATTTCATAATTTCACATTTTTTTCATATTTTGAAGGTAAATCTATTTTCAAGATTTTTATTTGCATTCACAAACAAAAAATGAGGTTCTCTTTATGAAAATTATATTTTTATTAAAGGGGGTAGTTCATACGGTATTCCATTAGCCATCATTTTGAATTTTGAGGGTAAAACTCCCCGGGGTTATAACTTCTCGCTTGTAGCTCGAATTTACTATTAGTGCATATTTTCAAAAAGCTCTCAAAAAGATCTACAACAATGTAGGGCAACATCATGCTGACTATAGTAAGTTTTAATATTTTTGGCTTTCTATTTTTTTTTTCTAGAATGTTATTTTTATTTTTCTAACCCTTCCTTTTATAATTTTTTTTTTAAATTTGACGACTAAAATAAAAATAGTAAAAAATTAAAATTTCATAAATAAATACATGGATGTGAAGAATGAGCTTCAATATTTCATCCGAAACAATTTTATTCTCATTATGAAGTCATTTTAAATTTATAAAAATTATTTAAAATTGCTATTTTATAAGGATTTTTATAATTTCAAAATTTCATATTTTTTTCATATTTTGAAGGTAAATCGATTTTCAGGCTTTTCATTTGCATTCACAGATAATAAATGATCTTTACTTTATGAAAATTAAAATTTTATTTAAAAGGAGTAGTTCATACGACATTCCCTTGGCCATCATTTTGAATTTTGGGGGTAAAACATTTTAGGGTCATAACTCCTCGCTCGTTGCTCGGATTGACTATTAGTGTATATTTTCAGAAAGATCTCTAAAAGAGCTACAACAATGTAGGGCAACATCATACTACCTATAGTGTGATTTAACATTTTTGGCTTTTTGGTTTTAGAATTTTATTTTTATTTTTCTAACCCTTCCATTTGCAGATTTTTTAAACTTCGATGACAAAAATAAAAATAATAAAAAATTAAAATTTTATAAATAAATGCATGGGTGTGAAGAACGAGCTTCAGTATTTCTTCTGAAATAATTTTGATCTTATTTTGAAGCTATTTCAAATTTATAAAAATTAATTAAAATTGCTATTTTATAAGGATTTTTATAAATTCAAAATTTCACATTTTTTTCATATTTTAAAGGTAAATCAATTTTCAGGCTTTGCATTTGCATTCAAAGACAATAAATGAACTTCCCTTTATGAAAATAATAATTTCATTGAAGGGGGTAGTTCATACGATATTCCATTGACTATCATTTTTAATTTTGGGGGTAAAACTTCTCGAGGTCATAAATCCTTGCTCATTGCTCGGATTGACTATTGGTGCATATTTTTAGAAAGCTCTCGAAAAGAGCTACAATGGTTATAGTGGCATCATGCTTACTATAGTGTATTTTGATATTTTTGGCTTTCTGGATCATTTTCCAAAAATTTATTTTTATTTTTCTAACCCTTTTTTTTGTAGATTTTTTGAACTTCGATGACTAAAATAAAAATAAAAAAATTACAATTTCATAAATAAATGCATGGGTGAGAAGAATGATCTTCAATATTTTATCTGAAATAATTTTGATCTCATTTTGAAGTCATTTTGAATTTATAAAAAATATTTAAAGTTGTTTTATAAGGATTTTTATAATTTCGAAATTTCATGTTTTTTTCATATTTTGAAGGTAAATCAATTTTGAGGCTTTGTATTTGCATTCAAAAACAATAAATGAACTTCTATTTATGAAAATTATAATTTCATTAAAGGGGGGTAGTTCATATGACATTCCACTGGCCATAATTTTAAATTTTGAGGGTAAAACTTCTCAGGGTCATAACTCCTCATTCGTTGCTCGGATTGAATATTAGTTAATATTTTTGAAAAGCTATCAAAAATAGCTACAGCAACATAGGGAGGTATCATACTGACTATAGTGTGTTTTAAAATTTTTAGCTTTCTAGTCCATTTTTCATAATTTTATTTTTATTTTTTTAACCCTTCCTTTTATAGATTTTTTAAAGTTCGATGACTAAATTAAAAATAAAAAAATAAAAATTTTATAAATAAATGCATGGTTGTGAAGAATGACCTTTAATATTTCATTCGAAACAATTTTGATCTCATTTTGAAGTTATTTTGAATTTATAAAAATTATTTAAAGTTACTGTTTTACAAGGATATTTTTAATTTTGGAATTTCACATTTTTTTCATATTTTGAAGGTAAATCAAAGTTTTGCATTTGCATTCATAGACAATAAATGAACTTCCCTTTATGAAAATTATAATTTCGATAAAGGGGGGGTAGTTCATACGACATTCCATTGGCCATCATTTCGAAAAGAGCTTCAACAACGTAGGGTGACATCATACTGATTGTAGTGTATTTTAACATTTTCGACTTTCTGGTCCATTTTCCAAAATTTCATTTTTATTTTTCTAACCCTTTCTTTTACAGATTTTTTTAAACTTTGGCGACTGGAATAAAAATAAAAAAAATAAATTATCATAAATAAATGCATTGGTGTGAAGAATGAGCTTCAATATTTCATCTGAAATAATTTTAATTTCATTCTGAAGTCAGTTCAAATTTATAAAAATTATTTAAATTTGTTGTTTTATAAGGTTGTTATAATTTCAAAATTTCGTCGCAAAAAGGCCCTAGCAAGAAATAACAAAGTGTTGGAGATCCCTGACAATGAGGCACCAGACCCCACCATAATAGTCTTGGAGAAGATGACAATTTCATCGACCTCCAACAGATATCAACCAGTTGAAGAGTCCGTCCTGGCCTCATCGGTCAGTTTGTTGATTTGTGTGATTCCTTAAATCTTCTGTTTTATAGCCAGCAGTTCCAGGGGCACAAGGAGTCAAAGGCAAAATCTAAATATGATGGCAAGAACGATGATAAGAAGTTAGATGAGGACTACAAGGAAGACTGCTTGGCCTCTTGGCTGTCCATTCTATGGGATGTTTTTTTTTTGACCATATTCTATTATTTTTATATGGGCACAAGCTACTCTGCATGGTGCTTGCATGATTAGTTTTTGTCTTTGTTAGTTCTTTTTTGCGTCTTTCTTTTATGATGGCCATAATATTAGGCTTCCATAGTTTAGTTTGGTCGTATTCTAATGGAAGAGTAGGTCTTGGCCATTTTTGTTGTCGATTTAAACTTTTAGGGCTTGGCCTTTGTCCAGTTGGTCAGTGGACCCTATTTTGTAAAATGGTTTTGGGTCAACCATTTAAAACCCGGTGTTAATTATAATATTCTCTTACTTACCAAAAAAAAAAAATAATTTCAAAATTTCATATTTTTTTCATATTTTGAATGTAAATTGATTTTTAGGCTTTGCATTTGCATTCATAGAAAATAAATGAATTTCTCTTTATGAAAATTACAATTTCATTTAAGAGAGTATTCATACGAAATTCCATTGATCATCATTTTGAATTTTGGGAGCAAAAATTTTTGAGGTCATAACTCCTCGCTTGTTGCTCAGATTGACTATTAGTTCATATTTTAAGAAAGCTCTCGAAAAGAGCTACAATTACATAGGGTGACATAATACTAATTATAGTATGTTTAAACATTTTTGGCTTTCTGGTCTATTTTTTAGAATTTTATTTTTATTTTTCTAACCCTTCATTTTGCAAATTTTTAAAATTTTGACGATAAATAAAAATAAGAAAAAACTAAAATTTCATAAATAAACGCATGGGTGTGAAGAATAAGCTTCAATATTTCATGTAAAATAATTATTATGAAGTCATTTCGAATTTATAAAAATTATTTAAAGTTGTTTTATAAAGATTTTTATAATTTTAGAATTTTACATTTTTTTCATATTTTGAAGGTAAATTGATTTTCAGACTTTTCATTTACATTCAAAGATAATAAATGAACTTCCCTTTATGCAAATTATAATTTCACTAAAGCGGGGTAGTTCATACGACATTCCATTGGCCATCATTTTAAATTTTGAGGGTAAAACTTCCCAAGGTCATAAATCCTTGCTCGTTGCTCGGATTGACTATTAGTGCATATTTTCGAAAAGCTCTCGAAAAGAGCTACAAAAGTGTAGGACAACATCATACTAATTATAGTATGTTTTTATATTTTTGACATTCTGGTCCATTTTCTAAAAAATTATTTTTATTTTTCTAACCCTTCCTTTTGCAAATTTTTTCAAACTTTGACGACTAAAATAAAAATAATAAAAAATTAAAATTTCATAAATAAATGCATGGGTCTGAAGAATGAGCTTCAATATTTCATCCGAAACAATTTTGATTTCATTATGAAGCAATTTCAAGTTTATAAAAATTATTTAAAATTACTATTTTACAAGGGTTTTTATAATTTTAGAATTTTACATTTTTTTCTTCATATTTTAAAGGTAAATCGATTTTCAGGCTTTGCATTTGCATTCACAAACAATAAATGAACTTCCCTTTCAGAAATTATAATTTCATTAAAACAAGTAGGCCGGTTCACCGAGGTTCACCGGGGTCTTATTCATGGGTGGAAATGGGAGACCTGGTAGGTCAGCTATTTCTCATCTTTAGTTTATTGATGATATTGCTCTCTTGGGTGTGGCCTATATTCATGAAGTAACCAACTTTAGACGCGTGCTGGATATGTATTTGGTTGTCTATGGTCAGAAGATTAATGAGCATAAGTCTACTATTTTATTTTTCAATATAGATCCAAGGATTCAAGCTAGAATTATTCAGATTCTTAGGTTTCAGGTTGGGACTCTTCCCCTTATGTACTTAGGGATTCCTATTTCTGT
Organism: Wollemia nobilis; assembly: GCA_028583015.1. NCBI lineage: Eukaryota > Viridiplantae > Streptophyta > Pinopsida > Araucariales > Araucariaceae > Wollemia > Wollemia nobilis. The sequence continues at coordinate 14,238,830 of JAQPPZ010002581.1, forward strand.
TGGTCCTCTACCTAGGTCGGTTTGGACTAACATCCTTGATAAATTTCATAGTCGAGTTAGTCATTGGACTCAGGTCTGGCAGAGGATTTTGTGAATGATCCAGGAAAGATTATTTCTCTTGTGGACTAAACGAAACATTAGATCATGGAAAGATTAGGTTTGATGGTTAATGGTCCTAGTCCTAATATCTCTTGTAGATGGATGAGTCAGAGTAATTGGGTACGGAGGGATGGTAAATGGAATCTACCTCCTTCGGGAGTGTTGAAAATTAATACTGATACATCTTCCTGGGGTAATCCGAGTAATGCTGGTATTGATGGTGTGGGGAAAGACAATAGTGGTACTGTCCAATTTTTTATCTCTTTCTTTAAGGGATATCATTCTAATAAGTTCGTGGAAGCCCTTGCAATTTTATATGCTTTGGAGCAAGGGTATGCTTTGGGTTGGTGTAGGATTGTTTGTGAATATGATTCTTAGATTGTTATAAATTTGTTGAATTATGGGGATAGTCTTCATGGTAGTTGACGGTTGAGTTGGATTGCTCGATAAATTCTCAATATCTTTTCTCATTTGGAGTTCATTTCTTTTATGCATATTCCCCGGGAATGGAATGGGGTAGCGGATTTGTTAGGTAAATGGGCTTATTAGTTTTAGGATGGTTGGGATGTTCAAAATTGATCTCAACCTTCTCCTGATTGCTCTCATATCTCTCTTCTTTATTGACAACTGATATATTTGAATAGCCTGATAATGGGTGTGAAAACTGAGTTTCAATATTTTATCCAAAATAATTTTTATCTCGTTCTGATATTATTTTGAATTTATAAAAATGATTTAAAGTTGTTTTATAAGGATTTTAATAATTTCAAAATTTCACATTTTTTTTATATTTTGAAGGTAAATCGATTTTAAGGCTTTTTATTTGCATTCACAAACAATAAATGAACTTCTATTTATGAAAATTACAATTTCATTAATGGAGGGTAGTTCATACGACATTCCATTGGCCATCATTTTGAATTTTGGGGGTAAAACTTCTCAGTGCCATAACTCCTCGCTCGAATTGGCTATTAGTACATATTTTCAGAAAGCCCTCGAAAAGAGCTACAACAACATAGGGTGACATCATACTGACTGTAGTTTGTTTTAATATTTTTGGCTTTTTGGTCTATTTTTCCAAAATTTTACTTTTATTTTTCTAACCCTTCCATTTGCAGATTTTTTTAAACTTCGACAACTAAAATAAAAATAATAAAAAATTAAAATTTCATAAATAAATGCATGGTGTGAAGAATGAGTTTCAATATTTCATTCGAAATAATTTTTATCTCATTATGAAGTTATTTCAAATTTATAAAAAATATTTAAAGTTGTTTTATATGGATTTTTATAATTTTGGAATTTAACATATTTTCATATTTTGAAGGAAAATCAATTTTCAAGCTTTGCATTTGTATTCACAAACAATAAAAAAACTTCCATTTATAAAAAATACAATTTAATTAAAGAGGGGTAGTTCATACGACATTCCATTGGCCATCATTTTGAATTTTAGGGGTAAAACTTTCCAGGGTCATAACTCCTCACTCGTTGCTCGGATTAACTATTAGTGCATGTTTTCAGAAAGGTCTCGAAAAGAGCTACAACAACGTAGGGTGACATCATACTGATTATAGTGTATTTTAATATTTTTTATCTTTTTGGTCTATTTTTTAGAATTTTATTTTTATTTTTGTAACCCTTCATTTTGCAATTTTTTTTAAACTTCGGTGACTAATATAAAAATAAAATAACAATTAAAATTTCATAAATAAATGCATGGGTGTGAAGAATGAGCTTCAATATTTCATCCGAAACAATTTTTATCTCATTCTGAAGTCATTTCAAATTTATAAAAATTATTTAAAGTTGTTTTTAAGTATTTTTATAATTTCATAATTTCACATTTTTTTTCATATTTTGAAGCTAAATCGATTTTCAAGATTTTTATTTGCATTCACAAACAAAAAATGAGATTCCCTTTATGAAAATTATATTTTTATTAAAGGGGGTACTTCATACGGTATTCCATTAGCCATCATTTTGAATTTTGGGGGTAAAACTTCCGGGGTCATAACTTCTTGCTTGTAGCTCGGATTGACTATTAGTGCATATTTTCGAAAAGCTTTCAAAAGAGCTACAACAATGTAGGGCAACATCATGCTCACTATAGTAAGTTTTAATATTTTTGGCTTTCTGGTTTATTTTCTAGAATGTTATTTTTATTTTTCTAACCCTTCCTTTTACAATTTTTTTTAAAAATTTGACAACTAAAATAAAAATAATAAAAAATTAAAATTTCATAAATAAATACATGGATGTGAAGAATGAGCTTCAATATTTCATCCGAAACAATTTTATTCTCATTATGAAGTCATTTTAAATTTATAAAAATTATTTAAAATTGCTATTTTATAAGGATTTTTATAATTTCAAAATTTCATATTTTTTTCATATTTTGAAGGTAATTCGATTTTCAGGCTTTGCATTTGCATTCACAAACAATAAATGATCTTTCTTTTATGAAAATTACAATTTTATTTAAAAGGGGTAGTTCATACGACATTTTCTTGGCCATCATTTTGAATTTTTGGGGTAAAACATTTTAGGGTCATAACTCCTCGCTCGTTGCTCGGATTTACTATTAGTGTATATTTTCAGAAAGCTCTCGAAAAGAGCTACAAAAACATAGGGAAACATCATACTACCTATAGTGTGATTTAGCATTTTTGGCATTTTGGTCCATTTTTTAGAATTTTTTTTTTATTTTTCTAACCCTTCCTTTTGTAGATTTTTTTAAAATTTGGCGACTAAAATAAAAATAAAAAAAAATTAAAATTTCATAAATAAATGCATGGGTGTGAAGAATGAGCTTCAATATTTTATCTAAAACAATTTTTATCTAATTTCGAATTTATAAAAAATATTTAAAGTTGCTATTTTATAAGGATTTTTATAATTTCAAAATTTCACATTTTATTTTTGATTTTTTATATTTTGAAGGTAAATCAATTTTTAGGCTTTGCATTTGCATTCATAGATAATAAATGAACTTGCCTTTATGAAAATTACAATTTTATTTAAGGGGGGTATTTCATACGACATTCGATTGACCATCATTTTGAATTTTGGGGGTAAAACTTTCTAGGGTTATAACTGCTCGCTCCTTGCTCAAATTGAATATTGCTGCATATTTTTGAAAAGCTCTCAAAAAGAGCTACAATGACGTAGGGCGATATCATACTGATTATAGTGTGTTTTAATATTTTTGGCTTTCTGGTCTATTTTCCAAAATTTTATTTTTATTTTTCTAACCCTTTGCAATTTTTTTAAAATTTGACGTTTAAAATAAAAATAATAAAAAATTAAAATTTCATAAATAAATGCATGGGTGTGAATAATGAACTTCAACATTTCATCTAAAACATTTTTGATCTCATTCTGAAGTTACTTCAAGTTTATAAAAAAATATTTAATATTGTTGTTTTATAAGGATTTTTATAATTTCAAAATTTCATCTGAAACACTGCTTTCAAAGAAAAAAATAAACAAAGCGGGGGTTCGTATTCCACCATCAATTTGTTCATCTCTAAGAAGGCATTTTTCATCTACAAACATGAGCAACTCTCCTCCTCTACACACCCGACAGATTCACCTTTATATTTCAAGGTGTTTACTGTTTCTAAAAGGTAAACCTTATCTGCCTTTTGAGAAATTAGACAATACATATAATGAATAAGTTCTAGTGATGTTGACAGTAGCGTAGGTCCTCAAGTAGCCATTTTGGCATCCATCCAATGACTCTAGATTATGCAATATTTGCATCAAGAACCTGAATATGATATCTTTATTGAAGGATTACTTTAAGCACCTTTTGGTTTCACTGTAAAGAATAACCAAATATCCCTGTAACAAACACATGATTCTTAAAAAATTAGGATAGAAACAACCACTGCCACTACTCCTTTTGCATTCCCAAGAACCTAAAGAGTCAGGAACTGGTGTGCTTAGTGACCAAAAAGTATGTCAAATTCACATAATATGCCAATGCTAAATTAAAAAGCAAGTAATATACAATCCTCATATCCTACCTTACAAGTGCTACAACTATGCCTAGCACATTAGGTTCCAAAAATAAATTTACTGAAAGCAATAACACAACTATAATAGGAGCCATGTATAGTAGAAGATTCATAGAGTTTAACTTCTCCCCTTTAGAAGAAAGAAATATCCCTTGCAATAATGTCTTTAGAACTCTTGCAATAGTTGCTAAAATACACATTATGAAACCATAAAGATGGAAGTTGGATTCTCCCCCACTGGCAATAATAACCCTTGCAATGACTGGAATAAGAGTGGCATAAGTAAGCCAAAATTTTCTCTTGACAATCATGAGATAGATGAACACCATAATGAAGAAAGGGGTGTGGATCCAATAGCTTGATTAAAGGAAACAAGTAGATAGTGCAAGGAAATGTTGTCACTGATGACAGAATAGCAAAATATGGCACTGAGGGCGATGATATTTATGAACTCATTTACTTTGAGGAGGTTTTTTTACTACACCCACTGACATCACTTTTATTAAAAAAAATGTCTGGTCAACAACACTTGTTGGTCTAGAAATTGCCACAAATCGGGTATTAGAACCAGCATGCATAACTCATGTCTCCTTCACCAGCAGTGTATCAGCTCAGGATTGTGTTTCTCTGATGACATACCCGTGTAGGGGTTGAAAACATAGTTTCATAGATACTATTCAGATTTTGAAAGAAACTTTCTAGATGGAGAATCTAGTAGAGGTAGAGGTACAACTTGGGCATTTTAGCATTCCCATCAATAGGGAAAAATCTGTAGTTGGTCCTGAATACAACCGCTCCATGCTACGCTCTATGGAAAGCCAAAATTTTGATGATGCTCATCCTGAAGAGATTGCTTCAAGTATCAGATCATCTGCACCACCATCAGATATATCTGTTATACCCCCTGCTTCACCTTAGAACACATAAAATTAGCAATGTGAGAAAACATTTTTCACAACTACTCAGCAACACAATTTGTGCGTAGGGTGTTTTCGTAGGCCCAGATCAGGGAGAAAAAACCAAATATTAAATAGAGACTAAATTCGAAAAAAAATAAACTACAAATTTTGGCAGCCATGAAATTTTCTTTTAACCATTTGGTTTCTGATCCATAAAAATATGGAGAGCATACTCCCTCGATATTAAAAAAATGAAAAAAAATTAAGGGGGAAAAAAATGAGGGGGGATTTCCATGATGAAAATCCCCTCTCAAACTCACACTCAAACTCATGGGGTAGGGAAAACCTGCTCTGATACCATGTTGGAGAAAAAAACTTTCTTGTTTATTCTATTGAAGTGACCTTGCTTAAATAGCAAGTGCATACAATATGATCCATTGTATCATAACTAACTGAGTTGATCTCAACCACGTAAATTATCCTAGTAACAACTTAGGATATGATATCTCTAACACATTCGTAGGTTCAAATTCAAACCCTACAAATCCAAGATCAAGATCCACATATCCAAGCAAGTCAAATGGTTATGCCACCACCATATCAACCCCCTCCATCATATCCTCCTATCTAGTCACAATATCCTTCACCCCTTCAACCACCTCCTTCTTCTTCCCATGTGGCCCAAGCAACTTATATTCTATAATCTAACCAATCATCCTATCCACCTCATACACCTTATATTTACCCATATCTGTATTCATACCATCCAGAGCCTTCCCATTTCACCATCCTTGTTGATCCTACATAGGTAACCTAAGCCCCTCCTCAAATCAAGATTTAGAAACTACTAGACTGACTTAAGAACCTTGAGTTGCAATCAAGTATATTTGGGTATAAAAGGCCAACACATAGGAAGATTTGTAATGAACCTTTCCACCCTTAGGTTCTAGTCCAACAGTACCCTTATAGGTATGAGTTTCCTAGGCTCAAAAAGTTCAAGGGAAAAGAGGATCCAAAATAGTATTTGCAGAACTTTAAGTATTCATGCTACCTCATTAGTGGAAGTGATCCACTCATGCTAAGAATGTTCCCCATGTACCTTGGAGAAGAAACCTTGGATTGGTTCAAAAAATTGCCACAACATAGCCTTTTTTCCTTCAAACAACTTACTAACCTATTCCTAGAGCATTTCTCCATCAACATTAAGAATAAGACTTCATTATATGATCTTTAGAGTCTTTGACAGTTTAATGATGAACCTATTAATTACTATGTCTCTAGGTGGTGAGGGGTTATTAATGATTTAATATTTTCTATCCCCTCCACTGAATTGGTCAAGATGTTATCCAAGAGTTGTGCTAAGCACATTTCAAAAACCCTTCAAATCCAACAACACTGCTCTTTTAAAGAAGCTATTGCTCAAGCTAAGGTTATTTGTTGAAGAATATTACATTATTTGGTACATGATAATGTACCTCCTTGGTACAACTTTATAAATATTAGATTAGGGTTGTGTCCTAGATTAGAGTGTAAGTAAATATTTTATGTAATGTAATAATGTGCAAGAAATGCACAAGTTTCATATAAATAAGTGTGCATGTGTTATGTGTGTAGATATACACATGTCTTCTTAGATTAGGATGTGTTATATGAAGAGTCATGTCCAAGTGTGCATACAAGATAAAGTCATATATGCAAGTGTCAAGTAGAGAAGCCAAGAGTCATGAGACTTGGCATAATTAAAGGAAGAGCCAATTAACCAAAGATTCATGCTACAATGGCTAATATTACTCCATAGAGAGGCATAGAGATATATCACTTACATAGCTTACACAACCTTCAAGAGTCAAGTTTAATATTTGATTAGGATATGGAGAGATAAGTAACTTAATAAGATAATTGTTTTTATTTGAGATAGTTTAGAGATAGATTTATGTTAAAGAATTAAATAAAGATATAAGATATACGAGCATTTAATAGTTCCTTTGATTATTTTTTGTTTATAAATTTATTTTGAAATAATTTGACTATTGAATTTTGCAATTTAATTAGTTGGGAGACAAAAGGTATTCAACATCAAAATTTAGAAAATTAAATTTGCAAAAATTCTTACTTTCATAGTTTCAAAATGTTAGGGAGATATAAGGAATTCTACTTCATAGGTTTTATAACTTAGAAACTTTGAAATTATTTAAGGTAGTCTAATAAAAGTAAATATATTCTTGACATTGATCCCATATCATGGAAGAAATTATTAATGCACTCAATAAAGGAGATATAGTAGACAAACTTAAAGGGTATTTTCAAAATATGATAGATGAATCTGATAAGAGAAAATTAACAAATAGTAAAAATACATCATTGAATTTTGTTACTACAAAATCTTACTCTAGTAATTCATCAATCTCAAAAACAAAATCAACTAAATATCTTCATCTTATTTACATGGAGAATAAAGATAGAATAACTTTAGTCATACACAAGTGGTTATGCTATTTTATCAAGCAAATAGATGAATGTGAAATTATAAGGAGGATGAATAAAGTAGTAAAAGTATCTACAAGATGTGATTATTGTAATAGAATCAGTCACGAAAAGTAAACTGTTGGAATATTCATTCATGTAAATATTGTGGAAGAAAATCTCATTCATTCATCTTATACTACTACAAGGAGAAGTATTATAGGAGATTTGAAAAATCATTAATATTCAGATTAGATTATCTTTTTCAAATACTTATTTCTGAAGCATATTCTAATAATGAATTCAAGTGTGGAATTTTTGAAGTACAGGGAAAGAAGTCATTCAAAGAAAAAGGAAAAATAAAGTGGATCAAACATGATCCAACTTTGCTTGACAAAATACTTAGATTACATGTATTACATGACTACTTGTAGACTAAAGAAAGCAAACATAGAATAAGGTAAGGACAGGTCCTAGGATCATATGAAGATGAAGACCTATGATTGAAGACTAAAGTCTTCAATAATAAAATAATGTAATACAAGGGAGAGAATATTATATTATTTAGTACATGCTAATGTACCTCCTTGGTACAACCTTGTAAATATTATATTAGGGTTGTGTCCTAGATTAGAGTGTGAGTAAATATTTTATGTAATGTAATAATATGCAAGAAATGCACAAGTGTCATGTAAATAAGTGTGCAAGTGTTATGTATATAAATGTGCACACGTGTAAGTGTGCACATGTGTTCTTAGATTAGGATGTGTTATGTGAAGAGTCATGTTCAAGTATGTAGACACGATAGAGTCATGTGTATGAAAGTGTCAAGTAGAGAAGCTAATAGTCATGAGACTTGGCATAGGGAAAGGAAGAGTCAAGTAACCAAAGAGTCATCCTAAAATAACTATATATTATTCCATAGAGAGGCATAGAGATATATTGCCTACATAGCTTACATAGCCTTCATAGTCTACATAGTGAGTATTGTGATTATCATTGTATGAGAGTTTTATGATACATTTATAAAAAAAGAAGAGTAATAAAAATTGCATACATTTGAGCAACTAATATTCACTACACCAAAAATGGATTTTAAGGGCGGCTAAAATACGATGGTAAAAAACCATCCTAATAGACCCTAAGAGGGTGGTTTTAAACCACCCTCACCAAAAAAATATTTTAACAATGTCTAAAAGATGATAGTTTTTTTTTACACTAAAAAACCACCCTAATAGACCTAAGAGGGCGGTTTTAAACCACCTTCACCAAAAAAAGCTTTTAACGATACCTAAAATATGGCGGTTTTTTATGGTGGAAAAAAACTTCCCTAATAGACCCTAAGACGGTGGTTAAAAACCACCCTAAAAATTTACCCTTAATATATATATATATATAAAGGATTCATGGGAACTTTAGAGGGTGGGATATTTGAAATTTAGCTTGGGATGGTTTTAGAGGGCTCTTTGCTGATCCTAATGAATCTAGTGGTGCCTAACTCCGTATGTTTGAATGTGGAGCCTGATGGGGATGATGAAGAACTATATGCAGATCTGTATGAATAACTGGAATATGAAAAGCAAATTTCCAAAACATCTTTGATGGAGGTATTGCTCTCTTATTATTTTATTTCTTTAGATTTTTTGTATATATGTTTGCTTCTATTCAATGTTGAGGTCATGGGAATATGTGTATTGATTACTTAGATGGAGGAGAAGGTGGGTCAACTCATAAAGCATATAAAAGAGATGCAAATGAAGATGGATTATTTATAGAAACAAGTATAGCTAGTAGCCTCTTAGAAACATTAGAGGGAAATATCCATAATTTTCAACTATGTGGGCTCACAAATGAGGAAACTATGGAACTATTTAGGGTTTTGCATAACATTTTCAAACTAGGAAAGGATAATATTAGGGAAAATATGGAATTTATAGTTAAGAACATCGATATCCCTATGAATTCTATGCTATATAATTTGATGTTGTTAATAATAAGCCTGGGAAGGGTTCAGAACCCTAGGTTTTTAGTTTAGAAAAAAATGAAGTCCATAAATGAGTCTGGGTATCTTAAGCTCAAGCCACTTTATACAATCTTGAGAATGCTGGAGCAAAGGCTTAGCAAGGATCTGAAGAGACACCTTGAATCTAAAATGTTGTATGCAATTTATCAAATTTGTCAGACAAACAAATAGACTAACATATTATCGTCTAGGAGGATCATAAGTATTTTATTGCAATTACTAAGCAAATGATCATTGTGAACGTAGGACTACATAGGTTGTCTCCACCAAGATATAAAATATTGAAGTTTTTGAACTATATGTCATTGGGTTTATTTTCCCTTTAAAATAGAATAATAATAAAATAAAATTATAGTTTGCATTTGTTCTCTCTAATTCAATATGAAAAATTCCAAAAGTTTCTTAATGCAGTTGGCCATAGAAACCCCAAATTTTACTCATCAGTTTTGATAGAATGATTAGGTAAAATAATTTTCAAGATGTTGTGGTTTTTCTATTGAATAACCTTTTTTTTATGTGAGAAAGAGTGAATTTGAGATAGTGGTAGGTTGAAGATATTGGCATGTACAAACTACAAAGTTTTTAATGTGAAATATTTCATTAATAGGAGATACTGTTGAATATACAATACATGTGTAACAAATTATCGACAACGCACAAGCAATTATTTATTTGTCAAGCTCCTAATGTTCTTGTGATTCAATTGAAAGTAGATAAGATGAAAAATCCATAATTTGTGTTTGTTTCTTTCTCTTCCTATTCATGGAATAGAAGTTGTGAGATCAGTTCATTAGTAAATTCAATCGTCTCACCATTTTGTTTTACTTGTTTTTGGGATACATATTTGAAGATGGATTTGGTGGCAAGATAGATCACAACATTACTTTTGAGGAACAGTTGGGAATTGTTGAATATATGTCTAGATCCATTTAGGTATACTTAAGTTCTTAATTCAAGGGTATACTTTTACTTCAATTCAGTTCTATTCTTGTCATTAATTCACAATATGGATACTATCAAAACCATCAACTCTCATAATGTATATTATGTTTATATATACTTGTTTTCAAGAAAATATTATGTGTTATGATACAAACATCACATGTTGGCATTTTTAAGGGAAGATGCATTAAATTGAAAAAAATTGATTTGTTTATGCAACTATCTAAACCATAGTCAATTCTGAGTTTGAATTTTTGTTGGCTTACTCAATTTTTAGTTGGTGTCAATTTCCAATTACTTTTAGAAGCTTGTAGTCTATTCACGAATGTTGTTTCCATAGACTACAACAAACATAAATAAGATATTTTAGGCATATAAGAGTAGTTTTAGTTTTCATGGACCATAACAAGTATAAATGAGACAATGAGATGCTTTAAGCAGATATATAAAAGGCTTATCAAATGGAATGAGCTCAACCAATTAAATACCTCAACTTTCAAGGAGGAGACCTAGGGTCAAACCTTGCCAGACATACAAGCATAATTGCTAAAAATGTTGTTATAATATCACTATGTAGTTTATCGAAAACATAATTTCCAAAAATATTGTTATAATATCACTATAAATTTTATCAAAATATTGTGGTAGCAAAGTCATGATGTAATATGGGTGGGGATTGTTTTAATATGATATAAACAAATAAATAATTAATAGAAGTCTGGCATAATCTGAGGGTTAAGGAGGTTATGAACTTTACACATGGTGTGTAATATAATGAGAGGTTATTCTAATTTTATTATTGTGATGTAATGATGCCCCTTTATTTTTATAAAAGCACTTATATAATGTTACTTATTGCCCCTTACAATACCAGATAACAAATGAAAAAATTGTTCAATATTTGTGACCTATTAATTAAAAATTTCAAAAGTAAATGATAGATGCAAATTAGTGGATATAATATTTGAACTAGCTAAATTATTTCTACTTTGTAGCATAAAGCTATTTACATGGTAAAAACCCTCCAATATGGATTGTAAAAATGTCAAACCAAAATAAGAGAGTCAAAATTACTTGTAATCGATATAAAGAGCTTTTCCAAAATATGGGTAAACATAAAGTGCAAAATAAATCACAGTTCTTCAAGATAATGTATAGATTTAGCCTATCGATCACAATGACTCACATTGGATGTTTATACAATATCAAATACAAAAATAAGTAAAATGGGAACAAGGGGAGTGCACAATATTAAGAAAACCTATGTTAAGAGCAACATTACCATCAACAAGGGATCTGGCTTGAGGCCCCATAGAGAAGTTTAGATGAGAGTCATTGTCCATGGAACCCTCTATTGGACCTCTGACTACTAGATTCTTTAAATCAATACTATGGATTCTCAGTTGTTGAATGCCTTGAACAATAATTCTTCCAACACAATATGCTGCCTTTTTATGAGGACTTCCTAGTGTTAGATAGGATTCGAGAAGGATTTTTTACACAAAGAGAACATAGACACTCATTTGTTACCCCCGTATTCATTTAGGATGATATCAAACACTTGTTTACAAGCATGTTTGGTCGCCTATTATTTGAATAGACATTATCTTTAAGAGTGCTTGCATCTAAGCTATATTATAAGTTTTATCTAAGATTGCATCATACACTAGAACTCTTAACTCCCTATTTTTATTTTTTATATGTAGTATTTAGTATTCTATCAATCATTTAGAGAATTAGTTGTATTCTATCTTAGACTTGATGGTAGAGGATGTCACTTTTCATCTAGTATTGTGTTTATTATTTTCTTTGTAGATTCATCTTAGTTATTTGAATTATATTAATATATTAGATGTTTAATATTGCGCCTTCTGTACAAGAGCGACAACCACTGTATACATTATTTAGTACCATTACCCATTTAAGCAATTCACAAGACTCTGGGTATTATTATGCATATGTTAAGGTATCAAAATGTACCCTTGCATGATGATACCTTGGGTTAAAGAGTGTCAAATATTGGTATAAAATATATTTAGTCTGTGAGCATTGGGTATATGCATGTTGCTGATTAGATATTTATTGATCTATTGCACAAGAAATACATCCTATTATTAGCCTTCAAAGTAACTGATATTATGTTACATGCAAGATGTAAATTCTCATTGGTACTATTGTAATGATGCCCATGTTTTTGCAACCACCATAAAAGATGTTAGGAGAAAAGTATATATATTATTATTTGTTCAAAGTAGTCCAATACTAAAACAAGGCAAAAAATTGATATCTTTCAATGTAATAGACTGCACAAATTTAGTTGCTAATGGTGGAGATGTTTCCTTTAAACAAAGGCCATCTGGATTATCCAACTCATCTATTGGAGTGCTTCCTTACAAAGGAAATATGGATAATGGTTTGGCAAAGTTGCATCCAAAACCACAATTAAAGATTACAAATATGAATAATGCTGGTTCTCAGATTGGGAGTAGTAGAACCGTTGAAAATGGTAATGATACATATAATTCTGATGTTGCTTTAAGTGATGGAGACTGTGAAAGTTCTATAAGAAAGACATATAAGAAGAGTGACTTGGATACTTCATTTTGTAATAAATCTAGTATATCCAAGAAAGATAAATTATTGAAGCATAGAGAATCTTCTGATATTCATTGTTGATCTAGTAATGGAAAACTCTCATCTTTGTCTTCTCATTTATATTCACTTTACAAGGCTTCAAAGTGCCATTTTGAAACAAATGGATAAAGTTGCAGTAATGTTAGTATAAATGAAAATATATTAATAAGTATACCATGGCAATCTCGTTATGTGGCCCAATTAGTATTCTTCTAATGCATAAAATATCCGTATATTAGGTTTATATATATTCAAAAGTAATAATAAGATGGCGGTTTAAAACTACCCTCTTAGGTTTTTATATTTTTAAGAGGGTGGTTTAGAACCGTATTCTTAGGTTTTTATATATGTTTAAAAATAATAATAATAAGAGTGTGGTTTAATACCTTCCTCTTCTGTCCCTTTCTTGGTGTTTTCAATGATGTAAAAGGTTTAAAATGATTGTGGCATGGTGGTTATAGGGGCGGATTGCGTGAATATCTGTGTGGTGGCTTCTAGGGCGGACAACGTAGAATACTGTGGCGGCCATAAAAGTTGGACAGCCTGCCCGGATTCGTGGCAGCTATCGATTCCACCATGTAAATTCAAAAAAAAAAAATACCACCCTCTTAGGGTCTATACCCTAAGAGGGCGATTTAAAACCACCCTCTTAGTGATAAACTAAGGCAATTTTTGAGGTGGTTTTTAACCACCCTAATAGACCTTAAGAGGTCGGTTTTTAACCGCCCTTGTATGATGTAGATTTTTTTATGATGTTCTCATATATGGTAGCTAAATAACCATCCTTAAAGGTCTTTAAGGGTGGTTAAAAATTACCCTTAAAGATCATTTTTGGTGTAGTGATTGTAAGTCTTTTTATATTGTATGATTCAAGCTATTACATTCATATTTCATATTATTAATGAATGTTATTTGATATATTATTAGCCTTGATATTTACATATTAGTTATCTCATATTATCTTTGTTACATTATTATTTTGATCATATTATATTACGGCTATCATATATTTGATCCTGTGATAAATTATCCTGTGAGTTTACATTAATAGTAAGGCTTCAAAATCCATCAATGGTATCAGAGCTACAAGCAAGAAGGTTCTTGCACAAGTTATTTTTGATTAGCTACATAAGAAATTGTTTTTTTTTTTTTTTTTTTAGTATGAAAAGAAGGCTAGAGTCTTTCCATAATTGCAGGAATATCTAGTGAAGACTAGGACTCAACAATAGAATTTAAAAAGTTAAAATCTAGGGTATTTCCATTAGGTTGAAGGATAACTAGTGAAGACTAGGACCCGTATTAGGGCAAATCAACTTGAAGATAATGTAAATATCCAACCCTAACATTGATAAATATTTTTAGGGATAGAAAAATTCTTGGCAATTGGTTTCTATCGATAAAGTTGAAGAAGCTGGTACAATCAAGCTATCTTGTTTGGAGAACTAGGAAAGTTTATAGTTACCTTAACCTTATTGGGTTCTCTAGTAAGGAGGAGAATAATTATTGGAGTTATTAGGATTAACCGAAGACATTGCTACAATAGATATTAATATTTAAAGAAGTGAGAAGCTTCCTATAGTAGATAGAGAAGATTTTCATCTTCAAATACAAGAAGAAGGCATACAGCTTTCATCAAGCAGGGATTGATTTGAGTTGCAGGTTATTATAGTTTTAGGTATTAAATAAGGGACGTTGATAGAGACAAGATAGATCAAGTTTACCTATTCTAAGATTCTATTCAAAATAGAAGGTGGTCTATAAGAAAATTTTAGGTCTTGAAGGCAGACCTTGATAGAGATAATTTTAGGTCTTGAAGACATACCTTGATATTGATATTTTAGATTTAGATCTTAAGGAAAAATACCTTGATAAAATTTTCAATGATTCAAGTCATGTAGACCTTGACAATTGGTCTAAGAGGAGAGGCCAATATTAAAGGATAAAGAATCTTCAAATATAAGAGTCTGTAGTTTAGAGAACTAGAGATGAGACCCTTTAGGGAAAGAGGTCCTTTATCAAGATTTGTGGCCCTAATAGGAAAAGAGAAGATGCCATATATATAAGTCCCATATTAAAATATTGAAAGGAGGCTTGAAGGAGTTTTGTGAAGAAACAAAACAAATATATAGATTTCAGAGAAACCAAAATAGATGATATAGACCTAAAAGTTTATAAGGTAAAGAGTATTTAAAGAAAGGATCTTATGAGAACCTTGTATTAGGTAGAAGCTACAAAAATAAAGTGATCTATATTCGACCAGGGGTGAATAGGGAAGGATATTTTAGCCAATGAATAAGAATAGATACACAACCATAGATCAAGCAGCCTATGCAAGATAAGGCATCCATTATGAAGATCATAGATCGAGTAGCCAACATAAGTTTGAGCAAGACACCCTTCAAGGAAAAAGAGGTCAATTTTTAAGAGGATAACATCAATAGAGAAAGATATTAGTATATAAATATGCTATACAACTAAGAAGGTTTATGTGGCCAACATCAAAGAGAAAGACAGGCTAAGAAAATAGAAGATTTTTCTACAAAAAGAAAGGAAGTATTATAAAATTCCAAGCTATATTTAGAAGTAGAAAGGAAGCTTCTATGAAATTAGGAAGAAAAGCATAGGATATGAGTTAGATTTATGAAGAAGAACAACAAGGAAGAGTGTTGAAGGATCACAACGAAGAGCGCTAAAGGAGAGCACCAAGGAAGAGCATCAAATATTGCTGATGATAGTGCTATAAAATAGAGTTAGTATTGCCTCAAGAAAGAGAATAAAAGCATAAGAGTTAAAGGGAAAATATAAGCACTCAACCTGAGAAGAGCTTAACTAACACTTTGAAAATAAGCATACGTAAATTTTTTGGAGTACTCCAGGAACACAAAGCAAACTAGCAAAGAAAGGAAAGGTGAACTAGTCACCTAACTCAAAGTGATATAGTCACAAACAATGACATAAAAGGTGAACCAGAGTTAATATCATACAAGATAGTGATAAGGCAAATCGAACCATTGAAGACAAAGGTTAACTAGGGCATGTAAGCATTTGATTGTACCAACATTGCCTAAGCGAACTGAGGTGTACATAGCAAGAAATATTTTTAGCATTAGAAGAGAATGAATATACTCCTGAAGAAGAAAAAGGAGATGCTCTTGTGATTAAAGACATAGAAAAAGAGAAAGATTCAGAAAAGGAAGAGAAATCCATAGTTGATATGGAAAATAAACTTGATTTTGATCTTGAAGAGTTGAAAAGGGAGAACTTAAGATTGAAGGATCAAGTACAAGAGGATGAGAAAACAAAGGAAAAAATTCTACAAGATCTCACTAATTTAAAAGTTAATATTGAAGAGGTAAATAAAGTTGAATAAGGTATGACTGAACAGTTAAAGGCAAAATAACTAGAATGTGAAAGACTAGAACATGAAGCTGATATTCTAAGGAAGGGACTTGAGGTGATATTATCAAAACATAGAGACCTCCATTTATGAAGACTAGACTTGGTTATGAGGAAGATCAAGAGGTACAAAAAGAGGACTCAAGTTCAAAAGAAATAGAAGAATCAAAGAAGGTATTTGAAGAAGAGCCTAAGACCTATACTGATAAGTTGAGAAGCAAAAGCATCAAAGAGGAAGAAAACAATGCACCATCAAGGAATAGGGACTATCACAGGAAAATCAAAGAAAGAACCATGCAATCATATCCTCCAAGGCAAGATGAATATCTCTTCCAAGGTTATTGCTACTCATGTAATCTTTTTGGTTATAAAGCTATACATTGCAGGGTTTATTGTAAGAATATTTAAGGCTTCACAAAGAGAAATTTCAAGTCATTTGCACCTTTCAAGGACTACAACATCATGTGTTTCAATTGCAATAATTTTAGACATAAAGCTAAATGGTGTAGAACATAATTTTTGGAACTTCCAAAGACAAGAAAGAAAATGATGCTCAAAATGTTTAAAGAGGTACGACTTCAAAAGTTTGAAGAAAGAAAATTGAAAAAGAAGAAGAGCATTATAATTTGGGAGTAACTTCACTCCCATCTCAAAATTGATCACCTCAAGAAAATGAGGTGGTGAGGGGGCTGCACTAAGTGTCTTATATTTAGCCCCAAGGAGCCCTTTGCCATTGATGTCAAAGAGGGAGAATTCAGTAAGGAGGAGTAGCTTGTCAGGGGGAGAAGATTGGGAATCCAATAAGTATCTTATATTTAGCCCCAAGGAGCCCTTTGCCATTGATGTCAAAGAGGTAGAATTTAGTAAGGAGGAATAGCTTGTCAGGGGGAGAAGATTGGGAATCCAGTTGCAGTAAAAGAATTTTTTTTGTAGGGTTGCCATCAATGACAAAGGGGGAGATTGTTAGAAATATTGAGTTGTCATTGATGTCAAAGGAACAAGGTATTTAAGGTAGAAATATTCTTCAAGGGTGATGAGATTATAAGGACGGATAAAATATCAATGATGGACAATCATTAAAGGCAAGCATATAATTAAGATGGAGCAAAGCAAATAAAATATTTTTAAGGCATATAATTCAAATGGAGCAAAGATAAGAAAATATTTTTAAGGCATATAATTCATATGGAGCAAAGCAAACTATACATATACATTATAATAATATACATTAAATAAAAGGCTATTATTTTAAAGCATTAAATTATTTATTCTTTATGAAAAGATGAGATCAAGTGATGTAAGTATTGAAGATTAAATCCTCTAAGGAAAACCATCTTAAAGGGAATGTGAGCAATTACAAGATGGATAGAACAAGGAATTGAAAACCTCCTTCTAAGGATTTTGGAAAAGTGAATACTTATGGAGCCTCTAGAGGGAACCCCGGAAAAGCTAGTGTGGGAGGAATTGATAGAATTTCATATGGCTCCTTGGTTTTTACTTTTGCTAATAATTTGGGTATTCTTTCCAATAAACTTGTTGAGGGGTATGGTATCCTTAAATGCCTTCAAGAGGCTACTAAGGTTGGATGGAAAAAGGTTCTAGTTGAGTCTGACTCTCAACTTATGATTAATATTTTGAAGACTCCTTTTGAGAATTATAAGGTTGATTAGAGAATAAAAAGAATTATTGAGAAGATTTAGTTAATCTAGATGGGATTTTTGAAAGTTGACTACAATCATGTGGTCATAGATCAAAAAAAGAGTGTGCTTTAGCTAATTGGGCTTTGGAAAAAGGTGATCTTACTTGCTATGGCCACCCTCCTAGATGGGCTTCACAAATAAGAGCAGCTCTTCTGTCTATCATTTCTTTGGATGGCTCCAATTTTGGAGGTACCTAGTTTCTTCTTGCTTTATTTTTGTTTCTCTTTGGTTCGATCAGGGTAGTTTGATTTTTTGAGGAGTGTGTCTTTTTTATTTTGTTTTTGTATTGTTTTTTATTGTTATTGTGTTTTTATTATTTTGTGTTTTTTGTTATTGTTCTTATATTTTCATTTTTCTTGTTCTTGTGTTTCTATATGTTTGTGTTAATTGGTATATTTTTTGTTTTTGTTTTGGTGTGTGAGTGTTTTCTATGTTTTTGTTTATTGTCTATTGTTGGTAGTTTTTTTTTGTTTTATTATTTTTTTAAGGTTTTGGTTGTTTTTGTTTTTTATGTTTTTGTTGGTTTTCTTTGAAGCTTTCTGTTGTTTTTGTCATGTTTGTGTTTTTTATGTTGTTCTTGTATTTTTTTGTGTGGTTCATTTTGTGTTTTTTTTTTAATCTTATTATGTGTGTGTTTGATTGTGCTTTATATTTTTGACACACTCAAGGAGCATATTTTTTTTAATCTTCTTGTGTGTTTGCTCCTTAAGTATGTCAAAGGTGGTAGGTCAGGTGCAAACCATGGGTGATTTTGGTGGAAGAGATACCCCTGCCTCCTTGGGTCTTACCAAAAAGTGGCATCCATTCTGGGATGTTTTTCATTAAAAAAAACCAACAAAAACCTCCTATTAACAGTTACTTTCAAATCACTAATGTATTCCTAACACTCATTTAACACATCTTTACAAGATTACAAATACACATGTGCAATGCTTATATAGCGAAACCTTGGAGAAGTTTTCCTTTTAACTTCTTTGGAAGAGAGGGTTTTGTGATCAAAATCCTAAGTGTGAGTGTGGTTTTGCAATTGGATAAAATTACCACTCAATATTTTTTGTTTTATTTTGTAGGTTTTATATTTATTATTTTAACATTTTTTTTGCAATTTTTTGTAAAACTTCGATGATTAAAATAATAATAAAAAATTAAAATGCCAAAGGTAAATGCCTGGGTGTGAAGAACGAGCTTCAATATTTTATTCAAAATAATTTTGATCTCATTCCAATGTCATTTCAAATTTATAAAAATTATTTAAAGTTGTTTTATGAGAGTTTTATAATTTTGGAATTTTACATTATTATTTATTTTGAATGTAAATCATTTTTTTTAGCTTTTCATTTTTATTTGCAAGTAATAAATGAACTTCCCTTTATGAAAATCACAATTTCATTAAATAGGTCTATAGGCCATCATTTTCAGAGCAATAAATTGTCTTCTCTTTATGAAAATTTTGATTTAATTAAAGAGAGGTAATTTATACATTATATCAAAGGCTATTGTTTTAAAGCATTAAATTATTTATTCTTTATGAAACTTACAATTTCATTAAAATGGGGTAATTTATAATGACATCTTAAGGCCTTTAAATTTCATAACTATTCATGCATATTTATTTCTTTTTCATCAAATAATAATAAAATGAATTCGATTTTTATGAATAATTTTTAGCATAGCATAATAAAATAAACCAACACATGCCCCTTGTTAATAGTTACTTGCAAATCACTAAGGTATTCTTAGCACTCATTTAACACATCTTTAGAAGATTACAAATACACATGTGCAATGCTTATATAACATAACCTTTGAGAAGTTATTTTCGTTTTTTTGCAAGAGAGGGTTTTGTGATCAAAATCCTAAGTGTGAGTGTGGTTTTGCAATTGGGAAAAATTACCACTCAACATTTTTTGTTTTATTTTTTAGGTTTTATTTTTTTTTTTAGATTTTATTTTTGCAATTTTTTTTAAAACTTCGATGATTAAAATAAAAATTAAAAAAAAATTAAAATGCCAAAAAAAAATACATGTGTGTGAATAATGAGCTTTAATATTTTATTCTAAACAATTTTTATCGCATTTTGAAGCCATTTCAAATTTATAAAAATTATTTAAAGCTGCTATTTTATGACAGTTTTATAATTTCAAAAAATTTCATTATTTTATATTTTGAAGGTAAATCAAAATTTTCAGCTTTGCATTTTTTATTCATACTTATTGTAGTGTATTTAAATATTTTTGGCTTTCTGGTTCATTTTCTAGAATTTTATTTTTATTTTTTTCTAACCCTTTTGCATATTTTTTTAAACTTTGATGACTAAAATAAAAAAAATAAAAAAATTAACTTTCATAAATAAATTCATGGGTGTGAAGAATGAGCTTAAATATTTCTTTTGAAACAATTTTAATCTCATTCTAAAGTCATTTCAAATTTATAAAAATTATTTAAAGTTGTTTTATAAGGATTTTTATAATTTCAGAATTTCACATTTTTTTTATTTTTTATTTTGAAGGCAAATCGATTTTCAGGCTTTGCATTTGCATTCATAAACATTAAATGAACTTCCATTTATGAAAATTACAATTTAATTTAAGAGGGGTAGTTCATACGACATTCCATTGGCCATCATTTAGAATTTTGTGGGTAAAACTTTCAGGATCATAATTCCTCGCTCATTGCTCAGATTGACTATTAGTACATGTTTTCGAAAAGCTCTCGAAAAGAGCTACAAAAATGTAGGGTGACATTATATTGATTGTAATGTGTTTTAACATTTCATTTTTCTAGTCTATTTTCCAAAATTTTATTTTTATTTTTCTAACCCTTCTTTTCACAAATTTTTAAAACTTTGGTGACTAAAATAAAAATAATAAAAAATTAAAATTTCATAAATAAATGCATGGGTGTAAATAATGAGCTTCAATATTTCATCTTAAATAATTTTGATGTCATTCTGAAGTCATTTCAAATTTATAAAAAATATTTAATGTTGATATTTTATAACAATTTTTATAATTTCAAAATTTCACATTTTTTTCATATTTTGAAGGTAAATCAATTTTCAGACTTTGCATTTGCACTCACAGACAAAAGAGAGTATTTAAATAAAAGATCTTATGAGAACCTTGTATTAGGTAGAAGCTACAAAAATAAAGTGATCTATATTCGACCAGTGAATATGGAAGGATATTTTAACCAATGAATAAGAATAGATACACAACCATAGATTAAGCAGCCTATGCAAGATAAGGCATCCATTATGAAGATCATAGATCGAGTAGTCAACATAAGTTTGAGCAAGAGACCCTTCAAGGAAAAATAGGTCAATTTTTAAGAGGATAACATCAATAGAGAAAGAAATTAGTATAGAAAGATGTTATACAACTAAGAAGGTTTATGTGGCCAACGTCAAAGAGAAAGAAAGGCTAAGAAAATAGAAGAGTTTTCTACAAAAAGAAAGGAAGTATTATAAAATTCCAAGCTATATTTAGAAGAATAAAGGAAGCTTCTATGAAATTAAGAAGAAAAACATAGGATCTGAGTCAGATTTATGAAGAAGAAGAACAAGGAAGAGTGTCGAAGGAGAACAAGAAAGAGCACTAAAGGAGAGCAAAAAGGAAGAGCATCAAATATTGCTGATGATAGTGCTATAAAATAGAGTTAGTATTGCCTCAAGCAAGAGAATAAAGGCATAAGAGTTAAAGGGAAAATATAAGCACTCAACCTGAGAAGAGCTTAACTAACACTTTGAAAATAAGCATACGTAAATTTTATGAAGTACTCAAGGAACACCAAGCAAACTAGCCAAGAAAGGAAAGGTGAACTAGTCACCTAACTCAAAGTGATATAGTCATAAACAATGACATAAAAGGTGAACCAGAGTTAATATCATACAAGATAGTGATAAGGCAAATCGAACCCTTGAAAAAAGAGGTCAACTAGGGTATGTCAGCATTTGATTGTACCAATATTGCGTAAGCGAACCGAGGTGTACATAGCAAAGCAAACCAGGGTGTATTCAACATCATAAGAATTGTTGAGTAGTGAATATGCAACATCAAAGCCATAGGGTGAAGTGGAAACATTGCCATTTCCATGAGTGAGAACAAAATTCCAATGGACACACATGCACTAAAGGAGAGAATAGGTAAAAATAAAGCAATCAAGTGAAGCCAAAGTGCAAAATGAATAGGTAAAATTAAATAAAAATAACGAGAGGTTAGATTCAAATCTCAATAAGAAACACTCATTCGATAGCTAACGTTGAGAAAATAGAAGCCAACTAGAGAAACAAAGGTGAGAAGACCATGTGTTTGTGGTAAAAGGTAGTGCAACGTTTACATTATGCTAACTAACATCTCAAATGGAGAATTCCAAGCATCTAATAGAAGCCTAAAATAAAATACCTCAAGAAGCGCCTAATTAAGATGTTCGTACGAAGGGAATAGAAGTAATTACAATGCAGTTTGAATGTCGTCTAAAGAAGACAAACTTCTAACTTCCAAAAAATTCTAGAGCATGCCTAGCAAGGAGGTAACTTTAAATTTAAGGGTTTGCATTTTTGAAATTTGAATTTAAGTTGGAGGTATTGTTATAAATATTGAGTTGTCATTGATGTCAAAGGAACAAGGTATTTAAGGCAAAAATATTCTTCAAGGGTGATGAGCTTATAAGGATGGATAAAATATCAATGATGGACAATCATTCAAGGTAGGCATATAATTCAGATGGAGCAAAGCAAAGAAAATATTTTTAAGGCATATAATTTAGATGGATCAAAGCAAAGAAAATATTTTTAATTAAAGGTTTATAATATTTAATATCATATTTAAATATTATAAATAAAGGTTTAAAAGAGAAGGTTTAAAGTTTAAATATTAAAAGAAGGCCAAGGGTTTAATTAAAAGTTACTTGGGACAAAGGTTTGAATGCCAAATATTTAAAAAGATAATATTGTAATATTTTTTAAATATTATAATATAAACTTTACAAGCATTGGCACCAACGTCTATTGAAAACAAAAATAAAATTCAAAAATCATAATGAAACCTCAAGCACTGACATCGTGAGAAAAGAAGTCAAAGGTATATATATGGAGTGCCAAATTAATTGGAGGGACTAAAGTTTTTGATGCATGCGAATTTCAATATCTCTTCATGCTTTGACTATGCAAATTTTAAAAAAGAAGAGAACATGAATTTTTGTGGGAAGCAAACCGAGAATAGCATGCTGCGTATTTTATTTCAAATGAGTGGCTAGCCTAGTTGGTCACTAAGCTAGCGCTAAGGTGCTAGGGGTAGAATATCGCAGGGTCAAATTCGAGCAGGTCCTATTTTTTCTTGGCAGTGAGGAGAAATGTTTATGATTGGACAAAGGAGTGCTTCAAGTGTTTCATGCTGCATAGTGGTTACTACCTGTTGGGGTAGCCAAGCTGGTTACCAAGACTTGGATTGGGCATTGCGTTGGCAGAGGTTATAGTTTCGATTCTCCTTGAGTTTGCGGGGCTTTTTGGATAAGCTATGAGCCAAAAATTTTGATTTAAATTTTTATGTGAAAAAAGATAGTTCGCTGGCCTATTGTGGATTAAAATAAGGATAATTTTTTTATGAAAAAGAGATAGTTTGTTGCTTTGTTGTTGATTAAAAGAAGGGTAAATTTTTGTTTATATTTTATCTAGAAAAGGAGTTATAAGGTGTATTAAGGACTAGTTGAAATTGTAATTGTTGCATGGTAGAAAAGCAAACATAAGGTGTATTGTGGCTTATTGTTTAATTGTATTTGTGTATGATAAAAAGGGGGAAATTGTAAGGGTTTAAAAGCTTTATTTTGTGAGACTAAAAAGGAGTTATAAAGTGTTATTTTATAGCCTTTTTGTGCATATCATTTTGAGAAGGGTTTTTAATGTGAATGATTTGAAAAAGAGATTTGCTAACCAGTTTTAAAGTGGCAAAAGAAAATAATTATTGAGACAGGTTTTTGAAGGTACATCATCATCAAGGCAATCTTAGAGGTATGGTGATTTAATTATTTCTTAAGGTATTTTTTGGTTGAGGAAAATATGTTAATTTGTCATATATTTGGAGGTATAAGGATTGATTGATTGAGCATTGCTTTGATTGAAATTGGAAAGATTAGAGATCATATTTATGAGCAACCTTGTGAATTATTTCAAGTGATATTGGGAATGAAAGTACAAAAGATATAGATCATATTTGTGAGCAAAGTTGTGCATTATTATTGAATGAGATTGAGAATATATGTGCAAGGGTTTGAGAACAAAGTTGTGCATTAATTATTGAGAGTAAATGTGCAAGTGTTAAAGATCATATTTGTGAAGAAAGCTGTGTGCATTAGTTTTGATTGGTTTTGAGAGTGCATAAGAAGGTCAATTATCAAGTGCTAGACTAGAGCTATCTTGTGAATGCAATAAATGTAAGACATATGTAAGTGATAGACTTAATGAATGTGAAAGGACATATTAAGTATTTGTAATGCATATCATTCTCTATATGTTCATGAATATAAAAAAAATTTGGGCAGAATATGTTTGAATTGCTCTATTTGAGGAAAGTACATTGAAGAATAGATAAAGCACTTGATGACATAATTATGCAATATTTGGAAATAAATGAACATTGTTTGTATGCAAGGTTTGAAGCATCTATGAGTAGGTTTGAGCAGGATCTATGAGCAGATTTGAGTAGGTTTTGGTGAGAAAATTTGAGTAAGCCTTGTGTGTAGACTTAGAGAATATTTGAGTAGGATCTATGAGCAAATTTGAGCAGGTTTTTGTGAGTATATTTGAGCAAACCTTATGTGTAGGCTTGGAGTAGTTTTAAACAAATTTGAGAGAAGGTTCCGGAGAAAATTTGAGCAAGCCCTGTGTAAAGGCTTGGAGAAGATTTAAGTAGAGCTAAGAGTAGGTTTTGGAGTAGATTTGAGCAATCCTTGTATAAAGGTTCAAAGAATATTAGAGTAGAGGGGATTGAGGTCTCTTATGGATAGAGGTCCATGAACCAGAGTAGAGAAAATTAGAGTCTCCAGTGGATAAACATCCACAAACCAGAGTAGAGAGGATTGGTGTCTCCTATGGATTGGGATCCATGAACTTGTGAGAAGGGGTAGGTGTCTCCTATGGATAGACTTCCACAAACATTGTAATAGGGAGTGAGTTCCCAAGAATTTTGTTAATAAATTTATAAGAAATATTTCTTCATGGATGTAGCCCATATTAGGTGAACCACGTTAAATCTGTCTCTTATGTGTGTGGTGGTTTGTGCATTGCTTCATTATTGCAATTGATAATATTGGATGATATTACTTTAGAAAGAAAAGTAAAAGTTTGATCTTATACTATTCACCCCTCCTCTCAGTATAAACTTGTATTCTTCAATTGATATAAGAATAGGTTCTTTTGTGAAATCCTAAAAACTTGAAGAAAGATCTTATAGGAACACACATGGCTGATAAGAAAGGGTTTTCATCAAATAAGGCTCCATTGTTTGATAGGACTAACTATGCTTTCTTGAGTGTGAGGATGAAGACTTATTTGATGGTAGATGGATATCATACATGGAAATATGTTGAAAATTGATTCACACCATCTACAACTCCTATAGATGTAAGTGGTAAGAAACCATTTGAAGATAATGCCAAGGCAATGAATGCAATTTTTAGAGGATTATGTGAATCAAATTTTGTGAAAGTCATGCAATGTACTTAAGCAAACAAAATATGGGATAAGTTATAAAAAACATATGAAGGAGATGACAAGGTCAAAATGGCAAAACTTCAAACACACAGAAGGAAGTTTGAAGACTTGATGATGAAATATGATGAAGATATTGTTATGTATCAACTTTGTGTTGATGAGGATGTCAACACTATTCATGGACTTGGAGAAAAAATTGAGGAATATACTATTGTTCAAAAAATATTGAGGTCATTCCATATGAGGTATGATGCAAAGGTCTTAGTAATAGAAGAGATGAAGGATCTCAAAACTTTAAGAAGGTAAGAGGTACATGGAATTCTCAAAACCTATGAGATGAGGATAAAAAAGAACAAACATAAAAAAGAGAGGCAACATAAAAAGCTTCAAATAAAAAAATAAATAAAGAACAAGAATCAAGTGATGAATCAAGTAGTGAAGAAGAGGCTAAATTTGTGAGAAGAAATAAGAAGGGTCCAAGAAAACACAAAAATATGTAGATTGTGAAATATTTTAGTTGTGGTAACATTGGTCACTATGTAGCTAATTGTACTGAGGTTGGAAATAGTAGCGATGAAGAAGAAAAAGAATACAAGAAGAAAAAAGAAAGAAGATTTTATCATGAAAAGAAAAATAGGCACGATCAAGGCAAGCATGAGAAGAATATATTTCAAAGACACAAGAAGAGTTTTTATGTTGAAGAAGCAAGCAATGCTTCAAGTGATAGTGATGAGAACCTCTTCGATAGTGAAAAGGAAGAAATCATATTTTTAACCTTAGAAGAGAATGAATATACTCCTGAAGAAGAAAAAGAAGATGCTCTTGTGATTAAAGACCTAGAAAATAGATATATTCAAAAAAGGAAGAGGAAGCCATAGTTGATATGGAAAAGAAACTTGATTTTGAAGAGTTGAAAAGAAAGAACTTAATATTGAAGGATCAAGTACAAGAGGATGAGAAAACAAAGGAAAAAAATTCTACAAGATCTCACCGATTTAAAAGTTGATATTGAAGAGGTAAAGAAAGTTGAATAAGGTACGACTGAACAGTTAAAGGCAAAAGAACTAGAATGTGAAAGACTAGAACATGAAGCTAACATTCTAAGGAAGGGACTTGAGAAATTAAATAATAAGATATATCAATTTAGAAAAAGCTCAAAATATTTGAATGATATTATCAAAACATAGAGATCTCCATTTATGAAGACTGGACTTGGTTATGAGGAAGATCAAGAGGTACAAGAAGAGGAGTCAAGCTCAAAAGAAATAGAAGCATAAAAGAAGGTATTTTAAGAAGAGCCTAAGACCTATACCGATAAGTTGAGAAGCAGAAGAATCAAAGAGGAAGAAAACAATGCACCATCAAGGAATAGAGACTATCACAGAAAAATCAAAGAAAGAACCATGCAATCATATCCTCCAAGGCAAGATGAATATCTCTTCCAAGGTTATTGCTACTCATGTAATCTTTTTGGTTATAAAGCTATACATTGTAGGGTTCATTTTAAGAATAATTAAGGCTTCACGAAGAGAAATTTCAAGTCATTTGCACCTTTCAAGGACTACAACGTCATGTGTTTCAATTATAATAATTTTAGACATAAAGCTAAATGGTGTAGAACATAATTTTTGAAACTTCCAAAGACAAGAAAGAAAATGATGATTGTGCTTTATCTTTTTGACACACTCAAGGAGCATATTATTTCTATTCTTCTTGTGTGTTTGTGTTTGTGTGTTATTATTATTTATTGTTTTAAGGTTGCTCCTTAAGTATGTCAAATGTGGTAGGCCAGGTGCGAGCCATGGGTGATTTTGGTGGAAGAGATACCCCCGCCTCCTTGGGTCTTACCCAAAAGTGGCATCCCTTCTGGGATGTTTTTCATAAAAAAAAACCAACACAAGCCTCCTATTAAAAGTTACTTTCAAATCACTAATGTATTCATAGCACTCATTTAACATATATTTACAAGATTACAAAGACACATGTGCAATGCTTATATAGCGAAACCTTGGAGAAGTTTTCCTTTTAACTTCTTTGCAAGAGAGGGTTTTGTGATCAAAATCCTAAGTGTGAGTGTGGTTTTGCAATTGGATAAAATTACCCCTCAATATTTTTTGTTTTATTTTGTAGGTTTTATATTTATTATTTTAACCTTTTTTTTGCAATTTTTTTAAAAACTTCGATGATTAAAATAATAAAAAAAATTAAAATGCCAAAGATAAATACATGGGTGTGAAGAATGAGCTTAAATATTTTATTCAAATTAATTTTGATCTCATTCCAAAGCCATTTCAAATTTATAAAAATGATTTAAAGTTGTTTTATGAGAGTTTTATAATTTTGGAATTTTACATTATTATTTATTTTGATTGTAAATCATTTTTTTTAGCTTTTCATTTTTATTTGCAAATAATAAATGAACTTCCCTTTTTGAAAATCATAATTTCATTAAATAGGTCTATAGGCCATCATTTTCAGAGCAATAAATTGTCTTCTCTTTATGAAAATTTTGATTTAATTAAAGAGAGGTAATTTATACATTATATCAAGGGCTATTGTTTTAAAGCATTAAATTATTTATTCTTTATGAAAATTACAATTTCATTAAAATGGGGTAATTTATAATGACATATTAAGGCCTTTAAATTTCATAACTATTCATGCATATTTATTTCTTTTTCATCAAATAATAATAAAAGGAATCCAATTTTTATGAATAATTTTTAGCATAGCATAATAAAATAAACCAACACATGCCCCTTGTTAATAGTTACTTGCAAATCACTAAGGTATTCTTAGCACTCATTTAACACATCTTTAGAAGATTACAAATACACATGTGCAATGCTTATATAACAGAACCTTTGAGAAGTTATTTTCATTTTTTTTACAAGAGAGGGTTTTGTGATCAAAATCCTAAGTGTGAGTGTGGTTTTGCAATTGGGAAAAATTACCACTCAACATTTTTTGTTCTATTTTTTAGGTTTTATATTTTTTTCTAGCTTTTATTTTTGCAATTTTTTTAAAAACTTCGATGATTAAAATAAAAATTAAAAAAAATTAAAATGCCAAAAAAAAAATACATGTGTGTGAATAATGAGCTTCAATATTTTATTCTAATCAATTTTTATCCCATTTTGAAGCCATTTCGAATTTATAAAAATTATTTAAAGCTGCTATTTTATGAGAGTTTTATAATTTCAAAAAAATTCATTATTTTATATTTTGAACGTAAATAAATTTTTTCAGCTTTGCATTTTTATTCACAAGAAATAAATGAACTTCCCTTTATGAAAATTACAATTTCATTAAAGAGGATAATTCTGATTTCATTGAAGAGATGTAATTTATACATTATATCAAAGGCTATTGTTTTAAAGTATTAAATTATTTATTCTTTATGAAAATTATAATTTTATTAAAGAGGGGTAATTTATAATAATGTTCTAAGGCCTTTACATTTCATAGCTATTCATGAACATTTATTTCTTTTTTATTCATCAAGCAAAAAGAATTCAATTTTCTGAATAACTACTAGCATAACATAATAAATAAACCAACATAGGCCCCTTGTTAATAGTTACTTGTAAATCACTAAGGTATTTCTAGCACTCATTTAACACATCTTTACAAGATTACAAATACACATGTGCAATGCTTATATAATGAACCTTGGAGAAGTTGTTTTTGTTTTAACTTCTTTGCAAGAGAGGGTTTTGTGATCAAAATCCTAAGTGCGAGTGTGGTTTTGTAATTGGGAAAAATTACCACTCAATATTTTATGTTCTATTTTCCAGGATTTATGTTTTTAACTTTTCTTTTTGCAGAGTTTTTAAAACTTCGACGATTAAAATAAAAATAAAAAATTAAAATGCCAAAAATAAAT
This sequence comes from Wollemia nobilis, assembly GCA_028583015.1. Classification (NCBI taxonomy): domain Eukaryota; kingdom Viridiplantae; phylum Streptophyta; class Pinopsida; order Araucariales; family Araucariaceae; genus Wollemia; species Wollemia nobilis. Next base: position 14,268,602 of record JAQPPZ010002581.1, read on the forward strand.
ACATGGACGTGAAAAATGAGCTTCAATATTTCATTTGAAACAATTTCGATCCCATTTTGAAGCCATTTCGAATTTATAAAAATTATTTAAAGTTGTTTTATGAGAGTTTTATAATTTCAATTTTTTTCATTATTATATATTTTGAAGGTAAATCAAATTTTTAGCTTTTCATTTATATTCACAAGCAATAAATGAACTTTCCTTTATAAAAATAATAATTTCATTAAAGGGGGTAATTTATATGGCATTCCATAGGCCATCATTTTTAGAGCAATAAATTGTTTTCTCTTTATGAAAATTTTGATTTCATTAAAGAGAAGTAATTTATACATTATATCAAAGGCTATTATTTTCAAACATTAAATTATTTTTCTTTATGAAAATTACAATTTCATTAAAGAGGGGTAATTTATAATGACATTCTAAGGCCTTTAAATTTCATAACTATTCATGCATATTTTTTTTCTTTTTATTCATCAAGCAATAATAAAAGGACTTCAATTTTCATGAATAATTACTAGCATAGCATAATAAAATAAATCAACACAGGCTCTTTGCTAACAGTTCCTTGTAAATCACTAAGGTATTTTTATAATTTTAAAATATCACATTTTTTCATATTTTGAAGGTAAATCGTTTTTTAGGCTTTGCATTTGCATTCACAGACAATAAATGAACTTTTCTATATGAAAATTATAATTTCATTAAGGGAGGTAGTTCATACGACATTCCATTGGCTATCATTTTGAATTTTGTGGGCAAAACTTCTCAGGGTCATAACTCCTCGCTCGTTGCTCAAATTGACTATTAGTGCATATTTTTGAAAAGCTTTCAAAGAGAGCTACAACAATGTAGGGTGACATAATATTGAATTTAGTGTGTTTTAATATTCTTGGATTTTTGGTTCATTTTCTAGAATTTTATTTTTATTTTTCTAACCCTTTTGCAATTTTTTTAAACTTCGGTGAGTAAAATACAAATAAAATTAAAATTTCATAAATAATGCATAGGTGTGAAGAATGAGCTTTAATATTTCATCCGAAATAATTTTATCTTATTATGAAGTCATTTCAAATTTATAAAATTATTTAAAGTTGTTGTTTTATGAGGACTTTTATAATTTTGAAATTTCACATTTTTTTCATATTTTGAAGGTAAATCGATTTCCAGGATTTGCATTTGCATTCATAGACAATAAATGAACTTCCTTTTATGAAAATTACAATTTCAGTAAAGGGGGTAGTTCATGTGGCATTCCATTGGCCATTATTTTGAATTTTTGGGGTAAAACTTCTTGGGGTCATAACTCCTTGCTCATTGCTCGAATTGACTATTAGTGCATATTTTTAGAAAGATCTCGAAAAGAGCTACAACAATGTAGGACGAAATCATACTAACTGTAGTGTGTTTTAAAATTTTTGGCTTTCTGATCCATTTTTCATAATTTTATTTTTATTTTTCTAACCCTTCCTTTTGCACATTTTTTTTAAACTTTGGCGACTAAAATAAAAATAAAAATAAAATTAAAATTTCATAAATAAATGCATGAGTGTGAAGAATGAGCTTCAATATTTCATCCAAAACAATTTTTATCTCATTATGAAGTTATTTTGAATTTATAAAAATTATTTAAAGTTGTTTTATAAGGATTTTTATAATTTCAAAATTTCACATTTTTTTTCATATTTTGAAAGTAAATCGATTTTAAGGCTTTTTATTTGCATTCACAAACAATAAATGAACTTCTATTTATGAAAATTACAATTTAATTAATGGAGGGTAGTTCATATGACATTCCATTGGCCATCATTTTAAATTTTGGGGGTAAAACTTCTCGAGGTCATAACTCCTCGCTTGTTGCTCGGATTGACTATTAGTACATATTTTCGGAAAGCTCTCGAAAATAGCTACAAAAAAATAGGGCGACATCATACTAACTTTAGTGTGTTTTAATATTTTTGGCTTTTTGGTCCATTTTTCTAAAATTTTACTTTTATTTTTCTAACCCTTCCTTTTGTAGATTTTTTTAAACTTCGACAACTAAAATAAAAATAATAAAAAATTAAAATTTCATAAATAAATGCATGGTGTGAAGAATGAGTTTCAATATTTCATTCGAAATAATTTTTATCTCATTATGAAGTCATTTCAAATTTATAAAAAATATTTAAAGTTGTTTTATAAAATTTTTTATAATTTTAGAATTTAACATTTTTTCATATTTTGAAGGAAAATTGATTTTCAGGCTTTGCATTTGCATTCACAAATAATAAATGAACTTCCCTTTATAAAAATTACAATTTAATTAAAGGAGGGTAGTTCATACGACATTCCATTGGCCATCATTTTGAATTTTAGGGATAAAACTTCTCAAGGTCATAACTCCTCGCTCGTTGCTCGGATTAACTATTAGTGCATATTTTCGGAAAGCTCTTGAAAAGAGCTACAAAAACGTAGGGTGAAATCATACTGATTATAGTGTGTTTTAATATTTTTATCTTTTTGGTCTATTTTTTAGAATTTTATTTTTATTTTTGTATCCTTTCATTTTGCAAATTTTTTTAAACTTCGGTGACAAATAAAAATAAAATTAAAATTAAAATTTCATAAATAAATGCATGGGTGTGAAGAATGAGCTTCAATATTTCATTCGAAACAATTTTGATCTCATTCTGAAGTCATTTTGAATTTATAAAAATTATTTAAAATTGTTTTTAAGTATTTTTATAATTTCATAATTTCACATTTTTTTAATATTTTGAAGGTAAATCGATTTTCAAGATTTTTATTTACATTCACAAACAAAAAATGAGGTTCCCTTTATGAAAATTATATTTTTATTAAAGGGGGTAGTTCATATGGTATTTCATTAGCCATCATTTTGAATTTTGGGGGTAAAACTTCCTGGGGTCATAACTTCTCACTTGTAGCTCGGATTGACTATTAGTGCATATTTTTGAAAAGCTCTCAAAAAGAGCTACAACAACGTAGGGCAATATCATGCTGACTATAGTAAGTTTTAATATTTTTGACTTTCTGGTTTATTTTCTAGAATGTTATTTTTATTTTTCTAACCCTTCATTTTACAATTTTTTTTTTAAATTTGACGACTAAAATAAAAATAATAAAAAATTAAAATTTCATAAATAAATACATGGATGTGAAGAATGAGCTTCAATATGTCATCCGAAACAATTTTATTCTCATTATGAAGTCATTTTAAATTTATAAAAATTATTTAAAATTGCTATTTTATAAGGATTTTTATAATTTCAAAATTTCATATTTTTTTCATATTTTTAAGGTAAATCGATTTTCAGGCTTTGAATTTGCATTCACAGACAATAAATGATCTTTCCTTTATGAAAATTACAATTTTATTTAAAAGGGTTAGTTCATACAACATTTCCTTGGCCATCACTTTGAATTTTGGAGGTAAAAACATTTTAGGGTCATAACTCCTCGCTCATTGCTCGGATTAACTATTAGTGTATATTTTCAGAAAGCTCTCGAAAAGACTACAACAACGTAGGGCAACATCATACTACCTATAGTGTGATTTAGCATTTTTGGCATTTTGGTCCATTTTTTAGAATTTTATTTTTATTTTTCTAACCCTTCATTTTGTAGATTTTTTTAAAATTTGGTGACTAGAATAAAAATTTTAAAAAATTAAAATTTCATAAATAAATGCATGGGTGTGAAGAATGAGCTTCAATATTTTATCTAAAATAATTTTGATCTAATTTCTAAGTCATTTCGAATTTATAAAAATGATTTAAAGTTGCTATTTTATAAGGATTTTTATAATTTTAGAATTTCACATTTTATTTTTTATTTTTTGAAGGTAAATCGATTTTCAGGACTTGCATTTGCATTCACAGATAATAAATGAATTTCCCTTTATGAAAATTACAATTTCATTTAAGGGGGGTATTTCATACGACATTCCATTGACCATCATTTTGAATTTTGGGGGTAAAACTTTATGGGGTCATAACTACTCGCTCGTTGCTCGGATTGAATATTGGTGCATATTTTAGAAAAGCTCTAAAAAAAAACTACAATGACGTAGGGCGATATCATACTGATTATAGTGTATTTTAATATTTTTGGCTTTCTGGTCCATTTTCCAAAATTTTATTTTTATTTTTCTAACCCTTCCTTTGCAATTTTTTTAAAATTTGACATTTAAAATAAAAATAATAAAAAATTAAAATTTCATAAATAAATGCATGGGTGTGAATAATGAGCTTCAACATTTCATCCGAAACAATTTTGATCTCATTCTAAAGTTATTTCAAATTTATAAAAAAATATTTAATATTGTTTTTCTTTTATTGGTAGAAAGGGTTTTGAAAGGACCCTAAACCTTGTACAAGAGAAATTACATGAATTCCAGATTGACCGAGGTGGTCTGAGAAATAAGGATCAAAGTGTAAGCAAACCTCCACACGAGGAAAGGTGTCGTGAAATCGTGACCAAATTGGTGATGTCGCGAAATCGCGACAAGTTGCACCGTTGCTACCAAGAGAAGAAAGGATGTTGCGAAATCACGACAAGAAGTGCCATCGGAGCCGAAGGAGGGAAGAAGTCACGATATCGCGACATGTTGCAAGGTTGCTACCAGAAGAGAGGAAGTGTCGCGATATCACGACGTGTTGCTAGGTTGGAGCCGGAAGAGAAGAAGAGTCGCGAAATCGTGACATGAAGGAAAACCACGACCGGACAGAAAAGGTGTCGCAAAATCGCGACAAGAAGTAAGACCACTGTCGAAGAGAAGAGGTGTCACGAAATCGCGACAAGAAGGAAGACCGTAGCCGAAGAAAAAAAGTGTCGCGATATCACGACAATTATGGAAGACCGCTGCCAAAGAGAAAGGGTGTCGCGAAATCGCGACAAGATGGAAGACCGCTATCGAAGAGAAAAAGTGTCGCGATATCACGACATTATGGAAGACCATTGCCAAAGAGAAAATGTGTCACGATATCGCGACAAGATGGAAGACCGCAGTCGAAGAGAAAAAGTGTCGCAAAATCGTGACAAGATGGAAGACCGCTGCCAAAGAGAAAAAGTGTCGCGATATCGTGACAATATGGAAGACCGTAGCCGAGGAGAAAAGGTGTCGCGATATCACGACAAGATGCAAGGAAGAGAAAAAGTGTCGCGATATCGCGACAAGATGGAAGACCGCTGCCAAGGAGAAAAAGTGTCGCGATATCACGACAAAATGGAAGACCGCAGCCGAAGAGAAAAAATGTCACGAAATTGCGACATGATGCAAGAAAGCGCCTGAAGAGAAAAAGTGTCGCGATATTGCAACATGTTGCAAAAATGCACTTGAAGAGAAAAAGTGTCGTGATATCGCAACATGTTGAAAAAACGCACCTGAAGAGAAAAGGTGTCGCAATATCGCGACATGTTGCAAAATCACGGCCGAAGAGAAAAGGTGTCGCGATATCGCGACATGTTGTAAAACCATAGCCGGAGAGAAAAAGTGTCACGATATCGCGACAAGTTGAAAGACCGCTTTCGAAGGAGAAAAAAGTGTCGCGATATCGCGACAAGTAGCAACCTCACGGCCAGAGGAAAAAGGGATGTCACGATATCATGACATGCTAAAATTTTGTAGCCAACGGTGAAAAGTGTCGTGATATCACGACAAGTTGGTGAAAAGTGTCACGATATCGCGACCAGTTCCAAGAGTAAACAAACTCGGTCCCTTGTAAACCACTCACATTGTGCAGACATTGGAACTTGTAGAAGTGTCCCTTAGGCCAATGGGAAAGGAGTCTCTCCAAACATGAATGTCCATTTCGCCAACTCCCTTGTTAGCAAGCCAGTCCGTAGCTTTGTTGCCTTCCTGGTACTGATGCTTAATGACTAGTTTTGGGTAAATGCCGATTAGTGCTTTGCATTCTTGGAAGATCGAAACAAGGGCCCAGGGAGGCACAAAAGTCCCATTGAGCCAGTTGATGCAGTGCAGTGAGTCTCCTTCTATGATAAGTTTATTGATGGTCAAGCCTTCCAAGAGAATAAAGCTTTGGAGCAGATCTTGAGCCTCTGCCATATTGTTAGATTGAATTCCCAGGTTCTGAGCAAAGGCCAAAATAATTTCTCCTCTATGATTTCTGAGAATTCCTCCTCTGCCAACCGCTCCTAGGTTGCCTTTGGCCGCACCATCGAAATTAAGCTTGTGCCACCCGGTAGGAGGTAGGACCCACTTGATGACAGACCTGTCAACAGAAGAACGGGGTGTGGCAAAGAAATTGGAAAGATTGAAAAGTTTTGTTAGGTCCGATTCAAGGCCAGGGGGGGGGGGTTTGGAAGACGAGACAAGAGAGGCATTCTCTACAGCAAGGGCCAAGATTTTGGCAACAAAAATCTTCATATCAATGGCTTGGTTTTTGAAAATTTTGGCATTTCTCTCAAGCCAAATCTGCCACAGGAAGATGTGAAGGCAAGCTTGCCACATGAATTTAAGTTGATTGTTCTTGAAATGCCAGGGCCATTGTTGAAAAATGAGGGGAATGGAATGAGGGAGGGCTACGAAGATGACGAAGGTGTTAAGAACCTGGTTGAGCACTGCAAGAGAGAAGGGACATTCCAGAAAAACATGCGAAGTTGACTCACAAGCATTTTTACACATGATGCACCAATTGGGGATGAGTAACCCTCTGATTATCAAGTTGTCAATGGTGAGGATTTTGTTTTGGATGGCCAACCAACAGAAGAATTTGACCTTGGGAATGATCTTGGGAACCCAGACCTGATTAGATAAGTCTCAACCATCATTGGAAGTTTCTTGACTGTAGTAAGCTGATTTAACAGTGAAATTCCCTGAATCCTCAAGATTACAGACCATGGAATCATCTTTGTGAGAGCTGGGGATGATGCAAGTCAGCAAGTTTTGTAACCGCTTGAGTGCCTCTATGATATGCCTAGGCCCATTAAGAGCCACGTGTTTCCATTCAGGTCTTGTAATACCTGGGTTAATGAAATGACACACCTTCTCTCCAAAGGTGGCTTCGATAATCGTCTTGAGCACTGTAAGATGAGTATCTTGGCTGAGAGGTTTGTCACGGATCCATGGGTCGTCCCAGAAATGAATGGTCATTCCAGTTCCAAGACACCACCTTAAGCCTTCCATGATGATCTTCCTTGTTTTGGTGATGCCATTCTAGAAATGAGATCTGCTAGGAAGGTTGTGCTCTCCAAGAAAGGGAACCTGATGGAGGTACTTAGCTTTGATGATGTCAATACAAGTTACATTTTCATTGGTGGTAAGTCTCCAGGACTGCTTGGCAATGAGGGCCATGTTCATCCGCTTGATGTCCTTGAATTCAAGACCTCCATCCTTTTTCTTGGAACAAACCCTATCCCAGGCAACAAGGGAAAATTTGTTCTTGTTTTCGTTTTCCGCCCAAAGGAATCTGCATTGAATTTGCTCAATTCTTTGGTAGATGGAAGCTAGAGCTTTGAAGATAGATAAGAGAAAAATAGGAATACTTTGCAGGCAAGCCTGGACCGAGTGGCTTTGGCTGCTCGATTGAGCATTGAACTTTTCCAACCTGCAAGTTTCTTGTTGAGGCGATCTAAAATAGGTTTCCACATAGCCAAGACCGATTTGCCGTGGAAAAGCGATAATCCAAGATAAGTAGTTGGAAGGCTCCCAATGATACACCCAAGGATCTCAACAATCCTGTTTTGCTTGTGGATGGGAGTATTGAGAAAGTATAGCTTGCTTTTACGATAATTGACTTTTTGGCCAGCCGCCTCTTCATAAGAATCAAGAATGTTCTTAATGATTTTTGCTTTGGGAATAGAAGCATGAGAGAATAGAATGGTATCATCCACAAACCATTGATGGGAAATGGCGTTGGTTGTTGAGGCTAGTTTGATCTCGGAGACGAGTCCACTATTGCAAGCAGCAGTAAGGGTTCTTCCAAGGGTTTCGGCCAAAATGATGAAGAGGAAGGGTGACAGAGGGTCCCCTTGACGGATGCCTTTGGAACTTTGGAAGAAGCCAGTGGGAGAACCATTGATAAGAACAGAGAACCAAGCAGTAGAGATACATTCACAAACCATCTTGATCCATTCTTTGTGAAACCCAAACTTCTCTAGGACCTCGAACAGGAATTTCTAGGAAACCCGATCAAAGGCCTTGTTCATGTCAAGCTTAAGGAACATACTGGGTTTTTTATTTTTTGATGCCGAATGGGCCAATTCATGGACGGTTATCACTCCATCAGCAATGAATCTGCATTTGACCGAGCTCCCTTGGCACTGGTCTATGATGGAGGGAAGAATGTCTCTCAGCCTATTTGCCATAACTTTGGTGATAAGTTTGTAGATGACACTACAGAGACTAATAGGTCTGAAGTCGGAGAGAGAAGAATGATCATTGGACTTTGGTGATAATATTGTTTTTTTTTATTGGTAGAAAGGGTTTTGAAAGGACCCTGAACCTTGTACAAGAGAAATTACATGAATTCCAGATCGACCGAGGTGGTCCAAGAATTAAGGATCAAAGAGCAAGCAAACCTCCACATGAGGAAAGGTGTCGTGAAATCGCGACCAAATTGGTTATGTCACAAAATCGTGACAAGTTGCACCATTGCTGCCAAGAGAAGAAAGGATGTCACGAAATCACGACAAGAAGCGCCATCAGAGCTAAAGGAGGGAAGAAGTCACGATATCGTGACATGTTGCAAGGTTGCTACCAGAAGAGAGAAAGTGTCGCGATATCGTGACGTGTTGCTAGGTTGGAGCCGGAAGAGAAGAAGAGTCATGAAATCACAACATGAAGGAAAACCATGATCGGACAGAAAAGGTGTCGCAAAATTGCGACAAGAAGTAAGACCGCTACCGAAGATAAGAGGTGTCATGAAATCGTGACAAGAAGGAAGACCGCTGCCAAAGAGAAAGGGTGTCACGAAATCGCGACAAGATGGAAGACCGATGCCTAAGAGAAAAAGTGTCACGATATCGCAACATTATGGAAGACCGCTGCAAAAGATAAAAGGTGTCGCGATATCACGACAAGATGGAAGACCGCAGCTGAAGAGAAAAAGTGTCACGAAATCACGACAAGATGGAAGACTGCTGCCAAAGAGAAAAAGTGTCACGATATCGTGACAATATGGAAGACCGCAGTCAAGGAGAAAAGGTGTCGCGATATCGTGACAAGATGCAAGGAAGAGAAAAAGTGTCGTGATATCGCTACAAGATGGAAGACCGCTGCCAAGGAGAAAAAGTGTCGCGATATCGCGACAAAATGGAAGACCGCAGCTGAAGAGAAAAAATGTCATGAAATCGTGACATGATGGAAGGAAATGCCTGAAGAGAAAAAGTGTCACGATATTGCGACATGTTGCAAAAATGCACCCAAAGAGAAAAAGTGTCTCGATATCGTGACATGTTGAAAAAATGCACTTGAAGAGAAAAGGTGTCGCGATATCGCGACATGTTGCAAAATCGCGGCCGAAGAGAAAAGGTGTCACGATATCGCGACATGTTGTAAAACCGCAGCCCGAAGAGGAAAAGTGTCACGATATCACGACAAGTTGAAAGACCACTTTTGAAGGAGAAAAAAGTGTCACGATATCGCGACAAGTAGCAACCTCGCGGCCAGAGGAAAAAGGGATGTCGCGATATCGTGACATGCTAAAATTTTGCGGCCAATGGTGAAAAGTGTCGCAATATCGTGACAAGTTGCCGAAACGCAGTCGAAGGGGGAGAAGAAGGAAGAAAGGACGTGAAAACTTGACCAGTTCCAAGAGCAAACAAACCCGGTCCCCTGTAAACCACTCACATTGTGCAGACATTGGAACTTGTAGAAGCATCCCTTAGGCCAATTGGAAAGGAGTCTCTCCAAACATGAATGTCCGTTTTGCCAACTCCCTTGTTAGCAAGCCAGTCCGTAGCTTTGTTGTCTTCCCGTTACTGATGCTTAATGACTAGTTCTAGGTAAATGTCGATTAGTGCTTTGCATTCTTGGAAGATTGAAACAAGGGCCTAGGGAGGCACAAAAGTCCCATTGAGCCAGTTGATGCAGTGTAGTGAGTCTCCTTCTATGATAAGTTTACTGATGGTCAAGCCTTCCAAGAGAATCAAGCTTTGGAGCAGAGCCCGAGCCTCTGCCATATTGTTAGATTGAATTCCCAGGTTCTGAGCAAAGGCCAAAATAATTTCTCCTCTATGATTTCTGAGAATTCCTCCTCTGCTAGCCGCTCCTAGATTGCCTTTGGCCGCACCATCGAAATTAAGCTTGTGCCACCCGATAGGAGGTAGGACCCACTTGATGATAGACCTATCAACAGAAGAACGGGGTGTGGCAGAGAAATTGGAAAGATTGAAAAGTTTTGTTAGGTCCGATTCAAGGCCAGGTGGGGGGGTTTGGAAGATGAGACAAGAGAGGCATTCTCCGTAGCAAGGGCCAAGATTTTGGCAACAACAATCTTCATATCAGTGGCTTGGTTTTTGAAAATTCTGGCATTTCTCTCAAGCCAAATCTGCCATAGGAAGATGTGAAGGCAAGCTTGCCACATTAATTTAAGTTGATTGTTCTTAAAAGGCTAGGGCCATTGTTGAAAAAGGAGGGGAATGGAATGAGGGAGGGCTACGGAGATGATGAAGGTGTTAAGAACCTGGTTGAGCACTGCAAGAGAGAAGGTACATTCCAAAAAAACATGCGAAGTTGACTCACAGGAATTTTTACACAGGATGCACCAATTGGGGATGAGTAACCCTCTTATTATCAAGTTGTCAATGGTGAGGATTCTGTTTTGGATGGCCAACCAGCAGAAGAATTTGACCTTGGGAATGATCTTGGAAACCCAGACCTGATTAGATAAGTCCTGACCATCATTGGGAGTTTCTTGACTGTAGTAAGCTGATTTAATAGTGAAATTCTTCGAATCCTCAAGATTTCAGACCATGGAATCATATTTGTGAGAGCTAGGGATGATGCAAGTCCTCAGCAAGTTTTGTAACTACCTGAGCACCTCTGTGATATGCCTAGGCCCATTAAGATCCACGTGTTTCCATTCAGGTCTTGTAATACCTGGGTTAATGAAATGACACACCTTATCTCCAAAGGTGGCTTCGGTAATCGTCTTGAGCACTACAAGATGAGGATCTTGGCTGAGAGGTTTGTCACGGATCCACGGGTCATCCCAAAAATGAATGGTCATTCTAGTTCCAAGACACCACCTTAAGCCTTCCATGATGATCTTCCTTGTTTTGGTGACGCCATTCTAGAAATGAGATCCGCTAGGAAGGTTGTGCTCTCCAAGAAAGGGAACCTGATGGAGGTACTTAGATTTGATGATGTCAATCCAAGTTACATTTTCATTGGTGGTAAGTCTCCAGGACTGGTTGGCAATGAGGGCCATGTTCATCCGTTTGATGTCCCTGAATTCGAGACCTCCATCCTTTTTCTTGGAACAAACCCTATCCTAGGCAACAAGGGAAAATTTATTCTTGTTTTCGTTTCCTGCCTAAAGGAATCTGTGTTGAATTTGCTCAATTCTTTGGCAGATGGAAGTTGGAGCTTTGAAGATAGATAAGAAAAAAATAGGAATACTTTGCAGGCAAGCCTAGACTAGAGTGGCTTTGGCTGCTTTACTGAGCATTGAACTTTTCCAACCTGCAAGTTTCTTGTTGAGGCGATCTAAAACAAGGTTCCACATAGCCAAGACCGATTTGCCGTGGAAAAGTGGTAATCCAAGATAAGTAGTTGGAAGGCTCCCAATGATACACCCAAGGATCTCAGCAATCCTATTTTGTCTGTGGATGGGAGTATTGAGAAAGTATAACTTGCTTTTGCGGTAATTGACTTTCTGGCCAGTCGCCTCTTCATAAGAATCAAGAATGTTCTTAATGATTTTTGCTTCAGGAACAGAAGCACGAGAGGATAGAATGGTATCATCCACAAACTATTGATGGGAAATGGCATTGGTTGTTGAGGCTGGTTTGATCCTGGAGACGAGTCCACTGTTGCAAGCAACAATAAGGGTTCTTCCAAGGGTTTTAGCCAAAATGATGAAGAGGAAGGGTGACAGAGGGTCCCCTTGACGGATGCCTTTGGAACTTTGGAAGAAGCCAGCAGGAGAACCATTGATAAGAATAGAGAACCAAGTAGTAGAGATACATTCACGAACCATCTTGATCCATTCTTTGTGAAACCCAAACTTCTCTAGGACCTCGAACAGGAATTTCCAGGAAACCCTATCAAAGGCCTTGTTCATGTCAAGCTTAAGGAACATACTAGGTTTTTTATTTTTTGATGTCGAACAGGCCAATTCGTGGATAGTTATCACTCCATCAGCAATGAATCTGCCTTTGATCGAGCTCCCTTGGCACTGGTCTATGATGGAGGGAAGGATGTCTCTTAGCCTGTTTGTCATAACTTTGGTGATAAGTTTGTAGATGACACTACAGAGACTAATAGGTCTGAAGTCGGAGAGAGAAGCACGATCATTGGACTTGGGAATTAAAACAATGAAGGTGGAATTGGCTTCTCTTGGCATCTGTTTGGCTCTCTGGAAGAATTTAACCGCAACAACAACATCAGGGCCCACAATATCCCAAAAGTGTTGAAAAAATCAGGGTGGGAAGCCATCAGGTCCAGGGGCATTATTAGGTTCCATTGCAAATAGAGCTTCTTTGATCTCCTCTTCAGTGAAGAAATGGAGCAATTTCCCATTATCATTGTTAGACACCAACTTTGGTATGTTCTGAAGTAGTGAACTTGCTGTGCGTGGGTGGTAGTCAACACTTGGAACTAAGATTTCCTGGAAGTGGTGCATAGCTTCCTGTCTGATAGCATGGATGTCAAAGACAATGGTTCCATAATTCTTGGTCAACTCAGAGATTTTATTTGAGCCTCTGTGGCGCATGGTGGAAGCATGGAAAAACTTTGTGTTGGTGTCTCCTTCTTTGAGCCAGAGGCTTCTGGATTTTTTCCTCCAGTAGGACTCTTCCTTAGCCAAGGTATTGTGAAAGTTTGAAAGGAGGTTTTTTTCTTCCATGAAAGTTTCGACCCTCTGATCCCCTCCTTGAATCAGATTTTCCACCCTTTTGAGCTCATCCATCAGATGCTTTTTTTCGGTAAAGAGGTTGCCAAAAACCTCCCTGTTCCAGCATTTTAGCTTGAGCTTGACCACTTTGAGTTTGAGGAACAGATTTGTGAGAGGGTTTGGAAAAAGGTTTTGCTGCCACCATTGTCGAATACACCAACCTAAATCTGGATGGGTGAGCCACATCTTTTCAAACCTGAAAGGGGTTTTGAAGATTTGCTGGGGGCAGGAACAATCTAGAATTAAGGGGTTATGATTGGATCCAATTTTTGGGTGGCTATGAAGCCTGGCATCGCCAAAAATAGGAATGAGTTCTTTGGATAAAATAAATATGTCAAGCCAAATTGGGATGTGATGAATGCCCACCCGTATGTTGCTCCATGTGTAGTTGGATCCTTGGAGCGAAAAGTCCATTAGCTCATTGAGGTTGAAAAAATCACTGAAATCTTCAATGCAGCTGCTAGTGATCGGGTTGCCTCCTTGCTTGTCAAATAGGTGAAGGGGAGTATTGAAATCACCACAGAGCATCCATGGAAAGTTAGGAAAGTTATTGCGCATTGCAAAAATGTTATCCCACAACAATCTTCTGTTGATAGGGTTGTTTGGTCCATAAACATTGGTGGCAATCCATTGGAGGTTAGTGACTTTATTAGTGAACAAAATGTTGATGGTTCTGTCAGATCATTGAAAGAACTCTCCCCTCAATAGTTGACGGATCCCACAAACAAAGGAGACCCCCAGATGCCCCTGAGGAGGGACAAAAGGCAAAATTGTTGTTTTCCCAGATTATCTTGCAAACTTGAGTGCTGCTATTCTCGTCCAGTTTGGATTCTTGAAGAAACATGATATTTGGTTTTAGGTTTTTCCTTACTAATTTGACAGTCCTCTATTTATCAGTTCTGTTGAGGCCTCTGACATTCCAAGAGACGAAATTCATCGAGTTGACTTGGGGTTTGCTTTGCGACCTCTACCTCTCCCTTGAGACGGAGTAAGTTTAGGTCTAACTTCATCTAAGTCTTGGTGGGTGGGTTGTTCGAAAATAGGGCCCAAGGAGGTAGGCACAGAGCCATCAGCCATTTCGATCTTAGTTGCTTTGGCAAGCTTTTCTGCATTTGATGGTCTTCCGCTTCTCTATTATTTATTGATGTCAGCTTTGGGTGCAGGAATGGGAGATTTCAACAGGTTGGATGTTTGGAGAATGTCGGTAGTGTCAGTCCCAGGGGCAGGCCGGTGGGGGGATGGAGAGCGGGGAGACTGGCACAGGGCAACAGACTTAGGGGAGAGGGAAAGAGGACAGTTTTGAGTCGGGGGAAGGGGTGGGAAGGGAAGAGGAAGGTGAGAGGGACCAAAATCTGTGGGTGAGTTTGGGAAGGTCATTGCAACCTTACATTTGGACAAGGGATACTGAATCACAGTGGGTGTGGATGAGACGTTTGGATCTATGTGAAGGTCATCGAAGATGTCATCTCTAGTATGCAGATTATTTAAGGGAGAAAATTGATTATAATGAGAAGGCAGAGCACTTACATTGTTGGGTTTGCCATGATTTGAAGCAGAGTTTTTAGGAGGGCCTACAGATCGGCCATGGCCCCAGCCAGAAGCCTTTTTCTGGGTGTTGGGAATCTGGGAATCCTTCTTTCGGCCTAAATCATTGGGGATATCTTTTTTTTGGGAAGGGCATTGAGAAGCCAGGTGGCCCTGAGTGTTGCACTCCAAACAAAATGCGGGCTTGTTCTCGTACTCAACTCCTTGACGTCTTCTGTAGCTCCCGTAGTTGATGCCGATGCAGGTAGGCAAAGCCGAATCCAGATTAGCCATGATGCAGACACGAGCATAAGTCATTCTGGTTCTGGCTCGGGTAGCAGGGTCGATGGTGACTAAATATCCAATCGGTTGAGTGATGCCTTTGAGTGCATCGTTGTAGAAGAATTGTGGGGGAAGCCCATGGAGTTTGATCCAAATCGGAGCGATGTTGATAGACTGGGTTTCAGGGTCAAAGTCTTCCCCCCATCTCCACAGAAACAGGCTGCGACGGTCGAAAAACCAAGGTCCTCTAGTAAGAATGCGGTGGGTGTCGAGGGCATTGTTTAGCCTTATCATAAAAAACCCCCTAGGAAAGGCCACTAATATTGTTATTCTATAAGGATTTTTATAATTTCAGAATTTCATATTTTTTTTCATATTTTGAAGGTAAATCAATTTTTAGGCTTTGTATTTGTATTCATAGACAATAAATGAACTTCCCTTCATGAAAATTATAATTTTATTAAAGGGGGATAATTTATACGACATTCCATTGGCCATCATTTTGAATTTTGAGGGTAAAACTTCTTGAGGTCATAACTCCTCGCTCATTGCTTAGATTGACTATTAGTGCATATTTTTGGAAAGCTCTAGAAGAGAGCTACAACAATGTAGGGTGACATCATACTGAATATAGTATATTTTAATATTTTTTGCTTTCTAGTCCATTTTTTAGAATTATATTTTTATTTTTCTAACCCTTCCTTTTGTAGATATTTTTAAACTTCGACGACTAGAATAAAAATAAAAAATTCATAAATAAATATATGGGTGTGAAGAATGAGATTTAATATTTCATACAAAATAATTTTTATCTCATTCTGAAGTCATTTCAAATTTATAAAAACTATTTAAAATTACTATTTTATAAGGATTTTTATAATTTCAAAATGTCATATTTTTTTCATATTTTGAAGGTAAATCAATTTTCAGGCTTTGCATTTGCATGCACAAACAAAAAATGAACTTCCCTTTATGAAAATTACAATTTCATTAAAGGGGGGTAGTTCATATGACGTTTCATTGGCCATCATTTTGAATTTTGGGGGTAACTCCTCTCTCGTTGCCCAAATTAACTATTAGTGCATATTTTTAGAAAGCTCTAAAAAAAAACTACAATGTTGTACTACGGAATCATACTTATTGTAGTGTATTTAAATATTTTTGGCTTTTTGGTTCATTTTCTAGAATTTTATTTTTATTTTTTCTAACCCTTTTGCATATTGTTTTAAACTTCGGCGACTAAAATAAAAAAAATAAAAAAATAAAGTTTCATAAATAAATGCATGGGTGTGAAGAATGAGCTTAAATATTTCATTTGAAATAATTTTAATCTCATTCTAAAGTCATTTCAAATTTATAAAAATTATTTAAAGTTGTTTTATAAGGATTTTTATAATTTTGAATTTCACATTTATTTATTTTTTAATATTTTGAAGGTAAATCGATTTTCAGGCTTTGCATTTGCATTCATAAACAATAAATGAACTTCCCTTTATAAAAATTACAATTTCATTTAAGAGGGGTAGTTCATACGACATTCCATTGGCCATCATTTAGAATTTTGAGGGTAAAACTTTTCGGGGTCATGATTCCTCGCTCGTTGCTTAGATTGACTATTAGTGCATATTTTCGAAAAGCTCTCAAAAAGAGCTACAAAAATGTAGGGTGACATCATATTGATTGTAGTGTGTTTTAACATTTTTAGTTTTTTGGTCCATTTTTCATAATTTTATTTTTATTTTTTTAACCCTTCTTTTCGCATATTTTTAAAACTTCAGTGACAAATAAAAATAATAAAAAATTAAAATTTCATAAATAAATGCATGGGTGTAAAGAATGAGCTTCAATATTTTATAGTAAATAATTTTGATGTCATTATGAAGTTATTTCAAATTTATAAAAATTATTTAATGTTGTTATTTTATAAGGATTTTTATAATTTCAAAATTTCACATTTTTTTCATATTTTGAAGGTAAATCAATTTTCAGGCTTTGTATTTGCATTCACAGACAATAAATGAGTTTCCCTTTATGAAAATTACAATTTCATTTAAAGAGAGTAGTTCATACGACATTCTATTGACCATCATTTTGAATTTTGGGGGTAAAACTTTCTAGGGTCATAACTCCTCGCTCGTTGCTCAGATTGACTATTAGTGCATATTTTTAGAAAGATATCGAAAAGAGCTACAATAATGTAGGGCGAAATCATACTGATTGTAGTGTGTTTTAACATTTTTTTCTTTCTGGTCCATTTTCCAAAATTTTATTTTTATTTTTATAACCCTTCATTTTGCAGATTTTTTTAAACTTTGATGACTAGAATAAAAATAAATATAAAATTAAAATTTCATAAATAAATGCATGGGTGTGAATAATGAGCTTCAATCATTCATACGAAATAATTTTGATCTTATTCTGAAGCCATTTTAAATTTCTAAAAATTCTTTAAAATTGTTGTTTTTTAAGGATTTTTATAATTTCGGAATTTCACATTTTTTTTTTCATATTTTAAAGGCAAATCGATTTTGTGGCTTTGCATTTGCATGTACAGACAATAAATAAAATTTCCTTTATGAAAATTACAATTTCATTAAATGGGGGTTAGTTCATACAATATCCATTGACCATCATTTTAAATTTTGGGGGTAAAACTTCCTAGGGTCATAACTCCTCGCTCGTTGTTCGGATTGACTATTAGTGCATATTTTCATAAATATTTCAAAAAGAGCTACAACAAGGTATGACAACATCATACTTATTGTAGTGTATTTTAACATTTTTTGCTTTCTGGTTCATTTTTCAGAATTTTATTTTTATTTTTCTAACCCTTCTTTTTGAAGATTTTTTTTAAACTTCAGCGACTAAGAAAAAAAATTATAAGTAAATGCATGAGTGTGAAGAATGAGCTTCAATATTTAATCCGAAAAAATTTTGATCTCCTTTTGGAGTCATTTCAAATTTATAAAAATTATTTAAAGTTGTTGTTTTACAAAGATTTTTATAATTTTGAAATTTCATATATATTTTTTTATATTTTAAAGTTAAATTGATTTTTTAGGCTTTGCATTTGCATTCATGGAAAATAAATGAACTTCTCTTTATGAAAATTACAATTCTATTAAATGGGGTAGTTCATACGACATTCCATTGGCCATCATTTTAAATTTTATAGGTAAAACTTCTCAGGATCATAACTCCTCGTTTGTTGCTTGGATTGACTATTAGTGAATATTTTCATAAAGCTCTCAAAAAGAGCTACAATGATGTAGAGCAACATCATACTACCTGTAGTGTGTTTTAATATTTTCAGCTTTCTGGTCCATTTTCCAAAAAAATATTTTTATTTTTCTAACCTTTTCTTTTCCATATTTTTTTTAAACTTCAATGACTAAAATAAAAATAAAAATAATTAAAATTTCATAAATAAATACATGAGTGTGAAGAATGAGCTTCAATATTTCATCAAAAATAATTTGATCTCATTCTGAAATCATTTTAAATTTATTTAAATTATTTAAAGTTGTATTATAAGGATTTTTATATTTTAGAATTTCACATTTTTTCATATTTTGAAGGCAAATCGATTTTTAGGCTTTGCATTTGCATTTATAGACAATAAATGAACTTCTATTTATGAAAATTACAATTTCATTAAAAGGGGGTAGTTCATACGACATTCCATTGACCATCATTTTGAATTTTGGAGGTAGAACTTCCTAGGGTCATAACTCCTCGTTCGTTGCTCGGATTGACTCTTAGTGCATATTTTCATAAAGCTCTCGAAAAGAGCCACAATAGTGTATGGCGACATCATACTTATTGTAGTGTATTTTAATATTTTTGGCTTTATGGTTCATTTTCCAGAATTTTATTTTTATTTTTTTCTAACCCTTCTTTTTTGCAGATTTTTTTTTAAACTTCGATGACTAAAATAAAAAAAGTCATAAATAAATACATGGGTGTGAAAAATGAGCTTCAATATTTCATCCGAAATAATTTTGATCTCATTCTGAAGTCATTTTGAATTTATAAAAATTATTGATTTATAAGGATTTTTATAATTTCAAAATTTCATATTTTTTTCATATTTTGGAAGTAAATCAATTTTCAGGCTTTGTATTTACATTCACAGATAATAAATAAACTTCTCTTTATGAAAATTACAATTTAATTAAATTAGGTAGTTCATACGGTATTCCATTGGCCATCATTTTGAATTTTAGAGGTAAAACATTTCGGGGTCATAACTCATCGCTCGTTGCTCGGATTGACTATTAGTGAATATTTTCGGAAAGCTCTTGACAAGAGCTACAACAACGTAGGGTGATATCATATTGATTGTAGTGTGTTTGAACATTTTTGGCTTTCTAGTATATTTTTTAGATTTTTATTTTTATTTTTCTAACCCTTCATTTTGTAGATTTTTTTTAAACTTCGGTGACTAAAATAAAAAAAAAAAATTATAAATAAATTCTTGGGTGTGAAGAATGAGATTCAATATTTTATTCAAAATAATTTTGATCTCATTCTGAAGCTATTTTATAAGGATTTTTATAATTTTGAAATTTCACATTTTTTTTTTCATATTTTGAAGTTAAATCAATTTTCAGGCTTTGCATTTGCATTCATAGATAATAAATGAACTTTACATTATGAAAATTACAATTTCACTAAAGGGGGGTAGTTCATATGATATTCCATTGACCATAATTTTGAATTTTGAGAGCAAAACTTCTCAGGATCATAACTCCTCGTTCGTTGCTTGGATTGACTATTAGTGCATATTTTTGGAAAGCTCTCAAAAAGAGCTACAAAAGCATCGAGCAATATCATACTGATTATAGTGTGTTTTAATATATTTATTTTTTCTGGTTCATTTTCTAAAAAAATATTTTTATTTTTCTAACCCTTCCTTTTACAGATTTTTTTAAACTTCGATGACAAATAAAAATAATAAAAAAATAAAATTTCATAAATAAATGCATGGGTGTGAAGAATGAGCTTCAATATTTCATTCAAAATAATTTTGATCTCATTATCAAGTTATTTCAAATTTATAAAAATAATTTAAAATTACTATTTTATAAGGATTTTTATAATTTTGAAATTTCATATTTTTTTCATATTTTAAAGGTAAATCAATTTTTAGGCTTTACATTTGCATTCACAGATAATAAATGAACTTCTCTTTATGAAAATTATAATTTCATTGAAGGGGGTAGTTCATACGACATTCCATTGACTATCATTTTTAATTTTGGAGGTAAAACTTCTTGGGGTCATAAATCCTCGCTCATTGCTCAGATTGACTATTAGTGCATATTTTCAAAAGCTCTCGAAAAGAGCTACAATGGGTATGGCGACATCATACTTACTATAGTGTGTTTTGACATTTTCGGCTTTCTGGATCATTTTTCAGAATTTTATTTTTATTTTTCTAACCCTTCATTTTGCATATTTTTTTGAACTTCAATGACTAAAATAAAAATAAAAAAAATTACAATTTGATAAATAAATGCATGGGTGTGAAGAATGATATTCAATATTTCATCTGAAATAATTTAGATCTCTTTTTGAATTCATTTCAAATTATAAAAACCTTAAAGTTGTTTTATAAGGATTTTTATAATTTCGAAATTTCACATTTTTTTTCATATTTTGAACGTAAATCGATTTTAAGGCTTTGTATTTGCATTCACAAACAATAAATGAACTTCTATTTTATGAAAATTATAATTTCATTAAAGGGGGGTTGTTAGTACGACATTCCATTGGCCATCATTTTGAATTTTGAAGGTAAAAATTTCCGGGGTCAACTCCTCGCTCGTTGCTTAGATTGACTATTAGTGCATATTTTCATAAAGCTCTCAAAAATAGCTGCAACAACATAGAGAGGTATAATACTGATTGTAGCGTGTTTTCATATTTTTAGCTTTCTAGTCTATTTTTCAGAATTTTATTTTTATTTTTCTAACCCTTCCTTTTATAGTTTTTTTAAACTATGACGACTAAAATAAAAATAAAAAAAATTAAAATTTTATAAATAAATGCATGGGTGTGAAGAATGAACTGTATTATTTCATCCAAAATAATTTCGATCTTATTTTGAAGTCATTTTAAATTTATAAAAATTATTTAAAGTCACTATTTTACAAGGATTTTTTTAATTTTGGAATTAAACATTTTTTTTTTATATATTTTGAAGGTAAATCAATTTTTAAGCTTTGCATTTGCATTCACAGAAAATAAATGAACTTCTCTTTATAAAAATTATAATTTCATTAAAGGGTGGTAGTTCATACGACATTCCATTGGCCATCATTTTGAATTTTTGAGGTAAAACTTCCCGGGGTCATAACTCCTCGCTCGTTGCTTGGATTGACTATTAGTGCATATTTTCGAAAAGCTCTCGAAAAGAGCTACAATGACATAGGGCGACATCATATTGATTGTAGTGTATTTTAACATTTTCAATTTTCTGGTCCATTTTCTATATTTATTTATTTATTTTTCTAACCCTTTCTTTTGCAATTTTTTTTAAAACTTCGACGACTAGAATAAATATAAAAATAAAAATAAAAAATAAATTATCATAAATAAATGCATTGGTGTGAAGAATGAGCTTCAATATTTCATCTAAATTTTTTTAATTTCATTCTGAAGTCATTTCAAATTTATAAAAATTATTTAAATTTGTTGTTTTATAAGGTTTTTATAATTTCAGAATTTCACATTTTTTTCATATTTTGAATGTAAATTGATTTTCAGGCTTTGCATTTGCATTCATAGACAAAAAATGAACTTCTCTTTACGAAAATTACAATTTCATTAAAGCGGGGTTGTTCATACGACATTCCATTGGCCATCATTTTGAATTTTTGGAGCAAAAATATCTGAGGTCATAACACCTCTTTCTTTGCTCGGATTGACTATTAGTTCATATTTTCAAAAAGCTCTTGAAAAGAGCTACAATGACGTAGGGCGAAATTATACTGATTATAGTATGTTTAAATATTTTTGGCTTTCTGGTCCATTTTCTAGAATTTTATTTTTATTTTTCTAACCATTCCTTTTGCAATTTTTTTTTTTAAATTTTGGCGACAAATAAAAATAATAAAAAACTAAAATTTCATAAATAAACACATGGGTGTGAAAAATGAGCTTCAATATTTCATCCGAAAGAATTTTGAATCTTATTATGAAGTCATTTCGAATTTATAAAAATTATTTAAAGTTGTTTTATAAAGATTTTTATAATTTCGTAATTTCACATTTTTTTCATATTTTGAAGACAAATTGATTTATAGGATTTGCATTTGCATTCAAAGACAATAAATGAACTTCCCTTTATGAAAATTACAATTTCACTAAGGGGGGTAGTTCATACGACATTCCATTGGCCATCATTTTAAATTTTGAGGGCAAAACTTCCCAGGGTCATAACTCTTTGCTCGTTGCTCGAATTGACTATTAGTGCATATTTTCGAAAAGCTCTCTAAAAGAGCTACAAATGCGTAGGGTAACATCATACTAATTATAGTGTGTTTTTATATTTTCAACTTTTTGGTCCATTTTCTAAAAAAATATTTTTATTTTTCTAACCCTTCTTTTTGCAATTTTTTTAAAACTTTGGTGACTAAAATAAAAATAATAAAAAATTAAAATTTCAAAAATAAATGCATGGGTGTGAAGAATGATCTTAAATATTTCATCTGAAACAATTTTAATTTCATTCTGAAGCCATTTCAAATTTATAAAAATTATTTAAAATTACTATTTTATAAGTATTTTTATAATTTTAGAATTTCACATTTTTTTCATATTTTGAAGGTAAATCAATTTTTAGGCTTTGCATTTGCATTCACAGACAATAAATGAACTTTCATTTATTAAAATTATAATTTCATTAAAAGGGGTAGGTCGATTCACCAAGTTCACCAGGGTCTTATTCATGGGTGGAAATGAGAGACTAGTAGGCCAACTATTTCTCATCTTTAGTTTGTTGATGATACTGGTCTCTTGGGTATGGCCTCTATTCATGAAGTAACCAATTTTAGACGCACACTAGATATGTATTTGGTTGTCTCTGGTCAGAATATTAATGAGCATAAGTCTACTATTTTATTTTTCAATACGGATCCCAGGATTCAAGCTAGAATTGTTCAGATTCTCAGGTTTTAAGTTGGGACTCTTCCCCTTACGTACTTGGGGATTCCTATTTCTGTTGGTCCTCTACCTAGGTCGATTTGGACTAACATCCTTGATAAAATTTTGTAGTCGAGTTAGTCATTGGACTCACGAATGGTTGACTTTTGTTGGTCAAGTTTTACTTCTGAAGTTGGTTGTTCAGGCTTTATCGGTGTATAGATGCCTTATTCATATTGCTCCAACAAGTTTTCTTCATGATTTGGATTCTCTTTCTAGGAAATTTGCGTGGGCTGATAAACTTGATTCTTAAAAATAGAGTCTTGTTAATTGGGAGACTATTTGTCAACCGAAGCAAGAAAGGGGATTGGGTCTTCACCAAATCTCTATTTTTGGGACTGCTTTGGCTGCTAAGCTGTATTGGCATTGGTGTAGTAATCAGGAGAAAAATTGGGCTAGGATTATCTCCCACAAGTATCTTAGGGGGGTGGAAGATTCTAAGATTCCTAGATACAACTTGACTGGTGGAGGATCATTTTTTTGGAATACTTTGAAGAAGGGTGTAGAGTTGGTTAAGCAGGGGTTGTTCTAGATTTGTTATATTGGATCTCAGGCTCTTTTTTGGCATGATTATTGGGATGGCTTTTATTGTCTCCTTAGCGAGTTTCCCCATATTCAAGATCTTGCTCAATAATTTTTGGATGCTAGATGGGTGAGGGTGGTGGATTTCAAAACTGTTAAGTCCTTTGATCATATGGTTAGTTTCCAGTGGAAAGATCCTCGAGAATGGCCTACTTGTGGCACTATGGATGCAAGGGCGAAACTGACCCGTATTTTGGCTAGCTGTCCCTACTCTTCTCTTCTTAGGGATGATGTGCTAGCATGGGGGAGGGATAATAGAGGGATATTTTTAGTTGTTGCTGGTTATTGTGTTTTGGATCAACAATGGTTTGGGGAGGATGTGGTCCCGTGGTGGAAGCATGTTTGAAATAATTTTATTTGGCCTAAGTGTAGTTTTTATGTGTGGTTGGCTACTCATAATCAACGTCTCACTTGGGATAATCTTCAAAAGCATGGTTTTGCTGGCCCCTCTTTATGCTATAATTATGGGAAGGATGAGGAGTCTGTTGGGCATTTACTTCTCCAATGCAACTTTGCTCGTCAACTCTGGCATTATTGGTGGGGAGTGTGGAATTAACCTTGTTCGCATGCTTCATTTGTAGTTGATTTTTGGAGGAGTATGGGGTGGCCTCCTACAGTAGCTTTCTTTTTACAAGTTGGGTGGAGCATTGGTCCTTCATGCATTTTTTGGCAGATTTGGCTTGAATGGAACCACCAAATTTTCCAAGGGAAGGAGTTAACTTCTTCTCAATCTATTAGATTATTTCTCCTATGGACCAAGCGAAACTTTAGATCATGGAAAAATTAGGTTTGTTGGTTGATGGTCCTAGTCCTAATATCTCTTGTAAATGGATGGATCAGAGTAATCGGGTGCAGAGGGCTGGTAAATAGAATCCACCTCCTTTGGGAGTGCTGAAGATTAATACAGATGGATCTTCCCATGGTAATCCAGGTAATGCTAGTATTGGTGGTGTGGGGTGGGACAATAGTGGTACTGTCTGATTTTTTTCTCTTGCTTTAAGGGATATCATTATAATAACTTCATGGAAGCCCTTGCAATTTTATATGCTTTAGAGCAAAGGTATGCTTTGGGTTAGCATAGGATTTTTTGTGAATTTGATTCTTAGATTGTTATAAATTTGTTGAATTTTGGGGATAGTCTTCATGGTAGTTGGTGGTTGAGTTGGATTGCTCAGAAAATTCTCAATATATTTGCTCACTTGGAGTTTATTTCTTTTATGCATATTCCTTGGGAGTGAAATAGGGTGGTGGATTTGTTAGCTAAATGGGCTTCTGAGTTTCAGGATAGTTGGGATGTTTAGAATTGATCTCAACTTTCTTCTGATTGCTCTCAATCTCTCTCTTCTTTAGTGAGAGCTGATATGTCTGAATAGCTTCTTTTCTTTGTATCTTGGATGTTTTGCTGAGTTAATAACTTTTTACCCTCTTTTTCAAAAAAAGTTCATACGGTATTCCATTGTCTATCATTTTGAATTTTAGGGGTAAAACTTCTCAGGGTCATAACTCTTCGCTCGTTGTTCAAATTGACTATTAGTGCATATTTTTAGAAAGCTATCGAAAAGAGCTACAATGGGTATGGTGGCATCATTCTTACTATAGTGTATTTTGACATTTTCAGCTTTCTGCTCCATTTTCTAGAATTTTATTTTTATTTTTCTAACCCTTCTTTTTACAGATTTTTCTTAAACTTCGGCAACTAAAATAAAAATAAAAAAAATTAAAATTTCATAAATAAATGCATCGGTGTGAAGAATGAGCTTTTATTTGAAATAATTTTGATCTCATTCTCAAGTCATTTCAAATTTATATAAATTATTTAAAGTTATTGTTTTATAAGGATTTTTATATTTTAGAATTTCACAGTTTTTTCACATTTTGAAGGTAAATCGATTTTTAGGCTTTGCATTTACATTCATAGACAATAAATGAACTTCCTTTTATGAAAATTACAATTTCATTAAATGGGGGTAGTTCATACGGCATTCCATTGGGCATCATTTTGAATTTTGGCGGTAAAACTTCCCGAGGTCATAACTCCTCGCTCGTTGATCGGATTGACTATTAGTGCATATTTTCAGAAATATCTCTAAAAGAGCTACAACATACGTATTTATTATAGTGAATTTTAATATTTTTAGCTTTCTGGTTCATTTTATAGAATTTTATTTTTATTTTTTCTAATCCTTCATTTTGCAGATTTTTTTTGAACTTCGACGACTAAAATAAAAAATAATTAAAAAAATAAAAAAATAAATACTTGGGTGTGAAGAATGAGCTTCAATATTTTATCCGAAATAATTTTGATCTCATTCTTAAGTCATTTCAAATTTATAAAAATTATTTAAAGTTATTGTTTTATAAGGATTTTTATAATTTCAGAATTTCACATTTTTTTCATATTTTGAAGGTAAATCGATTTTCTAGATTTGTATTTGCATTCACAGATAATAAATAAACTTCCATTTATGAAAATTATAATTTCATTAAAGGGGGTAGTTCATACGACATTCCATTGACCATCATTTTGAATTTTGAGGGTAAAACTTCCTAGGGTCATAACTCCTCACTCGTTGCTCGGATTGACTATTAGTGTATATTTTCGAAAAGCTCTCGAAAAGATCTACAAAAGCGTAGGGTTATATAATACTGATTATAGTGTGTTTTAATATTTTTTACTTTCTGATCCATTTTCCAAAAAAATATTTTTATTTTTCTAACCCTTCCTTTTGTAGTTTTTTTTAAACTTTGGTGACTAAAATATAAATAATAAAAAAATAAAATTTCGTAAATAAATGCATGGGTATGAAGAATGAACTTTATTTTATGAAAATTGTAATTTCATTGAAGGGGGTAGTTCATACGACATTCCATTGACTATCATTTTTAATTTTGGGGGTAAAACTTATCGGGGTCATAACTCTTCGCTCGTTGCTCATATTGACTATTAGTGCATATTTTCATAAAGCTCTCAAAAAGAGCTACAATGGGTATGGCAGAATTATACTTACTATAGTGTGTTTTGACATTTCCAACTTTCTAGTTCATTTTATAGAATTTTATTTTTATTTTTCAAACCCTTCCTTTTGTAGACTTTTTTTGAACTTTGACGACTACAATAAAAGTAAAAAAAATAACAATTTCATATATAAATGCATGGGTGTGAAGAATGATCTTCAATATTTCATCTGAAATAATTTTGATCTCTTTTTAAAGTCATTTTGAATTTATAAATATTATTTAAAGTTACTATTTTATAAGGATTTTTATAATTTCAAAATTTTATATTTTAAACGTAAATCGATTTTCAAGCTTTGCATTTGCATTCACAGATAATAAATGAACTTCCTTTTATGAAAATTATAATTTAAATAAAGGGATAGTTCATATGGCATTCCATTGACTATCATTTTGAATTTTGGGAGTAAAACTTCTCGGGGTCATAACTCCTCGCTCGTTGCTCGGATTGACTATTAGTGCATTTTTTTAGAAAGCTCTCAAAAAGAGCTACAATGGGTATGGCGGCATCATACTTACTATAGTGTGTTTTGACATTTTTCTGATTCATTTTCTAAAATTTTATTTTGATTTTTCTAACCCTTCATTTTGTAGACTTTTTTTGAACTTTGACGACTAAAATAAAAATAAAACAAATTACAATTTCATAAATAAATACATGGATGTAATGATCTTCAATATTTCATTTGAAATAATTTTTATATTATTTTGAAGTCATTTCAAATTTATTAAAATTATTTATAGTTGCTATTTTATAAGGATTTTTATAATTTCGAAATTTCACATTTTCTTTTTCATATTTTGAAGGTAAATTGATTTTAAGGCTTTGCATTTGCGTTCACAAGCAATAAATGAACTTCTCTTTATGAAAATTACAATTTCATTAAAAGAGGGTAGTTAATACGACATTCCATTGGCCATCATTTTGAATTTTAGGGTAAAACTTCCTGGGGTCATAACTCCTCACTCGTTGTTGAGATTGACTATTAGTGCATATTTTCAGAAAGCTCTCGAAAAGAGCTGCAACAACAGAGGGAGATATCATACTGATTGTAGTGTATTTTAATATATTTAGCTTTCTAGTCCATTTTCCAGAATTTTATTTTTATTTTTTTAACCCTTTATTTTATAGATTTTTTAAACTTCGACGACTAAAATAAAAAAATAAAAATTCATAAATAAATTCATGGGTATGAAGAATGAGCTTTAATATTTCATCCAAAATTATTTTTAATTTTATTATGAAGTCATTTTGAATTTGTAAAAATTATTTAAAGTTATTGTTTTACAAGGATTTTTTTAATTTCGGAATTTCATATATTTTTTTATATTTTTAAAGTAAATCAATTTTCAAACTTTGCATTTGCATTCATAGACAATAAATGAACTACCCTTTATGAAAATTACAATTTAATTAAAGGCGGTAGTTCATACGACATTCCATTGGCGATCATTTTGAATTTTTAGGGTAAAAATTCTCGGGTCATAACTCCTCGCTCGTTGCTCGGATTGACTATTAGTGCATATTTTATAAAAGCTCTCAAAAAGAGCTACAATGGCGTAGGGTGTCATCATACTTATTGTAGTATGTTTTAACATTTTCGGCTTTCTGGTCAATTTTTTAGAATTTTATTTTTATTTTTCTAACCCTTCCTTTTGCAATTTTTTTTAAACTTCGGTGACTAGAACAAAAATAAAAATAAAAAATAAATTATCATAAATAAATGCATTGGTGTGAAGAATGAGCTTAAATATTTCATCCGAAATAATTTTAATTTCATTATGAAGTCATTTCGAATTTATAAAAAATATTTAAATTTGTTGTTTTATAAGGTTTTTATAATTTCATAATTTCACATTTTTTTTTTATATATTTTGAATGTAAATTGATTTTCAGGCTTTGCATTTGCATTCACAGACAATAAATGAACTTCCCTTTATGAAAATTACAATTTCATTTAAGGGGGGTAGTTCATACGACATTCCATTGATCATCATTTTGAATTTTGGGGGTAAAACTTTCCGGGGTCATAACTCCTCGTTCGTTGCTTGGATTAATTATTAGTGCATATTTTTTGAAAGCTCACGAAAAGAGCTAAAACAACGTAGGGCGACATCATACTAATTATAGTATATTTTAATATTTTTGGCTTTCTATTCCATTTTCTAGAATTTTATTTTTATTTTTCTAACCCTTCCTTTTGCAAATTTTTTTAAAATTTTGATGACAAAAAAATAATAAAAAATTAAAATTTCATAAATAAACACATGGGTGTGAAGAATGAGCTTCAATATTTCATATGAAATAATTTTGAATCTCATTCTGAAGTTATTTCAAATTTATAAAATTTATTTAAAGTTGTCTTATAAAGATTTTTATAATTTCAAAATTTCACATTTTTTTTCATATTTTGAAGATAAATTGATTTTCAGGCTTTGCATTTGCATTAAAAGACAATAAATGAACTTTCATTTATGAAAATTACAATTTTCACTAAAGGAGGGTTGTTCATTCGACATTCCATTGGCCATCATTTTAAAATTTGAGGGCAAAACTTCCATTGCTCGGATTGATTATTAATGCATATTATCGAAAAGCTCTCGAAAAGAACTACAAAAGTGTAGGGTAACATCATACTAATTATAGTGAATTTTAATATTTTTGACTTTCTAGTTCATTTTCCAAAAAAATATTTTTTTTTTTCTATCCCTTCCTTTTGCTGATTATTTTTAAACTTTGAGGACTAAAATAAAAATAAAATAAAAATAAAATTTCATAAATAAATGCATGTGTGTGAAGAATAAGCTTTAAAATATCATCCTAAATTTTTTTGATCTCATTCTGAAGCCATTTCAAATTTATAAAAATTATTTAAAATTACTATTTGATAAGGATTTTTATAATTTTAGAATTTCACATTTTTTTCATATTTTGAAGGTAAATCAAATTTCAGGCTTTGCATTTGCATTCAGAGATAATAAATGAACTTCCCTTTATGAAAATTATAATTTCATTAAAGGAGATAGTTCATACGGTATTCCATTGACTATCATTTTGAATTTTGGAGGTAAAACTTCTCGGGGTCATAACTCCTCGCTTGTTGCTCGAATTGACTATTAGTGCATATTTTCGGAAAGCTCTCGAAAAGATCTACAATGGGTATCATAACATCATACTTACTATAGTGTATTTTGACATTTTTGACTTTCTGATTCATTTTTCAAAATTTTATTTTTATTTTTCTAACCCTTCTTTTTGTAAATTTGTTTTTAAACTTCGGTGACTAAAATAAAAATAAAAAAATTAAAATTTTCATAAATAAATGTATGGGTGTGAAGAATAAGATTCAATAATTCATTTGAAACAATTTTGATATTATTCTAAAGTCATTTCAAATTTATATAAATTATTTAAAGTTGTTTTATAAGGATTTTTCTATTTTAGAATTTCACATTTTTTTTCATATTTTGAAGGTAAATCGATTTTCAGGATTTGCATTTGCATTCATAGACAATAAATGAACTTCCCTTTATGAAAATTATAATTTCATTAAACGTGGGTAGTTCATACGACATTCCATTGGCCATCATCTTGGATTTTCCTCATTCGTTGCTCAGATTGACTATTAGTGCATATTTTCAAAAAGCTCTCGAAAAGAGCTACAACAACTTATGGTGGAAACATACTTATTGTAGTGTATTTTTTTTTTTTGCTTTCTGGTTCATTTTACAGATTTTTATTTTTATTTTTTTCTAACCCTTCCTTTTTGCATATTTTTTTTTAAACTTCGACGACTAAAATAAAAAATAAAAATAATTCAAAAATTAATACATGGGTGTGAAAAATGAGCTTCAATATTTCATACAAAAAAATTTTGATCTCATTCTGAATTCATTTTGAATTTATAAAAATTATTTAAAGTTATTATTTTATAAGGATTTTTATAATTTCGAAATTTCATATTTTTTTCATATTTTGAAGGTATATTGATTTTCTGGCTTTGTATTTGCATTCATAGACAATAAATAAACTTTCCTTTATGAAAATTATAATTTCATTAAAGGGGGTAGTTCATACGACATTCCATTGGCCATCATTTCGAATTATAGGGGTAAATATTTTTGGGGTCATAACTCCTCGCTCGTTGCTCAAATTGACTATTAGTGCATATTTTCGAAAAGATCGTAAAAAGAGCTAGAACAATGTAAGATGAAATCATACTAAATATAGTGTGTTTTAACATTTTTAGCTTTCAGCTCCATTTTCTAGAATTTTTATTTTTCTAACCCTTCATTTTTGCAATTTTTTTAAAACTTCGATGACTAAAATAAAAATAATAAAAAATTAAAATTTCATAAATAAATGCATGGGTGTGAAGAATGAGCTTCAATATTTTATCCGAAATAATTTTTATCTCATTCTGAAGTCATTTTGAATTTATAAAAATTATTTAAAGTTATTGTTTTATAAGGATTTTTATAATTTCAGAATTTCATATTTTTTTCATATTTTGAAATTAAATTGATTTTTAGGCTTTGCATTTGCATTCATAGATAATAAATGAACTTCTCTTTATGAAAATTACAATTTAATTTAAGGGGAGCAGTTCATACAAGATTCCATTGGCCATCATTTTGAATTTTAGGGGTAAAATTTTTCAGGGTCATAACTATTCGCTCGTTACTCGGATTGACTATTAGTGCATATTTTCATTAAGCTCTCGAAAAGAGCTACAAAAGCGTAGGACGAAATCATACTACCTGTAGTGTGTTTTAACATTTTTGGCTTTTTGGTCCATTTTCCAAAATTTTATTTTTTTATTTCTCTAACCCTTCCTTTTGCAATTTTTTTTAAACTTTGGATACTAGAATAAAATTAAAAATAAAATTGATAATATTCCAATAAATAGATGAAAGGGGAAAAAACAAGAAAGACAGGGCACGGGAGCGGTAAGCGGGAAGGTAGTGGTGGGAGGGCACAGGAGCGGGAGCGCCAGCACTATGAACCTGGGCACCGACAAGTTGGAGGGCCGCAACAAGGTAGAGGGAGGGCAGTCAGAGAATGGAGGCTCGACGGAGTTACCCGAAGATGGAGGCAGACGTAGGAAGGATCCGCCTGACAAAGGGAGAGACTGCCAACAAAAATCGTATGCAGAGGCAACGGCTTTTGAAACCCCAAATGGTATTTTCACTAAGGACCTCTTTCCGTCCGGGGATGAACTGGACATCCCGAAGGAAATCCTATCAAGTTTCGTTGAATTTGAAAAATTTACCCTAATAAGGAAATTTATTAGAGGGCGTCCCGATATGGAGACCATCCGGAGGTGGGCGGCAGGAAAATGGCGGACCTTGGGTCATATGGAGCTGGCTGCCCTATCCCGAGGTTTTTTCGTAATTAGGCTGAATAATGTAGAGGATTACTGTAAAATTTTTGCTGGGGGTCCTTGGTTTCTGGGACGCAGGAGTCTCTTTCTCAGGAAGTGGGGGATGGATTTTAACCCCGAAACCTAGAGTATGAGTATTGCCCCAATATGTGTTAGGCTACCGAACCTTCCCCTTTTTTGCTGGTATGAAAATGTTATCAAGGGTATCGCCCGTTCCATTGGTGAGTTGGTCACCATTGACCCTCCCACTCGGGCCCGAACCAGATTTGTCCAAGCTCGCTTCTGTGTCCTGGCGAATTTGGAGGTGAACCTTCCATCCTCCATCACTCTTCGATTTGGAGGCTCCGTTCTTCATAAGCAAGTCATTAACTACGAAAATAGACCGACCTTTTGCCCCCGGTGCAGTTCCCAGGGGCATATTTAGTCAAATTGTCCTCTTCAAAAGCCGGGGATGAAGGGTGGGGCTTCTGGCAACCCCTCAAAGCAAGAAGGAAAACAACCGAAACACCCTATAGTGACAGTACCTGAGTCTCTAGATCCTTCTAGGGTTCTCCCCAAGTTGGACGTCGTTCTATGCAATGCAAGTTCCCAACCAGAACCTTAAGTGGAAAAGGATCAGTCTCCTTCCCGTATGTCTGCTTAGGCTGATTCCCCTATATGTCAAAACTAGAAACCTCCCGAGTCCCTGCTGGAAGAGTATCTACTGGGCAAGAGGGATGAATAGCATGGCAACATTAGTCCGTGAAACACTAGAAGTCGGAAGCAAGGGGTGGATTTTGGCTGTGAAAGAAAATAGGGGCGACCTCCTAACAAAGAAAGAAGGGATAAGGAAATGACAATAGACATTGCAAATGGATCCCAGTGGTTACTTTTTCAAGAAGATTCTGACTCCCTGGTGGGTGATTCGCCTATCCCAAAACCTCCCATCCAACAGGGAAAGGGAGGCAAGAAAGTCTTTAAAATGTCCAGATGAAAATCCTCTCATGGAATGTGAGAGGTCTTAACGGAGCGGCCAAACATAGGGTGGTGGCCGATCTCCGAAAGAAGTCTAACCCATCCATCCTCATTTTGTAGGAGACTAAGTCTGATGCCTCTGCCTCTATCAAGGTTATCAGGGCCATTTGGGCTAAGGCCAAATTCCTTTCCAGCCCTGCAATAGGTTCTACAGGCGGTCTCATGGTGTTGTGGGACTTTGACAAGGTTGAGGGTAGTCTTCTATCAACTTTCAAAAGGACTATCAATGTCCTGTTTCACTCCAAGGTTGATAATTTTTCATAGATTTTGACCAATGTTTACGCCTCAAACTCTACTTCGGAGCGAGCCGAGTTGTGGAAAACCATCTCTCTGATGATGGAAAGTTTTAGTGACTTCCCATGGGTTGTGGAAGGGGATTTCAATTGCCCTCTTCATCCCTCTGAAAAGAAGGGAGGCACTGAGCTGGTCAGTCGTAGCATGGAGGATTTCAGAGATTTTGTTTCATCCAATAATCTGCTAGACATCAAACTTAAGGGGGCATCCTTCACCTAGAGCAACAGGAGGATTGGGAGCAATCTCATCCAGGTCAAGCTCGATCGGTTCCTCATTTCCCACGAAGCTATTCCCTTCCTCGACACTGCAACTCTCTCAGATTTGCCAAGAATCGGGTCGGACCATAATCCCATTCTCTAAGATGCCACTGGTGGGCCTAGGTTTAAGATCCCTTTCATATTTGAGTCCATGTGGATTTCCCACAAGGATTTCAAATAGTTGGTTTTGGAATGGTGGCAGGTGACGGTGGTTGGTTCATCGTCCAAAAGACTGGCCCTAAAACTTAAGATGATTAAAAATAATTTAAAGGTGTGAAATAAAGAGGTTTTTGGCAACATTTTTGAGTCTAAAGGTCCATCTATGAGCTTTTGAAGAGTTTAGAGGAAAATATGGAGGTCGAAGGGTATTCTAAATGCCTCAGAGAGGAGGAACGAAGCCTCTTGGTGGACTATCATTCCATTCTTGCCAGTGAGGAAACATTTTGGCATCAGAAGTCCAGGGATCTTTGGCTGAAGAGCGATGATTCAAATTCAAAGTTTTTCCATGCGTCTACCATGAGACACAGGGGGGCCAACAAGATCAGACAGGTGCTGTGTAAGGATGGGCACACTACCAGGGAGATTGAGGAAATTCGAAGCGAAGTAGTCGATTTCTTCTAGGATTTGCTTGGTGCTCCTCCTGATAGCATCCTCCAAGTTCAGAAATCCTTGCTTGCTAATTTCCCTACCAAAGTCCCCCATGAGGCAAGTATTAAACTCCTGGAACCTTTTTCCCATTTCGATATTAAGGATGCTCTTTTTTCCATGCAACCAGATAAGGCCCCCGGGCCTAATGGGTTCCCCCCCCGATTCTTTCAAGTTATGTGGGATGTTGTGGCGCCTGATGTCTGCGAGGCTATCTTAGAAATCCAAGCATCAAGATCCATCCATCCGAAGCTCAACTCTACCTTCCTAGCTCTCATTCCTAAGTTGCCCGCCTGTAAAAGTTTTTCTGACTATCGTCCCATAAGCCTCTACAATTTTTTCTACAAGATTCTTACCAAGACCATTGCCAATCATCTGAGATCCCTCCTCCCCTCTTTGGTAGGTTCAGCTCAGGGGAGCACCGTTAAGGGTAGAAACATCCTTGATGGCATCATTACTATTCACAAAACCCTCCATACTGCCCAATGTTCCAAGAATGCTATGCTTTTCCTTAAACTAGACATGAATAAAGCTTTTGATAGAGTGGACATGAGGTTCCTCTGTGCTGTCCTTTGCAAGTTGGGCTTCCATCATCACTAGATTGACCTTGTGAATAGTTGCATTTCCACTCCGTCCTTTTTTGTGCTGATCAATGGGTCCCCCACTGGATTCTTCCAGAGTGCTCGCGACCTCAGACAAGGTGATCCTTTGTCTCCTATTTTATTCATTCTTTTGGCAGAGGTCCTTAGCTGGTCTTTGAATGAAGCCCTCCACCAAAGCAAGATTTCTGGCATTTTGCCTACTTCCAGAGTTGATCCTTTCACTCACCAACAGTTTGTGGATGACACGCTCATATCCACTGGAGCGTCTATCACTCAGGCCAAATCTATCAAGCGCATTCTGTCCCGGTATGAGAAGGCTTCTGGCCAAAAAGTTAATTATTTGAAGAGCAAAATTTATTTTGTTAATACCCCTCTGTGTATGCAAATTTGCATTTCCAGAATCCTCGAATGCACTATCGATTCCCTGCCTGCAACTTATTTGGGATTGCCGCTAGTTTGCAATGGGCGAGGCGGTGGGAACATCTGGAATTCGATTTTGGAATGGCTTCATAAGAAAATCAGCACTTGGAAAGGCAAATTGCTATCTCAAGCTGGGAAGGCAACCCTCACCAAATCCTGTATTCAAGGAATTCCCACCTATTTCATGTCTGTTTTCATGCTTCCTGTGTTTATCCATTCCAAAATCGAGCAGATTCAAAGGAATTTTCTCTGGTCCGGCAGAGAAGAAAAAT
The DNA here is from genome assembly GCA_028583015.1 of Wollemia nobilis. Taxonomy (NCBI): domain Eukaryota; kingdom Viridiplantae; phylum Streptophyta; class Pinopsida; order Araucariales; family Araucariaceae; genus Wollemia; species Wollemia nobilis. The sequence continues at coordinate 14,304,183 of JAQPPZ010002581.1, forward strand.
CCAAAATTCCTCTGGTGGCATGGGATAAGGTTTGCCTTCGAAAGGACCAAGGGGGCATGGGATTGAGAAGATCCAGGCTCATGAACACTGCCTTAATTGCCAAACATGCTTGGAGAATTCTTATTAATGCACCGGCGAAATGGGTCAATATAGTTAAAAGAAAGTATCTTGGGGAAAATTCTCTCCTAGAAGCTGAGTCTCCTCATGAGCTTTGAATTTCTGGAAGATGGTGCTTCAGGGCCGTTCGGTGATTAATAGGGGTGCTCGTTGGATCTTGGGGGATGGATCCACGATCCTTTTTTGGAGAGACAGGTGGGCTACAGATGAAGCTCTCGCTGTAAATCAGAACTTGGCTGGCTTGAGGGCCTAGATTGATCCAAATAGTCATCTCAAGGTTTCGAATTGCATTGACCAGAGTTCCCTTCCCCCTCGGTGGAAACTTTTGACGGTGGATGGGTTTGATAATGAGGTGAATTTCTTGTACAGTGTCCTCCAATCGGTGTTAATTCCTTCGATCATAAGAGATGACAGAATTATTTGGAGCAACACGCAGGATGGGTGGTTTTCTGTTAAGTCCGCTTATGATCTTCTGTCGTGTGAGGCTGCTGTGGACCCCTGGTGGAAAGCAATTTGGAGGAAATGGATTATTACTAAGATAAATTACTTTTCTTAGATTTCCTTTTATAACAAAGCCCTTACCATAGAAAATCTCCACAAGAGAGGCCTTGCAATTCCCAATAGGTGCTATCTTTTCTTAGCTGACTGTGAAACATCCGATCACTTATTTTTGCATTGCCCCTTTTCCCATTTGGTCCTAAGATGTGTGTTGTATTCCTTCCAAGTACTCTGGTGCTCCCCTCACTCCCTTCAAGATGCCTTCCTCTAATGACCCAAGCCCTTTAATAATTCTAAGCTCCGATTCCTTTGTGAGGCTACCTTTCACCATTCCATCTGGCAAATTTGTCTGGAGCGTAATGCTAGAGTCTTCGGCAAGATCCCTAGAATGGCTCCCTCTGTTGCCCAACGAGCCTTATCCTTTGCTGTCGAGAATTCAAAAACTATTCCCAGCTCCCGCCCTCACAATCCTTGGGAGGCAATTATTTTCAAAAGACTAGACCTTGGCTCCTCTTCTAGAGTTGACTCAGTGAATGGCCGCAGGGAGGTCACTTGGACCAAACCTCCTTTGGGGTGGATCAAACTTAATTTTGACGGGGCTGCTAAAGGCAACCCGGGGTTTGCTAGTTTCGAGGGGCTTGTCAGGGACCATAATGGGAAGCTGATCTTGACCTACTGTGAAAATCTGGGCCCTCAGACCAATCATTTTGTCGAAGCCCGTGGTGTGTTGAAAGGGTTGCAGGTCATATCGAATGATCCTAGGCCTTTAATTATTGAAGGTGATTCTCTAAACATTATCAACTACCTTCGTGGCTCCAAAGACCCATCGTGGCGGGTCCTGAATATCATCCTCGAGGCTAGGATGCTCCTCTCTCGATGTGCCAGGTGGGAGGCGGGGCACATCTACAGAGAAGGTAACCGGGTGGCGGATCACTTGGCCAACAAAGGACTGATGACCATGTGCCCGGTTGTTTGGCGTTCTCATTTCCCAACCGAGGTGGACAGTTTGGCCAAGGCAGATATTCCCTCATGATGAAGAATTTGTATCATAGGTCTTCTCCCAAATTTTGTCGATATATTGTCTTCGGCTATTATTCTGTTTTAATGTATTTCAAGATCAAGATTTCTAAGACTGTCTGCGTCTTCTGGGGCCCTCTAGCATTTTGTATTTCCCTATCTTTTTTACGAACTGCTCTATTTACCTAGCCATCCGGCATGAAATATCTTTTAGCAAGGCTGATTTTGTACATAAGGTTTTGGGATCCTTTATAAAAACCCACAATTAATCTATTATTATAATTACCAAAAAAAAAAATTAAAAAAAAAATTAAAATTTCATAAATAAATACATGGGTGTGAAGAATGAGCTTCAATATTTCATCCGAAACAATTTTGATCATTTTGAAGTCATTTTGAATTTATAAAATTATTCAAATTTGTTGTTTTAGAAGAATTTTTATAATTTTAAAATTTCATATTTTGATGTCAAATCAATTTTCAAGCTTTGTATTTGCATTCATAGATAATAAATGAACTTACCTTTATGAATATAACAATTTCATTAAAGGGGATTAGTTCATACAACATTATGTTGGTCATCATTTTGAATTTTATGGGCAAAACTTCTCGGGGTCATAACTCCTTGCTTGTTGCTCGGATTAACTATTAGTGAATATTTTCGGAAAGCTCTTGACAAGAAATACAATGGTGTAGGGCAGCATCATACTGACTGAAGTGTATTTTAACATTTTCAGCTTTCTAGTCCATTTTCCAAAATTTTATTTTTATTTTTCTGACCCTTCATTTTGCAGTTTTTTTAAAACTTTGGTGACTAAAATAAAAATAAAAGAAAATTAAAATTTCATAAATAAATGCATGGATGTGAAGAACGAGTTTCAATATTTCATCTAAAATAAATTTGATCTCAATTTGAAGTCATTTAAAATTTATAAAAAATATTTAACGTTGCTGTTTTATAAGGATTTTTATAATTTAAAAATTTCACATTTGTTTTCATATTTTGAAGGTAAATTGATTTTCAGGGTTTGCTTTTGCATTCACAAATAATAAATGAACTTCCCTCTATGAAAATTACAATTTCACTAAAGGGGGGTAGTTCATACGACATTCTATTGACCATCATTTTGAATTTTGAGGGTAAAACTTCCCAGGGCCATAACTCCTCGCTCGTTGCTCGAATTGACTATTAATGCATATTTTTGGAAAGCTCTCGAAAAGAGGTACAAAAGCATAGGGTGAAATGATTATAGTGTATTTTTATATTTTTTGACTTTCTGGTCCATTTTCTTTTTTTTTTCTAACCCTTTTGCAATTTTTTTTTAAACTTTGGTGACTGAAAGAAAAATAATAAAAATATAAAATTTCATAAATAAATGCATGGGTGTGAAGAATGAGCTTCAATATTTCATCAAAAATAATTTTGATCTCATTCTGAAGCCGTTTCAAATTTATAAAAATGATTTAAAATTGCTATTTTATAAGGATTTTTATAATTTTAGAATTTCATATTTTTAAGTTAAATCGATTTTCAGGATTTTCATTTGCATTCACAGACAATAAATGAACTTCCATTTATAAAAATTATAATTTTATTAAAATGGGTAGTTCATACGACATTCCATTGACTATCATTTTGAATTTTAGGGGTAAAACTTATCGGGGTCATAACTCCTTGCTCGTTGCTCGGATTGACTATTAGTGCATATTTTTAGAAAGCTCTCGAAAAAACCTAGAATGGATATGGCGAAATCATACTTACTATAGTGTGTTTTGACATTTTCGACTTTTCGATTAATTTTCCAAAATTAAATTTTATTTTTATTTTTATAACCCTTCCTTTTATAGATTTTTTTTGAACTTCGACGACTAAAATAAAAATAAAAAAATTACAATTTCATAAATAAATGCATGGGTGTGAAGAATAAGCTTCAATATTTCATGTGAATTTTTTTTGATCCCATTCTGAATTCATTTTGAATTTATAAAAATTATTTAAAGTTATTATTTTATAAGGATTTTTATAATTTCGAAATTTCACATTTTTTTTCATATTTTGAAGGTAAATCAATTTTTTGGCTTTGTATTTGCATTCACAGACAATAAATAAACTTCCCTTTATGAAAATTACAATTTCATTAAAGGGGATAGTTCATACGACATAACATTGGCCATCATTTTGAATTATAGGGGCAAATCTTTTTGGGGTCCTAACTCCTTGCTCGTTGCTCGAATTGACTATTAGTGCATATTTTTGAAAAGCTCGTAAAAAGAGCTACAAAAACATAGGATGACATCATATTGAATGTAGTGTGTTATAATATTTTTAGCTTTTAGCTCTATTTTCTAGAATTTTATTTTTCTAACCCTTCCTTTTGCAATTTTTTTAAAACTTCGATGACTAAAATAAAAATAATAAAAAATTAAAATTTCATAAATAAATGCATGGGTGTGAAGAATGAGCTTCAATATTTTATCCGAAATAATTTTGATCTCATTTTGAAGTCATTTTGAATTTATAATTTTTTTTAAAAGTTATTGTTTTATAAGGATTTTTATAATTTCAGGATTTCATATTTTTTTTTCATATTTTGAAGGTAAATTGATTTTTAGGCTTTGCATTTGCATTCACAGACAATAAATGAACTTCCCTTTATGAAGATTACAATTTCATTTAAGGGGAGTAGTTCATACGACATTCCATTGACCATCATTTTGAATTTTAGGGGTAAAACTTTTCAGGGTCATAACTACTCGCTCGTTACTCGGATTGACTATCAGTGCATATTTTTAGAAAGCTCTTGAAAAGAGCTACAACAACGTAGGAAGACACCATACTACGTGTAGAGTGTTTTAAAAATTTCAGCTTTCTGGTCCATTCTTCAAAATTTTATTTTTATTTTTCTAACCTTTCCTTTTGCTATTGTTTTTAAATTTTGGAGGCTAGAATAAAAATAAAATTAAAATTAAAATTTCATAAATAAATACATGGGTGTGAAGAATGAGCTTCAATATTTCATTCAAAATAATTTTGATCTCATTCTGAAGCCATTTCAAATTAATAAAAATTATTTATAATTGATGTTTTATAAGGATTTTTATAATTTTGAAATTTCACATTTTTTCATATTTTGAATGCAATTGATTTTTTGGCTTTGCATTTGCATGTACAAATAATAAATGAACTTCCCTTTATGAAAATTAGAATTTTGTTAAAGGGGGTAGTTCATACAGTATTCCATTGGCAATCATTTTGAATTTTACGAGCAAAACTTCCTAAGGTCATAATTCCTCGCACGTTGCTCGAATTGACTATTAGTGCATATTTTCAGAAAGATCTCGAAAAGAGCCACAACAATGTATGACGACATCATACTTAACGTAGTGTATTTTAAAATTTTCAGCTTTCAGGTTCATTTTCCAGAAAATTATTTATATTTTTCTAACCATTCTTTTTTAGATTTTTTTAAACTTCGATGACTAAAAAAAAAAAAAAAGTTATAAATAAATGCATTGGTGTGAAGAATGAGCTTCAATATTTCATCCAAAATAATTTTGATCTCATTTTGAAGTCATTTTGAATCTATAAAATTATTTAAATTTATTGTTTTACAAGAATTTTTATAATTTTGAAATTTCATATTTTGATGTCAAATCGATTTTCAAGCTTTGTATTTGCATTCACAGATAATAAATGAACTTCCCTTTATGAAAATTACAATTTCATTAAAGGGGAGGAGTTCATACGACATTCTGTTGGTCATCATTTTGAATTTTATGGGCAAAACTTCCCTAGGTCATAAATCCTCGCTCGTTGCTCGGATTGACTATTAGTGAATATTTTCGGAAATATCTTGACAAGAGCTACATTGGTGTAGGGTGGCATCATACTGACTGAAGTGTATTTTAATATTTTCAACTTTCTAGTTCATTTTCCAAAATTTTATTTTTATTTTTCTAACTCTTCATTTTGTAGCTTTTTTAAAACTTCGGTGACTAAAATAAAAATAAAAGAAAATTATAATTTTATAAATAAATGCATGGATGTGAAGAATGATCTTCAATATTTCATCTTAAATAATTTTTATCTCAATTTGAAGTCATTCCAAATTTATAAAAATTATTTAACGTTGCTGTTTTATAAGGATTTTTATAATTTCAAAATTTCGCATTTTTTTCATATTTTGAAGGTAAATCGATTTTCAGGCTTTGCATTTGCATTCACAGATAATAAATGAACTTCTCGCTATGAAAATTATGATTT